>CM075656.1:22505000-23755000 GCA_037953625.1 Crotalaria pallida | reverse complement strand
ACAAACCATTTTCTGAGTTTCTGCATCACAAGCGTTAAGCAGCAAGTATAGCACAATATAGTCCAATAATATCATAGGAAATTTAAATACAAATAGAGAATATAGAGAATAATTGATTAAGCCATGATAATAGTTTCTCTTCATTCTCATAACCTCCCCCTGCATATAATAGTTAGTATGCACATGAAGCTCAGAATTCTTCTCCCCCTTTTGTCAACATCAAAAAGGTGGTGAGAAGACTTTAGCAAGATTAGGGTTCTTCTCCCCCTTTGTACTATACTCCCCCTGAAACACTGAATAGATACATTAATAATAACAAGGGAGGTGACTATGCATATTTACTCCCCCTATTTGACATCAGCAAAAATAAGTATGGGATACAAAAGAATTTCTTCCCAATACACAATAAAAATCAGTATGATGTCAAAATGGGATGAAGAAGCAAAACATGTTTTAATGCAACTATTCAAATAATATTTTTCTCCCCCTTTCTAAAAGGTTTTTCCAAAATAAGCATACCATGAAGGGAGATGAAAAATGCATCATAAAAAAACATGTGAATGCTCACTATCATCAAAACTTTAAAAACCTTATATGCCATGACAATAATAACATATAATTCATGATAGCACATATTGTCATATAGCATATATCACATGCACAAGTATCACAAGATAATTAAGATAATAGGAATAGTGATACTTATCGTAGGTGACCCTTTCTCAAGTAGCAGGAATTGATTGATTTGGAGTTCCTTCTATTTGAATGTCCATCATTAAGCATTTTGAAGGGGCTCTCCTCTTGTTCAATATATTACGCATCTCCTTTAAGCTACTTGAATGGAGTCATGTCAACCTTTGACATCTTTTCCTTTGTGTCCAATAGTGCATGAATCTTATCCTTAGGAAGAGGTAGCATAACTAGCACTTTTTATCTCACCTACAAAGCCACTTGAGAGCATTTCTTTTGGTATCCAAAACGAATTGGATCCATATAGATTAGTAGCACAAGCATAAATAGGCATTTTGACTTTTCAAATTTTGAAGCAAATGAAGGACAATATAGTCAAATGCACTTAAATAATATGCTCATGCACACAAATGCATGTCCTTATATCAATATATATCTCTAGTATGCCATGACATGTCATCAACACATAAAGAGAGTATTCATGTGATAAAAGGAATTTTAAAAATATTTTAACACACATGATACAACTCAATATATGGTGAAAAAATAATGCAATGCACAAAAAAAAATATAATCATGTGCTTAAAAAGATTTTCAAATAAAGCAGCACACATGATTTATTTTATCCAAGGAGTGATCATGAGAAATAAAAGATTTTCAAAAAAAATTTCAGCACTCATGATACACCTTGGTATGCACAAAAAATAGAGTAGTCCAGGTATACCTTTGTGTAGTCGTTGTTATAGGTGGAATGATAATTTGATACCTTGGACTTGTTGATCAAGGAGGCATTTGTCTTTACCCATTGCTTCTTGCTTAAGGTCCTAGACCATTTGATTTAACTTTTAGATATGTGAGAAGCTTTGGTTGGGAGCATCTTCCTCCTTTGACCATTCCATCTATTCCTTTGCCTCTTGGAAATCACCCTTGACACTTTCCCCTTTTCTTCTCCACTTGGTTCATCCTTTTGAATAAGATTCTGCACATTTGAAACACTAGGAGAATACTTTGGTACCCATTGCATCTTGGGTCCTTTGGGGTTAGTCTTAGATTCCTTAGAAGCCTTTGGAACCCATTGCAAATTATTTCTCAAGTTAAATTTTTTGCGATATAAACATAAATGAGAAATATGTCCTAAACAACCACAATAATTGCAAATAATGGGTTTGGATGATGGTTTGACTTTTTCAAAATTATTTTCATGAAACTTGGAATTTTTTATTTCACATTGAAAAATATGATTGTCATCGACTTTACTTGATTTTTGGATATCCACATTATTTTCAATTTCATCAAGTAAAGAATTTGAACAATTTGATTTTTCAATGTTACTTTCAAAAAGTGCTTCCTCAACTTGTTTTTCAATATGTAAGCAATTTTCAAAAATGGTTGAGGAGCTGTTTTCTAAAAATATCTCTTTATCAAAAATATCTCCATTTTTCAAAATATCAATTTCATTTTCAATCAAGGAGAGTTTTTGTAAAGAGTCCAAGTTTTTATTTTTCAAAGATATCAAATCATCATTCAAATCATTATATGTATATTGCAGAAATTTAGAACATAGACTATTTTGAATTACCTCATGTTCCTCATGGGCCAAGTGTTCGGATGTTTCATTTTCATCTTCCATTGATTCCTCATCCGAAGAGCTTGATTCCTCCATTGAGTCCATGAAGCTTTCAAACAGTCGCTCTAGTTCATCGTCATCGCACATTGAACTACTCCCCACGCTTTCAGTATCATCATATTCTTCGTCTAGGGAGTTAGTTCTTTCATGCTCCACATCACTTTCTTCTTTCTCCTCATTCCTGTGGACACTTACACTTTCAACAAGATCATTAGTAGCATAGTGTAGATGTAAAGTGTCCCAAATATCCTTAGAATTTTCACAATTTTCAATAATAGCAAATGCATCATGGTTCAAAGCGTTTTTCAAAACATGCATAGCTTGAAAATTGAATGAAAAAGATTTTTCATCAAAATCATTTAAAACATGTTTTTGATCAAAACCATTAAGAACAACATGCCATAAACGAAAACTAATAGATTGTAAAAATATTTTCATTCTAGCACTCCAATAATGAAAATTATTTCCATCAAAAAATGGTGCTTCATCGAATGAAAATCCCTCCATATTAAAAACAATTAAAACTATCCCGATGCTGCCAATCTGCAACGGATCTTTAACTCAGGCTGTTAGGCCTTTACCAGAGCACGAAGCTCTGATACCAATTGTTAGAAATATTGATAGGATTGGCAGCCGACACCCAAGAGGGGGGGTGAATTGGGTGTTTACGAAAACATTGGTTTCAAATCGTTTTCAATAAAATTAAAGAGATTTTGCAGCGGAAAACTAATATATTGAATAAAAACGATTTTGCGGAAGCTTTAATAATAATAATAATAAAAAAAACTAATATGCGCGGAAAACAAATTAAAATAAGAACAACGAAAACAATGTTACCGCGCTAATTAATTTAAAATCCTTTAAATTAATTATTATGAAAATAATCGCTATGATGCAATAATGATAATTATAACAACAATGCACATGCAACAACAATAACGAAAATAAAGAGATGAGGGATAGAAGAGATTGCACCGGAGATTTTATCCTGGTTCGGCAAACCCGGCCTACTCCAGTCCCCAAGCGACCCGCTTGAGCTTTTCACTAAACCAAAGACGCCACGCGTCCCCAAGTACAACCAGAGCGCCCCGCAAGCTACTAGGAACCTCCTTTCGCCAGGGACCTCAATAAACCAGATAGCCTAACTACTAGGTGCCCCACCGTTCGTCTAGCACTACCCACACAGTAGGGTTCCTCACCCTACAACCACGAACGCAGCACGTCTGCACTAGGAGATTCACTCCCTAGTCACTAAGGGTTACACACCCCTTTACACAAATGGTTACGGTATGAGTTGGGTACAACAACTATGATGCACTCTTAATAGTGCGGATACAACAATAATAGGCCTCTAACAAAAGTGTGTTCTAAATAACACTGATACAACAATATAAGCTCTAGTGGTGCTGAATTTAAATCACAAGTACTATGGCCAAGATAATTTTTATCTTCAAGAAATAATATCAAAGTTTAAAAACTGGTTGAAGGAGAAGAGAAGAAGAAGAAGCGTTCATAAGAAAAGGTTTGGATCAGAAAATATGAAAAGATCAAATCATTTTAAACACATTTTTAACACATGTTTAAAATCAAAAATCAATCTTAAAGATTTAAGAATTAAAACCAAAGATTTGAAAATATTTGAAATTCAAATTTTGAATTTGAAAAATAGAATCAGAATCAAATCAAAATTGATTTTGGAAATAAATCAAATTTAAAATAAGAATGAAATCAAATCTGGAAATATTCAAAATTGATTTTCTGAAATCAAATAAGTAAAATAATTTTTCTGATATCAAATCAAGGAGATTTAAGAAATAAAAAATAAAATAGAATAAAATCAATTTTGAAATCAGAAACAAATAAAATAGATTTAAAGAATAAAATAAAAGATTTGAATCTTAAACCAAAAAGGAATATTTTCAAAACTAAAATCAAATTCGAATTTTGAAAATAAATCAGAATCAATTATGTAAAAACAAATCAGGAAATAAATCAAAAATGGTTCTGACACGTTTTTCAATAAAAATTGAGGTAATCGATTACTTCAGGAGAATAATCGATTATCCCCTTAAAAAGAGAAAGTTTTAAATTCTTTTGAAAAACCAGTAATCGATTACAACATAGAATTTAATCGATTACTTCACTTCTGTTTAATATATGATGCAACTGATATAATCGATTATCACTGGTCAAATAATCGATTACACAGCCTCTGGAAAATATATGATGCAACTCCAGTAATCGATTATCTGTGCCAAGTAATCGATTACTTTCATACAAAAAGTAATGGATTAGCCAGGTTCAAATACTCGATTACACACTCTCTGGATTTTCTATGATGCAAAATAAATAATCGATTATCTTGAAAGAGTAATCGATTATCTCTGTCAAAACTTGTCTTAACAGATTTTCACAATTTAGAGAAATCCAGCTAGAGGTTGTCAAGATATATTTTCACAGTGAATCAGTTAAGACATTAAAAATACGTTTTTAGAAAAACTCTTTTTGCAATTAAAAACATTTTTCATAAACTAAGTTAAAAACAGATTTTCATGAAAACACATTTTGCAATTAAAACATTTTTCATAAAAAGTTCTTTTCTTCTCCTTAACATGAAAAACTAATTTTGGCCATTAGACACTTGTAATAAAAATTCATTACCTTACAAATTTCCTATGGGCCAGGCTATACTAAACTTGAACATGAAGCTTGAGCCTTGACTTTAGCCTTGAAACTTGATGCTTGAACTTGATGCAGCTTGATGCTTGAAACTTTGAATCTTGTTTGTAATCATCAAAACATTATCTTCTAGAATCCTTCTAGCATTACTCTTTACGTCCTTTGGGGCAAGCTTGACTTCCAATACTCAACACTAAGCTTCTTCCCAAAACGTGAACAAGGTATCACACTTCACATCTCTTTCCACATCTCTTCTCCCAGCTCTGGCTCGTTCCCAACATCATCATTTCATTCTTTCCCAACCTCAACTCTTTCTTTCTTATTGTGCTTTACTTTTAATCTCAATACTTTCTTAACTTATTCTTTTTGCTTTCATCTCTTATTCAGGACGTAACAGGCGTCCATCAATGTGTTACTCATTTAATCAATAGTAATAAATACCATTCAGCATAATTAAATCAATAAACATAAACATACTATCAATCACACAAGCATCACACAACAACAGTGTGGTCTTTGTCACATTCATATAAGTGGCCACACAATCACGCAATTGCCACTTATACTACTGACTCCGACCACTTAGTCCCGATCTTTGAGATGATACGGGACGTCCTACTAAATCACCTAAACACCACAGTGTCTTAGGATAGCTTCTCTCTCACCTGTGGTCCAGCTACTGATCCTTTGAGTTCCGAGTGGTCGGCTTCCTTCCTCGTGTGCCCGACTCCAACTTCTTCCAAGTCCCATAAGATAGGTTACGTGAGTGTTAAACTTTATTTAATAAAACTTTATTCTCAATGTAACTTAAGAAAAATTCAAACATCGTCTTTTATCTGAAACCGGAACATCAATTCTTTTACTCAAACTTGTCCGAAAGCAAACACTAGTTTTCATACTTTGAAATCATGAGGAAACAATTAAATGGATTCATTTAAAGGAAAAGTTCCTTTTCTGGTCCTTCTTGGACAGCATTGAGTTCAATTCCAAAAACACCGAAAAATTGCACTTTTCAAATCACTTTTATCTGGGATCAATTACCCACGAAACTAAGCTTTAAAACGCTTTGAAAACCTTTTAAAACAAGACATATGACTTAGAAAATTCTGGACAGCAGCATGTCCTAAGTTTGAAATTCATTTTTCCGTTATTAAAAATCAATTTTAAAAGCATAATTAACCAAGAATCATGAAAACAATCAAATAGACACTTTGATCGAGAATTTACCAAGTTCAAGCACTTAGAATCACATATGGGCAGCAAGGTGCTCAAGTAAAACAAATCATTTAGACACTTCCATGCATTCCAAAAATCAATTTTTTTTTTTACTTTATTCAAGAATCCTAAACAAACATTCATTCATTTCAAGCATCACATATTCACAAATCATCAAGTTAAGTCAAACATATCATGGTTACATACTCGTTTATACACATAGCGTAATCAATCAAAGAAGTCAAGTTCTTAAGCATGAACAAACCGAATCATGCATGCATCATACAAACATAGTTCCATCGAACTTTTACTTAATCAATTTCCATCTTAGCAAAACTTCATCTTAATGTGCCTAAACATGTTGAAACCGTATGCATCATAGCTTCATAATCACACATAATCCCATGACACAAATACGTACACATTTAAGGAAAATTGACTTCAAGGTTAAGGTCTAGACCGTGACCTTAACTAGGTTTTCCCAAAAATATTTTCAAGGTTTCAAGACTTAAAAACAACTTTAAATCCAACAACAATTTCATTCAATTTTTCAAGCAAGTAAGAATGTAATCCTAGCATACCCCTCTTACATGAAACCGTGAGCATCATACAACTCTTAAGCAATTTAGATATCACATTTAACACATAAAATCAACTCAAAGTTCATGGAAATCATATACACATAAGCCAAAATCCAACATCAAGACCTCTAACCTAAGGATCAAGTACAAACCGTGACTAATCATGGAAAATCACATAACTTACATTCATTCAAAACATCATCAAGCTCAAGATTGTAACATGCAAGAGATCAATCAAGAGGAAACCAAGCTTTCATGCACCACACTACTCAAACCGTGACATGTCCATGTTTTTCGTAAAAAGAGTTTTCTTAAGGATTCAAACTTTCAAATCATACTTAGAATCACAAGATAATCATATGCACACAACAAAACCCATCATCAAACTTCCAACCTAAAGATCAAGCACAACCGTGACCATCACAAAGAAAATCACCAAGGAAATCAATCATTTTCAAGGATCTTTACACTAAAACTTCAAGCATCAATAAATTATAGTTTCAAGCATAGATTTTGGCATGCATGCAACAAGAACACTAGATCTTTTTAAAAGTCTTTAGTGAACTTAAAATAAAGTTCTCTTCCGAAACATTTTCAAGAAATCAAAGAGAAACTCAAGAGTATAAAGGAAACATTTTCTTAATGAACTTTTAGAATCAAGCTTAGAAAAATAACATGCATCAACACTTTTTCAAACCAATCAAAGTTTAGAAAGAGGAAATGAAAATGAAAAGAATCAAAGGTTTAAAACTTTTAGATCATGAAATAAAACTCTTACTTAGTTAAAAACTTTAAGAATCAAGTCCAAAACCTTGGGTTTCCTTTGCTAGTCCTTACGGTTTCCTCCCTCTCCTCACGGTTCACCACTCCTCTTCTTAGTCCATGGTCCTTCCCTTTCTCTCCCTTACTAGCTTGGCTTGATCTATGAAGAGTTTGGTGTGGAAGTTTGAGTTCCTCGTCCTCTTTTCTTCTAATTCGGTCCCTCTTTCTTTTTCTATTTCTCACCAAGAGTTTGATGATTCTCTTGGTGTCATGTGTTTGGTTTAGGGAAAGGAATGGAAGAAATATGTGTGTTGATGAATGAATGAAGGATTCACTCACTCACTCACGGTTTTAGAGGGTTGTTGGTGTATGTTGTTGCGGTTCTTGTTGTTGAGGAAAGGAAGAAATGGTTAAGGTGGAATGAAGAATGAAAATGAGCTCCCTTCTTCCCTCACGGTTTTTGGCCCTCTCCCTCTTATGCTTCTCTATTCTTTCTAATTGCCATCAAGGGCTTGCATGGGGGTTCAAATTGCAAAACTTGGGGACTAAGTCACAAACTTGGAGGCCAATTTTGCTCCTAAGGTCCCTCACGACTCCTTCCTTCCTTCCTTCTATTCTCTTCATTTTTTTCTTTCTCTTTAGGTCATGCTTAAGTCATTATGATGATGTCATGGTGTTGACTAAAAGGGCATGCCACTTGGAGACTAAAGGAATGAGCTTGGTGGCCAAGCCATGCATCAAGCATTCGGCCATGGGTGGTTATGGTGAGTTGGATTAGCTTAATTAGGTTTAAGGCACTAGTTAGGGTTCTAATCGTGATTAGGGTAGGATTAGGTTAATTAATCTAGGTTTAGTCCACTAATCCTTAGCGATTAGGGCTTAATCAAGGATTAAGGTGCTAATCAAAAACTTAATCACGGGTTTAAGGAAAACTAATTTTTGGATTAGCTCACTAATCTTGAGGGTTTAGGGTTTAAGAAAATGATTAAGCACTCAATCAAGGATTTAGAGCTCAATTAGGGTTTAATCCACAATTAGGGTATCAATTAGGGTTTCTAGAGATAATTGGACTTTGATTCCTTGAAACTTCTTGAAAATAATTTTCCATGAAATCATACAAATCAATAAAACAAAATCTTAATTAAAACCTTTAAACAATCAAGCACACAAAGTCACAACACAAGTAAATCAAATTTCAAAGCATAAGAACTTCCTTATGAAATCAAAATTCTTTTAAATCGATTCTTTAATTACTTAGGTTAAAACAATTTTCTTGATTAGGGACTTGTAGAAGTGAGTTAAAAGGGCACACGTTACACGGGGTGTTACATGGTCACTGGTCCCTTGTCCAAACATCCTTCTGGTCGGATCCTCGATATCTGCACAACGGGTTCCCAACCCACATTTTCTACACTCTGCAAGCACCTAAGGGACATCTCCCCTTACTGATTCTTGTGCAAGCTAGATGCACGATCAACACCTAATAAGGGCATGGGGGTTAGCTATACATATTCGCATAATCAAATGAGAATAAAACTAACATCCACAAGTCAACATGTAGCACATCATGATGCATAATCATATGAGCACACCCGGTTAATCATAATAATTCTTTCAATGCAGGTGGCATGATGCATGGTTTCCTTCCACAGCTGAGGCCTCTAACAAAGTCCATCTCGGACGTCCATCCAATACACCGTTGTGTTCCCGGAACACTGACATTCGTTCCCAGAACGTAATGCCAAACCATACTTGGATGATAAGCATTCACTCCCAGAGTGTGCATCACGTTCCCAAAACGTGTAGCAAACCATACTTGGATAAATAAGCATCACTCCCAGAGTATGCATCACGTTCCCAGAACGCATACGTTCCCAGAACGTATAAAAACCAGGTCCCGGACACTGGCCACATATCTATAATGTGTCATCCAGTAGGTTGCTTATCAAAGTGTTCCCAGAACACCAACATACGTTCCCAGAACGTATAAAACCAGGTCCCAGACACTGGCCACATATCTATAATGTGTCATCAAGTAGGTTATAATTTGGTACTCCCGGAGTACCCTCCTCATATTCCCAGAATATGATAATCGTTCCTACCAACCAAACTTCCATTCTATATGAATGCACAATCATCAAGGTTGGTTTTATCTTTAATTCAATTATTATACCAATGTGTTCCCAGAACACTAACATACGTTCCCAGAACGTATCGCAAACCATACTTGGAATAAAATCAAGCACCACTCCCAGAGTGTGCATCACGTTCCCAGAACGTGTCCAAGAAACCATGTCCCAGACAATGGCCACATTCCCGGAATGTGTCATCAAGTAGGTTGCATCAGTTTGGTACTCTTAGAGTACAGGGCCATGTTCCCAGAACATGATAAACAATCCTTGCCAACCTATTATATTACCTTTCTCTATGCATGCATTGCATACATAATTCCTAAGGTTGGTCTTTCCATCAATTCTGCTATTATGACTTAGAAAAACACAACTTTTGAATGATATCTTGAGGTATAGCTTTACTCATAAAATTCACCTTTGAATTTAAATTTAACCTATGCACATAGACCTGGATTGAGAGAATATAATCATTGATATCAAAATCCTTACTCAAAACTCAACTTTTATTTTTAAGTTTTCAGGTACTAACCGGTTACATCATCACCTAACCGGTTAGAATTACAAACCTGAATACAAAACCACTGATTTTCAAAGAATCCTTTCTTAAATTCTCTACTCAATCCAATGACAAGGTCTTAGCATATCAGAATACCTCAATTTCAACACATAATATCATTCAAAAGATCTAAGTCATAATCCCATTTCACTTATGCATAATTTCCTCTTGAAATTATCATTTGATGTTAAGGTATTAACTCCCAATTTTCAATCTGAATTATTACAATAAAATCAACTTCATTTCAGATTGAATTCCAGTGAAATTAGGGTCTAGATTTGAGTAATATTGATAAGACCACAGAACTGATTTCAGAAACTTATTTTTTTTGACAATTTTACAGTGTCTAACCGGTTACAATAATCGAGTAACCGGTTAGATTGTGCAGTCAGCACATTGAAATATGAGGTTTTGCAACCCATTCTTTTCATTACTCAAATCTAACCAATTTCAATCATTCAAAAGAGTTCATATACCTTAAGTAAACATGTTTAACCACAGAAACACATTCACCTTGCATGCATTCAATTTAGATACACAAATTGCACATAATTGCACATATTTCACAACTTAATGCATCAATTCACATAATATCCAATTAAGTCATGAAATTGTCATCATAATAGCTTGCATGCATCATATTATGATTGCTCAAAAACAGAAATGAGCTTAAATTGGCCTCCAAGCCATAAAACTAATTCCAACTATGCCCTTAGAGTCTCTTGGTGACTCATCCTATTTACCAACATGTTTTTCCTCATTCTAGCAAATAGTAAGCTTCCCCCTTACCTTAGGTTCGTGCTTGATCCAAAATATTGCAGAGAGAAAGGCTCCAACATAGATTTCCATTAAATTCACAGTTCTGCTCTCAACCACGATTTTTATCAACAGGGTCCAAAGACCAGAAGATTTGACATAGCAATTGGCCAAAGAAATTGGGGAAAACAATTAGGACTTAATATAGGTAACATGCACTAGAGAATCAAAGAGGTTTGAGACTTAAAGGTTAACTATGCTTACCAAAATCGAATCTGGAATTCAGCTTCCAGAACCAGAACAATAGAGAACTCAGACTCAAACTCTTAGCTTCCAAGCTTGATTCCTCCACCCACATGAACACTCAACTTACAAGGTGTATATCACTGGAAAGCTCTTGATTTAAGCTTTCCAGAAAGGTGTGTTTCACTTTCTAACCCTCAAAGAAGAAGACGAATTGCTCAGAACGAATTTGGAACCCTAATTACCCTTCTTCAACAAGAATTGCAGCAATCAACCCTTGATCTTCAGCAATTCCACTATTTATAGACAAATTGGCCTCTCATGCATAGCGACACGCGTCTCCCACCATGAATCGAGTGGGATTCGTGGCGAATTCTGGGTTAAAACGCGTGATTACTCATCAAACGCACTAACCCAGTTTTCTGAGTTCATCGTGTAACCGGTTACACAGCCCTTCTAACCGGTTACATACTGATAAAATCCAAAAATTAATAATTTAATTACTCTTTCTTCAAAAACCTTTTTAATATTGCAATTAGGTCCCCACCCAAGGACTAAATTACAATATTCATATTTTTGTACAAAATAACCATATAAAAATATATCCCATATTTTTATACATAAAAACACATAATGTACAAAAACTAAAACCCTTAAACTAATATATATCGATTATAAAATAATTGTCATAATTAATTTCTTGGCTATTTGGGAGACGAAAATTAGGGGTGTTACATTTTTGGACTTCTAAAAAGTTGCATGGGTGGACTTTATCATATGCAAGGGGGACAAAGTTGCATGGCTAGGCTTTTAGGGGTCAAGCTAGGCTTAAGGACTTGTTAGAATATAGTTAGGGTTTTGCAATTGGTTTGGTTACAACACTAACTTAGTTTTCTATTTGGTTTCTACTTTCTTAGTCTTTAAGCTTCTAGAATTCATGCATCCTAGCATACACTCACCCACATACATACATTTTACATTTTTATTTCTTAACCTTAGTTACTTAAATATCTTAATTATTTATTCCTACAATAATGCAATCAATTCACCATTCACTTTCACACAACAAGGCTCATGCATCATACAACAAACACATATATTAAATCAAGCACACACATATCACACAAAATTTCAAGTCAAATCAATAAATTCATTTTCTTTAAGACACAATTCCAAAAATTCGTATTTCTTAACTCTGAAAATAAATTTTTATAGATCAACCCATAAAAATCTGTAAATTACATTTTCAAAATCTACGTTCTAAGACGATCGTTTTGACATAAAGTTCATAAAAATCCGAGATACAGTTAAAAAGTTACAAATTTTTCAAGTTAATAGACCCAAAACTTAATTTCAAACAAAATCACTTTTTAGGAAAAATTCACAATTCAAATCACAAAATCATTCACTCCTTTTTCATAAAACATTTTGTTTATAAAAATCCATGAAAATCAAAATTTATTTCTTATTCATGTAAAACACTTTTCCAATAATCTTTTATAAAACCGAATCTTCAGGGTTTATTTTAATTAAATTCGTTCTCGCACGTACGGGAAAAATGCGGGGTGTTACATGTTTTTCCTTCAATGTTTAGAGAAAATGATTTTTAACCCAAAGTGTTTTAAACTAAGAAAAATAGATTCTGTTTTGGAAAAGGAATTGTTTTAAGAGGTTTTTCTTGGAAACATTTTATAAAGGAAACGATTTAGATTTAAAGTCTTTTGGATATTGGCAATGTGCTTTTAAAAAGGGGATTATTTTAAAGTGTTTCAAAACGAAATTAAGAATTCACGTAAATCGTTTCTAACGCACAGGGAAAAATGTCTAGTTCGGGTGTTGGACGCGAAGGGCACGTGGCAAGGATAACAACTGGAAATTTCGGAAAGCTTTTGGATGTGTCGTCATCCAGGTGAGTGAGAGTGCGGTGATCCCATGACGTGGTTGCTCACAATCCGAATAGGAGGATTGTGAGAATACTGCGAATTGGGTGATACAGATTTGTGTGTTCTAATTGCATACTAAATGATTACTTGCCATGCATTACTAGATGTTTACTTGTTGTGCTTACTTTATTTTGTTTAGATATTGTTTAGTTTTGTCTGATAACGAAATGATGATGATAGAACCGTGAGAATAATAAGAAAAACCGAAAAGAGAAGCGAATAAGAGATATGAGAAAGGATTGAGAAAGAATGAGTAATGAGTTAAGACTAATGAGAGAGTATGAGAAATGAGAAAGAGATGAATCGCGTTTGTGAATAAAAGTTTGAGAAAGAGATAAAGGTGATGTGAGTAAAGGAAAGAGATAAAGAGCTGAGATTGATCTGAGAATGTGATTATGAAAGTGAGAAAGTGGTTGAGTAGAGATGTGATTCCTCGTTCACGTTTTTGGGAAGAAGCTTAGTGTTGAGTTGAGCTTGCTCCTCCATTAACACTCACCCAAAAATGTGATTTTTGAAAAAGGTTTTAAAAAGAGATTTTTGAAAAGCTTTGGTGAAAATAATATTTTGTGAAAGTTTTTGGAAACATGAGTTTGAAAAAGTATTGAGAAATGATTCATGAAATGAGGTTTTCCGAAAATGTTTTGTGAAGTAAACGTTTTATGAATCGTGTTTTCGAAAAAGTTTTGCGAAAGATGTTTTGGGAAAAACGAGGAAAATATGTGGATGATGTTAATGAGAATTGTACTGAGAATGATTTTTTGAGAATTCTGATAGTGAGATGAGAAAGTGATTTGAGGCTTGAGGCCAATGAGATTTAGGGGGAATAGTTTGCGATTAGTGGTCGGGCTTCGTTGAAGGGATGCACCAAGGACGAGCCGATCATTAGGAATAAGCCGCTAATTAAAACGCTAAAACTTTAAAAGACATTTACAAACGCGGTGAGGCATGAGTGTCGTATCGAAGTAGTGGAGAGGAAGGTACCCCGGATATCAAGGATATTCGGGTTGTGAATGCAATTGGGTAAGCTAGGGCGGTAAAACGCCATGAGGCTTTGAGTACTATTCTGGGCGGAATGAATCCCACATGTGGCGTACTAACGTGGTAGGGACTGGGTCTAATGCCGTGGTAAGTTCTGCACCCGGGACCGGAATAGTGCTGTCACCCCTATGGCATTTCAGGAACAGTGAGAGGGACTGGAATGGGGCATTTGTGATTGCCGCTGAGAGCGCGCATTAATATGATATTTGAATTGATATGATTTGAGGCAGGGCCTCCTGGCCTGGGACCATTTGTTGTGTGACAGCTGTCGTGCCCGCGTGGTAAAGGTCCTGTACTCCTGTTTGCTTCCGACTAGGTTGGGTGGTTGACCGAGGAGATGTAGACGTGTGTGAGCTCAATGATGTATCCCCCTCATCATTGATGCTAACCGAAATAATAAAACTTAAAGGACAAAGATGTTACAAGAGAGAAGTATATTAAGATATCAAGCATCGAATAAGATTTATAAGATGAATATATAAGGAAAGAATTGTTGGGAATAAGATATAAGTGAGGAAGGAAGGATTGATAAAAGTCGTGAAAGGTCATGAGAAAGATTTTGGGAATGTGACGATAAGAACTTGAGAAAAGAATTGTGTTTATGATGATGATGGTGATGATTTCATTATTGTGATTCATGCTATATGCTATATGTACTTATGTGGTTGATGATTGCATTCTATAGTATGTTGTTTTAGTTATATTGCTCTGTTGTGTTATCTGTTTACCTTTATATTGAGACTACCCTGAGACCGCAAGGTCAACCCCGTTAGTGTCCGGAACACTGACTCTCTCCTACCATGTTGTCATATCGGCACTTGCTGATATTGCAACTGGTAGATGGCGCAGAGGAAGCGTGGTAAGCTTCATCGACCAAGGCCCGGAGTTAGGTGACCAGTAATAGGAAGCATGACTAGAAGCTAGGAATTCCCCTCAGAGCATGGTACTCCAATGTAAGTCCTTAGTTAACCTAGCCTTACCATACTATACCCCGGCAAGAGTTATATTTAATTACTGATGTTTTGAAACAATGAATCGGGCCAATGTTTTAAATGATGTTTTGGAAACGGGTTTCAAAGTGCGGTGTCTCGTGACATCTCGGTTTGGAACTTGAAAGAGTTTATGTAATGTGAGAACACGAGTATTAATTGTATCTATATTTTAAAGAGTTTAGTGTTCTCACGTTCACATAACACTTGTAAAAAAAATGGCCCTAATTTTCACTACTTTTAAGTTAAGTTTTCAAGTTGCCGAATCGGGGTGTTACAGAATGGTATCAGAGCGGTGGTTAACCTAAGTAACCTTATACATGGACTTACATACCCTACTGTGTGTCTCTGTGTGTGCGTTAGAAGTAAGATAGCAACAGATGAGATTAGGATGCTAAGAGTGCGCGAATGTTTTCATGGAGCATGTCGGTTTTGTGTACGGCAACGACGAGGAGCATAGATCAGTATCGTCATGAGATGTCGACGTGCGATTCGAATTTTCTTTCGTTAGACTCTTCTTTGAGGTGAACCCCTTTTGTTTGTGATAACCCCTGAACTCTTGATATGAAATTTTGTTATGTCACTAGAACCTTTCTTTTCTTGATTAAAATTTTTGTGAAACCCTATGCGTGCCAAATTGCTTTGGCATGACGTTTGAGAGTACTTTCTTTCCGAAAATTTTAGCCCCTGATTTTTCATGAACCCGAAGCTTTCCTTTTTTTTTTGGTATTCGACCAGACATTCATTCTTTCTTAAACTCTTGTTTGAAATGTTAAACCCGGACATCCTGTACCGAGTCAAGTAGATAGTTCTAGGATAGAGAGTTGGTTGTGAAGTGATTGGGATTAAGGATTTTTATGACGGATTGGTTAAAGGTTTAGATGGTGATAAGATGAGGAGGAAAATTAAAGTGATGTTTAGAGTTGGAGTCATAAGTGTCTTGATTTGAGTTGAAAAAAAAGGGTTAGATAGAGGTAAATACGTGATGATCTGATGAAGTCGAGTTGATAGGACGGTGGAAATTATGGTTTAGAATGTGAGAAAAAAATTATGGAAAGTGTAAAAAAAAAAGGGGTTTAGAATTGTTTAAGCTATATGATTAAGTGTTAGAAACAAGGAGTGAGATGAAGTATGTTTCTTGAAGAATTAGTGGTTGTTAGAGTAAAGGGGAGATGTAATAATGATTGTGGGAGTTTGATGAGGATCAGTATTAGTGAGATATGAGGCAATAAGAGGATAGATTGAAGCTAGGCGATGGGAAAATTTGTAAGAGTTGATCAAAAAGGTGGTGACAGATAGGAGTATTTAGAGGTTATGTTGGTGATAATAAATATGGTGTATAGAGGTATGCGTCATCTAAGTTGGGGAGTGGTGGAAGGTGTGAAGTTTTTGAGGAGCAGCTTGTTTAGGCTTGAAACGGATGAGAAGAATTTAACCCCAGTGTGTGGTAGTGTCTTGACCCAATGACCATAACCCTGTTATTTTTGGATGTCATTTGATACCTTTGAACCCATCCGTCCTTTGTTGCCAATGAAACCTTGTTATTCTAACCCACCCTATCTGCTATTGAAAGTCCTTCGAGGGATTACTTTTGCAAGTAATCCGTTTGAATTGCTCTTAAGAACGATGAATCGACGGTGTAAATCCGAAGATTCAACGATTGCGACAGTTAAAGAGGAAAAGAATTTTGTCAAGAGGTTACGCGTCCGCCGATCAAACAGATTCTACACGGTATTTCTCGAGGACGAGAAATCTTCAAGTTGGGGAGAATGTAACACCCCGCATTTTTCCCATACGTGCGTAAACGATTTTGTCGAAATAAATATTGAAGTTTGGAATATAAAGGATTTTAAGAAGAATATTTTGTGTGAAAAAGAATTAGAGTGATGGTTTTCATGGATGTTTATAAAAAAAGTGTTTTTATAAAAGAAAAGTGAATGATTTTGTTGGTTTGATTTGAAAGAAATTAGTTGTAATTTTATTAAAAAGTAATTTTTTTTATTTAAAGTGAAGTTTTTGAACTGTTAACTTTAAAAATTCGTAACTTTTTAACCGTAACTCGGATTTTTACGAACTTTATATCAAAACGACCGTCTCGAAACGTAGATTTTGAAAATATAACTTTTGGAATTTTCTGGGTTGTTTTACAAAAATTTAATTTCAGAACAGTGAAATACGAGTTTTAGAGATGGTATTTTAAAGAAAATGAAGTTTATTGTTTTGGCCTGAAATTTTTGTGTGAAATGTGTTTAATTTAATGTGTGTGTACTGTATGATACATGAAGTGGTTGTATGTATGTGAATTCTTTGAATTAATTGCCTTGTTATTTGAATTGATGAATTGGAATAAATATGACTAAGAAAATAAAATGAAAATGTATGTGTATGTATGTGTGTATATGTGAGTGCCTTGGTATGAATGTGTGTGTTGAATGTAGATGCATGTGTAGGTGTGTGAGGTTGCCACGGTTGTGCATGTGCATGTAGGTGTGTGTATGTGTCAAACATGTGTGTGTGTAGAAGACTTAAGGATTAAGACACTAAGGGACCAAGTGAACCAAACTAAACCAAACTAAGTTAGAAAGCAACCAAACCCTAACTAGTTGAAATCCTAAGTGACCCCTAAAGCTCTAGCCACAAGATTTTGTCCCCTTGACCTTGAAGACCCTTATCCATGCAATTAATTGTAAACCCAAAACCGCCCCTCCTATAGTGTGTGACTAAACCTAAATCTAAGGGCAAAGAGGGAATTGTGAGTTGGTCCATTTATACTAGAAGCCTTAGTTCATTCACCCCTTCATTTCTTCTTTCCTCATTTCCACCGTACCAACACTAAACACAACTCCTAAGAGTCCATCAAACTCTTAGAGAGAAAAAAGAGAAAAGAAATAGAGAGAGAGAGAAGAGGGTATGGCCGTGAGGCCTAGAAGAGAAGGAGGAGGAAATCCATACTCAACCAAGCCCTTTCCATGTACATCAAGAGTGTTAGAGCTAGAAGACCATCCTTTCTCATGGTAGGATTTGAAGACCAAGAAGAATTTGTAATAGTTTAGTTTCCTTTTCTTAGTTTGTAGATTTTCTCCATCTTCTTTCTTTGCATGTTCATTTTTATGATTGAGAGATGATCTTTTGTGTTCATCTTCTTTAATCATGGACTTTAAGGACCTTAAAAATAATTTGTAATATGTGATCTTTATGTTTTGTTTCGGTTTGGATTTTTCTTGCTTGCTCCAATATTTTTCTACCGAAAATCTTAAAGATCTAAAGAAAAGCTAAGGTTTTCTTGAAGGCTAAAATAAATCCTTCTTGCATGTCTATTTTTCTTTCTCTAAACCGTGGACTATTTGTGTTTATTTGATGATTTGGTAAATAAACCCATGATCTAAACTTGTGTGTTTATAAAGTGTAATTTTTGGTTGTTGCATGTTAAATCTTTTTGTTAAATCATGATCTATATGTATTTTCATGTTTATTTGTTAAATAAATTTATAATCAAAACTTGATCAGTGAAGAAGTTGAGGTTTTTATTCTTGCATGTTAAGTTTGTGATTATCTTGGTTGATTTAAATTTGCGCATGTGATTATCTTTGTTTAATATATGAAAAATGTTTAGATCTTTATTTGCATGTTAATTTTTAAGAGAAAAATCATGTTTTCCTTTTTGTGTATGTTTCGGTTTTAATTGAAAAGAATTAAAGAAACCAAGTGTTAAAATAATTTTTCAAAGTATAACTATAATTTGATTAAGTGATTATTTTGTATATGTTATATTTTTTTTAGAGGCCATTCGGCCATATTTAATTAAACTAGGATCCATGCTTTTATTTTGTAAAAAGTTGGTACATGTTTGTTTTAGAATTAGATCTAGTGATTTTATGAACATGCATGTTATTTTCATGAAAATAAAAGTAAACCTTTATTTTTGGCTTAAGAAAAGTTATGATCTTAAGTTTATTTTTATGCATGTTTGAAAAGGATTTTTATTCTAAATATATTGATGCATGTTGATGTGATGTTGTGACTTTTGTCTGTGAATGGGAAAACCTTGTCTCCTTGCATATTGACTTTAAGCCACCCTAGGAAAAGTAGGAAATTAGAATTGTCCCTCAAGTAGGTTGCATACATGATGAGGTTTTTGGGATTAAAGATTTCAAAGAGTGCATGCATGAAATATTTGAATTTAAAAGAAAATATGTGTGATGGTTTATGATTTCAAATTGTTGGTTCTTACTCTGGATGCTCACGGTTTAGGCATAGAAGAGAGAAAATAATTTCATGCTTTGTGTTTTGATTGTGCACTAAAAATCTTGCAATATTTTACATGTATAATTCGGCCAAGGCATGTGCATGTAGTGGGAGAATTGTTTCCAGGAAATGACTTTGAAAATAATTATGTTCTAGGTGCATGATACTAGGTGTTTTCATGAAAGTGATGTTTGCTTGCTTTTATCTTTTAGCTTTAGAAAATAAATAAATTGATTTGATTATGAGAAAAGATTTTTAGTTTTAAAATCTATTTGTGATTAGAAAATAATGACTATGTGTGATTCGGTTTTGTTAAGTTAAATTATTTTCTTAAGAATAATTGGATTAATATATATTAAAGTTATAATTTAATTAATGAATGTAAATAAGTAAAAGTGTGATATACTGTGTATATGTTGTGAATACTTGGAATCTGTGTGTGTGTCTGTTTGTACTGCTTGAATGTATTGGAATTGTGTTGAATACTGTTTGTGAAATTTATTCGTGAAAAATGTTTTATTTGAAAAGAATGATTTAAACAACTTAAATTAATTTGAAATCTTTAATTGATCAGTGTTTAATGATATTGAGAAGACTTGAAATTAAATAAATCAATTGATTGGTTTTGAAGTTTTATTTTCTTGAATTCTGTATTTGATTTAATAAAGGTTTTCAAAGAATTGTTTTGTAACACCCCGATTCGGCAACTTGAAAACTTACATTCCAAGTAGTGAAAATTAGGGCCAATTTTTTTTTTTTTTACAAACAAGTGGTGCACAAGATGAGAACACTTAAGTTTCCAAAACATAGTTATAACTAAAACTTGTGTTCTCATATTGTACAAATCATTCAAGTTCCAAACCGAGATGTCACAGGACACCGCACTTTGAAACTTGTTTTTCAAAACATCTTGTAAAACGTGGCCCATTTACTTGTTTCAAAACAACAATGCTAAATAAAACACTTGTCGGGGTACAGTATGATAGAGCAAGGCAACTAAGAACTTACAATGGATTACCTTCCGCTAGGGGAATTCCTAGCTTCTATTCATGCACGCCGAAATTATCGTTCTATCTTCGCGTCATGGCAGCCCAAGTTCTCGGTCCACAAGAAGAGTTGTCGCCCTCAACCATCTCCGGAGCCTCCCTCCGAGAATCGTCTGGTACTCGCTCCTTCTTGTCGGGATGCAGATGCATCACTACACGCTATACTACCTACCGGTTGCAATATCAACAATTGTCGATACGACAACACGGTAGGAGAGAGTCAGTGTTCCGAACACTAACAGGTTGATCGTACGGTCTCAAGGTAGATTCGGAACAAAGATAAACAGATGCTAAAGTAAAACAGCACAACATGTAAAGCACATAACATATATGAATCACATATAACAAATAATGATATAACATTCTAAACACATCCATATCCTCATTCATGATCGACTGATTCATTCCCATTCTTATAGTCACATGCTCCGAATCTTTCTCGCGAGCTCTCACAACTTTTCTCAAAACTTCTTCCATTATCAGTTCCACACATATCTCTTAATCCAAGAATTCCTTCTCGATATACTCTTCTTACCATTCTTATTCAATGCTTGATAATTTTAATGCACTCTTATTTGAAACATCTTTGTGCTTTTAAGTTTTATCATCTCGATTAGCATCAATGATGAGGGGGACACATCATTGAGCTCACACACGTCTACATCTCCTCGGTCAACCACCCAACCTAGTCGGAAGCAAACAGGAGTACAAGACCTTTACCATGCGGGCACGACAGCTGTCACACAAACAAATGGTCCCAGACCAGGAGGACTCAGCCTCAAATCAATCATATCATATATAAACAGGCACGCTCTCAGCGGCAAACACAAAATGCCCCATTCCAGTCCCTCTCACTGTTCTAGACTTGCATCGAGGGGGCGACAGTATATTCTGATAGTGAGATGAGAAAGTGATTTGAGGCTTGAGGCCAATGAGATTTAGGGGGAATTGTTTGCGATTAGTGGTCGGGCTTCGTTGAAGGGATGCACCAAGGACGAGCCGATCATTAGGAATAAGCCGCTAATTAAAACGCTAAAACTTTAAAAGACTTTAAAAGACATTTACAAACGCGATGATGCATGAGTGTCGTATCGAAGTAGTGGAGAGGAAGGTACCCCGGATATCAAGGATATTCGGGTTGTGAATGCAATAGGGTAAGCTAGGGCGGTAAAACGCCATGAGGCTTTGAGTACTATTCCGGGCGGAATGAATCCCACATGTGGCGTACTAACGTGGTAGGGACTGGGTCTAATGCCGTGGTAAGTTCTGCACCCGGGACCGGAATAGTGCTGTCACCCCTATGGCATTTCAGGAACAGTGAGAGGGACTGGAACGGGGCATTTGTGATTGCCGCTGAGAGCGCGCATTGATATGATATTTGAATTGATATGATTTGAGGCAGGGCCTTCTGGTCTGGGACCCTTTGTTGTGTGACAGCTGTCGTGCCCGCGTGGTAAAGGTCTTGTACTCCTGTTTGCTTCCGACTAGGTTGGGTGGTTGACCGAGGAGATGTAGACGTGTGTGAGCTCAATGATGTATCCCCCTCATCATTGATGCTAACCGAAATAATAAAACTTAAAGGACAAAGATGTTACAAGAGAGAAGTATATTAAGATATCAAGCATCGAATAAGATTTATAAGATGAATATATAAGGAAAGAATTGTTGGGAATAAGAGATAAGTGAGGAAGGAAGGATTGATAAAAGTTGTGAAAGTTCATGAGAAAGATTTTGAGAATGTGACGATAAGAACTTGAGAAAAGAATTGTGTTTATGATGATGATGGTGATGATTTCATTATTGTGATTCATGCTATATGCTATATGTACTTATGTGGTTGATGATTGCATTCTATAGTATGTTGTTTTAGTTATATTGCTTTGTTGTGTTATCTGTTTACCTTTATATTGAGACTACCCTGAGACCGCAAGGTCAACCCGTTAGTGTCCGGAACACTGACTCTCTCCTACCATGTTGTCATATCGGCACTTGCTGATATTGCAACTGGTAGATGGCGCAGAGGAAGCGTGGTGAGCTTCATCGACCAAGGCCCGGAGTTAGGTGACCAGTAATAGGAAGCATGACTAGAAGCTAGGAATTCCCCTCAGAGCATGGTACTCCAATGTAAGTCCTTAGTTAACCTAGCCTTACCATACTATACCCCGGCAAGAGTTATATTTAATTACTGATGTTTTGAAACAATGAATCGGGCCAATGTTTTAAATGATGTTTTGGAAACGGGTTTCAAAGTGCGGTGTCTCGTGACATCTCGGTTTGGAACTTGAAAGAGTTTATGTAATATGAGAACACGAGTATTAATTGTATCTATATTTTAAAGAGTTTAGTGTTCTCACATTCACATAACACTTGTAAAAAAAATGGCCCTAATTTTCACTACTTTTAAGTTAAGTTTTCAAGTTGCCGAATCGGGGTGTTACAATATTTCAGACCATGAATCACAATCCTCAAGGTCCCCTATCACAAGAATCCATTGAGAATGTTATTGAGCGTTGGTCATCATTTATACTTACTCTCAAACCAGCTAGGCTTTAATACTTAACTTTTGTAACTCTGGCGTATTTTGTTAGTTTCATAAGTATTTTGTATTTTCTACTTCAAGATTGTTAGTTTGATATGAATTTTGCTTATGAATTTTAGCTTGCTTTGGTTTTGTAATTGGGTTATTGTTCTGTGTAAAAAAGAAAATTTTTAATTTCATGCAGCAGGGAATGTATAGCGTATGGGTAAGCAGGAAAAAAAAGGGCCTTTTAAAATCGGTCGTTTTGACCGATTTCAAAAGTACTGTGTTTTAAAATCGGTCGTTATGACCGATTTCAAAAGTACTTTTGAAATCGGTCATAACGACCGATTTTAAAAGGCCCACTTTTAATTCCACCGTTTTCAACATCACCACGACGACCGATTTCAAAAGTCCAAAACGACCGATTTTAAAACTACTTTTTCCAGTAGTGCTCGCTCGAAGCCTGAGCCGAGGTTTGGCCACTTGGAGAATTTGCCGCAACTTGTCCAACAGGTTGTTTTGAACGGCGAGCAGCAGCCAATTCAGCAAGACGAGCATTGTTCCGAGCCATCTCGGCTGCAGAAAGGAAAAACAAGGGTTATAAAAAAAATGTATATATATATTACCAAGCTCGGACCGGACATCCACCACGGAGGCTTTCACTATCTTCTTTATGTCTACCTGACCATTAGCCTTTAGGTAGGCAGCAAACCGATCACAGGTGTGCCTTTCGGCATCATTCAACTCGGTCTTATAATTAAATTGGTATCGATTAACATTCCGATCATAAAAGGCTAGTGACCAGGACAGCGGAAACCGAGGTAGATTGTTCTCAAAAAACCAGCAGGCGCCATCGCCGACATGGCTATACTTAAAGTATTGCGGTTTGAAGTTCTTCCAGGAATCCGAGAACTTTGTAAAAAGAGCCCTATCCTTGGCTTTGAGTGAGACCCACAGTCGTTTCTTTGACTCTTTTTCTAAAACAGTAGCTTGTGGCATGAAGATACAGAGAAAAGCTCGGATCGTGCAAGATATATTCATAGCCTCACAGAATTTCTGAAAAGCACGGATAAAGGCCCATCCGTTGGGGTGAAGTTGACTCGGCGCGTTACCTAGTCGATTCAGAAGCTGCATTTCTATCTCGGTAAAAGGCATCGAAATTCCGAGCACCGTCATTATTTCGGCATACATGTAGAAGTATCTTTGCCCCTCGGGCACTTTGGAGAAAACTCGTTCGTTCACCCCACCGTCGATATCCTGTAGGCATTGCGAGTGTTGTCCCCAGGACAGGGCAGTAACAACACCTTCAAACGCCCGGCACTTTCCGTGGTAAGGGTCGAACGGGACCCAAGTACATCCCGATCCACCCAGTCATACTCTTCTGCATCTGGAGGAAGAGGGAACTCCTCGGGTGAGTGATGCAGCGGCAAACCATACCCGAGGAAAGGGAAGAAGACTCGACGTCAGTACCTACGGGAGCAGTTTTAACAAATAAAGACCTACGGCCCCTCCCTCTATAGCCGAGTCTCGAGCACCTTCCCACTTCTACAAGTACCCAGAAAGGCCCAACCCGAGTATTACGGCTAGCACGCGCTTCCCTACGCGCCCTACGCTCGGCCTCTCGGTGAGCTAAACACCAATCCACCCTTTCCCTAAAATTTTCTGGGTAGATCACAGCTAGAGGGATCTCTTCTACGGGCTCCTCCAAACCCTGGTACAAGAATGACTCCGGTGAAGAGGAAACCTCCGTGCCGGAAGAAGAAGACGAAGAGGAAGAGGGAGAATCATTCCCATCACTCAACCCCAGAGTATCCACCCATCGTTTCCATCTCTCCCAACCCCCTTTCCCTGACCTTTCCCCCATTGCCGGAAAAGCCGCAAGAAAAAGCCAACCTCCGGAGAAGAAACCCACAAAATTCACGAAAAGAACATATTGAGCTTTTTTATTTAAGTGGGGTAGTTTTACAAATAATTTACGAAAAAAATTAGCTTTGAAACTATTTACATAACATGGAACAGTTAACAAAGCTATTTACGCAAATGGAGCAATCAAAGTCAAAATCATTGAAGTCAAACAAGTCATCCGAAATGATGTCTTCACTCTGCCATGTGTCACTCTTTTATTGGCTGTCCATATTTTATTTGGATAAAAAAATATTTAAAAAAAGCAACCCGACAGGCCTGCCACGTGGCGCAACCCGGTGAGTTGCGACACTGCGGTTGACGCAACACGTAGCATCAGACGCAGGTTACTCACCGGGTTACATATTTGGTCCTTTATCTTATTTTCAAGATTCACTTTGGTCCTTTATTATTTTTTTGAATAATTTTGGTCATTTATTTTTTTTAAAAAGGTTCAGTTTGGTCCTTCCGTCACAAAAAAGTTAGATTTCACTAGAATATTCTGGAATATTCCCTCTCGTCCCTTGAATATTCCGGAATATTCTGGTGAAATCTAATATTTTTTCAACGGAAGAACCAAACTGAATATTTTTTAAAAGATAAAGGACCAAAATTACTAAAAAAAATAATAAATAACCAAAGTGAATCTTGAAAATATGATAAATGGCCAAAAATACAATTAAGCCTTTAATATATATTTTTCTTATATTTATTTTTTTGTCAACAGTCTTTCTATACAAATCTCTGGTATATTTTTTGAGGTAAATTTTTATACCTTTATGTTTATAAATATTTTTTTTAATTTTAATAATTTTAAATTTATGCACCGCTTCATAAGAAGTGCATGACAATACCAAAACATTAATAGTAGTATAGTCTCTCTGGTCCTGTATAGAAGAAATTTGTGATCCTATATACAAGTCATTTTGAGTTTTATTAGGAGACATATTTTTTTTAAACCAAAACTACCCTATAATATGTTACAGTATCATACTATCATTTACTTCTCACATCTACCAACTTTGATCTTCTCTCATAGCTTTTCACTTTCTTCCATAAAAAAAATCAATTTATTTTGCATCAGTTCCCCATATTGGAGTATCATTCTCAAAAAAAATCAATTTATTTTGCATCAGTTCCCCATATTGGAGTATCATTCTCAAAAAAAATCAATTTATTTTGCATCAGTTCCCCATATTGGAGTATCATTCTCTCTTCTATAGTGGATTTTCTCTTTTGATGCTAGTGGGTAGTGGCAGTGGCTACACTATTGTCAACTACTATATAGAGGAATAAAAATGTAATTGTAATGGAATTTTTTAATCAAGGAATAAACTACTTTTAACTATATTCCTTGATCCGAGAGATTTAGTTAAGTATGTCCTATATATAAGACCGGTTGAAGTAAAATATAAAAAAATTAAATGGGAGAAGACAGGTACGTCACGTGGTGCCTATCAGATTGCTTTTTTTTTTTAACTTTTTTATTCAAATAAAATCTGGACAGCCAATAAAAAAGTGACACATGGTAGAGTGAAAAAGTCATTCCAATCTGAGAACTAAAAATAAACCGTCTGAGAATGTTACCAAAAATTATATGAAGCTCAGAAATAAAAAGTTATAAATATTCTACTAAATTTTTTTTTTCAAAAATGTTTTGATAATCCGCTATCGAAATCAAATTTAAACTAAATAAATATGGATTTTATTTTCTCAAAGCAAAAAATAATAAATTTATACTTATTTCGATAAGAAAATACATTCTAAAAACTATGATGCGATCATAATTTAATTACAATGCTCTGATCACAATAACACCTATTAAATCGTTTAATTAATATGATTAAAGGGGAAATTCACATAGTCACAATCTCCAAAAATATATTGTGCTACTCTCTCCGGTCCTTATTATAGGGCATAATTAACCGAATTACACATACCAAGAAAAGTGGTTGGTTTTATGAATTCTATGAGAATATATTGTAACATTACAATTTTACCCCATTAACTTTTCTTGGAAAATTCACACTCATTAATGAACAACAAAAAACATATAGATAGTCAAAACATTTAATAAGGGCAAAAAAGAGAAAAATCAATAAATGATGCATAGAAAATATAAAATGACTTATAATTAGGACCAAGAAAACTTTCTAGAATGTGACCGGAGGAAGTATTGTTTAAACTTCTTGATTTAAGGCGATGTCATACTTATCTAAAAATACTGCTCAATTAAATCTAGCTATTGGCCAAAAGTCAAATACATTGATCAAATGCAAAATCCAATGACAAACTATGGAATAAGGACTGAGTCCTAACTCCCAACCCCCATCTTTTAGACCTCAAAACTCAAAAAAAAAAAAAAAATTAATCCCAAAAATATCCCCCTTCTTCCCCAATCCTCTTTCTCATCCCTATTCTCCTATTACAACCACCAACAGCCATCAATCCTCTCTCCCCAACTTACAATGAGGACGGTTGGAAACAACTTGCTGTATGTTATTTCCAATACTCCCGTGTCAGAAAAAAATTCTGACATTGGTTTGACATAAATAACTTACCGTGAGGAAGAAAGAAGGGGCTATTGGGAGGGAAGGGTGGCGCGGTTGGGGCTTTTGGGAGGGAAGGGTCGCGCGGTTTTGGGTGCTTCTATGGTGGAGGGGGTTGTTTTGGGGTTGATGGAAGAGAAGGGAAAAAGAGGAGAGAGGGGGTCGCAAGGTTAAGGGTGGGTATGGAAAAGAAGATGGAAGGAAAAAGCATGGTGGTTATGGGGTTTGGGGTGGTGGAGGGTTAAGGAAGAAGAAGGATAGGTACGAGGGTTTGGGGTTTGGAGGAAAAAATAAGAGGGAAGAGTATTTTGGTTATTTTGCGTTTAAAATGTGGGTTGGGGATAAAAAATGGGGACTGAGGACTAAACTCATAACTCATAACGAACTCCAACATTTGGATGTGCCAGTTCAATGGGGGTTCAAATTCAGACAAAAATAAAGGTATTGAAAACATGCATACTGAACAAGACTCTAAACATTGAAGTAAAGGAACAAAAAAACAACCATGCTCATGGAGAAAGTAGTGAGGTCTTATAACCTGGACTAAAGATGCACCACCTGTAACAGAAACATTTAATCTCTCTGCTACTTAATAAATCTTCTTGGAACCTGAGAACTGAAAATGATTACATTTATGCCATATGATAAGAAACAAGAGAATTTGCTTGGGACTTTGCATAAAGTATTTTTTGTTCCTGGTAGAGGATACATATTCAACATGCTCTGGAACACAGCTAATTCTCTACGCCTTATTCACACGAATTTTTTGCCCTTCTAACAACTGCGGTCAACATGTCAATACCAAATCAATGTCGGAATAGAATTCTGAAGCAAACTAATCAGTCATTACTGCTCCAAATATTTCAATCAGCAAAAGCCAGTCCCATTAAACAACCAGATCAAAGCATGATAGGATCATATATGTCATGTTAGAGGCAATCAAAGTCCAAAAAATGCACCAGCAAGCATTAGAGTAAAAACAAAGACATGAGACCAGCTAGTTACAGTTCATAATTGTGAGCTTCTCTGTGGGAATTACATAATGGAAAATAAGCTAGCTACTGGGCTTTGAGAACATACATATTGTGTATTGCCTTTTTTTTGGAAATAAATCACGCTGTTTATGAGTGTATGATTATATCAGAAAATGATGCAAATTGACAAGGTCTCTACGGACAAGCTTAAATATGTAAATATGTAATGAACTAAAAGATGAAATGCAAGTTAGATGCAGCGAGTAGACTTCATGTGATATTACTATATCAATAAGACAATAACACATTGCTGACCCGAAACTACTATAACATGTATATAAAAACAGCACTGTCATTATCTATAAGCAAGATTAGGAGAATGAACTCATCCTGAATGTTATTGCGGTAGCGTGTTTAATTTAAGTATATCTGTATATGTAAGCTTGAAAATAAACAAGAAGAGCAGTAAACAGCTTACAGAATTGTTGAAAGATGAGATTGCAGCTTCTACATCCTCATCGGAAGAAAAAGTAACAAAACCAAACCCAGTAGACTTTGAGGTCCCAGGAACCCGCGACACCTTGGCACTAAGAACTTTTCCCTTCTCGGAGAAAAAGTTTTTAAGAGAATCTGAAGTTACTGACTTTGCCAGATTTCCCACATATACCTTGTGAGGACTGTCAATAAATTCGGATTCCTCAGACTGTAGTGAAGGCAAGTCTACTGTTTGCAAAGGTTTTTCCGTTATATTTACTTTCACCTCACGTTCTCCAATTTTCTGTCACAAAAACATGAAGCTCATGAGTCCTTCGAGAAACCTAAATTGTTAAATGAGCATCAGCAATTTTTTCTATGGCTATTTATAAATTCTGCAATATAACTTACAGTGCCATTAAGTTTCTCAATGACTGCATTTGCATCCTCAACAGTTTTCATTGTAACAAATCCAAAGCGACGACTCCTTCCAGAGTATTTATCATACATAACCTATGAGTTAGACATAAAGAGAAGTTATAGCATACTTTACCAATTCTACATTTTGCAGCAAACAGGTAAAGAATCCCAAATAATAATCTTTATTCTATAACAATGCACATCTCAGCACACCCTTTTGCATATCGTTGAGCACTTGAGCAGTTTAGCAACATAAAAAGAAGTTACTCCCTCCGTTTCTATTTATCCATCATATTTCAAACAAAACGCACCCTTTAAGAAAACTAATCATTACTCAGATTTCCAATACATTAATTATGTTTTTTCCCACTATACCCTTTCTCTCTCTATAATCATTAATTTTTCTCCACTACTTACATAAACCAAGACAATATTAAATAGGAGCAAACATGGAAAATAACATTTATTACACTCTTGAAATCCACAATACGACAGATAAAAAGAAACCAAAAATCTCTCCAAAAAACGACGTTGAAGCTATTCTTGGAAAATTAAGAAGGTCCTTACTCATGACTCATGATTATATACATTAATGCTCATGAAATTAAAGCTCCGCTATCTTTATATTAATGTGCCAATTACCAAGGAGGGAAAATATGACGTGAGCAGTCTTATTTGTGTTAAGATTCCTAGCATATGCATCTTACCTAAGAACCAAAAGGGATAATCAACAGGAAACATAAAACACCCATAGTATTTTGGGACAAAGAAAGGTTGTTTGAACAGCCAAATAGTAGCACCATAGTACATAACATAGAGTTCCTATGCTCATGAAGAATCAATATGAAACAAACAGAAAAAGGAAATTGAAACTCCCCTTTTTGAAAACTGGAAATTCACTTAAATAAGCAGGCTCCCCATTCACAAATAGCAAATGTCCTCAATTTCAACCAAAAAAAAATTTGCAGCAATTTAGCCTACAAGAATTCCTAGAAGGTTTGTCCTACAAAAATCATTAAAAAAAATTCCAACTTGGCACACAAGAATGTCAAATTCTTGCGAGGTTAGTCCTTTAAGGATAAACTTTAAGCACAAATTAGTCCTTATTAGGAATCAAGGTTGTAAATCTGAGTCCGCAACCACTACAGCAACAAAGTTAAGGTTTTGGGAGTCTCCAAAACCGAATCGTGACCGTATTTAGGAACAATATTCCGTAATGTCAAGGTTTTGGGACTCTCCAAAACCACAACCGCTAATTAAAACCGTGTCCGGGAATTTTGGACTGCCATTTGGGATTCTTAAGGAAAACTGAAATTATTTTACTGGGAGCAGAGGTATTTTTTCTTATGAACAACTAAAATTATAGTAGCAAAATGTCAACCTCAGCCCTAAAAAGAGGTTTGAAGGAATAACTCCATTCCTTATTATCACTCTATTTTGGAGAAATTTTTTTTGTTCCTTTTTATTTTTTATTTGGATTATTTTAAGAATGTAATAAATGTTATTTTCCATATTTATCCCTATTAAATAAGTATTGGTTTACGTAAGTAGTGAAAAAAAAAATAATTATAAAAACAGAATGGATAATGTGGCGAAAAACATAATTAATATATTGGAAATCTAAACAATAAATACTTTTCTTAAAGAATGCATTTTGTTTAAAATAGGACAAATAAATAAGAAATGAGGAAGCGGTGTAAAGGGTTTTGCTATACAAAAACTTGAAAATATAAAGTCAACCATTGGAAAACTACAAAGTTGATCATAGTTACATTAAGTGCGTCTTTTGTATAAATGGTAAAATGAAATTATGATTATTTTTTCTATGATTATAATATAGTAAAATTATACTAATATGTTTATGTTTGGATATCCTCTTTTGTTTGGATAGTGTAAAACAAATTATTTTTACTGAATAAATTATAAGAAAGATATGGTGTTATAGAATAAGAAAATTATGGGTATAAAAAAAAATAATTTTACAAAAAATAATAGCCAGCTGCTACTGAGGAGCTCTTAGATTTTGATTAATTTTCCAAGAATATAATCTAAGATTATAATCTACGTTGACGAACTAACAATTATGATTATTTTTTTTTTTAAAAAAAGCTAAAACTACAATCTTAATCTAAAACAAACATTCATGTTGACGCCGCTAAAATTATATTTATAAAACGGTTTCCAACAGAAAAATTGGATTCACAGCCACAGGGGTAAAGACTGAGCAAAATACCTCAGCTTTCTCAACAGCACCATGTTCTTCAACAATGTTAGCAAGCTCATCGTTAGTTACAGTGCGAGGAATGTTACCAACGTAGAGCTTCCTGGAAGCAACCTCGGTAACCGCGGCAGTTTCTTCAGCCACGGCGGCGAAGGGTGTCCGAGAACGGTACTGTCTTAGAGAAGGGGCCCACTTGAGAAGGGGTTGTTGTTGTTGTTGGAGGTTGATTGGTCTGAAATTGAGGATGGTGTGATTGGAGGAAGTGGTTGATGTGAGGGAAATGAGGGTGGGTGGTGAGAGAAGAGAAGAGTAGAGTGTAGTAACCATTGTTGTTTGTTGTGTGTGGTACGAGGGAGTAGTAGGTTAGGAGGTTTCGAAGGTTTATCTTGTGTTATCTTCTTGACAAATGACAACCTTCTTCGTGTCGGGGGGAAAATAAACGGGTTTAAGTTTGGCTCAGCTTAAAAGTGTATGTATTTCATTGAAAAAATAAATACAAAGCTTTTTATTCTACTAATACAACACTTTCCAATAAAATACATTCACTTTTAGGTTCTTATCCTCAGCGGCTGAGATTAAGAAAACCCAAAAAAAAAATTAAAGTGAAATTCATTTTTTTTCTTAAAGAAACGAGATTATTTCACAAAAAAAAACACGAGATTATTATTTTCTCTGCTCCTATTTAACTGTCTGTTTTTGGAGAAGTTTTTGTTTTTTTTATTTGTTCTTTTGATGATTTCAAGAGTGTAATAAATGTTATTTTCTATGTTTATTCATATTTAATAGATTATTGGTTTTCGTAAGTAGTGGAATATAAGTAATGTTATGGAGAGAGAAAGGATACAGTAGGAAAAAACATAATTAATGTATTGGAAATCTAAATAATGATTTGATTGGCTAAATTGCTAAACTGCTCATTTGGTCCCTTACCTTATTTTTTTATTTCAATTTTGTACCATACCTTTATTTGCTATCAATTTGGTCCCTTACGTTTCAAATCGTTAATACCGTTAGTCCCAACCGTTACTCTTCTTTGTTAATTCGAAATCGTCTTCCTTCTACACGATCCTGGGGAAAAGCTAAGTTCCAACTTATGTTTTTGTCTCTTCAGTTTGTGTTCTAGCAGAGAAATGTTTCCTTCCAAAGGGTCTTGAATGAGTTTCTGAAACATTCTTCCCCTTCTCTTCCCTTGAGAAGACTTAAAGAAGAAGGTGAAACATAGGCTTTAAAACGACAGTGTTTTTGGCCACAAATTATGTGGACACAGAGAGGAACATGTGTTCACAGTCATGTATATAATTAATGGCCAAGTAGGATTAAAATTGACAGTATTAACGACAACTGACGGTTGAGACTAATGGTGTTAACCATTTGAAACATAAGAGACCAAATTAATACCAAATAAAGATAAGGGACCAAATTGAAATCAAAAAATAAGGTAAGAGACCAAATGAGCAATTTAGTCTTGCATTTTTTAAATGGTATGTTTTGTTTGAAATAAGACAGATAAATAGAAATGGAGGGAGTAAATGATTTGTTTAATCAACGAGATAGAACGAGAAATTTTATATCACCTCTTAATTTCTAACTATATTTATTTATTAATACAAATTTTTTGGATAGGCTATATGACAATGTTTTTATTTTATTTTTGAAAAAGTTATTTCAAATTTTACATTATTGGATAGATTATCTGATAGTTTTAAATACCAATTCTCAGGTACAAATAAAATTTCTCGAAAAAGAGTCTATTTTTTAATTAAAATCCATAAATTACCTTTACGCATTACTCACTCTTTCTTTCCCAAGATTCAATTTATCATGATTTAAAGCCATTTTAAATGTCTATCTTTTGATTAATGTTGTGAAAATAAAATTAATTAAATTTAAATAATTGTGATATATTGCATAAAAAATATTTTAGATTCAACTTTATATATAATATACTCATGGGCTTTGACACGCTTGGAGGGAGGTGATTTCTGAAGAATTTCAACAGGATTTGAACCTCAATCTTCTAGCGTCATCAATGCCCACAATGGTTAACAAGAACAAGAAGAAGGTAGGGACGATAACGAATGATCAGCTTCAACTTAAGGTAGCATCTAAAAGCACTAAAGTTCTTACGCCTCAAAAAGAATGTGTATAGGGTTTATCTCGTGAATCTATGCAAAATACTCTAGCAAATTCTTTGGAGTTAAGGGTTGAGATTATGTGATGAGATCCTGATCTCATTATGGTGAGATCAAGATCAACTCAAGAGGTATTGGTGTAAGTGACTATAATCGGTGAGTGAATTAACTAATGAACACTAGGAGAAAACCTAGAAGGGGGGTTGAATAGGTGTTTAAAAAAAATTGAAAGATTTTCGAATAAAACGAATCGAAACAATTAAAACAAATGATTTTCACAAATTCTGAAACAAATAATCGATTATGATAATGGATAATTGATTATCATCTGACAGCAAATTTCAGATAATCGATTATGACCAATGGATAATCGATTATCCACTGCAGAAATCAGAAAAATCACTTTTCGACCGAAAACGAAAATCAATCAATTAACACATAAGATCAGAGATAGCACGGAATTGATAACACCAATATTGTTAATGATTACCTAGGTTACGAAAAAGGTTTTCCCCAAATCAATTTGCACAATTAAACCCTAATTCATTCAATTATGTAAAATCAATCTTTTCTAGGTTTTCAATCAAGAACAATATGAAATGACAAATATTAAAGAGTTAAGGGAAGAGAAGCTTGCTCAGAGATTTATACTGGTTCACTCACAACCACCATGAGCAGTCCACTCTTATCACAAGAGAGAGTTTCTTCAATAAGGAATTAGAATTATCAAATTACAAGTAATCCGCCTCTCAAGACTCCCTTCTTGATAGCCTCCAAGAGATACCTCACTCTTGTCTTGCAATACTATTGAACTTCTAATCTAACCTTCTTCCCTTGCTTGTTGATAACCCCACAACAAGGCTTCCACTTGCTTGTTGATTCCTCACAACAAGACTTCCAATTTGCTTGTTAACACAAGACTTCCAAATCAACTTGCTTGATGAACAACCTCCAAGACTTCTTCTTTGTTGTAGATAGCTTACCTTCTTGCAATGATTACAACACAATAGAAAACACTATAACCTAATGAATCTCCTTCAAGAACTATGAACAATTAGTAATTGAGATTCAAAAGTTTCTTGATCCAAGAATATGAAAAGTAAGAACTTTGATCTTTGAGAAAGTGAGAGAGAAAGTTGAGAGAATAGTGTGGCTTTGACCTTTCTAAAAGATGATATGAAAATGAAATTAATTGTTCATAATGAATAGAAAAAGGTTTATATAGAATACCCAAAAGTTAGGAAACTTAAAAACTGATTTTGAGAAGTGAAAAATGAATTTTAAAAAACTGTTCAGCAGGTCATAATCGATTATGACAACTAGATAATCGATTATTACCTGATTCAATTCATGATCATAATCGATTATGAGCTGTAAAAACACTTCTAAAAACTTGTTTTCTCAAAACTAAACCTTTTCTTTCAAACCTTTAAGCCACCTATTGATTTAGGTTAAGTGAAATACTCAAATCATAATATGATCATGCACTTGATAGAGATTCACTACCCTCTAATAACTCTACCCAAACTCATCAAACTCTAAGACTCAAAATAAAGATATTACAAACAATACACATATTGAATCTTAATGAGCTTGCTCTCTCTTCATCATTGTTGATTGTTGTTGTTTTGGTGAGTTTCTCCATGACTTGAGCTTGATCAAAACATTTGTCATTATCAAAACCATGCACTTGCATAGTAGATCTCACAATCTTCACATGCACATGCACACTAGTTCTAACAATTGGAGCTCAACTACAAGGAAACACAAGCAGGTTGAAAGGAAAACAAATGATATTGAATGATTGTCGTACAATGTGACATAAATGAGGACACTTGACCTTAAGAAATAAAGTCAATAAGGAGGTTGTCAAAGAGTACAAAGATTTGAAGAGAAGCGATGACAAGAACATAAATGCAATAATGGATAATGAAGACACATTTGAATGTTTAGTAACTTCTTCATTGTTTCGGTCATGTCGTGAGTTAGAGAATTCTGTGACATCCTCACTTTCAAAACCCTAATTAGACTCTTAAATCAAATTAGCAACTTGAAAATTTCTTTTAAAATATTTAACCTATTATAAAAATCTCCGAAAAAATCGACGGAGTTTACTTTATATTTTATGGACTTTTCCAAAAATCAGTTTTTCCCTGTTGGACCTGTAAATAACATTTCCAAAAACACCAAGCTGCCAGAAACAACATAATATCATATCACATCATAGCCAGTGGTATCATGCCACATGATATCATATCATGTCATGCACCATAGCAGAAAGTCAGTAGAAGAACATAAACAAGTATATGAAAGGAAGTATAACTCCCCAAAATACCCAAAATCAAAAGAGACATGTCATGGGCCAGCCCTGCTGAATATATACAACCAAAATACATATAGAAACGTCCCAAAATAATCCATACATCACAAAGGACTCAAAACCCGGCCCAGGACTCGACATCATCCCTGCTCATAACTCTCATACTCTCTGTGAGGGAGTATGCACCTGCTCGGCCTCTAAATTTACCTGTTCGTAACCTGTATAAAAACAGTTAAGAGGTGAGCATTACACGAAACTTAGCGAATGAATTCTAATAAACATAGTAAATAGTTAAGTCAAACACGATTAGAATATAAACACATAAGAGTATTTAATAAAAACATTCCCCCTAAGTACAATCACATTCATCTCCAAGTGTCATGCTTATTTATCATCATCGTGTCTAGTGTTGTTTTCTTTCTGGGTTTACTTTTTCTTCCTACTATCTTTTCATCTTTCTTTCTCTCATCTTTTTATCTTTTCTCTATTTCTCATCTTTCATCATCGTTTCTCTTTTCTCATCTTTTATCATCTTTTCTCTTTCCTCATCTTTTCTCTTTTTTAAGATTTGTGAACCCACCACTGAAGGTTTGTGAACCCACCACTGCGCTCCCACACCGGGGCGTCTTACCATTGCGTAAGCTCTTCCGTCGTACGGCTTACACAACCACTGCACATAGTCCGCTCGTGACTTACAACGCACATCCCGCGTGTGTCTTACTGCACCCAGTTGTGCGTCTTACACGGCCCGACATCCACTAACCCTGTAGGGTACTGCGAACCCACCACTGCGCTCCCACACCGGGGCATCTTACCGCTGCATATGCCCTTACGTCGTACGGCTTACACAACCACTGCACACAGACCGCTCACGACTTACAGCGCACAACTCGCGTGCGTCTTACTGCACCCAGCTGTGCATCTTACACGGTCTGGCATTCGCACACCATAATCATTAGTTCTTTTCTTTTCGGGTACTGCGAACCCACCACTGCGCTCCCACACCGGGGCGTCTTACCGCAGCGCACGCCATTAAATCGTGCAGCTTACGCAACTAATGCACTCCACCAGAGCGTACTTACTTGGCCCGGCATCCGCATACCATATACTTTAGTTTATTTATTCCATTTTAGCCTTTTCATTCACTTTCTTCACACATATTATCTAATCCTCTCTTAATTCTCTATTCACTCATTCTCATTTTATTCACTCTTTACTAATTGGGTCAACTCAACTTTTAATCCTAGGGATATTTCTAGTTTCACTTAGTTCCTTACCCTCGCTATTAATTACAAGCACTAAGTTACACAGCAACACATACATCATTTCATATCATTTATCATACATCATGTTCACAACATAACATCAAATATTAAATGCATAAATATCAAGTGATCTCCTACTTTTAATTAAGTCCTTATTCTTTACCATTATTAACTACACTAATGTTCGTTAACATACATAATCAAACGTCCTTAATTACCACTATCATCTACCAGAACTACACCCCCTAAGCTAAGGTAATACCCCCCTTACCTCAACCGAGTACAAGGAAAGAAAATACGAAACCCTAGCTTTATGGCTCACAAATTGAAACCGGATGAACCGAGTGCGGTGATGATGGAGAGCGGTCGAGAGACAAGCCGAAGAGAAATAACAAATAATAGTAATATGGGGTGGAGAAGTTCACCACCTTCTCCTTGTAAAAGAGAGAGAAACCCCAAGAGTGAGAAAGAGCTACCAAAACCTTATGTTACAAAGAGGAAGCGAGAGTGAAAGATGATGACGATAATGATCACATACACAAGGAAGGAAAGAGAGGAGAAAGGAGTTGATCAACTCACCTTAACACTTGATTAAAATGAGGTGAGTGAAGAAAGAGAGAGAAATGATGATAGAACTTAGTGGCTATGGATTCTCCACTACAAGGAAGAGAAAGAAATGAAGCTTTGAGTTGTGGGGGCCATGGGATAAGGATCAAGACCTTGAGTGATGCTCTATGGAGCTGAGGGCTTGGCTTAATGAAGAAGGAAGGAATAAATGAGAGCTTCACACGCTTTTATTTTTTTCTGAAACTGATCGGGCTAATCGATTAGTGAGCTAACTAATCGATTAGTCTGTGAAATTTTACACTTTCAACTTTGTCATTTTTAACATTTTGGACCAACTAATCGATTAGTCACTACTAAATAGCTTTTCTATTTTCCTTCTATTTTTCTCCTATTTTACTCCTAACTTCAAAACACCGTAACTTCTTCGTTAGCCGTCGGATCTTGCTCAAATTTGTAGGCAAGCTCCCCAACATACACCTCTTCACATCTAACGGTGGAATTTCTGTTTTAAGTTGTAAACCTTTTATTCCTAATTTCCTAACGTCCTATGCTTCTAGTTCCAAAATGGCTCTGTTAATATACTAGATATAACTTTGCATGTTCATTTTCTTCACCCTAAGCTATTTAGCACATTAATTATACTTGGAATTAAATTAGAGATGTTACAATCCTCTCCCACTTACCCGAATTTCGTCCCCAAAATTCAGCTCGGGATGAACAGCTGTGGATGAGACTCATTTATCTTGTCTTCCAGCTCCCATGTAGCATCTTCCACATTGTTCCTGCTACAAATAACCTTCACCAGTGGAATCTCCTTGCCTCTTAGTTGTTTAATCTGCTGATCCTCAATTCTGATAGGCTGGACTTTGAAAGTCAGATTCTCCCTCAATGGCAACTCATCCTGTGCTATCACATGTGAGGGATCATACACATACTTCCGAAGCTGAGAAACATGGAAAACATCATGTAGCCTAGATAAATGCGGAGGCAAAGCAACTCTGTAAGCTACAAGCTCGACATTATCCAGAATCTGATAGGGTCCAATGAATCTCGGCGTCAGCTTCTTGGACTTTATTGCTCGTCCAATACCTGTGGAAGGGGATACCCTCAAGAAAACATGATCTCCCTCATTGAACTCTAAGGGTCGCCTACGCTTGTCAGCATAGCTCTTCTGACGGTCCTGTGAAGCTTTCATTTTGTCCTTGATCATAATAATCTTCTCAGTAGTCTCCTGAACAATATCGGGACCAATCAACAGGTTCTCACCAATCTGAAACCAGCAAAGAGGCGTTCTACATTTTCTGCCATAGAGTGCCTCGAACGGCGCCATCCCGATGTAAGAACTACAATCGGTGGGTGAATTAACTAGATAACCTAGGAGAGCACCTAGAAGGGGGGGTTGAATAGGTGTTTAAGAAACCTTGAAAGATTTTCGAACGAAACAAATCGAAACAATTAAAACGAATAATTTTCACAATTTCTGAAATTGATAATCGATTATGAACAGTAGATAATCGATTATCATCTGATAGCAAAGTTTCAGATAATCGATTATGCACTGCAGAAATCAGAAAATCACTTTTTCAATCGAAAACGAAAATCAATCAATTAACACATAAGATCAGAGATAGCACGGAATTGATTAACACCAATATTGTTAATGATTACCTAGGTTATGAAAATGATTTTTCCCAAATCAATTTGCACAATTAATACCTAATTCATGAGAAAGTTAAGAGAATAGTGTGGCTTTTGATCTTTCTAAAATGATATGAAAATGAAGTTGTATGTTCACAATGAATAGAAAAAGGTTTATAGAAAAAGCTTTTGAGAAGTGAAAAACGTATTTTAAAAAGATATTCAGCAGGTCATAATCGATTATCCACTATTCATAATCGATTATGCCTTTGCTAAACTTGATAATCGATTATTTCAACCTCATAATCGATTATTACCTGATTCAATTCCTGATAATCGATTATTTACTGTTCATAATCGATTATAACCTGTAAAAGTTGATTAAAAACTTGTTTTCTCAAAACTAAACCTTTTCTTTCAAACCTCTAAGCCACCTATTGATTTAGGTTAAGTGAAATACTCAAATCATAATATGATCATGCACTTGATAGAGATTCACTACCCTCTAATAAAGTCTACCCAAACTCATCAAACTCTAAGACTAAAAATAAAGATATTACAAACAACACACATATTGAATCTTAATGAGCTTGCTCTCTCTTCATCATTGTTGATTGTTGTTCTTTGGTAAGCATCTTCATGACTTTGGCTTGTTCAAAACATTTGTTATTATCAAAACCATCACACTAGATCTAACACCCGATACTAGAATGGAAGCTATTATTGTAGGTGAATTCAATTAATGGTAAGAGCTGCTCCCAACTGCCTGACTGCTTAAGTACACAAGTCCTCAACAGATCCTCCAAGGACTGGATGGTGCGCTCGGACTGCCCATCGGTCTGTGGGTGATAGGCTGTGCTAAACTTCAACTTAGTACCCAAGGCCTGCTGAAGACTCTGCCAGGATTAGGATAAAAACCTGGGATCACGGTCTGACACTATGCTAGTAGGAACACCATGCAACTTCACTATGTCCCTGATATACAACTAAGTCAGCTTCTCTAAACTGTACTTCATGTTCATCGGAATGAAGTGAGCACACTTGGACAACCGATCCACAACAACCCAGATAGAATCAAACCCTAAAGTGGTCCTTGGTAAACCTGAAACAAAGTCCATAACAATGCTATCTCATTTTCACCAGGGATTTCAAGAGATCGCAATGAGCCTCCTGGTTTCTGATGCTCAATATTTGCTTTCTGACAGACTAAACATCTGGAGACGTAATCTGCAATATCCATCTTCAACTTTGGCCACCAGAATAATCTTTTCAGTTCCTGATACATCTTTGTTGTACCCGGATGAAGACTCAATTTAGATTTGTGAGCTTCCTCAAGAACCATTCTCCTTACTTCAAAGTCTAAAGGAATTCACACTCTGCCTCTGAATCTGATGATCCCATCGGAACCCTTTTTGAAATCGGGCTCTTCATCTTCAACTGCCCTTTCTAGCAATTTCTGAAGTTCTGGATCGTCAGCCTGTCTTTCCTTGATCAAACCTACAAATTCATTAGTAACCTGCAACATTTATAGAACAATGCTTTTATCTTTTACCTGCACCCTTAGATTAAGATTACTAAACTCCTACATCAATTTCATTTCTTTCACCTTTAAGTTACTGATATGTAGAGATTTGCGACTCAAGGCATCAGCTACAACATTCGCCTTGCCAGGATGGTATTGGAGATTGAAATCATAATATTTCAGAAATTCCATCCACCTCCTCTATCGCATATTCAACTCTTTCTGATCAAAAAGGTATTTAAAACTTTTTTGGTCACTGAAAACCTCAAATTGAGTGCCATATAAGTAATGTCTCCAGATCTTGAGAGCAAAAACTACAGCTGTTAACTCCAAATCGTGTGTCGGGTAGTTCTGCTCATGTTGCTTGAGTTGTCTGGAAGCATATGCAACTGCTTTATGTAACGACCATCGTTTAATCAAAAGAATTTTGTTTTCTTATTGACTATGTTGGAAAAATCGGAGTATGAAAATTTTTTCTTGAATGTGGTACTCAAATTTAAACCATGCATTTAAAAGTGAATTCGGTGGAAGGAGTAATTAATTGCTAAACATCTTAAAATCATTTTGAGATAACCTTTATAGCACGAAATAGCTTTCGAAAATAGCTTAGTTATAAGGTTATCCCAGGAAATTGACTTTAACAATACTTCCTTCATAACCGAACTCAAATGATAAAATCAGAGTCAGCAGAATATATTAAAATGGTTTTTTATATTTTCTTAGAGTTTATAAATCATGAGGAAGGTCATTGATTCATAAAATCAGGTGTACAAACTCTATGGGTACCACCATTATCTTAAAGTATGAAAACAGAGTTCTTTCTCTGATACATTTCTCAAAATATGTACAGTGTATTCCTTATCAAAAACCGAGACGTTCCAGAGCTGATCACTGGTCCTTTATTCGTTCATCCACCTGGTCGAATCCTCAAGAGTTGTACAAGGAGTCTCTATCCCATGATGACTATGTACTTCATGAACCTAAGGGTCATCCATGATCACTGATCTCTAGAAAATCTAGGTACCTGGTCCACACCTAATAAGGGCAGGGAGGTAAGCTATACTCATTCGCATAATCAAATGAGAATAAAGTACTAACATGCACAAGTAAGCAATTCATCATGATCTCAATGCATATACACGTGTACAAAATAGTCAAGTGATATGCACAGCTTATGAGCAAGCCAATTTAGTTGATAATCAAACCCATTAATGATATGTCCAGATGCTTGCTTACTATTTCTCAAGTCATGAGATTCTCTAATCAATGCTCTCATGCATGACCATCCAAACAACCCGTATACGTGCCTCGGAAGTATAGTGAACCTGCTCGGACCATAATCCATAATGACACTACCAAAGTGTACGTCGCGTCACCAAGACGTAACAACATCTCCTATGCTGCCCACATTACCAAAATGTGTCATCGAGCAAGCCACACGACTTTGCCTGGAACGTGGTCCATAATACCAATATCGATGTGCACATCTCGTCACCAAGACGAATATCCAACGTTCGCAACAACCAATGCTGGCCACATTACCAAAATGTGACTACAATAATCATTTCGGCACCAAGACGAATATCCAACGTTCGCAGCAACCAATGCTGGCCACATTACCAAAATATGACTACAGGTAAGTCGTAACCAACTTGGTACTCCCAGAGTACCCTCCTCATGTTCCTCAAACATGAACAAATGATATGTTACACATCACCATGCATAAATACATACCAACATTCCATTTAAGGTTATTCCTAAATCTCCATATGTGCAACATGCAATAAATTTACCAATGTAACGACAAGTTTGGCTCATAAACAAAACGTCCCATTCGGATTGTACATGCACGTTTTCAAAACGCATTCTCCTCAATCTCAACAACATTCTTTGAATGTTGCCCATATTCTCAAAATGTGTTATCAAGCTTGTCATACAACCTTTGGTACTCTTAGAGTACATTTTCACGTTCCCCGAATGAATAACACTAATAATCAAGCTTGGTATCATACGTCCCAATCCGAATGTACGTCCACGTTCCCAGAACGAAATCAACAACATTCCTCGAATATTGCCCACATTCCTAGAATGTGTCATCAAACTTATCGTGTACATTTGGTACTCCCAGAGTACCTTCTTCATGTTCTGCGAACCTGATAAATGGTATCCTATCGCCTTATCATCATGTATGAATGCACACAAATTCTCCATTTAAGACTATTCATTAATCTTATTATGTGCAACATGCGATAAATGTATCAATGAGGCATTTCAACTTCCATGACGACAAGATTTATCAAACAAAGTATCACATCATTCACTTTAAGTGTCATTAGGTTTAAATAAGAGTGATTAGATTTAAAAATGGTATTTTCTCAACATTATAATAAAAAGACTCGAGTGGTAGCTTCAATACTCAAGTAGTTCATCAATTTCATGAAATTGTGTACCAAACAGCCTAAAATACTTGAGTGTTTCACAAAACACTAGAGTATTTTACAGCCCAGAATACTTGAGTATTTCACAAAATACTAGAGTATTTTTCAGCCCAAAATACTCGAGTATTTCACAAAATACTAGAGTATTTTGCAGCCCAGAATACTAGAGTATTTTACAAAATACTAGAGTATTTAGGGATCTTCTGGGAAACTTGCATCAGAAAATACTCGAGTGTTTAACCAAATACTCGACTATTTTTGACAGCAGATGCACCACAACTTGGTTTTAACATACCATTTTCAATTCTAATCAATTCTAACTTAAACCAATGATCAACAAAGCTTTACATACACAAATTAAACATGTCTCAACATTGAAATCATATCAAATCTCAGATAATCAAAACCAATCACCAATTATGCATAAAACCATACTTTATGCAACTTGAGTTACCAAAATCAATTATACTCATATTTGGCATGATTTCAGTAATGATTAAGTTCACATGCAGCTAAAGAAACTTGTTCAAACATATAGCATGTCTTAGATTGGCCTCCATGCCATTTCTCTAATTCAAAGCTATGCCCTTAAGCCTCATGGTGGCTTATCCTAATTTCTAATACATTTTATTCTCATTCTAGCAAATGGTAAGCTTCCCCCATACCTTAGGGTCATGATTGAACAATACTTGAGTAGAGATTTGCACAAGAACACCATGCACCATAGCTCCTCCTCAAGATAGAACCATTTTGACAGAGTGCATAAACCAGAGAAATTGAAACATGAAATGGGCATACAAATTAGGGAAAATGGTTAATAACTCATCTATGCAACACTAACTTTAAAATCCAACAAGTTTCAGACCAAGAGAAAGCTTGAGCTTACCAAAATTGAAGCTCAAAGTCATCTCTCCGAATCTGAAATCTGGTTTTGGCAGATTTCAACACCTAACTTCGCAGGCCCATAACTTTTCTACCAGGGACTCAAACTAACAAATTTGGTATCGAATCGAAGCTCGTTGAAAGAGATTTCCAATGATATATCACTCATGACCTAACTCTCAAGTATGAGAGAGAATCGAAGCCACGAAGTTGACGAGTCTGAATAGAGTTATGGTTTTTTGGCAGATTTGAAGCTCCAACTTGCAGAGCTCCTCATTCTCACCACACTCAAGCTTAGCTCACGAATTATGATTCCTTTAAAAGCTCTGGATGTGAGCTTCAAAACGGTGTATGGTTTGTGTAGTATGACCCTGAAACGAGAGAGAATTGAGAGGACGAAGTTATGAACCCTAATTGCGTTTCTGGTGCTTCAAGACTTGGGTTTGATGGCCATATACCAATTCTTCTCCCTTGTTGAAGAAGCTTGGAGGTTCATGCAGGGTGCCAGGAGTCCTCAGGCGTGGCTGGGGGTTGTTTGCGTGTCAACACCATGGTTTCAGGTTGATTTCGTGGCAAACTGCGGGCTCTTCCATGGCTGGACAGCTGTCGCGCACTATCTTGAGCTGTCAAACCCAGAATACTCGAGTATTCAGCCAAATGCTCGAGTATTTTGGCCAGTTTTCACTAAAAACTTTATTTAATTAATTCTTAATTCCAAAAGGCTTTCCATTTTTGCTTGTAGGTCCTTCCAAAGGGTTTAATTGCAAAATTCAATATTTACAAGAAAAATCTAAACCAAAACTATTTTCACATCATATATATGTATATATATATATAATGCAAGCCAAAAATCAAACATGAAATTGTTATTTATTTATTAACAATTATATTAACATATTTATTCGGAAAACGAAATTAGGGGTGTTACACTTTACCCTGCTGCATCAATACACAACCCAGCCCTTGCTTGGAGGCATCGCAATAGACATCAAAGGACTGGTTGGGATCTGGCAATTTCAGAATTGGAGAGCTGGTCAACCTCCTTTTCAGCTCCTGTAAACTCTGCTCGCACTGGGGCGACCACTGATAAGGAACATCCTTCTTGGTTAGCTTAGTTAGTGGAAGAGCTAACTTGGAGAATCCTTCAATGAATCTCCTATAGTAGCCTGCCATGCCAAGGAAACTCCTCACTTCGGTCACCGTTGTAGGCCTCTCCCACTTTAACACTGCTTCCACCTTAGAGGAATCCACAGCAACACCCTTCTTGGAAATAACATGACCTAAGAAATGCACTTCATCGAGCCAGAAACTGCACTTAGGTAACTTGGCATAAAGTTATTTTTCCTTCAATACATGCAACACAATTCTCAAATGTTCTTCATGCTCACTCGGATCCTTTGAATAGATCAGAATGTCATCAATTAACACTCTCACAAAGGAGTCCAGGTAAGGCCGAAAGATTATGTTCATAAAGTCCACAAATACTGCCGGTGCATTAGTCAGGCCGAAAGGCATAACAACATGTTCATAGTGCCCATAGCGAGTCCTGAATGCAGTCTTTGGAATGTCCTCTTCTCGGATGCAAATCTGGTGTTATCTAGACCGAAGATCGATTTTTGAGAAAATAGCAGCACCCCTCAACTGATCTAGTAAGTCATCAATGCGAGGAAGAGGGTACTTGTTCTTTACCGTCCTCACATTGAGTTGCCTGTAATCAATGCACATCCGAGAACTTCCGTCCTTCTTTTTGACAAAAAGAACCGGAGCTCCCCATGGGGATACACTAGGCCGAACAAATCCCTTTGCTAACAACTCCTCCAACTATTTCTTTAACTCTGCTAACTTAGTGGTGACCATCCTGTAAGGAGCTATGAAAACTGGCCCTACACCAGGAACCAGGTCAATACTGAATTTGACTTCCATGTGCAGTGGCAGTCTCGAAATCTCATTTGGAAAGACTTCTGGGAATTCACTGACCACCGGAATTTTGCTTAAATCAGCCTCTTCATCAACTTCTAGGGCCGCAAGAGAAGGAGAATTAAAGACAACAGATTTCTTCTCGCAATCAATCAAGACATGATGGCTAGACATCCAATCCATGCCCAAGATTATATCCAGATTAGTCAAAAGAAGACAAATAAGATTCACTGTGAAGTTCCGCTCTAGTACCCGAAGTGGGCAATTAAGACACATTTGAGAAGTAATAACAGAAGAACTTGTAGGAGTAGAAACAAATAATTGAAATGTCATTTCAACAGGTGATATTCCTAGCTTCTTCATGCAACTAAGAGAGATAAAAGAATGGGAAGCACCACAATCAAATAGTACACCACATGTTATATCATTAATAGTACATGTACCTCTGATAAGCTCGTCAGACATCTCCACCTCCTTTCCATCCATGGTATAGACCTTGCCCTTCTGAATGGGTTTGCTCCCGCCTGCATGCTGACCCTGGGTGGCATTAACTTCCTGTTTCAGAGTACTTTTGGGACAATTAGAAGAAAAATGACCTGGCTACCCGCATAGGAAACAAAGTCCCTCCCTCAAATGATGCTCCCTAGACCAGCAGGGACCACGATGAAACTTTCCACATGAGGAACATTGAGTGATAGGACCTGAGGGGATGACACCCTGCCCTACAGCCCTAGGGGCTGCTGCTCTAGGACCATAATAAGGACCGAACCTCGGCACTGGGCCCCTGCCTCTGATAGGGCCACCTGATTTTTGGGCTGCCCTGCTTCGCTTGTCAGCGGATTTCTGTTTGAGTCCCTTTTCATAGGTGCTGGTTATATTTACCAACTAAGAGAGATTAGCAATATTCTGATACTCGAAAGCAAGTCTGATTTCAGAGCAGAGGCCGGATTCAAATTTGATGCATTTAATGCGCTCGTCCGCGTCCCTGTAGCTGCCTGAATACCTGATCAGATCCTCAAACTGTGCGGCATATTCGCCGACACCCATATTTCCCTACACAAGCTTTAGAAAATAAATCCCCTTCTCCCTCCTCACATCTTCGGGAAAATATTTGCCAAGGAAACGGATCTTGAATAGATCCCAATTAACTTCCTGATTCACCACCTCATAACCTCTCATCTACTGCTCCCACCAGTGCTCAGCCTCCCCAGATAATACATACTCTACCAACCGGACCCTGTGATCAACTGGAGGTTGTAGAGAACAAAGGATTTTCTCAATTTCTTGGAGCCATTTCTGAGCCCCATCAGGATTATAACCTCCCTCGAACCTAGGCGACTCGCTCTTTCTGAAGCGTGACAACCAGTCGACCTCTGCTGGAGCTGGGGGCTGAGGGTGTAAGGCTGCTACCATTGCTGTCGCAGCTGCTGCGATGTTCTCATTATGATTCTGGTTCATTTGAATCAGATTTTCAAGAATAGCCACCATACGATCCGCTTTCGCACGTCTCTCGGCCATAATAGCTATGTCCTGAGGAATGAACAAGTTATTGCAGGTGGGATGAATTAACCATTCAACTACGTATAAATACAATTATATGAACTTATACTAACTATTAGACACTTGACACTGACTATTGGTTATTCTCTTGGTGAGTGAACCAATAGAGTTGTGAGTCCAAACTCCAAGACCGAGGAAGAACCGCTCTGATACCAAAATGTGACATCCTCACTTTTAAAACCCTAATTAGACTCTTAAATCAAATTAGCAACTTGAAAATTTCTTTTAAAACCTTTAACCTATTATAAAAATCTCCGGAAAAATCGACGGAATTTACTTTATTTTAAAGACTTTTCCAAAAATCAATTTTTCCCTGTTAGACCTGTAAATAACATTTCCAAAAACACCAGGCAGCCAGAAACAACATAATATCATATCACATCATAGCCAGTGGTATCATGCCACATGATATCATGTCATGCCATGCACCATAGCAGAAAGTCAGCAGAAGAACATAAACAAGTATATGAATGTAAGTCTAACTCCCCAAAATACCCACAATCAAAAGAGACATGTCTTGGGCCGGCCCTGCTGAATATATATAACCAAAATACATATAGAAAAGTCCCAAAATAAGCCATACATCACAAAGGACTCAAAACCTGGCCCAGGACTCGACATCAACCCTGCTCATAACTCTCATACTCCCTGTGAGGGTGTATGCACCTGCTCGGCCTCTAAATCTGCCTGCTCGTACTTTGAACCTGTATAAAAACAGTTAAGAGGTGATCATTACACGAAACTTAGCGAAGGAATTCTAATAAACATAGTAAATAGCTAAGTCAAACACGATTAGCATATAAACACATAAGAGCATTTAATAAAAACATTCCCCCTAAGTACAATCACATTCATCTCCAAGTGTCACGCTTATTTATCATCATCGTGTCTAGTGTTGTTTTCTTTCTGGGTTTACTTTTTATTCCTACGATCTTTTCATCTTTCTTTCTCTCATATTTTTATCTTTTCTCTATTTCTCACCATTTTTCATCTTTTCTCTTTTCTCATCTTTTATCATCTTTTCTCTTTCTTAAGGTTTGTTAACCCACCACTGTGCTCCCACACCGGGGCGTCTTACCGTTGCGTACGCCCTTCCGTCGTACGACTTACACAACCACTGCACACAGTCCGCTCGCGACTTACAGCGCACAACCCGCGTGCGTCTTACTGCACCTAGCTGTGCATCTTACACGGCCTGACATCCACTAACCTTGTAGGGTACTGCGAACCCACTACTGTGCTCCCACACTGGGGCGTCTTACCGCTGCGTACGCTATAACACCCCTCAAAATCCTCGAACTGTTTTTATTTCTAAAAAGAATTATTTTTGAGAAAAAGAATTCTCGAAGGAGTATTTTCTTAAATAAATTTCTTTATTCACGTTTTCAAAATACATGATTTTAAATGAGTGATTTTTCATGAAATAATGTGATGAACTTTAAAGCTTAAGTTTTTGGAAATGATTATGTGTTTAGAATAATGGTGAATTTTCAACAAGAAATTATTTGATGAAAAGGTGTTTTGTTTCCTATGAAAATATGTGTTTGGTGTTTTGATGTCATTATAATTATTAGGCATGAATAATTTATTTTATATGTGTGTATGCATGTATATGCACGACCTTGTGTGTATGTGTATGTTTGGAATTATGAGAAAATTTAATTAGTAAAAATATAGAATGGTGTGAATGCATGTATGTGTGTGTAACGTGTAAATGAGTGTGAGTATGCATGAGTGTAAGTGTGTGCCGTATGTGTGTGAGTGTGTAGCCAAACCTAGAATTTTCCTAAGTTGTAACCAAAAGAACCAAGACCTAACTAAGTCCCTAACCAAATCCTAACTAGATAGAAGAAACCCTAATGGAGGACCAAAAAGTCTTAAAGCCTAGAATGACCCTAAGTACCTTATGTTCCCTACATTGTCTCCTTGAATTTTGCTAACCTCCACCCATGCAACATTTGGAAGAACCGAAATTACCCCTCTCTCCAAAGCTCTTGGCCGAATTGCATGAAGGCTAAGATAGGAAACCATGATTTGCTTATAATAGGTGAAGCCTTAGTTGCTTTCTCCATTTCATTCTCATTTCATCTCTTTCGTCCAAACACCCACACCAAAACACAAGTTCTAAGAGTCTCTCAAACTCTTAGACAAAAAAATAGAAAATAGAGAGAAAGGAGGAAGAGGAACCGTGAGGTAGAAGAAGAAAGAAGAAGAGGAGAGCAAGCCAAACCTAGGAAATTCTTTGAAGATCAAGTGCTTGGAAGTGTTGGAGACCTTTTCTTTCTTGGTATAAACCGAAGACCTAGAAGTTTTAGAAGTAGTTTTGATTTGTGATCTTGTAATTTTACTTTCTTTTCTTCTGTTGCATGTTCTTTTGATGCACTTTATGTGTTGATTTTTCTTAACTATGGACTTTTAAGGACTCAAACTAATTTGTAATATGTGTAGCTTATGTTGATGATTCGGTTAGTATTTTTCTTGGTAGATCTTGATGCTTTCATGTTAGATCTTGATGTTTTTCTTCTAGATCTAAAGTTTTGTTTATGATCTTTGTGAATTTGAATTGGACCTTCTTGCATGTTTAATTTTTATGCCTAAAACCGTGGATCATGAGATGTTGTGTGAATCAATGTTTGATCTAAACTTATTTTTGATTTTTGGTCTTGCATGTTGTTTGATGATGACTTTGAACCTTTGCATGACTTGGTTTTTAGTTTGATCTTAAGAAAAGCTTTGATTTATGTCTTGATCTTTGATCTTGAATTTTCTATGCGATCTTTGAACCAAAAGCTTTAATGTTTTCTTAATATATGTCACGGTTTTTGCCTTTCTCTTACTCAAAATGATTTTGAAACAAAAGCTTTTTTTTTATTTTCTTGGATTATGTCTCGGTTTTGACCCCTTTGTTACCCAAGATGATTTTATCTTCTATTGGTGCTCTTATGTTTACTTTTATGACTTGATCTACATGGTTTAGGTACGTGCATGTTGATCTCGAACTTTGAAAAGTTATTTTTATGTTTCTTTGAGAAATAAATTGAAAATGTTGTGTTGATTCATGATTGTTGCATGTTTTGTTAGGAAAGCCTTAGATCCATTCTTGCATGTTAAATTTAAATGAAAAGATCATGATTTTTTTTTGTATTGCATGCCTCGGTTTGAAAGAAATTAGGAAGATAAGCTTTAAAACAATTTTATTTGCATGAACAAGATTTAATCTAAGTGTTTATTTTGTGCATGATGTATTCGGTCAAGTTTAGATTAAAACCCATGCTTTTATTTTGTGAAAATTTGATATGTGTTCTATGTTCTTGCATGCTTCTTGATTTAATTTAAGTAAAGGAAATAAATTAAAGCTTGAATTAATTGCCATGGTTGAGCTTACGGTTTTGTTAAAGAAAGGAATAGATAATTGCATGAATTTGTATGTTAAATGATGCAAGAACCTTGTTTGGATTTGTGTGAAGTGTTTCGGTCTATGTATGATTAATTAGGTTAGAATTCTTTTCCATGAAATAAAATGGAAACAATGAATGTATTTTGTTAAATAATTGATTAGGAATGTGTTTTGTATTTACTTGAACTTATATGTATGTATTCGGTTTGTGAGTTGAAGGTGCCTAAGTGTTTTTGTTTTATAAAAATAAAATGTTTTTGAAGTCAATTATGTGTTGCATGATTGAGTTAAGTGTTTGATTGTGAAAATGATTACCTGAGAATGAATATTTGTTTGTGATTAACTTGAATAATTGGTTAATTGTTTATGTGCCTTGATTTATCAAAGTGTGTTATTGACCGTGTGTGTGTATGCTTGATTTTGAAATTTATTTGGTTTGATTCATTCGAGTTGTGAAATTATGTTTGTGATTTGTTGAGTTTTCAAAGTGTTAATATTGATCTAAAGAGTTTTTGAAACAAAAGGAGTTTTTACGATGTTTTCGGGTTTTATAAAATTGATTTTTTGTAAAGTCTTTCTTTGCTGTCCACGTTTATTTAAAATTGTTTTCTTGATTCCTAAATTGAGTTCATGAGACTCAAAGTTTGGTTTTTTAAAAGATCATTGAGAAACCCGGATTGAAACCGGTGAATTTTTCAGTGTTTTTGAATGAGGTTAAGGTGCTGTCCAAGACGGACCAGCAACCTAACCAAGCGATTTAAATTATTTTATTTGATGTTTTCAAAGAGATTTCAAAATGTTTAAAGAAATAGGAAAAGTTAAAAGTGTTTTGAGAAAGCAATCTTATTTTTAAAATTTCCGACGAGGAATAAAAGACGTTCTAAGTTAAGAAAAGTTTCTAATGAAAATGTGTTTTAATTAATGCGAGGAATGTTACAGACGAGAGTTAAGGCAGTGGCAGCAACCGAGATCAGAGGAGACTGTGTGCATCTAATGGTTGGACCTCAGGTGAGAGAGTAGCTTTCCTAAGACACCGTGGTAGTAGGTGTTGTATTGAGATGTTCCGTATCAGCTCAAAGATCGGAACTCAGTGGTTCTGAGTCAGTAGTATAGTGGCAATTGTGTGCTTTGTGTGGCCACTTATACGAATAGGACAAAGACCACACTGTTGTGTGTGATGTGTGATGGTGTGTTGTTTATATTTGTTTGCTTATGCATGTTGATGTTTTAAGTGTTGAAGTGAATTAATATAAGATGATTGATGATGTTAACAAGAGAGATGATAATTAAAAGACACCAAGAAAAGAGATAACCCTTGTTTGGCTTAAGCCCTTGTGGAATAAGGCTGCCCGATAAGACCTTGATAAGACATTGAGAGTGGAGATAATGACAAGAGATTTGAGAATGATTTGAAAGAGATAAAGAGATGAGATTGGGAAAGATTTAATGATGCGATGTGAGCGAGCCAGAGCTGGGAAGGATTGTGATGTGGGATTGAAAGTGGAAAGTAATGAGAGAGAAGCTTGATTCTTTGATTTTGTTTTCTTGGACTGAGACTGGTGTTGAGTTGAGGTTGCTCCTCCACTAGCTCTCAAGAAGAGAAAGTTTTTGAGAAAAACTTTTGAAAGGAAATGTTTGAAAAGGATTTTTTGAAAAGAGTTTGCAAATTGAAATTTTTGAAAACGAGTTTTTGAAAATGTATTTTGAAAGGTGTTCCCAAAAATGTTTGAAAAGAGTTTACAAATTGTATTTTTATTTTTTTTTGAAGGGGTTCCCAAAATGAGAAAAGAATTTTCCAACATTGATTTTTTTGAAAGTGATTGTGAAAGGAGGTTTTGAAAAAGGATTTCGAAAGGAAATTTTTTGAAATGAGCTTTCTAAAGGAGGTTTTGGAAAAGGTTTTATGAAATGAAATTTTGAAGAGGAGTTGAGAAGTTGTGAAGTGAGATTGTTCTATAAAAGGATGTTTTGAGGAAAGTTTGTGATGAGATTCAAGTTGTGAATGTGATCCCGCTCTGTGCCAAGTTTGAGTTATGAAAAGTGATGCAAAGTTAGCGGTCAGGACTCATTGAAGGGATGTACTAAGGGTGAGCTGACCATTAGATTAATTTAAAAGATAAAAGCTTTTAAAAGACATTAACAGCGAACGCGGTGAGGTATGAGAGTTAACCCGAAGTAGTGGAGAGGAAGGAACCATAGGTATCTTCGGATACTTAGGAGGAGATTGCATTAGGGGAGGACGATGACAGTGATACGTCAAGAAGTCTAGAGTACTTTTATAGGCGGAACAACTCCACAAGTGGCGCACTAACGTGGTGGGGACTGGGTCTAATGCCGTGGCAAGTTCTGCATGATCAGCTAGAAATTGTACTGTCGCCCCCTAGATTGCAAATCGAGAACAGTGAGAGGAACTGGAGTGGGGCATTTTGTTTGCCACTGTAGTGAGACAGTGTGCCTTGTTATATATGATATGATATGATTTGAGGCTGGGCCTCCTCGTCTGGGACCATTTGTTGTGTGATAGGTGTCGTACCCGCACGGTAAAGATTCTGTACTCCTGTTTGCTTCCGACTAGGTGGATGGATGGCCGAGGAGATGTAGACTTGAGACGTGAGTGCTAACTACGAACGGACGCGTACCTCGATGATCTTTAATTCCCCCATCATCGGTGGTTATAATTCAATAAGACTTATTATGAAAAGATGTATAATTAAGAAAAGTAAGGTTTATGAAGTTTTGATGATGAGGAAGATAAGTTTGGAACAAGTGATGGAAACCCTTGAGAAGGGAAAGAAGGGAAGTGATGGTTTGTATATTGTGAATGAGAAAGGAATTGAGGAGTAAAAGATAAGAAAGTATAATAATAATGTTAATGATGATAATAAGTTGGGTCAGAGAAAGAATAATGATAATAAGATAATAATAATGAACTGTGATGTTATGTTTGAGAGCTGTATTATGTGTGCTTTGTTCGTATTGTGTGTGCTGTCTTGATATTTCGCCTGCGGTAAATCCACAACGTCGACGACTTGTCGTTCGGTTCGCTAACTCTGTCCTGCCCGTTGGTATATCGGTGCTTCTGGTACTCCAACGTGCAGATGGAGTATCACATGGAAATCTCTACTTGGATGAAACATGGATGTGGCTGGAAGCGTACCCCATCTGGTTGGGTATGGATTGATGACTCGCAGATCGTGATTTCGGATCCAGAACATCGACTTAGTGGAGCTAATCTCGGACCACTGCTGGGACAAGTTTATGTTCGTGGCTACAGAGACTACGAGGAGAAGGTGCGATGTGAAGTTCAGAGGATTTCTTCTACTCCGACTAGGATGCAATGGGTGCCAAAGAATCGTGGACAAGCTGCAACTGAGATAGCTTCATCTTCTGGTGTCAAGCAAGGACCTAAGAAGGAGGATCATGAGCTGCACCCTATAGTTTTCATTAGGAAGAGCCAGAGGTAGGGTAGATTAGTTTAAAGTTGTTGTAAGTGTGAGTCAAAGGACTATCTCAGCAATGTATCACTCTTGTAACTACGCCCTACTTTTATTTTGTAAACTGGCCGAACTTACTTTAAAAAGAAATATGAACTCGTTTTGAAAGATTTGGAAGTGGAAGTGCGGAAAGGTTTTACGTAACACCCCGGTTTTCAAGGATGGGTGTTAAGATGCACCAATGGCTTCCCAAAACGTTTTTTTTTTTAAAAAAAAATGGCCTCATTTTTTTAGCAACTTTTTAAACAAACGATGGTTGTTTTCGGATGGTGAAAATCGGGGCGTTACAGAGTGGTATCAGAGCGATGTTAATCCTTAAGCATGGGCTTACGTGCCATGCGTGCTTACATGCCGTGTATGCTTACATGCTTTGTTTTCCTGTTTGCTTGCTTGGTTTGTTTGTGACTGCGTATGCTTGTTAGTATAAGGATAGGAGTAAAAGACTAGGTTCTTGTCTTTCTAAAACTTGGGTTGTTCCTAGTGTCTGTTGTGATAGACTAAGGACCCTGCTGGTTAAGTAGTTTAGAAAAGTAGGTAGAAGCGGAGAGATTCTAAGGTCGAGATCCTATAACCCCAGAAGTGGTATCATTGATGGATAAACCTAAGTTTGTTAACCCCGATGCATCTTTTTGGTATTACCCTTAAGAAAATAGAACGTTATTCTTGAAACCCATGTTTGTTGAATTGCTTCAACAACGGCAGTTAGTCGGAATCCACATTCTTTCTTCAGCCTTCTTATTAAACCGTATCCTTACCAATCTTTTTCGAGAATTGTCAACCTAGTTTATAGATTTAGAGGTGTCATAGTTGCCCAGATAGTTTAGGCTTGAATGATTGTGGATGGATAAATGATAGTTGTGGAATAAGATGTAGAACAATAGTGAGCTTAGTAGTGAGTTTGATCAAAGTTGGGGAGCCACAAGGAAGAAAGGAGGTGTATTGACCTTAGTGTGAAAAGATAGTGAGGAAGATTAGATCCCTTTGTCCTATAGTTAGATGTTAAGGTGGAGAAATGATGGATGAAAACCTTAGAGTTAGAAGTAGAATAAAAGGAAGGAGTGATTGTTTGTAAGGGCTTGAAGTGTAGAAAGTAGTGTGTATCTTCGGGTTTTAGGCTGAATCCGGTATTTTTGGAGATGTGTGAATATTTGTTTGCTTGCTTTTCCTTGGGTCTATACCCAAAGTTATGCTCGCTGTGGCGACAATCAGCTGAAGGAGCAACATTTTCTTCGGTTAGTCCGTGTGACTTAACCCGGTTCGACACGTGAGAGATTTGCTATGGAGCTTCTACATCCGAGAGCGATAAATGAGGAGTATTGTGAAGAGCCTACTGTTCGAGAAGGCAACGGATGACCATGAAACAAGAAGGAGAATTATGTGAGAGTTGTTGTGCCATACTGCCTAATCCACAACTTATTTCTCGGGGACGAGAAATCTTTAAGTTGGGGAGACTGTAACACCCCTCAAAATCCTCGAACTGTTTTTATTTCTAAAAAGAATTATTTTTGAGAAAAAGAATTCTCGAAGGAGTATTTTCTTAAATAAATTTCTTTATTCACGTTTTCAAAATACATGATTTTAAATGAGTGATTTTTCATGAAATAATGTGATGAACTTTAAAGCTTAAGTTTTTGGAAATGATTATGTGTTTAGAATAATGGTGAATTTTCAACAAGAAATTATTTGATGAAAAGGTGTTTTGTTTCCTATGAAAATATGTGTTTGGTGTTTTGATGTCATTATAATTATTAGGCATGAATAATTTATTTTATATGTGTGTATGCATGTATATGCACGACCTTGTGTGTATGTGTATGTTTGGAATTATGAGAAAATTTAATTAGTAAAAATATAGAATGGTGTGAATGCATGTATGTGTGTGTAACGTGTAAATGAGTGTGAGTATGCATGAGTGTAAGTGTGTGCCGTATGTGTGTGAGTGTGTAGCCAAACCTAGAATTTTCCTAAGTTGTAACCAAAAGAACCAAGACCTAACTAAGTCCCTAACCAAATCCTAACTAGATAGAAGAAACCCTAATGGAGGACCAAAAAGTCTTAAAGCCTAGAATGACCCTAAGTACCTTATGTTCCCTACATTGTCTCCTTGAATTTTGCTAACCTCCACCCATGCAACATTTGGAAGAACCGAAATTACCCCTCTCTCCAAAGCTCTTGGCCGAATTGCATGAAGGCTAAGATAGGAAACCATGATTTGCTTATAATAGGTGAAGCCTTAGTTGCTTTCTCCATTTCATTCTCATTTCATCTCTTTCGTCCAAACACCCACACCAAAACACAAGTTCTAAGAGTCTCTCAAACTCTTAGACAAAAAAATAGAAAATAGAGAGAAAGGAGGAAGAGGAACCGTGAGGTAGAAGAAGAAAGAAGAAGAGGAGAGCAAGCCAAACCTAGGAAATTCTTTGAAGATCAAGTGCTTGGAAGTGTTGGAGACCTTTTCTTTCTTGGTATAAACCGAAGACCTAGAAGTTTTAGAAGTAGTTTTGATTTGTGATCTTGTAATTTTACTTTCTTTTCTTCTGTTGCATGTTCTTTTGATGCACTTTATGTGTTGATTTTTCTTAACTATGGACTTTTAAGGACTCAAACTAATTTGTAATATGTGTAGCTTATGTTGATGATTCGGTTAGTATTTTTCTTGGTAGATCTTGATGCTTTCATGTTAGATCTTGATGTTTTTCTTCTAGATCTAAAGTTTTGTTTATGATCTTTGTGAATTTGAATTGGACCTTCTTGCATGTTTAATTTTTATGCCTAAAACCGTGGATCATGAGATGTTGTGTGAATCAATGTTTGATCTAAACTTATTTTTGATTTTTGGTCTTGCATGTTGTTTGATGATGACTTTGAACCTTTGCATGACTTGGTTTTTAGTTTGATCTTAAGAAAAGCTTTGATTTATGTCTTGATCTTTGATCTTGAATTTTCTATGCGATCTTTGAACCAAAAGCTTTAATGTTTTCTTAATATATGTCACGGTTTTTGCCTTTCTCTTACTCAAAATGATTTTGAAACAAAAGCTTTTTTTTTATTTTCTTGGATTATGTCTCGGTTTTGACCCCTTTGTTACCCAAGATGATTTTATCTTCTATTGGTGCTCTTATGTTTACTTTTATGACTTGATCTACATGGTTTAGGTACGTGCATGTTGATCTCGAACTTTGAAAAGTTATTTTTATGTTTCTTTGAGAAATAAATTGAAAATGTTGTGTTGATTCATGATTGTTGCATGTTTTGTTAGGAAAGCCTTAGATCCATTCTTGCATGTTAAATTTAAATGAAAAGATCATGATTTTTTTTTGTATTGCATGCCTCGGTTTGAAAGAAATTAGGAAGATAAGCTTTAAAACAATTTTATTTGCATGAACAAGATTTAATCTAAGTGTTTATTTTGTGCATGATGTATTCGGTCAAGTTTAGATTAAAACCCATGCTTTTATTTTGTGAAAATTTGATATGTGTTCTATGTTCTTGCATGCTTCTTGATTTACTTTAAGTAAAGGAAATAAATTAAAGCTTGAATTAATTGCCATGGTTGAGCTTACGGTTTTGTTAAAGAAAGGAATAGATAATTGCATGAATTTGTATGTTAGATGATGCAAGAACCTTGTTTGGATTTGTGTGAAGTGTTTCGGTCTATGTATGATTAATTAGGTTAGAATTCTTTTCCATGAAATAAAATGGAAACAATGAATGTATTTTGTTAAATAATTGATTAGGAAGGTGTTTTGTATTTACTTGAACTTATATGTATGTATTCGGTTTGTGAGTTGAAGGTGCCTAAGTGTTTTTGTTTTATAAAAATAAAATGTTTTTGAAGTCAATTATGTGTTGCATGATTGAGTTAAGTGTTTGATTGTGAAAATGATTAACTGAGAATGAATATTTGTTTGTGATTAACTTGAATAATTGGTTAATTGTTTACGTGCCTTGATTTATCAAAGTGTGTTATTGACCGTGTGTGTGTATGCTTGATTTTGAAATTTATTTGGTTTGATTCATTCGAGTTGTGAAATTATGTTTGTGATTTGTTGAGTTTTCAAAGTGTTAATATTGATCTAAAGAGTTTTTGAAACAAAAGGAGTTTTTACGATGTTTTCGGGTTTTATAAAATTGATTTTTTGTAAAGTCTTTCTTTGCTGTCCACGTTTATTTAAAATTGTTTTCTTGATTCCTAAATTGAGTTCATGAGACTCAAAGTTTGGTTTTTTAAAAGATCATTGAGAAACCCGGATTGAAACTGGTGAATTTTTCAGTGTTTTTGAATGAGGTTAAGGTGCTGTCCAAGACGGACCAGCAACCTAACCAAGCGATTTAAATTATTTTATTTGATGTTTTCAAAGAGATTTCAAAATGTTTAAAGAAATAGGAAAAGTTAAAAGTGTTTTGAGAAAGCAATCTTATTTTTAAAATTTCCGACGAGGAATAAAAGACGTTCTAAGTTAAGAAAAGTTTCTAATGAAAATGTGTTTTAATTAATGCGAGGAATGTTACAGACGAGATATTAAGGCAGTGGCAGCAACCGAGATCAGAGGAGACTGTGTGCATCTAATGGTTGGACCTCAGGTGAGAGAGTAGCTTTCCAAAGACACCGTGGTAGTAGGTGTTGTATTGAGACGTTCCGTATCAGCTCAAAGATCGGAACTCAGTGGTTCTGAGTCAGTAGTATAGTGGCAATTGTGTGCTTTGTGTGGCCACTTATACGAATAGGACAAAGACCACACTGTTGTGTGTGATGTGTGATGGTGTGTTGTTTATATTTGTTTGCTTATGCATGTTGATGTTTTAAGTGTTGAAGTGAATTAATATAAGATGATTGATGATGTTAACAAGAGAGATGATAATTAAAAGACACCAAGAAAAGAGATAACCCTTGTTTGGCTTAAGCCCTTGTGGAATAAGGCTGCCCGATAAGACCTTGATAAGACATTGAGAGTGGAGATAATGACAAGAGATTTGAGAATGATTTGAAAGAGATAAAGAGATGAGATTGGGAAAGATTTAGTGATGCGATGTGAGCGAGCCAGAGCTGGGAAGGATTGTGATGTGGGATTGAAAGTGGAAAGTAATGAGAGAGAAGCTTGATTCTTTGATTTTGTTTTCTTGGACTGAGACTGGTGTTGAGTTGAGGTTGCTCCTCCACTAGCTCTCAAGAAGAGAAAGTTTTTGAGAAAAACTTTTGAAAGGAAATGTTTGAAAAGGATTTTTTGAAAAGAGTTTGCAAATTGAAATTTTTGAAAACGAGTTTTTGAAAATGTATTTTGAAAGGTGTTCCCAAAAATGTTTGAAAAGAGTTTACAAATTGTATTTTTATTTTTTTTTGAAGGGGTTCCCAAAATGAGAAAAGAATTTTCCAACATTGATTTTTTTGAAAGTGATTGTGAAAGGAGGTTTTGAAAAAGGATTTCGAAAGGAAATTTTTTGAAATGAGCTTTCTAAAGGAGGTTTTGGAAAAGGTTTTATGAAATGAAATTTTGAAGAGGAGTTGAGAAGTTGTGAAGTGAGATTGTTCTATAAAAGGATGTTTTGAGGAAAGTTTGTGATGAGATTCAAGTTGTGAATGTGATCCCGCTCTGTGCCAAGTTTGAGTTATGAAAAGTGATGCAAAGTTAGCGGTCAGGACTCATTGAAGGGATGTACTAAGGGTGAGCTGACCATTAGATTAATTTAAAAGATAAAAGCTTTTAAAAGACATTAACAGCGAACGCGGTGAGGTATGAGAGTTAACCCGAAGTAGTGGAGAGGAAGGAACCATAGGTATCTTCGGATACTTAGGAGGAGATTGCATTAGGGGAGGACGATGACAGTGATACGTCAAGAAGTCTAGAGTACTTTTATAGGCGGAACAACTCCACAAGTGGCACACTAACGTGGTGGGGACTGGGTCTAATGCCGTGGCAAGTTCTGCATGATCAGCTAGAAATTGTACTGTCGCCCCCTAGATTGCAAATCGAGAACAGTGAGAGGAACTGGAGTGGGGCATTTTGTTTGCCACTGTAGTGAGACAGTGTGCCTTGTTATATATGATATGATATGATTTGAGGCTGGAACTCCTCGTCTGGGACCATTTGTTGTGTGATAGGTGTCGTACCCGCACGGTAAAGATTCTGTACTCCTGTTTGCTTCCGACTAGGTGGATGGATGGCCGAGGAGATGTAGACTTGAGACGTGAGTTCTAACTACGAACGGACGCGTACCTCGATGATCTTTAATTCCCCCATCATCGGTGGTTATAATTCAATAAGACTTATTATGAAAAGATGTATAATTAAGAAAAGTAAGGTTTATGAAGTTTTGATGATGAGGAAGATAAGTTTGGAACAAGTGATGGAAACCCTTGAGAAGGGAAAGAAGGGAAGTGATGGTTTGTATATTGTGAATGAGAAAGGAATTGAGGAGTAAAAGATAAGAAAGTATAATAATAATGTTAATGATGATAATAAGTTGGGTCAGAGAAAGAATAATGATAATAAGATAATAATAATGAACTGTGATGTTATGTTTGAGAGCTGTATTATGTGTGCTTTGTTCGTATTGTGTGTGCTGTCTTGATATTTCGCCTGCGGTAAATCCACAACGTCGACGACTTGTCGTTCGGTTCGCTAACTCTGTCCTGCCCGTTGGTATATCGGTGCTTCTGGTACTCCAACGTGCAGATGGAGTATCACATGGAAATCTCTACTTGGATGAAACATGGATGTGGCTGGAAGCGTACCCCATCTGGTTGGGTATGGATTGGTGACTCGCAGATCGTGATTTCGGATCCAGAACATCGACTTAGTGGAGCTAATCTCGGACCACTGCTGGGACAAGTTTCTGTCCGTGGCTACAGAGACTACGAGGAGAAGGTGCGATGTGAAGTTCAGAGGATTTCTTCTACTCCGACTAGGATGCAATGGGTGCCAAAGAATCGTGGACAAGCTGCAACTGAGATAGCTTCATCTTCTGGTGTCAAGCAAGGACCTAAGAAGGAGGATCATGAGCTGCACCCTATAGTTTTCATTAGGAAGAGCCAGAGGTAGGGTAGATTAGTTTAAAGTTGTTGTAAGTGTGAGTCAAAGGACTATCTCAGCAATGTATCACTCTTGTAACTATGCCCTACTTTTATTTTGTAAACTGGCCGAACTTACTTTAAAAAGAAATATGAACTCGTTTTGAAAGATTTGGAAGTGGAAGTGCGGAAAGGTTTTACGTAACACCCCGGTTTTCAAGGATGGGTGTTAAGATGCACCAATGGCTTCCCAAAACGTTTTTTTTTTAAAAAAAAAATGGCCTCATTTTTTTAGCAACTTTTTAAACAAACGATGGTTGTTTTCGGATGGTGAAAATCGGGGCGTTACAGAGTGGTATCAGAGCGATGTTAATCCTTAAGCATGGGCTTACGTGCCATGCGTGCTTACATGCCGTGTATGCTTACATGCTTTGTTTTCCTGTTTGCTTGCTTGGTTTGTTTGTGACTGCGTATGCTTGTTAGTATAAGGATAGGAGTAAAAGACTAGGTTCTTGTCTTTCTAAAACTTGGGTTGTTCCTAGTGTCTGTTGTGATAGACTAAGGACCCTGCTGGTTAAGTAGTTTAGAAAAGTAGGTAGAAGCGGAGAGATTCTAAGGTCGAGATCCTATAACCCCAGAAGTGGTATCATTGATGGATAAACCTAAGTTTGTTAACCCCGACGCATCTTTTTGGTATTACCCTTAAGAAAATAGAACGTTATTCTTGAAACCCATGTTTGTTGAATTGCTTCAACAATGGCAGTTAGTCGGAATCCACATTCTTTCTTCAGCCTTCTTATTAAACCGTATCCTTACCAATCTTTTTCGAGAATTGTCAACCTAGTTTATAGATTTAGAGGTGTCATAGTTGCCCAGATAGTTTAGGCTTGAATGATTGTGGATGGATAAATGATAGTTGTGGAATAAGATGTAGAACAATAGTGAGCTTAGTAGTGAGTTTGATCAAAGTTGGGGAGCCACAAGGAAGAAAGGAGGTGTATTGACCTTAGTGTGAAAAGATAGTGAGGAAGATTAGATCCCTTTGTCCTATAGTTAGATGTTAAGGTGGAGAAATGATGGATGAAAACCTTAGAGTTAGAAGTAGAATAAAAGGAAGGAGTGATTGTTTGTAAGGGCTTGAAGTGTAGAAAGTAGTGTGTATCTTCGGGTTTTAGGCTGAATCCGGTATTTTTGGAGATGTGTGAATATTTGTTTGCTTGCTTTTCCTTGGGTCTATACCCAAAGTTATGCTCGCTGTGGCGACAATTAGCTGAAGGAGCAACATTTTCTTCGGTTAGTCCGTGTGACTTAACCCGGTTCGACACGTGAGAGATTTGCTATGGAGCTTCTACATCCGAGAGCGATAAATGAGGAGTATTGTGAAGAGCCTACTGTTCGAGAAGGCAACGGATGACCATGAAACAAGAAGGAGAATTATGTGAGAGTTGTTGTGCCATACTGCCTAATCCACAACTTATTTCTCGGGGACGAGAAATCTTTAAGTTGGGGAGACTGTAACACCCCTCAAAATCCTCGAACTGTTTTTATTTCTAAAAAGAATTATTTTTGAGAAAAAGAATTCTCGAAGGAGTATTTTCTTAAATAAATTTCTTTATTCACGTTTTCAAAATACATGATTTTAAATGAGTGATTTTTCATGAAATAATGTGATGAACTTTAAAGCTTAAGTTTTTGGAAATGATTATGTGTTTAGAATAATGGTGAATTTTCAACAAGAAATTATTTGATGAAAAGGTGTTTTGTTTCCTATGAAAATATGTGTTTGGTGTTTTGATGTCATTATAATTATTAGGCATGAATAATTTATTTTATATGTGTGTATGCATGTATATGCACGACCTTGTGTGTATGTGTATGTTTGGAATTATGAGAAAATTTAATTAGTAAAAATATAGAATGGTGTGAATGCATGTATGTGTGTGTAACGTGTAAATGAGTGTGAGTATGCATGAGTGTAAGTGTGTGCCGTATGTGTGTGAGTGTGTAGCCAAACCTAGAATTTTCCTAAGTTGTAACCAAAAGAACCAAGACCTAACTAAGTCCCTAACCAAATCCTAACTAGATAGAAGAAACCCTAATGGAGGACCAAAAAGTCTTAAAGCCTAGAATGACCCTAAGTACCTTATGTTCCCTACATTGTCTCCTTGAATTTTGCTAACCTCCACCCATGCAACATTTGGAAGAACCGAAATTACCCCTCTCTCCAAAGCTCTTGGCCGAATTGCATGAAGGCTAAGATAGGAAACCATGATTTGCTTATAATAGGTGAAGCCTTAGTTGCTTTCTCCATTTCATTCTCATTTCATCTCTTTCGTCCAAACACCCACACCAAAACACAAGTTCTAAGAGTCTCTCAAACTCTTAGACAAAAAAATAGAAAATAGAGAGAAAGGAGGAAGAGGAACCGTGAGGTAGAAGAAGAAAGAAGAAGAGGAGAGCAAGCCAAACCTAGGAAATTCTTTGAAGATCAAGTGCTTGGAAGTGTTGGAGACCTTTTCTTTCTTGGTATAAACCGAAGACCTAGAAGTTTTAGAAGTAGTTTTGATTTGTGATCTTGTAATTTTACTTTCTTTTCTTCTGTTGCATGTTCTTTTGATGCACTTTATGTGTTGATTTTTCTTAACTATGGACTTTTAAGGACTCAAACTAATTTGTAATATGTGTAGCTTATGTTGATGATTCGGTTAGTATTTTTCTTGGTAGATCTTGATGCTTTCATGTTAGATCTTGATGTTTTTCTTCTAGATCTAAAGTTTTGTTTATGATCTTTGTGAATTTGAATTGGACCTTCTTGCATGTTTAATTTTTATGCCTAAAACCGTGGATCATGAGATGTTGTGTGAATCAATGTTTGATCTAAACTTATTTTTGATTTTTGGTCTTGCATGTTGTTTGATGATGACTTTGAACCTTTGCATGACTTGGTTTTTAGTTTGATCTTAAGAAAAGCTTTGATTTATGTCTTGATCTTTGATCTTGAATTTTCTATGCGATCTTTGAACCAAAAGCTTTAATGTTTTCTTAATATATGTCACGGTTTTTGCCTTTCTCTTACTCAAAATGATTTTGAAACAAAAGCTTTTTTTTTTATTTTCTTGGATTATGTCTCGGTTTTGACCCCTTTGTTACCCAAGATGATTTTATCTTCTATTGGTGCTCTTATGTTTACTTTTATGACTTGATCTACATGGTTTAGGTACGTGCATGTTGATCTCGAACTTTGAAAAGTTATTTTTATGTTTCTTTGAGAAATAAATTGAAAATGTTGTGTTGATTCATGATTGTTGCATGTTTTGTTAGGAAAGCCTTAGATCCATTCTTGCATGTTAAATTTAAATGAAAAGATCATGATTTTTTTTTGTATTGCATGCCTCGGTTTGAAAGAAATTAGGAAGATAAGCTTTAAAACAATTTTATTTGCATGAACAAGATTTAATCTAAGTGTTTATTTTGTGCATGATGTATTCGGTCAAGTTTAGATTAAAACCCATGCTTTTATTTTGTGAAAATTTGATATGTGTTCTATGTTCTTGCATGCTTCTTGATTTAATTTAAGTAAAGGAAATAAATTAAAGCTTGAATTAATTGCCATGGTTGAGCTTACGGTTTTGTTAAAGAAAGGAATAGATAATTGCATGAATTTGTATGTTAGATGATGCAAGAACCTTGTTTGGATTTGTGTGAAGTGTTTCGGTCTATGTATGATTAATTAGGATAGAATTCTTTTCCATGAAATAAAATGGAAACAATGAATGTATTTTGTTAAATAATTGATTAGGAATGTGTTTTGTATTTACTTGAACTTATATGTATGTATTCGGTTTGTGAGTTGAAGGTGCCTAAGTGTTTTTGTTTTATAAAAATAAAATGTTTTTGAAGTCAATTATGTGTTGCATGATTGAGTTAAGTGTTTGATTGTGAAAATGATTACCTGAGAATGAATATTTGTTTGTGATTAACTTGAATAATTGGTTAATTGTTTACGTGCCTTGATTTATCAAAGTGTGTTATTGACCGTGTGTGTGTATGCTTGATTTTGAAATTTATTTGGTTTGATTCATTCGAGTTGTGAAATTATGTTTGTGATTTGTTGAGTTTTCAAAGTGTTAATATTGATCTAAAGAGTTTTTGAAACAAAAGGAGTTTTTACGATGTTTTCGGGTTTTATAAAATTGATTTTTTGTAAAGTCTTTCTTTGCTGTCCACGTTTATTTAAAATTGTTTTCTTGATTCCTAAATTGAGTTCATGAGACTCAAAGTTTGGTTTTTTAAAAGATCATTGAGAAACCCGGATTGAAACCGGTGAATTTTTCAGTGTTTTTGAATGAGGTTAAGGTGCTGTCCAAGACGGACCAGCAACCTAACCAAGCGATTTAAATTATTTTATTTGATGTTTTCAAAGAGATTTCAAAATGTTTAAAGAAATAGGAAAAGTTAAAAGTGTTTTGAGAAAGCAATCTTATTTTTAAAATTTCCGACGAGGAATAAAAGACGTTCTAAGTTAAGAAAAGTTTCTAATGAAAATGTGTTTTAATTAATGCGAGGAATGTTACAGGCGAGAGATTAAGGCAGTGGCAGCAACCGAGATCAGAGGAGACTGTGTGCATCTAATGGTTGGACCTCAGGTGAGAGAGTAGCTTTCCTAAGACACCGTGGTAGTAGGTGTTGTATTGAGACGTTCCGTATCAACTCAAAGATCGGAACTCAGTGGTTCTGAGTCAGTAGTATAGTGGCAATTGTGTGCTTTGTGTGGCCACTTATACGAATAGGACAAAGACCACACTGTTGTGTGTGATGTGTGATGGTGTGTTGTTTATATTTGTTTGCTTATGCATGTTGATGTTTTAAGTGTTGAAGTGAATTAATATAAGATGATTGATGATGTTAACAAGAGAGATGATAATTAAAAGACACCAAGAAAAGAGATAACCCTTGTTTGGCTTAAGCCCTTGTGGAATAAGGCTGCCCGATAAGACCTTGATAAGACATTGAGAGTGGAGATAATGACAAGAGATTTGAGAATGATTTGAAAGAGATAAAGAGATGAGATTGGGAAAGATTTAATGATGCGATGTGAGCGAGCCAGAGCTGGGAAGGATTGTGATGTGGGATTGAAAGTGGAAAGTAATGAGAGAGAAGCTTGATTCTTTGATTTTGTTTTCTTGGACTGAGACTGGTGTTGAGTTGAGGTTGCTCCTCCACTAGCTCTCAAGAAGAGAAAGTTTTTGAGAAAAACTTTTGAAAGGAAATGTTTGAAAAGGATTTTTTGAAAAGAGTTTGCAAATTGAAATTTTTGAAAACGAGTTTTTGAAAATGTATTTTGAAATGTGTTCCCAAAAATGTTTGAAAAGAGTTTACAAATTGTATTTTTATTTTTTTTTGAAGGGGTTCCCAAAATAAGAAAAGAATTTTCCAACATTGATTTTTTTGAAAGTGATTGTGAAAGGAGGTTTTGAAAAAGGATTTCGAAAGGAAATTTTTTGAAATGAGCTTTCTAAAGGAGGTTTTGGAAAAGGTTTTATGAAATGAAATTTTGAAGAGGAGTTGAGAAGTTGTGAAGTGAGATTGTTCTATAAAAGGATGTTTTGAGGAAAGTTTGTGATGAGATTCAAGTTGTGAATGTGATCCCGCTCTGTGCCAAGTTTGAGTTATGAAAAGTGATGCAAAGTTAGCGGTCAGGACTCATTGAAGGGATGTACTAAGGGTGAGCTGACCATTAGATTAATTTAAAAGATAAAAGCTTTTTAAAGACATTAACAGCGAACGCGGTGAGGTATGAGAGTTAACCCGAAGTAGTGGAGAGGAAGGAACCATAGGTATCTTCGGATACTTAGGAGGAGATTGCATTAGGGGAGGACGATGACGGTGATACGTCAAGAAGTCTAGAGTACTTTTATAGGCGGAACAACTCCACAAGTGGCGCACTAACGTGGTGGGGACTGGGTCTAATGCCGTGGCAAGTTCTGCATGATCAGCTAGAAATTGTACTGTCGCCCCCTAGATTGCAAATCGAGAACAGTGAGAGGAACTGGAGTGGGGCATTTTGTTTGCCACTGTAGTGAGACAGTGTGCCTTGTTATATATGATATGATATGATTTGAGGCTAGGCCTCCTGGTCTGGGACCATTTGTTGTGTGACAGCTGTCGTGCCCGCACGGTAAAGGTTCTGTACTCCTGTTTGCTTCCGACTAGGTGGATGGATGGCCGAGGAGATGTAGACTTGAGACGTGAGTGCTAACTACGAACGAACGCGTACCTCGATGATCTTTAATTCCCCCATCATCGGTGGTTATAATTCAATAATACTTATTATGAAAAGATGTATAATTAAGAAAAGTAAGGTTTATGAAGTTTTGATGATGAGGAAGATAAGTTTGGAACAAGTGATGGAAACCCTTGAGAAGGGAAAGAAGGGAAGTGATGGTTTGTATATTGTGAATGAGAAAGGAATTGAGGAGTAAAAGATAAGAAAGTATAATAATAATGTTAATGATGATAATAAGTTGGGTAAGAGAAAGAATAATGATAATAAGATAATAATAATGAACTGTGATGTTATGTTGAGAGCTGTATTATGTGTGCTTTGTTCGTATTGTGTGTGCTGTCTTGATATTTCGCCTGCGGTAAATCCACAACGTCGACGACTTGTCGTTCGGTTCGCTAACTCTGTCCTGCCCGTTGGTATATCGGTGCTTCTGGTACTCCAACGTGCAGATGGAGTATCACATGGAAATCTCTACTTGGATGAAACATGGATGTGGCTGGAAGCGTACCCCATCTGGTTGGGTATGGATTGGTGACTCGCAGATCGTGATTTCGGATCCAGAACATCGACTTAGTGGAGCTAATCTCGGACCACTGCTGGGACAAGTTTCTGTCCGTGGCTACAGAGACTACGAGGAGAAGGTGCGATGTGAAGCTCAGAGGATTTCTTCTAATCCGACTAGGATGCAATGGGTGCTAAAGAATCGTGGACAAGCTGCAACTGAGATAGCTTCATCTTCTGGTGTCAAGCAAGGACCTAAGAAGGAGGATCATGAGCTGCACCCTATAGTTTTCATTAGGAAGAGCCAGAGGTAGGGTAGATTAGTTTAAAGTTGTTGTAAGTGTGAGTCAAAGGACTATCTCAGCAATGTATCACTCTTGTAACTACGCCCTACTTTTATTTTGTAAACTGGCCGAACTTATTTTAAAAAGAAATATGAACTCGTTTTGAAAGATTTGGAAGTGGAAGTGCGGAAAGGTTTTACGTAACACCCCGGTTTTCAAGGATGGGTGTTAAGATGCACCAATGGCTTCCCAAAACGTTTTTTTTTTTAAAAAAATGGCCTCATTTTTTTTAGCAACTTTTTAAACAAACGATGGTTGTTTTCGGATGGTGAAAATCGGGGCGTTACATACGCCCTTACGTCGTACGGCTTACATAACCACTGCACACAGACCGCTCGCGACTTACAGTGCACAACCCGCATGCATCTTACTGCACCCAGCTGTGCATCTTACACGGCCTGACATTCGCACACCATAATCATTAGTTCTTTTCTTTTCGGGTACTGCGAACCCACCACTGCGCTCCTACACCGAGGCATCTTACCGCGGCGCATGCCATTAAATCGTGCGGCTTACGCAACCAATGCACTCCACCAGAGCGTACGTACTTGGCCTGACATCTGCATACCATATACTTTAGTTTATTTATTCCATTTTAGTCTTTTCATTCACTTTCTTCACACATATTATCTAATCCTCTCTTAACTCTCTATTCGCTCATTCTCATTTTATTCTCTTTACTAATTTGGTCAACTCAACTTTTAATCCTAGGGATATTTCTAGTTTTCACTTAGTTCCTTACCCTCGCTATTAATTACAAGCACTAAGTTACACAACAACACATACATCATTTCATATCATTTATCATACATCATGTTCACATCATAACATCAAATATAAAATGCATAAATATCAAGTGATCTCCTATTTTTACTTATGTCCTTATTCTTTACCATTATTAACTACCCTAATATTCGTTAACACACATAATCAAACGTCCTTAGTTACCGCTATCATCTACCTGAACTATGTAACATCCCAACTTAATTTAGGAAATATAAATTTTATTAATTAAATGTTAAAATACAAATTGTCTTGTAATAAAATATGGGATTTACAACTTGATATTAGAACAATAATTGGAGGAAAACGACCTTTCTTCGTCGTTTGTGATGTGAAACTCTGGTTCTTGAATCCTCCAAGCATTACCTAAAATGTTAAACCACAAGGGAGTGAACAACTTTTCATAATAGAATAGAAATTAAGAATTGAAATTAAGTAAATAACACTGATAAAAGTTCAGTTATTAACTCATTAAGCTACTAAATTCAGTCACCTTTGTCTTTGTCTTTATTGGAAATTAAATTGAGATTCATGAGTTTCTCTTTATGATACATTTAATTGACTCCCACTATCTTACTAATATTTCTTTTATAATTATATTAGTAATTTACCAATATACTCCTTCCATTCACCTTCCTTAGGTCTTATGTTTTACATAAATTACATTCTTTGATTATACAAGATATTTAGCAAATATTATTCACTTTCAATTTTGTACCGGGATTCATGTAAGTATAGTAATCTATATATTATTGCATAATTATAAAGTTACTCTTTATGTACATTTTAATTAGCAATAGTGATTCCATATATATATTCTTTAACATAAAACTTTCTTAGCTTTATATCAGTCTTTATATTTTTCATGGCATTCAAACATTAACTATGGATTCTATTCTTCAAACATTATGTAAAATATAGTCTTAGAATTTATATAAGTATATAGTCATACTTTTATGTGTATTCTAATTAGCAATATTATACCAATTTCTTATATCGGCATTTCATCGAACACCTTGTCTACATAGGTTTTTATTGATTTAAAGTGGTGAGTTTTATGAATTAATTTAAGCCTTTAAAGGTTTAATTCCATATACACAGGTATATGGTATACAGAATCAACTACCCTAGGGTTCAATCCATAATATTCAGTAGGTATTTACAAATTCCAAAACCTAAATTCTATTCTAAAAGAAAAGAAGTCCTCCCTTACCTCAAAGGGATGAAGACTCAATTCCAAGGCACTATATTATCTTGGTTGGCTCCTAAAACTCCTCTCCTTTGGTTGGAATGGAAGAAATATTCATGATTGTGGGTGCATCATATATAAAGCAATGAGGATGAAAGGGGGTTTGATGAGAAACTAATAAATCAAGAGTTGGAATGAATGAAAAAGTGTGGGTTGATGTTGGTTTATGAAGTTGGGGTTTGATTTGGATGTATTTTGCGTATTGGTGCATGGAAATTGGTTTTTGGTGCATGAAATCTGAATCTGGTGCGGTCTGGGCAGTTCTGGTGCAAATTTGGGGTCGGCTGGTGCTGCTGGGAGGAAAAATGGCGCACCAACTGGTGCTGCTGGTGCCTTATATAGGCACCTCGCGCTTGAGCGCGGAACTTGGCGCTGAAGCGTGAGATTTTTCTAGAGAATTCCAGCATCAGCGCGCGATTTCTGGTGCTTCGTGGATCTCGCGCTTGAGTGCGACAGACCGGCGCTTGAGCACGCCTGGTGTTGTTGATTTCCGCACCGGTGCGTCTGGGGCGCACCGGCTCATGCCCCGACGCACCGGTTCGCCCCGGAAAGCCGATTTTCGCATTTTTTAGCTTATTTTAATGGATTTTAACCCTTCTTAACACTAAATCAAACTTGTGTAACATTAATTTACATTCCTAATAATTTTCGTTGTGTTACTTTTCATTGAGCACCCAATTACAAAACTCCGAAAATTCTTATAAACGGTTTCCAGAACACATTAATAATTTTCTCCTTCTTAATCACATGACTTAGGGTAAGCCTTCAACTCTTTTCTTCACTATATTAATCTTTAGGAACGGATCAACTAGTCCGATTATATCCCAAACTTCTAAATCCTAACTTGCTTTCTAAGCGTAATTACACTCGATCGCATTGAAACTTTCCTTAATAAATGTCAGCTCACTTCTCCGGTTCTCAACCTATATTTGGTATTCCTTTCTTTAACTCTTAACTAGTGTTCACGATTCACAAGATACGCCCAAATTCTTGGGATTCAGGTAATTTATATACCCTTATAAGTCTTAAATTGAAAATTGCCACACCTTATCCTAATTATTATTCATTCAAACTTCTTCTTACTTGATTTCCCTTATTTTCACCTACATAATTATAACTCTTAATTTAATAAATTTAGGTTGTTACAATACTCCCCCACTTATAGGAATTTCGTCCTCGAAATTCAGTTTAGGGTGTGGGGACTTTGATTTAAACTTAAAGTTCTTTCAACATCCACACCTAATTATATTTACTTTTACATATTTGGTTTCTTAGTGTATTATAGTTACAAAACTAAAATTGTTTCATTAATTTACACATCTTCCTTCTTTCTTTTGGTAGGGCATTGCTTGGCACAATGTCCTGATTCCCTGCAGCGGTAGCACTTTACTCGCATCTTCCGGCACTTCCCTAGGTGGCATTTCTGACAAATTCTACATTGGGAGGGGATGGTTGGTTCATATTCTTCATCATTTGTTTTCTTCTTGCTTCCACCTTCATTCTCTTCAATGGTGTAGTGTTCGTCTTGTATTATAAGTTCTTTGCCTTTATCTTCATGTTTCCTTTGGGCTTCTAAATCTCTTTCATAGATGAGGCACATATTTACCAATGCTGGGAAACTTTGGATATTTTGACATCTAAAGGCTAGTTTGATTTCAGGGCGAAGGCCGCCCACAAATCTTGTACATTTGAACTTCTCATCGGGTTTGGATTCATAATAGGTGGAGTATCGAAGAAGTTCTTCGAATCGGGCTATGTATTCTTCCACATTCATGTTTTCTTGTTTCAATTCTAGAAATTCGATTTCTTTTTGACTCCGAATTTCTGCTGGGGAATACCTTTCTTGTTTTCTTTTGTGACCATGGACTTTTTTGGGTCATCTTTCTTTTCGTCTTTTTCTTCTTCTGAGTGAAAACTTTTACCTGTGAGGGTTTGAATTGCTGTAACTATCTCCCCCCCTCTCCTGCTTGAGAGTTTTGATTGTTTCTTCTGCTTTGAAAATTTGTTCTTCTTTCTGTTTAAGTTGATTCTGCAATTGCTTTACAATGCTTTCCATTCTCGCGTTAACGTATTGCAAAACTATTCTTTTCTGATTTTATGTATTTCACATAAGGATTAAACTGATGTAATTTTAGCTGTCACCTAATTAGTCTTCCTTTTCTAAAATCTTCTTGGAGTTTATACCTCCAAAAACCTGTTACGTATTGACTGTCAGTTCTTAATTCAAATCTTGTTGTTAGAAGTTCAACCTTCCACTTTTCAAGTGCTCTTATACATGCCAATGTTTCTTTCTCTGCTATGGTGTATCGTGTTTCAGCATCTGTAAAGGTGCCCGATACATATCGATGTAACACCCTAGGATTATTTACCCTTAATTCCCCTTATATTAAAATACGGACTCAAAAATTCATTTTTATTTCATTAAAATCAACCGTCAAACGGACGGAGTTTTGTTTGTTTTTCGGACTAATCCAAAATTTGACCTGTGATAAACAGTTTCAAATAAACAACTGATAGCCAGCAGAGCTTCAGATTATATTTCTAAATCAAATCAAGGCCCCACGGGCTCCAATGATATCAATATGCAAAAATAAATCAGAGTATTAGCGGAAATACAAATTTTAAGCATTAAAACCAAAAGTTATAGCTTTAGCAAAACAAAACATCCTAAGCCTCATTCGAATTATGCATATAAAATTTACATCAAAATAATATCAGAGACTTAGGTCCATACTATACACTAAACCCCTAACACCCTACTCTCCCTGTAAGGGAAAGTGCTCCTGCTCGACCGGGGGCTGCGCCAGCTCAATCTCCGAACCTGAAACTGTAAGGGAGTGAGCATTGCACAAGAAATAGAAAGCAGTTTCTAACTAGACATAACAACTCACTAGGTCAAACACATTTAGCAATTAAGCATATATTCACATATTGCACACCGTACTCATTACAATATTTATTCCACATTTCCATTCTCATTATTCATTTCACCATCTGTTTCCTTGTATTTATTTTTCCCCATTTCCAAATAATTCCCTTTTTAAACCCTTACCTTTTCCTTATTTTTACGGTGTATGTATGTCTCCACCAAATCGAAGGCCTACATACATACACCAATCACGATGTATGTCTCCACCAAATCGAAGGCCTACATACATCGCGTTCTCATTACCATACCTTGTCCAATTTTATTCCCTATTTCCTTTATTCATTTCCTTTTATTTACGGTGTATGTATGTCTCCACCAAATCGAAGGCCTACATACATACACCAACCACGATGTATGTCTCCACCAAATCGAAGGCCTACATACATCGCGTTTCCATTACCTTTACCTTATCCAATTTTATTCCCTTTTTAAATTATGTGTCCCTCAGGTTAGAGGTCAACACCCATTCATTATAATCCATTTTGTGTCCCTCAGATCAGAGGTCAACACCCAACCCATTATTTAATCCGGTGTCCCTCAGGTCAGAGGTCAACACCCAACCCATTATTTAATCCGGTGTCCCTCAGGTCAGAGGTCAACACCCAACCCATTATTTAACCTGGTGTCCCTCAGGTCAGAGGTCAACACCCATTCATTCCAATTCATATTGTGTCCCTCAGGTCAGAGGTCAACACATTTTACCATTCATATTGTGCCCCTCATATCAGAGGTCAGCATATTCATCACTTTCCATTATTCGCCACCTCAAATCAGAGGCCAACGCATTTAATCACACCACCATATTCATTACCTCACATCAGAGGCCAAAACATACTGTCATATTCTCACATCAACAATTACATCACATTTAAACACAACCACACACATTCAACAACTAATCATTCATGCAAATTCCTCATTCACTTCCTTTCTCAGTTATCACAATCATATCCAATAGCATTCTCATTCATAGTCCAACATTTATATTACACTTCATTTCAATTTACATATTTCACCGTCTCACATTTTCGCTTTAACACCACATATTAAAATCATCTCTTACTTTTTCTTAAACATAATCCTCTTACTTCCATTTCCCATATTCACAAGTTCCATTAATAAGCCTTGACTTTTGTTCACAATTAATAATACTTAACATTTAAACTCATTTAGCAATTAAATACAAATACACACATTCATCACATTTAATTGTTTCCATTCCCTTTCTTCCTATATCAATTTATTCCCCAACACATACATATATTAGCTACAACAATTAATTATCATTTAATTCACAACCTTGCAAATAAAACCAATAATCACAGAGACCATTTTTGTGTCATCTTCATTATCAATTACCCAATTCCTCATTTAATTCAACTTAATTAATAACCAAATTTCATTTATCAGATAATTCATTCTCATACTGTGGGGTTTCCTTTTCCTAGTCATAACACACAATCATTATGCATACTTAATTAATTAGAATTTCATATTCAATAACCTAGGGATTTATAATCTAATTTTCTCCCCTAACACATAACCCTAACAAGCATTATATACTAACTAGACCCGACTCTCTAGAACAAGGCAAGCTCACTATATCCACTCCCTTACCTTAACCAAAGAGAGAGAAAGTGGAAGAACCCAAGCCGTAGCTCCAAGTGCTCCCAAAACCAAGGGCTCCGCACGCACGAAAATGGAGATAGTGATAATAATCTTCCCTAAGCCAAAGGAATGGAATGATAAAGAGATTATTGCCCCTTTTCCATAGAGAATTCGGATTTCCCAAAGAGGGGAAAGAGAGAGAGAGAGAAAATCCACATTAGAGAGAGAGAGGAACTTCAATAATCATGGATACTTACTTGGAGAGACCAAGGGAGACTTGATGGGGGACCTTGGAGTGATTCCCTTGAAGCTTGATGGATTTGGGATGAGAGATTGTGTGCCCTAGAGAGAGAAATTTCGTGCATTATGGCCAAAAGCACGCGTGAAACGCTTTTATTTTTTTCAGTTTTATCAGCCCTTAATCGAGTATTACTCGATTAAAACCTCCCCCCCTTCAGGCTTAATCGATTAAGCTGCAACTTAATCGATTAAGTTGCAGGGTTTTCAGCACCCCGACTTTGAACGGCCGTAACTTCTTCGTTAACCGTTGGATCTTCCTCAAATTTTGACACAAGCTTCCTCACATATCCTACTTCACATCTAACGGTGGAATTTGTGTTTAGAGTTGTAGATCTTTTATTTTGAATTTCCTAATATCGGGTGTTTATAACACCGAAAACTCGATTTTTACCACTCGTTTGGTCTTCTTTAAATTTGCTTTTCGATGCCAATGCTCCTTGACTCCTATATGGCACTCAAAGCACTCCTAATCCATCATTTTAAATCCCTTCTATGAAAATCCTTTCTTCCAAATCTTACTATAATTCTAATTATTGTTAGAATTAAAATTCGGGATGTTACAATCGACATAACTTTCTTTCTAATTTCTCCGTATGGAGACTATCCTTACTAGGCGTAACAATGCCTGTATACATAGTGTTCTTTTGGCTTTCCTCTTCGAGGTCAGCAGTTCTATTTTCGTATTCGTCCAATTGTAGAAGCCTTTTTCCTCAGGAATAGCTGTCATGCAACCAGCCCATACGTGTTCTGAGGCATCAGTCTCTATAATCAAAAAATCTTTTTCTGTGGGATTATAGAGTTCTGGCAAAAACTTTGTTTTTTCTTTAATAGTTTGTACTACTTTTGTATCTGAGTCCTTCCATTCCCATGGAATTTTTTCAGAGATTTTTTTCTGTAATATTTTTCATTCTAACAAAATATTTTTGAAAAATCCTTGATCTGAAACATAATTCAAACATCCTAAAAATCTTTGAATTTGTTTTCGATCTTCTAGTTTATCAGGGAAAGAATGGATCTTTTTAGCCACATGTGGTGAGTGATTTATCTTTCCTTCATTTCCAATTTTTAAACCAAGGTATTTTATTCCTTGTTGTAAAAGATTTGACTTCTTTTTTGAAATCACAATTCCTTTTTCTTGGATTCTTCTGAGTACTAAAAAACATGCATTAATATGAATTTGTTTATCTCCTTTAGTGAAAATAATGATATCATCAATATATGCTAAACATATATGTTCTAATCCTTCAAGGGATCTATCCATAAATCTTTCTTTTATTGATGGTGCTTGTTTTAAACCAAAAGGTGAAACATTCCATTCATAATGTTTTTGAGGTGGACTTGAGAATGCAGTTAAAGGTTTTGTTCCTTCTCATAATCTTAATTGATAGTATCCTGATTTTGCATCCAAAGATGAAAACCAATTACATCCTTTAATTTTTTCTAGAATATAGTCATTTCTTGGTAACTTATAAGAATCACCAATTGTTGCATTATTTAATTTTTTATAATTAATAACCATTCTTCTTTTTCCTCTTTTTATTTCATTATGATTTTCCTCTTTTTATTTCATTATGATTTTCAACATAGGAAGCAAGTGCTGAGCGTGGACTCGAGCTTTCTCTTATTAACTCTTTGTCAAGTAGTTTTTTACATTCTTTTTTGAATTCTTCGATGTCCCTTACAGAGTATGGGATTCTGTTGGGAACATTTACCTCTTGTGAAGGATCTTTTAATTTTATCACAATTAATTATTTATTTGTATTTTTTTTAAGGATCCAAGGGATGATCACTACAAACCTTATCTAAAGCTTTTTCTATTCTTACATTTAGTGAATAGAAATAAAGTTCATCTAGAATAGAGTGAATTTTATTTGCCATTATTTTTAGTATTTCATTCTTTGTAATGATTTTTGTTTTTACCTCTTTGGTGGTTTTCAGTGAAATTAGATCCCACGAATGTAAGCTAATATTATTTTTTCTTTGAATAAAATGTTCATATAATTTTAGGAAATTATTCCCCATGATTAAATCTAATCCAGAATCATGAAGATATATTGTTTTTGCTTGAAAAATATGATCTTCTATCCTTATTCCTTGGTTTTCTAGAAAAAATCATATTTCATGTACAGATTTATCGGCTACTATTATATTTTTTGGTTTATTTAATTTTTTCCAATTTTTTGAAATGTTTTTTCTTGCAAAGCATAATGTTTCTCCTGTGTCAACATATGCTAAATAATTTTTCTCTTTTATTTTAACCTTTATAAAGGTTGCGTTTGGGTTACCTTTCTTCAAAATTTTGCTCATCTTCACTAGAACTGTAAAATTCTAAAAGACTATCGTCAAATTCTATTTCTGAATCTTCTATAGGTTCATATCCTAAATTGTACGCAATTCTTAGTGTTTGTAGCTTATTTTTATATTTTCCTTTTTGTGGACATTTATTTGCGTAATGTCCTTCTTCGTCACATATACAACATATGCATGATGTTTTCTTTCTAGATGGGCAATGGTTTCTATTCTTTTTATATTTATTTTTATTTCTAAAGAATTGTTTTTTATTATTTGATTTATTATATCTGCTTTTGTTTGCTTTTCTTCGTTTGTGAAAATTTCGTTTTCTTCTTTGAACTGGATTGCATCCATAATCTCCTATTTTATCTATAAATTTATCACAACATAATCCTATTTGTGCTTGTCGCCTTGCTTTCTTTTGTGCACATTCTTCCTGTACCCATTGATGTTGTACTGTTATTCTTCCTCCTAATGTATTGCTAGATTGTCCTAATTTTATTTGTTCTTCGAGTAAGTTTTTTACTTTTTCATTTACTGCTAAAGGTAGTTTATTAAAGAAAAGGTCATCTAGTCCTAAGCTACCTCTTAGACCTTTTTCTATTTTATAGTAATATTTTTTATATTCACATATGAAATTTTCTAAATAACACATATTACAAAGTCTTAAGTTTGTGAGGTGCCAAATAGCTCTATTTGTTTCTAGTGTTTTACTTTCTAGGCTATCTGTCTTTCTTCCGATGAATTCTTCAACTAATATATTATAAACAAGGTCTATTACCCTTACTTCTTTATTTTCTTCTAATTTTTTTGTTAACTTCTTCTTGAGGTATTTCTTGTAAAAAATTGGATACTATCCCTCTAGCTTTATATAGAATTTAATTCCATTGATTTTTTCTATCAAGATTTCTTAGTTCTTCTTGTAGGGTTAACATAATACTCACTTCTTGGTACCATGTTTTTAAGATCCCTTCTTGTTCTATTTTGCAGTCTAAGTCTAAAATGTTTTCCTTATCATTTATATATATTGTAGGTGTGTATTTTTCAGGTACCTTTCTGAATTTTGAGCCCCAAAAATGTGTAAATGGCTCACTATAATATGGGCAAGATTATGCATCTCTTTTTCTTGAGGTTTCTTCTCCTTCGATTTTTACAAAGTTTGGTTGTTCATAAGGCTCTTCTTCGTAGGGATTACTTTCTAGGTCTTCTGTTTCGTAATCATATACAAGTTCTTTTGTTTCATCATCAAGGTTTAGTGTAGCCATAAGTCTACCTAAATTATCCATTTGATCTTGTATTTTATCTTATAAATTTTTCATTATCTTAAGGGTGGTTTATCAAATAGTTTAATTTTCCTTTATTTGAAGGAATTATTATTTGTTTTTCTTCTTTTCTCTCTTCTGCCTTTAAGAAGGATCAAAGTTCTTTTATTGTTAAGCACTTTTCTTTTTCTTGCATCTCCTTTAGTATTTTTATTATTATTTCTAATTTTTCTGAAATTCTTGTTTCATCCATAATTATTTAATAATTTATTAAAATCCATAACTGGGTCTTTTAATTATGTTTTCTCTTAATTCTTTTGCTATTTCTTTTTGCTCTCGAGTATGTTTGATTAACTGATTTATTTCTTGTGAATCAGTTGAATTCATTCTTATAGAATTTTTAATAGAATTAATTCTTCTATAGTTATTTATTGCCATGTTATTTCTACATTTACTTTTCTTAATAGTCTTTTAAGATATTCAATTTCAGATTCACTCCTTCTTTCCATTATTATTAGGATTTTTCTATTAGCGACGGAATTTTCTTTCAAAAACTATAACTGTATAGTTTTTATATTTGTGACAATTATTTCTGTCGGTAATTATGGGAGGGTATGATACCCTACCTGGACTAAGGGGTATGGATAAGGGAATTGTTTTAGTGCCACTTTTCATCAACATAATATAAAATAGAAGATGTTTGAGGGCAAATATGATTTCCCTCGTAATCATTATTTCCCTCCTAAAGTGCATCATTAATGATGTCTTCCAAAATTATTAATCTGAGCCGTCCATCATATTTTGTAAGATTAAATCACAACCATTCATATGCGTGTTTAAACCCATTTTATATCATATAATTGCCCCACCAAATTAAAAAAGCACGGAGAAAAATACTAATTGCTACTTATAACTTTTTAAAATATTCATGGTTAACCAACAAAGTATAGCACAGTTGGTAGATGACTGAGTTCCTTAAGTATGATGTCAGGGTTCGATCCCTGCCGTGGGCATGGAAAAGACTTTGTTGGTAGACACAAAACTCATTTCGGTGATCTCTTCGGTTGGAGGATACCCTTGGTGTAAAAAAAATCATGGTTGTTTCACATTTTATAAATCTTTTTCACATATTATCTAATTATCTAATTATAAGTATTGTATTCCGATTTCATTACATAAATTTATCTAATCATAAACCTTTTTCTTTCATTGTAATAATTATAAAAAAATACCATATAAAATATAATTCCAAAAAATGATAAATTTATTATCCTCTAAAAAAATAGTCACATGCAAATAAAATTAAAAAGAGTTAATAGTCACATAGGTCCCCGAAAGATACCCGTGGAATCAGTTAGATCCCTGAAAGATTTGTGGAATCTCTTAAACCCCCAAAGATCAATTTCACGTTAGTCCCCCTATCCAATTTCGACATGAGGGACCTAACGAAATCCTATGTGGCATGCTAAATACTTTGTTGACCACAATGTCATGGTGAACTGTTAAGAAGGTTCCACGTTTGAGCCAAAAAAACATTTAAAGTGCCACGTAGAATTCCGTTAGGTCCCTCACGGGGGGACTAACGTGATGCCAAATTGATCTTTCGGGGGTTTAAGAGATTCCACAAATCTTTCAGGGACCTAACTGATTCCAAAATGATCTTTGGGGGTTTAAGAGATTCCACAAATCTTTCAAGGACCTAACTGATTCCACAGGTATCTTTCGGGGATCTATGTAACTATTAACTCAAATTAAAAAATAGCGAAATTTAAAACCCATGCATCGCACAAGCAATTTTACTAGAATAAGAAATTGGCTTGATTGAAATTGGTATTTTTTGAATCTTCTTAAATATGATAGTATAAATCCATGCTTTATCTGCGTTTCTTCTATGTTCACTTTTGATTTTTTTTAATATTTCATTGATATTCATCTATGTAAAACATGTGTGTGTTTGACACATAAAAGATATCGAATTCTTAGAAGACAAGCCACGTGTCAAGGAGTGTTATCAATAACATAGTTTTCCTACCCTGGGCTGATACCCATAGGAGTTGCTGATATATATGTTGCAGAGGTTGGTTGTTTTATCACCTGGTAGAGGCAAGAGAATTTGAGGGTATGATGCTTATGTGGGAAGAAAAGACTTCATGCATCAGCATGATAGTACATGCTTGAGTGTTCTGCCAAATCCATGTGACTTCAATTTATTCATAGTTCAAGCAGGGTAAAGTTCATCTGCCTTTGAATTACGAAAATATATATTAACCTTCTCTTAATAAATTTTTCAAATTCAATATACTGATGTGAAATCATTAATTTACCAAATACATAAAATTTTAATAGCTTAATATAATATTTGAAATTTGTGTACTGAATTAAGTTATTACTTTTGAGCTTAAAACAAATATAACCAAATTTAATATCCGTGCATCGCACGGGCAATTTTACTAGTGTTTTAAAAGGCACCAATTATATGGTGACACATGGATCAAATTAATACAGTCATCGTCCGCATAAGACAGCCCAGTTGGTGGCTGCAGGGACACTTAGGATTTCCTCCTCCTCCAGGTCATGGGTTCTAGTCCCAGACCTCCCATGTAAACCAAAAAAAAAATTAATACAGTCATCATCTGCTAAACATTTTACATGTTATCTGTCATATTTAAGGATCATTTTGCAAAATTTAAACTTTTAATTTAACCATATCTACAAATAAAAATACTCAACAAAAACAAATTAAAAACAAAATAAAAATCCTAATCTAATTGCTGCAATAACATTTCAAGACTGCAATCTACATTCGGGTCAGTTTCACATACAACAGTCAGTCGCATGAGAAGCCCTACAATATACTAATAACTAGTTTTTACTTTTTACGTTGTTAATATTTTAAATTTTTTAAATTAAATATTTTAAATTAAATATTATTATTAAATAACGACAAAAAATAATTATAAAAAAAGATAGGGATTCAAATCAAACTTTACACTTAAATAAAATTAACCCAAATAATGTTATTGATAAATTTTGTACTATTTCAAATGCACCGAATTATAGAATAAAACATTGCACTACTGCTAAATAATTTTTTTTAATTTAATAATATTTAGTATTGAAATAGTGCACCATTTTTTATTCTGATATCTTGCACTGATACCTTGTGGTGACATCTTTCACTAGTTGAAACGAAACAGTGTACAGTTTCAAATGTATCGAATTATAGAACAAAACATTACGCTGTTACATTAGTTTTTTTTAATTTAATAATATTTAGGATTGAAATAGTGCAACATTTTTCGAATTTGTTTTCAGTGATACATATTTTTTTTCAATATATGTGGTATACCTCGTTGCATTTTATGTTTTCAACTTTTTTCTTAATAGCTCTATGTTGTGAGGAGATCTCTCCATCTAGTATTTGGTCTCACACTTGTAACGATAGGTTTGATTAGGTTGACTACATGTTTTTATTTTTGATTAACTATTATTGTTAATTAGTATATACATAGGTGTACTCTTCTCAAATTGTTGATATGGCAAGATCAAAAGTTGTATTGTGGGCTGAAGATGACAGAGAACAGTAGCTGCGCCGCATGTGTTATAAAACTGTTTATAATATGACAATTAAATTAGTATTAGGATTAGGTAAAGTTTTTGTAACACTCCTTGTATATCATCTTACTTTATAAGAAAAGTAAGAAGTTTATGATTACATGGACTTATCATTGTTGGAAAAAGATTTGACAATAAAAATTTCCCTTTCCTTTGAGAATTCCTTTTCCAAAAATTTGTCTAATAATGAATTTGACTAATAAAATCAGAGTTTGTGGAAGCATAGTAATATAATCATATTATACCCCAAAATATATCAAGTGTAACAAGTCCATGAATACCAAATAAGTATTATTATGAAACTAAATTTATCTTATGATACCTCTTTCAAAATGTGTATCATATAAATACTATTAAAAATAGAGATGTTATAGAGCTGGTCACTGGTCCTCTGTCCAAACATCCATCTGGCCGGATCCTCGATATCTGTACAAAGGGTTCCCAACCCACACTTTCTACACTCTGCATGCACCTAAGGGACATCTCCCCTCACTGACTTTTGTGCAAGCTAGATATACGATCAACACCTAATAAGGGCATAGGGGTTAGCTATACATATTCGCATAATCAAATGAGAATAAAACTAACACACACAAGTAATCATGTAGCAAATCAGAATGCATAACCATATGAGCACACCCAGTTAATCACAATAAGTCCTTCAATGCAGGTGGCATGATGCATGATTTCTATCCACCACTGTGGCCTCCATACTAATCAATCTCGGACGTCCATCCGTTACACCAGTGTGTTTCCAGAACACTAATATACGTTACCAGAACGTATAGCAAACCATACTTGGAATATAACAAGCACCACTCCCAGAGCATGCATCACGTTCCCAGAACGTATAGCAAACCATACATGGAATATAAACAAGCACCACTCCCAGAGTGTGCATCACGTTCCCAGAACGTATCAAAGAAACCATGTCCCAGACACTGGCCACATTCCCAGAATGTGTCATCAAGTAGGTTGCACACCGATGTGTTATTCCCAAAACACATCAAAGAAACCATGTCCCAGACACTGGCCACATTCCCAGAATGTGTCATCAAGTAGGTTGCATCAATATGGTACTCCCAGAGTACCCTCCTCATGTTCTGGGAACATGACAAACAATCCTTTCCAACTTAATCTCCATTCTCTATGAATGAATGCACGCACAAACATACGTTCCCAGAACGTATAGCAAACCATACTTGGAAAACAAGCACCACTCCCAAAGTGTGCATTACGTTCCCAGAACGCATAAAACCATGTCCCAGACACTGGCCACATTCCCAGAATGTGTCATCAAGTAGGTTGCATCAATATGGTACTCCCAGAGTACCTCCTCATGTTCCCAGAACATGACAAACAATCTTTGCCAACCTATTTCATCACATTTATGAATGCACAAATAATTACGAAGGTTGGTCTTTCCATTAATTCCATTATTATGACTTAGAAAAATACAACTTCTGAATGATATCTTGAGGTATAACTTTACTCATAAAATTCACCCTTGAATTTAAGTTAAACATATGCTCATAGACCTGGATTGAGAGAATATGATCATTGGTATTAACAATCCTTACTCAAAAACTTAACTTTTATTTTTAAGTTTCAGGTACTAACCGGTTACATCATCACCTAACCGGTTAGAATTACAGAACTGAACATAAAACCACTGATTTTCAAAGAATCCTTTCTTGAATTCTCTACTCAATCCCATAACAAGGTCTTAGCGTAACAGAATACCTCAAGTCCAATACATAATATCATTCAAAAGATCTAAGTCATAATCCAATTTCATTTATGCATAATTTCCTCTTGAAATTATCATTAAATATTAAGGTATTAACTCATCACCTCCAATCTAAACCAAACAGTGCTCAATCATATATTTTTAGATTGGTTTTTATATGAAATTCTAGCTTAAACTTGAGTACAAATTGTATGAACACTTAGCCAATTTCAGAAACCTTTTTCTTTTGAAACTGACAGTATCTAACCGGTTACAGCTTCAGACTAACCGGTTAGATTATGCATAAAATACACTGAAAAGTGAGGTTTTGCATACCATTCTTTTCAATACTCAAATCTAACCAATTTCAACCATACACAGAGTTACAATACCTTAATATTAACATGTTTACCCACGGCAACACATTAATCTTGCATCCACTAACATTATGAGCATCAAAATGCATATAACTTCAAAATTTTCAATTGAATTTGTCATTCACTTTAAGGTATAAACCAATTATCTAATTTGGAATTCATATCCAACAATTCACAGGGTAATAACAGTGTTAATAGGCCTTAAATATCAATTAAAAATGGTGAGAATTACTTAACAAAACCAGAATTGTAGATTTTCATTTTTGTCAGGTTCTAACCGGTTACAAACAGGCTCTAACCGGTTAGATTATGCAGCACAACATACTAAAACTGATTTTTCAGCACCATTTTCAATTGTACTCAAATCTAACCTATTTTCATCATTACCCAAGGTTTAATACCTTAAAGTACACATGTTTAAACACTTAAACATATCACAAATTCATGCATGCAAAATCATCATACACCAAAAGTGCATAAATCACATATTTCACAACTTAATGCACCAATTCACATAATATCCAAATAAGTCATGAAATTGTCATCACAATAGCTTGCATGCATCATATTTTAATTGCTCAGATCAAAATCAGAAATGAGCTAAAGTTGGCCTCCAAGCCATTAAACCAATTCACACTATGCCCTTAGAGTCTCTTGGTGACTCATCCTATTTACCAATCATGTTTATCCCCACTCTAGCAAATAGTAAGCTTCCCCCTTACCTCTAAGTTGTGCTTGATGAATTTTATCACTGGAATTTGCAAGATCTCCCCAGAATCCACAATCTCCATTTTCAGCCAACAACAGGTTTGAGAGGGTCCAAAAACTATAAGATTTGACACATGAAATGGACAAACAAATTGGGGAAAACCATCAATACTCCCTCTATGCAACATGAACTAAAGATTTGAACAGATTTGAGACTCAAGAAGTGTGTATACTTACTCAAATTGAAGCTTGAAGTAAGCTCCAGAAACCAGAAACAAATTCTGACAAACTTGAATTCCTAACTTTGCAAGCTTCGTTCTCAAACTCCAGGAACCCTCAGCTCACAAACTTTATATCAATACAAAGCCCTTGATGTGAGCTTTGTAACAGTGTATCACTCGTTTTCTAACTCTCAACACAGACTGAGAATCAAGCAGAAGAACTATGGAACCCTAAACAGAGCTTCAGCTCTTCAGATCAGCAAAATGAGCCAAAAATCTCGATCAATTGGGCTATTTATAGAACAATCAAGCTAACATGCATCAAGACACGTAGCTCCCACTACGATTAAGATGATTTCGTGGCGAATTCTGGGTTAAAACGCGTGATTACTCATCAAACGCACTAACCCAGTTTTCTGAGTTCATCGTGTAACCGGTTACAGAGCCCTTCTAACCGGTTACATACTGATAAAACTTAAAAAATTAATAATTTAATTACTCTTTCTTCAAAAACCTTTCTAATATTGCAATTAGGTCCCAACCCAAGGACTAAATTACAATATTCATATTTTGTACAAAATACAACAACAACAACTAAGCCTTTGTCCCACTAGGTGGGGTCGGCTACATGGATCAAACGACGCCATAAAGGCCTATCATAAATCATGTCTTTTGATAAGGCATTGATTACCAAATCCTTCTCAATTGTTTCGCCTATAGTTTTTCTAGGTCTTTCTCTTCCTTTAGCCCTTGTAGTACCCTCCATTTGGTCTACCCTCATATTTATATTTTGTACAAAATAACCATATAAAAATATATCTCATATTTTTATATATAAAAACACATAATGTACAAAAACTAAAACTTTCAAAACCAATATAAATCAATTATAAAATAACTGTTATAACTAATTTCTTTGTTATTTGGGAGACGAAAATTAGAGGTGTTACACTACTCTCCCACTTAAAAGGAATTTCGTCCCCGAAATTCATCTTCTGAAATTTTCCACTTTTCCAAAATGTTTTTATACTAGAAAACTTTATCTAACTCCCTTAAAAAATTGTTCTTAGGGTCCTCCCCCACTTAAAAGAGTTTCGATATAATTCTTTTATTTTGAAACATTTCTAATAGAATCTTTCAATTTAAACAATAAAGATTCTTTGCATAAAAACTCTTATGTGAAAGAATTTCTTTTAAAAGAAATACTCTTTTGAGTAATACACTTCACATAAACATTCTTCAAATAAAACACTTTTCAATAAACTTTTTGGGGAAAAACTTTTTGCGCTGCGCACTCTGATCACTCGAGCACGATTAAAGAGGCGTTTGTATGATTTTGTTCCTTAACAACTTGAGATATTCGGGTGATCAGTCCTAATATTCAAACCATTAATAACAAAATCATCCCTTTCAGATATAATCTCTCGCAAGAAAGACCATACGACATGTTTTAAAGTTAAATGAACTTAAAGATAGGGTAATTATCACTATCAGACTTAGTTAGATAGTCAAGTTCTAGAGACATTTCCGTTGGGGAGACAAAGATTTGTCCTATCCCGATGGTTGTTAATCTCTCTAGCCATAACTGATCTTTCTATTTCTGTAGTGTCCACAGATATTTATGACATCAAACTGTGATAAAGGTTTTGATCACAGAAAGATTGGAGTTGGACTTCCAACAGGGTATTGATATTTTCAAACGATTAGATTAACGTAATCGAAAAATATTTGACTACGTTACTCAGATCAAAGGAAGAGATAGACTTGGGTTGTCTACGCCAGGATTAGACTCAACTGACATCTCAGCTGGTGAACTCTTCTCGTGCTTGATTCGTCCATTCCTTTCTCACCTTTTCCTTCAAGACAATTCGACGAATAATACTCCAGCTTCCTGCAATCGGAATTGACTATTCCCTTAGGTACATCACAACTAAACTCAAAGTGATGTGCCTCACATTTTTCACCTCGAGATGGACAAATGTTCCCTTCCCTATTTCCTCTTTAGTCACCTTTCTTCAGTCGAGGATTCCTTAACCTTGATATTTCCGTAGTTGATATTCTCCTATTTACTTTTCCTCTTTCTCCATTTGAGCCTTTATTTCATCACACTTTCTCTTATTCTGAACTCAGACATTTCTCGCATGAGATTCATGTGTTTTCCCATAGTCCTCATACATGCTTACCAACATCGAGAAATTCCTTATTCCTTGATAGTTGATAGCTGACTTGGGGTTCAAACCAAGTTCATGCCTTTGGATTTCTCATCTAGGTTGTTCTAGACAACACTTCATAAATCCCTTGCCTCCATAATATATTTTCTAATATCCATAATCCCTGACTTTAATTCCAAAGATTAAATCTCATTCTTCTCTTTCAACTCCTCATCTTTTGGTTGTAATTCACGAATCCGATTCAAGAATTCGTTGGTGATTTGCAACATTACCAAACTTAGGTCTCTGAACTCCTCAATCAGAATAGCCTCCTTGACCATCATTGAGCTCACATGAATAGCCTTTCAAATCAAATTGTCTGCAACTACGTTTGCTTTGCCAGGATGATAATGGAGCTCAAAGTCATAATCTTTAAGAAACTCCATCCATCGCCTTTGTCTTATATTCAACTCTTCTTCTTCTTATTGTCATTCATATTTTCGAACATCCAAACGTGTTCGTGAATCACAACCTTCTTATCTTAGTACTTATCATCTCTTTTTGCATCATCCAGCTCAATTCTCTACCTTCTCCAATTGGAGTAGCTCCTTAATTTTAACTCTTGATTAGTCCATAAGTATTATGATTCAATCCTCTTAAATCAATTTCAATGATGAATCAAGGCATTAAGTTATTTTACCACATTAAATCCTTCCTTAAATTTTACTTAGGTGGTTGACATTGAGTTTGATTTGGAGGAAGATGTTTATTGATACCAAAAGTTCCTTCACAAATGACTTAAATTTTTATTTTAAACTTTCAGCTTCTAACCGGTTACAAGAAACTCTAACCGGTTATGAAGTACAGTTTTAAAAACCAAAGAATTTCAAGACCATTTTCTTTACATTGTAACATCCCTAAATTTGGCCCTAGTATAATTATAATAATAAAAGATTTATAATAATAGTAATAACAATAATGAAGTTTGGAAATAGCAAATTAAGGTCCCTTTAGTATTACAAAGGTGTTAGGAAATATTAGAATTGGAACACCGTGATTTCTTTAACGTTATAAATTATAAGTTTGATTGAATTAAATAATTGTTCCCTAGAATTTATCATTTAAGTGTTGGGTATTTTCCTAAAATGCATTATGTTAATTAAGAAAGAATATTTAATTATATTTTAAAGTGAACTCTTTTAAAGAAAATTATCATATTAAAATAATGTTAAATATTTTGAATACTTTACTTAACTTTTATATATTCAATAAAGAATTATGTTTAGTGCTTTTAAATATTTCACTTTATATCATTCGTAAAAATATATTTACTTATTTGATTCGATGACTAAATTCTATTTTTTTAGATGCTCTTAAAAATAATCACCCTCATTGAAGGATATACTTTTTATATTTTCCTTAATGTGGACATACCAATATTTAAGTACTTCGTAAGTAATATCAATCATTAACTTTATGATATCCCTATATGTGATAGTATGATATTTAATTTTTAGTATTAGTTTCCATTAAAAAAAATAATAATAATATTGATTTTTATTTACAAAAATTAATAAATAAATAAATCAAAGTATAAGTTTATAAAAAAAAGGGCTGTTGTGTACGTGTGTGTTGTGTACTAAGGGTATGAAACCCTGTCTTATTCCCTTCTTCGTCTCCCTCATGTGGCCGCCGCCCCTTCCCCCTCATTCTTCTTCTTCTTCGTTTCGCAGCCCCATTCTTACCCGTTGAAGCTTCCTCTTTCTTGTTCCTCTTCCTCTCCCTTGGTCGTGGCTCTCTTTGTAACATCCTTAATTTTAATCCCTAATATAATTATAAGTTTTATTGAATTAAATATTTGTTTCTTGAAATAAATTACTTAGTTGTTGGGTATTTTCCTACAATACATTATGTTAATTACGAAAGGGTATTTGATTATATTTAAAGTGAATTCTTTTAAAGAAAATTTATCATATCTTAATAATGCTAAACATTTTCAGATACTTTACTAAAATCTTATATATTTAATAATGAATTATGTTTAGTGTTTTCAAATATTTGACTCTAAGATATTCTTAAAAATATAATTACTTATTTGATTTGATGACTAAATTCTATTTTTTTTAGATGCTCTTAAAAATAATATTGACATCTATTTACTATAATTAATAAATAAGTAAATAAAAGTATGTGTTTCAAAAAAAAAGAAAAGAAAGGGGAGGGGGTACTGTGTACGTGTGTGCTGTGGGTAATGGGGGTGGAAATCCTATTCTTTCCCCTTCTTTGTATGTGCCGCCGGCCCTAACCCTCATCTCCCTCCTTATGCGTTCTCCTCCTTCTCACCACATTCCACTCGAGCTCTCTCTCTACGAGCCGCCGCTACCACCAAACCGCCGCCTCCGTAGTCTTTGCCGCTGTCGTCCTCTTCTTCTCCTTCTCAATCGCGAGCCGTCTCTGCCAAGTAAGCCAGGCACGACGTTCCTTCCTCGCCTCCACAGACGCACTCCCTCTCTCTAGGATTCGTGAATCGTGTTTTCCCATGGTCCCAAGCGCCACCACCGTTGCGCCGTCATCGTGACCCACCAAACCCCAGTTGCCTCTCCTCTGCTCTCACCGCCGCAGCCTCTAACCATGGCGCCATCTCAGAGCCATTGCCTTCACCGGCGTCTCTCTCTCTCTTCTCGGTTCTCGCGTTTGCTGCTCCCTGGGCAAGAGGTCTGTGTTCGCTGGGTTAAGCCGAAGCTTTGTGAATCGACGCCGTTATCACCGTACCCGTGATCGTTGAAGGAGCTAGGACCAACGCCGGCTTTCCCTCTTTCTTGCTTCAAAATCATATTTGAGGGTAAATCCCTCATACTTTTCTAACTGGTCTATGTTATGTTTTAATTTTTATATTAATGCTAATTTTAATGTTATTGATAATAATTATTTAATATTAAACTGTTTTGGAAATTAAACTTGTATTATAGTTTATATTGATTTTGATTATGTTGTTATTGGTGATGACTTTAATTGCTTACTTGATTTATAATAACGTCAAACTAAACGTGTGCCGAATAATGAGTTTTTAAAAGTATATTTTGTTAAATGTGTGGGTTCCTAAGTAAGTGAGCTGTTGCTTAGCTTGGTTGAGTTGTCCCTGAGCTAAACGATACCTTAGTTAATTAGGAAACTAATATAGTCGGCATGATGTTAATTCGAGTTAGGACGTTGAACATTAATTTCAAATTGAAGGGAAGTGAAACTGTTTTAATGTTATAATTATGAATTGGACTTATTTTTGAATCAAGAACACTTTCTTTTAGTTTGGAATTAATAGTGTCAAATAACAACCTTTGATTTTGTGGTTTCAAAACTAAAACTAATTAACTTTAATGAATTTCTGGTGATTATGTTAGTTTCAGAAGTTAAGCGTATTTTCAATAAAAAGCGATACTATTTTATTGAGAAGACAATGATTATAATTTGAAATCCTATGCTATTTTGGCTTGTAAATAGAGTTAAATGATATTTTGATTTGAAAAACTTACGAAAATACTCTACTTTGATATATGATAAGTATATATTGAGATTTTAAATTGAGTCGCTTTTGGTGCATTAAATTAATTACATGATTTAATAATATAGTTAGACGACGAAGGACTTTAGGATCAGCAGGGATGCGAACATTGGACCGCGTTATGTTTGGGCATCATTACACAAAAAGAATCAGGTCTAAGGAAACGCAATGTAAGGGGTTCTTTACCTTGCTTTAGGGAGTATTATGTAATTAGCTCATAGTACTTGCTAAAAGTATATGTATATGTTTGGTTTGGAATTTAGATAATTATTATAGGCTTAACAATCAAGAATGAAATTAAATGAAATAGTTGTTAAATTGATATATGTGATAAATTTTGTATGCTAAGTGCTCAATGTCATTATTTATGCCTAATTGAAGTATATGGAGACTTGGTTGGTAACTAGAAATGATTATATATGATAGTTGTTATGTTTGTTAGAAAAAGTATGGAGTTGTGCTATTTTGTGAATGATTATAGTGATTTATATTTGAATGTGTGATTTGTTATTTTGCCAAATTATGATGAACTCTAGAATTATAAAATGATGATGATTATGATATTTGATATTGGAATGAATGTCTCTTTGGAATTACCCTGTATTTTTGGAATTTAAAAGTATAATGAGATGATAAAATGGAATTAATGAGAATGAGTACAAAGAAATGAAATAAGTGAAATAAATTGTTAAAAGATTTAAAGGAAAAAGAGTGTGTGATCCAGATCTTGTAAGATGTTGTCCTTAGGAGACTGTACCATAGATCGCGTAAGACGCACATGATGCGCAGCTGTAAGACGTTGTCCTTAGTAGACTGTACGCAGTTATGGACACACACACCATATATTAATAACGGTATAATTGGATTGTGCGATTCCAGATCTTGTAAGACGTTGTCCTTAGGAGACTGTACGCATAGATCGCGTAAGACACACATTGTGTGCAGCTGTAAGACGTTGTCCTTAGGAGATTGTATGCAATGATGGACGCACCTTCTGATTTTTTGGGAATCCAGGTCTTGTAAGACGTTGTCCTTAGGAGACTGTACGCATAGACCGCGTAAGACACACATTGTGTGCAGCTGTAAGACGTTGTCCTTAGGAGACTGTACGCAATGATGGATCCCCGTGATAAATTCTAAAAAGCTGTGTAAAACTCCAAAGAGTATGAGAAAAGGAAATGTGAAATTAAGTAAAGAGTTGAGAAAGATATCAAGTTGTATAAGTTGTAAATGTATGAAATAAAAGAGTTATAGAATTATAAAAGAAATCATTTGTTATTAATGTGAATATAATTGCTGTGAATGAGTATGAATGATTGAGTTTTGTGCAATATATGACCAAATGTGTTTGACTTAGTAGGTCATTATGTCTAGTTAGACACTACTTTCTACTTCATGTGTAAAGCTCACCCTTACAAACATTTTTCCAGGTTCAGAGTTTGAGCTGCACTATATTTGGCCGAGCAGGAGTACACTCCACCCAGTGGAGTGTAAACTAGCTTAGAAGAGAGAGTTGTTTTACTTTGTTTTTATTTTGTTATAAATAAGTCTTGTTTAGTTTTATTATTTTTCATCCGTGAGAGTCTTGTGGATGTTTTATTTGGTTACCAGGGCACGGAGATCAAATTAAATTGTTTATAAATATTTTCTGGACCGTGCTGGCTGACAGGTTTATAAATGTTATTTTTGGGAAAGTCTGATAAACAGAGGAGACTCTATCCGTTTTTCCGGAAAAAAATATTCTTAAGTATTTTAATTTAAAAAGAAATTTTCAAGTACCATTTTTATTAAAACATCAATTTAATTAAATATTTTTGAGGGTGTTAAATTGTGGTATCAGAGCAGTTTTCCTCGGCCTATTGGAGTAACTCATTACTCCTGTAGTTACTCATCAAGCGAGTAACTTGTAATTAGAAATAGAACTGCTTTCCGAATTAGTGAGTATCATTGCTCGCATGATAATAGGAATAGTTACGGAGTATAGTGCGGTTAGTATTTACATCATTTCTTTTGAGTTTGCTTAAACTATTTGAAACTATTTTTTTTCAAACCTGAAATCTTGTGGAAACAATGTCTCATATTTAGAAGTGGATGAATGACGAGACTAAGGAAAGCGATACCCCAACAGGCAAGAGCACTAAGTTGCTACCCCATCGGGAGGAAATGATCTTTAGTTTCGTGCCAAGTAAACCAATTCTAAGTGTGACACACAAAACAAAATTTCAACGTTTTAAAACTAATAGGCCATGTGTTTCAAACTTAAGTGAGACGAGAATGGTCTTATCACCAATATGATGTGTGTTTGAGCCTGATCACCTCAAGTATACATGTATTGGAGATATCATCATCCTGTCCTTAAGTTTCGGCGAGTATTTTGGGAACTTAGCAAGGTACCAAATTTAGGAGAATTAGAGGTTAGTGTCATAGGTCTTCGTATGCGTGGTCATGCGCAGCGGAAATGTAGTAAGTGTCGTCATGTTTTAAGAGAATAGTTCTAGTTAGTTCAGGAATTCTAGTTAGTTGTAATAGTCTATTAGGGTTTATATGCCTAGAATAGGAAGTAAGGAACCATAAGATAGTACATAGTGATAGTCTTTGGTCTAGGCAATTAGGTGCTTAAATCCCTAGTTGATTGCATAGAGCTAGGATGTATGTTTGATGATAATGTATGAAGTGCTATGTGCTGATATGTGTCTACCTAAATGATTAATTGTAAACTTTGATGATACCTACTATTGTTTGATATGTGAATGTTGAAATTGTTTTGAGCATAAAATGATTTTGAAAACTTCTTTATGAAATGGTGCTACTATACAGAGATCGAATGATTCCCAAGTATAATGGTATTAGTGTCGGGAATCATTTGATGTCCAAATTGATAGTGTTTAAAATGAGTTTCAATGTTTTGTAATTGATTTCAAAATGAATTCCACCATTTTGAACAGAATCAGAAATCCTTCCAAATTGAGTGTTAAGTCGTATGATGAAAATTTGAAAAGTTATTAAGTAAACGAAGGATTCCTAAGTAATCGGACGGTAAATTAATCCATTATTTTAATCAATTCATGCACCGATTAAATAGGAACCCTTATATACGACACAAATCAATTTGGAATGACACTTAGTTTTCAATCTCGAAATCAAAGGGAATGCGATTGTTCCAACTTTTGAAGATGGACTAAAATAAATTTTTCTAACCCAAAAGCATATTCCCTTTTTCCTTGAGTTTGTTAACCTTGAGAAGTTTTACACTCCTTCATCTAGGTTCTCACTAAGTTAGATGGGGGTAATTCATTTTTAAAAAAAAAGACATGATTTGATTTGCAAAGTTTGTTTTCAGAATTTCATACAAGTTATTTAACAGGAAAATGTAAACTTTTCAAAGTAACAAATAATTTGTATAATTGAACATTTTATTAAGGTTTTACTATAACACCAATGTTTTTCATCAAGGGAGGAATTCAATTTTCATCTTGATTCGTTAGCATACCATTGCAAATATTTTTTTGTATGCTACTCCGGTTTTCATAAAGTGGGGAAAGCATACATGTTTTCGGGTATGTTATCTTGATTTCATAAATATATAAATGCATAAATGATTTTCTTGCATGCTACATCGATTTCCAAAAGGTATAAATACTTTTGTAGTATGGGGATCATGTTTTCCGAACTTTAAAATCTCCCATACATAGTAGTTGTTTTCAACAAAGATTTTTGGCGTGCAATCTTGGTTAGTTTAAAATGCATAGACTTGTTCACTTGAGGTGTAGTTGCAATGAATGTCGAATGTAGGCCATTCTAATAGGTAGAACTTAAGTTAGGATTGATGTTTGGAAGCATGTGTTAATATGAAATGTTGTTGTGCATGCTTGAATTTTAAATGATGTGTATGTAATAAATGCTTAATTGAATAATGTATGTGCTTAATTAGGGCCTAGGAGTAGTGAATAAGTTGTATGTTTTGGGTTAGACTATAATCAAACCCTTGAGGGCATTGCCGTTTATAATGTAGCAGTACACCTTTTAAACCTTTGAGATAAAATTGCCTGAGGGAACCCAATTGATCCTAGAAACATTTCCAATTTCCTTGGAGAGTTAAAACCTGATTTTGGGAAATAAATTTGAGAAAGACACCAGAGAGTATTAATCTAGGAGCATCATAAGTGGGGGAGTGAACCCGGAAGGAGTTAGATATCAAAGTTAGAGACCCTGTTTAAGTGATAGTCATTCACTCGAACCAATCGGAATTTCGAGGACGAAATTCTCCTAAGTGGGGGAGAATTGTAACATCCTTAATTTTAATCCCTAATATAATTATAAGTTTTATTGAATTAAATATTTGTTTCTTGAAATAAATTACTTAGTTGTTGGGTATTTTCCTACAATACATTATGTTAATTACGAAAGGGTATTTGATTATATTTAAAGTGAATTCTTTTAAAGAAAATTTATCATATCTTAATAATGCTAAACATTTTGAGATACTTTACTAAAATCTTATATATTTAATAATGAATTATGTTTAGTGTTTTCAAATATTTGACTCTAAGACATTCTTAAAAATATAATTACTTATTTGATTTGATGACTAAATTCTATTTTTTTAGATGCTCTTAAAAATAATATTGACTTCTATTTACTATAATTAATAAATAAGTAAATAAAAGTATGTGTTTAAAAAAAAAAAAAAGAAAGGGGAGGGGGTACTGTGTACGTGTGTGCTGTGGGTAATGGGGGTGGAAATCCTATTCTTTCCCCTTCTTTGTATGTGCCGCCGGCCTTAACCCTCATCTCCCTCCTTATGCGTTCTCCTCCTTCTCACCACATTCCACTAGAGCTCTCTCTCTATGAGCCGCCGCTACCACCAAACCGCCGCCTCCGAAGTCTTTGCCGCTGTCGTCCTCTTCTTCTCCTTCTCAATCGCGAGCCGTCTCTGCCAAGTGAGCCAGGCACAACGTTCCTTCCTCGCCTCCACAGACGCAATCTCTCTCTCTAGGATTCGTGAATCGTGTTTTCCCATGGTCCCAAGCGCCACCACCGTTGCGCCGTCATCGTGACCCACCAAACCCCAGTTGCCTCTCCTTTGCTCTCACCGCCGCAGCCTCTAACCATGGCGCCATCTCAGAGTCATTGCCTTCACCGGAGTCTCTCTCTCTCTTCTCGGTTCTCGCGTTTGCTGCTCCCTGGGCAAGAGGTCTGTGTTCGCTGGGTTAAGCCGAAGCTTTGTGAATCGACGCCGTTATCACCGTACCCATGATCGTTGAAGGAGCTAGGACCAACGCCGGCTTTCCCTCTTTCTTGCTTCAAAATCATATTTGAGGGTAAATCCCTAATACTTTTCTAACTGGTCTATGTTATGTTTTAATTTTTATATTAATGCTAATTTTAATGTTATTGATAATAATTATTTAATATTAAACTGTTTTGGAAATTAAACTTGTATTATATTTTATATTGATTTTGATTATGTTGTTATTGGTGATGACTTTAATTGCTTACTTGATTTATAATAACGTCAAACTAAACGTGTGCCGAATAATGAGTTTTTAAAAGTATATTTTGTTAAATGTGTGGGTTCCTAAGTAAGTGAGCTGTCGCTTAGCTTGGTTGAGTTGTCCCTGAGCTAAACGATACCTCAGTTAATTAGGAAATGTGACACCCTTTTCCCAATAACAAGTAATTACTATAAATATTAAGTATTTACTTGGAATATATATGGACTTGTGAGTGTTAAGAAAATATGTAAGTGAAATTTTTTCTTTTTAAAGCGGGTGCACAAATCAACACTTGGAATTCTTGGAGAATAAACTCTAAAGCATTTCAAAACAGTTGTATCGAATTCGGCGATTTCTAAAACCTTTTCAAAAGTTGGGTAACATTCGTCTTTTGGAATCGTATTTATATAATAGAAAATAACTGAAGCTACCCTTGCTTTATTTGATAAAACTGATACCATCGAATAGTTTTCACAGCCGAACTCTCACATAGATTAAATCAGAGTAAGCGGAAATTATCGGACTATGCCATGGATAGGAATATAAACATAGGTTTTATATATAGGAAAGTCATAAGTACATAGCCCAACATCAGAGTCTCCAAGTTCCAAAATATACAAGTCCATAAACAGATCTACATAGCAGTGTAACCAAACCCTAGAGTACTCCAAAAGTATATCTACAACATGTATACATAGCCAAAATATAACTCTAAGGGTGGTCACGTAGATCTGGCACCATCAGATGTAGTAGTAGTGATAGCAGTAGTCTCCAAGAAGCAAAAGTAGTAAGGTAGTAGCATCATCATCAACACAGCAGCAGCAAGATCTCCTCCATAGCATCCGCACATCGGATCCTCTGATCCTCATCACATACCCTATGCACATACCTAGGGATCATCGTTCCTCCAATCACTCCCAGTAGAATGCACGACAGGCTCGCTCCCACTCTCGTCCTCCACCGGATCCTCCTCGATCTCATCCGAGGGAGAGTGTACCCTACCACTGGGTACCGGGTAAGGTAATGGTGAAACCCTGACTGGGCTCCTCGGATCAGAAGGGGGAGTCTCCTTGCGGACGAATCTCGAGGTAAAAGGGTGAGAGCGGGTAGGTCGAAAATGAAAGCTGTGATAAGAGCGAGCTGGTCGCATGGGAGGTGGTCCATGGTAAGTATAAAACGGGGGTACGTGCATAGTGTATATGATGGGAATCCTAAACCTACGAGGACGGAATCGCATCAGCGGGTTTGGGTGGTAGAAGGTAATCTCTACCTCCCCCTCGAACACCGCGCGATGGTCCTCATAGATCCATATGCCACTAGGAAGTGGCCGGATCTCGATGCAAACGATGTAACGAGACATCACCTACAAGGGCATAGGGGTAAGCAATTCTATACACATAATCAACAGAGAATAAATTGTACATTGTGAATATGTAAATATGCAATCGTAAATAACAATCACATTTAGCACTTAGCAAGTATTGAATGCAAGTAGGATTCTCACACTTGTTTCATTTATCACAATTAATGCAAATGACTGGCATGATGCATGAATTTAACTCTCAAGCCTATCTCCATCATTCTATGTCACTCTCTGACGTCCATCCCTGACAACCCAGCACACAACAGTGCGTTGTATTCCTAGGTATACAACAATTCGTTCATTCACCTAGAATGTACACGACAAGCTTGGAATCCATGCCACCCGAGCATATCCCGTCATCCAAACGGTATAACCATATCGGCATCCACTAAGCCGACCACGTCAACGACGTGTCATCAAGCAAGCATATTGGCACTCCCAGAGGCCCTCCACATGATTACCAAAATCATGATATACGACCTACCATCCAAACTCCAGTATGAATGTATTAACTTTACTTAAAAGGAATTGATTGATGTTTTATCCTTTTATTAATACATTACGTGCCTCCCGAGCAACGTATCATTATTCAAATGAAAACATCATAACTTCAATCAATTTCCTTTAAGTCCAGGATCACTTGGTTTATTGTCTTTTAAAGGTTACAGAATAACTTAGAATTGAAAATGGTAATTTTAAGTTTCTGACTAAAAATACTCTAGTGTTTTCCATAATACTCGAGTAGTTCATCAGTTTCCAGATTTTACTCGAGTAGTTCATAATTATACTCGAGTCGTTCATGTCTTTTTAGAGATTTAAGTTTTCAGATCTTCATAAATATACTCGAGTAATTCATGCGATACTCGAGTAGTTCTTTACCCAGAATACTCGAGTAGTTCATATATTACTCGAGTTGTTCATCAATTTTTTACTCTTGTTGCATCTGAAATACTCGAGTGCCAAGCCTGATTCTCAAGTTGGTGCGCCAATTTTCACACTGGTGCACCACGAAATACTCGAGTGTTAAGCCATATACTCGAGTATTTGCAGACAGAACAGACTGAAAACTTGGTTTTTACATACCATTTCAATTTCTAAACATTTTTAACCCAAACCAATGATCACAATAGTTCACATACCATATATTGAACATGTTACAATACTCATTTCATATCAAATAACAAATTTGATAGAGAATTAATCATTTATGCATAAAATACACAATTTAGCAACTCAACACCTCAAATTGCAAAATAAACATCACACTCATAAAACAATGGTCATTTAAGCTTGCATGCATGATTTAGAACTTTCTCAACACAGTCATAGAGCATGGATTGGTCTCCAAACCAAAGTTCCTATTCAAACTAAGCCCTTAGAGCCTCTTGGTGGCTCTCTAACACAATTAATGGAATTTAAACTCTATCTAGTGCAAGAAATTACTTCCCCTTACCTCTCAGACGTGAATCAAACAGAGAATCCCCAAAGAAAAGCTCCACAGCACCAGAAACACTTTAAACACCAACATGCAGAGCAGTTTGAGTGCAACACCAAAATCGAATTGGTTCACCCATGAAACAGAGATAAGAATTGGGGAAATTAGATTTTCTAGACTCTATGCAACATCAACTAACTAAAGGAACTGAATTTGAGACTCAGGGATTCATGAGCTTACCAGAAATTGAACCCAAAGTAAGCTCCAGACCAAGGTTTGACCAGGAACAGCTTCACTTCCAAGCTCCAATTCTCCCAACACACTCACTCAATCCTCACGATTTTATTCTCTATACAAAGCTCGAGATGTGAGCTTTGTATTCGTGTTTGATTTGTGGTTCAATTCGGCTCAGAGAAGAAGAATCGTTAAAAACGATTTTAGAACCCTAATACTCGATTTTCACATGAATTTGGCAAAATGGGGTGTTGATGCATCCACCAGGGGTTTAAATACATAGCCACGCTATCCATGCAGCTCGACACGCAGATTGGGACATGGTTTGAAGGGTGTTTTCGTGTCAAAACGATGATAACTCGGTGTTGACTCATCAACCGCACTAACTCGTGCAAGTCTATCCAGAATACTCGAGTTTTCCGATAAATACTCGAGTATTTTGTCCCATTTTTGAAAAATAATTATTTTATTTACTTTCCCTCCAAATTCTTTCCTATAATTACCTCTAGGTCCCAACCCAAGGACTAATATGCACAAATATTTATTTATACGCAAATATAGTTACCAAAATAAATTCTAACAATATAAACAAAGGTCCTAGTTAAAGATTCAAAATAGAAATAATAATTATAATAAACTTTATAATTAATATTCTATTAATCCAAGATTAAAATTTTTGGGGTGTTACAGGAAACTAATATAGTCGGCATGATGTTAATTCGAGTTAGGACGTTGAACATTAATTTCAAATTGAAGGGAAGTGAAACTGTTTTAATGTTATAATTATGAATTGGACTTATTTTTGAATCAAGAACACTTTCTTTTAGTTTGGAATTAATAGTGTCAAATAACAACCTTTGATTTTGTGGTTTCAAAACTAAAACTAATTAACTTTAATGAATTTCTGGTGATTATGTTAGTTTCAGAAGTTAAGCGTATTTTCAATAAAAAGCGATACTATTTTATTGAGAAGACAATGATTATAATTTGAAATCCTATGCTATTTTGGCTTGTAAATAGAGTTAAATGATTTCTTGATTTGAAAAACTTACGAAAATACTCTACTTTGATATATAATAAGTATATATTGAGATTTTAAATTGAGTCGCTTTTGGTGCATTAAATTAATTACATGATTTAATAATATAGTTAGACGACGAAGGACTTTAGGATCAGCAGGGATGCGAACATTGGACCGCGTTATGTTTGGGCATCATTACACGAAAAGAATCAGGTCTAAGGAAACGCAATGTAAGGGGTTCTTTACCTTGCTTTAGGGAGTATTATCTAATTAGCTCATAGTACTTGCTAAAAGTATATGTATATGTTTGGTTTGGAATTTAGATAATTATTATAGGCTTAACAATCAAGAATGAAATTAAATGAAATAGTTGTTAAATTGATATATGTGATAAATTTTGTATGCTAAGTGCTAAATGTCATTATTTATGCCTAACTGAAGTATATGGAGACTTGGTTGGTAACTAGAAATGATTATATATGATAGTTGTTATGTTTGTTAGAAAAAGTATGGAGTTGTGCTATTTTGTGAATGATTATAGTGATTTATATTTGAATGTGTGATTTGTTATTTTGCCAAATTATGATGAACTCTAGAATTATAAAATGATGATGATTATGATATTTGATATTGGAATGAATGTCTCTTTGGAATTACCCTGTATTTTTGGAATTTAAAAGTATAATGAGATGATAAAATGGAATTAATGAGAATGAGTACAAAGAAATGAAATAAGTGAAATAAATTGTTAAAATATTTAAAGGAAAAAGAGTGTGTGATCCAGATCTTGTAAGACGTTGTCCTTAGGAGACTGTACGCATAGATCGCGTAAGACGCACATGATGCGAAGCTGTAAGACGTTGTCCTTAGGAGACTGTACGCAGTTATGGACACACACACCATATATTAATAACGGTATAATTGGATTGTGCGATTCCAGATCTTGTAAGACGTTGACCTTAGGAGACTGTACGCATAGATCGCGTAAGACACACATTGTGTGCAGCTGTAAGACGTTGTCCTTAGGAGACTGTACGCAATGATGGACGCACCTTCTGATTTTTTGGGAATCCAGGTCTTGTAAGACATTGTCCTTAGGAGACTTTACGCATAGACCGCGTAAGACACACATTGTGTGCAGCTGTAAGACGTTGTCCTTAGGAGACTGTACGCAATGATGGATCCCCATGATAAATTCTAAAAAGCTGTGTAAAACTCCAAAGAGTATGAGAAAAGGAAATGTGAAATTAAGTAAAGAGTTGAGAAAGATATCAAGTTGTATAAGGTTTAAATGTAAGAAATAAAAGAGTTAAAGAATTATAAAAGAAATCATTTGTTATTAATGTGAATATAATTGCTGTGAATGGGTATGAATGATTGAGTTTTGTGCAATATATGACCAAATGTGTTTGACTTAGTAGGTCATTATGTCTAGTTAGACACTACTTTCTACTTCATGTGTAAAGCTCACCCTTACAAACATTTTTCCAGTTCAGAGTTTGAGCTGCACTATATTTGGCCGAGCAGGAGTACACTCCACCCAGTGGAGTGTAAACTAGCTTAGAAGAGAGAGTTGTTTTACTTTGTTTTTATTTTGTTATAAATAAGTCTTGTTTAGTTTTATTATTTTTCATCCGTGAGAGCCTTGTGGATGTTTTATTTGGTTACCAGGGCACGGAGATCAAATTAAATTGTTTATAAATATTTTATGGACCGTGCTAGTTGACAGGTTTATAAATGTCATTTTTGGGAAAGTCCGATAAACAGAGGAGACTCTATCCGTTTTTCCGGAAAAAATATTCTTAAGTATTTTAATTTAAAAAGAAATTTTCAAGTACCATTTTTATTAAAACATCAATTTAATTAAATATTTTTGAGGGTGTTACAATCTTTCTCTCCCTGGTTTCCGCTTCGCGCTGCTGCCCAAGCTCCATTGCCGCCGCCACTCGCGGTCTTCGGTGCTCCTAAGTCGCATCGCCGTCGTCGAGCGTTTCCCCAGTCGCGTATCTTGTTCCTCGCTGTTGCTACCGTGGAGCCGTCGCGCTGCCATCACCTCCTTCCTCTTCCTGGTTCGCTGCATCATGGATCTGAGGTCCCTGATTCGCGTTCCTCCTAGGCGCTGCTACCGCTGTTGGTTATTGCTTCTGCCCTGGAGGTCACGTTTCCTCCGTTCGTTGTTTTTGCGACCTCCTTCTCGAACTGGACAGCCACGATAGTACCGAACCGCCGCCGCCCTCCGTTGCTCTCCCCAATCACGATTCCTATTGCAATCCTTTAGTGGAGTCGTCATCAACGCTCACGCCACCGTCACCGGGATCGAAGCTCGTGGTTTGTCCTTGCTAGCTGCTGTGTCGTGAACCGTTCGGGTTAAGATTTATCGAACCGGTGTCGATCTCTCCGCTGCTCCAAAACCATGTTTGAGGGTAAATCTCTAATACCTTTTTAACTGCTCTATATTGTGTTTTAATATTAATAATACTAATGGTAATATGGATTTGTGATAATAATATATTGTTCAATTGTTTTTGTATCTAATATTATTGTGAAAGATGAATTGTAGTATGAGTTAGTGTTTATTTTTAATTAAAGTATTAATTTTAATGATTTTAATCGGTTCCTTGGATTTGTTATAACATCGAATTAAACGTTATGTCAAATGATTTGTTTTAAAAGTATTTTGTTAAAGTTGTTGTGTTCCTAAGTAATTGAAATGTTTGGTTGATTTGGTTTGTCGTTGGACGAAACCATGTTCTAATTAATTAGGAACCCGATATATTTGGCATACGTTGATTCGAGTGAAAACCTTGAACATTAATCCCAAATTGAAGGGGAACATAGTTGTTTGGACTTTGAAAAGTTGATTTAGATCTACTTCGAACAAATAAATCTCTCTTTCAATTTGGAATCTATAGTGTCAAGTATTATTAGAATTTGATTTTGGGATTCGTAGTTGAAACCACTTGATTTTAAGGTATTTTGATGCTAACGCTGGTTTTAATAGTTAATTTATTCTTAAATAAAGAGTTGTACTAATATTAAGGGGACAACTACTCTAATTTTATTTAACTTTGGTTTATGGATTTTTATCAAATGATTTCGAATTTAGCTTGTTTCGATTTCCAAACTAAAGTCCCTTTTTAGTAAAGTTTCAACGTGTTAACTTTAAATATGATTTTGTCGTGTCTTCACATTTTTGTTAGGCTACTAATTGATTTTAAAATGTGTTTAACGAATATTGAATGGTCTTTTATAACCTTATGGATATTTGCTTTTGTTGGTTATAACGAAAAATATGTTTTTATAACGTTATAAACCTAATTGCTAATCTAATATTGATATTGTTTTAGCGTAGCTAAAAAGGATTAATTGGTGGTTTGATTATCGCATTTGAGTAAGTCTTGGCGCATTAAATTGAGTATTGTTTAATTTATATAATATGATTAGACAACGAAGGAGCTTTAGAACCTGTCGCGCAATGGACTTGGATACTTATGGGCGCTATCGTACAAAAAGGAGCATGTCTTTGGAAAAGCAAGGTAAGGGGGAATGTTACCTTAGCTTAGGAAATGTAAATCTAATTAGTGTATAGTGATGATTAAGATTGGGTGAGTTTGTATGTTAATGAACCCTAGGGTAACCGGTAATAATAAATAATAATGACTAAGAGAATAATAGAAAACCCCACGTGATATTTATATCTTATATGCATGATGTGATGGTTGGAATGTGATATTTGATTATTTGCTATGAAAGTATGAATATGTACTTGGTTGCTTTAGTGATGATTGGAATGTGATATTTGATTATTTTTCATGGAAATGTGTATATGTGGTTGGTTGCATAAATGAAAATAAATGTGTGAACTTGAGTAAAGTCAAGTAACCTTTAGAATGTTAGTTGAGACTTTTCCCCATAATTGAAAGAGTAGAACGAAAGAGTAAAAGAAATTAAAGTATTGAATGAAAGAGAAGAAATAGGATCGAATAAATTGAAATAAAATGAAGAATGAGAATGTGATAAAAGACTGAATGAAAGAGATGAAATGTGATCGAAGAATGAGAATAAAGAAAAGAAAGAGAATGTGATAAAGATTAAAGGATTTGGGTATGCGAATGCCAGGCCAAGTAAGTACGCCCCGCTGGGTGCATTAGTTGCGTAAGCCGCACGATTTAATGGCGTGCGCAGCGGTAAGACGCCCAATTCATGGAGTCGTACGCAGTGGTGGGTTCGCAGTACTCTGATAAGATATGCAGATACGATCTATGGATGCCAGGCCATGTAAGTACGCCCCGCTGGGTGCATTGGTTGCGTAAGCCGCACGATTTAATGGCGTGTGCAGCGGTAAGACGTCCAACTCATGGAGTTGTACGCGGTGGTGGGTCATTAGTACAATAATTACGGTTTTGCGGATGTCAGGCCAAGTAAGTACGCCCTGCTGGGTGCATTGGTTGCGTAAGCCGCACGATTTAATGGTGTGCGCAGCGGTAAGACTCCCAATTCAGGGTGTTGTGCGCAGTGGTGAGTTCGCAAAGACCCAAAGAGTAAAAGATACGAAGCACAAAGAATAGAAATGAAAAAGGAAAGAAAGAAACGAAAGAAAAGAATCGAAAATGGTAAACGAAAGAAAACGAATGAAAACATAAATGAGTGAGATATTATGAAAAGTGAACTAAGGATGAAAAGAAAAGCGAGAATGAGAGAATAAACTTTGTACAAAATAGGATTACAAGGTTAAAATGAAAAAGAAATGATAAGTGTTTGTGATTGAAATAATTGGGATTGAATTGTCTGATAATTATGTGATTAATTGCTATTTGTCTATGACTTAGTTATTATTATGCCTATTTAGATTTCATTCACTAAGTTCTGTGTAATGCTCATCGCTTAACTATTTTTACAGGTATCGAGATTGAGCTTGCATTAGTATCGGCCGAGCAGGAGTACACTCCACCCCGTGGAGGTGGAGTGTAAATTAGTTAAGAGGAAATTATATTTATTTTTTTTGGAAAATAAAAATTTTATTACCAAACCAAGCAAATATAAAACAAAACAAAAGGAGCTTATGACCCTAGCCACCTTCTAGGAAGGGTTCTAAGTCATGAAGTCCTTGATTACAAGCATTATAATGTAAGTCCTATTCACATAAATGTAAGATCCTATCAACTAGAACCCTATTATTCCAATCCCTAATCTTAGGATACATCAAAATAAACCTATGAGCTAATTCTCTACTTGTAATTCTGAACATTTGCCAAGGTTCACACTTATGCTGCCTAAACAATCTAGCATTCCTCTCATGTCAAACATAATAGATAGTTGCTGCCACAACTGCACAATGAAGCCTTTTAACGTGCTTATTATTACTGCCAAACCTCAACCACTTAGCCAGATTCTTGAACTTATAATGCACAACATCAATACACATGCAGTCTGCAAGTAACTGAAGGAACTGCCTACTCCAGTCACATTCAAAGAGCAAATGGTCCCTAGTCTCTTCATACTGAGAACATAAAAGGCAAAGAGTGGAGTCTATGTTGAGAAATCTACTCATCCTGACCCTGGTCTTCAATCTGTCCTTGGCTGCCAACCAAAATATGAAGCAGTGTTTTGGTATTGAGGCTGCATTCCACACTTGTCTGCACAAAGTAAAAGTTTCTTGCGGCCCAAGCATAAATCTGTAGCCAGACTTGATAGTATATTCGCCATCTGAACTATGCCTCCATCTATGACCTTGGAAACCACTATGCAATTTATTCCTAATCTTCAACAGTTGCTTGAAATGCCAGCCCAAATCAGGTGTTTCTTGCAGAGTCCAAAAGCTCTCCTCTTTAAGGTACACAGTGTTGGAAGTCGAGCTAGTTGGAAGACATGCTTCAAACTCTATATGGACTTCAAGTTTAATTAATTCAAGAAAGTGTTTTGATGATAACAAGCCAACTCAAGTTCAAGCTCACAAGTGCAAGTGTCATTCAAGATTGAAGACTCAAGCAAGGCATAGATTATTAGAAACCTTCTCCTTAGATCAATTGTAAGGTAATGAAGTTTTTATTTCTTTACGAGTTACAAAAGCCAATAAGTTTGTCATTTTAGGAGAGAAGAAGAAAAACGTGTTTTTGCATGGAAAAATGTTTTCTGCATTTAATCCGAGTAAAAATACTTGATGTTACAAAACTCTGTATATTTGTATGTTTGCAAGAGAGAGTAATTGATTATCATCTCAAGTAATCGATTAACTTTTTTGCATCATAGAAAAATCAGAGAGGTTGTAATCGATTAATTGAATTTTGTTAATCAGTTACTTTCTTATGGAAGTAATCGATTACATGGGTCACATAATCGATTATAATTGTTGCATCATATATTTTTCAGAGGCTTAGTAATCGATTACAAGCTCTGTAGTAATCGATTACATGATGTTGCATCATATGCATATCAGAGGCTTAGTAATCGATTAACTTACTAGTGTAATCGATTATAATGAGTTGCATCATACATTGAACAGGAGTGGTGTAATCGATTAACTATTCTTGGTCTAATCGATTACATGGTTTTCAAATGAATTTAAGAATTTCTATTTTTGAAGGAATAATCGATTACCTTCAGAAAGTAATTGATTACTTCATGTTTTATTGAAAAACGTGTCAGAATCATTTTGATTATTTCCAGATTTGTTTTTATATAAAAGATTCTGATTTATTTTATAAAATTCGAAAATGATTTTAAATTTGAATTATTTCCTTTTTGGTTTTAAGAATCAAATCTTTATTTTATTTCGTAAATGATTTTGATTTAGTTTTGATTTTAAAACTTATTTCAAATCTTATTTTATTTTATTTTGATTTTGTTTTACTTATTCAAAATCCTTTTTGATTCTAAAAGGTTTTCTTTTTAAAATCAAAATCACTCCAACATTCAATAGAGTTGATCAGATCATTCATTCATTCTTTCTACACGTTTCTCTCTTCTTCTTCTTCACAAGTTTTCTGCTTTTCACGTTCATATTTTTGAAGAACATAAATCCTTATTGGCTGAGTGACTTCTAGAGAAACAACTACTTCATTATCATAGTACTTGATTGTTGTATCTGTGTTGTTGAAGAACACATCAAACTATTGTAATCACTCTCATTGTATTTGTTCTAAACCTTAGTGGTTAGGGAGAGAATCCCTTAGTGGACGTTTGATACGTCGTAGGGCGAGGAACCCTGCTGTGTGATTGAGGCCCCTTGCGAACGGAGGTTCCTAGTAGTGTGCAGGGTGCTCTTGGTTGTAATAGGGTGCGGCTCTATTGCTTGGTATAAGAACTCTCAGGCGGGTCGCTTGGGGACTGGACTAGGCCTTTCGACGGGAAGGCTGAACCAGTATAAAATTCTCCGGTGCAAGCTTTTCTATCCCTATCTTTTTTAATTTTCGCATATTTCAATTTTTACGTTTCCGCGCTACTCGTTTATTATTATCTATCGTTTTCACGATCCGTTTCAAACGCTTAATCTCTCCATCTCAAATCAATTTTTAATTTTGTAACGGTTTTTACAATACATTAATAAAACTCGATTCACCCCCCTCCTCTCAAGATTTTGAGGCCAAAACCAACAATTGGCATCAGAGCTAGTCTCTTGTGTTAAGACTTAACCGTCTCAAGAGTATGGCTTCAAACTCTCTGTTTGGTGGTGAAGGGAGTTCTATTAACCGACCTCCCATGTTTGATGGGGTAGGGTACCCGTATTGGAAAGCCCGTATGAAAATTTTTATTCAAGGAGTAGGATTAAAACTTTGGGATGCAGTCGTAAATGGTCCCTATGTTCCTACCTATGTGGTTAATGGTAACACCGTCGAAAAGCCTATGGCTGAGTGGACGGAGGAGGAGGAACGTAGAGTCCAGTACGATCTGAAAGCGAAAAATATTATAACATCTGCTTTGAGCTATGATGAGTTTTTCAGGATATCAACATGCGAGACAGCACAACAGATGTGAGATACGCTGGAAGTCACGCATGAAGGTACGACTGAAGTAAAGAGATCGAGAATCAACACGCTGACTGGTGAATATGAGTTATTCAGAATGAAAGATGGAGAATCTATTCAAGAGATCCAAAAATGCTTCAGAATGATTGTAAATCAACTGACGACATTGGGGAAGAAATTCACCAATGAGGATCTCATTAACAAAGTCCTAAGGTGTTTGGGAAGAGAATGGCAACCCAAAGTGATGGCGATTGCTGAATCAAGAAATCTTTCAACTATGACGTTGGCAACACTCTTTGGGAAGTTACAAGAGCACTAAAGTAAATTAAAAAGGTTGGCTCAACATGAAGAAGAGAACAAGAAGGTTAAAAGTTTGGCGTTCAAGGCTGAAGCACCTGTAACAGAAAGTGACTCGGACAAAGAATTATTGAATGATGAACACATGGGTCTATTGGTGAAAAAGTTCGGGAAATTTCTGAGGAAGAAAAATTTCAACAGAAGAGACAACAACAAGAGTGGAGGCTCAACTATTACATGTCATGAGTGTGGCAAGCCTGGTCACATCAGAGCAGATTGCTACCAACTGAAAAAGAAAGAAAATTCAGAAAAAGGCACCTCGAATTCAAAGAAGGGGAAGCAAGCATACTTGGCATGGCTGGACAATGAAGGAAGTTCGGATGAAGATTCAGACGAACAAGAGGAGACCGCCAACATTTGCTTAATGGCTCACGGAGATGAGGTAACCACTGAACTAAATTTTTCTTATGATGAATTACAAGAGGCCTTTGAAGAATTGCATGAGGAATCGATGAGGTTATCCTTATTGGTTTCTCTAGAAAAGAAAAATTCAGCTTCTCTTTTAGAAAAGAATAAAAACCTTATTAAAGAAAATGAATTTTTGAAAAATCAAAATAAGGAGCTGAATTTGACTTTGAAAAATTCTTCAAACACCTCGAGTAATGACATTAAATTTAAAGCTAGTTCTTCTTCTTGTAAATTCTGCAAGGACTTGGTTAAAGAAGTTGAGGATTTAAAAGAAACCCTTGCTAAATTTACGAAAGGTAGAAATACTTTAAATTTGATGCTAGGGAGACAAAAATGTTTCTTTAATAGAGCGGGTTTAGGATATCAACCCGGTAGGCATCAAAAGAAATTAAGTACCATTTTTGTCCCTGCTAGTAATCATAAGAAACCTTTAATTATTTGTCATATTTGTGGTAAAAAGGGTCATGGTGCACATGAATGCATACACCGAAAAGTGAAGTTCGTTAAACCGAACAATGAAACTAGAAGGTGGAATGATTTAAACTATGGCTATACTAACACTCAAGGACCCAAAAAGATATGGGTACCTAAAAAGGAACCTTGAAATTTTTGCTTGTAGGTTACTCCGGAAGAAAGGAAGTCGTGGTGGTACTTGGACAGCGGATGCTCAAAACATATGACTGGAGATAAATCTAAATTTTCGCATCTCGTGCCAAAGGACCAAGGACATGTGACTTTCGGAGATAACAATCAAGGAAAGATTCTCGGAGTCGGTAAAATTGGTACACCTCCTAACCCTTGTATTGAAAATGTCTTACATGTTGAGGGCCTAAAACACAATCTGCTAAGTATTAGTCAATTGTGTGATAAGGGCAATAGGGTTATTTTTGATTCTGATAGATGTATTATCGAGGGTAAAATTGATAATCTTATTAAGCTAATTGCTCTCAAGATAACCAATGTTTATGTTATTGATTTTAATTCAATACCCTCAAATGATGCTAAATGTTTTTTATCTAAAGAGGATGAATCGTGGCTATGGCATCGTAGAATAGGTCACATCCACATGGCTCATTTAAATAAAATTTCTTCTAAAAACTTAGTAGTTGGTCTGCCAAAGCAAAATTTTTCTATTTCTGAAAAATGTGATCCTTGTTCTAAATCAAAACTCACAAGGGCATCTTTTCCTTCTAAAAACCTTGTTTCATCTCAAAGGCCCTTGGAACTTTTACATATGGATCTTTTTGGACCGTGTCAAACAAAAAGCTTTGGTGGCAACTATTATTGTTTAGTTGTGGTGGATGACTATTCTAGGTATACATGGACGCTTTTTATTACTCATAAAAATGACGCATTTCATGAATTTAAAAAGCTAGCCAAGATTATTCAAAACCAATTGCATTTGAGCATTGCATCCATTAAAACTGATCATGGTGGAGAATTTGAAAATCATCTTTTTGAAAAATTTTGCGAAAAACATGGAATTAAGCATTATTTTTCAGCTCCAAGAACTCCTGAGCAAAACGGAGTTGTGGAGAGGAAAAATCGTTCATTAAAAGAGCTTTCAAGAACAATGCTTAATGACATGAATTTGCCTGCATATTTTTGGGCCGATGCAGTGAGTACAGCTTGTTATGTTATGAACCATGTTTTAATAAGGCCTATTTTAAAGAAAACCCCCTATGAGCTGTACAAGGGGAGAAAACCAAATATTTCCCATTTTCGTGTTTTTGGATGTAAATGTTATGTGCATAATAATGGTAGAGAAAATCTATGAAGTTTTGAGGCTAGAGCTGATGAGGGCATATTTCTTGGATATTCTGTTTCGAGCAAAGCATATAGGATTTACAATAAATCTCGTAATACTATTGAAGAATCTATTCATGTATCATTTGACGAATCCGATCCCAAAAAGTTGGGAAAGGTATCTGTTAATGACATTTCAGGTATTCTTGGAGATCTATTCATTAATGAGGATGAGGAGCCAAATGCAAAAAGTAAGGAACATTCCGAAAGCAAGGAAAAATCAGTTGAATCAGTTGAGGAGAAAAATCAAGAACAATCCGTGGAACTCAATGTAACACCCCGCAAATTCCTGTATTAAATTAAAATACTAAAGATAATTATTTTGAAAAAAAAAATTTTAATAAATCCCCAATTCGTGTTTTCAAGATGGTAAATGATTTTTTTTAAAGAATGATTTTTCAGGAACTAATGCTATGAATTTTAAAGTTGAGATTTGGAAATGATCATGTGTTTAAATTTCTATAAACACGTGTTTGATATTTTTGGCATTTTAAAGAAATCATAATTTTTGCCATGAGTAATTTTATGAGAAAAAGATTTATCTTATGTGTGTGAGTATGTGTATATAGTATTATATGTAGGTGTACCTAGACTTTTGTGGGAAAATTTAATTAGTAAATGAATGTGACTATATGTGCATGTATGTGTATGTGTAGGTGTTAGGGTGAAAATGAGTGTGTGTATGCATAAATACATGTGTGTGCCGTAGGAGTGTGCATGTGTGTGCACATGTGTCCGGTCGTGAGTGTGTATGGGTGTATGCATGATAGAAATTTTGACTTTCTTGCACCCTAAGCTAATAGACCAATAGTGTATAGGTTTAGTTTAGTGTAAAGTATAGTTAAGAGTTTGACCACCCAATAGGAAGAAGGATTAAGCCTAATTTCTCTCCATTTTTCTCATGGCTTGGCTTGAGCCATGCAAGCCTTCCTAAGGCCAATTCTACCCTTGAAACAACACTCTTTGGCCGAATTCCTTTAAGGGTAAGAAGGGAAATGCTTGGTTGTCTATATAGGCCCATGACCGTAGTTCCTTCCATTCATTTTCCTTCACATTTCACTTCAAAACCAAAACACAATTCTAAGAGTGTCATCAAACTCTTAGAAAGAAATAGAGAGACTTAGAGAGAAAGAGAACCCGTGAGCATTCAAGAAGAGAAGGAGAAAAAGATCAAGCCCAAGCCTTAGGATTTCTTGAAGATTGAGTGAAGAAGGTTGAAGATCTTCTCTTTTCCTTAATCTGTTCGAAGAGCATAGAGTGTTAGGGTAGTTTTCATTTTTAAAGTCTTGTAAAAGTTCCTTTGTTGTTGCATGTCTATCTTTCTTGTAGATCTATGTTTATATGTAAATTCTAAGCCTTGATCCTTTGATTTCAAGAGCCAAACAACTTGTAGAACCTTAAACCATGGACTCTATTATTCGGCCATGTCTAGGAAACTAGGTCATGATGATTTTTATTTCAATTTGAGTTCATGCATGTTAGTTTTATGCTTGCTAAAGTTGATCTAAATGGTTAAAATGCCTTGACCTTGCTTTTGATTTTTATAAAGCCTTGATCTTTGGTTTTGTCTTGAAAAAGGTTTTGATCTTTTGTTTGATCTTGAAAAAGACTTGATTCTTGCTTTGATTTTTTTTAAAATAGCCTTGGTCTTGAGGTCTTGCATGTGATTTCTTTTACTCAAAAATCCTTGATCTTTGCTTGCATGTCACGGCCTTGGTGGGAAAACAAGGAAAACAACTTTTTCCAATTTGATTTTCGCTTTGACCTAAATCTATGTGTGTTTCAAAGTTAAGGATTTAAGTTTTCTTCTTGATTTTGTTAATTAGTTTTCGGTCAAGCTTTAAAATCAAGGAGATCATGATTGTTTTCATGAAAAAGCTTCTTGCATGTGTCCTCTCTTTGATTTGCATGATTTTAAAAGTGCATGCAAAGAAAAATAAAAAGGGGATTTGTGTTTAATAGGCCACGGTTTTGGGGAAGAAAAGGGAGTGGTATTTTTCTAAAACTATGTGTTTGAAATGCATGTTCTTGATTTAATATTTTAAGGTTTTTGTATGAAAGGAAAAGTGCATCAAAGACTTTTGTTTCCCAATAGTGATGATTCGGCCTATACTAGGTTAAATAGGCTAGATTCTTTTTGTATGTGATTGTCTCCTTGAAATGATTATGTTTTGTGACTTTGTTTTAAGGAAAAATCTATTCAAATTGTGTTGTTTTGTTCAATTCGGTTTTTCATAAAAGAAAAGGCATAAGTGTAATCGATTATTTTCAAAAGTATTTTCATGACTTGATTTAGGTGCATGCATGTGGGTTTGAGTAAAACGATTTCACTCTCTTAGTAAACCTCATAGCTTTTGAAATAAAATGGAATGAAAAACTTCATGGTTTTAAATCCTTAAACATTGACAAAATCTTTGCTTGAACTTATGTTTATCTACGGTCAGGTAGTGTGAATGAGCTTAGGAAATCTAAGTGCATGAAAATGAATTCAAATTGCTGAAAAGAATTAAATTGTTGCACTGGGTTATATTCTTGGCTTAATTCGGTTAGGAGTTAAAGGAAGAGTAGATGGTTTTATTGTATGAAAAGGAAAATAGAATTTAAGTGCTTGATATAAACCAAGTCGATTTATGTGTTTTAAATTTGTGATCTTTGAATTATTCCTCCGATGTCCTACGGCCATGTAGAGAAAATGAATTTAGGGAGCTTGGTTGCATGAAATAAAATGTACATGTCTGGTTTGTATCTTGTAAGTGGCGAATGCCTAAGTGTTTTGTGCTCTGAGCCATTTGTGAGTGTATGATTGTCTCGATGTTGACTTAATTGGTTATTTGCTTGGTGGAGTGTTGTTTATTGTTGTATGAAAAATGATTGAGTGCGTAATTGATTTTGAAATTTATTGATTCTAAGATAAATTGGTTTGATCTGTTTAGAATTCTTAGATTATGTACATGACTGTCCAAAGTTGTTTTATGATAAGGACTTGAGTTTTAAAGTGTTAATTTTGAATTAAACAGTTATTTAAAAGTGAAAAGTGTTTTTACGATGTTTTCGGGGTTTTGTCAAAATGATTTTTTAAAAACTATTCTTGCTGTCCAGAATTACTTGGACTTTCTTCTTCACTTATGAAATGTGTTTATGTGATTTAAAGTTAAGTTTTCGAGTGGTAATTGACTTAAGAAAAAGCCGGATTGAAAACGGTGAATCTTTCGGTGTTTTCGAACATAATTGAGGTATTGTCCAAGATGGACCAGCAACCAAACAAATTGATTTAAATCATATTATAAAATGTTTTCATAAGGTTTTGAAACATTTAAAGTACTAGGGAACATGGGAATTGTTTTGATCGAACTATAAGCGTTTTAATTAAATACGAGGGATGAGAAGTGTCTAAGTTATGGAAAAGATTTTCATAATACAAGTCAATAACATAAGCGTATTTTATTTAGTACGAGGAAATCTTAAAGACAAAGGATTGGGGCAGCCGGCAACAAAAAGGATTCGAGGAGACGGTACGCATTACATTGCTGGATATCAGGTGAAAGAGAAGCTTTCCTAAGACACCGTGGTAGTTAGGTGATTTATTAGGACGTTCCGTATCATCTCAAAGATCGGAACTAAGTGGTTGGAGTCAGTATTATAAGTGGCAATTGTTTGATTGTGTGGCCACTTATACGAATGTGACAAAGACCACATTATTGTTGGGTGATGTTTGTCTGAATTCTAGCATGCTTTTATTTATTTATTTATTTATCTATGCCTGGTGCAATTTAATACTGTGGACGTAAATAAATGATATGCTGTTGGACGTCTGTTACGTCCCGAATACGAAATGAAAGCGAAAGAGATAAATTGCGAAGGTGATGAGATGAAAAGTAGAGACACAATAAGGAAGAAAGAGTTGAGATTGGGGGATGAAAGAATGATAATACTGAGAACGAGCCAGAGCTGGGGAGAGTAATGTGTTGTTGATACGAGATGTGATTCGAGTGGAGCTGGGCTCCATTGTTTTGGTTTTAGTCTGGGACTAGTGTTGAGTTGAGCTTGCTCCTCCACTAGCGCTCAGCAAAGTTGTAATTCTTGAGAAAGGTTTTTGAAAAGCAGTTTTTAAAAAAAGGTTTATGGAAAGAGATTTTTGAAAAGGTTTTTGAAAATGAGAATTTTGAAAAAGGTTTTTGAAAAAGAAATTTATTTGAAAAGAGATTTTGTGGGAAATGGTGAAAAGAAATTTTTAGAAAAGGGTTTGTGAAAAGAAGTTCTTTTGAAAATGTTTTTGAAAGGAGGTTGCTGAGAAATGTTATGAAAAGTATTTTCAGAAGAGTGTTTGAAAAGAAAGTTTCGTGAGGGGTTGTGAAAAGAGATTTTTGAGACTTTGTGAAAAGAAGTTTCTGAGAAAAATTTACAAAAGGGAATTTTATGAAAATGTTTATGAAATGAAGTTTTGTGGAAGCTTATAAAAGAGTGTTTTGGAGAAAGTTGTAAAAAGATTGTTTTGAGAAAAGATTGCGGAATGAGGTGGTTGAGTAAGATGGTGAGTTGTACCTTGTGGAATGAGATATCAGTTGAGAATTCAGTGAGGTGACCCCAGCTCTGTGCTCTGTGAGAAATGATGAGAGAAAGTTGGTACAAAGTTAGTGGTCGGGACTCATTGAAGGGATGCACGAAGGATGGGCCGACCTTAGGATAATTAAAAAGATTAAAAGACTTAAAAGACATACGCGGTGAGGTATGAGAGTGCGAAGTAGTGGAGAGGAAGAAACGATAAGTATCTGCGGATACTTAGGACGAGATTGCATTAGGGGAGGACGATGACGGTGAAACGTCAAGAAGTCTAGAGTATGTTTCTAGGCAGAACGAACTCCATATGTGGCGCACTAACGTGGTGGGGACTGGGTCTAATGCCGTGGTAAGTTCTGCGGGCCCACTAGAAACATACTGTCGCCCCCTAGATTGCAAATCGAGAACAGTGAGAGGGACTGGAGTGGGGCATCTTGTTTGCCACTGCGAGGCAGTGAGCCATGAATGTTTATTGATATTATTGATTGAGGCTGAGTCCTCCTGGTCTGGGACCATATGTGTTGACAGCTGTCGTGCCCGCACGGTAAAGGTCCTGTACTCCTGTTTGCTTCCGACTAGGTGGATGGATGGCCGAGGAGATGTAGACTTGAAACGTGAGTGCTAACTACGAAAGAAACGCGTACCTCGATGATTCTTCAAATCCCCTGATCATCGATGGTTATAATTCGATAAGACATTATAAGAAAAGAATCATAACTTTGAGAATAAGAGTCTGAGAAGTGTAAAGAATGAGAAGGAGAATGAGAATGGAAATGTGGGAAGGATATTGAATTCTGTGAAAGGGAAGAGAAACAAGAGTGGAGAAGTGTTAAGGGAATATTAATAAGATGGAATGAACGTAGATTGTGGATAATGATGATAGTATGTTTGCTTGTTATCTTGTGTGTGCATGTTGTGTGTTGTTTGTTGTGTGTCCTATTATTTTACCTACCGTAATTCCACATCGTCGATGCTACGCGTCCGGATTGCTTACTCTCTCCTGTTCGTTGGTGCATCGGTGCCTCTGGTATTCCAACGGGCAGATGGATCGTCGCTTGGAAATCTTTACATGACTTCGTGAAGGGAATGAATGGAAAGCTACACGCTACGGATGGGTCTGGACAGGACATACTCAATTGGTGATCGCGGATCCGGAGCATAAGCTAGGTGGAAAGACAACGAGTTCGTGTTTGGGAAGCGTGTCCTTTGTTGGACATAATTCGAAACCACCATCACGGGAGAAAAATAAGGAGAACACTGTAAGACTATTCGGAGTGGAGCTTAAACCAAATTCGGAAGGGGAGTCAAAGAATGCAGTCGCATCTTCCTCCGATACGAAGGCACCTGCAAAGAAGAAGAAGAGGAAAAATCCAGTTGTAGTCTTTGATAGGAGAAGGGAACCAGTAGTAGAAATAGAATAAGTTGATTGTTTGAATTGAGTATTCAGGATTACCTAAGTTATGAGCTATTACTGTACTTCAAATATTTTGGAGCATGCCCGACTTTCCAAGAATGTAGGAACTCTCTTTTATGAAACATGTCTAAGTTTCTTTGAGTAACTGAATGAAATCGTTTTCTTAATAAACGTTTTTGGAAAGCAAGGTGACTGAGTTTTGGTTTCAAGTAGCAACCCGGTTTTCGAAAGAGGAATGTCGAAGGAGATTAATAACTTTACCAGATTGTTTTCAAAACCCTTCAACAAATGTTTTAAAAAAAAAATTTAGCCTCATTTTGCAACATTAATAAATAAAAGTCAGATGTTTTGGTTTTCGAAAATCGGGCTGTTACACTCAACGCTGATTTGCCTAAGGAATGGAGAACTTCGAGGCACCATCTCATTGATCAAATCATAGGTGACATCACAAAAGGTGTAAGTACTCGCAATTCTATTAGCAATCTATGTAACTACTTTGCGTTTGTTTCTCAAGTGGAGCCAAAGAATATTTCTGAGGCTACGCTTAATGAGCTTTGGCTTTTGGCAATGCAAGAAGAATTAAACCAGTTTGAAAGAAATCAGGTGTGGGAACTTGTTCCTAGGCCTGAGTCTCATCCGATTATTGGAACTAAGTGGATTTATAAAAATAAACTTGATGAGGCTGGTTTAATTGTTCGAAACAAAGCTAGGTTAGTTGCACAAGGTTACAACCAGGAAGAGGGGATAGATTATGAGGAAACATTTGCCCCTGTTGCTAGGTTGGAAGCCATTAGACTGCTTTTAGCTTTTGCATGCATTTTAGATTTTAAATTATATCAGATGGACGTAAAGAGTGCCTTTCTTAATGGTTTTATAAATGAAGAAGTTTATGTGTGTCAACCTCCTGGCTTTGAAAATTATGAACACCCGGATTATGTTTTTAAATTGAAAAAGGCTTTGTACGGTCTCAAACAAGCTCCTAGAGCGTGGTATGACCGTCTTAGCAAATTTTTATTAGAAAATAATTTTGAAAGAGGGAAGGTTGATAACACGCTTTTTATTAAAAAGAAAGGAAAGGACATTCTTTTAGTTCAAATTTATGTTGATGATATTATTTTTGGTGCTACTAATGAAATCCTTTGCAAGGAATTTTCAAGTATGATGCAGGAAGAGTTCGAGATGTCTATGATGGGCGAGCTGAACTTTTTCCTGGGATTGCAAATAAGGCAAGCAAAGGATGGGATTTTCATTAGCCAAACAAAGTACTGCAAGGAGCTATTGAAGCGATTTGGCATGGATAAGGCCAAGGCAGTAGCAACACCCATAAGTACTTCCTGCTATTTGGACAAAGATGAAGGAGGTAAATCCGTAGAAATCACTAAATATCGAGGTATAATCGAATCCCTTCTCTATTTAACGGCAAGTAGGTCGGATATAATGTTTAGTGTGTGTCTTTGTGTCCGTTTTCAGTCGAATCCAAAAGAAACGCACATGGTTGCTGCCAAGCGTATAATGAAATATTTTCCTGGCACAACTGACATGGGTTTATGGTACCCCAAAGGTTCTTCATGTAATCTTGTTGGGTATTCTGATTCTGACTTTGCTGGATGCAAAGTAGATAGAAAAAGCACTAGCGGCACTTGTCATCTTCTTGGCAATTCATTGGTTTCATGGGCTAGCAAGAAACAGTCTAGTGTGGCCCTATCTACAGCTGAGGCTGAATATGTCGCCGCGGGTAGTTGTTGTGCGCAAATCCTATGGTTAAAACAGCAACTCCTAGACTTCGGTGTAAGTCTAGATCACATTCCCATAAAATGTGATAATACCAGTGCTATTAGTATTACCAAAAACCCAGTGCAACATTCTCGCACTAAGCATATAGAGATTCGACACCATTTTATTCGTGATCATATTCAAAAGGGTGATTGCATTATTGAGTATGTTGATACTTCGCGGCAGTTGGCTGATATCTTTACGAAACCGCTTCCAAAAGAAAATTTCTTTTTCATTCGTAGAGAAATTGGTTTAACTTCTGCCTCTCACCTCTTTTGAGTATGTGCTATGTTTATCTCTCTTGTTATTATTGATGCATCTTCTTAGTGTTTCAGGGGGAGATAGCACAACTTTTTGATGATTACAAAAGGGGGAGAGATATTCTGATATTGTGATTGAGTCATACAGGGGGAGAGATACTCTGAAAGATGCAAATCTTGTTTGAAGTGATATAGTTTATGCATCTATGCATGGGGAGATAATATGGTTTATTAATTTCCTGTGATTATTGTTCTAAGGAAGGTTACTGCTATTATATATATATATATGTTTTTTGCTTGTATAACACTTGTGATGCAGATAATAAAGAGCATATCAGAATGGTTGTTTGTCATCATCAAAAAGGGGGAGTGTTGGAAGTCAAGCTAGTTGGAAGACATGCTTCAAACTCTCTATGGACTTCAAGTTTAATTCAAGAAAGTGTTTTGATGATAACAAGCCAACTCAAGTTCAAGCTCACAAGTGCAAGTGTCATTCAAGATTGAAGACTCAAGCAAGGCATAGATTATTAGAAACCTTCTCCTTAGATCAATTGTAAGGTAATGAAGTTTTTATTTCTTTACGAGTTACAAAAGCCAATAAGTTTGTCATTTTAGGAGAGAAGAAGAAAAACGTGTTTTTGCATGGAAAAATGTTTTCTGCATTTAATCTGAGTAAAAATACTTGATGTTACAAAACTCTATATATTTGTATGTTTGCAAGAGAGAGTAATCGATTATCATCTCAAGTAATCGATTAACTTTGTTGCATCATAGAAAAATCAGAGAGGTTGTAATCGATTAATTGAATTTTGTTAATTAGTTACTTTCTTATGGAAGTAATCGATTACATGGGTCACGTAATCGATTATAATTGTTGCATCATATATTTTTCAGAGGCTTGGTAATCGATTACAAGCTCTGTAGTAATCGATTACATGATGTTGCATCATATGCATATCAGAGGCTCAGTAATCGATTAACTTACTAGTGTAATCGATTATAATGAGTTGCATCATACATTGAACAGGAGTGGTGTAATCGATTAACTATTCTTGGTCTAATCGATTACATGGTTTTCAAATGAATTTAAGAGTTTCTATTTTTGAAGGAATAATCGATTACCTTCATAAAGTAATCGATTACTTCATGTTTTATTGAAAAACGTGTCAGAATCATTTTGATTATTTCCTGATTTGTTTTTATATAAAAGATTCTGATTTATTTTATAAAATTCGAAAATGATTTTAAATTTGAATTATTTCCTTTTTGGTTTTAAGAATCAAATCTTTATTTTATTTCGTAAATCATTTTGATTTAGTTTTGATTTTAAAACTTATTTCAAATCTTATTTTATTTTGATTTTGTTTTACTTATTCAAAATCCTTTTTGATTCTAAAAGGTTTTCTTTTTAAAATCAAAATCACTCCAACATTCAATAGAGTTGATTAGATCATTCATTCTTTCTTTCTGCACGTTTCTCTCTTCTTCTTCTTCACAAGTCTTCTGCTTTTCACGTTCATATTTTTGAAGAATATAAATCCTTATTGGCTGAGTGACTTCTAGAGAAACAACTACTTCATTATCATAGTACTTGATTGTTGTATCTGTGTTGTTGAAGAACACATCAAACTATTGTAATCACTCTCATTGTATTTGTTCTAAACCTTAATGGTTAGGGAGAGAATCCCTTAGTGGACGTTTGATACGTCGTAGGGCGAGGAACCCTGCTGTGTGATTGAGGCCCCTAGCGAACGGAGGTTCCTAGTAGTGTGCGGGGTGCTCTTGGTTGTAATAGGGTGCGGCTCTATTGCTTGGTATAAGAACTCTCAGGCGGGTCTCTTGGGGACTGGACTAGGCCTTTCGACGGGAAGGCTGAACCAGTATAAAATTCTCCAGTGCAAGCTTTTCTATCCCTATCTCTTTTAATTTCCGCATATTTCAATTTTTACGTTTCCGTGCTACTCGTTTATTATTATCTATCGTTTTCGCGATCCGTTTCAAACGCTTAATCTCTCCATCTCAAATCAATTTTTAATTTGTAACGGTTTTTACAATACATTAATAAAACTCGATTCACCCCCCCTCTCGAGATTTTGAGGCCAAAACCAACACACAGAATGGATCCACTTAACCCATAGAGTATCCTGTTTAGTTGCAATGTGCCAGATCTACTTCCCTAAAGCTGCTTGGTTCCACACAATTGTGTTTTTGAAATTCAAACCTCCATATCTCTTCTCAGTGCAAACCTGTGCCCAGCTTATAGGTGCTGCTTTTTCAGAACTCCAAAGGAATTGCCTACACACCTTATCCACCTCCCTTAGCACTACCTTTGGAATGATAAAAACTGAGGCCCAATATGTGTGCAAAGACATCAATACTGAGTTAATCAGGACAGTCTTAGCTTGGTATGATAGGTTCCTGGTTTTGCCATTGAGTAATTCTCTTTGTTACCTTATCAACAAGGGAATGGCATGTAGCAATGGACCATTTCCTTGCTGACAAAGGAATTCCAAGGTATCTGAAGGGGAAATTGCCAACTGAAAAACCAGTGGCTTGCACAATTTCTGCCTTGATCTGATCATTCATCCCTGCCATATACACTTTTGATTTGTGCTTGCTTGTCTCTAAACCAGAATTTGTAGCAAATTCTTTGAGAGGTTCCACCAAAATCTTCACACTTTTAATCTGTCCTCTGCAAAACACCATAAGGTCATCTGCAAACATTAGGCTCACTATCTTCAATTCCTTGCATAGAGGGTGAAACCTAAAATCCCTTTCTTCACTGGCTACTATCAATCTTCTAGAAAGGACTTCCATAGCTAACACAAAAATTAAGGGAAATAGAGGATCTCCTTGCCTTATTCCACTGCTACCTCTGAAATATTCTGAACTAATGCCATTAACAACAATTCTGAATGAAGCTGTTTTAATGCACTGCATAATCCAGTTGATGAATTTTAATGGCAGCCTCAACTCTGTTAGCACATTCTCAACAAACTCCCAATCCAATGTGTCATAAGCCTTCATAAGGTCAATTTATTTTTCTATAACTAATTCATTATGTTTTGGAAACAGTTTAAAATGTTGGGAGCCCTGGGTTTTATTTTGTTTTGTTAAAAAGGGGCATGAGAGCTAAGAAGTATAATTATAAATGTTTTATAGTTTTTCTGACTGTACTGGATTGAGCAGGTTAAAACAGGAATTTTTGGTAAATCCGAAAAACAGAGGAAACTCTCACGGATTTTCAAGGTAATTTTTAAAAGTAATTAAGATTTAAAACGAAATTTTTAAGTCGTTAATTTTAAATAGGAATTAAAAGTGAGGATGTTACATACATCATCCAATCCAACTCAAAATAGGATTTAATCATAATCTTACACCTTGATTCCAACTGAATTCATCACTGAAACGATTTAAATCATAATATACTCACATTTTTCCATAATTCCTCTTGGACTAATCATATTATATTAGGGTATAATTCATCACTACCCCATCATAATTAAACGACATCCTATCATTCCATACAATCAGTTGATCTTTCCAAGTCAACTTGGTCAAAGGCCATGCGATCTTAGAAAATCCTTCAATAATCCGGCGGTAGTATCCAGCCAGCCCTAAGAATTTCTTACTTGAAAGATCACATGCCCTGCGAACGTAACTTTGCTCAACCAAAACTCATCTTTGGTGAGCTTAGCACACAACTACTCCTCTTGCAGGATTCTCAACACAATCCTGAGATGTTTCTGATGCTCCTCCGGATTCTTAGAATAAACCACAAACGAATCCAAATATAATCTAAAGGTCCAGTTCTTATAATCCATAAAAGAACAGGTGCATTAGTCAATCCGAACAGCATTATTTCCTACTCATAATGTCCGTATCGAGATCAAAATGCAGTCTTAGGTGTATCCCTGTCCTGAATCCTGATTTGGGGTTAATCTAACCTCCAATCAATCTTAGAAAACACTTAGACTCCTTTAACCTGATCCAACCATAACCATTTTGGCAACTTCACTACGTGTTTCTTCCATTTGACCATTCCCGATGGTACCATATTATAAGGGTAGTAGAGATAGAATCAGTTTCAAGAATTAACTTGATTCCAAACTCTATCTCTTTACTCAAGGGTAAACCTGATATCATTTCTTGTAACCAAGATTTCTTTAACCCCCTTCTTCCTTTCCTTCACTACTGTCCAGAAGCAAACACATGGATCCATTGGATTCCAGATTCGAAGCTTGAGAATCCCAATACAGGGTTGTTCTATCGTCATTAATCATGATCACTTGATCTCTCGGCTTCCAAACCGTGCTTAAGATAAATTGTAATCATGACACAGGTAGATAGACAAAGTCTAATACCTTAATAGAACAATTCAGACATACCTTGGAAAAAACTAAAAGAAGATTTGTAGGAGTCTCTACTTTGAGATAGCAGATTGGATAAGACATAGAACAACTTTGATCAATGCCCGTATCCATAAGGAACAAAAGAAAGGATAGCTTTAGAGTTTAACAAACTCAACAAGGTTGATCTTTAAGAAGATGACTGCCCTGCACTCGGTCGAAGAAGTTGATTAATTTTAACACTAGTGAAGGTAAATACTTAACTACAACTCCTTTAAGATTTCCTTATCACCGGTTCTATGAGAACGGAATAAACCAACACTATGGTTTTCGGTTTACAACATGTCTAAAGAGAAGCATGCAACTATCATACTTCTACTTAGACTACATAGAACGCTTCTTATTAGCAGACTAAGCTACCCATCTAGAGCCATCACACATAACCTTAGATCTAGTTTGGAAGTATATGAAAGCATACTTCCCAGCAAACATTGCAGATATCGATGACCAGCGTATTGGACCACACACCCAAGGACCAAGAGTCAGGACTGTAACATCCCGTTATTTCTAATACCTCTAGTAAAATAATTAAATGATTTAATATGATGTTTTCCAGATTTGAGTCTCGGTATAAAATTCTGACTTCATCATTATATTTGAAATATGTTTTCTAGTCAAAATAAGTATAAATTTGTTATCATACGTTTTCCAAAAATAAAGTAGTCCTTTTATTTAGTTTAATTAACATTTTGACAGGGAGCTCAAGTGGCAAGCCTTAGAGGCATTTTTTTAAATAGTTTCTTCATAAAAATATGTTTAACTTAATATGTTGAGCATCCCTATAAATTTTCATAGTGTTTGGAGACTGTTTTATTTTTAGCTTCTGCACTGGTTTAATATATTATCGGTTTAAGTTATATATAATAATCTTCTGCGTAGAATTTCAAATATTATATATTATCAAGTTTAATATCAAGATTGAGAAAATATATTTACTTTTGAATTTCGATAATTTTTCTTACGCAATAGCTATCCGGAGGGACCGGTAACTTTATTATTTTCTAATTAGTTTTGAGTAATTAAAAATACAATATTGTTTTACTTAAATGTATTTTATGGTTTGGATCATTAAACTTTTAGTTATAATCCAAATTACCTACATGCATTGACCCACAAATGAGTACAAAACACAAAATATATATATGTATATATATTTTCCTAAATCTACCCTTGGAACCCGTCCCAACCCAAACAAAAAAAAAAAAAGTAAAACGTGTGGCCCAAGGCCACCACGTGAAACGAAAAAATAAAACAAGGGCAAGCAAATCAAATAGCTAGTGCCTAGTGGAAAGAAGAAGGCCACTGTGGGCGATACGCAGAGAAAGAAGAGAGTAGGCGATACGCAGAGAAAGAATTTCTTTCAAACTTCCCGGTCCAATAATTCAAGATCCAACCGTTCAATCTCAAATCCTACTTAGGTATATAACCTCCTCAACTCCCTCTATCCATCTACCTAATTTATTCGACGATCCGTCAATATTTTTATTATCCCTATATTTTCAAATAAAGATATGTTTTAGGAAAAGTGATATATTTTTATTGTATAATTATATATATTTATTATTTTGACAAAAATGAATTTATTTGATATATATTTTAATGTTATAATTAGTTTTATCAAATGTCCCTATTTAGATCCAACACACTATTGACCTTGACCCTGGAACAAGTCGCAGATGTAAACGTGGCTCTGTCGTTATTGCTAGGATTTCCAGGTAAGGGGAGTCTCTTTTCCACACTTTGGGTTAGGGATAGTTAGGGTGTATAATAGGATTTGAGTTTAATACTTAGACCGGGTTGTGGGTAGCAAAATGGTTTTGATTTAAAGTTGATTTAGGGGTGATTAATATGTTTACGGTTAATTTTATATTAATTAAATTGTTTATGTTAAATTCTCTTTTTATTAATACTAAAGTAGAAAGTGAAGAACCCTAGGGAGTTGACTTACATTCCATGTACTCTGAGACATACCTGAGTATGTCGACTGATTTGTAATATTGGTTGATGGTTGTTAAATTGATATGCTCACTAAGAGTTTTATATGTGATTAATTGAAATGTGACCCTATATGTGTTTAATTGATGGTGTATCTGTATAAACATTAAAAATGGAAATGTGATGTAAAAAGATATAATAAGCTGGAACTTGAAATGAATTTATATATAGATATAACTTGAGAATGTTGGTGTGTAAATAATGTTTGGAAATATGTGTGATTTGTGAAATGCTCGGTAAATTATGGTTTGATCTATAAATTAAAGGAATGATTATGTCTGTTAAAAGTGGTGAAAATGAATATTTGATATTGTTTGTAATTCTCTGAGTATTTGATGAATGGTGTGCATGTTGTTCTTGACTTTTGTGAATGAGTTTTGATATGGAATAAAAGGAATGCAGTGTAATTGATCCTTGGATGCCCCGGCACACTAGGTGCCCTGCTAGGTGGTGAATTGCCTTCTAGGGCCTAATTGCCTGTCAGGCGAATTGCCCATTAGGTCCTAAATTCCCGTTAGGCGTCGGTGCGCCAATGGATCAATACACTGCATAACCACCGGAAAAAGTTAATGGATTGTGGACTGGAATTGAGAAATGAATAATTAATGGAAAGGTAATTAATTGCGTTGTCCTAACGGGTGATGCCTAATGGGTGTCTCAGTCCTGACAGGTGTAAAGTCCCTAATAGGTGCCGAATTGCCTAGCAGGTGCGCTAATTCCTAGTGGTACAAAGATAAAAAGAAAAAGAGAATATGATTTGTATGTTGTCCTCTGACCGTGAGGAGACATACAATGTATATGTGGTTTGTATGTTGTCCTCTGACCGTGAGGAGACATACAATCTATAAGTGGGTATGTTGACTTCTGACCGTGAGGTGACATACAGTTTTATGAACCTGGAAAGAGAATGAATATGGAAATGTATTTGGATATTGAAAATATGTGATTATGATACATTTTGTTAATCCATGGCTTGATTTACTTATTATCCTTGAGTTTTTGTTATATACCATTTTACTATCTTTTAATCCACTGTGTTGTGAAAAGGTCTCACCCTTATGTGGTTAACATTTTAGGTACTTGAGCAAGGAGTTTGGAGATAAGAGTGCTCAGCGGATCAGTCGAAAGAAAGGAACTCAAGTGTATTTTATTATATTGTAATTGAAAGCCCCCAACGCTATTTGTGAACTCTGATTTATAAAAGAAAATTTAAAGTCCAATGTTTCATTTTTGAAACGTTTATTGTTTATTATTCATTATATTACGAGGTGTTACATTTATGGTATCAGAGCAGTTCCTTCCTTCCGACCTGAGGGAAAGTGGTCCCAATCTCGCTGCGAACACTCTCATCTCAATCTTCTTTTTCCAATGGTGAGACCCTTTCTAGTGGAAATTTTAAGGTTAAGTGATTGATGAATAGGTATAGTTTTAAATGCTTATTTGTGATTGATTAATGTGCCCTTTATGAGCAGAATGAGTTTATGTTTGCAAATGGGAATACTAATAATTGTCAAGTTAAGAAAATTGTGTACTCAAGTGGAAACATAAGTGAATTCTTTGGAACCTAAGCGGATCCCTTAGGGATTCAAGGAATCACATATTGTAAGTGTATATCCATTTGCAAACAGGAAACTTAGAAGAGTGCAGATTGATTTCTATCCTAAGTTTTGAGTTAATCAAAACTTGAAGTTTCTTACAAAGGAAATTTTGCTAATCGAAACGAAGTACATAAACTTAACTGGATGGCGAGGGCTATTACCACTAATGGAATGTAGTGTCGGAACTGGCCAATCCGATATTGCATTTATCGGGAGGTGAAGTCGTCGGAACCTAGGAGGTTGTGCACTATCGTGAATTAGTGAGTGATTTCTTATGTATAAAACTTTTATGATTGTTATGTTGTTCCTCTTTGCTTTGCTTTTGTAATGTGTATGCTTGATTATGTGTTTGATGAATAAATTGGTGTCAAAGTAATTGAACAGGGATTAGAAATGGAACCGCATGGAATAAACAAGTTATGATCTCGGATACTAATTCAATCGAGTGACTAAATTCATGTCGATTAGACTAGTATTTAAGAGAACCAAAAATAACGTTTAAATTAAAATAATGGTCGAATTCCATAGCTAATCTCAATTCAAGTAACTGTGATACCAATCGGGAAAGCAAGAAAACGAGTACTGATCGATCGAATTTGAACCGCCGAACTATGATAGTTTTAAATTGCAATCATAAAAGTAACTTTTGTCCACGTTGGGGAAGCAGTTCGGATTCAATCAAAAGGTCCTCGGATATATGTTTTCACAAGGAATGGCTTAGTGTTAAAGTAGTCGGAAAGGAAGTAGAAGTGGAATCATGAAAATTAAAATGATTTATTGACTTGATACTAATCTAATTGAGTGAGTTAGTTCACATCGACTAGATTAGGATCTATGAAAAACAACAAAAACATTTGTATTAAATTTATAGTTGATTCCACATGCTAATCTAATTTTGATGACTTTAATACTAAACAAAAGATAAGTATGGAGTTCCTATTGATTGGATTCGAACCCCAAGTATAACTATAAGATTTTCTAAAAGGAAAGAGGTTTCTTTAATCGAGAAAGGGGTTGGAATTCAATCTAAGGGTCCTCACATCACTTCAGTTTAAATTGATGCTAGTAGTTTTGCATATATAGAGTCTATGCTTACGTGGGGATGAGTTGAAACTTTTGAAAAATGTTTTCAAACAATTTTGAAACTAAGAGCTTTTCTATTTCCACCCCCATATGGGAAAGTTCCAAACTATTCTTCACAAAGCATTGACTAAGAGTGTTGTTTTTGGGAATTGTGTTCAGGATAAAATTGATTATGTTTGTGTATGTTTGATTGATATGAGTGTTTGATATTAATATATGAAAAATGAATGTTGTATGATGCTTGTGAATGGAGTTATGATTTAAGTTTATTTGTTTGACAATGTGAGTATTTAAAAAAAAGGAATTTCAAAAAGTGCACCGAACCACAATCATTCCAAATGAACGTGAAGTCGCACGACAAATTTTCAGGAAATAGTAAGAAAAGCAAGGATTCTTAAGTAATCAAGGAGTGAATTAACTAAATTGTTTTTAACCAAATCACACTTCGATTAAATAGGAACCCTTCCTATGCGACTCAAACCAATTCGGAATGAAACTCAATTTTCAAACTTAAAGTCAAGGGGAATGTAATTGTTTCAACTTTTGAAGATGAACTAAACTAAATTTTTCCAAGTCCAAGGCATATTCCCTTTTTCTTTGAGTTTACCAATCTTGAGTGATCTTTCACTCCTTCATCTAAGTTCTTATGAAATTAGATGGAGGTAGCTCTTCATGGTAAGGTGCATGATTAAAAGTTTTATTGAATTTTCAAATGAAACTAATTGTTCCTCCAAGTGTTTTACTAGTATGAGATCTTCTTTTTAATTTTTAAATCCCCATACTTAGTGATTGTTCAAACCAAGGATTTTTAAGATGTATATGTTCGTGGTTAGGTGTCTGTTGGGGAAATCAGGGTTTTTATATAATGTGGAAAACTAAGTTTTTGGGCTTAGGATATTTATTTGACCTGGAAAATATGGCCTAAACACCCTAAGGTTGAATCATTGTTCATGAAACATTTCAAACCAATTGGAGCAAGTAATGTTTTAACTGAAATGAATTTAACTTGCTCTAATCGGTTTGGCAATTTTACACAACCTTGGGCTAAGTTTAGGTGTTGTCCCATTAAATTTTGAGGCCAATTGGAGTTTGTCTACTATTTTTAAGTGAATTTGACGTAGGTTCACCCCCGACCATTACAATTCTTTGACAAAGTGGTCGTAGGGTCAAAAATGAATCTAATGAACTCCGATTGACTTGAAAATTATTTACCATGATGTTCTTTTATGTACAAGGACACTACTTTCAAATTTCATAACATTAGAAAAGTGAATTGATGGAATGCATTTTGGTTGCAAACCATATAAGTCCTATTGCCCGAACCCTGTTTTAATTGATTTTCAAATATATGATGATTGTGATGAATGTGTGTGTAGATGTAAGTTTTAGTCCTAAGTTATACAAGGATTAGCTTAGGAAGAAGTAGGGTTAAGTCATGTTTCTGTTTGAAGTATGTGATGTTGTGGATTGTTGATGTGAATGATTGAACCTTGTATGAAGCTTATATGATCTATTTCTGTTTGAATGGTGTTTGTGGTTGTTTAGGGCCTAGGTATAGAATATAAGTGGTAGGTTTGGAGCTAGATTAGAATCGACCCAAGCGGGTATTAGTGTTGGGAGCATGATAGTAACCTTTCCAAGCCCTTTGGGAGTCTTATTAGTAGGACTCCTGAAAATTTTAACCGAAAGAATAGTAGACCTTAGTAGATTTAATAGAGCCTCCACATTGAGACTGACCAAATTAAACCATAGTTGGTGCTCTTCAATGAGTGCAAGAGTCTAGTAGTGTACTCATGCTGAATGGTATGTCAATTTCAAGTGGGGGAGTAGAACTAAAGTGAAGTAAGTAGTGTAGCTTAGAACACTTTTTCCGGGATGGTTCTCCAGTTAAGGATTTTGAAACGGAATTTCGGGGACGAAATTCCAATAAGTGGGGGAGAATTGTAACATCCCGTTATTTCTAATACCTCTAGTAAAATAATTAAATGATTTAATATGATGTTTTCAAGATTTGAGTCTCGGTATAAAATTCTGATTTCATCATTATATTTGAAATATGTTTTCTAGTCAAAATAAGTATAAATTTGTTATCATACGTTTTCCAAAAATAAAGTAGTACTTTTATTTAGTTTAAATAACATTTTGACAGGGAGCTCTAGTGGCAAGCCTTAGAGGCATTTTTTTAAATAGTTTCTTCATAAAAATATGTTTAACTTAATATGTTGAGCATCCCTATAAATTTTCATAGTGTTTGGAGGCTGTTTTATTTTTAGCTTCTGGACTGGTTTAATATATTATCGGTTTAAGTTATATATAATAATCTTCTGCGTAGAATTTCAAATATTATATATTATCAAGTTTAATATCAAGATTGAGAAAATATATTTACTTTTGAATTTCGATAATTTTTCTTACGCAATAGCTATCCGGAGGGACCGGTAACTTTATTATTTTCTAATTAGTTTTGAGTAATTAAAAATACAATATTGTTTTACTTAAATGTATTTTATGGTTTGGATCATTAAACTTTTAGTTATAATCCAAATTACCTATATGCATTGACCCACAAATGAGTACAAAACACAAAATATATATATGTATATATATTTTCCTAAATCTACCCTTGGAACCCGTCCCAACCCAAACAAAAAAAAAAAAAGTAAAACGTGTGGCCCAAGGCCACCACCTGAAACGAAAAAATAAAACAAGGGCAAGCAAATCAAATAGCTAGTGCCTAGTGGAAAGAAGAAGGCCACTGTGGGCGATACACAGAGAAAGAAGAGAGTAGGCGATACACAGAGAAAGAATTTCTTTCAAACTTCCCGGTCCAATAACTCAAGATCCAACCGTTCAATCTCAAATCCTACTTAGGTATATAACCTCCTCAACTCCCTCTATCCATCTACCTAATTTATTCGACGATCCGTCAATATTTTTATTATACCTATATTTTCAAATAAAGATATGTTTTAGGAAAAGTGATATATTTTTATTGTATAATTATATATATTTATTATTTTGACAAAAATGAATTTATTTGATATATATTTTAATGTTATAATTAGTTTTATCAAATGTTCCTATTTAGATCCAACACGCTATTGACCTTGACCCTGGAGCAAGTCGCAGATGTAAACGGGCTCTGTCGTTATTGCTAGGATTTCCAGGTAAGGGGAGTCTCTTTTCCACACTTTGGGTTAGGGATAGTTAGGGTGTATAATAGGATTTGAGTTTAATACTTAGACCGGGTTGTGGGTAGCAAAATGGTTTTGATTTAAAGTTGATTTAGGGGTGATTAATATGTTTACGGTTAATTTTATATTAATTAAATTGTTTATGTTAAATTCTCTTTTTATTAATACTAAAGTAGAAAGTGAAGAACCCTAAGGAGTATGTCGACTGATTTGTAATATTGGTTGATGGTTGTTAAATTGATATGCTCACTAAGAGTTTTATATGTGATTAATTGAAATGTGACCCTATATGTGTTTAATTGATGGTGTATGTGTATAAACATTAAAAATGGAAATGTGATGTAAAAAGATATAATAAGCTGGAACTTGAAATGAATTTATATATAGATATAACTTGAGAATGTTGGTGTGTAAATAATGTTTGGAAATATGTGTGATTTGTGAAATGCTCGGTAAATTATGGTTTGATCTATAAATTAAAGGAATGATTATGTCTGTTAAAAGTGGTGAAAATGAATATTTGATATTGTTTGTAATTCTCTGAGTATTTGATGAATGGTGTGCATGTTGTTCTTGACTTTTGTGAATGAGTTTTGATATGGAATAAAAGGAATGCAGTGTAATTGATCCTTGGATGCCCCGGCACACTAGGTGCCCTGCTAGGTGGTGAATTGCCTGCTAGGGCCTAATTGCCTGTCAGGCGAATTGCCCATTAGGTCCTAAATTCCCGTTAGGCGTCGGTCCGCCAATGGATCAATACACTGCATAACCACCGGAAAAAGTTAATGGATTGTGGACTGGAATTGAGAAATGAATAATTAATGGAAAGGTAATTAATTGCGTTGTCCTAACGGGTGATGCCTAATGGGTGTCTCAGTCCTGACAGGTGTAAAGTCCCTAGTAGGTGCCGAATTGCCTAGCAGGTGCGCTAATTCCTAGTGGTGCAAAGATAAAAAGAAAAAGAGAATATGATTTGTATGTTGTCATCTGACCGTGAGGAGACATACAATGTATATGTGGTTTGTATGTTGTCCTCTGACCGTGAGGAGACATACAATGTATAAGTGGGTATGTTGACTTCTGATCGTGAGGTGACATACAGTTTTATGAACCTGGAAAGAGAATGAATATGGAAATGTATTTGGATATTGAAAATATGTGATTATGATACATTTTGTTAATCCATGGCTTGATTTACTTATTATCCTTGAGTTTTTGTTATATACCATTTTACTATCTTTTAATCCACTGTGTTGTGAAAAGGTCTCACCCTTATGTGGTTAACATTTTAGGTACTTGAGCAAGGAGCTTGGAGATAAGAGTGCTCAGCGGATCAGTCGAAAGAAAGGAACTCAAGTGTATTTTATTATATTGTAATTGAAAGCCCCCAACGCTATTTGTGAACTCTGATTTATAAAAGAAAATTTAAAGTCCAATGTTTCATTTTTGAAACGTTTATTGTTTATTATTCATTATATTACGGGGTGTTACAATAAAAGTGTAACACTCCTTGTATATCATCTTACTTTATAAGAAAAGTAAAAAGTTTATGATTACTTGGACTTGTCATTGTTGGAAAAAGATCTGACAATAAAAATTTCCCTTTCCTTTGAGAATTCCTTTTCCAAAAATTTGTCTAATAATGAATTTGACTAATAAAATCAGAGTTTGTGGAAGCATAGTAAAATAATCATATTATACCCCCAAAATATATCAAGTGTAACAAGTCCATGGATACCAAATAAGTATTATTATGAAACTAAATTCATCTTATGATACCTCTTTCAAAATGTGTATCATATAAATACTATTAAAAATAGAGATGTTATAGAGCTGGTCACTGGTCCTCTGTCCAAACATCCATCTGGCCGGATCCTCGATATCTGCACAAAGGGTTTTCAACCCACACTTTCTACACTCTGCATGCACCTAAGGGACATCTCCCCTCACTGACTTTTGTGCAAGCTAGATATACGATCAACACCTAATAAGGGCATGGGGGTTAGCTTTACATATTCGCATAATCAAATGAGAATAAAACTAACACACACAAGTAATCATGTAGCAAATCATAATGCATAACCATATGAGCACACCCGGTTAATCACAATAAGTCCTTCAATGCAGGTGGCATGATGCATGATTTCTATCCACCACTGAGGCCTCCATACTAATCAATCTCGGACGTCCATCCGTTACACCAGTGTGTTCCCAGAACACTAATATACGTTCCCAGAACGTATAGCAAACCATACTTGGAATATAACAAGCACCACTCCCAGAGTGTGCATCACGTTCCCAGAACGTATAGCAAACCATACTTGGAATATAAACAAGCATCACTCCCAGAGTGTGCATCACGTTCCCAGAACGTATCAAAGAAACCATGTCCCAGACATTGGCCACATTCCCAGAATGTGTCATCAAGTAGGTTGCACATCAATGTGTTCCTAGAACACATCAAAGAAACCATGTCCCAGACACTGGCCACATTCCCAGTGTGTCATCAAGTAGGTTGCATCAATATGGTACTCCCAGAGTACCCTCCTCATGTTCCCAGAACATGACAAACAATCCTTTCCAACTTAATCTCCATTCTCTATGAATGAATGCACGCACAAATATACGTTCCCAGAACGTATAGCAAACCATACTTGAAAAACAAGCACCACTCCCAAAGTGTGCATTACGTTCCCAGAACGCATAAAACCATGTCCAGACACTGGCCACATTCCCAGAATGTGTCATCAAGTAGGTTGCATCAATATGGTACTCCCAGAGTACCCTTCTCATGTTCCCAGAACATGACAAACAATCTTTGCCAACCTATTTCATCACATTTATGAATGCACAAATAATTACGAAGGTTGGTCTTTCCATTAATTCCATTATTATGACTTAAAAAAACACAACTTCTGAATGATATCTTGAGGTATAACTTTACTCATAAAATGCACCCTTGAATTTAAGTTAAACATATGCTCATAGACCTGGATTGAGAGAATATGATCATTGGTATTAACAATCCTTACTCAAAAACTTAACTTTTATTTTTAAGTTTCAGGTACTAACTGGTTACATCATCACCTAACCGGTTAGAATTACAGACCTGAACATAAAACCACTGATTTTCAAAGAATCCTTTCTTGAATTCTCTACTCAATCCCATAACAAGGTCTTAGCGTAACAGAATACCTCAAGTCCAACACATAATATCATTCAAAAGATCTAAGTCATAATCCAATTTCATTTATGCATAATTTCCTCTTGAAATTATCATTAAATATTAAGGTATTAACTCATCACCTCCAATCTAAACCAAACAGTGCTCAATCACATATTTTTAGATTGGTTTTTATATGAAATTCTAGCTTAAACTTGAGTACAAATGATATGAACACTTAGCCAATTTCATAAACCTTTTTCTTTTGAAACTGACAGTATCTAACCGGTTACAGCTTCAGACTAACCGGTTAGATTATGCATAAAATACACTGAAAAGTGAGGTTTTGCATACCATTCTTTCCAATACTCAAATCTAACCAATTTCAACCATACACAGAGTTACAATACCTTAATATTAACATGTTTACCCACTGCAACACATTAATCTTGCATCCACTAACATTATGAGCATCAAAATGCATATAACTTCAAAATTTTCAATTGAATTTGTCATTCACTTTAAGGTATAAACCAATTATCTAATTTGGAATTCATATCCAACAATTCACAGGGTAATAACATTGTTAATAGGCCTTAAGTATCAATTAAAAATGGTGAGAATTACTTAACAAAACCAGAATTGTAGATTTTCATTTTTGTCAGGTTCTAACCGGTTACAGATAGGCTCTAACCGGTTAGATTATGCAGCACAACATACTAAAATAGATTTTTCAGCACCATTTTCAATTGTACTCAAATCTAATCTATTTTCATCATTACCCAAGGTTTAATACCTTAAAGGTTTAATACCTTAAAGTACACATGTTTAAACACTTAAACATATCACAAATTCATGCATGCAAAATCATCATACACCAAAAGTGCATAAATCACATATTTCACAACTTAATGCACCAATTCACATAATATCCAAATAAGTCATGAAATTGTCATCACAATAGCTTGCATGCTTCATATTTTAATTACTCAAAATCAGAAATGAGCTAAAGTTGGCCTCCAAGCCATTAAACCAATTCACACTATGCCCTTAGAGTCTCTTGGTGACTCATCCTATTTACCAATCATGTTTATCCTCACTCTAGAAAATAGTAAGCTTCCCCCTTACCTCTAAGTTGTGCTTGATGAATTTAATCACTGGAATTTGCAAGATCTCCCCAGAATCCACAATCTCCATTTTCAGCCAACAACAGGTTTGACAGGGTCCAAAAACTATAAGATTTGACACATGAAATGGACAAACAAATTGGGGAAAACCATCAATACTCCCTCTATGCAACATGCACTAAATATTTGAACAGATTTGAGACTCAAGAAGTGTGTATACTTACTCAAATCGAAGCTTGAAGTAAGCTCCAGAAACTAGAATCGAATTATGACAAACTTGAATTCCTAACTTTGCAAGCTTCGTTCTCAAACTCCAGGAACCCTCAGCTCACAAACTTTATATCAATACAAAGCCCTTGATGTGAGCTTTGTAACAGTGTATCACTCGTTTTCTAACTCTCAACACAGACTGAGAATCAAGCAGAAGAACTATGGAACCCTAAACAGAGCTTCAGCCCTTCAGATCAGCAAAATGAGCCAAAAATCTCGATCAATTGGGCTATTTATAGAACAATCAAGCTAACATGCATCAAGACACGTAGCTCCCACTACGATTAAGATTGTAACACCCCGATTTGGAAAACTCGAAACAAACATCGTCAATTACTAAATAATTTGTTTATGAAAAATAGGGTGATTTTTTTTTCACAAGTGTAAAACTTATCATTCAAGTTTCCCAAAACAAGGTATTACTTCAAAATCCTTTTTCTTGAAAACATTTACTAATGATAGTAAAAAGAATGGGGTTTCATGTCATGTTTAGAAAAAACGTCATTAAAAATAGTTCACTGAATTTCTAAAAGTAGTTTGGTATTGGTGACTTTACTTTCGCAGATAAATAAAGATTTTATGTACAAAAGAAACATAATTGATTTACTTAAAATAGTTTGTCTTGTCTGACTAGAACAGTCCTTCAGAAAATAGTTTTAGAAACAGATCATAGAGGTTCTTTCAAAATCAGTCACCATAGTTCAGTGGTGCCATTCTTAAAAAAATGTCACCTTAACAAAAAAGTTCAAAAGAGAAGGGGTACACTTGATATATATATCAGCAAGGGTCCATTAGAACCTAATTATAAACTAAGCAGCATCTCCTTCTCGACTCGAGGCTTGAGTTCTCAAAAGCAATCTCCGTTGTCCAGCAGTAGCCCTCTCGTCAGCGTACCACGATCAGCAAGTGTTCCTTCCAGGAGAAGCAGTACCAGCTCCGCCATCTTTTAGAACCAGAGGTTCATCATCACATGTGTACAAGAAGTTGAGAGAGTAAGTTATCCGAATGGAATTACTCCCATCGACTTCTTGGATTTACACTAGCGACGTATACCAGAACATAACAAACAATACCAGCAAACAATACAGCAGATAATTATGCAAGATGCATGAGGATGCAATGCAATAGTCGCATTATCTAACACTTTGTCTTTCACTTGAGGGAATCTCTTGAATCAACTTATCTCGTGGAATCAAAGTCTCTCTGTTCGCATTTCTCGAGTCCACAATATCGGAAATTCAGGCTTTATGGTTTTGGGTCTACATCTCCTCGGAATCCATCCACCTAATTCGGAAGCAATCAGGAGTACAGGATCTCTAACCACACCGGCTTTTACTGGATGGCAAAGTAAATGATATATAAAATGTCCCGGGAAATAAGCACATCCGGCCGTGTTCGAGCATCCCTCTCACTGATCAAGATTTAGTCAAGGGGGTGTCAGTCCTCTGTCTAGTGATCATGTGGTACTTCGTCCACACCACTGAGTGACCAGCTCCGACCGGTTCAGCCAGGGCCCATATGGTTTTTCCCACCTAGACAAACTTCTCAAGGCTTCTTGACGAATCACCGTCATTGCCGTCCCCTATCTTAATCATCCAGCTGAACACCACAAGGGTAATTCAGGTGTATCTTCCTCTCCACTACTTCGGGTTAGGGTTCTAAGTCGTGAGGTTATACTCGTTTGTTCTAACGTCGACCCATCCTAAGTCATCTCCGTCATACAGCTCCGACCATATGCGGAATGCTTCTGTGGGACTCGACCACTATGTTTGACGGGCTCCGACCCATCCTGAATCGTTCTCGGCATATAGCTCCGACCATATGCGGGATATCAATAATTGTTCTGACGGGCTCCGACCCATTCAGAATCACCTTCGGCATATAGCTCCGACTATATGCGGGATATCAATCCATATTTGAGAGATAGGCTCCGACCTATCCCGAGTCATTCCAACATATGGCTACGACCATATGGGGATATCCATCAATCTTTGATAGATAGGCTCCGACCTATCTTAAATCACTCCAACATATGGCTACGACCATATGGGAACTGTCTCTGTAGATTTCTGTGATCATTGCGTCCGCGTACAAAGGCATCGTCGTCGTCGTCATATCGTCAGCTCGATCCACGTACTCGGGCGCATCAGCATCATCCGGTTCCATCGCGCATCTACTCCCTTAGAGTTTCGTTCTATTCATTGGGGAATTTCTCTTAATTTCTAATGTCTTTGCTATTCTTATCTTATATCGCGGGATGATGCATTATGCTCATGCAATGACAATATAAGCAATATATCTCAACATAAACAAATATATCAATCAATTAATACCATGTGATGGTATAGGTCTGAGTCTTCGTATACCACGATACAAACAAAGCACACAATTTATCGGGTATACTACTAGCTACAATAGACCTTTACTCCGACTTTGAGAGAGTACGGAGTGTCCTAGTATACTCACTAGACACCAAAGTGTCCTGGGATAACTTCTCTCTCATCTGGGTTTGCAGTTACTGATTCCACAAGTTCCGAACGATTCGCTTCCTTCCTAGTCTGCCCGACTCCAACTTCTTCTAAGTCCCGTAAGATAGATACATGAGTATTAAAACTTTATTTAATATTACTCTTGAAAATTATTCTCAAAGTAACTTAAGAAAAATCCAAACTTTGTCTTCTTGTAAAACCAAAACATTAATTCTTTTGCTCAAACTTGTCCAAAATCAAACACTAACTTTTATACTTTAAAATCATGAGAAAATGGTCAAATAAATCAATTTAAATGAAAAGTTTCTTTGCTGGTCTCTCTTGGACAGCAATGAATTTAACTCCGAAAACACCGAAAAATCGCACTTTTCAAACCAATTTCATCTTATGTTAAATACTCATAAAAACTAAACTTCAAATCACTTTAAAAACATTTTAAAACAAGAAATACAACTTAGAAAAATTCTGGACAGCATCATATTCCAAGTCTCAAATTCATTTTCCATTGTTCAAAACCAACTCAAATCCATAAACAAACTAAGAATCTTGAAAACAATTCAATAAACACTTTGATCAACACTTTATCAAGTTCAAACACTTAAAAACAAGTGTGGGCAGCATAATACTGAAATAAAATAAATCACTTAAACACTTTCATGCATTCCAAAAATCATTCCAACATTATTTAAAAATCTCAAACAAACATTTATTCAATACACAAACAAACTTTCGTTTATTTCAACCATTACATAACCATGAGTCATCAAATTGAACATGCATATATCTTAATCAAATAAGGTAGTTAAACTTATGAACACACATACAACCAAATCATACATCACATAAACACTTAGACCAATTTTCATTTAACTTATACTTTATCAATTCTATCTTAGCAAAACTTCATCTCATTATACCTAAACATGTTAAAACTGTATACATCATAACTTCACAAATCAACACATAGTTTCATGACATCAACATATATATATATTCCAGGAAATTTAACTCAAAAGCTAAGGTCCAAACCGTGACCTTAACTAGGTTTTCTCAAAAACATTTTCAAGGATCCAAGACTTCTAAAAACAATTCCAAATCCAACAACAATTTCACATAATTCATCAAGCAAGTAGAAACATAATCCTAGCATATTTTTCCTAAATGAAACCGTGAGCATCAAACAAATCTCTAAACAATTTTTATTTCACGTCAAACACTTAAGATCAACACAAAGTTCATGGAAATCACATATTCATCAATTAAACTTAAGAAAATCTTAATCATTTTCATTTACACATACAAACTGTGACCATCACTTAAGATCACAACATCACACAAATTTCTATTCATCTAAAACATCATTAAATTTCAAGATCATAACATGCATGAAATCAAACATAAGGAAATCAAGCTTTCAACCACAACAATCAACAAAACCGTGATCAACATAAGGAAAATCACCAAGAAAATTCAATCATTTTCAAAGATTTTTACATTAAAAACTCAAGCATCAAACACATCATAGTTCAAGCATGGATCTTAACATGCATGCAAACAAAAACACCAGATCTTTGAAAAATCCTCCATGAAAACTCAAGAATCAAATTCTTTTCAAAAACACTTTAAGAAATCAAAGAAAAATGGATGAGTTCACAAGATCTTAAAAGAAAAACACTTTCTTAACAAAACTTCAAGATCAAGTTTAAAAATCAGCATGCATGTAGATGAAAATGCTAGATCTAGCTTGAAAACCAACATGCATTAACTTTTTCAAACAAAAATCAAAGTTTTAGAAGGAAAACATGGTAAACGAAAAAGAATCAAGGAAACTAGGTTAAAACTTTTAAGATCATGAAATAAAATGCTTACTTAGTCAAAAGCTTTCAAAATCAAGTCCAAATCTTTGGTTTCTCTTCTTACTCCTCACGGTTTTCTCCTTCCTTTCCTAAATCCATGGTTTCTCCTTCTCTTCTTCACTATCTTGGTTTGATCTTGCTTAGATTGTGAAGTGTTTAGGGTTTGGTTCTTCTCCTCTCTCAAATTCGGCCACTCTCTCTCTCACTCTCTCACTAAGAGCTTGATTTTGCTCTTAGTGTTGTGTTTGGTTTGGAATGAATGGAAATGAAGAAATGGAAACCAAAGAAGTGTGTGTGTTGGTGTTTGTATATCCATGGTTTTAGTGGGCTTTGGCTTGTGCTCTCCTCCCCACGGCTCACTCTTTCTTTTCCCTTTTATTTTTCTTTTCTTTTTCCTCCTTATGTTATGCTTAGGTCACTAGGATGAGGTCATCAACTTAACCATGAAGCAACCTAACTTGGTGACCAAGTAAACAAACTTGGTGGCCAAGTAATGCTCTTAAGCATTCGGCCTTAGGGAGTTTAGGGTAGATTAGGTTAGCTAATTTAGGTTTAAGGTGCTAATTAGGATCTAATCACGATTAAGGTAGGATTAGGAAAACTAAATTAGGTTTAGTCCACTAATCCTTAGAGTTTAGGGCTTAATCAAGGATTAAGGTACTAATCAAAAGACTTAATCCATGCTAATTCTAGGTTTAAGGAAAACTAATTCTAGGTTAGTTCACTAACCTTGAGGGTTTAGGGTTTAGGAAAGTGATTAAGTGCTTAATCAAGAATTAGGAACTTGATTAAGGTTTAATCAAAGATTAAGGATGCTAATTAGGGTTTCTAGAGATGATTCTAGATCAAGGTGATTGGACTTTGATTTCTTTGAAACTTAGAGTGAAAAATAATTTTTCATCTTAAAACCATAAAAACCATTTGCATGAAAGACACAATCTCAATTAAAACCTTAAGCAATATGATTTATTGAAAACCTTAGAAAATCAAACACATAAAATAATAACACAAGTGAATTAAATTTCAAAGCGTAAAAATTCATCATGAAATCAAAACTCTTTTAAATCAATTCTTTAATCAATTAGGTTAAAACAATTTCTTGATTAGGGACTTGTAGAAGAAATGAGTCAAAAGGCAGATGTTACAAAGATGATTTCGTGGCGAATTCTGGGTTAAAACGCGTGACTACTCATCAAACGCACTAACCCAGTTTTTTGAGTTCATCGTGTAACCGGTTACAAAGCCCTTCTAACCGGTTACATACTGATAAAACTTCAAAAATTAATAATTTAATTACTCTTTCTTCAAAAACCTTTCTAATATTGCAATTAGGTCCCAACCTAAGGACTAAATTACAATATTCATATTTTGTACAAAATAACCATATAAAAATATATCTCATATTTTTATATATAAAAACACATAATGTACGAAAACTAAAACTTTCAAAACCAATATAAATCAATTATAAAATAACTGTTATAACTAATTTCTTTGTTATTTGGGAGACGAAAATTAGGGGTGTTACAGTTTTTATTTTGTTTTTAACTTTTTTGTTGAGTTTTTTTATTCGTAACTATGGTTAAATTAAAAGTTTATGAATTTGAAAAATGATTCTTAAATATAACACATAAGCTGAGAAGTAAGATGCTTAATAGATAATGAATGTATTAAAATGATCCAACTATCATCATATAATTGATCCAAGGGAATTAGTCCTCAAATCTCGTTTTTAGTCCTCAAACCCCATTTTCTTCGATGGGGTTCTGTCAGAATATTTTTCTGATACCTCCGAGTCGGAAAATGCATTTTCCGACTTTAAAATGAATTTTTTTAATAAGAGAGTAACCGGAAAAATGCATTTTTCTGATTCGGGGGTATCAGAAAATATTCTGACAGAACCCCATCGAAAAAAATGGGGTTTGAGACTAAAAACGGGGTTTGAGGACTAATTCCCTTGATCCAAAAGAGTTAACATTGATGTCTTCCCTCACTAGAAAACATGAAAACATTCCCTTACCAGAATGTGGTTTTTATGAGACTTCACTTTTAGTATAGTGGACATTGGCAGTTACATATATTCTGTTGTCCATGCATAATACTTTCTCTCGTCTTTATTATAAGTCTTTTTGACCAAGTTTTACATACTTTAAGAAATTTAATTTGTATGATTAGTGAGATTAGAAATGTAAATATTTGGTATAGTTTTTCAAAAGTACTCTTATAATTATTATTGGAAATCTAAAAAGTGTTGAGTAAATATGAGTGTTTGTGAAAAAGAAGTAATTAATGCCATAGAAAATTGGAAATGAGGCTTATATTAAGGACAAAAAAAATCTTCAAAGAAAGCTTATATTTAGCACCGGAGGAAATAAGTTAGAAGATGGCACGACAATTACATCAGGCACGAAAATTCTTTTTAAAGTTAGTATTAAAAAAAAAGACAGTGCAATTTAGAGAAATGGGAGGGGTATTTTGGTCATAGCCTAATTTACGCCAACTAAAAAATAGTTTGAAAATAGTTAATGAACATTGTTTGTTTTATGATAGTAATAGAACATATTTAACTATATTAGACATCAATTATATAATATAAAAAGACAATATCTACGATTCAAAAAATGCTGAGGTGTCGCTTCCATAGTTTTTTTCTCAGATTTTTGTTTTTTTAAATAATTAAAAACATTTAAAAATATTGCTATATATTGTGTGAAGATAAAAATAAAATAAAAGCAAGATTCAAGAATCCATTAACTACTTTTTGGTAACATGCATTCAAATCTTAAATATTTAACTGATTCTAATATTAAAAAAATTGATTCAAATCTTATATATTAAAAAAAAATATTGAGATTATATACTAATCCATTAACTATTTTTTGGTTTTATTCCTAATGAGTCAAAATCAATTATATACTATACAAAATCAATTGATTCCAAGTTTCCGATTTTATAAATAATATAAATCTTGAAAAGAATTATGGATATGTATGTGCCTATAGATTAAATGATCGAAAGCTACTTGATTTTAACTAATATTCCTCAAGTATGAAATTAAGATAGTATAATTTGAAATTGATTTTGAATATTAAAATGGTTATGATTTGAAAAAGAAAAAAATGACCCAGTTATGTTATATATTTATTTGATTTTGCTAAGACTGTGTTTATGATAATGGCGTGAATTTTTTTAGGAATACAAGATTTGAAATTAAAACAAATAACAGCATAATTGCAATTCAACTATTGAAACGTGATTTTAGGAAGTGATCAGATTTTATAGAAGCATGTTTTGAATTGATTTGAAAATTTTGAGTTTTAAAAGAAATTTTGAGTTTTAAAAGAAATTGTTTCTGTATTCTAGATAATCCTTACTTATCTTTATTAGATGATTAGCAATAAGCGTTCAAATTTAAATGAAGTCAAATTTGATTTTCCTTCTCATCCGGTAATTTCTTATTTTTTTATTCTCAACATTTTCATTTTTTAGGTTTCACGTTCCAATATTAAGGATAAAATGTTCATTATGGAAACAAATTCATATGACTCATATATAGTATTTGTTTTCATGAAGCATGAATAACTGGTATATTTTTTCCCCTCTACATATTGCTTCCACCTCCCTTTAAATTTGTTTCATAAACAATACTCCCTTTGTCCTATTATCTTGGTAAAAGTCAAACAAGTCAATGAAAATAAGAGATTATCTATTTTATACAATGCATGATTCACTCATTAATTACAAGTTGATATTATACAAATTTTTATACCATTACAATTAATACATATTGCAATATTGCCTCCAAAAAAAAATATTTAAATATATTTTTCTTACTTAGTTATCAATTATCGATATAATATACAATCTTCAAGATTTTTCATTTATTTTTTTTACTTTAATATGGGACAAATTCTTTTGCATTTTTTTTACCAAGATAATGGGACGGAAGGAGTATATATTTTATGATATGATTTTTTTGGTTTCTGTATGTCTTTTCGCTAGGTATTTAACAAAATACAAGTCTTTCATTATAGCAGGTTCGCATGATTCTTAATTTTATCCATTTTGATTGTATTCCTTCTTTTCAAGGAACTAACAAAAGTTGGTGGCTTTCGAGATTTCCAATAATTACAACACTAATCAATATATAAAATCCATTTACATGGTACAATTTGTAACAATTTCATCTTTTAATTTAACCTTTTTTTTATAGCATTTGGCAAATATTGTTTTATTTATCTCTTTTGTTCTCTTTGGATCATGGTTTAGGAGGAAGATGAATAATTTGGATTCATTTTTTTTATATATATTAATGCTTCATATTTCATATTTTATTTTGTTCATTGAAATATTTTTCTATCTCTGTTGGTTTCTAATTTCTTTATGTATATAATGTCTATCTGTTTTTAGTATTTGATTAACAAATTGCATGGTAATAAAATTAGTCATTTCTTTTTCTCTTATTTTATTAAGATTTTTTTTATAAAAAAAAATTAAAGTTGTAACTTATAAAAAAATAAAATTTGATTCATGTTTTTTAAAAATGATAACCAATTCACCTTATATTAATTAAATTTTAGATTAAACCTATGCATTACTAATGTATCGCTTTAGCAATTTTTCTTTTAAATTTTCTCTTTTTTTCTTTTTAATTGTGTGGATAATTACAAAAGAGTACAATAATCTAAACAATCAAATGATTTTTTTCCTTAACAAATTGATGGATAATCATGGAACCACTTTTTTCCCTCAACAAATTAGTGGATAATTATTAAATAATATTCAAAACAAAAAAGTCGAAAATAAATGTTTTTTTTACAAGTAAATAAATATTTAAAACTATCAAATCAATCATCAATTATATATCTTTAAAAAAAATATCTGTAATCTATGAAAGGCTAATGCGTCACTATAGCAATTTTTCTTTTCAATATTTTCTTTTTTTCCTTATTAATTGTGTGGATAATCACAAAAGAGTCTAATTTAAACAACCAAATGATTTTTTTTTTTATTTTTTGCTTCTTGATTATATGGATAACAATGAAAAAATTTTAAGTAAGAAAATGCTAAAAAAAATTAAACAAAAAATATTAAGAAAACATTTTGAAATATTTATCAATTATAAATTATATATATATATAAATTAAAATTATAGTGTTTACATAAGATAAAATACCGAAATAGTGTTTTAATTTCAAATAATTTTACAATTTTTTTGGTTTTTAGTATTTTATTTGGTTAAATTTTAAAAGATTTTGACATATGATTGATTCCGTTCCCTATCAATTTATAAATTAATAAGATTTTGCCCTCATTAATACTTTTTGTTTTCAATTTTGAAAAAAAAAAGACTAAATATTTGGATGAATTCACCTTCTTTTTCTCCTTTTATTTTATTAAGATTTAAAAAAAAAGTTTTAACTTTTCAAAATTAAAATATGTTTCATGTTTTCTAAAAATATAACCAATTCACCTTTAAAAAAACTAATTATTTCGAAGGAGTTACTTTCTTTTTCTCATATTATTTTATTAAGAATTTTTAAAATACATGTAAGAGAGAATGATTAACTTACAATTTTAAGAGAATGCATGTCAGAGAATGATAACTTTTCATAATACATGAATAAAAAAATTAAACTTATTAAAAAATTGAAGAAAAAACTAGATCTCGCTATCTATTTAATTCTTTATTAAGTTTTCTAGACAAATATTTTTATTTTTCATTTTTGTTCTTGGTGTTATGAAAGGGAGGAGGTCTAGGATAAGTACTTCAATAAATTTATTTTCAAACACTAGAAAAAATAGATAATCCAGTTAATTATTAAATGTAGTTTTTTATATTAGATATTGACATTTTGTGTCTCCCAATAATTTTTCATTTTTATTTTACTTAAACTCTTTAACCCGTGCACACGGCACGGGCAACTACACTAGTATCAATAAAAAAAAATTGTACATCAAGAATATTTTTCAATCAATGACCGAAAATCAATTCTTTCCAAAACGGCGTATAGGTCATAATTAAATAACTCAATTATTTACCAAATATGTTAATTAGTACCAACAAAATCGTTCAATATTACCAATAAAAGTATTTAACTCTCTTATTTTTCTAAAACGATTATATAAAATCACAATTTTATCCATCAAAATTTGCTTATAAAGTTTAAAACAATGATGAGAAACTAAAAAAACATACATATTAAAAGTTTTTAATAAGAGAAAATCAAATAAAAAACAATTAAAACTTCACAAGAAATTTAAATTTAAAATACTATATAAAAAAAATCTACAAAATTTTCAAAAAAGATGACATATAAATTATAATAAGTAGCAACCGTGAAAACCATAACAGTATAGTAACGTTCATATTATATCAGTTACGAAATATGAACCCATAACCCCATTCATTGTTTCATTGTCGATCTGTTGAATAAAAGTTTTGAAAAGCAAAAAAGTGCAGTTAACATACTCTCTGTGAAAACTGAACGGTGATTTGTCTTCCTCCCTCCCAAAGAAAAAATAAAAACAAAAAACGACACCACACCTTACATTCACATAAGTCTTGTATCTTCTGAAGTTGAGAACCTGTTTCAAACTTTCAGGTATTCAGAAATTTTGTTCTGAGTTTTTCATTATTCAAACATGTTTGTTCCTGCCTTCGTTGTTTGTTTCACACATAGCTCGTCACTTTTTACATTATTTTTACAAGACTTTCTTTATAACGAACCTGATACGTAGTACATGGTACGCCAAATTTGGGACGTGATACATAAATTAAACGAGTGAACCATGTAACTATGATTTTACATGCACATGGTGGTTTTCTCGCATGTGTTTTCATTATACACGCATGTGTTTTCATTATTGGTGGGTTTTACTAGTTTTAAATCATGTGTTTTTGGTTGTTATTTATTTCATGCAGGTAGCATGTATTTGATAGGGTGGTGGCTGTTTTGTGTGATCTTTTTTGGTTTTCTTTTGTATTGATTGTGGATTATATTTTTTCTCCTAGAAGTACATCTTATATAAATTTTTGGCTTATAAAAAAAAATTCGTTTTTATTGTGTGTATTTCAATTTCCATAATTCCTTTCCTTGTCGCTATGTCCTCATTCATTGATAATGCCTTCAATTTTTCCAATAATAACTAATCATCCTGATGAGGAAATTGTGTGACTTGTTCTGTTCGCCATTGTTCCACCCTATTTTAGTGCAACCAAATTGTTCTATTTTTTAGTCATATAACTGTTTAATTGTTGTTCCAGTTATTTTTCTCTGCCAGGAACTTTAGTTTGTGGAACTACTTGAGCAGTTTTTTTTTTCTTTTTCAATCAGTGAGGGTATAATAGAAATTGACAAATTTGTGTACAAACAGTTAAAAACCATGTTTTCTTTATATAATAGTATATATATATATATTATATATAATATATATATATATTAGTATATAATAGGAATTGACAAATTTATGTACAAACAGTTAAAAACCATGTTTTCTTTATAGAATAGTATAGATAGTATAGATTTCTGTTTGCATAACAAAAAAAATTACTCTTGGCTCATGTAATGATGAAGTTGTTGATTTAGAAAATAGAAAAGAATTACTCTTGGCTCATGTATATGCTAGACTTATTAGGAAAAACAAAAAAAAAAAATCAAATGCAGGTTCTCATGTGTATAACTGAGAATGTGATATATGATTAATAAATTGTGCTGACTGTTGTTGCAGACATAACAATGGCAAACCAAAACAAAAATCAAAACCAAAACCAAAGCCAAAAGGAGAATCAAAAGCAAAACAAGAAACAAGATGATTTCTCTCTGAAGGAGACAACCCCGAACATTAGTGCTGGAAGAGTGATCAGTGGTGATAGGCTCCCGACCACCTTTGACCTCGTCGAAAAGATGCATTTCCTATTTGCTAGAGTGGTGAAGGCCAAAGACTTGCTACAATGTAGTGACTCTGATAGTGATGATACCTGTAATCCTTATGTGGAAGTAAAACTTGGAACTTCTATGGGAACGACAAGGTGCATGGAGAAAACCTCAAGTCCAGAATGGAACCAAGTCTTTGCTTTTGCTAAGGACAGGATTCAAGGATCAGTTATAGAAATTGTGGTGATGGACAAGGTTGCTGATTCTGAATCGGGTGATGAATTCATGGGCCGCGTTGTTTTTGGTGTTTCTGATGCTCCTATGAGAGTCCCTCCTGATAGCCCATTGGCACCACAATGGTACAGACTCGAGGATAAAAATGGGATGAAACTTCAACGAGAGTTGATGGTATCTGTTTGGATGGGGACTCAGGCAGATGAGGCTTTTCCTGATGCTTGGCATTCGGATGCAGCAGCAGGGAAGAATGATGAACGCGTTGCTTACACTAGTTCAAAGGTATATATTTCTCCGAGGCTTTGGTATCTTAGAGTTAATGTGATCCAAGGCCAAGACTTGTTGCTAAAAAATAATAACAAAAGTGGTGGCAATACAGAAATCTTTATCCAAGCTGTTCTAGGGAATCTGGCATTGAGAAGCCGCCCGCTGAATATTAGTCCTAACCCAATTTGGAATGAGGATTTGATGTTTGTTGCAGCAGAACCCTTTGATGAGCCCTTGCTTATAAGCATTGAGCAAGGGATTAACAACAAGCATGAAAGCTTGGGGAATTGTGTGGTTCCTTTAAAAGAGGTAGAGAAGAGAATAGATGCTAGACCACCAGCTAGTATGTGGTACAACCTTGAGAAGAAGCCAAAAGATGAAGAGGAGGAGGCTAAATTTGCAGGTAGACTTAATGTGAGGATCTCTTTGGATGGAGGGTACCATGTTCTCGATGAGGCCACTCACTACACTAGTGATCTCAGGCCATCATCTAAGTATTTGAGCATTCCTGGTATCGGTGTTCTTGAATTAGGCATTCTCAATGCCGTGGGGCTCTCTCCAATGAAAAAGGAAAATCGCACTGATGCATATTGCGTCGCAAAGTATGGTCCAAAGTGGGTGAGGACAAGGACTATCGTTGATAGTTTGGGTCCTAACTGGAATGAGCAATACACTTGGGAAGTTTATGATCCTTGTACTGTCATCACAATTGTAGTGTTTGATAATGCACACTTGCAGAAAGAAGGGAAAAATGCCGAAACAGCAGTTGATAAGAGAATTGGCAAGGTAAGGATCCGGCTGTCCACACTTGAGACTAATAGGATTTACACTCACTTTTATCCGCTTATAAACTTGCATGCTCAAGGAGCCACGAAGATGGGAGAAATCCAATTGGCTGTGAGATTTTCTTGCCCATCTTTATTGAATGTTTTGCAGACTTATGCAAGACCTCTGCTCCCAAGAATGCACTACATATCCCCATTGTCTATATTTCAAGTGGATAGTTTGAGGAACCAAGCTGCTGCAATCATCACATTGAGGTTGAGAAGGGCTGAACCACCACTCAGTAAAGAGGTTGTGGAGTTTATGCTAGATGTAAGGGCAAATGTGTGGAGTATTAGGAGAGGAAGAGCTCAATTTTACAGGATTGTTGGTCTTCTCAATGGTTTAATTTTTGTTTCTAAGAAGTTTCATGAGATAAGAAGTTGGAAGAACTCTGTTTGGACAACAATTAGTTACTTAATCTTTCTAATCGTGATTTTATATCCCAGAGTAGTTTTACCATCAATATTTTTCTTGCTCCTTTTGGTCGGCATTTGGCGCTATAGAACAAGGCCAAGGTATCCTTCACACATGGATATGAAATTGTCTCATGCTGATACAGCTACTACTGAAGAATTAGAAGAAGAATTCGATCCTTTTCCAACCAAATTCAGTGGTGATAATCTAAAAAAGAGATATGATAGATTAAGAGGCATTTCAGGGAGGGTGCTGGCTGTAATGGGAGACTTGGCTACTCAAGGAGAGAGGGTGCAGTCACTACTCAGCTGGAGGGATCCAAGAGCAACAACATTGTTTGTGATTTTCTGTTTGGTTGCTGCCATTGTGACTTATCTCATTCCTTTTCGCCTTTTGATCTTCATTTTTGCGTCTTACTTGTTAAGACCCCCAATGTTCCGCTTTGATATGCCTGCAGTTCCACAAAACTTTCTGAGGAGGATGCCTGCAAAATCAGATGGCATGCTATGAGTTGATTTGTCCGTTCTCTTCTTCATTTTGTTTTAAATTAGATGAAATATGTTCCGAAATCAACTGACTGTTTCAGAAATGACATTCTCCTTTATTGTACTAGCTTTTTATTTAGACATCAATTAAATTGAGTTCTTTCAAGAGCATTATGCACCTGTCAATCACATTTCTAATGTTCTATACAATAATGTTGAGATATCATTTAATTTATTTGAATATATAGCATGTTTTTAAAAGAGAACCCTGACTTTTCAATGTATTTATTGAATGCCAGATTATTGCATGCCAGTATTTGAGTAGGGAAGGAATCATATACACCAAACGATCATGAAGTTTTATACATGATGTGATGAATTTTAGAATCTTTTTCTCTTTTTTTTTTCCATGACAAGAAAAATAGCTCTTGTGAATGGTCTCATTTGTTAGTAAAGTAATAAGTTTCCATATTCAGAACTGAGTATGATACACTCGACACTTATACCAAAGCCAATTAGTGAAGGAATACACTGAATTCTAAAGCATTTTTGCATCCTGAGCTAACATTTGCAGAGCTAAGATGACAAACTGAGTCCCCTTCTTTTTTTTTTGAATTTATAGTCTATTAGGTCCCTCAAACATACGTTTCGAACCAACTTAGTACTCGAAACATTTTGTGAACCAATTAAACCTTCGAAAGATCAAAATGACATCACATTCATCCATCCATCACTCAATCCCTTAGCCCCTCCATCAAGTGCGTGCGATGTGGCACTTTCACGTTGACTAACTCTCCCAGCACATTTACACGATATATCCAACGATTTAGATTTAAAGATGAAAAAAATAAAAATAAAAAGAAAGATAAGGGAAGAAGAAACTTGAACCATTGCCCTATTGTGATTTTCTTTGTTAGAGGAGTTCTTTGCTTAGTTATAGGAGTATCACTTCCACCATTGCCAATGACATGGCTACATGGGTACATAATTTGAGTATCTTCTTCCTTTTTTATGGAGTGTACATCAATATGCGTGAGAGAGATATTTATGTTGTTGGACTTAATAATGGAACCTAATAATGTTCAACAATTTGAAGCTGAATCTCCAATCTAGTCTGTTTTCCTCCATTAATCTCTCTTGCATTAAAAAAAAAAGATACAGGAGATGAGAACATCAGCTAATTAAAGGATCAGATATTAAGCTATACATCAAATGTTCGCATCTAATCCTGTCATTCTTATGAAGGATTTTTGAAGCTTTTGTGTTTCCGCGGTTCAAAAAAGTTAATAGCTATATTTTGCCTTCTTTGATGATATGCTGTTGGACTTTATTTTAGATTTACATTCATCACTTATTTAATGATTGGGAAGGAGTGCAAGGTGGAAGATGACTTGGCTAATTCAAGTGGACTAGCTGTTAGAAACAATAATGGAATCTTAGTAGTTGATGTTTGCCCAATGGATCTGGTAATTCAGGAATTGAGAAGAATCTCAAGGAAGAAAATAACTACCTCATCACATAAGAGACTTTGTGTAGAGGTTAGAGAGTTATAAGACATAGGGGTTGAGGGAAAAATCATTTGGTAAACAAAATCTATATGATAAAAATTAATTCATATAACTGGTAGAAGGCCATTCATGCTCAGTAGATTAATTTTTGTATACAACATAGTGGACATGAACTAATCCCGAGTTCTAATACATGATATGATTTGACAAACACAATCTCATCCATATTAAATTTTGGAATCTTTGGAATTCCAGTAGTTGGAGTAGATATGTCTGGTTTCTTAGCAGACTCAACTGGAAAACTTTGCTGGTGCTGGATCCAGGTAAAGTCGACCCTCAATTGCAGTAACATTGTGATAATCTTTTCACTGAGTGAATGGCACTAGTTATTCACATACTTGCCTATGATTGTAGTACTTGCAAAACAACAGAATAACATGTGGAAGTTACTAAGTATTCACATATTTACCTGCATAAAACTTATTGCAAAAATGACATTTGGAAAATGTGCAGGGATAAGCACTGCTATCACATGCATATAATATAAAACATGCATATTTCAGCTAGGAAAGTGCTTGGCCTCAAATATCATCTTTTTCCTTATCTCTTCACACACTAATGTATGAAAGACATTGTTATAGCGGACAAATTAGTCTTTAAGCAAATTATTATATTTTCTATTTCCAAATGTACTGGGAAGTTGGTCGGTGCAATGTACAAGATTTAATTTTGCATTTTACTTCATGCTAACTTGAAAATAAATTTTGGTAATGTATTTTTCAGTACCGGAATAAATATTTAATTTTTTTTATTTGAAGTAAAGGTTTTGATATTTTTTGTTGTGTACACTAACCGGTACCCGGATCTGGTTTACCCAGAATTCGACTAATCCGGTCCGACCCAATTGTGCTCGCACTAAGCGGTAGGGATCTTCCAGCGGGGGTTGTTGCTCCATACCCAAAGCTCGAACTCGAGACCAGTTGGTTAAGGGATCAAGTGAACTACCACTTGACCAACCCTACGTTGGTAAGGTTTTGATATTTTGTTTTGTAAAAGGAAAGGTTAATAAAAAACTTTTTTTTTTTTTATTATAACTAGCATGTCGAAACTCCCCGCATTCTCATTGTTATGTTTTTGTCGTAAACGGTTGTTTATAGTAAAATGATATATTGAAAAATCGGTTTTTTTATGAATGTTATTTATATGTTTATATGTTATCGATGTTCATTTTCGTGTAAATTGTTACTCCCTCCGGCTTGAATTATAAGCAACAAAGAACACACTTCTCCTGGTTTAAAATATAAGCAAAATTAACTAACTTTATTAAATTTTGTTTCATTCTCAATGTCACTTTCCTAAAACATCTCTAGAAAATTGTTATCTTATTTAATTTTTGTTTCATTACTTCACAAAATTGTTATCGTTGTGGTCGCAGTTGATTACTTCACGAAATGGGTCGAAGCCGAGGCTTTGGCCACAATCTCTTCAGCTAAAATCCAAAAATTCTTCCTCAAACAAGTCATCGCTCGCTTCGGCGTCCCACACACTCTCGTAACCGACAATGACACACAATTCACTGCCAAGGTTTTCCAAGAGTTGGTCGACCACTTTCATATCACCCACCATTTTTCATCGGTCGAGCACCCGTAGACGAATGAACAGGCTGAAGCAGTGAATAAAATTATCATTGATGGGATGAAGAAAAGATTGTTGGAAGCCGAGGGGTCATGGGCTGACCTCCTTCCAGAGGTACTATGGTCAATCCGAACGACCATACACACCTCGACAGGAGAAACTCCATTTCGACTTACCTACAGTTGCGAGGCAGTGTTACCCATAGAAACTCGGATCCCCACCTTCCGAGTATCTGAGCGCCCAGCAGAGGTGAACGATGGTTTGTTAAAAGAAGAGTTAACACTGAGCGACGAGATCCGAGTTCTCGCTGCCGCTCGAGAAAAGAAAGCCAAAGAAAGACAGTCCCGAGAATACAACAAATGGGTGGTTCCAAGAAGCTTTGCTATTGGGGATCTGGTCCTCAGACGAGCCGACATCGGTTTAAAAAATGCAAAAGAAGGAAAATTGGCCAGGAATTGGGAAGGCCCTTACAGGGTCGTCTCAAAAACAGGATCTGGGGCATACAGATTGGAGACACTAACAAAGCAGCAATTGAACAACTCCTGGAATGCCAGCAAGCTCAAACCCTACTATAGCTAATTGGAATCCCACAACAACTCCTGCAAAGTTTCAACCCTGATTTTAAAAATTCTGTTGTTTAAAATTCATGTCATTTATTTTAGCGTTTTTATGTTTATGTTGTATTTGACCTCTGTTGTTTACCAGCAGATCAAAAGAATCTAATGGAAATTTCCTTTCAGCGTCACATCTTTTTATCTTTTCACTGTTAACGCACTAGCCATTTCTTCTCGGCTCGCCACCGAGTCGAACTTAGGCGTTTATACATGACCTTTCAACTGGGACTTATAAACTAACAATAACAAGTGCTTTTAGAGATGCCCGGCCAAAAACTTATACAGTTTCCACAAGCAGAGGACCGAGGATCCCACCTTGGCCAAAGGTAGGAGATCCGAGATCTCGATAACAGTTCATAACAAGATAAACAACAAAAACCGAAGATTGTACAAAGATAAGGAGGATACTTCATAAACAACAAAAATCAAAAACCAAGTTCTGATCAAACCGATCACATTACAGTATTCAGTACTTCATCAAACAACGAAAAATAAAAACACAATAGTAGCAAAGAGAAATACATCATAAAAGATCTAACCTTCATCCTCGGAAAGTGCAATGGTTGACCCATCAAAATCAGCTTCATCCTCATTTTCCAAGTCCAAGGGGTTGGGGAGATTCGGCATTGATAAGTCCACATCCCTATCCTCATGTGCATAGTCAATGATACGATCACCATCAACTCCAAAGTTTGGACTTGCCCCCACAACTCGGATTCCCGGATTCATAAGGGACAACTGTTTAACAGCATTGACAAAAGAACCATTAACTGCATGGTCCCAGTTGAAGTGATTCCGCTTGGCCACAACCTTATGTTTCAAAGCTTTCCGACGAGCCTTCACCAATTCTCCCTACAATCGACCCACCTCATTTTCAGAATTTGCTAACCGACCCTGAATACCCTCCAGCTCGGTAACTTTTTGCCGAGCTTCAGCCAGTTTCTCTTGGGCAGTTTGCAACAGCCTCCCTTTCTCAGCATCCCTTCCAGCAGCATCCTCTAAAGCCTTTTGTGCAGTCTCCCGAGCTTTCTCAGATGCTTCGAGTTTTTTCTGCAGCTCGGCATTGGCCTCTGTCAGAGCATGGAGATTTGCTTCATTCTCCTTAATTTGAGTTAGCAAATTTTGTGCTTGAGTGGCAGCAGCTCTCCTCTTCTCCTTCTCAGTTGCCGAAAGAGTTGCGCTGATCTCTTTGGCATTCTTGCTAATGTGGAACATATAGCTCGCAGCCCTTAACATATTTTTGCCCAATAAATCACAGTGACATTTCAAAGTATTAGCGGTTTGGTCCGACAATCTTTTCTCATCATTGGAAGTGTAAATCAAATCAACAAATTTCTCCTTCAGCTTCCGAGCCCAAACGGTCTCCTCCTCGGGGTCCAAAATGTCAAACCACAAATTACTTCTTTGCAGTGGTTTCAGCAGTTCAACAGCTTTGCCCTTGTCCACTCTAGCCTTTTTTGACAGTGGCATTTGATCTTCTTCTTCCTCCCCTTCTGTATGAACAATAGGGATTCCGGTAGCAACTCCCACCTCACAAACAGACGGTGGTCGGACATCCTGCATCACTTCAACCTCAGAAGGTGCTGCCTCGGCCACCGTCACAGACCGGGTAGCCTCCGAGGAAACAACATTACTCGGAGACCCATCCACTTCCACCACCCGATCACCCGCCCTAGCCCTGGCAAGCTCCCTCATGCAAGCAGCAGCTTTGTTCTCTCTTGCCATCCTAACTGCAAAAGATAGTGTGCAAGTTAAAAAAAAAAGATATATATACCAAGCTCGGCTTTCACAAGCTCTTGTGGGAAAATAATGATGTTCCTAATATCAACTTGACCATTGGCTTTAAGATACTTGAAGAAGGTATCGCAAGTATGCCTATCGTCATCCGTCAACTCCTTATCACGATGATACTGGTAAAGCTTTGGGTGCCTGTTGAAGAAATCAGGCGACCAAGATAGGGGAAACCGAGGATTACCATTTTCCAAAAACCAACATTCTCCCTCTCCGACGAATTGATACTTGAAGAATAGTGGTTTGAAAGTTTTCCACGAGTCTGTGAATTTGGCGAAGAGGGCGTGGTCGTTACGCGCCTTCAACGACACCCACAACCTCTTGGTCGACCCCTTCTCAAAAATGTTTATTTGCTGTATGTACAACCATAGAAACGCTCGGAGCGAGCACGTCAGCCCACGAGCTTTGCAAAATTTTTGAAACGCTCGGACAAAGCCCCACCCGCTGGGATGTAGTTGGGTGGGGGCCAAGCGCAATCGCTGCAATAGAGCCATCTCCAAATCAGTAAAGGGCATCTTAACGCCCAACCTTATCACGACTTCCTCATACATGAAAAAATCTTTACGGTTCCCTTCAATTGCCGTGCACACCCGATCATTAACTGACGGAGCACTAATTGTATAAGATGTTCCAGCCTCGTCCGTCGGACAGGGGAGTATGTGAGCTCGAATATGACTGAGATTGCTATTGACTAAGGTTGACTTTGTGCCGAGCACCTCCAAATCAACCCAATCATATGCTCCAGCATTGGGCGGCACAATGAATTCGTGAGGATGTGTGACGCACCGACGAACCATACCTGGGGAAAGGGAAGACTCGGCATCAGAATCTATAAAATTATAATCTACAGAAACCCTAACCCTAGGACGGTTGGTCCTATAGCCGAGCCTACTACACCTCCCCCTAACCTTTACGGGTTTCCCCCAAAAAGGCCTCTCCCAAGGACGATTCGTGGCGGAACGCTCTGAGGTGCGAAACGCTACTTGCGCCCGCTCCTCCGCCGCACGATAAGCTAACTTTCTACTTTCCTCATCTGTGGAATTTTGGGGATAATCTACCGATAACGGTGTCTCCACCGTTGGATCCGCTATGCGATGGCGGAAGGGTGAAGGGAGAAAATCTAATATCTCCAAGTCAGAGGAGGAGGATGATGATGAAGAAGAGGAAGAATCCTCAACATCACTCAAACCAAAAATTTTAGACCACTTTTCATACCATTCATTATCCATGATTAAATAAGAAACCCAGAAACAAAACCCAGAAACAAAACCTAGAAGCAAAACCCAGAAAAAGAACACCCAAAAAGAAATGCAGAACTTTAGAACCTAGAACAAACAATGCAACAAGAAAGGATCAAAATACCTGAAACTGGAAGACTGGCACGAACAAACTGGAGTAACAAGACAGAAGCCAAAGAACTTCAAGAGGAAATGGCAGAGAAAGCGCAAGGAAGAAAACTCTGGAATCCAAGAACCAAAGAGGGAAGTCGCAGGAGGAGGAAGAATGTCAGAGGCGCAAGTTGTTGGAAAAAAGTGAGAAAAAGGAAGTGGAAGGGGCAGTTGAAGTTCAAAAAGTAACTTCCCCCCACGCTTTGAGCATTTGGGCCTGTTTGCAAAAGGCCCAAAGCCTGCATTGAGCCACGGAAGGGGGCACGTGGCGCGCAATCAGTGGAAGGAAACATTTAAGAAACCCAAAAGCCAGCATGCATAATAATGACACATCTGACACAAGTAGCACGTGTCAATAAAAGGACACCCAAACGTCCTTTCGAACAGACGAAGGGACAACTAAGCACAACGGGTCACCTCAAGGTCATGGCCTCATTTCGATCATGATACTCGACTCCTTGAGCAAACGATGTCGGAAAACTCTCAGCTCGGCTCAAGACTCAAAAAGTCTTACCGAGATAAGGGGGCTTATGTGGTAGACCGACCCTCGACCTACCCTCTAAGTATTCGGCCGACCAGATTTATCTATCTGACAGGTCATGCCTATCCAGGCCGAGCGCTTGTCCTAGGACCCACCCTAGCGACCTAGAACCGACCATATGGGCCTTGCCCCCTAAAGAGTCCGAGCTAGGGGTGCGTGAGCCTAACTTGCCAATAGGGATAAGATCTCCCAATACAGGATAAGGATGAATGACTCATCCCTTATCCTAAATGGGACACGTTAGCAGCCTTGCTGGACCTCCGTACAGGTCCACAAGGTACAATGCCACCCCTATAAATAGCTGTCTCCAGCAAGGGGCTCTGGTACATTCTCTCTCTCCCTCATTGCACATTTGCACACACCAGTGATTAGGGAAACCCTAGCTGTCCCAACTGGACATCTAGCATACCTAAGAAGTCACATACTAACATCAGACTACTCTCTACCTCACTGGTCTCTCAATACCTTTGAGCTAGGGATACATCTGGTACACAGTGTCCTAGACACTACACATTCCCAATACTACTTTCCTAAAATACCTCAATTTTTTATAAAGTTGAGAAAATTAAATACAATCCAATCAACTAACCTCCTTAATAAGCGTAAAATTAGTTAAAATTGCTTATAACTCGAGCTGGAGGGAGTATTATTAACTGTATGCATTCTTAGTTGTCAAAGTTATGGTTATCTTATTAATAAAATTTATATTTTCTAGATTTTTATCCTCAACCGTAAGAGATAGGTTAAAAAATCAATTATAACCACCAAAGTTATGATTATCTTATTTTTTTTAACTATATTTCCCAATTAAACTTATCCTTTTTAGATTCGGGATTATGTTAAAAAAACCAAAGAAAGTAGAACTCATAAGTGGTTAAGTTTTACATAAACAATAAATACGAAATCTTTCAATTTTTTTAAGACAATATTTCCCAATAAAATTTCTACTTTCTAAATTCTTATCCTGAACCCTAAGAGATGAGGTTAAAAAAAACCAATTAAAACTTATGGTTATCTTATTAAAACTTATACATATTTCCCAATTAAACTTATTAAAACTTATACATATTTCCCAATTAAACTTATTCTTTTTAGATTCGGGATGAGGTTAAAAAACCATATATAATTACTAAAGTTATGATTATTTTTTTTCCAACTATATCTTTATTTTTTTTAATACATATTCTTTTATAACAACTATAACATTATCTGTTTTGAATCAAATTTATGGTTATCTTATTTTTATAACAACCATATCATTATTTTTTGATACGGTTTTTTATTAGAAGAACGATATCATTATTTTTTTTATATATATTTTTTAGAACAACTATATCAATATTTTTTATACGTAATTTTTTTTAAGATCTATATCATAATCTTATTTTTTTTTAAATTTTTTTAAGTATGCAATTTAGAACAACCTAAACAGGCACTATGGAGAATTTGGGTGCTGCACACAGAATTAAAGTCTAATCAACGAATATGTATAGAAAGATGGTAGTTAGTATAGATGAGGAGTTTAATTTATGTACACAAAATGAAAATCAACCACTGTTTTTTAATACATGCGTGTGAATATACAACCGAGAATTTCCTCTTCAATGTCTTCAGGAAGATCCTCTCCTTCAAATAGAAATCTATATGACGTGGAAAAAGGCTTTTGTTTAATTTCAAGAAGAAAAATAAGAAGTAAAAATAGAAATAAATCAATATGATGTGAAGAAAGGATTTTGTTTAATTTCAAAAGGAAAAATAGGTTGTAAAAAGAAAATACCTTAGCGATTTTGTTAAAGGATTTTGATGTTCTGGTGATCCTCGCATGTCACCTTTATTTCAAATCCTCCCCCCTTTTCAAATCACAAAGAAAAGATATCACATTTACATTTAAGACATAAAGACCTACAAAGTAAATTTAAAAAAAAATTCTTGAAACCCAAATTTAATAAACAACTTACATCAGGTGAAGAAGCAAACAAATTACAACATAAAGCAACACAGAAAATGTTTTATGTAACACCCATATCTTTCATAAAGAGAATAAAATAATTTGTTAAAAATTATTGCGGGCGGAAGAGTAAATATTCCCTTTATTCAAGATTAGTAAATAAAATTTTTCTTTAAAGTACATCATTTTGGTGTTACAATGGATCGGAACCAGGTAAATGAATACATGAGTCTCTTCCTTTTTCCGCTTGAATCTCTGGCTTGACAGATGAACCGACTTTATCTGTTACTTGTACCTACCACCAAAAAAATGGTAGATGGGAGTAAATCACTTGTCATATCGCGTAAGCAGATAATTAATTGAATAATCATAGACAAACATACACACATAGTCATCATAATGCAGTTTACATGCTCAATCCATTATTTACAATCATATTATCTTATCTTTATGTGGCATGATGCATGAGTTCTCACATCAATTCTACTTCACTTGTTGGATCCAACATCTGTATTAATCATGCGTACTCACGATACTTGGGACCAGTGGACGCAATATCTTCATAACCCTTCGTCCAAAATCATAATAAATTCTAAGTCAGGCAAAGCAGCCGGGAGTAAACGCCTTTCATCCAGGTAGAATCACGCATCTCTCGTGCGTACCCAGAATACTCGGGACCCAGGGTCAGACCACGCCAAAGGACCATCCTCCGTAGCGAAGATATGTCCCTAAAGGTCGATAGGATGTATTACAGTTAAGCAAAACTATCCCAGGAAAGGTCTGCAGAACCCCCCATCATAGGACCGTTTTACCCATAATAATCCCCAGTGGTTACTGACGAATCACCGTCGAACCTAACCTCTACACATTCTCGTCCAATCCTAGGAATTTTCTTTCCAATTCTTAGAATCGGTGTATCTTTCCCGACGTCCTATCTCGCCATCCGCAACTCCACATGCGAATGCAAACACTTTATCGTTTCTCTTTTCATTAACATTCGATTTCATAATCATTCTTTCAATGTCATAATCATTCCTTTTTCCATAAATAATTTCATTTCATAATCATCATTTCACATTCATAATCAATCATCATCAAAATATTCATATAAAATATTCGTTTATTCACAAAAATACTTTTCACATTCCATAAATGATTTAGGTTAAGGCTAGGTGTAATAAAAATTAGCATTTTTCACTTTTCAAAGTCGTACTAATCGATTAACAAAGGAACTAATCGATTAGTACGTGAAAATTCAAATTTTAGCACCAAAATTTCAACTAGCTAATCGATTAGCTGTTCAGTATAATCGATTAGACTGCAACATTTTACACACTGATTTGGGTTTTTGATATGCCAACTTTTGCTACACTTCACTTTAACCAATTCCAACTCAAAACATATCAAATCCACATATAATCAAATATGTTCATGCATATTTCAAGCAATCAAACCATCAAGTTCATGTTCAATTCATTCAATATGCATAAAAGGCATAAAATCGGAACTTAACATATCAAATTCATTTCCTTTACGAATTAATCTCAATTCAGTGTTTCTCTAGCTTATATTTATCATTTTAAACTTGTTCAAATTAATACTTTTATCAAGGAACCCTGGATTGTCTTGGACTCCAAACCAAGCAATCTTGTCATGGTTATTCGTTTCTCTTTCACACATAATCAACCAAACATACATCAATAATTATCCTAGCGATATGAATGAAATCTCCCATACCTATTTGGAAGCCACTTAATAGATTTGAGGCTGAAAGGATTAAGATTGAATGAAAAGCAGAGCCATCAATAGCTTGCAGCCCACTAGAAATCAGTTTCAATGAGCTTACTTTATCAAAGTCTTTGACCAAGAAATTGACATGAACAATTGGGGAAATTGGTCAAAACATAAACTAGGATATGCTAGCTATAGATTAAAATAAGTTAGAGAGCTTGAGGTGTCCTGAGCTTACCATGAAAGACTAAAGAACAAAGCTATACGAATTTGAATTCTGGTTTTCCAGTTTCGAGGAGCCAACTTTGCAGGCTCGTAGCTTTATCTACACTCCACCAAATCACACAAACTTGGTACCAAATTGAATAGGGTTGAACAAACTTTGATTTGGTATATGATTTGTGGCTTGGTGTGACTTGAAGAAGGAGAACGAAAGGGATAAAGCTCACACCAGAAAAACTCGAGTTTCAGAGGATTCTGGTTTGTTCTTAAGCTTAGAGGGAGTACAACACTCAATTTATTGAAGTTAATCACTCCCCAAATGTCCCTTTCAATTTAGCACAGTGCTAGGTTGATATTTACATGAATTTGTGGTGAAAAAATGGATTAATCTCAGCCATTCGTGCTCAAACCGACTTACTATTGGCACATCAGAGTCGGTCTAATCGATTAGCCTTTCTGCTAATTGATTAGTCTAATCGATTAGAATTTTAATTTAATTGATTATACAGTGTAAAGTGACAGGACTGTTTGCATTTAAAATGCCATAAATTTTTCGTTAACCGTCGGATTTTGCTCAAATTTGGAGATAAGCTTCCTAATATACATATCTTCATATCCAACGGTCGGATTTATGTCTAATGCTGTAAATATTTTATTTTAATTTTTCTATTATTATTCTTTTTCTAACACTCAATCAAACATATCAAACATTTAAGAGACCCTTTTATCACACCACTTGAAAAGTTCAACTTTCAATATTACCAAAATACGAGTTTAAAACTAAAATTCTCATATTATTCCCTTAAATGCTTATTTCATTCCAATCTATTTAATATCATTTTCATATCTCAAAACTAAAATTCATACAATATTTCATAATTTTCATTTAATTTATATAATATTTATAATTTCGAGGGTAAATTTCAGTGGGCATTACAATTCTCCCCCACTTCTAGGAATTTCGTCTCCGAAATTCATTGGTTAATCAGTTTGATTTTTTAAAACATCTGATAAAAAATCAAATTTGATTTCTTGGAAATAATTAGGATCTCTCCCACACTTTTAAGAATTTTGTTAAATTTCTTCAAAATTCTTTCATTAGGGACTATAAATATGTTTTAGACAAAATGTATAAAAAGATATTTTCCGCTGCGCACTCTAATTAACTTGGCACGAACAATGGGGAATCGATGTGACTTTCTTCTTAGTAGTTATAAACATCAGGATCGTTAGTCCTAATATTTGTACTATTAATAATAAAATCATTCTTGCCTAATATAATCCTTTACGAAGAAGATTATACGCGTATCTTTAAGTTAAATGAACTTAAAGATAGGAATGTTTATCATATCATCATCCAAATTTTGCTAAAACGAAAATTCTGATAAAAACAAATATTTGAAAAACGTTATTATTGCAAATTGACTTCTCCCCCACTTAGAATGAAGCTTGGTCAATTAAGTTTTCTTTCCTCGTGACATAGTAGTCCTAAAAAGGACACACTTTCTTTGTTTTGGGATTAACCTTAAACAATTTACTACTCATTCCCCTTCAGAGCATCCACTACTAGTCTTAGGAAACTTAACTTGTCCTCTGGGATCTTAGGATTATAAAGGAATATACAAAGGGTGAAGGTTCGTGTTTCACAATTACTTAAGGGATTCAAAGGTGTTACTATTTACGTGTAATGCCCTCAAAATATCCTTCTTCATTAAGCAAATGGGTTGATTCTTGGATTCCTAATTGATTCCTTTTTAGGATACATATCCTTAGGTTTGTAGGCTTGACCCACTATTGATTTTGGGTAATAGTACTAATAATCGCGGATATTTTCCTAAGGTACTTTCCTTATATCATCCATCTTATATGTGGGCTTCACCTCTATTGAATTACCTTACTGCATCCTTAAGAAATTGGTTAGTCTCTATAGGGGAAAATTTAGTTCGCAAACTAAATTTAATCGAGAAGTCAATATGAATCTTTCGATGAAAACCATCAAAGATATTAAACTAATCCTCTTATATCATTTTTCGAAAAGGATACTCTCAAATAAAGGTTTAAGAGAAATCATGCCTACTTATCATGAGAAATATTGAAAAAAAAAACTAATGTCCGAGACATTATACAAAACTTGTCTTACTTAAAGATTACCATAAGAGTGAAGTAGAATGACAAAGGAATTTCCACTTTCCCAAAAGGTTCGTCATAGAGTTAATAGATTTGTATTGGCTTTCAAAATGTTTTCCTCATGAGAAAAAGGATTTAGGGATAATGTTCAAATAAATGTCTTTAAGAAAGTCTTTTCTTGAAGCCAAGTCTTCAAGGAACTTTTAAAAATGATTTCAAAGAGCTATTTCAAATTTCAGTTCGCATCTTTTCAAAATTGTTAATGAGAGGAGGAACTAGAAAATCAGGAAGAAATTGTGATAGGAATGATTTCATATACTTTTCCTTCATATAGCAATTATTCAATAGTTTGAAAATATTTGCTTTTAATAACACGTGAGTGAATCCTTTTGAAAGAAGCTTTTCAAAAGAAATTATAATTCCAAAAGGGTTAGAAACAGTTTGGAATTATCTTTCGTCTAAATATTATGAGCGTGATTCAGAAATCCTCAGCCCAAAAGTTCTTTTTAAAAGTTTCATTATTTATAGAAATCATACCAAAAGAAAATTCAATAGAGATTGTAAAGGGAAATTCATTATTTTCCAAAAGATTATAGAATTAACACTTTCATATTAGTTCTTTAAAAAGTTTCCTTTCATCCTGATGAAAGGGGTCTTAAAGAAAATCTTGGTTTATAAAATATCATCGTTAAGAAAGGTTCATCAAAATTTCGACATTCAAAAATGTAAGATGATCCTAAGAATTCTCAAATAAATACTTTAAGTAGCTTGACAATTCAAGATTATGATAATAGACAAAAAATGAAAGTTCTTTCAAAAGTTAAGGTTTCAAAATGCCTAAATACGAAGCATAATAAAACTTTTTATTTCAAATCATAAATTTTTTGAAAGAAACCAAAATAATCACAAGGGTAAGCAAATGAGAGATTCACTGGATAGGAATTCCGAATAATTCGGAAGGAATGAGAAGTTCATCATTGTTACGGCAAGGTTCACTTAGTTAGGAATTGAAGAACTTTATACAAGATTAGGAAAAAGCATTACCGAGGTCTAACTATCTAGGTATATGGAATTCCATTTCTCAAAAGTGCTATGAGATGATTTAGGGATATGGTTGCTTGAGTTCTACTCATAGATATATGATCAAGGGTTATGTCACTAGAAGAGATTGAAGAATAGATGTTTCTGTTACGTACTCTGTTTAGAATGAAGTTTTGTATATTTATGATCATCTCTTCCAAGAGCTGTAAATATTAGGGTGGCCAGTCCTAACATTACATACCATTGGCAATAAGACCATATCAACCCGATCGAAGTTATAATCCTCCACAAGGAATATTATAAAGTGTATCTTTAGATTATATGAACCTAAAGATAAAGATTATTTGTCATCATCAGATTCCACTCGGTTAATTAAGTTCTAGAGATTTTCCATTTCCGTTGGGGTGACATTCATTTGCCCTAGCCCGTTGGTTATCATTCTCTCTAGACTTAACTAACTTCTTTTCCTCTGATCATAACAGGGTAACTGAGTTTGACTTTGACCTAACTGGATCAAATTTAACAACAGTATTCAATATGTTTGATTTTGATGATTTCTAAAATCAAACAAAATTCTAACACTTCTAATGATTTCTAACTAACTCAATGATAACATGGCAGAGACTGGCAACAGAGGCGATGAAACTATACTCTCAGACCGAAAAAGAAGGAACTGCTTTGATATCATAATGTAACACCCATATCTTTCATAAAGGGAATAAGATAATTTGTTAAAAATTATTGCAGCGGAAGAGTAAAAATTCCCTTTATTCAAGATTAGTGAATAAAATTTTTCTTTAAAGTACATCATTTTGGTGTTACAATGGATCAAATCCACGTAAATGAATACATAAGTCTCTTCCTTTTTCCACTTGAGTCTCTGGCTTGACATGGTGAACTGACTTTATCTGTTACTTGTACCTACCACCAAAAATGGTAGATGAGAGTAAATCACTTGTCATATCGCGTAAGCAGATAATTAACTGAATAATCATAGACAAACATACACACATAGTCATCATAATGCAGCTTACATGCTCAATCCATTATTTACAATCATATTATCTTATCTTTTTGTGGCATGATGCATGAGCTCTCACATAAATTCTCCTTCACTTGTTGGATCCAACATCTGTATTAATCATGCGTGTCCACGATACTCGGGACCAGTGGACGCAATATCTTCACAACCCTTCGTCCAAAATCATAATCAATTCTAAGTCAGGCAAAGTAGCCGGGAGTAAACGCCTTTCATCCAGGCTGAATCACGCAACTCTCGTGCGTACCCAGAATACTGGGGACCCAGGGTCATACCACGCCAAAGGACCATCCTCCGTAGTCAAGATATGTCCCTAGAGGCCGATAGGATGTATTACAGTTAAGAAAAACTATCCTGGGAAAGGTCTGCAGACCCCCCATCATAGGACCATTTTACCCATAATAATCCCCAGTGGTTACCGACAAATCACCGTCGAACCTAACCTTTGCACATTCTCGTCCAATCCTAGGAATTTTCTTTCCAATTCTTAGAATCAGTATATCTTTCCCGACGACCTATCTCACCATCTGCAACTCCACATGTGAATGCAAACACTTTATCGTTACTCTTTTCATTAACATTCGATTTCATAATCATTCTTTCAATGTCATAATCATTCATCTTTTCATAAATAATTTCATTTCATAATCATCATTTCACATTCATAATCAATCATCATCAAAATATTCATATAAAATATTCGTTTATTCACAAATATACTTTTCACATTCCATAAGTGGTTTAGGTTAATGCTAGGTGTAATAAAAATTAGCATTTTTCACTTTTCAAAGTCATACTAATGGATTAACAAAGGAACTAATCGATTAGTACATGAAAATTCAAATTTTAGCACCAAAATTTCAACTAGCTAATCGATTAGCTATTCAGTCTAATCAATTAGAGTGCAACATTTTACACACTGATTTGGGTTTTTGATATGCCAACTTTTGCTATAGTTCACTTTAACCAAATTTCTGGGTTTTGTGGTGGATTACTCATCAAACGCACTCAACAATGGCTGTTCTGCACTATGGTAATCGATTATCAGATTGTGGTAATCGATTACCACGACTTCAAAATTTGAAAAATTCTATTTTAATTGAATTTCCCTCCAACAAGCTTTCTAATATTGCATTTAGGTCCTTCCCAAGGACTTAATTGCAAAACTAACATTTTTGCATAAAATAACAACCTCAAATTATTTTTCATAAATTTGAAATATAAAACCATACACACAACAATCAACATTAAACTTTACTTTATATTAATAAATAATTATTTATAATTTACAAAACAAATTATTATTCCGGAAATGAATTTAGGGGTGTTACACTACTCCCCCACTTAAAAGGAATTTCGTCCTCGAAATTCTATCTTACATAAACAACCCAGGATAATCCTTACGCATCTTGTTCTCTAATTCCCAAGTTGCTTAGAACACATCTCCGCTTTGCCATAAAACTTTGACTAACGAAATCTCCTTCCCTCTAAGCTGTTTTCTCCTTCTATCCTCAATCCGAATTGGGCCAGCTTTAAAGGTTAGGTTTTCTCGCAAGGCCAAATCATCAGGACGAATTTGGAGAATTGTGGTTGGGTCATGCACATTCTTTTCCAGTTGAGACACGTGAAAAACGTTCTGCAAATTGGCCAGAGATGGTGGTAAGGCTAACTGGTAGGCTACAGGACCAATTCGTTTAAGAATTTGGTAGGGACCAATGAACTTAGGTGAAAGATTTTGAGGTTTCAAGGCTCTACTCACTTCTCTCATTGGCACAATTCTAAGAAACTCATGGTCTCCCTCCGAAAATTCCAAGGGTCTTCTCCTTTGATCCGCATAACTTTTCTGACGATTTTGTGCTGTCCTAATCTTCTCTTGAATCATTTGAATCTTTTTGGTTGTTTGCTGCACAACTTCAGGACCAATGAGCAGGTTCTCCCCCACTTGAAACCAACATAGCGGGGTTTGACACTTTCTTCCATATAATGTTGGAAATCAAGCTTGCCCTAAAGGACGTAAAGAGTTATGCTAGAAGATTTCTAGAAGATAGTTTTGAGTATATAAAACAAATTCCATGTTTCAAGTGTAATATCCAATATTTTAATAAATTCAGTAAATAAAATATTTATAAAAAGAATATTAATATAATTGAATAAAATAATGAATTTTGTGAAATTTGGACAAAAGACTCGAGTATTCATAGGGAGACTCGAGTATTGTAACTAGTACTTAGAAAATTTGAATTTTCTGGTTGGAGACTCGAGTATTTGAGGGAATACTCGAGTAGTTCGAGCAGACCTGCAAAAAAATAAAAGTCGGTTTCAACTCAAAATTGAAGCCAACAACTCGTTCCATCTAGTTCCAAGCCCAGAGCTGGACTTTACTTCATAGGAGGGAAACCTTAGGCTATTAGTAGACTGGTGGGGAAGCCAAAAAAACTCATCCAATTCACTCAAACCCAAATTTCTGTCCACATTTTCTCTGTTTCTGGTGCATACTTTGTGCCTTCGATTCTCCTTCCTCACTCAACCAAATCCAGTGCAACCAAAACACAATTCGAGTTCTAATTCCAATATTGAATTAGAACCAAGAACCACTCAAATTGACCTTCTGTAGCAAGAGTTACAAGCTCGCAAAGTTGCATACTCGAAGCTGAAAAACAGAGCCTAAAACAACATCAACTACCTCTCTTTCTTGAATTGGGTTGGTGAGTAAACTGAGCCATTTCGTTCCAAACTTGTTCCTAATTAAAGTTACTATTCCCTAGTTGCTAAAGCTAATTTGTTTCTCCCTTTTCCATTACATATTCATTGTCAAATTCGTGGCCAAAGTTAGCTGTGTAAGTGCAGAACTTGAGTGTTGAAACTCAAAGTTTGATCCAGATCATTTCTTTCTCAATCAACCGTTTCTTTAGCTTCTCTAAGGTATGGGAGAAGTTATCTAATCGCTAGAATGATAATTAACAAGCTAAATTCATAGGAACCATTTGAGGTTCATGGGCAATGAAAGTTGAATTGGGAAACTGACTTAGAGGTCAGAAACCCATGGTTTAAAGGTTTAAACAAGTTTAAATGGACCTAATAAAGCTCACTGGATTGTTGCACGATTTTAAAATTTAGTAAAAATGAATTTCATATGTTAAAATGGACATTTTCTATGTTTTTGTGCAATTTGTGATTTGATTTTGTTATTTGTTGATTTGATGTTATTTGATATGTGTAACATGTTTGTTTTATGTGTAGTAACTTTTGTTTTGTACAAAATTGGAGTAAACAAGCAAGAATTTCGAATTGGTGCATAAAATGCAGAAAAAACTGGTGCTGTTGCAGCAAAAAGACTCGAGTATTTAGAGAAAGACTCGAGTATTCTGGGAATTGAAGAACGACTCGAGTATTTCTTCAAATTCTCAAGTATTTTTGCATGTACTACTGGAGTGGTTCATGAACTACTCGACTATTTTGAATAAAATTTCGTAAGACTCTGATTTTCTTTAATTTTCAGAATTTAACTCGTTTAATGTCATAAATTGCTAAATTCTAAAGACCACTATGAGGATATAACCCAGTGGCATAACTTAATCCGTTTGGTTGATAATAATCCTGGAGGAGTCCTACTGGAAATTTATTCAGTGGTTGATATTTTCCCTACAGGAGTCCCAACGAAACTTTGATATCCATTGGTTGATGTTTTACCCTGTGGGAGTCCCAATGGACATTGCATCCATTTGGTCGATAAGTAACCCATCAGTGGTGCCCCAAAGGAATAATGAATCCAAAACATATTAATAACGTCTTAATTATTACTCCTAAAACCATCGCAAAGTGGCTATGCCGCAGATGGCCTTTTCCGAAATTATTAAGTTAAGAAAATGGAAATGGTTACAACCATCGCAAAGTGGCTATGCTGCTGATGGCCTTTTTCTGAAAGGATTAAAGAAAAGTTAAGAATGAGATTATTATTGAAATATTTCTTGGGATCAATGAACTGAAAGATGGGATTGATGGACTATGTCCTTGATAGAAATTGTAAATGATGATAATGAATTGATAATGAGGATTGATAATAAATCATGTTCGCATTTCATACATTGATTGCTCCAGTTTATTGAGGCTTTAATACAAGTTACGCTTGGCGGAGGAAGCCTGTAAGTCGCGAGTGGTCGAGCGGAGGAAGCTCATGATGACCCATTTCCCTCCAAACTGTGATGCCCCAGGAAAGGATTCTAGATAGACATACATCATGCCATTAACAATAAGATTAATTGCTTGAATAAAAAGGGTTTGACATATGTACATGCATTTGTGAATTGTTATTACTTGTGTTTGTTGTCTTTAGCCACTGTTAGTATCATTTGCTTTAACGTGATTAGCTATGACTTACTCCCTTCCTGTACTTGTGTGTAGGTAATTAAGATCATGTTTTCACAGAGGGAGAGTAGGGATGGCAAGGGATATGAGATTCCCTTCCTGATCGGTGGAGTTTTGAGAACCATGCTCTGGGTTATAGTCGATGTCTTAAATAACTCAGAGTCTAAGTTAGTTTGAACTATTAAGTTATGTTGTTTAAAATACTTAAGTTGTAACTTCTATGTTTTGCTTCCGCGCTTTATGTTGTAATGACAGTTCGCTTCCGCACTTGAAACGATAAAATTTTGAATCTCGTTTGCGAAAAATTATTCTCTATTTTATTATTATAAATAAATCAAGGTTAGAAAGTTGGGATGTTATATCAAGCATCAAGTTTCAAGCATCAAGTTTCAAGCATCAAGTTTCAAGCTCAAGTTTCAAGTTCAAGGCTCAAGCTCTCATGTTCAATGTTTAGTATAGCCTTGCCTATAGGAAATTTGTAAGGTAATGAAGAATTTTTATTACAAGTGCTTATGGATAAATTACATGTTCAATTCTAAGGAGAAGAAAAAGAACTTTTGCGAAAATGTTTTTAAGTTAGATTTTCTGTTATAATTATTTATGAAAACCTATGGTTAGATACTCTGCTTTAGAAAATCTTTTTTGTGAAAATAAGCAGAAGTAATCGATTACTTTCCTTGGATAATCGATTACCAAGCTTCTGAGTTGTGACCTGGGAATTTTAATTAAAATATAATCGATTACATTTTAAATAATCGATTACCTTCCTCACAGGGAGTAGATAATCAATTACCTTGTTTTTATAATCGATTACTTTATTAAAAATGAATTTCACTGTTTTCACAGAAAGTTGATAATCGATTACCTTGGTTTTAATAATCGATTACTTTCTTAAAAACTAATTTCAAAGTTTTCTCAGAATGAAGATAATCGATTACCTTCTTCAAGTAATTGATTACCTTTAAGTTTTCTTGAAATCCGTGTCAGAATCAATCTTAAATGTTTCCAGATTTGTTTTTATATAATTGATTCTGATTTATTTCCAAAATTTGAAATTGATTTTATTTTTGAAAATATTCCTTATTTGTTTTAAGAATCAAATCTGGGATTTATTTTCTAAATCTTTTTTATCCTGTTTTGATTTTAAAATTAATTTAAAATTAATTTTATTTTTATTCTGAAATCTTTTACTTACTGTTGATTTCAAAAATAATCTTTATTTATTTGTTTTCTAAAATCTATTCAAGAAATTTTTTTTAGAATCCTAGTTTTTCAATTCTTATATGATCAACACGTTTTGCTTCTTCTTCTTCTTCTTGTAACACCCCTAATTTTTCGTCTCTCAAATAACAAATAAAATAGATTATAACAATGATTTTATAATTGTTTTCCTATTAGTTATAAAAGTTTAAGTTTCTATACATTATGTGTTTAGAAATATAAAAGTATGAGATATATTTTTATAAAGAGTATTTTGTACAAAAATGTGAATATTGTAATCTAGTCCTTGGGTTGGGACTTAATTGCAATGTTAAAAAGGTTTTGGGAAAAGAGTTATTAGATTATTAATTTTGAAATGTTATCAGTATGTAACCGGTTAGAAAGGCTTTGTAACCGGTTACACGATGAACTCAGAACCTGGTTAGTGGATTTTGATGAGTAACCATTTGATTAAATCACGTTTTGCCACGAAAACAATTCGATTTTGTAGTGGGGAATACGTGTCACCTTGCATGATCATCAAGTTTCCCTATAAATACTCAATTTGAGGGTCAAATTGAGGGTTTCTGGGTTGAGTGTTGATGTTGTGACCAGATTACTGTTCCATCTTTGTTATGTTCTATTCTCTTTAATCTTTGAGAATCAGACCGAGTGTGATACACCATTACAAAGCTTGATCTTCAAGCTTTGTATTGAGGTATAGAATGTGAATTGAGAGTGCTTATTGAAGAAGTTTTGAGCTTTGAAAGTTGAGGATCAAGTCTGTCCAGAACCAGAACTGAGTTCGTGGGACTGTCTTTAGGGTTTGATTTTGGTGAGTACACGCACTCCCTGAGTCTCAAATCTGTTTCTAAAGCTTGTGCATGTTGCATAGGATAAAGTCTAACCACTTTCCCCAATTTGTTTGTCCATTTCATATGTCAAAAACTTTGATTTTGGAACTCTGTTGAAACTGTCATGCTTAAAGGGCAGAGCTTAAGGAATTCGTGTTTTTCTTTAAGGAACCAGTGTTGATACTCTACAAGCGCAACTTAGAGGTAAGGGAGAAGCTATCATTTGCTAGAATGAGATCAGATTATGTGAAATTATAGGTTGAGTCACCATGAGACTCAAAAGGGCATTATATTAATGTATTAAAAGGCTTGGAGGCCATTTATGTAACACTCTCACTTTTATTAGTTACTTTTAGGTTTTATTAAAATTAGAGATTTAAAATTCCTTTTTAAGCTTAATTACTTATAAAAACTTTTACGAAAATCCGGCAGAGTTTCCTCTGTTTTCCGGACTTCCCAAAAATTTTCTTCTAAAAACCTGTCAGTCCAGAATTGTTTAAAAACATAAACAACAACAGTTTGATAAGTACACAGATCCTAATGCCCCAAATAATACAAGTTGCGGGGCAAGCTACTAATTCATATTATAAATTACATTAAATAATTATCCACTCATAATATCTAATAAACATTCCACGTAATGGAATGAAAATCCTGCTCGGGCGGCACGGGTGTATGCTCCACTTGTGTACCTGAAAAATATTAACCACACAGGGGAAGCATCACACAGAACTTAAAAGAGAGATTTCTAAGCAGATATATACGACACACCAAGACCATTCAAACCTATACTATACTACTTAATTCATGCTCCTCTTTACTTTCGCTCTATCCTTTTTACCCCTTTTTCCTAATTACCCTAGTTTCTCTATTCCCCCTCTTTCCAGCTAACCTATTTCTTTTCTTCTTTTCCCATAACCACTCTATTAGCCATTTTTCCTTTCCATTATCATTTTCATTTCCTTCCCCATTTTTATTCCCTTTTTATTCCAGTTTCATTACCCTTTTTCCCTTAATCAATGATATGTCCCTATCCGTTTCCGTTATCCCTTTTTCCTTTTCCTAAATCTTTCCATTACCTTGACCATTATTCATTCCCTTTAATTCCTTTACCGATTCCATTTTTATTTATTTCCTTTATTCATTTTCCATTATGTGTAACCTCAATCAGAGATCTACACACCGTGTTTGCAACCACAAACAGTGATCTGCAAACGCTGTGTACGCAACCACAAACAGTGATCTGCATACGTATGCAACCACAAACAGTGATCTGCATACGTGTATACAACCACAAACAGTGATCTGTATACACCCATCTCGTTTATGTAACCTAAAACAGAGATCTACATAAACTTCCCTTACCTTTTTATTATTTGGCCACAGGGTCAATACAACCACCTGCGCCGTGCCACAGGGTCAATACAACCACCTGTGACATGTACCATATTTATTTGGCCACAGGGTCAATACAACCACCTGCGCCGTGCCACAGGGTAAATACAACCACCTGTGACATATACCATTTTTATTTGGCCACAGGGTCAATACAACCACCTGCGCCGTGCCACAGGGTCAATACAACCACCTGCGACATTTACCATTCTTATTATCTCTGTATTATCGTATCAGTTTTATCCCTTTACTTTTAGTTCCTTAACTCTATCTAATACTTTTAGTTTCCTAACACTTCTTTATCCTCTATTATTGTCTCACTTAACTCACGCCTTCCCTTAACAACTTAGTATTATTTCCTTGCCATCTTATACTTAAGTACTTTTCGTTACTAATTACTCTCATACTAACTCTTAGTTGTTCACCTATTCTTTTTCTTTTCTTTTTCTTCTTTTTTTCCTTATAATTCTGTTTATTTATTTCTTTCTTGTTATTCCGTTTATTTTGTTACTAATTGCTTTAACTCTTCTTTATCTAACTTTTCTTTTCCTAATTATCTTCCTTATTACATATCCTATTATTACATCATTAGTCCTATTCTACTCAGTAGTCTCACTAAATTCTCTTCACTCTCATTTGTTCATTTCTAAATATATTTCCCTATTCACCATTTCTATTCTTTTGCCACACCCTACCGATCTAATTGATTAGTTATTCTATTACCTATCTTTTATTCATCACTATTTGTTTCCCCTATTTACTTCATCTATCTTTCGTCATTATTAGCGGGTTACCCTAGGTTCATTAACAATTAATATTTCCCCCGGTCCTAGCGATAGATATAACTACCCAAAAATACACCCCTTAAGGACTGGTAATGAAACCCCTTACCTTGGGGTTCTAACAGAACCTGCTTCGAGGCACGACGAGGAGATCCTGTTTCTACTCACGGCATTACGCGGTTCGTTGCTCGCATATTAGCTGGTCCTAAAGTCCTTCATCGTCTGACTATATTATTAAATCAAATAGAAATCAATTTATTGCGCTAAAATCGTCTCAATTTGAAATCTCAACAATTAATATGAAGTTTCAAATTAAAATCGTTGGTTTCTCAATAAAATAGTGTAGTTTCTTATTGAAAAGCATTTAATTATAATTTACAAACCAACATAACATAGGATTTCAAATTAAGATCATTATCTTCTCAATAAAATACTAGATCTTTTTGCTAAAAGTACGCTAACTTTCAAAAATAACATCTTCTTCAAAAATACATTAAAGTAAAGTAATTTTAGTTTTAAGTTACAAAATCAAATGCGAAATTTGACACTATTAATTCCGAACTAAAAGGAAGTGTGCTCAATTCAAAATAAATCCAAGTTACAAGTATATCATTCAATTAATTACACTTCCCCTTAATTTGAAATTAATGTTCACGCTTTAATTTGAATTAACATTATGCCGAGTATATCAGTTTCCTAATTAACTGAGGTATCGTTTAGCTCAGGGACAACTCAACCAAACTAAGCGACAACTCACTTACTTAGGAACCCAACACATTTAACAAAAGTACTTTTAAAATTAATCGTTCGACATAACAGTTAATTCTGCCCTAACATAAATCAACGTACTAATTAAAAATCATTATTGATAACAATATAATTAAAATCAATATAAATTATAGTTTAATTTCCCAAAACAATTTGATACTAAATAATTATTACCATTAACATTAAAATTAGTATTAATATAAAAATTAAAATACAACATAGAGCAATTAAAAAGGTATTAGAGATATACCCTCGAATATGGTTTTGAAGCAGCAGGGAAGACAAAACCGCTTCGGTTCACGACGATCCGGCTTACCCCGAGCCAAGAAGCTACACCAATCTGACCCGACTCAACCCAGAAACCAACTACCCGCTCCGGTCCAACCCGGTTCGTGGACGAACCGGTTCAGAACACACCCACACAGGTTGCTGCATCCTTGGCAGCAACAGCACCACCTCCATGGTAGGGGCAGCAACAGACAGTGGCGGCAGCAAACAGTGGCGGAGCGGCGAGCATAACCCAGCGGCGGCGACGGCGAACCGCGAGCGCCGGTTCAGAGAGGGAAAAGAAAGAGCGATCGCGATTTGGGGAGGAGGGAAGTGGTGGCACACAAAAATCAGCGGCTACGCTCCATGGAGGCCGCGAGTCGCGAATGGGTGGAGGAACACGAGCGTGGCGGCGGCGGCGGCTCTTCGGCTGTGGCGGAGAGAGAGAGACCGGCGTGAGGTGAGAGAGAGGGAGCACGTGAGAGAGAGACTGGACTGGGGAGAGAAACGGTTTTGGAAGGGAAAAAAAATAAAACATGAGAGAGGAGCTTAGAGCCCATGGCTATGGAAGAAGAAGAAGTTGAAGATGGAGAGTGAAAGGGGGTTAGGGCCGGCGGCTTTTGGCAAGGAGAAGAAGGAAAATTTGTTTCCCCCAAATGCACAACAAACAGCACACACGTGAACTGCTTCTTCTTCTTTTTTTTTAATTCATTATTATTATTATTATTATTATTATGTACTAATAAACATTTTTTTTAACATATACACTAATACACACTTTTATTTATTTTATTTTATTTATTCTTTTATTTTAAAACTCAAAATACCAATAATCAATTTTAAATACTAGAATAAAAATTATTAAGTAAGAAACTTATAAATATTTCCAATAAAATATTTTCATATGAAATATATCAAAATAAAGTAAAACACATAAAGTATATTTTTGATATAGGATAACTATTTTAAATGAATTTACTTTAGAACATAAAAGAAATGAAATATATTTTCGTAATTAACATAATGTATTTTTATAAAAATACACAACTAAATAATTGATTTTTAAGAAACATTAATTTAAGTCAATACAACTTATAAATATATATTAGGAATTAAAATTAGGGATGTTACATTTCTCCCCCACTTATTGAAATTTCGTCCTCGAAATTCCAGTTGTCCCTTGACTTGGAGGAGCATCCCTTGGCATAGTTTCCAACCATGTCAATTGATTCCTCCGGTTCCATTCTTCCATTGGAGGAATTCCTAAGGTGAAAGTTCGTCGACATACTAACTTGTCTCCTATGGGGTTGATCTCAGCCAATCGGGTCCTGCGAAGAGTTTCCAGAGACTGAGGTCATCCCTTGCGGTGCACCAACATAACACCTTAAGTGAGGCTTCACTTCGCGGCTTCACTCTTATCCTTTTTCCTTCACCTTTGTCAATCGGATAGGATCCGAATTGAGTCATCAAGTCTCCCCCACTTAGTATCAGCATACCTAAGTAGGCCGAAGGCAGGGAGAAAACTAGGTTGATTCTAAGAATTTATTGGCTAAGTACTTAATTGGTTGGCGAGGTGGTACATGGCTAAATTGACTTCTAGTTGGTATTATTGGTGTTACTTTTAAATTTCCTAGGCCATATCTCAGATCTTGCATTAAGAGAAGAGGGCGAGTTGATGATTTTACTTAACTGGTTCGGGTGGAAGTACTGAATAAAGTTGCCCTAAACTGGATGGTTTTGTAACCAACTGTTCACGGGTCTTGGTAAGGTTCTTAATGGAGTGAAAGTTAGATTTGGCTTTGATGAAACTAGAATTTCTACGTGGGTTGTTCTGATTCTAACTAAGATATTGCAATAATGTAGCATGTCAATAAACGCGAAGATCGGGATGGTCAGTCCCAACCTCACATCTATCAACAGTACATCGTCGCAGATAATGATAATATTATCCTTTAACAGGTGCAAGAGTAAGGATGACCAATCCTACCCTTACACTCCATTAAAAGATAACACTATCACAAGGTCCTTTCGGTTAACTTTCTCAATGAGATCTTACAACTGATTGGGATTTCCTATGATTTTTCATGATTTCCTACGAATTTGGATTGAGCCTATATGTGTATATACATACTCCCTAAGTTTGACAGTTCCTCTTAGTGAGAGGTCCGGAAATTGGATTCTAGGTGTAACAGCCCAGGAAAGATGAATTTAGCAAGGTCCTCCTTAAAGGATTAGCAGAGATGGAGACTTGAGGTTCTAAAATAAGTCCCCATATTAGTAGAAGAATGTGCCTCTAATCATTTCGCTCAAGTCCTTCCGAACAAACTCTCTTCTTTCTTGGGGTAGTTTGAAGTAATGTGGCCCGACTACTCGCACCTAAAGCAACAAGCTTCCTATTTAAAGTGGTTCAGGAACCAATCTATACCACGGTGGGGTTTCCCTCACTATGGCATAGTGGTGTAACACGTGAAGCTATCCCGTTCAGTTTGGGACCCCCGATTAATTGTCGTGTCTCCTTTTGTCATCGTTCGTTTCTAGTGCCAATCCCATTTTATAGGTGATTAGCACCTTCGCCAGTCATGACAAGTTTGACTCACCTTGACTTTCCCAAGGTACTCCGACTGCTCATTATCTGGAGCTACTTCCTCCCGCATACTTATTTTCCCCGCAAGTCTTCAACCAACCAAGTCCTAGACTCAGTCTTTCAACGATCCATTTGAGTCACAACCCTCTTTCCTTCTTTATTCGAGAGTAATCTTGGAATCCAGTCTTCAAACTAGTTTTAATTTTCATCATAGCTCTATCGCCCAGTAAAACCCTGCCTGCATTTCCATTGGAGCGAGTTCAAGTGGCGGGAGCTGGCACAGAGTTAGCCGATGCTTATTCCCCGGATACCGTCATTGCTTCTTCTCCGGGAAAAGAAGTTCACGACCCGTAGGCCTTTTACCTCCACGCGGCATTGCTCGGGGATAAAATTAATTGAAGCAGAGCCTACCTCGAAGAATACACAGGACTTGCACGTCTCATCGCCGGACTGTGCGACAGACCACAATATTACGTCCCCTCGATCACCCTTCCCTTGAACCTGAACAGGTCGAGAGAGATGAACCCGCACCACATTTTATAACCTTCGAACCGAAAGCCCCAACTAGAGATGGAAGCACTTCGCCTTCCAATCTACTCCTCTATAGCATGTAGTCCACCGAATCAAGTCTTCAAAGGTTTCCGATTTAGGAAGGAAATTTCCATCTTCCTACCCCTAGCTAAACGATTGATCTCAGTCGAAGCGGGGTGCTATCACTAGGTGCGTTTCTCATAGTACTAAGATTCTGTAATAGAAATAAATTATGGCACGAACGGTTGATAACTATAAAATTGGCTAAGTCCACCTAAATATCTAAATATATATATATATATATATATACATATTATATATAAACATACTGACCTACTACAACCGGACTTGACACTACTTTTCGGTTACTCTCTTGGTGAGATAACCATTGGAGTAACTCGCAACTCCGTGGCCGAGGACAACTGCTCTGATACCAAAATGTAACACTCTCACTTTTATTAGTTACTTTTAGGTTTTATTAAAATTAGAGATTTAAAATTCCTTTTTAAGCTTAATTACTTATAAAAACTTTTACGAAAATCCGGCAGAGTTTCCTCTGTTTTCCGGACTTCCCAAAAATTTTCTTCTAAAAACCTGTTAGTCCAGAATTGTTTAAAAACATAAACAACAACAGTTTGATAAGTACACAGATCCTAATGCCCCAAATAATACAAGTTGCGGGGCAAGCTACTAATTCATATTATAAATTACATTAAATAATTATCCACTCATAATATCTAATAAACATTCCACGTAATGGAATGAAAATCCTGCTCGGGCGGCACGGGTGTATGCTCCACTTTTGTACCTGAAAAATATTAACCACACAGGGGAAGCATCACACAGAACTTAAAAGAGAGATTTCTAAGCAGATATATACGACACACCAAGACCATTCAAACCTATACTATACTACTTAATTCATGCTCCTCTTTACTTTCGCTCTATCCTTTTTACCCCCTTTTCCTAATTACCCTAGTTTCTCTATTCCCCCTCTTTCCAGCTAACCTATTTCTTTTCTTCTTTTCCCATAACCACTCTATTAGCCATTTTTCCTTTCCATTATCATTTTCATTTCCTTCCCCATTTTTATTCCCTTTTTATTCCAGTTTCATTACCCTTTTTCCCTTAATCAATGATATGTCCCTATCCGTTTCCGTTATCCCTTTTTCCTTTTCCTAAATCTTTCCATTACCTTGACCATTATTCATTCCCTTTAATTCCTTTACCGATTCCATTTTTATTTATTTCCTTTATTCATTTTCCATTATGTGTAACCTCAATCAGAGATCTACACACCGTGTTTTGCAACCACAAACAGTGATCTGCAAACGCTGTGTACGCAACCACAAACAGTGATCTGCATACGTATGCAACCACAAACAGTGATCTGCATACGTGTATACAACCACAAACAGTGATCTGTATACACCCATCTCGTTTATGTAACCTCAGACAGAGATCTACATAAACTTCCCTTACCTTTTTATTATTTGGTCACAGGGTCAATACAACCACCTGCACCGTGCCACAGGATCAATACAACCACCTGTGACATGTACCATATTTATTTGGCCATAGGGTCAATACAACCACCTGCGCCGTGCCACAGGGTCAATACAACCACCTGTGACATATACCATTTTTATTTGGCCACAGGGTCAATACAACCACCTGCGCCGTGCCACAGGGTCAATACAACCACCTGCGACATTTACCATTCTTATTATCTCTGTATTATCGTATTAGTTTTATCCCTTTACTTTTAGTTCCTTAACTCTATCTAATACTTTTAGTTTCCTAACACTTCTTTATCCTCTATTATTGTCTCACTTAGCTCACGCCTTCCCTTAACAACTTAGTATTATTTCCTTGCCATCTTATACTTAAGTACTTTTCGTTATTAATTACTCTCATACTAACTCTTAGTTGTTTACCTATTCTTTTTCTTTTCTTTTTCTTCTTTTTTTCCTTATAATTCTGTTTATTTATTTCTTTCTTGTTATTCCGTTTATTTTGTTACTAATTGCTTTAACTCTTCTTTATCTAACTTTTCTTTTCCTAATTATCTTCCTTATTACATATCCTATTATTACATCATTAGTCCTATTCTACTCAGTAGTCTCACTAAATCCTCTTCACTCTCATTTGTTCATTTCTAAATATATTTCCCTATTCACCATTTCTATTCTTTTGCCACACCCTTCCGATCTAATTGATTAGTTATTCTATTACCTATCTTTTATTCATCACTATTTGTTTCCCCTATTTACTTCATCTATCTTTCTTCATTATTAGCGGGTTACCCTAAGGTTCATTAACAATTAATATTTCCCCCGATCCTAGCGATAGATATAACTACCCAGAAATACACCCCTTAAGGACTGGTAATGAAACCCCTTACCTTGGGGTTCTAACAGAACCTGCTTCGAGGCACGACGAGGAGATCCTATTTCTACTCACGGCATTACGCGGTTCGTTGCTCGCATATTAGCTGGTCCTAAAGTCCTTCATCGTCTGACTATATTATTAAATCAAATAGAAATCAATTTATTGCGCTAAAATCGTCTCAATTTGAAATCTCAACAATTAATATGAAGTTTCAAATTAAAATCGTTGGTTTCTCAATAAAATAGTGTAGTTTCTTATTGAAAAGCATTTAATTATAATTTACAAACCAACATAACATAGGATTTCAAATTAAGATCATTATCTTCTCAATAAAATACTAGATCTTTTTGCTAAAAGTACGCTAACTTTCAAAAATAACATCTTCTTCAAAAATACATTAAAGTAAAGTAATTTTAGTTTTAAGTTACAAAATCAAATGCGAAATTTGACACTATTAATTCCGAACTAAAAGGAAGTGTGCTCAATTCAAAATAAATCCAAGTTACAAGTATATCATTCAATTAATTACACTTCCCCTTAATTTGAAATTAATGTTCACGCTTTAATTTGAATTAACATTATGCCGAGTATATCAGTTTCCTAATTAATTGAGGTATCGTTTAGCTCAGGGACAACTCAACCAAGCTAAGTGACAGCTCACTTACTTAGGAACCCAACACATTTAACAAAAGTACTTTTAAAATTAATCGTTCGACATAACAGTTAATTTTGCCCTAACATAAATCAACGTACTAATTAAAAATCATTATTGACAACAATATAATTAAAATCAATATAAATTATAGTTTAATTTCCCAAAACAATTTGATACTAAATAATTATTACCATTAACATTAAAATTAGTATTAATATAAAAATTAAAATACAACATAGAGCAATTAAAAAGGTATTAGAGATATACCCTCGAATATGGTTTTGAAGCAGCAGGGAAGACAAAACCGCTTCGGTTCACGACGATCCGGCTTACCCCGAACCAAGCAGCTACACCAATCTGACCCGACTCAACCCAGAAACCAACTACCCGCTCCGATCCAACCCGGTTCGTGGACGAACCGGTTCAGAACACACCCACACAGGTTGTTGCATCCTTGGCAGCAACAGCACCACCTCCATGGTAGGGGCAGCAACAGACAGTGGCGGCAGCAAACAGTGGCGGAGCGGCGAGCATAACCCAGCAGCGGCGGCGGCGAACCGCGAGCGCCGGTTTAGAGAGGGAAAAGAAAGAGCAATCGCGATTTGGGGAGGAGGGAAGTGGTGGCACACAAAAATCAGCGGCTACGCTCCATGGAGGCCGCGAGTCGCGAATGGGTGGAGGAACACGAGCGTGGCGGCGGCGGCTCTTCGGCTGTGAGAGAGAGGGAGCACGTGAGAGAGAGACTGGACTGGGGAGAGAAACGGTTTTGGAAGGGAAAAAAAATAAAACATGAGAGAGGAGCTTAGAGCCCATGGCTATGGAAGAAGAAGAAGTTGAAGATGGAGAGTGAAAGGGGGTTAGGGCCAGCGGCTTTTGGCAAGGAGAAGAAGGAAAATTTGTTTCCCCCAAATGCACAACAAACAGCACACACGTGCACTGCTTCTTCTTCTTCTTTTTTTTTAATTCATTATTATTATTATTATTATTATGTACTAATAAACATTTTTTTTAACATATACACTAATACACACTTTTATTTATTTTATTTTATTTATTCTTTTATTTTAAAACTCAAAATATCAATAATCAATTTTAAATACTAGAATAAAAATTATTAAGTAAGAAACTTATAAATATTTCCAATAAAATATTTTCATATGAAATATATCAAAATAAAGTAAAACACATAAAGTATATTTTTGAAATGTACCAGGCTTCAGATCAATACTAAACTCAACTTCTCTTCTTGGAGGCAATCCGGGAATCTCCGTAGAAAAGACTTCCGGAAACTCACGGACCACAGGAATTTGACTCACATCAGATACTTCGTCAACTTCTATGGCAGATAGAGTAGAATCACTAAAGATGACTGCTTTCTTACGACAGTCAATTAGAACGTGATGCTGAGCCATCCAGTCCATACCCAGAATAACATCTAATCTAGTCAAAGGCAGACAAATGAGATTGATTTTGAATTCCCGCTCCAAAACTCGGAGTGGACAATCCAAACACATCTGAGAAGTAATTACTGAAGAATTCGTAGGGGTAGAAACCAACAATTTATAAGACATTTCTATAGTAGACAACCCTAGTCTCTTCATGCATTCCATAGAAATGAATGAATGAGATGCACCACAATCAAACAAAACACCACAAGAATTGCCATTAACATGGCAAATACCTCTTATCAGCTCATCATCATCTGTCACCTCTTCGCCATCTAGAGTGTACACCTTGCCCTTCTGCATTGGCTGACTCCCACCAGATTTCTGTGCACTAGCCACATTGACCTCTCTCTTCACAGGATTTTTAGGGCAGTTGGAAACAAAGTGCCCGGGCTGTCCACACAAGTAACAGAGTCCATCTCTTCGACCCATATTCCAGCACACCCCCTTGTGTTGCCTCCCACAATGTGTACAAGTAGGAACAGGACCAAGAGATATTGCAGATTGCCCTGCTCCTCTAGGGACTGAAGGTCTGGGGTTAGAATAAGGACCAGATTTTTGCATAGGACCAGACAATTTCTGAGATGCCCTACTTCGCTCCTCTGCTTGTTCCTGCTTGAGTGAATCTTCATAAGCACTAGTCATGTTCACTAGTTGAGAGAGATTAGAGATTCCTTGATAGAAAAAAACAGTTTTGATCTTGGGATGGAGACCAGCCTCAAACTTGATACATTTAGTGCGTTCATCTGCATCCCGGTAGCTGCCCGAATAGCGAATGAGATCCTCGAATTGAGTTGCATACTCTCCAACACTGAGGTTCCCTTGCTTCAGCTCAAGAAAAGCCACTTCCTTCTCCCTCCTTACATTTTCCGGAAAGTACTTTCCCAGAAAACGGACCTTGAAAAGGTCCCATGAAATAAGTTCATTAGCTGCTTCCAAGCCTCTCCTTTGTTGGTCCCATCAATGTTCTGCCTCACCAATCAGCACATACTCCACTAGTCGCATATACTGGTCACCCGGTGGCTGCAGCGAGCGGAAAACCTTTTCCATCTCCTGGAGCCATCTTTGAGCTCCATCGGGATTGTAACCCCCTTCAAACTTCGGCGGATCGCTCTTTCTAAAGCGGCCCATCCAGTCAATCTCCACTGGTGGTGGTGGAGGAGGCTGAAGTGCTGCTGCAGCTACAACAATGTTCTGGGCTTGATTCTGCTGCAGATTTGCAAGATTATCAGCTTGTTGCTGCTGAACTTGGGCTTGGTTCTGCTGCAATTGAACCAGAGTTTCAAGTATTGCAGCAATTCTGTCATTGTCAGCCCGTCTCCCTGCCATACTGTTGAGTCATGGAAGGAAAACCAGTTAATGATAGAACAATTAAATAAACTGCTAATATCCTACAACTTCTACTTAGACACTGCACTAAGTACATTGGTTACTCGCTCGGTGAGTAACCATAGGAGTAGTGAGTTCATACTCCAAAGGCCGAGGGAAACTGCTCTGATACCATAAATGTAACACCCTAATAAATCTTACCCTTAATTCCCAAATATTAAAAATGTGTACTTAAAAATTCTTTTTTTAGTTTAATAAAATCACCCGTCAGACGGACGGAGTTTTGTCTGTTTTTCGGACTTTCCAAAATTTAACCTGTATATAACATTGTCAATAAAATATAATCAACAGCCAGCAGGGCTGCACCTCATGCACATAACAAACAAAAGCCCCATGGGCGCAAAATAAACATCCTGTATCAGTTATCAGTGTAAGCGGAATATGTGTACTAGGTGCAACTAGCATGATGCTCAAATATAGCTATGCCAAAGACAATATCCTAAGCCTCAACAAAAATATATGGACCTCACAAATACATCAAAAGAATAAGGAGGCTTAGGTCACATATAGTCCTAATCCCCATAATAACCCTACTCTCCCTGTGAGGGAGAGCACTCCTGCTCGGCCGGGGGCTGTGCTAACTCAATCTCTGTACTTGAAAGATAGTAAGGGAGTGAGCATTGCACATGAATAGAAAAGCAGTTTCTAGATAGGCATAACAACTAACCAGGCCAAACACACTTAGCATTTTATTCACATAAACACATTATCATAGCAAGCATACCACATTTCCAATTCCATCATTTTATCAGTGCTGGTTCCCCTTTAGTTACTTCATTTCCACCATATAGTTCCATTTTAACTATTTTCCCCGTTTCCAATTAAATCCCGTTATAACCCCTTACCTTTTTCCTTAATCTTTCTCTTTTATTTACGGTGTATGTATCTCTCCACCAAATCGAAGGCCTACATACATACACCAACCACGATGTATGTCTCCACCAAATCGAAGGCCTACATACATCGCGTTTCCATTACCATTATCTTGTCCAATTTTATTCGATGTTTCTCTTAATCATTTCCTTTTTAATTACGGTGTATGTATGTCTCCACCAAATCGAAGGCCTACATACATACACCAATCACGATGTATGTCTCCACCAAATCGAAGGCCTACATACATCGCGTTCCCTTTACCATTTACCTTATTTTATCCATTGTCCTTTCCTTTTTCGTTTTTATTTAGGGTGTATGTATGTCTCCACCAAATCGAAGGCCTACATACATACACCATCGACGATGTATGTCTCCACCAAATCGAAGGCCTACATACATCGCCCCGTTTACGTTGTATTGTCTCCCCCAAATCGAAGGCCTACAATACAACCCAAATTTTACGATGTATCGTCTCCCCCAAATCGAAGGCCTACGATACATCACCACATTTATCCAATATTAATTGTAATTATTTTGTCCACCAATTCCGTTTAATATTTATCAAATCATTCTAAGCACAAGCACCATTACAATTATCACCAATTAGCCACAATTCACTTTCACATAAACAATTAGAGTACCAATAATAATAAACTTCACCTTTTCATATAATCATGCAACAACTACATTTATTATTTTTCACTTGTCCAAATTATTGATTCAAAATCCTAAATTAGGGGTCCATGGCATTTATTTTCCTCAGTTAAAAACCTAACCTCATTCTCTACTTTTTATAGTTCCATAATTAATAATTAAGCCTATTTTCAACATTTTCCTTAGTTTCTAAATTGGGGTTCCTAATTTCCTACCCTAACACATAAACTCCTAGTCAACCATTATAACTAAATACAAACACTTTCCTAGAACAAGCCAATGCTCACTATATCCACCCCCTTACCTCAAGCACTTAAGGATGAAAGGATTCCAAGTGCTCTAAGCTTGAATTTGCCCACCAAGAGTTCAAAATCCACAAGAGATGGTAGAACCTATTATAAAACCATAAAAAGTAAATTATTGCTCATACCATGATTCTCATGCCAAGTTCCATGGTAAGGTGAAGGTCCTATGTTTAAAAATGAAACCCTCCATGAGAGGGAGGAGAGAGCAAATTCGGATTTAGAGAGGGAGGGATGAAATCAAGGGCTTGGCACTTACTTGAAGCAAGAAGGGAGAAGATGAGGTTGTGTTAGAGGTGTGGCCATGGTGGTTCCTCCATGGTTGAGAAGCTTGAAGATCAAGAGGAGAGAGAAAGGGGAAATTCGTGTGAGAGAGGGAGAGTGGAGAAGAGTGATTATCAACACATTTTCTTGATGGGGTTTTGATGGAGAATGATGATTATGGCTTGGTTTAACTTAAAATCAAGTGTTTATGGAGTGGGTGATGAGATTGAAGCCTAGGGTTTAGAGAGAGAAGCAAAAGGGGAATGAATGGAGAAGAAGACTCAACGTGTTTTATGCTGTTTCTGCACGAAGTATCCGGATACTTTGGCTGATATCCGGATACTTTTACCAGATGCGAAATTCTGGTGTGCGGAAGTCTGTTGACTTTGCATTGACTATGCCATAACTTCTTCGTTAACCGTCGGATCTTGCTCAAATTTGACGAGCAACTTCTTAAAAATCATATCTTCATATCCAACGGTGGGAATTGTGTTTGGAGTCTTAAATCTTTTATTCCTAATTTTTCCTTATATTTTATAACTTTTATCATTTAACATCTATTTAATGTTTTATTAGCTCTCAACTTAATCTTTCCTTCACCCTCACATCCTAAGTCTATTAACATAGAACCTAAACTTAGAAATTTAATTGAAGATGTTACAATTCTCTCCCACTTACCAGAATTTCGTCCTCGAAATTCAGCTGTCCTGAAACAACTGAGGATAAGACTCCTTCATCTTGCTCTCCAGCTCCCAAGTAGCCTCTTCCACGTTGTTTCTGTTCCAAATCACCTTCACCAATGAAATTTCCTTGCCCCGGAGCTGCTTAATCTGCCTGTCCTCAATTCTGATCGGGAGGATCTCAAAAGTAAGATTCTCCTTCAAGGGCAAATCGTCAGCTGCTACCACATGGGAGGGATCATGAATGTACTTCCTCAGCTGGGAAACATGAAATACACCATGAAGTCTAGACAAATGTGGAGGCAAAGCAATCCTGTATGCCAAAGGCCCAACTCTTTCCAGAATCTCATAAGGTCCAACAAACCTCGGAGTCAGCTTCTTTGACTTGATTGCCCGACCAATGCCAGTGGTAGGGGACACCCTAAGAAACACATGATCACCCACATCAAACTCTAGGGGTCTCCTACGCTTATCTGCATAGCTCTTTTGCCTGTCTTGAGAAGTCTTCATTTTATGCTTAATCATTGCGATCTTCTCTGTGGTTTCTTGCACCAACTCTGGTCCAGTCAACAAGTTCTCCCCAATCTGGAACCAACAAAGAGGCGTTCTGCACTTTCTACCATATAGTGCCTCAAAAGGTACCATGCCAATACTAGAGTGAAAGCTGTTGTTGTAAGTAAATTTCATCAATGGTAACAACTCCTCCCAACTACCAGCCTGCTCTAGAACACAAGCCCTCAACAGATCCTCCAAAGTCTGAATAGTACGCTCGGACTGCCCATCCGTTTGAGGATGATAGGCTGTACTAAACCTCAACTTGGTACCCAAGGCCTGCTGAAGACTCTGCCAAAATCTGGATAAAAACCGTGGATCACGATCAGACACAATACTAGAAGGCACACCATGAAGCCTCACTATGTCCCAAATGTACAACTGTGTCAGCTTCTCCAGTGTGAACTTCTTATTGGTCGGAATAAAGTGAGCACACTTTGTTAAACGATCTACCACAACCCACACACCATCACAACCTGCTGCAGTCCTAGGTAGACCTGTCACAAAGTCCATGGCTATGCTATCCCACTTCCATTCAGGGATGTCAAGTGATCGCAACGGACCACCTGGCTTTTGGTGCTCAATCTTCACCTTCTGACAAGTCAAGCAGTGAGACACATGGTCGGCCACATCAGTCTTCAACCCTGGCCACCAATAGATCTTCTTCAAATCCTAATACATCTTTGTGGTACCGGGATGGAAACTCATTTTTGTTTGGTGAGCTTCCCACAATATGTCTCTTCGAATCTGGAAGTCCATTGGAACACATATTCTACCTCTGAATCTGATGATTCCATCTGCACCCTTGATGAAATCAGGTTCCTCTTTACTTGCTGCTCCTTCTAGCAACTTCTAGAGCTCTTCGTCATCGGCTTGCCTTTCCTTTATCAAATCCATCAACTCACTAGTGACCTGCAACATTTCCAGAACAATACTCTTCTCTTTCACCAGCATGTTCAAGTTGAGATCACTAAACTCTTGGATTAGCTGCATCTCCTTCACCATCAAGTTGCTAACATGAAGAGTTTTGCGACTCAATGCATCGGTTACCACATTAGCTTTACCCGGATGGTATTGAAGATGAAAGTCATAATCTTTTAGGAACTCCATCCATCTCCTCTGTCTCATATTCAACTCCTTTTGATCGAAGAGATAACGGAGACTCTTGTGGTCACTGAACACTTCGAACTTTGTGCCATACAAGTAATATCTCCAGATTTTCAGGGCAAACACCACAGCTGCTAACTCCAAGTCATGAGTCGGATAATTCTGCTCATGCTGCCGCAACTGTCTGGATGCATAGGCCACAACTTTACCTTGCTGCATAAGTACACAACCCAAGCCTTGCTTCGAAGCATCACAATATACATCAAAGGGTTGGGTTGGTTCCGGCAAAATTAGAACCGGTGAACTCGTCAATCTCTTCTTCAGCTCTAAGAAACTGCTCTCACACTGCTGTGACCATTGATAAGGGACCTCTTTCCTGGTCAACATTGTCAATGGAAGAGCCATTTTGGAGAAACCTTCAATGAATCTCCGATAGTAACCTGCCAATCCCAAAAAGCTTCTGATTTCTGTGACTGTTGTGGGTCTCTCCCACTTTAACACCGCTTCCACCTTGGAGGGATCCACAACAACTCCCTGTGCAGAAATCACATGTCCCAGAAAATGGACTTCATCCAACCAAAAGCTACATTTAGACAGCTTGGCATATAACTGCTTTTCTTTGAGGACCTGCAGCACGATCCTCAAATGCTCCTCATGTTCACCTGGACTCTTAGAATAAATCAAAATGTCATCAATGAACACAATGACAAAAGAATCCAAATATGGCATGAAGATCCTATTCATGTAATCCATGAATATTTCAGGAGCGTTGGTCAATCCGAAAGGCATTACCACATACTCAAAGTGCCCATAACGCGTCCTGAAAGCAGTTTTTGGAATGTCCTCTTCACGGATACGAATTTGATGGTATCCCGATCGGAGGTCAATCTTAGAGAACACTGATGCACCCCTCAACTGATCCAACAAATCGTCAATGCGAGGGAGCGGATATTTGTTCTTTATTGTCACTGCATTCAGCTGCCTGTAATCAGTGCACATCCGAAGGCTACCGTCCTTCTTTTTGACAAAAAGGATAGGAGCACCCCAGGGTGACACACTTGGCCTGACAAGTCCCTTTGCTAATAGCTCCTCCAACTGCTTCTTTAGTTCTTCCAATTCCGGAGGCGCCATTCTATAAGGTGCAATAGAAATTGGACCTGTACCAGGCTTCAGATCAATACTAAACTCAACTTCTCTTCTTGGAGGCAATCCGGGAATCTCCGTAGAAAAGACTTCCGGAAACTCACGGACCACAGGAATTTGACTCACATCAGATACTTCGTCAACTTCTATGGCAGATAGAGTAGAATCACTAAAGATGACTGCTTTCTTACGACAGTCAATTAGAACGTGATGCTGAGCCATCCAGTCCATACCCAGAATAACATCTAATCTAGTCAAAGGCAGACAAATGAGATTGATTTTGAATTCCCGCTCCAAAACTCGGAGTGGACAATCCAAACACATCTGAGAAGTAATTACTGAAGAATTCGTAGGGGTAGAAACCAACAATTTATAAGACATTTCTATAGTAGACAACCCTAGTCTCTTCATGCATTCCATAGAAATGAATGAATGAGATGCACCACAATCAAACAAAACACCACAAGAATTGCCATTAACATGGCAAATACCTCTTATCAGCTCATCATCATCTGTCACCTCTTCGCCATCTAGAGTGTACACCTTGCCCTTCTGCATTGGCTGACTCCCACCAGATTTCTGTGCACTAGCCACATTGACCTCTCTCTTCACAGGATTTTTAGGGCAGTTGGAAACAAAGTGCCCGGGCTGTCCACACAAGTAACAGAGTCCATCTCTTCGACCCATATTCCAGCACACCCCCTTGTGTTGCCTCCCACAATGTGTACAAGTAGGAACAGGACCAAGAGATATTGCAGATTGCCCTGCTCCTCTAGGGACTGAAGGTCTGGGGTTAGAATAAGGACCAGATTTCTGCATAGGACCAGACAATTTCTGAGATGCCCTACTTCGCTCCTCTGCTTGTTCCTGCTTGAGTGAATCTTCATAAGCACTAGTCATGTTCACTAGTTGAGAGAGATTAGAGATTCCTTGATAGAAAAAAACAGTTTTGATCTTGGGATGGAGACCAGCCTCAAACTTGATACATTTAGTGCGTTCATCTGCATCCCGGTAGCTGCCCGAATAGCGAATGAGATCCTCGAATTGAGTTGCATACTCTCCAACACTGAGGTTCCCTTGCTTCAGCTCAAGAAAAGCCACTTCCTTCTCCCTCCTTACATTTTCCGGAAAGTACTTTCCCAGAAAACGGACCTTGAAAAGGTCCCATGAAATAAGTTCATTAGCTGCTTCCAAGCCTCTCCTTTGTTGGTCCCATCAATGTTCTGCCTCACCAATCAGCACATACTCCACTAGTCGCATATACTGGTCACCCGGTGGCTGCAGCGAGCGGAAAACCTTTTCCATCTCCTGGAGCCATCTTTGAGCTCCATCGGGATTGTAACCCCCTTCAAACTTCGGCGGATCGCTCTTTCTAAAGCGGCCCATCCAGTCAATCTCCACTGGTGGTGGTGGAGGAGGCTGAAGTGCTGCTGCAGCTACAACAATGTTCTGGGCTTGATTCTGCTGCAGATTTGCAAGATTATCAGCTTGTTGCTGCTGAACTTGGGCTTGGTTCTGCTGCAATTGAACCAGAGTTTCAAGTATTGCAGCAATTCTGTCATTGTCAGCCCGTCTCCCTGCCATACTGTTGAGTCATGGAAGGAAAACCAGTTAATGATAGAACAATTAAATAAACTGCTAATATCCTACAACTTCTACTTAGACACTGCACTAAGTACATTGGTTACTCGCTCGGTGAGTAACCATAGGAGTAGTGAGTTCATACTCCAAAGGCCGAGGGAAACTGCTCTGATACCATAAATGTAACACCCTAATAAATCTTACCCTTAATTCCCAAATATTAAAAATGTGTACTTAAAAATTCTTTTTTTAGTTTAATAAAATCACCCGTCAGACGGACGGAGTTTTGTCTGTTTTTCGGACTTTCCAAAATTTAACCTGTATATAACATTGTCAATAAAATATAATCAACAGCCAGCAGGGCTGCACCTCATGCACATAACAAACAAAAGCCCCATGGGCGCAAAATAAACATCCTGTATCAGTTATCAGTGTAAGCGGAATATGTGTACTAGGTGCAACTAGCATGATGCTCAAATATAGCTATGCCAAAGACAATATCCTAAGCCTCAACAAAAATATATGGACCTCACAAATACATCAAAAGAATAAGGAGGCTTAGGTCACATATAGTCCTAATCCCCATAATAACCCTACTCTCCCTGTGAGGGAGAGCACTCCTGCTCGGCCGGGGGCTGTGCTAACTCAATCTCTGTACTTGAAAGATAGTAAGGGAGTGAGCATTGCACATGAATAGAAAAGCAGTTTCTAGATAGGCATAACAACTAACCAGGCCAAACACACTTAGCATTTTATTCACATAAACACATTATCATAGCAAGCATACCACATTTCCAATTCCATCATTTTATCAGTGCTGGTTCCCCTTTAGTTACTTCATTTCCACCATATAGTTCCATTTTAACTATTTTCCCCGTTTCCAATTAAATCCCGTTATAACCCCTTACCTTTTTCCTTAATCTTTCTCTTTTATTTACGGTGTATGTATCTCTCCACCAAATCGAAGGCCTACATACATACACCAACCACGATGTATGTCTCCACCAAATCGAAGGCCTACATACATCGCGTTTCCATTACCATTATCTTGTCCAATTTTATTCGATGTTTCTCTTAATCATTTCCTTTTTAATTACGGTGTATGTATGTCTCCACCAAATCGAAGGCCTACATACATACACCAATCACGATGTATGTCTCCACCAAATCGAAGGCCTACATACATCGCGTTCCCTTTACCATTTACCTTATTTTATCCATTGTCCTTTCCTTTTTCGTTTTTATTTAGGGTGTATGTATGTCTCCACCAAATCGAAGGCCTACATACATACACCATCGACGATGTATGTCTCCACCAAATCGAAGGCCTACATACATCGCCCCGTTTACGTTGTATTGTCTCCCCCAAATCGAAGGCCTACAATACAACCCAAATTTTACGATGTATCGTCTCCCCCAAATCGAAGGCCTACGATACATCACCACATTTATCCAATATTAATTGTAATTATTTTGTCCACCAATTCCGTTTAATATTTATCAAATCATTCTAAGCACAAGCACCATTACAATTATCACCAATTAGCCACAATTCACTTTCACATAAACAATTAGAGTACCAATAATAATAAACTTCACCTTTTCATATAATCATGCAACAACTACATTTATTATTTTTCACTTGTCCAAATTATTGATTCAAAATCCTAAATTAGGGGTCCATGGCATTTATTTTCCTCAATTAAAAACCTAACCTCATTCTCTACTTTTTATAGTTCCATAATTAATAATTAAGCCTATTTTCAACATTTTCCTTAGTTTCTAAATTGGGGTTCCTAATTTCCTACCCTAACACATAAACTCCTAGTCAACCATTATAACTAAATACAAACACTTTCCTAGAACAAGCCAATGCTCACTATATCCACCCCCTTACCTCAAGCACTTAAGGATGAAAGGATTCCAAGTGCTCTAAGCTTGAATTTGCCCACCAAGAGTTCAAAATCCACAAGAGATGGTAGAACCTATTATAAAACCATAAAAAGTAAATTATTGCTCATACCATGATTCTCATGCCAAGTTCCATGGTAAGGTGAAGGTCCTATGTTTAAAAATGAAACCCTCCATGAGAGGGAGGAGAGAGAAAATTCGGATTTAGAGAGGGAGGGATGAAATCAAGGGCTTGGCACTTACTTGAAGCAAGAAGGGAGAAGATGAGGTTGTGTTAGAGGTGTGGCCATGGTGGTTCCTCCATGGTTGAGAAGCTTGAAGATCAAGAGGAGAGAGAAAGGGGAAATTCGTGTGAGAGAGGGAGAGTGGAGAAGAGTGATTCTCAACACATTTTCTTGATGGGGTTTTGATGGAGAATGATGATTATGGCTTGGTTTAACTTAAAATCAAGTGTTTATGGAGTGGGTGATGAGATTGAAGCCTAGGGTTTAGAGAGAGAAGCAAAAGGGGAATGAATGGAGAAGAAGACTCAACGTGTTTTATGCTGTTTCTGCACGAAGTATCCGGATACTTTGGCTGATATCCGGATAATTTTACCAGATGCGAAATTCTGGTGTGCGGAAGTCTGTTGACTTCGCATTGACTACGCCATAACTTCTTCGTTAACCGTCGGATCTTGCTCAAATTTGACGAGCAACTTCTTAAAAATCATATCTTCATATCCAACGGTGGGAATTGTGTTTGGAGTCTTAAATCTTTTATTCCTAATTTTTCCTTATATTTTATAACTTTTATCATTTAACATCTATTTAATGTTTTATTAGCTCTCAACTTAATCTTTCCTTCACCCTCACATCCTAAGTCTATTAACATAGAACCTAAACTTAGAAATTTAATTGAGGATGTTACAAATTATGTGCAATTTGATGCTCTAAATTGAATGCATGCAAAATGAATATGTTTCTGTGGTTAAACATGTTTATATTAAGGTATGTGAACTCTATTTATGACTGAAATTGGTTAGATTTGAGTATGGTAGAAAATGGTATGCAAAATCTCTTTCTGCAGTGTAAGTACTGCAGAATCTAACCGGTTATTCTGAATCTGTAACGGTTAGATACTGTAAGTCTTTCAAAGAAAATGGTTTTCTGAAATTGGCCCAATGTTCTTACCATTTGCACTCAAGTCTATGTTGACGTTCTGGCAAGTATACCAGATCGTACAAGTAATATAATGATAAATAGAGTATCGTTCCCAATGAGGACTAAAATCGATTAAAACAATTCTCACCTAAATGTAATTATTAAATGAAATTCAAAGGACGATTCAATTAACTTGAAAACTTAGAAACTAAATTAAATTATAGAATAAAAACGCAAATTAAAATAGTTGTGAAAAGGTTTGGGAAAACTTGGGTACATGTTTCATTGTAGGTTCCACTAGCAATTGTTAACGAATCAATGAATTTCCTAAGTATTGAACCAATTTTGCAAGATAAAAGCCGCCTAATTCCTTAGATCAACTTTGTTTCTTAGTAATTTAATCTCTCTTAATTCCTTAAGTAGAGCCTTAAATCCTAATCTACCAATTAATGTTCAAGCAAAATTATTAAATGGTTACCCAATTCATAGACATAAATATATCCCTATGCAATTGAATTGTTTGATTTAAGGTCTAAATCCTAATTCAATATTCCTATTCAATTAGAATTATCAAATCATAAACGGTACCAAATTCATGATAAACAATTAAAACATAATCAAACACAATACTTAATGGAAAAACATCAATTCATTAAACAAAAACTATATAGGTTCCATACAAATCCACATGTTCCCAAAAAGGAGTTTAGTTACACATAATTAGAGAAGAAGAAAGAAGAATAATGAAAATCATAATGAGAGACATGGAATAACCCCAATCTCCAATCACAAAGTGCAATCCTTCAAATTGCCTCCAAAAGCTCTCTCACTATGCCTCTCTCTAAAATTATGATAACTACTCTTCAAAGCTTTCTCGTTTTTGAATGAATCCTAATCCTATTATTATATAGATAAAAACTAACCTAATTTTCAATCTAATGTGATAAGATTATTATTTGAATAAAACTAATCCTAAATCTGAATTTAATATGATAAGATCCTATTAGAATAAACTAATCTCTAAGAACCTTATCTACAAATAGAATTTATCATTAAAATCCTTCTAGAATCCCGTATTTGTGTCTGACAGCAACTTCGGCACTGATTTTTACCCCCAAGATGAACGAATTTGAGAAAGGCTATTTTTGGCAGAGTTGTAGATCTTTTCCTTAGCTTTAAAATGATACCTAGATCGCCTTATTTGGATAAGCGTAGCTCAAGTTATGATCAAAACAGCGAACAGTGTCACTTTCTCGCATTTTGCGCGCCCAAGCGTGAAACTCATGCGCCTGGGCGTGCGTCTGTCTGGAAAAATCAACCAAATGCACCCCATTATTGGCCAGTTGACCCCAGCCCGCGCCTGGGCGCCACAGTCAACTTTTCTTCATTTTTTCCTCTTTTTCTTCCCAATTCAAGTACCAAGCTCTCCTTCTTCATTCCTTTGCAAAAATCATTGTTTTAAGAGCTTAAATACCTGAAAACATACCAAACACATCAAAAGGTTCCAGAAATCTTATAATGACAAAATTCCATTGTTTTATTCCAATTTACTCAAGAAACAAGCCACTACTATGTAAAAGGGAGGCAAAAGAGGTACAAAAACATCACATATTAGACCCCAATCACACCCCCAAACTTAGCATTTTGCATGTCCCAGGCAAAAGTAAAATAAAAATTCTAAAACACAGGACCATTTTCTAAATTAATATGCAAACACCTAATCTAAGACTCCAGACTCATGACTCATACACTTTTCTTCACAAGCAATAACTTTCATCAAAAACTGGTTAAAGAAACAAACTCCAAAAGAAGCAGGAACTAGTGAACTCTTTCAACCTCACTGTGTATGTCTCTCATGTGTATCAAGGGTTATAACAATTCACTCAAGTTCATCCAATGACAATGTGTTACCTTATGCTTGACCATAGACCAATATCTCCACTAAAATTATTGAACACATGCACAAATCAAAAGGTCTTAATTTTGGTTGTAAGGAGGCCATGGCTAAAGATGAAAGGTGGGATAAAAGAAAGAAATGATTATAAAAAGGGCTAAAGATATGAAATCAAACAACATCCCTTTAACATATGAATGGAGCATTGGTTTTATAACAAATATCAACTCCAATATTTAATTCCCCTTCATTCTTTTTCATTCCCATTCTCTCTATTCTCTTCTCTTTTTCCTTATATATTTTTTCCTTTTTTTTGAAAGAGAAATAGAGATCACAATTAATACTTTCAGCTCAACACTTTCTGAATCAACATATTCCCAATTGCACCATTTACATTTCAAAGGATACGAACAATATATAACATTTATGAAAAGGGTACCAAAGAAATTATATATCAATAGGCTCAAAGTGGGCCACTAAGGGATAATATTATCAAAAATCTGTTGAAGGCCAGAAAAATAATCCTAGGTGCCTTAATCATCTTAATGCATACAAACAATTATCAATCTCAAAATGGTCATCGGTCAAGCTCTAGAACACAAAATCAAAGTGAACACACTCATGAAAGAAATAGGGGTCTCAATCACAAAATAAATATTCAATATAAAACACATACCCCTATCAAGTGTATAGGCTCAAATATCTCACAGGCTAAACAGTCAGTTCACTAATAGCTTGTTCCAAAAAAGTTTATCAAAATAACCAGTTCTCAACAAAACTTAAAACTCAATCCAAAAACAGTGTCATACAATCAATGAGTCATCATCCTAAATCAAGTATTTACATATATAATCAGAAAAATAGTCCTAATCCTAGAATAATCATCTATCTTTACCAAAGATACAAACTAACACCAAATATGGGAGAACAATTCAAGTCATAAAAATTTTAATTTTTATTTTGTCCACTCCCCCAAACTTAGAGGTTGGCTTGTCCTCGAGCAAACTGAACTAACTAAACTACAAAATAAAAATTAAAAACTAAAAACAAAAGCAAGGAGTTAGAGACTTCCCTTTGTAGCACAGCATTCTCTCTTGATGCACCATGGAGGAGACTCCCCCAAACTTATTCACCTGTGTCACATGAACAATTAAAAATAGTGCTAAAAGCACCCCATTAGCATTTACATATAGCAAACTCTAAACTCTTTATTCAATCTCCTAATTAAAAATTTAAATCCTACACTACTACAAAACTAAAGAGAATCCACCAGGATCCCAAATCCTATAGCACAACATCCATGTTATGCAGCAATAACAAGTTATTCCTGGATCCCATGGAAATATGCACGGATGATGTTGGAGCAAATGTTTAAAAATAGTTTTAAACCCTCCCGGGTCAAATGGTGCATTTTCCACTCCAAGCATCATCACAAGGTGTTTGTCTTTTTCATCATGCATAGAGTCTATGAAAGTGTAAACTCCATGGCTTAGCAAGGTTGCCTTTTCAGGCTCTAAAAAGGAGAACAATAGCTTATCTTCATCATGAGTATCAGGGAAGTCATAAAAAATTAAGGGGTAAATTGAAGGAAAAAATTTTGAGGGTTCCACATATTCATGCAATCCAATACATTTAGCAAGAGCAGAAAATTCATCATGCAAAGTGGACCCTAATTCAACCCCTAGACTCATCCCATTATTCAATTTATCTTGTTTCACTTCCTCAATCTCATCATGCACAATTTCTTCTTTTTCTATGGGTTTAGAAAGGGAAGCACTTTGATCTTCCGTAATAGAAAATTTTTGTACCACCTCCTCTAAAAGACCATCAAAAACTTTAATCTCATCATAAATATTTTGTGCAAAACAGGATTGAATTGGTGACGACAAAACAAATTTGATACATTCTATGTCATCATGAGAATAAGCCATGTTACATAATGATTCCACTAAATAACTACTAAAAAGTACCGAATATTATTAAAATCTAATTTTAGTCCCCGACAACGGCGCCAAAAACTTGTTGACGTTCTAGCAAGTATACCATATCGTACAAGTAATATAATGATAAATAGAGTATCGTTCCCAACGAGGACTAAAATCGATTAAAACAATTCTCACCTAAATGTAATTATTAAATGAAATTCAAAGGACGATTCAATTAACTTGAAAACTTAGAAACTAAATTAAATTATAGAATAAAAACGCAAATTAAAAGTAGTTGTGAAAGGTTTGGGAAAACTTGGGTACATGTTTCATTGTAGGTTCCACTAGCAATTGTTAACGAATCAATGAATTTCCTAAGTATTGAACCAATTTTGCAAGATAAAAGCCGCCTAATTCCTTAGATCAACTTTGTTTCTTAGTAATTTAATCTCTCTTAATTCCTTAAGTAGAGCCTTAAATCCTAATCTACCAATTAATGTTCAAGCAAAATTATTAAATGGTTACCCAATTCATAAACATAAATATATCCCTATGCAATTGAATTGTTTGATTAAAGGTCTAAATCCTAATTCAATATTCCTATTCAATTAGAATTACCAAATCATAAACGGTACCAAATTCATGATAAACAATTAAAACATATCCAAACACAATACTTAATGGAAAAACATCACTTCATTAAACAAAAACTATATAGGTTCCATACAAATCCACATGTTCCCAAAAAGGAGTTTAGTTACACATAATTAGAGAAGAAGAAAGAAGAATAATGAAAATCATAATGAGAGACATGGAATTACCCCAATCTCCAATCGCAAAGTGCAATCCTTCAACTTGCCTCCAAAAGTCTCTCACTATGCCTCTCTCTAAAATTATGATAACTACTCTTCAAAGCTTTCTCGTTTTTGAATGAATCCTAATCCTATTATTATATAGATAAAAACTAACCTAATTTTCAATCTAATGTGATAAGATTATTATTTGAATAAAACTAATCCTAAATCTGAATATAATATGATAAGATCCTATTAGAATAAACTAATATCTAAGAATCTTATCTACAAATAGAATTTATCATTAAAATCCTTCTAGAATCCCGTATTTGTGTCTGACAGCAACTTCGGCACTGATTTTTACCCCCAAGATGAACGAATTTGAGAAAGGCTATTTTTGACAAAGTTGTAGATCTTTTCCTTAGCTTTAAAATGATACCTAGATCGCCTCATTTGGATAAGCATAGCTCAAGATATGATCAAAACAGCGAACAGTGTCACTTTCTCGCATTTTGCGCGCCCAGGCGTGAAACTCCTGCGCCTGGGCGTGCGTCTGTCTGGAAAAATCAACCAAATGCACCCCATTATTGGCCAGTTGACCCCAGCCCGCGCCTGGGCGCCACAGTCAACTTTTCTTCATTTTTTCCTCTTTTTCTTCCCAATTCAAGTACCAAGCTCTCCTTCTTCATTCCTCTGCAAAAATCATTGTTTTAAGAGCTTAAATACCTGAAAACATACCAAACACATCAAAAGGTTCCAGAAATCTTATAATGACAAAATTCCATTGTTTTATTCCAATTTACTCAAGAAACAAGCCACTACTATGTAAAAGGGAGGCAAAAGAGGTACAAAAACATCACATATTAGACCCCAATCACACCCCCAAACTTAGCATTTTTCATGTCCCAGGCAAAAGTAAAATAAAAATTCTAAAACACAGGACCATTTTCTAAATTAATATGCAAACACCTAATCTAAGACTTCAGACTCATGACTCATACACTTTTCTTCACAAGCAATAACTTTCATCAAAAACTGGTTAAAGAAACAAACTCCAAAAGAAGCAGGAACTAGTGAACTCTTTCAACCTCACTGTGTATGTCTCTCATGTGTATCAAGGGTTATAACAATTCACTCAAGTTCATCCAATGACAATGTGTTACCATATGCTTGACCATAGACCAATATCTCCACTAAAATTATTGAACACATGCAAAAATCAAAAGGTCTTAATTTTGGTTGTAACGAGGCCATGGCTAAAGATGAAAGGTGGGATAAAAGAAAGAAATGATTATACAAAGGGCTAAAGATATGAAATCAAACAACATCCCTTTAACATATGAATGGAGCATTGGTTTTATAAAAAAATATCAACTCCAATATTTAATTCCCCTTCATTCTTTTTCATTCCCATTCTCTCTATTCTCTTCTCTTTTTCCTTATATATTTTTTCCTTTTTTTTGAAAGAGAAATAGAGATCACAATTAATACTTTCAGCTCAACACTTTCTGAATCAACATATTCCCAATTGCACCATTTACATTTCAAAGGATACGAACAATATATAACATTTATGAAAAGGGTACCAAAGAAATTATATATCAATAGGCTCAAAGTGGGCCACTAAGGGATAATATTATCAAAAATCTGTTGAAGGCCAGAAAAATAATCCTAGGTGCCTTAATCATCTTAATGCATACAAACAATTATCAATCTCAAAATGGTCATCGGTCAAGCTCTAGAACACAAAATCAAAGTGAACACACTCATGAAAGAAATAGGGGTCTCAATCACAAAATAAATATTCAATATAAAACACATACCCCTATCAAGTGTATAGGCTCAAATATCTCACAGGCTAAACAGTCAGTTCACTAATAGCTTGTTCCAAAAAAGTTTATCAAAATAACCAGTTCTCAACAAAACTTAAAACTCAATCCAAAAACAGTGTCATACAATCAATGAGTCATCATCCTAAATCAAGTATTTACATATATAATCAGAAAAATAGTCCTAATCCTAGAATAATCATCTATCTTTACCAAAGATACAAACTAACACCAAATATGGGAGAACAATTCAAGTCATAAAAATTTTAATTTTTATTTTGTCCACTTCCCCAAACTTAGAGGTTGGCTTGTCCTCGAGCAAACTGAACTAACTAAACTACAAAATAAAAATTAAAAACTAAAAACAAAAGCAAGGAGTTAGAGACTTCCCTTTGTAGCACAGCATTCTCTCTTGATGCACCATGGAGGAGACTCCCCCAAACTTATTCACCTGTGTCACATGAACAATTAAAAATAGTGCTAAAAGCACCCCATTAGCATTTACATATAGAAAACTCTAAACTCTTTATTCAATCTCCTAATTAAAAATTTAAATCCTACACTACTACAAAACTAAAGAGAATCCACCAGGATCCCAAATCCTATAGCACAACTTCCATGTTATGCAGCAATAACAAGTTATTCCTGGATCCCATGGAAATATGCACGGATGATGTTGGAGCAAATGTTTAAAAATAGTTTTAAACCCTCCCGGGTCAAATGGTGCATTTTCCACTCCAAGCATCATCACAAGGTGTTTGTCTTTTTCATCATGCATAGAGTCTATGAAAGTGTAAACTCCATGGCTTAGCAAGGTTGCCTTTTCAGGCTCTAAAAAGGAGAACAATAGCTTATCTTCATCATGAGTATCAGGGAAGTCATAAAAAATTAAGGGGTAAATTGAAGGAAAAAATTTTGAGGGTTCCACATATTCATGCAATCCAATACATTTAGCAAGAGCAGAAAATTCATCATGCAAAGTGGACCCTAATTCAACCCCTAGACTCATCCCATTATTCAATTTATCTTGTTTCACTTCCTCAATCTCATCATGCACAATTTCTTCTTTTTCTATGGGTTTAGAAAGGGAAGCACTTTGATCTTCCGTAATAGAAAATTTTTGTACCACCTCCTCTAAAAGACCATCAAAAACTTTAATCTCATCATAAATATTTTATGCAAAACAGGATTGAATTGGTGACGACAAAACAAATTTGATACATTCTATGTCATCATGAGAATAAGCCATGTTACATAATGATTCCACTAAATAACTACTAAAAAGTACCGAATATTATTAAAATCTAATTTTAGTCCCCGGCAACGGCGCCAAAAACATGTTGACGTTCTAGCAAGTATACCAGATCGTACAAGTAATATAATGATAAATAGAGTATCGTTCCCAACGAGGACTAAAATCGATTAAAACAATTCTCACCTAAATATAATTATTAAATGAAATTCAAAGGACAATTCAATTAACTTGAAAACTTAGAAACTAAATTAAATTATAGAATAAAAACGCAAATTAAAAGTAGTTGTGAAAGGTTTGGGAAAACTTGGGTACATGTTTCATTGTAGGTTCCACTAGCAATTGTTAACGAATCAATGAATTTCCTAAGTATTGAACCAATTTTGCAAGATAAAAGCCGCCTAATTCCTTAGATCAACTTTGTTTCTTAGTAATTTAATCTCTCTTAATTCCTTAAGTAGAGCCTTAAATCCTAATCTACCAATTAATGTTCAAGCAAAATTATTAAATGGTTACCCAATTCATAGACATAAATATATCCCTATGCAATTGAATTGTTTGATTAAAGGTCTAAATCCTAATTCAATATTCCTATTCAATTAGAATTACCAAATCATAAACGGTACCAAATTCATGATAAACAATTAAAACATATTCAAACACAATACTTAATGGAAAAACATCAATTCATTAAACAAAAACTATATAGGTTCCATACAAATCCACATGTTCCCAAAAAGGAGTTTAGTTACACATAATTAGAGAAGAAGAAAGAAGAATAATGAAAATCATAATGAGAGACATGGAATTACCCCAATCTCCAATCGCAAAGTGCAATCCTTCAACTTGCCTCCAAAAGCTCTCTCACTATGCCTCTCTCTAAAATTATGATAACTACTCTTCAAAGCTTTCTCGTTTTTGAATGAATCCTAATCCTATTATTATATAGATAAAAACTAACCTAATTTTCAATCTAATGTGATAAGATTATTATTTGAATAAAACTAATCCTAAATCTGAATATAATATGATAAGATCCTATTAGAATAAACTAATTTCTAAGAATCTTATCTACAAATAGAATTTATCATTAAAATCCTTCTAGAATCCCGTATTTGTGTCTGACAACAACTTCGGCACTGATTTTGACCCCCAAGATGGACGAATTTGAGAAAGGCTATTTCTGGAAAAGTTGTAGATCTTTTCCTTAGCTTTAAAATGATACCCAGATCGCCTCATTTGGATAAGGGTAGCTCAAGTTATGATCAAAACAGCGAACAGTGTCACTTTCTCGCATTTTGCACGCCCAGGCGTGAAACTCCTGCGCCTGGGCGTGCGTCTGTCTGGAAAAATCAACCAAATGCACCCCATTATTGGCCAGTTGACCCCAGCCCTCGCCTGGGCGCCACAGTCAACTTTTCTTCATTTTTTCCTCTTTTTCTTCCCAATTCAAGTACCAAGCTCTCCTTCTTCATTCCTTTGCAAAAATCATTGTTTTAAGAGCTTAAATACCTGAAAACAAACCAAACACATCAAAAGGTTCCAGAAATCTTATAATGACAAAATTCCATTGTTTTATTCCAATTTACTCAAGAAACAAGCCACTACTATGTAAAAGGGAGGCAAAAGAGGTACAAAAACATCACATATTAGACCCCAATCTGTCTATACTCTAATTTCATTTGAGACCAATCTGAAATCATGTCAAAGAACACTGTTTGCTTCTGTCGTGTCTAGGACACGGTGTATCAGATATACCCCTAGCTCAAAGGTATAGAGAGACCCAAGAACTAGTAGATGGACTGATGTTAGTGTATGATTGTTTAGGTATGCTAGAGGTCCAGTTGGGACAACTAGGGTTTCCCTAATCACAGTGTGTGAAAATGTGCAATTAGGGAGAGAGAGAACGTACCAGAGCCCCTTGCTGGAGACAGCTATTTATAGGGGTGGCATTGTACCTTGTGGGCCTGTACGGAGGTCCAGCAAGGCAGCTAACATGTCCCATTTAGGATAAAGAATGAGTCATTCATTCTTATCTTGTGTTGGGAGTCCTTATCCCTGTGGCTAGGGTGAGGCCCAGGAGTCATTCATTCTTATTTAGGATAAAGAATGAGTCATTCATTCTTAGCTCGGACCCTCAAGGGGTGAGGCCCATATGTTCGGTCCAAGGTCGCTAGGGTGGGTCCTAGGACAAGCGCTCGGCCTGGGTAGGCGTGACCTATCAGATAGGATAATCTGGTCGGCCGAGTATGTTAAGGGTAGACCGAGGGTCGGTCTACCACATAAGCCCCCTAGCTCGGTAAGACTTTTTGAGTCTTGAGCCGAGCTGATAATTCTTCGACAGTGTCTTTTAAAGGAGCCGAGTGTTAGGGTCGGGGCGAGGTGATGAGTTCAGGACAGCTCAAAGTGCCTCACTGTCCCTTCTACTGACTGAGAGGACGTTTGAATGTCCTTTCATTGACACGTGCTGCTTGTGTCAGGTGTCATCATTATGCATGCTGCCCTTTGGGTTTTTGAAATGTTTCCCTCCACTGATTGCGCGACATGTGTCTCTTTGAGTGGCTCAATGTGGATTTGGGCCTCTGCTGCCAGGCCCAGTAACTCAAAAAACGTGGGGAGGGAAGTTTCTTTTTGAGTTTAACTGCCTTTTAGTCTTCTCTTTTCTTATTTCTTCCAAACCTCTTCCTTCTATCTTCCCTCTCTGTTCCTGCGTTTTCTCTTCAGATCTCAGATTTCCTCCAACCATTCTCAAGCCATTGTAGTTCTGCCCTCTTTGACGGTTATTGCCTCCCCTTCATAGCACCTATCAGTTCGTGCTAGTCTTCTTTCTACAGTTTCAGGTATTTTGACTTGGAACCTCTGGTTTTTGCTTCTATCTTTTTCTTTTTTCGTTTGAACTGTTTATCCATTAGGTTCTGGGTTCTTGGCTTTCGTTGGGTTTAGTATTTCTTTCTGGGTTTTCTGAATTTCCTGAGTTTTCATCATGGGTGTTAACTGGTCATGGTATGAGGAATTGTCAAAATTTTTGGGTTTAGCCGATATTGAGGATTCTTCCGATTCTTCATCTTCATCTTCTTCTGATTTGGAAGTGCTAGACTTCCTGCCACCGCATTTTCGCCATCGCATGGCGGATCCCACGGCGGAGATGCCGTTATCGGTGGAATTTCCCCAGAATTTTGAGGAAAAGGAGAGTAGGAAGTTACTGTATCAAGTAGCGGAGGAGCGGGCCCAAGTGGCCCGCCGCCCCTCGAACCGTACTTGGGAAAAACCCTTCTGGGGAAAAGCCTTAAAGGTTAGGGGAAGATGCAGTAGGCTCGGCTATAGGACCAATAAACCTAGGGTTAGGTTGTTTAAAGATTTTGATTTTGTAGATTCTGACGCCGAGACTTCCCTTTCCCCAGGTATGGTTCGACGGTGCGTCACACATCCTCATGAATTTCCTGTGCCTCCGAACTCTGGAGTTTATGATTGGGTTGATTTGGAGGTGCTCGGTACGCCGTCAGCCTTAATCAACAGCAATTTGAGTCATATCCGAGCTAACATACTCCCTTTCCCTACGGATGAAACGGGGACATCTTACACAATCAGTTCTCCGTCAGCCAATGACCGAGTATGTACAGCAATCGAGGGGAACCGCAGGGAGTTTTTCATGTATGAGGAGGTTGTGATAAGGCTGGGTGTTAAAATGCCGTTTTCCGATCTAGAGATAGCTCTGCTCCATCGGCTGCGCCTAGCTCCCACCCAACTACATCCTAGTGGTTGGGCATTTGTTCGAGCGTTTCAAAAATTTTGTGAGGCTCGCAGATTGACATGCTCGCACCGAGCGTTCCTATGGTTATACATACCACATGTAAACATTTTTGAGAAAGGGTCAACCAAGAGACTGGGGGTATTGTTGAAGGCACGCAACGACCATGCTCTCTTTGCTAAATACACCGATTCACGGAAAACCTTTAAACCATTATTTTTCAAGTATCAATTCGTCGGAGAGGGAGGATGTTGGTTTATGGAGGGCGGTGAGCCTCGGTTCCCTTTATCATGGACACCTGACTTCTTCAACAGACACCCAAAGCTTTATCAATACCATTATGACGAAGAATTGACGAGTGATGAGAGGCATACCTGTGATACCTTCTTCTACTACCTTAAAACCAATGGTCAAGTCGATATTAGGAACATCATTATTTCTCCCCAAGAGCTTGTGAAAGCAGAGCTTGGTATATGCCTTTTTTTTTAACATTTGTACTTTTTGTTTTGCTGTTTTGCAGTCAAAATGGCTAGGGAAAATAAGGCTGCTGCTCGCATGAGAGAGCTTGCTAAATCGAGGGCGGTCGGCTCTTCTGGCGGAGCCGCTTCCTCGGAAGCGACTCGATCAATTACGGTGGCCGTGGCATCACCTTCTGAGGTTGAAGTGGTGCAAGATGTCTGACCACCATCTGTTCGTGTGGTGGAGGAAGCTACTGGGAGCCCCGTTGTTCGGGTGGAGGAGGAGGAGGAGGAGGACCGAGTGCCTTTGTCCAAAAGAGCTAGAATAGACAAGGGGAAAGGCAAAGTTGTTGAGTTGCTGAAACCACTATAAAGGAGTAATTTGTGGTTTGACGTTTCGGACCCCGAGGAGGAGACCGTTTGGGCTCAGAAGCTGAAGGAGAAATTTGTTGATTTGGTTTATACTTCCAATGATGACAAGAGATTGTTGGACCAGACTGCTACCACTTTGAAATGTCACTGTGATTTATTGGGAAAAAAATATGCTAAGGGCTGCGAGCTACATGTTCCACCTTAGTAAGCATGCCGAAGATATCAGCACAACTCTTTCGGCCACTGAGAAAAAGAAAAGGAGAGCTGCCGCCCATCAAGCAAAAAATCTGTTAACTCAAATTAAGGAGAATGAGGCAAATCTTCAAGCTCTGACCGAGGCCAACACCGACCTGCAAATAAAACTTGAAGCATCTGAAAGAGCTCGGGAGACCGCTCAAAAGGCCTTGGAGGATGTTGGTGGAAGGGAGGCCGAGAAGGGAAGGCTGCTACAAATTGCTCAAGAGAAACTGGCTGAAGCTCAGCAAAAAGTTACCGAGCTGGAGGGTGTTCAGGGTCGGTTAACAAATTCTGAGAATGAGGTGGGTCGGTTGCAGGGGGAGTTGATAAAGGCTCGTCGGAAAGCTTTGAAACATAAGGTTACGGCCAAATGGAACCACTTCAATTGGGATCATGCAGTGAATGATTCTTTTGTGAATGCTGTTAAACAGTTGTCCCTTATGAATTTGGGGATCCGAGTGGTAGGTGCAAGTCCAAATTTTGGATTTGATGGTGATCGTATCATTGACTATGCCCATGAGGATAGGGAGGTGGACTTATCAGTGCCGAATCTCCCCAACCCCTTGGACTTGGAGAATGAAGATGAAGCTGATTTCGATGGGTCGTCCATTGCCCTTTCTGAGGATGAAGAATAGATGTTTATGATGTATTTTCTTTTTTTGTAATATGAAGTGTAGTATGATCGGTTTGATCAGAATATTGCTTTACTTGTCCTTTGAATTCCTTATGAAATGTTGATGTTTTAATTTCGTCAAGATTTTGCACTGTCCTTTATTTCGTTGTAAACTGTTATTTAGATTTCGGATCTCCTACCTTTGGCCAAGGTGGGATCCTCGGTCCCCGGCTTACAGAAACTGTTTAAGTTTTTAGCCGGGCATCTACTAAAAGTACTTGTGATTGTTAGTTTATAAGTCCCCGTTGGAAGGACGTGTATAAACACCCAAGTTCGCCTCGGTGGCGAACCGAGAGGAAATGGTTAGTACGTTAACAGTAAGAAGACAAGATGAATAACTAAAAAAGATAGATCTTCATTAAGCTCTTTTTGATCTGCTTGTAAACAATAGAAATCAAATGTAACATAAACATAGAAATGCTAAAATAAATAACATGAAATTTAAACAACAGAATTTTAAAATCAGGGTTGAAATTTTGCAAAAGTTGTGGTGGGGTTTCAATTAGTTGTAGTAAGGTCTAAGCTTGGTAGCATTCCAGGAGTTGTTCAGTTGCTGCTTTGTTAGTGTCTCCAATCTGTATGCCTCCGAGCCAGTTTTTGAGACGACCCTGTAAGGGCCTTCCCAATTCCTTGCTAACTTTCCTTCTTTTGAGTTTTTCAAACCGATGTCGGCTCGTCTAAGGACCAGATCCCCTACAGTAAAGCTTCTTGGAACCACCCACTTGTTGTATTCTCGGGACTGCCTTTCCTTTGCTTTTTTCTCTCGATCAGATGCGAGAGATCGGATCTCCTCGCTGAGAGTTAACTCTTCTTTTAACAAACCATCGTTCACTTCTACTGGACGTTCGGACACTCGGAAGGTGGGAATCCGAGTTTCTATAGGCAACACAGCCTCACAGCCATATGTTAGTCGAAATGGGGTTTCTCCTGTCGAGGTGTGAATGGTCGTTCGAATTGACCATAATACCTCGGGGAGGAGGTCAGCCCATGATCCCTCGGCTTCAAACAATCTCTTCTTCATCCCATCAATGATGATTTTATTTGCTGCTTCTGCCTGTCCGTTCGTCTGCGGGTGTTCGACCGATGAGAAATGGTGGGTGATGTGGAAGTGGTCGACCAGCTCTTGAAAAACCTTGGCTATGAATTGTGTGTCATTGTCGGTCACCAGAGTGTGTGGGACACCGAAGCGAGCGATGACTTGTCTGAGAAAGAATTTTTGGATTTTAGCTGAAGAGATTGTGGCCAAAGCCTCGGCTTCGATCCATTTTGTGAAATAATCAATTGCGACCACCACAAACTTTAGTTGCCGCGGAGCTGTTTTGAATTTCCCTATGATGTCCATGCCCCACTGATAGAAGGGCCATGGTGCGATCATTGAGTGGAGCTCCGTCGGGGGGCGTTGGAAAATCTTTCCGTGAAGCTGACAGGACTTGCATCTTTTGACATGTTCTGAAGCATCGCTTCGAAGTGTAGGCCAGTAATAGCCTGCTCGGAGTACTTTACGAGCTAGAGCTTTTGCACCTACATGGTGGCTCGAGATTCCTTCGTGAACCTCGGCCAACACGAGATCGGCTTCAGCAGGGTTCAGACACTTCAGCATAGGGGAGTCCATTCCCCGTTTATACAAAGTGTCATCAATCATGGCGTACTGAGCAGCTTGCTTGACTATCTTTTTTCCTTGAGTGGGGTCGGTTGGTAGAACTCGGAATTTAAGATATTGCTTGATGGGGTCCATCCAATCGGTGGTCAGAGATAATGCCAGAACAACACTCGGCTGGTGGACAATTTCTTGGACTAGGCTTTTGTTGTTTTCAGGACCTTTAGTGCTAGCGAGCTTGGAGAGAATATCAGCTCGCCCATTAGAGGACCTAGGGATGTGAGTGATGGAAAATTGAGGGAAGAGATCTGAGAGGGTTTTGACTTGCTCTAGGTATTTTTGGAGAATTGGTTCTTTTGCTTGAAACTCACCTTTGACTTGAGATACAACTAACTGAGAATCGCTGAAAACTTCGATTTCTGAAGCCCCCATTTGGTGGGCCATCCGCAGGCCGGCTATCACCGCCTCATACTATGCTTGGTTGTTTGAGGTGGGGAACTCAAACTTGAGGGAATATTCTACGCTGAGGCCCTCGGCGTTTTCAAGGATTATTCCGGCCCCAGCCCCCTTATTGTGGCTGGAACCATCAACATAAATCTTCCAAGGTTGGGGCTGGCTGGGATGGTTAAAGTCTGACAATTCTAAAACAAAGTCCGCCAAGACTTGGGACTTGAGAGTTCTCCTCGGCTCGTAGGTGACGTCGAACTCTGATAGCTCAACGGACCAAGAGACCATCCTTCCCGCCAAGTCAGGTCGGTGAAGCACCTGCCTTATCGGCTGAGTTGTTTTGACCACAATGGGGTGGTTCTGAAAGTACTGTCGGAGTCTCCTAGCAGCAATTACCAGAGCAAAAGCGAGCTTCTCTATCTTGGAGTATCTTATTTCGGGTCCTTGGAGGGCCTTGCTGACAAAGTAGATGGGTCGCTCGGTACCTGAGTCGTCCTTGACCAGGGCCGAGCTAACAGGTGTTTCACTAACAAACAAGTATAAAAACAAAATTTCTCCCTCCCGAGGACTTGTGAGGACGGGAGGGGCCGAGAGGTATTCCTTGAGTTCAGCAAACGCTTTTTCGCAAGAGTCATTCCAATGAAAAGTTTTGTTTTTTCTGAGAAGTTGGTACCACGGGAGGGCTTTTTTAGCTGCTTGAGGGAGGAATCTTGAGAGGGCTGCCATCCGACCAGTCAGCCTCTGGACCTCCTTCACATTAGATGGTCTATGCATGTTCAGAATAGCTTGGCATTTCTCTGGGTTGGCCTCGATACCCCTCTCTGTGAGCATGAAACTTAAAAAGGTCCCAGCCGGAACCCCGAAGGTGCACTTATCGGGGTTCAGGCGCATGTTGTACCTTCTGATTCTGTCCAAGATGGCTGCTAAATCCTGGGTATGATCTTCCTTTTTCTTGCTCTTGGCTATCATATCATCTATGTACACCTCAAGAGTAGGATCAATCAAACCCGAGAAGACCTTGTTCATCATCCGCTGGTAGGTTGCGCCAGCGTTTTTCAATCCGAAAGGCATTACCGTATAGCAGTAAGTAGCCCTTTCAGTGATGAAGGCCGTTTTCTCTTGATCAGGAGGGTACATCGGGATTTGGTTGTACCCCGAGTATGCATCCATAAAAGAGAGGAGTTGGTAGCCAGCTGAGTTGTCCACTAGTTTGTCAATGATGGGGAGGGGATACTGGTCTTTTGGGCAAGCTTTGTTCAAGTCGGTGTAGTCGACGCACATGCGCCACTTCCCGTTTGATTTTTTGACCAATACTTTGTTTGAAAGCCATTCGGAGTAGTTGACCTCTCGGATGAATCCGGCAGAGAGGAGCTCGGCCACTTTCACCTCAATTACTGCAGCTTTCTCTGTGCCTACCCTTCTCTTTTTCTGGGCGACCGGCTTGGCGGTCGGGTGAACGCTGAGACGATGACAAATCAGGTTTGGATCAATCCCCGGCATATCAGCCGAGGTCCATGCAAAAAGGTCCTTGTTTTTCTTTAAAAGTTCAAGCATCTCTGCTCGTACTTTTTCTGAAAGGTTGGTTCCTAGCTTCACTTTCCTGCTCGGGAGCTCTTCATCTAACACAATGAATTCCCACTCACCTTGTGGGGTCGGTCTTGTATCATCCAACTCGGATCTGACATCCAAGTCTGTCAAAAGTACATTTCCTTTGTTCAAACATAACTTTGGCTGAATTTCTTCAGGGCTTTTGAACTTTGCTAAACTAGCATTGTAGCACAGTCTAGCTTTTTCCTGCTCGGCTCGGATAGCGATAACAGTTCTGTCAGAGCCTTCGAATTTCATGGCCAGATGAACGGTCGAGACGACCGCACCGAAGGCCTGTAGGCATGTTCTGCCGAGGATGGCATTATATGCTGAGGGGCAGTCGACCACGAGAAACTTGATGATCTTGGTCCTGGTCGAGGGGTGGTTCCCAAGTGTTACCGGTAGTTGGATGTGTCCTTTGGGAACCATCGCATCTCCTGTAAAGCTGATTAACTTTCCCTTTAAAGGGGTTAGGTCGGAGGTCTTTAACTTTAGGGCTTCAAAAAGGTTCAAAAACATGATGTCTGCCGAACTGCCTTGGTCGACAAATATCCTGGCAACCTCATAGTTGCCTACCAAGGCAGTAATGACCATTGGGTCGTTGTGACCCGGGATGATCCCTTCAAGATCTTCATCAGAGAAACAGATGGGTACACTTTTTGTGGTTCTTTTTCGGATTGGATGGTCATGGACGGCGAGCACTTGATTGATGTATTTTTTTCTGTCGGATCTCTTTTCTCCTCCCCCCGCGAAACCTCCTGCTATGGTGTTGATTCTAAGGTTTTGCGGGGATTGATCTGTAGTTACTTCTACCATGGCTAATCTCTATAGATCGGATGGTTGCTGATTGGTGTTATGGTTGGTTTCTCTGGTTGGAGGTCGGATGTTTCTGTCCGGAGAGGGGGTCCTTCTTCGAGCATGTCGGTTGAGTGCCTCCCTGACATACTGTTGTAATTTCCCATCTCTTATCAGTTGCTCGATGACATCCCTTAGCCAGGTGCACTCGTCTGTAGTATGCCCGTATCCCCCATGATACGAGCAAAACTTGGAACGGTCTTGGCGCTGACTTCTTTTTAAGGGGGGAGGTCTCTCTACCATTCGAAGGTCGGTTTGCATTGTTTCTTGCAGTATCTGACTTCTTGGGACCGTGAGAGGAGTGTACTGCTCGAATTTTGCTCGGGGAACGCCGAACCTTCTGTCCCCTCTGGGTCCTCTTCTTTGTTCCTCCCTTCTGTCATCTCTTCTGTCATCTCTTCTTGGTTTTCCCTGAGAGGAAGGTTCCCCTCGCTCACCTCTTTCTCTGTTTTTCTGCCATTTGCTGAATTCCTCCAAATTTATGAATTTGGTGGAACGATGTCTTAACTCCGCCATATCCCTCGGCGGTTTTCCCACTAGTGAGTTTTTGAAGTCTCCATTCCGAAGTCCCTGAGTGAAAAGGAAGACCGAGAAGCTCGGTTCAAGGTTTGGAACGGATCCTGCCTCTGAATGGAAACGGGATAGATACTCTCTCAAGGGTTCTTCGGGTTGTTGCATGACACCTGCTAGTGCATGGTCGGACTTTGGCTGGACGCAGCTAGCAGTGTATCTGTTCAGGAAAACTTTCTTCATTTCTGCCCAGGAGTTAACAGAGTTCCTAGGCAGGGCCGAGTACCACCTCAAAACGGGTGGTTGCAGAGTCATAGAAAAGGCTCGACACTGGTGGGGCCGAGGAATGCGGAGGGTGTCTAATAAGCCATGATTCGCGGAGTAAAGGGGTGGCCAGGGTGAGCGCTGTCGTCGGTATCATAACTGGCTGCAAGGGCTGAATTTATTGGAGGTGGTGGGGGAAAGGCGATGGGGCCTTGAGGATCCTGGGTTGGTATGGTTACCGGGGTTGTTTCTACTGCCCGTGCAGCAACCGCCTGCATGTGGATCTGCTGGAGCTCTGCTATGGCCCTTCCCTGCTGCTCCAACATTTGGGCTTGTTGTTTGATTATTTCTTCAAGCTGGGTTTCCCTTCGGCCTTGGGAGTGTCCCCTTTCTTCTCCGGAGACACGGGCATCGATGGAGCGGCCGGAGCCGTGGTTTGGTACACGATTGGGGGGGGGGGGGGGTTGGGGTTTGTTTGTCTAGACTGAACGGTGTATGGACCACTATGAGTTCGGGCTGGTACTGAGTGGTGGCTGCGGGATGGGATTTCAAGTCTTACCGATGGCATGCTTTGGTGAGGAGGGTTTCTTCCTTCCAGATCTCTTCCATTGTCAACACTGCCTTCTTCCAGTCTCTGGCGGTTCCTTCCGGCCTGGTGGTTTGCGCCGCGCGAGCTGTTTGCGGTGTTTCCACGTGGCTTTTAACCACGTGGTCGTGGGTTCGATCCCCACAGACGGTGCCAATGTCGTGTCTATGACACGGTGTATCAGATATACCCCTAGCTCAAAGGTATAGAGAGACCCAAGAACTAGTGGATGGACTGATGTTAGTGTATGATTGTTTAGGTATGCTAGAGGTCCAGTTGGGACAACTAGGGTTTCCCTAATCACAGTGTGTGCAAATGTGCAATTAGGGAGAGAGAGAGAACGTACCAGAGCCCCTTGCTGGAGACAGCTATTTATAGGGGTGACATTGTACCTTGTGGGCCTGTACGGAGGTCCAGCAAGGCAGCTAACGTGTCCCATTTAGGAAAGCCTGGGCGTGTGCCCTTTGCCTAGGCATGATGTAAATGTCATTCTGTCCAGCGGAGATGACCTCCTGGAGGAAATAGTGGATGAAGAGCTGAGAAGGGGACTCGTGAAGACCAGGGGGTTCAGAGCCTTATTTGATCAGTTAAGGTTGGGAGCAGATGTGAGAAATGAAGTGGCGCACGCTCTGGAAGATGTAATAGTAAGAAAAGGTGGCAACACCAGCGCCGCACTTGTACCAGCGACCAGGGTGGCCAAGGCGCACGCTTCGGCGGTAATGTTCAAGGAGCCGCAGCAATCCCACCCAGGATTCTGTCACAACAGGCCATTATATGTAGAGGCTGTGGTCGAAGGCGTACGCGTGAGGCGCGCTCTCATAGACAATGGCTCAGGGGTAAACATCATCCCTACCTACATCTTTGCCAAGTTAGGAATACCCAGGGAAAGGCTCAAGAAAACGGAAACCACACTGAGGACCTTCAATGGGGACTTGGTTACGGCAAGGGCATGCATTGTAATCAACCTCGAAGTAGGACCCATAAAGACACTAAACACCTTCCACATCGTAGATGGGGACCCCAGCTATCTCATCCTGCTAGGTCGCCCTTGGATTCATTTGCAAAGATGTATCCCTTCCAGGTTGCATCAGTGCGTGAAATCCATGTACAAGGGGCAGGACATCGAGATCCCAGCAACAAAGGCGCCTTTCGGAGCGTCAGAATTACACCTGATCGATGCGTCAGCATTCGATGAACTGGCCCCTCCGGGAATCACTAGGATAGGAAGAGAATCGAAGGTACAACTTAAAAGGAAAGAAAAGATTGAAGAACCTGAGAAAAGGGTATCAGTGTTCAAAAGACTTCGTCAGCCAGAAGGCGCGCAAGGATCAGGATTGAGAACTAAACTCAAGCTACAAAAGCAGCACCTTCCTCATGGAGGATCCAGGTGGGCCATCCTCTAGGAACTCGCGGGGCCAGCCAAGCCCACACTAAGAGACTTGGCTAGCCCCACCCTCATGAGCGTCATAAGAGGGGAAGCAAGGTTCGCTTCGCAGGAGGAGGTTATGCATGCTCAGGAACAAGGGAATGAAGCCGATGGTCCAGAACAACTAGAGGAAGTCAACATGGGCGAAGAAGGCGAGCACAAGCCACTTTTCATCGCCTCTTCGCTCGCTCGCTCAGAAAAAGCAGAATTGATCGCCCTTTTGAAGGAGTTTCGAGAAGTGTTCGCCTGGGGGTACGAAGAAATGCCGGGACTTAGCCCCAGACTAGTGACACACAACTTGGCAGTAAAAGCCAACGCCGTTCCAGTAAAGCAGTCGCCTAGGAAGTTCAGTCCAGAAATTGAAAGGGCAATCAAAGATGAAGTCGAGAAGTTATTAAAGGCACGTTTCATCAAGCCCATACAACACCCAACCTGGTTGGCCAACATAGTCCCCGTAAAGAAAAAGAATGGACATATTAGGTGTTGCGTGGATTTCAGAGACCTAAACAGGGCATGCCCCATGGACGATTTCCCGCTGCCACATATTGACAGCATGGTGGACGCAACGGCAAAGCATGAGCGCTTCTCTTTCATGGATGGTTTCAGCGGTTACAATCAGATAAGAATGGCAGAGGGAGATGAAGAAAAGACCGCCTTTAGGACACCAGTAGGAAACTTCTTCTATGTGGTTATGCCGTTTGGGCTCAAGAACGCCGGGGCGACATATCAGAGGGCGATGACGGCTATCTTTCATGACATGATGCATGACACCGTAGAAGATTACATTGATGACATAGTGGTCAAGTCAAGAAAGAAAGAACAGAACTTGGAACATCTTAGAGTCGTCTTCATCAGGTGTAAAAGATACAAGTTGAGGATGAACCCTCTCAAGTGCAAGTTAGGAGTTTCCTCTGGAGACTTCTTGGGATTCAAGGTCCATAAAGAAGGTGTCTCGGCCGATGCAAGGAAGGTCAGGGCGGTGAGGGAGATGAGGCCGCCCCGTACCAAGAAGGAGTTGCAGCAGATGATGGGCAAACTAGGATACATCCGCAGATTCGTACCAGCTTTGGGAGAATTGATGGGACCCATGAGGGGACTTCTCGAAGGGAAAGAGACCTTCAAATGGGAGGAGGCACATCAAGACGCCTTTGAAAGAGTCAAGAAGGCTTTGGCGTCACCTCCAGTGATGATACCACCGCAAAAGGGAGTACCGCTCAGAGTATACATGGCTGTGACCCAAACAACAGTAAGAGGACTCTTTGCGCAAGAGGTTGAGGGGACAGAGCGCCCTGTCACCTATTGGAGCAGGATGTTAAAAGGGGCAGAAACCAGGTACTCCGCCCAAGAAAAGCAGTGTTTGGCTCTGGTGTACGCCTCCCAGAAGTACCGCCACTATTTCCAGGCACATACCATTCATGTGGTAAGCAAGGCGGCAGGGGTCAAGTATTTGTTGCAAGGTGCTGTTCTCACAGAGAGGATAAGCAAGTGGGCGCTCACTCTAGCTGAGTATGAAATAGTGTTAGTGACGCCTACTGCGTTGAAAAGCCAAGCTTTGGCGGACCTGATGTCTGTCTGTGCTGCACAAGGCGAAGAGGAAGATGTTGAGCCCGTCAACATGTGCGAGAAACCTGGAGTATGGACGCTAATGTTCGACGGCACGCCTTCATCACACAAAGGCGGTGTCGGGGTCACTTTGACAAATGAAAGGGGAGAGGAGTTGGCTTTTGCTTTCCAGCTTGAGTTCCAATGCACCAACAATGAAGCTGAGTACGAGGCCCTATTGCTAGGACTCGATGTGGCAGAAGAGCTGGGAATTCAGAGAATCATTATCAAAGGAGACTCAAATCTGGTGGTAAGGCAACTAAAGGGCGAGTACGACGTGAAGGAGACATCTCTAGCGTTATGCAGGGAAAGGGCACAACAAGCTCTGACCAGATTTAAAATAGAGTCCCTGGAGCACGTGCCGAGAGCAGAAAGCAGAAAGGAAGACGCCCTGGCCACTTTGGGAAGCAAAGCGGTCATGACTGAGGGTGAGCATTTGGTACACTTCAGGAAAGCATACCAACCCGAAATCCAAAATGGTGTACTGGAAAACCAGGCAAGAGAGGATTGGAGGACTCCGGTCGTGGAGGAACTCCGCAGCAAAGTGATAACAAAGGCAACCATAGATTTTTGCCTCCTAAAAGGGGTACTGTATAAAAGGAGTGCTGATGGTTTGCTCATGAAGTGTGTCAGTGAAGAAGAAGGGGTCCAGAAGATGACAAAGCTACATGATAGAATCTGTGGGCAGGTAGACCCTGGTTTGTACAAAAGGATGTAGAGGATAGGGGTATTTTGGCCTAATATGAAGGCGCGATGCAATCTGCTCCAAAGAGCGTGCTATCAATGTCAAGACGCTAAGGAGGAACTTGAAGTTCATCTGGTCGAGGAAGATTGGGCCAGTTCTATACAAGAGTATCTGGAAAGCGGCATCCTCCCGGAGGATTACATGGAGGCAGAAAGGGTGAAGAGGAGGTCTGAACATTACTTCTTGGAGAAAGGCGAACTGTTCAAAAGGAATTTCGCTGGAGGCATCTTCAGATGCATTGGCAAGGAGGATCAAGTCAAAGACATGAAAGAGGTACATGGGGGGTCTTGCGAAAGACATCAAGGGGGGAAGTCACTTTGGAACGAGCTATTAAGGATTGGCTACTACTGGCCAAACATGAAAGAAGACTCATTCGATTTCGCCAAGAAGTGTGTACAGTGTCAGAAACACGACAACAAGATCCATGCACCCGCTTTAGCCATGAAAGGACTCAGTTCGCCTTACCCATTCCACACATGGGCGATCGATTTCGTAGGCCCAATCGACCCGCCATCCAAAGGAAAGAAGTGGATCCTTGCGGCGACAGAGCACTCCACCAAGTGGGTCGAAGCGATAGCGTGCAAAAAGGTAGATGCGGACACCATGGTGCAATTCATCAAAGAACAGATCATATGTCGCTTCGGATTACCAAAGAAAATAGTGTCGGACAATGGAACCCACTTCATCAACAAGAAGGTAGAGCAAGTCATGGAGGAGTACGTAATAACACACCACAGGTCCATTCCCTACTACCCCCAATCCAACGGTCAAGCGGAATCCACTAACAAGATCCTCATCAAGATTTTGGCTAAGACGGTGGAAGATGCGCCCACCGAATGGAGTGAGTATTTGCCGCTCGCTCTCTGGGCCTATCGCGTGACCAATCATGGCTCGACGAAAGCAACGCCGTTCTCCCTGGTCTACGGAGCAGAAGCGACGCTGCCTTCAGAAATGATGGTTCCCTCTGCCCGAATGATAGCGCAGAACGAAGAAGGCGCGGAGAGCAGGCTAGCAGCGCTGGAAGGCGCCAGGGACAGAGCACATGAGGAGCTGCTCAAGCACCAGAGGCGTGTCATGCTATCATACGAAAAAATGGTGAGGCCACGAATGTTTGCTGAAGGCGAGCTTGTTCTAAAGGCGACGGACGCAGTCATGCGGAATATTCACACCAGCAAGTGGACGCCCAAGTGGGAAGGGCCATACATCGTGCAGGAGGCGCATCCTAATGGGTATTGTCTTTTGCTTGACCCAAACACCCAAAGAAAAGTAGGACCTTTAAATTTCAAATACATTAAGAAATATTATGCTTAGTTTGCTGTGAAAAGGAAAAATATTATTTTGATTCTACTTGGTGACTCTCTATCGAAAGGAAACATGTACCCCATCCTGTGAAATTAATGAAAGCGTTTTGAACTCGCTTTTTCCCACGAAAACGTTTCTTGGATTACCCTGTTTTAAATGAAAGCATTAAAAAAGCTCTGCTTCACAACTAGTAATGATGATATATATAAAAAAATGAGGGTGTATGCATGACAAGGAAAAGTGGAGCCCCCTCCCCTGTAAACATGAAATCTGTAGGAAAGTGCTCTCAAATGAAAGAGCCAAAAAGCCAATCACGAGATCCAACGCCTAGGGATACCTTGGAAAAAGAACCGTGGCAATAAACCAAAGGTGGTTGGATCGTACCGCGGGCATATGACGCCTTATCGCGGCACCCGGATAGACCTCTCTGAAAACAAATTTCCGGGATCAAACGCGGGCGAAGTACGCCATATCGCGAGACTAGAAAAGGTCCCGGTAAACAAGGGTGCTGGTCTTAAACGGGGGCGGAAAATCTGTAGAAAAAGAGGTTGGCTAACGAAAGATCCAAGGCGATCCGTTAGTTTGCAAAGCCCGAAGTGGCAAGGCCTGAAAAGCGTTCCCAATGTGCACCTTGAAAGAAAGAAAGGCGTGCCCAATGTGCACCCTAAAGAGAAGAAAAGCGTGCCCAATGTGCACCTTGAAAGAAAGAAAGGCGTGCCCAATGTGCACCCTAAAGAGAAGAAAAACGTGCCCAATGTGCACCTTGAAAGAAAGAAAGGCGTGCCCAATGTGCACCCTAAAGAGAAGAAAAGCATGCCCAATGTGCACCTTGAAAGAACGAAAGGCGTGCCCAATGTGCACCCTGAAGAGAAGAAAAGCGTGCCCAATGCGCACCTTGAAAGAAAGAAAGGCGTGCCCAATGCGCACCCTGAAAGAAAAGAAAAGTGTGCCCAATGCGCACCTTGAAAGAAAGAAAGGCGTGCCCAATGTGCACCCTAAAGAAAGGAAAGGCATGCCCAATGTGCACCCTAAAGAAAAGAAAAGTGTGCCCAATGTGCACCTTAAAAAAAATATATGTATATGTAATGTGTGCCCAATGTGCACCCTAAAAGAAAGAAAGGCGTGCCTAATGTGCACCCTAAACGAAAGAAAAGCGTGCCCAACGTGCACCCTGAAAAGTTTGGCGTCAGGGGCCATTGTCAACGGCAATCCATGCATACGATTGCTGTGAGAAAAGAAAAGTCGCAAAAGATCGACACCTAAAGGAACACGAAATACATAGAAACACAAATGTCAATATGTAACAAGCAACAAGTTTTCAACAGGAGGCGTACGCCGCCCAAGGCGAAACTAAGTAAGCATGATTAGCAGAAGCCCAAAAATCAAGGAGCTCAAAGTCAAAGAAATAGCAAAATAAATCCGAAATGCAACCTAAAAGAAGTTCAGAAGAAGCGGAGGCAACATCATAGCAACATAATAAAGCATGGCTTGGTGTAAAGTGATGTCCTAAAAAAGGGTGCTCAAAGCAATAGATTTGCAGGCATCTTTTTAGGCCTTCTTGTTGGCAGCAATCTGATGAAGCTCGCGGTTGACACTAGACAATTCAGAATCGGCGTTCGCCAACTTAGAAGAAAGTTCCTCCACCAGAGCAGTGGCCGAAGCACGCCTTTCCAACAAGGCTTTCTCCGGTTCCTCAACTGCACGCATATCGAAGGGAGGGCGCTGCCGTTCTATCACCTCAATGGCAGAATCCAACCAAGGGCCAGAATAGTGAAGGAGTTCCAAGGAACGTAAGCAATCCAGCAGCAAGGCTTTATCATCCCATGATAAGGCGTCAACGTTGCAGGAAGAAATGAATTTGACTAGCTTCAATAGAGTCTGCATGCCGCTCTCCTTGAAGATGCGTGGAAGCAAGTCACTAGGTGGCTGTAATCCAGGATGCGCCTCCATGAAAGAATTGATGAGCGCCATATTAGCCTCGTCCGCAGCATCGGGAGAGAGAACAGATAAAAAGGCTGCAAAAGGAGTATAAAGTGATGAAAAAACGAGAAGGACGCCGATCAAGATATGCAAGAGAAAGCATCGCTTACACGAAGAGGGAGTCTCGACGGCAGTCTCCTTTGGAGCTTTTCCTGAGGGCGTTCCCATGAAATTAGAACTTGAACTTCCCTCGTCCTCCACGGGCAGACCCGTAGTAGGAACGACACTCTTTTCAACAGCAATGTCAGCAGCTGTCTCAACGATAGGAGTAGCATCCTGCATGACGGCGTCCTTGGACACAAGATCCCCACCTTTGGGAGTAGCAGAGAAAGCATCATTTCCGGTGACCACTTCAACCTCGGGATCAATGGTATCCTCAGCAATAAAATCGACAATGTCGATCTGTTCTTTGTCCAAAACAGGGGGCTCAGTGGAAGCATCCTCAGGAACGAAGGGCACCAGATCAGTTGAAGGATTACTCTCACCCACGGGAACAGGGTCCGCATTAGTTGGAGGATCGGGAGCCGGAATGGCCATAAGTGGCTGCACATTTAGGGGACTGATCACCCTACCAAATGGTACGTAAGTAGCGAAACAGGTAGGCACGGCCCCCCCTTGTGCAGCGGCAGCCTTGAGAGAAAGCGAAGGAGCCTCTTGGGCGGCAAAGGAAGGAATAGAAGGAGACCCCGAGGGAGCTTGAACGTTCTGAGAAGCTCGAGAAGAAAGCACCGGAGACTGCTTACTGTTCGCCTTAGAAGGGCCTACAAAAGAAAAAATAGTCAAATAAACGGTAATCAGCACACTCATCAGAAGGGGATAAACCAGTAAGGGAAATAAATACATAAAGGGGAACCAGGGGCAAAAGGAGAAGAGAGAAGCAAGAGACCAAAGAGAATTGTTGGAGGCAAGTAAGCGAACCCTGTGTAGAGGATGAAACGGTAGATTTCGGAGAACCTTTGCTTTTAGCATAATCGCCCTCAGAAATGCAAGTCTTTGAGCTCTCGTTGGAATCGCTCTTGTCAGAAGAGGTAGAATAGAAGGCCCGAATAGAAGCCCCGGAAGCAGTCCCTTCATCTTCGTCTAAGTTTATGGGGGCAGGAGAAGAAGGAGCGGAAGGAACAGCCTGGGCGCGAAGACGGCTAGAGCGCCGTGAAGGAACAGGAGTGGAGCTTTTGCCTTGAGAAGAAGCGACAGCAGCTCTCCCTTTGGCCTGAGAGGAAGATTTAGAGGCAGGGGGACTGGAAGAGAGAAGTTTGGTGTTACCTTTCTTTGGGGCAGAAGCACTAGAGGAAGGGGTCGTCGGAGCCTTGCGCTTGCGAGGAGCTGGAGGTTCCTTTTCAGCTGAAGTAAAAATGCAACCAGAGACGTTAATGATAAACAAAACACAAAAGCAAAGGGGACGTGCTATAAGACTAGAGTGTACCTTTACTGATAGTCTTTTTGGTAGAAGTAGAATAGTAAGGATCGTTGTGCACTATTGGGACCAAGGGAGTGGTGACAGTACTTGGAGTGCTCTCAAAGCTCTGCAAATGTTGGAGTATGTCACTATGAGAAGTCAGCCAAACACGCAGGACCCCGCCAGCATGAAGAGAGGGAATGTGAACTATTGGGACAGGAGAAGGCGTCGAACCAAAGAGTGTGGACTGGAGGGAAGTTTCCACATCAACAGGATCCAGGAGAAGAAGAAAAGGGGGCTGGTCGCGCCCAAACTGTCTAGAAACACGATCCAGCCTGTAAACAAAGGGCTAGAGAGCCCCGCCATGCGCGCTCTTGTTGTCCATGGTTGCGAAACCCGGGAGGAAGCGCCCGGTTAAGATCAACTTCCACAAGTCAAATACGCCCTCAGTCCTTGCAGCGAGATCATTTTGGAGACCCAAGGCGTCCTCCTGATATAAAGGATTCAATTTCTCCCCACCAAGTAGGAAGTCGCCCAGGTAGGGCCTGAAAACAAAGCTTTTCTCGTGGTCAATAATTTGTACAAGGTGACGCCTCGGCTTCCCCAAGTACCAGCACCACGAACGCGGTTCTAAGGCGTCAGCATTGGCATCAGAAGCAATTTCAGGAAGGAATCTGACTGGACCATATGAAGGAAAGCGTTCGAATAAAAAACATTGCAGGAAAGACAAGTCAACATAGCAATTGACAGGAAAGCGACCAAAGGAATTCTTCATCTGTTCTGATATCTAGTCGAGGCAAGCATAGAGACTACCCAAGTAAAGCGAAGAAAGAGGCAGACGAATACCCTCAGCAAGCATGCAAGCAAAGATGAAAATGGAAGAACTTACTGATTACCAAGGAGGTCCAGGTAACACATATCTGCTAAGCCAAAAAGCAACAAAGGCGGCCCTTTTGAGGCGCTGGTCAGTAATAGGACCGCCCACGAACTTGTCCTCATGAAAGTCACCAAAGAAGTAGCGTACCCAATTCGCAAAAGTGTATTTGAGAGAGGACCTTTGGCTTACTTTCTGGTCTTGAGGAACGAGGTTCCCTGTGCCTCGCACCTTCTTTGAGGAAGACCCATCAGCATAAGAAGCGCGCCTTTGCTAGAGCAAATCTTTGGAATACTTGGCGCTAACAATAGAAGCATTCTTGAGCTCCTTGGCCAATCCGATGATGCTCTCATCCACGCTGGAAAGGTCGAGGTCAGTATCTCCAAACGAAGGCAGTTTCAACAGAACAATCACATCCTCTAAAGTTGGGGTAAATTCCCCCCAAGAAGTAAGAAACATATGAGTCGCTGAGCACCAGCTCTGGACCAACATATGCAAGTCCTCAACCCTCTTGTTCACACCTAGGTGAGGGGACGCCTTCACAGCATCAAAAATCCCCACCTGCTTCAAAATCTCCACAAAGGGAGGGTCCCGTTGAAAAACGTAGTCCACCCATCCTGCCCAGCCACCTGTAGAAGTGACTCTAACATGAAAGCGAAGGTCAACCCAAGGGAACTCCGAGGAAGCAAGGCGGGAGAGAAGAAGAAAGGGACCCAGCTTACAATGTTCCTTGGAATAAGAAGGCTTGGAACACAGGCGTGCTGCTCTCTCCGGGACCACCAGAGCTTTGGATAACTGGCCCATGAAAAGACTGTCGAATTCCGGTGGTTAAGGGAAAGGAAGCTTAGCACGCGCCCTAGGCGCCCAACGGCGATGCCCTTGCTCCACCAGATCGGAACGCGGCGGAGGGAGAGCGTCTAGAAAGCAAAAGGAAAGAGACTGAGGGACATGTTCTTCGGTGGCTTCCCCCTGCATTTGGCTTTCCTCATCAGAAGAAGAGGACTTCTCTTCCCCAGAACCCGAAGGGATTGTGGATTTTGTCATCGTGTGAGAAAGCAATTTGGGGACAGAAAACGGAAGAAGAAGAAAAGAAAGCAAAAAAACGGGGGGAAGAAAAGGATGGTGAGGTGTAAACGGAGTTTGGGGAGAAAGAGAACGAGCGGTGGTAAGTGAAAGTAACTGAAGGGTTTATGGGGAGCAGTTTGAAAAGAAGTGGGGAACGTGGGAAAGAGTGAAATCTTATGAGCTGTTGAAACCTCTCCCTCTGTGTACACGTGGAAGGCAATAAGGGAGGAGAAGAAAAGGAAAAGAGGAAAGACGGATTAGGATTTGCACCAAAAGGGGAAGTTCCTACCCCTTTTTGCTGCAAAGGGGGCTATTGTTGATACTCAGAAAAAATGATAGCCCAATCGTGAGGCCCAATAGCAAAACCAGGCCCAGATCCGCAACACACAAAGGGCTACGAACAGGAAGTGGCGACGAAGAAGGGCGTACTTGGGCATGCATTCGCGCACGAGGGCGCACCCCACCTTCGGAGAGCGCACGAACAGACAAAGAGCCACCCAACTCCCATGACACGTGCAGCTTGCACAAGAAGCTAGAAAGGAATCTTTGCTCACCTCATCTAGACCCTTCCCAAGAGAGAGACGGAAATGGCATTCCTTGTGTGCTCCCCTTTCTCATCCATTAATGGTGAGCTTGAAATGGCAAAAGGACAAACCGGCACCTGATAAAGGAGGAGGGAGGCAGCAACAAAGAAGGAAAAGCTGTGTGGACCGTCGGGTAAAAGGAAAAGGGGAAATAACCAACGGGTAAAAGGGGCACTATATAAAGGTGCCACCATCAGTCACAACAACAACAACAACCAGAGAGAGAGCACAGTAGAGAAATATTGAAACAAAACCCAAACACTTGAGTTCCCATCTCTAAATCCCAGGGAAGGAACACGGAAGAGAGACTAAAGAAAGAGGCGTGGGAAGAGCAAAGTAAGCAACAGAAATACCCGCTCCCTCTTTCCACCACCATTACCGAGAAACCTTGCCGCCATGACCAACTCTCTGTAAACACCACCCCTGATCTTTACTTAAGAGGGCGTCCTCACGGACAAAGGCGCACCCTACCCTCAGTCAAAATAATAGGTAGCGATGCCTCTTTATCCGTAACACCTGTAGTACCTGTACGCCTTCGAGGCCATGATTTCATTAAGTTTACGAACCCATTAATCTCTGTACAATTTTATCTTTTCAATAAAAAAGATCCGAAACACCGAGCATATCAAGACGATCCGCGATGGACGATTACACGCATTTGTCTTAGCCATGTACAGCCGACCACATCGAGTAACCTTGTATTAACCGACCATAGGTTCGACCTTCTACCGGCCGACTAGCGAGAGACTAAGCCAAACATGCATCAACGCCAAGATATCTCGGCTCCTCGCGCCGAGCATTTCACCTTACTGTCTTATTCCGAGCGGGTGTTTCCCCAGGTTCCGAGTACCGAGATCCTATCATGTCTAGCTAGAGCCAAGCGCTTACACTCGAACAAGCAACTTGCGCATCATTATCCGCGCCAGACATACAAAATGTCTCTTTCAATCGCTATCTGTCACTGTCAAATCACTGTTATCCTTTTCAAGTCACTATTGGTGGCTTCCTCAAGAAGCCAATGAATCACAGCCACATGTTCCTAAAGCTTCCCAAAGAAGCTTCTCACTAGGACCACACATTTATTTCAAAAGAGAAATAAAAAGCAAGGCCAATACCAACACACTAACATACGTAATACACATCTTCTTCGTCTACTCCATCTCTCTTTAGGGTTCCAGTGACAAACACCATTCTCATCACCTTTGCTCACAGACTACATTCTCACTCTCTACTTTCACTAAACCTACACCATCTCTAAGAACCAAGGATCTTTCCCTCCACTTCCTCTTAAGCTTCAAGTTTTCCTCGGAGTTTCTAGGGTCCTGTTAAGGCAACACCAAGGGTTCAAGGGACTACGGGTTAAGAAGTTCGAACGCGAAGAACAAGGCTCAAACTCATAGTACTTCCTTATCTCTCATGGTTTCGAGGTAAGGAGTGGGTGTTACCTTAGCTTATGTTTGGGTTTCTAGTGTGCTCATAGTGAGTACTAAGAATGGGTGTTCGATTAGGACATTGAACCGTAGGATAGTGTATATAGAGTATTATTGGTAAATGAAGATTAATAAAAATAACCCACTAAAGTAAAAGTGAAATATGTGTATGTTTGAATCATGTTGCTGCATAAATGTGTGTTTAATGTCATAATTTTTTATTCATGTTTGCTACTGTTCAATTAGCATGTGTGCCGACCATAGGTGGCCGAAATGGTTAACAGAGGTAGAAATGCTAGGGAAAAGATTAAATAAGGAATAATAACTAAAGAACAGAAATTATAACAAGAAGACGAGTGAAATGGTAAACAGGGAAATGAGCCGAGAGAATTCAAGAGTGAATGTATATGTAGTGTCTAAGATTTGTGGCTTGCTCAGAGATCAGGGATGACCTGAGAACTAGGGTGTGATCTGAGGTTACTGTGTGATCCTTTAGGTCTTCTAGATATCCAGTTGGGATAACTAGGGTTTCCCCAATCACTGGTGTGTGCAAGTGAGCAATTAGGGAGTAAGAGAACGTACCTGAGCCCCTAGTTGGAGACAACTATTTATAGGGGGAGTGGTGTTGTACCTTATGGGACTGTACGGAGGTCCAGTTAGGCTGTTGACGTGGCCCTTAGAGGATATGGGGGATGAGTCATTCATCCTTATCCTGTATTAGAGAGCCTTATCCCTGCGGCAAGTTGGATTCACGCGCCCATAGCTCGGACTCTCAAGGGGTAAAGTCCTTGTGGTCGGTCTGAGTCCACTGGGGTGAAAGTCTGAAATATGCTCGGCCTGTATGGGCAAGGTCCTTTATATAGCTTATTCTGGTCGGCTAGCTGTTATAAGGGTAGGACCGAGGGTCGGTCCACCATATAAGCCCCCAAGCTCGGTAAGACTGTTTGAGTCTTGAGCCGAGCTGAGAGTCCTCATTCTTCAATTAAGGTTTGAGTGGGCGAGTGTTTTGATGAGGGTGAGATAATAACCCGCTCACCTACCCTACTGTCCTCTGCCTGCTTTACTGTCCTTTCATTTGGACGAAGAGACGTTTGAATCCCTTCATGCTGGCACGTGTCCTAAGTGTCAGCTATGCCATTATTGCGCGTGTTGCCTTTTCAGTTTTTCGAATGTTTTGACCTATAGCTGGATGCCACATTTTTTTCCGTGGCTCAAAGCGGTATTGGGCTTCTCTGAGTTGACAGGCCCATTTACCCAAAGAGATAGTGGGGGGAAATCCTTTTCAAACTCAACTGCCTTTCCTTTTCCTCTTTTCCACTTCTTTCCAATCTCTATGCCCTGACTCCTTCTCTTTTCTCTCTGCAATTTTCCCTTTCCACTGTTCTAGTATTACTAATTTTTCCCTAGTAGCATTCGCATAAACTTCCCTCTGTCACCTCCTTCTTTTGACGTCGTGGTTCCTTTTCAGGGGTTTCTCTCTCGCTTCGCTACTCAGTTCGTGCCAATTCTCCTTCTACTGCAGGTATGAACCTTTCTGCTTTTGCCATTTTTCCTTTCAAGTTGTGCTGAGTTTCCTTTTTTCTAGGTTTTTGTGTTCGTCTGGTTTTTTCTGAGTTTTCTTGGGTTTTTCTGAGTTTCTCTGGGTTTTTCTGAGTTTCTCTGGGTTTTGGTTATGGGAAGTAGGTGGTTTGAGAGATGGTCTAAGGTCTTAGATTTGAGTGATATTGATGATTCCTCTTCCTTCTCATCTTCTTCCTCTTCTGGAATGGAGGTTTTGGACTTTCTTCCATCTCCTTTTCGCCATCGTATGGCAGACCCTTCAATGGAAACACCGTTATGCATAGAATTTCCCCAAAATTTTGAGGAGGAAGAACGTAGGAGGTTAGCGTATCCGTTGGCGGAGGAACGGGCGCAAGTAGCGTCGCGGACCTCTCGTCGATCCATGGGAAAACCTTTCTGAGGGAAAGCCATGAGGGTTAGGGGAAGATGTAGTCGGCTCGGCTATAGGGTCAGACGAACTAGGGTTAGGGTGTAACACCCCAAAAATTTTAATCTTGAATTAATAGAATATTAATTATAAAGTTTATTATAATTATTATTTCTATTTTGAATCTTTAACTAAGACCTTTGTTTATATTGTTAGAATTTATTTTGGTAACTATATTTGCGTATAAATAAATATTTTTGCATATTAGTCCTTGGGTTGGGACCTAGAGGTAATTATAGGAAAGATTTTGGAGGGAAAGTAAATAAAATAATTATTTTTCAAAAATTGGGAAAAATACTCGAGTATTTGCTAAAAAACTCGAGTATTCTGGACAGAGTTGCACGAGTTAGTGCGTTTGGTGAGTCACCACCACCGATTCCCCCTTCGTTGACAAGAAATCACCACCATGCCAACGCCATGGATGTCGTGTCGTGATGCATGAGTCTCTCCCACGTCTATAAAAGCCTATCAACACCGATTTGTTGAGGATTTTGGTCAAATTCGAGTTTTCTACTCAAGTTAGGGTTCCTGGATTCAAGTAATCGATTCTCTTTCCCTGTTCCGATTCAAGTCGTAAACGAAACACGAATACAAAGCTCACATCACGAGCTTTGTATAGACATAAAAATCGTGAGGATTGAGTGAGTGTGTTGGGAGAATTGGAGCTGAGAAGTTGGAGTCTGTTCTGTCAAAGTGTTGCTTGGAGCTTACTTTGATCTTGATTTCTGGTAAGCTCATGAATCTCTGAGTCTCAAATTCGATTTCCTTAGTTAGATTATGTGGCATAGAGTCTAGAAAATCTAATTTCCCTAATTCTATTCTCTGTTTCATGTGTAAACCAATTCCAATTTGGTGATGCACTCAAAATGCTCTGCATATGGTGCTTGAAGTTGGTCTGAGAGTTGTGCAGCTTTTCTTTGGAGATTTCTTGTTTGATTCACGTCTGAGAGGTAAGGGGAAGTAATTATATTCACTAGATAGAGATTAAATTCCATTATTTGTGTTAGAGAGCCACCAAGAGGCTCTAAGGGCTTAGATTGAAAAGGATCTTTGGTTTGGAGACCAAGCTTTGCTCTAAAACTGTGTTGAGCAAGTTTTATATCATGCATGCAAGCTTAAATGACCATTGTTTTATGAGTGTTATGCTTATTTTGCAATTTGAGGTGTTGAGTTGCTAAATTGTGTAAATTATGCATAAATGGTTGATTCTCTATCAAATTGGTTATTTGATATGAAATGAGTATTGCAACATGTTCAATATATGGTATGTGAACTGTTTTGATCATTGGTTTGGGTTAAAAATGTTTAGAAATTGATATGGTATGTAAAAACCAAGTTTCACTCTGTTCTGTCTGCAAATACTCGAGTATTTGGCTTAACACTCGAGTATTTCGTGGTGCACTAGAGTGAAAATTGGCGCACCAACTTGGGAATCAGATTGGACACTCGAGTAATATATGAACTACTCGAGTATTCTGGGTAATGGAATACTCGAGTATCTCATGAATTACTTGAGTATATTTATGAAGACCTGGAAACCTAAATCTCTGAAAAGACATGAACGACTCGAGTATAATTATGAACCACTCGAGTAGAATCTGGAAAATGATAAACTACTCGAGTATTTTGGAAAAAACTCGAGTATTTTTAGTCAGACACTTAAAATACCATTTTCAATTCTAATTCATTTTGTAACTCTTAAAGGACAATAAACCAAGTGATCCTGGACTTAAAAGAAATTGATTGACGTTATGATGTTTTCATTTGAATAATGATGATACGTTGCTCGGGAGGCACGTAGTGTATTAATAAAAGGACGAAACATCAATCAATTCCTTTTAAGTAAAGTTAATGCATTCATACTGGAGTTTGGATGGTAGGACGTATATCATGTTTTTGGTAAACATGTGGAGGGCCTCTGGGAGTGCTAATACGCTTGCTTGATGACACGTCGTTGACGTGGTCGGCTTAGTGGATGCCGATATGGTTATACCGTTTGGATGACGGACCGTTTGGATGACGGGACGATGCTCGGGTGGCACGTTATAACTATGCTCGGGTGGCATGGATTCCAAGCTTGTCGTGTACATTCTAGGTGAATGTACGAATTGTTGTATACCTAGGAATACAACGCACTGTTGAGTGCTGGGTTGTCAGGGATGGACGTCAGAGAGTGACATAGTATGATGGAGATAGGCTTGAGAGCTAAAGTCATGCATCATGCCACTCATTTAAATTAATTGTGATAAATGAAATATGTGTGAGCATCCTATGTGCATTCATTAACTGCTAAGTGTTATATGTGATTGTTGTTAATTGATGCATATCTACATATTCATATTGCACAATTTATTCTCTATTGGTTATGTGTATATAATTGCTTACCCCTATGCCCTTGTAGGTGATGTCTCGTTACATTGCTTGCATCGAGATCCGGCCACTTCCTAGTGGCACATGGATCTATGAGGACTATCGCGCGGTGTTCGAGGGTGAGGTAGAGATTACCTTCTACCACCCGAACCCGTTGATCCGATTCCGTCCTCGTAGATTTAGGATTCGCATCATATACACTATGTATGTACCCCCGTTTTACACTTACCATGGACCACCTCCCACACGACCAGCTCGCTCTTACCATAGTTTCCGTTTTTGACCTACCCGCTCTCACCCTTTTACTTCAAGAGTTGTCCGTAAGGAGACTCCCCCTTCTGATCCGAGGAGCCCAGTCAGGGTTTCACCATCACCTGACCCGGTACCCAGTGGTAGGGTACACTCTCCCTCAGATGAGATCGAGGATGATCCGGTGGAGGACGAGAGTAGGAGCGAGCCTGTCGTGCATTCTACTGGGAGTGATTGGAGGGACGATGATCCCTAGTTATGTGCATAGGGTATGTGATGAGGATCAGAGGATCCGATGTGTGGAGGCTGTGGAGGATACCTTGCTGCTGCTGCTGTGTTGATGATGATGCTACTACCTTACTACTTATGTTTCTTAGAGATTGCTGCTACCACTACTACTACATCTGATGCTGCCGGATCTACGTGACCACCCTTAGAGTTATATTTTGGTTATGTATATATGTTGTAGATATACTTTTGGAGTACTCTAGGGTTTTGGTTACATTGTTATGTAGATCATGTTTATGGGCTTGTATATTTTGGATCTTGGAGACTTGATCATGGGACTATGTACTCACTACTCTTCATTTATATATATTGAAAACTTATGTTTATCTTACTATTAAATCGCATAGTCCTATAAATTCCGCTTTACTCTGATTTAATCCATTTAAAGAGTTCGGTTGTGAAAACTGTTCAATGGTATCAGTTTTATCAAATAAAGTAAGGGTAGCTTCTGTTATTCTCCATAATATAAGTACGATTCTAGAAAGACGAATGCTACCCCACTTTCGAAAAGGTTTTAGAAATCGCCGAATTCGATAAAACTGTTTTGTAATACCTTAGGGTTTAATCTCCAAGAATTCCAAGTGTTGATTTGTGCACCCGTTTTAAAAAGAAAATTTTATTTTCAGTTATTTTCTTAATACTCACAAGTCCATATATTATCCAATATAAAAGCTTAATTACTATATGATATTTGGGTAATCCACAAGGGTGTCACACTGCGTGGTATCAGAGCAAAAGTCAGATCCTGTAGTAGTGGAAGTAGTTCAGAAAGGTAGCCATCAACATCAAGCAGGTATCTCCAGGGTATTTACACTATTTGAATGCTATTATTTTGGCTCGTTGAGCTTTAGATACCCTTGATTTGTTTGTATCTTGTCTCTTTTGAGTACAAGACACAATTGATTGTAGACTTAAAAAATTTAAGATAGAGCCTTAGTATGGGTGGTGTGATGAAAGTTTCTTTAGTGCAACATATGTGACCATAAGCCCATAGCGCAGGTCTAATATGGCAACTAGAAACCAGAATCACACCAACACGATGTTAGAGAGAATTGCCTAGGTGCTGGAAGTTATGCAACAACGGCAATCTCAGCAACCACCGCAATCGTTTAATCCGCCTCATCAGTGTAATATGGGTAGTACCGAGGCGAGGAGTTTGATGGATTTTAGGAGTTGTAATCCACCTAAATTTGAAGGAGGATTTAAACCTGAGGAGGCTAATAAGTGGTAAAATCTTCAGAACGTTGGATTGCACGGAAGCTCAGAAAGTGGCGTATGCAGTCTATATGTTGGAAGATGAGGCTGAGAACTGGTGGAATCATACAGTTCAGCTTTTGCGTTACGAAGGAAGGGAAGTGAGTTGGGATGTATTTATGGAGAAGTTTCTCAATAAATATTTCCCTGAGGATTTGAGGAGAAAGAAGGAAGTGAAGTTCTTGCAACTGAAGCAAGGAGACATGAGTGTGGGTGAGTACGCAGCCAAGTTCGAGGAATTGATGAAATACTCTCCATATTATCAGAACAATCCAGATGAAAGAAGCAGGTGTATCAAGTTTGAAGGAGGCTTAAGACCCAAATTGAAGTCTATTTTCAGTTATCAAAGGATCCAAAGTTTTTCTACATTGGTGGACATGTGTAGGATGTATGAGGATGACAAGAAGGCAGAAAAATTGCAAGCATCAGAGAGGAAAGATAGTCAGGGTTACGAACCTCAAAGGCACAAAGGTTTCAATAATCGAGGCAAAGGTCCGTATGATCATCGGGGAAAAGGTAAAGAAAAGGTTGGGGATATTAATAGAAGGAACTTCCGAAGCGAGACTCCCTTCTGTGACAAGTGCAAACGTCGGCATCATGGTCGTTTTTGTTGGGGAACAAATAACTGCTTCAATTGTGGGAAACCGGGACACTTTGCGAAAGATTGCAAGGAACCAGCCAAGATTAATTCAAGATGGGTAGCTGACAAGCCCGTGGTTCAAGGAAGGGTTTTCACCAATAGAGGTGTGGAAGCACGCCAATCCTCCGACCTTGTGCAAGGCAATCACTTACTAAACGGTCAGCTCTGTAATGTGTTGTCTGATTTTAGTGCTACGCATTCACTTGTTTATTATGAATGTGTGAATCGTATGACCTTGCCTATATCTGAAGTATTCTATGCTTTTATGATAGAAACCCCTACGAGCATTCCTGTAAGTTGTTTCTAAGACAAGTCTTAACGATTGTATGGAAGTGTTAGGATGAACCTTTCGAAACGATTTGATCTGTCTACCTTTATCGTATTAAGACGCGATTTTGAGAGTGGGCTGATTAAGTGCTAGTATAGGACCATTAGTATACTCCCTTAAGCCAAGTACTTGCAATCAAGGTAATCTGGAAGGATTAGCATTTCATATGAAACAAGAATGCAACGAGGATTTTCAGTGATTGAAAGGGAAGACTAACAATCTCTCCTACATTGCTCTTTCTAGATTCATGCGAGGGTATTAAAGAATAATTTCATGTATTAAGGCAAGGACTCGGAAGAGGATAGTCTAAGGAAGGAAGGTGGGGGTGTCAGCATCAAAACGATCGAATACACTCATGATAAGCTTTTGTTGAGTGACTCGGAGCTTGCAACGAGTATGTTACTCTAAAAGGATCTGAAAGCTTTGTCTTTATGGCACCATGTTTTAGGAGTTTAGAAACCAAAGGAGTATGAAGGAAGGAATTCAATCAGAAGAAGAAATTGAATTAGAGTCATCATCAATAGTTGGGGGTTTGAAAGATTTGATTTTAAGCTCCATTACCTACCTAGTAAAGTGAAAGGTGGTGACAACTTTGGGTCAAAGAGTAGACTTTAAGGTAACTAAAGAGGTTGTTCGAAGTAAGGAAGGCGAAAAGAAATAAGAGATTGATTTATGGAAGAGAAGGAATCCAATTTCCATAGATGGATGGGAGAAATCCTTCGCTTCATACCATAAAATTTACATTCCAAGTGATACGGGGATTAGGAGTGAAATTTTTGGTATTGTGCATACAAGAGATGGATGAATAGAAAGTTAGGTCACTTTTATGTTAAGTGGTGTAGCGAAGAACTTGCAGAAATCATATAGGACAAATGTTGAAACAAAGGATTGATACATCATTTGAGCAACAGTTGAAAAGCAGTCTTTGGGAACTGAAGAGAGTTTTTCAAGAGGCATGAGAAGGATTCAAGGAACTGAAATGCTAAACATTGAACGAGAAAGTAATAGTCTCAGAGAAGGCGTCGTCAAGTTCAAACGACTGAGGAAGTGTGTTTCATAACGACCCGGACGAAAGGTTCAAATATGTGAAGTTAGAATGGATTGTGCCCGAACCTTAAGCAATCTATCAACTATCAGCGAATAAGGAGTTTCCCGATACTGGAAGAATGTGTGGAATTTATAGGTACGATGGAGAGGCGTAAGAAGTGGATAGAATGAATGTCCAAACCAGGTATGAAGGGGACCTGGGCAAAGGAAGTATTCAATTAGAAAAGTGGAAATGTAGTTAAGTGAATTAATCATGGGAGAATGACAATTTAACCAAACTTCGACCGTGGGGATTAGCGAGTATGCTAATAAGAAGTAAAGGACTTGCCCATTTCTATGTGTAAAGTAAGAGATGCATCACTTTGGACTAAGTACTGGTATACCTATGAGGACATTCGGTTGGAGCTGTAAGAGACTAAGGTTTTAATGCGCCAGAGTCATCAAGGGTTAAGAGTTAGAGGGGAATGGTTATAAAGCGAGTTAAGTTCGGAAAGGTGATCAACCTGCTAGGATGCGAGTTAGATTTGAGTATAGATAGTTTGAGTTTATCCTTTCTCTGATCGGGATTAACGTAATCAATGTTTTCGATTGCGTTGATTAAATCATTATGTAATTTGGAAACCTGAGCAGGTCTGTGATTTGAATTTCTGTGATCAAAACCCTTATCACAGTTGGATGTGATAAATATCTTTGGGTGCCACAGAAAGAGAAAGATCAGTTAAGACTAGAGAGATTACTAACCACCGGGATAGGACAAGTATTTGTCTCCCCAACGGAAACAACTCTAGCACTTGGCTATCTAGCTGTATCTGATGGTGACAAGTATCCCATCTTTAAGTTCATCTAACTTAAAGATGTGTCGTATGACTTTTCCTGCGAAAAGTTATATCTGAAAAGAATGATTTTATTATTGATGGTTTGAATATTAGGACTAATCACCCTAATGTTTGCAACTATTAAGGAATAAAGTCATATAAATGATTCGTTAATCGTGCTTGAGTGATCAGAGTGCGCAACGGGTCAAGTTTTTCCTTAGAAATATCTTTGGAAAATGTTTTCACTGAGGAGTATATATGTATTTAAAAGGTATTATTCAAAAAGGCTTTAATCAAAAGATTTCATTTGAAGTTATTGCAAAATGTTTTAATTATGAAGTTGAAATGCGGTTTTCAGAAAAAGTTTTCCTCGAAAGGTCTATTGGGAAAAGTTTTGATCTAAAGTTATGTATTTGAGGTATTTTTTTTTTCTAGAAAGAGGTAATCAAAAGACTTTATTTGAGTTAATTACGACATAATTTTCGGAGGAGTTTAAGAAAACTCTTTTATAAGAAACAGGATTGGTATATGCTTTCGAACGCAAAAGGGTTAGTCGAGAAAAGTTTTAATTGAAGTATTTTGAGTCAGAGAATTTAAAGAAGTGTAAGCAAAATTCTTTTAAGTGGGGAAGGATTTTCCCTAATGATATGATAACATCAAAATAGTCTTTTATTTAATTTTGAAAATGTGTAATTTTGAAGAGTGAATTTCGGGGACGAAATTCCTTTTAAGTGGGGAAGTAGTGTAACACCCCAAAAATTTTAATCTTGGATTAATAGAATATTAATTATAAAGTTTATTATAATTATTATTTCTATTTTGAATCTTTAACTAAAACCTTTGTTTATATTGTTAGAATTTATTTTGGTAACTATATTTGCGTATAAATAAATATTTTTGCATATTAGTCCTTGGGTTGGGACCTAGAGGTAATTATAGGAAAGATTTTGGAGGGAAAGTAAATAAAATAATTATTTTTCAAAAATTGGGAAAAATACTCGAGTATTTGCTAAAAAACTCGAGAATTCTGGACAGAGTTGCACGAGTTAGTGCGTTTGGTGAGTCACCACCACCGATTCCCCCTTCGTTGACACGAAATCACCACCATGCCAACGCCATGGATGTCGTGTCGTGATGCATGAGTCTCTCCCACGTCTATAAAAGCCTATCAACACCGATTTGTTGAGGATTTTGGTCAAATTCGAGTTTTCTACTCAAGTTAGGGTTCCTGGATTCAAGTAATCGATTCTCTTTCCCTGTTTCGATTCAAGTCGTAAACGAAACACGAATACAAAGCTCACATCACGAGCTTGTTAGTTCCATGATGAATATTTTGATAATGACAAAGTGTTTTTGAACAAGCTACAAGAGTTGATCAAGTTTCAAGCTCAACAAGCAACAACAAACATCAAATGAAGAAGAGAGAAAGCAAGCTCATGAAGACCTAAGTTTGAGTGTATTTGTATTTCTTTTATCTTTTGCCTCTCAAGCTTCATAGGTTTTTTATTTGGTTAGATTATTATAGAGGGTAGTGAATCTCATTCATAAGTCATGATTTAATCATAATTTGAGTTTTCACTTAATCTAGAATCAATAGGTGGCTTAAAGGTTTTAAAGGAAAGGTTGGATTTTTGAGAAAACAAGTTTTGAACATGTACAGTACCAACTTAATCGATTAAGTGATTAACTTAATCGAGTACTACTCGAGTACACGACTTGCTTAATCGATTAAGTACTGCTGAACTGATTTTTAAAATACGTTTTTCACTTCTCAAAATCAGTTTTCAAGTGCTACAACTTTTGGGTATTCTATATAAACCTTTTCCTATTATTTGTGATTAATTAGAATCATTTTCATACAAGTTTTACAAAGAATCAAGCCACTCTATTCTCTCTCATTTTCAAAGATCAAAGCTTTTCTATTTTCATATTCTTTGATCAAGAACCTTTGAATCTCTTATGGTGAATTGTCATAACTCTTGATTGAGATTCATAGGATTGTTTTGTGTTTTCTATTGTGTTGTAATCTTTGCAAGAAGGCAAGCCACTACAACAAACAAGAAGTCTTGGTGTGTCGATTTTATCATCAAGCAAGTGCATTCTTATTGAAGAAGAAGAAGAAGTCTTGGTTGTGAATCAAGCAAGGAGAAGCCTTGGTGTGTGGATTATCATCAAGCAATTGGAGACTTGTTGTGTCGATTATCAACAAGGGGTAGAGGTTAGATTAGAGAGAAGATCAATAGGATTACAAGGCAAGGGTGTCGGTTATCTCTTGTAAGCTACCAAGAAGGGAGTCTTGTGAGGCAATCACTTGTAATTTGAGAACTCTAATTCCTCATAGTGAAGAATCTCTCTTGGTTGAAGAGGGGACTGGATGTAGCTTTCAAGTGGATGAAAGTGAACCAGGATAAATCACTGTGTCGTATCTCTAAACCCTTACTCTTTATATTCAAGTCATTTGATTGCGTTCTTGGTTGAAAACCTAGAAAGATTGATTTTCATAATTGATTGAATTGAATCTTTAATTGTTCAAATTGATAAAGGGAAAATCATTTTCATAACTAGGTTAATCAATAAGAATATAGGTGTTAATCATTTCCGCTGAATCTCTGATCTTGCATGTGAATTGATTGATTTTCGTATTCGAATGAAAAATTGATTTTTCTGTTTCTGTCATATTTAATCGATTAAGTTCAAGTTTAATCGAGTACTACTCGAGTAAATTGCAGGTTAATCGATTAAGTACTGTAGAATTTGCAAAAATCATTTGTTTTGATTGTTTCGTTCGAAAATCTTTCAAGGTAGCTTCAACACCTATTCAACCCCCCCTTCTAGGTGTTTTCCTAGGGTTCCTAAGTCTCTCCAACCACCAATTGCGGTTTCTTCAATTGGTATCAGAGCTCGGTCGAAAGACACGAGCATAAGAGCTTTTTCGTAAAGATCCTTTAAGAAAATCGCAATGGGTTCCATGAATCCCTTTGGTGGTGAAGGTGCTTCAATAAGTCGTCCTCCATTGTTTACCGGAGAAGGCTATGCATATTGGAAAGTTAGAATGAAAATCTTTATCCAAGCCATAGATAGTGAAATTTGGAAAGTAGTTGAAAAAGGTCCTCATATCCCCTCTAGTTTAGTTGAAGGTGTAGAACAATTGATCCCCGAGGATAAGTGGAAGGATGATGATAGAAAGAAAGTACAATATGACTATAAGGCTAAGAATATCATCACCTCCGCCTTGTCCTATGACGAGTTCTTTAGAGTTTCTCAATGTTCTAGTGCTAAAGAAATGTGGGACACTTTACAAGTGACTCATGAAGGAACTAGTGAGGTTAGGAGAGCTAGATTGAATGCTTTAATGCGTGATTATGAATTGTTTCATATGCTTCCAAATGAATCTATAAATGATATGCAAAAGCGTTTTACTCATATTATAAATCATTTACTTGCTCTTGGTAAAACTTTTCTACGAGGTGAACTTTCTAACAAAGTGTTGAGATGTTTAGACAGGAATTGGCAACCAAAAGTAACAGCTATTGTTGAATCTAAAAATTTGGATGCTATGGATCTAGCAACACTTTTCGGAAAGCTTCAAGAACATGAAATGGAGCTTGGACGATTAAGTATCAATGAAGAGTCGGATAAGAACAAATCAAGGAAAGGACTTGCTCTTAGAGTCAAAAGTGCATATAAAAAGAAAGATAGTTCCGATGATGATGATAGTGAAGATTCCGATTCCGATGTTGATGAAAAAGACATGAAACTTTTGTTAAAAGAATTTGACAAGTTTCTAAGGAGAAAAGGAAGGTTGAACAAGGACAAAAGTAAAGAGAAGGATTCCCCACACTACAAGACCAAGACATCAAAAGAAGGTGTAGTTTGCCATGAATGTGGAAAACCCGGTCATCTCAAGTATTCATGCTCTAGGTATCTCAAGAAGAAGGAGAAAGACAGGAAAAATTCTAAATCTAAAAGAGCATACATAGTTTGGGATAGTGATGAAGATAACAAGAAAAGCACATCGAGTAGTTCATCGGATGATGAAGAAGCCGCTTGTCTCAACTTGATAACTCTAGTAGATGATGAAGAACAAAGTTCAAATGATGAATCAAGTTATCAAAGCGAGGATAGCAATGTAAGTGAATCTAAATCCGAAATTTCTTCTAAATATGAATTGTTACATAATGCTTATGAAGAAATGTATGAACAACTTGAAAAACTAGCTTTGAAAAACATTGAAAGAAAGAAGCTCATTTTGAAACATCAAAAAGAGATTTTAGATCTTCAAAAACAAGTTGATGAGCTTAATCTTGAAAATGAAACTCTTGATCTTATATATGCTAGTTCTTCTTGTGATTGTGCTAGTAGATTGAATATTGTGGTTGATTGTGAGAATTGCAAGTTGCTCAAGGATGAAAATGCTATTTTGAAAAATAAGCTTGCAAGTTTCACCATTTGTGATATTAGATTGCGCACATTGTTAAATTTTCAAAGAGAAAATTCAAACAAGTTTGGTTTGGGTTATACTAATGCTAAGATTAAATCTCATAGAAATGTTGTTGATTTTTCTAAAGTTGATTTTTCAAATCCTCCAACATGTTTCTATTGTGGTACTCATGGACATACTTCAAATGTGTGTTATGTTAAAGTGCATGGTATACCTAAAGGAAATTTTGTTTGGATGAAAAAGGGTGAAAGTCCCTACACTAACAAAAATGGATCCAAAACCATTTGGATACCAAAAAGCAAAGCATGATTGTTTTGTAGGTTTGATTGAAGATGCAAATGAATGACACATGTTCTCAATTGGTCTCAACTATGAATGTCTATATTCACATCTTCAATTGGTATCACACTTGCATCTCAAGTGAATGTCCTACAAAGTGGTAATATTTGATATTGATATATTATCTTAATTGATATCTTCTCAATTGATATTACTTTTCTAAATGTTTAGTTAATTCAATTTGTATCATTGAGAGATTATTAGTTGATTATCATGCTTTTGTGATTATTGATTCTTCTTTACATTGATATCTTCTTTGTTAAGTGATATTATGATCTTTTTAGTTCTCAATTGGTATTATATTTTATTGTTATATTCTCTTACCAATTGATATCACATTTCAAAGTAAAGCTCTATTGTATTTGTTCAATTGGTATCAATGTTGTAAAGAAATGATCATTGATTTCTTACCTTGGCTTAGATGTTATATTTCAATTGGTATATATTACTTTTTGATAATGCCAAAGGGGGAGAAATATGATGTTTTGAATTGAATGAAATGTTTCTCAAAGAGGGAGAAATGGTATGTTTTTAAAACATGGGAGAAATATGATATTATATTTGGAGAAAGGTTGTTTTGTTGTTTTTATGTAGGTTGAGCTAAGTTGTTTAAGATAGGGGGAGAATCAAGCTTCTATCTCAATTGGATTCAAGTGTTAAAGCATTGATTGAGGGGGAGAAAGAGTCTTCTCAAGTGATCAAATGTTTCAAGCATCAACAACTTCAAGCGATTTCAAAACATGGGTTGTCATTTTCAAAAAGGGGGAGATTGTTAGTTCCATGATGAACATGATGAATATTTTGATAATGACAAAGTGTTTTTGAACAAGCTACAAGAGTTGATCAAGTTTCAAGCTCAACAAGCAACAACAAACATCAAATGAAGAAGAGAGAAAGCAAGCTCATGAAGACCTAAGTTTGAGTGTATTTGTATTTCTTTTATCTTTTGCCTCTCAAGCTTCATAGGTTTTTTATTTGGTTAGATTATTATAGAGGGTAGTGAATCTCATTCATAAGTCATGATTTAATCATAATTTGAGTTTTCACTTAATCTAGAATCAATAGGTGGCTTAAAGGTTTTAAAGGAAAGGTTGGATTTTTGAGAAAACAAGTTTTGAACATGTACAGTACCAACTTAATCGATTAAGTGATTAACTTAATCGAGTACTACTCGAGTACACGACTTGCTTAATCGATTAAGTACTGCTGAACTGATTTTTAAAATACGTTTTTCACTTCTCAAAATCAGTTTTCAAGTGCTACAACTTTTGGGTATTCTATATAAACCTTTTCCTATTATTTGTGATTAATTAGAATCATTTTCATACAAGTTTTACAAAGAATCAAGCCACTCTATTCTCTCTCATTTTCAAAGATCAAAGCTTTTCTATTTTCATATTCTTTGATCAAGAACCTTTGAATCTCTTATGGTGAATTGTCATAACTCTTGATTGAGATTCATAGGATTGTTTTGTGTTTTCTATTGTGTTGTAATCTTTGCAAGAAGGCAAGCCACTACAACAAACAAGAAGTCTTGGTGTGTCGATTTTATCATCAAGCAAGTGCATTCTTATTGAAGAAGAAGAAGAAGTCTTGGTTGTGAATCAAGCAAGGAGAAGCCTTGGTGTGTGGATTATCATCAAGCAATTGGAGACTTGTTGTGTCGATTATCAACAAGGGGTAGAGGTTAGATTAGAGAGAAGATCAATAGGATTACAAGGCAAGGGTGTCGGTTATCTCTTGTAAGCTACCAAGAAGGGAGTCTTGTGAGGCAATCACTTGTAATTTGAGAACTCTAATTCCTCATAGTGAAGAATCTCTCTTGGTTGAAGAGGGGACTGGATGTAGCTTTCAAGTGGATGAAAGTGAACCAGGATAAATCACTGTGTCGTATCTCTAAACCCTTACTCTTTATATTCAAGTCATTTGATTGCGTTCTTGGTTGAAAACCTAGAAAGATTGATTTTCATAATTGATTGAATTGAATCTTTAATTGTTCAAATTGATAAAGGGAAAATCATTTTCATAACTAGGTTAATCAATAAGAATATAGGTGTTAATCATTTCCGCTGAATCTCTGATCTTGCATGTGAATTGATTGATTTTCGTATTCGAATGAAAAATTGATTTTTCTGTTTCTGTCATATTTAATCGATTAAGTTCAAGTTTAATCGAGTACTACTCGAGTAAATTGCAGGTTAATCGATTAAGTACTGTAGAATTTGCAAAAATCATTTGTTTTGATTGTTTCGTTCGAAAATCTTTCAAGGTAGCTTCAACACCTATTCAACCCCCCCTTCTAGGTGTTTTCCTAGGGTTCCTAAGTCTCTCCAACCACCAATTGCGGTTTCTTCAGAGCTTTGTATAGACATAAAAATCGTGAGGATTGAGTGAGTGTGTTGGGAGAATTGAAGCTGAGAAGTTGGAGTCTGTTCTGTCAAAGTGTTGCTTGGAGCTTACTTTGATCTTGATTTCTGGTAAGCTCATGAATCTCTGAGTCTCAAATTCGATTTCCTTAGTTAGATTATGTGGCATAGAGTCTAGAAAATCTAATTTCCCTAATTCTATTCTCTGTTTCATGAGTAAACCAATTCCAATTTGGTGATGCACTCAAAATGCTCTGCATATGGTGCTTGAAGTTGGTCTGAGAGTTGTGGAGCTTTTCTTTGGAGATTTCGTGTTTGATTCACGTCTGAGAGGTAAGGGGAAGTAATTATATCCACTAGATAGAGATTAAATTCCTTTATTTGTGTTAGAGAGCCACCAAGAGGCTCTAAGGGCTTATATTGAATAGGATCTTTGGTTTGGAGACCAAGCTTTTCTCTAAAACTGTGTTGAGCAAGTTTTATATCATGCATGCAAGCTTAAATGACCATTGTTTTATGAGTGTTATGCTTATTTTGCAATTTGAGGTGTTGAGTTGCTAAATTGTGTAAATTATGCATAAATGGTTGATTCTCTATCAAATTGGTTATTTGATATGAAATGAGTATTGCAACATGTTCAATATATGGTATGTGAACTATTTTGATCATTGGTTTGGGTTAAAAATGTTTAGAAATTGATATGGTATGTAAAAACCAAGTTTCACTTTGTTCTGTCTGCAAATACTCGAGTATTTGGCTTAACACTCGAGTATTTCGTGGTGCACCAGAGTGAAAATTGGGGCACCAACTTGGGAATCAGATTGAACACTCGAGTAATATATGAACTACTCGAGTATTCTAGGTAATGGAATACTCGAGTATCTCATGAATTACTCGAGTATATTTATGAAGGCCTGGAAACCTAAATCTCTTAAAAGACATGAACGACTCGAGTATAATTATGAACCACTCGAGTAGAATCTGGAAAATGATAAACTACTCGAGTATTTTGGAAAACACTCGAGTATTTTTAGTCAGACACTTAAAATACCATTTTCAATTCTAAGTCATTTTGTAACTCTTAAAGGACAATAAACCAAGTGACCCTGGACTTAAAAGAAATTGATTGACGTTATGATGTTTTCATTTGAATAATGATGATACGTTGCTCGGGAGGCACGTAGTGTATTAATAAAAGGACGAAACATCAATCAATTCCTTTTAAGTAAAGTTAATGCATTCATACTGGAGTTTGGATGGTAGGACGTATATCATGTTTTTGGTAAACATGTGGAGGGCCTCTGGGAGTGCCAATACGCTTGCTTGATGACACGTCGTTGACGTGGTCGGCTTAGTGGATGCCGATATGGTTATACCATTTGGATGACGGACCGTTTGGATGACGGGACGATGCTCGGGTGGCACGTTATAACTATGCTCGGGTGGCATGGATTCCAAGCTTGTCGTGTACATTCTAGGTGAATGTACGAATTGTTGTATACCTAGGAATACAACGCACTGTTGAGTGCTGGGTTGTCAGGGATGGACGTCAGAGAGTGACATAGTATGATGGAGATAGGCTTGAGAGCTAAAGTCATGCATCATGCCACTCATTTAAATTAATTGTGATAAATGAAATAAGTGTGAGCATCCTATGTGCATTCATTAACTGCTAAGTGTTATATGTGATTGTTTTTAATTGATGCATATCTACATATTCATATTGCACAATTTATTCTCTATTGGTTATGTGTATATAATTGCTTACCCCTATGCCCTTGTAGGTGATGTCTCGTTACATTGCTTGCATCGAGATCCGGCCACTTCCTAGTGGCACATGGATCTATGAGGACTATCGCGCGGTGTTCGAGGGTGAGGTAGAGATTACCTTCTACCACCCGAACCCGTTGATCCGATTCCGTCCTCGTAGATTTAGGATTCCCATCATATACACTATGCATGTACCCCCGTTTTACACTTACCATGGATCACCTCCCACACGACCAGCTCGCTCTTACCATAGTTTCCGTTTTCGACCTACCCGCTCTCACCCTTTTACTTCAAGAGTTGTCCGTAAGGAGACTCCCCCTTCTGATCCGAGGAGCCCAGTCAGGGTTTCACCATCACCTGACCCGGTACCCAGTGGTAGGGTACACTCTCCCTCGGATGAGATCGAGGATGATCCGGTGGAGGACGAGAGTGGGAGCGAGCCTGTCGTGCATTCTACTGGGAGTGATTGGAGGGACGTTGATCCCTAGTTATGTGCATAGGGTATGTGATGAGGATCAGAGGATCCGATGTGTGGAGGCTGTGGAGGATACCTTGCTGCTGCTGCTGTGTTGATGATGATGCTACTACCTTACTACTTATGTTTCTTAGAGATTGCTGCTACCACTACTACTACATCTGATGCTGCCGGATCTACGTGACCACCCTTAGAGTTATATTTTGGTTATGTATATATGTTGTAGATATACTTTTGGAGTACTCTAGGGTTTTGGTTACATTGTTATGTAGATCATTTTATGGGCTTGTATATTTTGGATCTTGGAGACTTGATCATGGGACTATGTACTCACTACTCTTCATTTATATATATTGAAAACTTATGTTTATCTTACTATTAAATCGCATAGTCCGATAAATTCCGCTTTACTCTAATTTAATCCATTTAAAGAGTTCGGTTGTGAAAACTGTTCAATGGTATCAGTTTTATCAAATAAAGTAAGGGTAGCTTCTGTTATTCTCCATAATATAAGTACGATTCTAGAAAGACGAATGCTACCCCACTTTCGAAAAGGTTTTAGAAATCGCCGAATTCGATAAAACTGTTTTGTAATACCTTAGGGTTTAATCTCCAAGAATTCCAAGTGTTGATTTGTGCACCCGTTTTAAAAAGAAAATTTTATTTTCAGTTATTTTCTTAATACTCACAAGTCCATATATTATCCAATATAAAAGCTTAATTACTATATGATATTTGGGTAATCCAGAAGGGTGTCACATAGGGTGTCTAAGGATATTAATTTTGTAGATTCTAATGCCGAGTCATGTTCCCTTTCCCCAGGTATGGTTCATCGGTGCATCACGCGTCCTCAAGAGTATCCTCTACCACCAAATGCGGCAATCTATGACTAGGTTGACCGAGAGGTACTTGTCGTGTTCTAGTTTTGATGGAACACCACGATGTGTTGTAGCTGGCGAGGGTGACCCCGGTCCTACGTATCCCTAGTGAAAAGGGAATCAAGCCACACACGTAGTTCTTGAGAGAAGGGATGAGAGAACTTACCTTAGCCCCCATAGCCTGGTGTTCTTATAGGGGATTACCTGATACGTGTGTTTCTGGGCTTGTCTGGTGAAGCCCGCAAAGAAGGAGAGTTCAATTGGGATTAGTCAAGGTTCTGATAAGGCCACCATTGATAATCCCATAAGCGTTGAAATCTTATCCTTATCTATAAATCTACCAAGCTGTGCGGGAATATAGGAGAAGTCGTTAGGTTGTTTGAGACTGTAAGCGATAACGATAAGGATGAAGATCCTACGATCGGCCGTAGCCTCGTAAACCTGTAGCTTTCCAAAATGTCCCTAGCTCGGTGTGTTGTGAATCCGACTAGTTTATGGTCGGTGCTCATAAACTCGGTGCTAACTGGTCGGCATAAGATCGAACCGATCGGTCTGGAGTTAGGTCCGCTACATAAGCCCCCTAGCTCGGTAAGGCGATTTGAGCCTGTGCCGAGTTAAAGGGTTAGCCGAGCAGTTAACCGCCCGATTATGGGAGGAAAGGTAGGGCGATGGAACTGTAGCTAGTCAGATAAGGCTGTTGGTAGCCTATTCATAGCTGTAATCCAGTGGCCCATAAAATGTCGAAGAGTTCGGCGTACGATCGGTTAAGATAGGGGTAGGTCGGACCGGAGTACGGTCCACGACATAAGCCCCCCAGCTCGGGAAAAGTCATAGAGACTCTGTGCCGAGTTTAGAGCTCTTCTGGGTCGATCAGACGTTCTCTTCCGAGGCTTGGTGGTGACGTAGAAGACTGTTCGCAGTTGAGGTCTTTTACTCGGAAGAGTATCGCGATTTGGAGATTCTTACACCTCTCTCATCGGGGTGTGTAAAAAGTAATATCATGAATTGGATCGTAACGTCTACGGGGGATGCTGTCGGAATGACTGCCTTGGTCGAGGTGCATTCCTCGATCCTACGACGTATTTGGCCGATGGCCAAGTTATCGAGGTAGCAATCCCCATTTTCACTTGTAGCCACGCCGATCTGGTCGGCCAACCAAGATCGTAGGCAAGTGCGTCGGGACGTGATCCGAAATGAGTGAATGTATTAAAGTAATACCTTGATGAGAAAGGCATATACCAAATCTGACAACGATGTGAGTAATACCTGGATGAGAGAGGCATATACCAAATCTGACAGTGATGGGTTGGAAACGTTGTTACATCTTGATCATCATATGGTGTCGTCTGCTATGTACATACTCTATCACATACCAGTCCCCCACTCGGTAGAGCCTGAAAAAGGCTTGTGCCGAGTCATAAGATCTATGAATCTCTCGGGGCCAAAGCTAGTGAAGAAAAGTTGGAGTATTCAGATCAACTTTGTGCCCGCCTCCTTCACCTGAAAGAGGCCGTGATTGGGAAAGGTCGTTGAGGCTTTTGTCGATTGTATGATAATTGTGAGATGCTAACTGTTGATGTTCGAGGCTTCCTCGAACTCGATCTAAGTCCGAAATAATTCCTAAAGATATTGGTCGGCAGCAATGATTGTCAACGCATGGCGAGCATGGAAACTTCTTTGTTACAGTTCTTCCCAGATGACTCTAAGGATTTAGAGTACGTTGCTAATCTCGAGCAGCAAGCAATGAGAGAGGATGTGGCCGCTCGGGAGGAAGTCTTTACTTCCCAACTGGCGGAAATATGTTGACACATGGGAGGACATGATCGGAAATTTGACAGACAGAGGGAGTATGTTGGGGATGCCGAGAAGGTAAAGAATGACGCCGAGAAGGAAAAAAGTGAGATCATCTTCAACAAAGCCGAGAAAACAGTTTGAGAAAATTCCTTGTGGATATGAAACAAGTAGCGCTGATTCTTTCGTCCATGCTATTAATCAATTATAACTGCTGAACCCCTCGGAAATCGGAATAATTGGGGTCGATCCATGTTATGAGGTAGTCGAAGGCAAGGTGATAGATTATTCAAATAACAAAGCTGAAGTAGACCTCTACTCCCTTGCATAACAAATTCGAACCTAATAAAGCCTGAAGAGGCTCGTGCCGAGTTCGGAAGTCCTGTGATACGTAACAAAGTGCTTAGGCCAGCGCCTTATGAATATGAGGGGAGATGGACGAAATCAGTCAAGCTCGTACGGATGCCGACTAATGAAACCACAGGAGATGACCGATGTGGGGTTCCTCGCCATCGCGAAAATAATTCTGGGAAGGAGGAACGAAACAAAGTGTTTGTTGTGCTTGGCAAACATGTTGTCTGTTGGGAGAAACTCGAAGTGGCTTGCTTTTGGAGTTCTTTGAGCAGCTTGCGTGATCATACTTGTACCTTCTTTTTCTTTCATGGTGTTCAGAAATGATCCTATGAGCTGTTCGACCTAAAGATCGAGGCCACCATAAACCATGGTGGTCCGTGCTTGGCCAACAAGAGGAGTTGAGTGCCGAACTAATTTTGTGATGGCATAGGAAGAAGGGTCAACATGATGTTTCACTTGCTAGGGAGGATGTCGATCGAGCAATAATGTATTGTGAGTCATTGGGAAGGACGAGCAAGCAAATGTGACGATATGCATGCGCTGGCCCGATTAGATCGGATTCAAGCTTGTTTAGGGAATTTCTGGATTCAGATCTGTGTGGAAGAAAACTATGACGAGTTTGAACGTTTGTGAGTTGTGAGAGAGGGTCTTCATTATGTGGTTCCTCGGATCTGATGGATCCAAATTAGAAGGCGAAGCGAGGTCAGCCTGTGACCCTGATGTCGTGGCAGACGGTGCGAGGATGCTAGAGGCTTCAGTTGTGTTACTTGAAACAGGAATCCGAGTGATGACTTTGAGGCCATAACCAGTAATAAATGGAAATAGTCACAGTAAGCATGTTCAACAAAGGAGACAGTGATGTCATCGTGAGATTTTGCCGAAATCATGTTGAAGATGATGTAATATTAGATGCCTAGAGTGACGTGCTGTAAGATTAGATGCCAAGAATGACTAAGTTTGTATGACACCGATTGATTTGAGGATATCGTCGGCGATTGGAAGCTGAAAAAGAGGTCACCACTAGTCGGTTACTTCCCGGTGATTTGCTCAACCTTCGTAGTTGTGTTTATGGATGATGATGAGATCACGGTGTGATGACAACATGGACTCCTGGGACATGCTCGACAGTGTTGAGAATCATTTCGACAGTGGAAGTGTTGTGCGATAACTGCTTTGTGAGAATGATGGCAAGATTCTTTCGATCCTTCGTCCGGAACTCCGAGAGTACCATTATCCCAAGTGTCCTCAAGTTGTATGGGAATATAGGAGTGGAGGTTGGACTGTTGGGACCGTAACCGGTTTAAATAGGGATGAGGATCCTATGCTCGGTCGTGATCCCGTAAGTCTCAATCCACTCGTGTCCCTAGCTCGGTAAGACATGGTTCCGACCAAATTCATGGTCGGTGCTCGCTGGTTCAATCCTGAATTGGTTGGCCTGAAGCAATATCGATCGGGCTGAAGTCTGGTTCACTACATTTAAACCCAGACCAAGAATGTTGGGAGCACATCACCAGATTGTCGAGATTTCTCGGTCTTCCTCAATAAGAACATCCCTCATTAAGGATTTAACGACTACTGGTTCCCCTTTTCGGTCCTCGTCCATTTTTGGAGAGGAGCCACAAGAGACAAAATGTTATCTCCATAGCCCGGTGTTCAACCACAGGCGTAGGAGGCTAGTCGGAAACCGGTGGAAGAGTGGCGACAATCGTCTAACGACTTTGAAGGGAGAAGGCTCTTCTCTGGTTCCTGATGCTTCGAATTTATGGTTATGAAAAAAGAGGGGTTGCCTGATGAGGGCCCGCCGCGCTTGTCACATGCATCCAAAATTGTGAATCGAACATGAGCCCTTTTTATTCAGGACACGAGCTCGAAGATTAATTGTGAAGCTTTGGCAAAGTTTTGGCCCGTGGGTCCTTGCCACTTCATCCTCGCCGTCGTCGACTGGATTCCGAACATGTCAAAGTGTTCCCAGTACTTGGAAAACCGTTTCCCGATTGACGAGGATCTCAAAATGAGCTGTTTAGAGAAATGGGTCATCCCACTTGTACCTCGCATGTGTATACGAAATTAATAATTAGCAATCGTCGTTAGATTGACAGTTTATGGTGATTAAATAGCAATAATGACGATTATTGGCTGAGTGGATATATAATATCAGTATACAAGTTGTGTGATTTAACAATATCACACGTAATAAACACAATAATGAGAATTATTGGGGATTTAAATACTCGTAAGTCATACAAGATTGTCAATAAAAGGATGTACGAAAATATACCATGCGTAGTAATAAGTAACATGAAAGAAAAATATGTCAGAGCAATTAAAGGCGTTGAACGAGATAAAAACATTAATTTATGAATAATAACAATGTTCAATTAATGGGAACTACTTAGTGTTACTTAAAATTTATGCACATCAAATATCATTATTCCATAATGACAGGACAGACAGACATTTAAGGATGTTCAGCAGTAAGGAAGTTTACGTCACATATCAACATTTATGAAAAGTCATGAGTATAGAATAAATGATATGTAATGAAATTAAAGGAATACATAAAAAGCATTAGGAGCATATATCAGAAGCATTGCATCAAGTAAATTAATATTAGCATGTGTGCGAAGTAATCACTTAAAATGCTAAGTAAATAGGAAAGTAATATAAGAACGAGAATTCCTTCCCTGATTCAGTGTGGGGAGGAATGTCGGGTTGAAGACAATTAGATTGAAGTCTCCTGCCAATCCTTTCCAAGCGGGTTTCATTGAGCGATTGACCCTAAATGAGAGACTCTAGTAGGGAACATGGTGCAAGGTTTACACAATCGTCTTATAAATCTGAGGAGAGAGGAGTAGTGCATGGTTTTTGACATTCTGGATGTATGAGATACAAAAAGGGGGACACTGTCGAAGGTCCGCGCACAGTTGGCACATGTATCCGGAGCGTGGAACCGAGCACGGGGTTCTCTATAGTTGAACACGAGCTCAAAGAGGGAAACTTGGCGTGGGGTCCTTGCCGTTATCACCATCTTCCAAATAGAGTAATATTAAGAAAATAACTTTCCCATTAATGAGAATCTCGAAATGGGTTGTTCAGTAGCTCGGACATCTTTGTTGAGCTTGTTCGGTGTTAAACCACGTTTTGCCACTTTTTGTTTGGGCCTATGTTAGATAAGCCCGTAATAATATTCTTCTTGGTTTAGGCCTGTTGAGGCATGTAGTCTCTTTTTTTTTTATTTGGGCCTGTTGAGGCCTGTAAAACCCCTTTTTATTGTATTTGGGCTAATGAGGCCCATTCCACCATTTTTCTCTATTTATTTATTTTTATTTTTTTTTGTGGTTTGGGCCTTTGGCCCGTTAGGGCATCCCCTGGTGTTCTGCAGCAGCGGGTTTGGAAGTTGCTATGTGCAGCGGCGGCGGAAGAGTAATATGCTTGCCGATGGTGACGGCGTGACGGCGAGAGGACCCGGTTGGTTGCAGCTTCAATTCCGATTCGGTGGACAGCTGGTTCTGCGACGGTGGCTGCTTGGAGTTCTTCAAGCCTTGTTCGATGCGAGTCGAAGCATAGTGAAGAAAACAAGAGGACAGACACGATGGTTTGCGCCGGTGGTCGTCGGTGCAGGGTCGCTAAGGAAGAAGAGTAGCGTGTACAGAGAACAGAGGGGGTCGGGAACAGAGGAAGGTGTTGTGCATCGGCATAGAGAGAACGAATCCGATGCAATCGCGTTTGTGGGGTGAGGATCAAGTCGAACCGCGATCTGTACAGAAATGCGAGAGACCTTCGCTTTGACCGTGAGTTTGAGTCCATGGGAGAGGTCTTCTCCTCACTGCTCTGTTTTCGATCTGTATGGTGGTGCGGTGATGACGTCAAAGCCTCGTGATGGTGGCAGCGATGGAGCCACGGTGGCTCACTGATTTGGGCGAGCGCCGGTGACGTTGTGTTCCTCGTATTCTCCATCGTGATGGTGGACTCAGTGTGAATGCTAGAACCGTGATGACCACCGATGGCGACGACAACTGGAACCTGCTTAGCAATCACGACTGAGCCGGAGTGGCGTGAACCAATCATCAATGGTTCGTCACTGATTCCATCGTGTTTGTGGTCTTGTGGGGTGACACGTTCCTTCTTCTTCCTCGTGGAATCATATGCACTGAGGTGGAGAACAGTGTGGTGATGCCACATAAACATGATGGCGGCGCTGGAACCATTAAGAGGGGCGCTAGAACCATTAACTGGGAAGCGTTTTACCTCCTGGTTCACCCTTGGAGTCACTTTTCAGATCGGTGACTCTGGTTAATGGAGGAATGGTGGGAGGTTGAGAGGATGCCATGATTGATGGGAGAAGGCGACGCAGTTGACGGAAGGTGATGAGAAGGATGCTGATGCGATCTGGCACGGCAGCGATGGGTGTTGGGACACCGACAGCAACGACGATACCGCCATGGTGATCTTGGGACCAACCGCCAAGCAGCACCGCCATGTTGATCTTGATTTTTATTTTTTTTTTGAAGTGTGGATGGGAATCGAAGTTTATCGATTCCCACAGACGGCGCCAATGTCGTGTTCTAGTTTTGATGGAACACCACGATGTCTTTGATGGGTTGTTGTAGCTGGTGAGGGTGACCCCGGTCCTACGTATCCCTAGTGAAAAGGGAATCAAGCCACACACGTAGTTCTTGAGAGAAGGGATGAGAGAACATACCTTAGCCCCCATAGCCTGGTGTTCTTATAGAGGATTACCTGATACGTGTGTCTCTGGGATTGTCTGGTGAAGCCCGCAAAGAAGGAGAGTTCAATTGGGATTAGTCAAGGTTCTGATAAGGCCACCATTGATAATCCCATAAGCGTTGAAATCTTATCCTTATCCATAAATCTACCAAGCTGTGCGGGAATATAGGAGAAGTCGTTAGGTTGTTTGAGACTGTAAGCGATAACGATAAGGATGAAGATCCTACGATTGGCCGTAGCCTCGTAAACCTGTAGCTTTCCTAATTGTCCCTAGCTCGATGTGCTGTGAATCCGACCAGTTTATGGTCGGTGCTCATAAACTCGGTGCTAACTGGTCGGCATAAGATCGAACCGGTCGGTCTGGAGTTAGGTCCGCTACAGTACTCGGCACGAGATTAGACTTGGTTGCCAGCAATCTTAGTCACATTCGGGCTCATGTGCTCCCATGTCCAGGAGATGAGGCTGGGACTTCTTACACCATCAGTGCTCCGTCGGCGAACGACCGAGTATGCACTTTGGTTTCTGGAAACAATAAAGAATTTTTTATGTACAAGGAGGTGGTCATAAGGTTAGGGTTCAAAATGCCTTTTACACCATTTGAAGTGGCTTTGTTAAGGCGGCTGCGTCTGGCTCCTAAGCAGTTGCATCCTAGTGGTTGGGCTTTTGCCCGAGCATCCCAAAGATTTTGTGAGGTTCGAAGGTTAGAGGGTTCCTTCCGAGCGTTTCTGTGGTTATACATTCCTCAGGTCAATGTCTTTGAGAAAGGGTCAAGAAAGAGGGCTTGGGTGTCGTTGAAGGCACGTAACGACCATGCTCTGTTCGCCAAATTTACTGATTCTTGGAAAACCTTCAAGCCTTTATTTTTTAAGTACCAATTTGTCGGAGAGGGGGCTTGCTGGTTTATGGACGGCGACCAATCTTGGTTCCCCCTATCTTGGGCTCCCGATTTCTTCAATAGGCATCTCAAGCTATACCAGTATGATTATAATAAGGAGCTGTCAGATGCCGAGAGGTGTACATGTGATACTTTTTATGAGTATCTTAAGTCGAATGGTTAGGTCGACATTAGAAATATCGTTATTCTGCCGAAAGAATTTGTTCAATCTGAACTTGGTAACATGCAATCAACTCCCCTTTTTTTAACTCCTTTTTGCTTTTGAAGTTAGAATGTCTAAAATCAACAAGGCTGCTGCTCGTCTGAAAGAACTTGCAAAGATTAAGATTGACGAAGCAGCTGGGTCTCCGAGCACTGCGGCCTCGAGCGAGGTGACTCATTCTGTCACAATTTCAGTGGCACCACCTCCCCCTGGTGCTGAGGATGTGCTGGATACGTCGACACCTTCTGTTCCTGTCGACAATATTGCCACTATAGTCCCCCTTGTCAATGTGGAGGAGGAAGAGGAGGAGGATCTCGAACCCTTGGCCAAGAGGGCCAGGATTGAAAAAGGAAAGGGTAAGGCGGTCGATCTGCTGAAGCCGACGAAGTCGACCTCGGATAAGAAGTATTTATGGTTTGATATATCTGATCCTTCGGAAGAGACTGTGTGGGCTCGGAAGTTGGAGGAAAAATTTGTGGGGATGGTGTATACTCCAAATGACAAAAAGAGGCTCTTGAGCCAATCTGCGCATACCTTAAAAAATAACTGTCGCATTCTGGGCAATGATATGCTGAGGGCGGCTAGTTATGCCTTTCATATTGTTGAAAATGCTGAGGATATTAGCGTGACTCTGTCGCCTGCTAAGAGGGAAAAACAGAGGGCTTCCGACCTTCGGGAGGAAGTTCTTCTTAATCAAATCATGGAATATGAGGATGGAAGTCAAGTGTTGGCGGATGCAAATTCCGAGCTTCAGAGGAACCTTGCAGAAGCTGAGAAAAACCAAGGTATAGCAGAAGAGGCTAAGGCGGTCGCTGAGAGGGCCCGAGAGGTTGCCGAGAAGGGCAGAGAGGCAGCTGAGAAGGCCAGAGAAGATGCGGTTGGGATGAAGGTCGAGGCGGAGGGGTTGCTGCAGACTGCTCGGGATGATTTGGCTGAGGCTCGTCGCCGAATCACCGATATGGAAGGAGTTCAAGGGCAGATAACTGAATCTGAGAATGTTGTGACCCGGCTGCAAGGTGAACTTCCGAAGATGCGCCGGAAGGCATTAAAGCATAAAGTTCTGGCCAAGCGGAACCAATTCAACTGAGATCATGCGACGAATGATTCTTTCGTTAATATCGTCCAGCAGCTGAACTTTCTGAACCCTGGGATTCGGGTCATAGGGGCAAATCCGACCTATGGGGTCGTAGATGGTCGTATCGTTGACTATGGCCGAGGGGATATGGAGGTGGACTTGTTAGCTCCTAACCTTCTGAACCCTTTGGACTTGGAAGATGAAGAAGTTGATTTTGACGGATCGTCAATTGTGCTTTCAGATGATGAAGAATAGATGCTCCTTTATTTGTAATTTGATCAAGATGTTAATCTTTTTTGTAATTTGATCAGGATGTTATTGATCAGGATATTAATCTTTTTTACAATTTGATCGCTATTGAGTTCGTATTCACTCTGCCTTTTGTTGTTAACTTCACAACTCGGGTGTAGCCGAGGTTTATCCTTTTCTTCGTTATAAACTGTTATCGAGATTTCGGATCTCCAACCTTTGGCCAAGGTGGGATCCTCGGTCAGCAACTGTAAAAACTGTATAGAGTTCTTTAGTTGGGCATCTCTTAAAGTACTTGTTATTTAAGTTTATAAGTCCCCATTGGAAGGACGTGTATAAACAACCCAGTTTGACTCGGTGGCGAGCCAAGAGGAAAGGACTAGTACATTAATAGAAAGAAAGAGTTTGGAACTGAAATGCTGCAAAAATTCACTTCATTAAATCCTTCCATTACATACAAGTAGTGTTGTTTGTAAAGACAAAAGATTTAAAATGACTTAAACATAAAAACATGAAAGTAAATGACAATAAAGTAAATACTTGAAAGTAAAACATCTAATTTAAAGCAATGGGTGAAGAAGATCTGCGAGGGTGGTTGTGGAACTTGTGCTTTCAGCTATAGTAAGGTTTTAGTTTTGTTGCATTCCAAGTGTTGTTAAGTTCTTGTCTTGTTAGTGTTTCCAATCTATATGCTCCCGAGCCTGTCTTTGAGGTGATCCTGTAGGGGCCCTCCCAATTTCTGGCAAACTTCCCTTCTTTTGCATTTTTCAATCCAATATCTGCTCGTCTGAGGACCAGGTCCCCGACTGCGAAACTCCTAGGAACCACCAACTTGTTGTATTCTCGAGCCTGTCTTTCCTTTGCCCCCTTCTCTTTGACAGCTGCAATGGCTCAAATTTCATCACTAAAGGTTAATTCTTCTCTGAGCAATTCATTATTCACCTCGACCGGGCGCTCCGCCACTCGAAATGTTTGAATCTGAGTATCAATGGGGATCACCGCCTCACAACCATACGTGAGTCGGTATGGGGTTTCTCCTGTGGAGGTGTGCACGGTCGTACGAATCGACCATAAAACCTCAGGAAGAATATCCACACACGACCCTTCTGCTTCCAGGATTCTTCTTTTCATACCATCTATGATAACCTTGTTTGCTGCTTCTACCTGCCCATTAGTCTGTGGATGCTCAACAGACGAGAAGTGGTGGGCGATGTGAAAATTATCTACCAAATCTTGAAAAACCCGAGCGGTTAATTGAGTGCCGTTGTCGGTTACCAGAGAGTGGGGGATGCCAAAGCGAGCGATGATCTGTCTTAGGAAGAATTTTTGAATCTTGGCCGAGGAAATCGTTGCTAAAGCCTCAGCCTCAACCCACTTGGTGAAATAGTCTACCGCGACCACTACAAACTTGAGTTGTCCTGGGGCAGTCTTAAATTTCCCGATGATATCCATGCCCCATTGGTAAAAGGGCCATGGGGAAATCATCGAATGAAGCTCTACTGGTGGTCGTTGGTACACTTTTCCATGAAATTGATATGATTTTCACTTTTTGACATGATCCGAGGCGTCAACTTGGAGGGTCGACCAATAGTAACCTGCCCGGAGAATCTTGCGGGCCAATGCTTTTCCCCCTATGTGGTGGCTTGAGATTCCCTCGTGCACCTCGGCCAAGACTAATTCTGCTTCGACTGGGTTAAGGCATTTCAACATGGGGGAATCCACCCCTCTTTTATACAAGGTATCACCAAGGACAGAGAAATGAGCTACTTGTCTCATCAATTTTTTGGCATCCAGTGGATCCGTGGGTAGGATCTGGTGCATAAGATATTCTTTAATTGGGGTCATCTAGTCAGTGGACAGGGAAACCGCGAGAACAACGCTCGATCTGTGCACGGTTTCCTGCACCAAACTTTTATTATTCTCGGAACCCTTGGTGCTGACTAGCTTGGGAAGGATGTCCGCACGACCATTGGATGCCCTTGGGATGTGAGTAATAGAGAAACTTGAGAAAAGACAAGAAAGTGTTTTGACCTCCTCCAAGTATTTTTGAAGAATTGGCTCCTTGGCCTGGAATTCCCCATTCACCTGGGAAACAACCAACTGCGAGTCATTGAATATCTAGACCTGTGAGGCTCCCAGATGATTTGCCATGCGCAAACTTGCCAAAACTGCTTCATACTCTGCCTGATTATTAGAAGTGGGAAATTCAAATTTCAAAGAGTACTCAATGCTGATTCCTTCAGTATTTTCAAGGATTATACCGGCGCCTGCCCCCTTGCTGTGGCTGGAGCCGTCGACACAAACTTTCCAAAGTTATTACTCGGCAGTGTGTTGAGGATCTGTGAACTCCGAGATGAAATCCTCTAATGTTTGAGATTTAAGTGTCCTTCTTGGTTCAAAAGTTATATCAAATTATGATAGTTCGACCGACCAGGAAACCATTCTTCTGACCAAATCTGGTCGATGAAGCACCTGCCTAATTGGTTGTGTTGTTCAGACAGTGATGGGGTGGCTTTGGAAGTACTACCTAAGCCTTCGTGTAGTCACTACCAAAGCGAAAGAAAGTTTTTCAATTTTTGAGTACCTCGTCTCTGGTCCCTGGAGGGCTCTGCTAACGAAGTACACGGGTTGCTCGGTTCCTGAGTCGTCTCTGACCAGAGCCGAGCTTATTTAAGATTCTCCAGTGGATAAGTACAAGAACAAAGTCTCCCCCTCCCAAGGGCTAGTGAGGACGGGAGAAGAAGATAAATATTCCTTTAACTCGACGAATGCTTGTTCACACGACTCGTCCCAGTGAAAATCCTTGTTCTTCCTGAGAAACTGGTACCATGGGAAAGCCTTTCTGGCTGCCTAATGGAGAAATCTGGACAGACCTGCCATTCGTCCAGTTAACCTTTGGACCTCCTTAACATTGGAAGGGCTGTGCATTTTCGAAATTGCCTGACACTTTTCCAGATTTACCTCTATGCCCCTCTCAGTGAGCATAAAACCCAGGAAGGCTCCTGCTGGAACACCAAAAGTACACTTTTCCGGGTTGAGTCGCATGTTATGCTTTCTGATCCTGGCCAGGACTGCTGCTAGGTCATGAGAGTGATCCTCCTTCCTTCTGCTCTTAGTAATCATGTCATCAATATACACCTCCAGGGTAGGACCGATCAAACCGGAGAAGACCTTGTTCATCATACGCTGGTAGGTTGCACCAGCGTTTTTCAACCCAAAGGGCTTTATTGTATAGCAATATGTGGCCCTTTCAGTGATGAAGGCCGTTTTCTCCTGATCTGGGGGGTACATTGGGATCTGATTGTATCCCAATTATGCATCCATAAACGAGAGAAGTTGATATCCTGACGAGCTATCAACCAACTTATCTATGACTGGTAGGGGATATTGATCCTTTAGGCATGCCTTGTTCAGGTCAGTATAGTCGACACACGTGCGCCATTTGCCGTTTGATTTCCTGACCAGAATTGTGTTTGATAACCATTCGGAGTAATTAACTTCTCTGATGAATGTTGCGGATAGGAGCTTGGCCACTTTCTCTTCAATTGTCGCGGCCTTCTCCGTTCCTACCCTTCTCTTTTTTTGAACGACCGGCTTCACGGTCGGGTTAACACTGAGATGATGGCAGATAAAATTGGGATCAATCCCCGGCATGTCTGCCGAGGTCCATGCAAAGAGGTCCTTGTTTTTGCATAATAGTTCGAGCATTTCTGTTCTTGTGATCTCGGGAAGACCAGTACCCAATCTTACCCTTATGGTTGGGTCTTCCCTATCCAACTCTATGAACTCCCAATCTCCTTGGGGAGTTGGCCTGGTGTCGTCTTGATCAGCCCTATCATCCAAGTCTGTTAGCAATACATTCCCCTTGTTTAGGCTTGGTTTTGGATGTTGAGTCTCTCCCTGGTTCTTAATTTTCGCAAGACTGGCATTGTAGCATAACCTGGCTTTATCTTGCTCGGCCTCGACGGCGACGATCTTTCCATCTGAGCCCTCAAACTTCATGGCCAAATGAACTGTTGATACAACTGCGCCGAAAGCTTGGAGACACGTCCTGCCGAATATAGCGTTGTAAGCTGACGGGCAGTCTACCACCAAAAATTTAATGATTTCGGTCCTCGCCGAAGGTTGGTTCCCCAAAGTTACCGGGAGTTGGATGTATCCTTTTGGGACGATCGTATCTCCCGTGAAGCCGATCAGCTTCCCCTCAAAAGGAGTAAGGTCGGCAGTTTTCAATCTGAGAGCTTCAAAGAGGTTTAAGAACACGATATCGGCTGAACTGCCTTGATCAACAAATATTCTGGCCACCTCATAATTGCCGACCAAAGCGGTTATCACCATCGGATCATTGTGCCCTGGGATGATTCCTTACAGGTCCTCATCACTGAAGCAAATTGGGATACTCCTCGAAGTTTTCTTACGAATTGGATGGTCATGGATGGCTAGGACCTGATTGATATATCTTTTTCTGTCGGATCTGCTTTCTCCTCCCCGGCAAATCCTCTAGCAATGGTGTTGATTTTGAGGTTTTGGGGGGACTGATCTGGGTTAGCTATCTCTACCATAGCTATTCTTTGCTGATTAGTCGTCTGTTGTTGGTTGGCAGGGTGATTGGTTTGTCTTGTTGGGGATGGGGTTCTTCTGCGGACATTTCTGTCCGGGAAGGGGGTTCTTCTTCTCGTACGCCGAGTGAGAGCTTCTCGCATGTATTGTTGGAGCTTTCCTTCTCTTATGAGTTGTTCAATAACATCTCTCAGCCATGTACACTCATTAGTGGTATGGTCGTACCCCCCATGGTACGAGCAATACTTTGACCGATCCTGACGCAAATTTCTTTTCAAAGCGGGGGGCCTTTTGACCATTCTCAAATCGGTTTGCATAGTTTCCTGCAGAATCTGGCTCCTCGGAACTGTGAGAGGAGTGTATTCATCAAACTTGGCCCTGGGAATGAATCTTCTCATTCCTAGGCACTCTCCGCCGCTCTTTCTTTCTGTCATCTCTCCTCATCCTGCCTTGAGAAGAGGGTTCACTCCTATCACCTTTTTCTCTCTGCCTCTGCCATTTGTTAAATTCTTCCAAATTGATAAATTTGGTGGAGCGGTGCCTTAATTCCGCCATGTCCCTCGGCAGTTTCCCCACCAGTGAGTTTTTAAAGTCTCCGTTGCAGAGCCCCTAGGTAAAAATAAAAACTGCAAAGCTCGGCTCGAGGTTTGGTACAGATCCTGCCTCCAAATGGAAACGAGCCAGATACTTCCTCAATGGCTCTTCCGATAGATGCATTACTCCCGCCAGTGCATGGTCTGATTTTGGTTGTATGCAACTTGTTGTATATCTATTGAGAAAAACCTTCTTCATCTCTGCCCAGGAATTGATGGAGTTCCTGGGTAGAGCCGAGTACCACCTCAGTACCGGTGGTTGAAGAGTCATTGAGAAAGCTCGGCATTTCATCAAGTCTCCCCCATCATAGAAATTCATGGCTCCTTCGAAATATAGGATGTGCTCTAGGGGGTCAGTTAACCCGTTGTACTTCGTGACACTGGTGGGGCCAAGGAAAGCGGATGGTGTCTCGTAGGCCATGATACGAGGAATGAACGGGTGGCCTGGGTGAGTATTACCTTTTGTTTCATAGATGGCTGCTAGGCCAGGGTTTAGAGGAGGTGGCGGGGGTAGGGTAATTGGACCTTGCGGATCATGAACTAGTCTGGTTACTGGGGCTGTTTCCACTGCCCGTCTAGCAATCGCATTCATGTGGATCTGCTGGAGGTCGGCTATAGCCTTTCCTTGTTGTTCCAGCATTTGAGCTTGCTGCTTGATTATCTCTTCGAGCTGAGTTTCTCTACGGCCTTGGGAGTGTTCCCCTTCTTCTCCAGAAACATGGGCATCAAAGGATCGTCCAAATCCGTGGTTCTGTGCGGGATTGGGCATGTTGGGGTTTCCTTGTCCGGAATGGACAGTGTAGGGCCTGCTGTGTGTGCGGGTGGGTGTGGTTTGGTGGCTGCGAGCTGGGATCTTTAGTCGGACTGAAGGAACACTGTGTGGGGGTGGTCTTCCGCCGCTGGTATTGCCTTCTAAATCTCTTCCGTTGTCAGCGCTGCCTTCTAGAAGTCTGTGACGGTTTCTTCCGGGCTGCTGGCGTATGTCTCTGGAGTTAGTTTCGGTGTTGCCACATGTGTGTACCATTGTGGATGGGAATGACAGTTTATCGTTTCCCACAGACGACGCCAATGTAGTGTCTAAGATTTGTGGCTAGCTCAGAGATCAGGGATGACCTGAGAACTAGGGTATGATCTGAGGTTACTGTGTGATCCTTTAGGTCTTCTAGATATCCAGTTGGGATAACTAGGGTTTCCCCAATCACTTGTGTGTGCAAGTGAGCAATTAGGGAGTAAGAGAACGTACCTGAGCCCCTAGCTGGAGACAACTATTTATAAGGGGAGTGGTGTTGTACCTTATGGGTCTGTACGGAGGTCCAGTTAGGCTGCTGACGTGGCCCTTAGAGGATATAGGGGGGATGAGTCATTCATCTTTATCCTGTATTAGAGGGCCTTATCCCTGTGGCAAGTTGGATTGACGTGCCCATAGCTCGGACTCTCGAGGGGTAAAGTCCCTGTGGTCAGTCCGAGTCCACTGGGGTGAAAGTCTGAAATGTGCTTGGCCTGTATGGGCATGGTCCTTTATATAGCTTATTCTGGTTGGCTAGCTGTTATAAGGGTAGGACCGAGGGTCGGTCCAACACAGTATATAAGTAAAATAATAAGTAAAGAATAATGGTTGTGTGAGACGGGTCATAGAAGATGCACGTTGGACGTGTGCATTGATCGCGTAAGACACAGTTGATGTGTCCTGTGCAGCTATAAGACGCGCATCACGTACGCGGGGGTGTGCGCAGTTATGACTCACACAAGATTCCGAGAACAGAATCGGTTAGGACATGCTCCTGGTCATAGAAGACGCACGTTGGACGTGTGCATTGATCAGTAAGTCGCACGATATGCGCAGCTGTAAGACGTGCATCACGTGTGCGGGGATGTGTGCAATGATGGAGACTCCATAACTCCAATAAAGAAGTCGGCGAGACGTGCTCCTGGTCATAGAAGACGCACGTTGGACGTGTGCATTGATCGCGTAAGTCGCACGAGATGCGCAGCTGTAAGACGGGCATCACGTACGCGGGGGTGCGCGCAATGATGGACACTCCAAACCGAGAATAAAGAAGGTGTAAGACGTACACTGGGTGTGCGCTGCCGAGCATAAAAAGTGTAAGACATGTAAAAGATGAATAAAAAGAAAAGAGGAAAGAAGGCCGAACAAAGAGAAAGTAAGAGATGATAAAAGAATAAAAGTGAGAATGATCGGAAATAAGTGAATAAAGGTGAAAGGTAAAAGATACATAAGAGAATAGGTATGGGCTGAGAAAAATGATGATAACTGTGTATGATGCATGACTGGTCTGAATATATGAGTATGTGCATGTTTGACTAACTGTGTTTGACTTGGTAAGTCGATATGTCATATTAGAAACTGCTTACTTATGTTTTGTGTAATGCTCACCTACTTAGCATTTTTCAGGTACCGAGTCCGAGCAAACACAATCCCCAGCCGAGCAGGTTCACTCTCCCTCACAGGGAGAATAATTCCATGTAGTCGGACACTGGTCCATGTCCTCGGTCCTCTGGACGACGAGAAACACCGATGTTTTATTTATTTTGTTTATGTAAAAGGGAATGCTCCAAACTTTGCTGTTGTGCACTTCAATGCTTTATGTATACATATGTTTTTGGCTGGCACTCTGAAAACTATTAATGAAAATGAAATTATTATGTTATTCAAAGAAAAATTTTCAAGTCCTAAAATTAATTAAGGGTAAAATTTAATTAGGGTGTTACACTTAGAGCATGAATTGGTCTCCAAACCAAATTCCTAATTCAAACTAAGCCCTTAGAGCCTCTTGATGGCTCTCTATATGAAATCATGTAATTTAAACTCAATCTAGTGTATGAAAAGCTTTCCCCTTACCTCTAGGACTTGATTCAATAGAGACTTCACAGAAAACAAGCTTCCACACACGAATTCCCCAAAATCCCTTTGACAACAACACATACAGCACAGTTTTGAGTAGGGCTCAAAACCAGAGATTTTGACAATCCAAAAATGAATAAAAATTGGGGAAATTGGTTGGGATTTATTCTCTGCAACATGTATGAGATAATGAAACAAGTTTGAGGTCAAGAGGGTTCACGAGCTTACCAAAATCGAAGACCAAAGTAAGCTCCAGAACACAGATTTTCAATTTGACAACAATAAGACTCCAACTTGCAAGCTTCGATTCTCCTAGAACACGAACTCTCAACTCATGATTTTGGTGTCTTTATGAAGCCCTGAATTTGAGCTTCACAATGGTGTCTGGTTTGTATATTAACTCTCAGAGACGAGAGAGAATCGAAGAAGAGAAGTTATGAACCCTAACACACGAATTCTTCACAAAATTGGGCAAAATGGGTGGTTGATTCATCAACCATGAGTATAAATAGGCAACTAAGGCATTCATGCAGCTCGACACGCAGCTAAGGATGTGTTGTTGAGTTGATTTCGTGTCAACACAGGGGTAACTCGGTGGTTGACTCATCAAAATGCACTAACGTTGAGCAACTCTGCATACAATACTCGAGTATTGGGCTGGGATACTCGAGTATTTTGACCAAATTTTGAAAAATTAATATTTTCATTTCCTTTCCCTCCAAGACCTTCCTAATATTACTTCTAGGTCCTAAAACAAGGATTAATATGCAAAATTCCCATTTTCACACAAAAGTAGTTATCAAATTATTTTTCACATATTTTTCTTTCATCAAATGCATACACAAAACACATAATTAATCAAAGATTATAATAAAAGTAATTAATTATAAATAAACTTTATAATTAACTTTTATTAATCAAAGATTAAAATTTGGGGTGTTACACTACTCCCCCACTTACAAGGAATTTCGTCCCCGAAATTCAACTTACAAAAACAAATCAGGAAAATCTTGACGCATCTTATCCTCTAACTCCCAAGTTGCCTCGATCACATCACCACTTAACCACACAACCTTGACCAAAGAAATTCCTTTTCCTCTTAGCTGCTTAATCCTTTGGTCTTCGATCCGGATAGGAACAGCCTTAAAGGTTACGTTCTCATGTACATCTAGATCATCAGGTTGGATTCTAAGAATAACAGTTAGGTCATGGATATACTTTTTCAACTGAGACACATGGAAAACATTGTGTATATTTGCCAAAGATGGGGGTAAAGCTATCCGGTATGCTACATAACCTACTCTCTTAAGAATTTGGTAGGGACCAATAAACTTAGGAGATAATTTCTGGTTTTTCAAAGCTCTACTGACACCTTTTGTTGGAACTATTCTAATAAACACATGCTCTCCTTCTGAAAACTCTAACGACCTTCGCCTTTGGTCAACATAACTCTTATGTCCGCTCTGAGCTGTCCTCATCTTTTCTTGAATCATCTTGATCTTCTCAGTTGTCTCTTGCACAACTTCAGGACCAACAAGAGAATTCTCCCCCACTTGGAACCAACATAGCGGGGTCTGACATTTCCTTCCATATAGAGCTTCAAATGGTGCCATTCCAATACTCGTATGATAACTATTGTTATAAGTAAACTCTACGAACGGCAACACTTGCTCCCAACTTTCATGCTCTTCTAGAACACAAGCTCTTAAAAGGTCTTCCAATGACTGAATAGTCCTCTCCGTTTGACCATCAGTCTAGGGATGATATGCAGAACTGAACTTCAACCTTGTCGCCAATGCTTGATGTAAGCTCTGCCAAAACCTTGACGTGAATCTGGGATCACGATCAAAAACTATGCTTGATGGTACGCCGTGCAGACGAACCACTTCCTTGACATACAACTAGGTAAGCTTTTCTAAAGAATAACGCATATTTACCAGAATGAAATGCATCGACTTCGTCAACCGATCAACGATCACCCAAATTGCATCATGGTTACTGACTGTCCTTGGCTAACCGGATACAAAATCCATCGATTTGCTATCCCACTTTGGAATATCCAAGGGATGTAATTCTCCTACAGGCTTCTGATGTTCCACTTTTGCTTACTGACAAACCAAACAAGAAGCCACATATGTAACTTCCCTAATTTAATTCCAAGTATAATTAATGTGGTAATAAGCTTAGGGTGAAGAGAATGAAAATGCTAAATTATATCTAGTAGATTAAAAGAGCCTTTTTGGAATTAAATGCATAGGACGTTAGGAAATTAAAAATAAAAGGTTTGCAACTTAAAACGTAAATTCCACCATTAGATGTGAATAGGAGTATATAAGGGAGCTTGCCTTTAAATTTGAGCAGGATCCGACGGCTAACGAAGAAATTATGGTGTTTTGAAGTTAGGAGTAAAATAGAAGAAAAATAGAAAAGCTATTTAGCAGTGGCTAATCGATTAGTTGACAAACTAATCGATTAGTTGGTCCAAAATGTTAAAAATGACAAAGTCGAAAGTGTAAAATTTCACAGACTAATCGATTAGTTAGCTCAATAATCGATTAGCCCGATCAGTTTCAGAAAAAAAATAAAAGCGTGTGGAGCTCTCATTTGTTCCTTCCTTCTTCATTGCCAAGTTCTAAGCTCCGTAGAGCATCACCCAAGGTCTTGATCCTTGTTACATGGCATCCACAACTCAAAGCTTCATTTCTTCCTCTTCCTTGTGGTGGCGAAACCATGGCCACTAAGCTTGGTCATCATCTCTCTCTTGCTTTCTCTCACCTCTTCTTAAGCAAGTGTAAGGTGAGTAAATCAACCCCTTTTCCCTCTATTTCCCTCCTTGTGTATGTGATCATTATCGTCATCATCTCTAACTCTCGCTTTTCTTTTGTAATACAAGGTTTTAGAGACCCTTTCTCTCTCTTCGGGTTTCTCTCTCTCTCCCTCTCTCTTTTCAAGGAGAAGGTGGTGAACTTCTCCACCCCATACTATTATTGGTTATTATTGCTCTCCGGCTTGCCTCTCGACCGCTCTTCATCATCACCGCACTCGATTCATTCGGTTTCAATTTTCGAGCCATAAAGCTAGGGTTTGGTATTTTCTTTCCTTGTGCTCAGTTGAGGTAAGAGGGGGTATTACCTTAGCTTAGGGGCTGTATTTCTGGTAGATGATAGTAGTATCTAAGAGCATTTGATTATGTATGTTAACTAACCTTAGGGTAGTCGATAATGGTAAAGGATAAGGACTTAATTAAAAATAGGAGACCACTTGATCTTTATGCTTTATACATTTGCTATGATGACTTGAATATGATATATGATAAGTGATGAAAAGATGTATGTGTGGTTGTGTGACTTAGTGTGGGAAACTGATTTGGGTCTAACATATGATGTTTTGAGCATGATTTAGACTCCCTTTTACTATGGATTTGGCTTGTTTCTCTTGTAAATTTAGGACTTTTTGTTAGTTTTAGGATTTTGTTATTAGTTTAGAATCCCTTGAATGTTTTGATCCGTTTTGGGTATGTTTCAGGTACTTTCGGAGCTGAATTGAAGAAAATAATTATGGAGCTGAAAAGAGGATGAAAGGATATTGAAAATGGCGCAAGAAGGGAGCGAACAGAGTCAGGAAGTCAGAAGCGAGCGCCAGGCGCACAGGCATGGAGCCTGGCGCGCCCAGGCGCGCACGCACCGTGGAGGCCGAATTGTGCCTGTTTTGCTGATTCTTTGAGGGATTTGCTTAGGATTTCGTTTTTAGCTTTTAAATATAGGTTTTAGAACTAGGTCAAGCAGCTTTGAGAGAGGGAGATTACATAATTTGAGAGATTTATAGAAGAGGAAAAGATCAAGGATTGAAAGATCCAAGGCTTTTCCATGGTAATCATGTATTCTTCTATTGCTTTTGTTCTTATTTTCTCAATGTGTAACTAAAACCCTCGTGTTAGGAATTGGTGAATTTGTACGGATTAGTTTAATGATTTCATGAATTGATGTTTTTCCGTTTCTAAATCAAGTGTTTGATTGTATTTTCACTGTTATGCATGGAAGTAGCTAATCTATGTTTTGGATCTCTAATTCTTCAATTGGAAAATTAGTAATTAGAATAGGCCTTCAATCAAACAATATAATTATTCAACTCGTAGGGATACTTCTATGTAATTATATAACTTGTTATAAATTCCACTGTTCTTAATAATGGTTATTCAATGGTTTAATCACTTAAGGGATTAAGTGTTATTAAATTGAATAATAAACAGTAATTGCATAAGAGGGATCTAGTAATTGCTACCTTAGGAATTTGTTCTTGATTTAGGAAAAAACAGAGATTCATGATAAATAAACAATGCCTACAATGAAACCATGTTCCTAACTCGTTTTCTTAATTGCTCAACACTTTAGTTTATTTTATGTTTTGTTTTTATTTTATTTCAATTCAATCTTAATTAATTAGTTAGAAATTTATAGATTTCGCTTTTAACTACTTTTTGGTGAAAACTAATTGAACAATTTGGAATCCCTGTGGGACGATATCTAGTCTTATTGACTATATTACTTGTCGATCCGGTATACTTGCCGGTAACCCAACAAGTTTTTGGCGCCGTTGTCGGGGATTGAAATTCGTTTCAATTAGTTTTTGGTACTTAGTAGTAGTTTTAGGTGAAATTAATTTTTTTTAGTGTTCTTGTCTCGACAGGTGCTGCGTAATCTTTTTGTTGTTTTTGTGCTCTGCAGGTAACACTATCTATTTGAGCACAAAGAGGAAGAAGAAACTAGCACAAGAGGGGAAGGAACAAAATTTGAAGATGGCTGGAGAAGGAGGGTCTCACGGATCCTCTCCGCCTCCTCCTCCTCGGAAGACCTTGGCGGAATATGCAACCATGGACCCGGACTTCCTGGCTTCCAGCATAGTCTGGCCAGCCATCACTACAACTGCATTCGCAATCGATTCGCAGTACATCCACCTCATCATGCAGGATCAGTTCAGTGGTGCGCCGCATCAAGACCCCAGGGATCATTTCGCCAACTTTCTGGGTATGCTCGGATTCTTCAAGTTCGAGGGTGCCACAGACAAGGCCATCAGAATGAGGATGTACCCTTTCTCGCTAAGGGGCGAGGCGCTAACGTGGGTGAACAACCAAGCACCAGGGAGTCTTTCCAGCTGGAAAATAGTTGTCTCAAAATTCATGGATAAGTTTCTTCCAGCTGGGAAACAAGCGAAGCTGAGGCAGGATGTTCACTCATTCATGCAAGAGGATGAGGAGCCATTGCATGAAGCTTGGCAGCACTACAACCAGCTACTGAGGAAGTGCCCAACATATATGCAATACTGGCAGCAGATTCAATTTTTCTATAATGAGCTCAACCGATTCAATCAAAGCATGATTGATGCAGCAGCTGGTGGATCGCTGATGAAGAAGACGGTTGAAGAGGCCAAGGAAGTTATTGCAAACATGGCATTCAGCAGCAGCCAGAGATTAAGGACCCACGTGGAGCAAAGCGTCCTAAAGAGTTATGATCTGGACTCTAGTCAAGCCCATATCTTGATTCAGCAGAACAAGCAGATGCAGCAGCAGATTGCTGCATTAATGAAGCAGATGAGCCAAATCAGTATGTCAGTTGCATCTAGCACTCTGAGGTGCGACTTTTGTGGGGGAGGTCACCGGAATGGTGATTGTGCTTTTGAAGTAAGAAAAGGTCAGGCGACTATTGAGGAGCAAGCTAATTTTGTGGGTGGTGGAGTACCCAAAAATAACATGTACTCCAATATCCAAAATCTGGGGAAAATCAGTCAGTCTCACACCTCATGGTACAATCCAGCACCCAATCCATCGCCACCACAAAAGCAGGGCTGGGAGAAGGCACTTGAAGCAATGGCTACCACAACCAATACCTTCATGGCAGAAGCCAGGGTGAATTTCCCCAATCAGCAAGTCAGCATTCGCAACTTGGAGGTGCAAGTGGCTCAAATAAACAATCAGATATCAGAAATCGCAAACTACACCAAGGAGAGGTGCATGGCGGTCACCCTTCGAAGTGGCAAGTTGTATGAAGAGCCACAGAAGAAGGGTGATGCAACTGAGCCTGAGAAGAAGGATGAGGGGCCAAAGCAACCAAATGGAGGAGGCTCAACTGCAATGCAACAGATGCAGGATCCACCTGCGGATCTCGAGAAACAGAAAGGCACACCCAAACCAGCACCACTACCTCCAAGGATTCCTTATCCTCAGAGGTTGAAGAAAGAGGACGACCAGAAACAATACACTAAATTTTTGGAGATGCTACGGAAGGTGGAGATCAACATCCCGTTTGCAGAGGCTCTCTCATAAATGTCTCTGTACGCGAGATTCATGAAGGAGTTGCTGACGAAGAAGAAGCGGATGCTCACTGAGGAGACATTCCCGATAGCAGAGAAGTGCAGCAGTATCATCAAATCCAACCTTCCACCAAAGCTGAAGGATCCAGGTAGCTTCACCATTTCAGTTAGCATAGGCAAGGAGTACTCAGGTAAGGCTCTCTGTGACTTAGGAGCTAGCGTAAACATTATGCCATTGTCTGTGTGTGAAGCATTAAACAAAGGAGAGGTTAAGCATAGCCCGACATTACTTCAGTTAGTTGATAGAACCACCCTCCACCCATATGGAGTGGTGAAAGATATTCTGGTAAAGGTGAAAGATTTTATCCTGCCCTTAGATTTCATGATCTTAGATGTAGAAGAGGATGAAATCATTCCTCTAATTTTTGGAAGGCCATTCTTGGCCACAGCAGGGGCAGTGATTGATGTGCCTAGGGGAGAAGTAATTCTTCGAATGAATGGTGAACAAACTACAATTAAAATTTTTGAAAAACCACCAATCACCGCGGAGAATTTCGCTCCTCTCATGTGCATTCAGCACTCGAATGGAGAGAGTGTTGGAAAGAAGTTGAAAAACAAGGTGCCATCCTTGAAAGGATCTTGGCAACCACCCTAACCTCTGAAAAGAGGTGAACCGTCAGGCTCGTGACATTAAACAAGCGCTTGTTGGGAGGCAACCCAATGTTATGTAGTTCCCTTAGATTTTATTTTTTTTAGGGAAGTTTAGTTTTAGGTAGTTTTATAAAAAAAAAAAAAGAAAATGAAGTCACAGGTCAAACCACGCCCGGATGTGGAGAGGGTGCAGAATCTGAGTTTAGGGGAGTGACCCCATTTGCTCCCATTAGTTCCCAATATGTCACCTTAGACCTGGTACTTCGCAAAAATATTGTCCTGTTTTCCTAGGTAGTTTTTTATATTTATTTTGTAGTTTTAGTTTAGATTAGTTTGCTTGAGGACAAGCCAACCTCTAAGTTTGGGGGAGTGGACAAAATAAAAAATTTTCAGACTTGAATTGTTCTCCCATTTTTGGTGTTGGTTTGTGTCTTGGGTATGAGTAGGTAATTATTCTAGACTTAGGATTGTTTTTCTGATGATAGGTGTAAATACATAGTTCAGGATTAGATTCATTGACTTTTCATATTGATTTGATTGAGCTGTGAATATGTTGAGATTTGGTTATTTTGACAAATTTTTTGAGAATTTGTGATTAGTGAACTGACCTTTAGCCTAGTGAGATTTTGAGCCTAAACAGTGAGGGGTATGATTTATTGTAATGTTTTGATATGAAACCCCTATTTCTTTCATGAGTGTGTTCACTTTGGCTTTGTGTTCTAGAACTTGACCGGTGACCATTTTGAGATTGATATTTGTTTGCATGCATTAAGATGATTAAGGCACTTAGGATGTGTTTTTGCGGCCTTTAGATGTTTTGTATTGATATATTTCCTTTAGTTGCCCACTTTGAGCCTAATGAATTATGATTTTTCTTTGGTACCCTGCATTGATTGCATAATTTTTGTTAGTACCTTAGGAATTTTGAATGAGCAATTGAGAGGAATGAATAAAAAAAAGTGAATGAATGGTGCAAAGTGTTGTGTATCTACTTCATTCCATGAAATAAATGAAAAAATAAAAGAAAATAAATTTGGAAGAGAGTATAGGAAAAAAAGTGAAAAGAAAAGAAGAATGAAATTGATTGTGAGTTGAGTTGTGCCGTCGTGGTATTCATTGCTCATTCATGATTGTTGAGGGAAATTTGTTTGTGCATTTTAGCTCTTAGTTTTATCCTTTCTTTCTTTTATCTCACTTTACACTTTTAGACATGACCTCATTACAACCAAAATAAAGACCTTTTGATTTTTGTGTGCATTCAGTAAATTCAGTGGAGATTTGGGTCTATGGTTAAGCTTATGGTAACATATTGTCACTGTATGAACTTGAGCGAATTATATATATATATATATATATAACCTTTGATACACATGAGAGATACACACTGTGAGGTTGAGAGTTTTCACTAGTTCTGAGTTCTTATTGAGTTTGTTATTCTAACCAGGTTTCAACTGTATGAATTGCTTGTGAAAATAAGTGTCTGAGTCTATGAGTCGAAGTCCTAGATTAGGTGTGTACATTTTGATTTAGAGGGTAGTCTTTTGTTCTAGAGTTTTTATTTTACTTTTGCCTGGGACATGCAAAATGCTAGGTTTGCGGGAGTGATTTGCGTCTAACATATTATGTTTTGAGCATGATTTAGACTCCCTTTTACTATGGATTTGGCTTGTTTCTCTTGTAAATTTAGGACTTTTTGTTAGTTTTAGGATTTTGTTATTAGTTTAGAATCCCTTGAACGTTTTGATCCGTTTTGGGTATGTTTCAGGTACTTTCGGAGCTTAACTGAAGAAAATAATTATGGAGATGAAAAGAGGATGAAAGGATATTGAAAATGGCGCAAGAATGGAGCGAAACGGTGTCAAGAAGTCAGAAGTGCGCGCTTGGGCGCACCGTGGGAGGCCGAATTGGGCCTGTTTTGCTGATTCTCTGAGGGATTTACTTAGGATTTCATTTTTAGCTTTTAAATATAGGTTTTAGAACTAGGTCAAGCAGCTTTGAGAGAGGGAGATTACATAATTTTAGAGAGTTTTAGAAGAGGAGAAGATCAAGGATTCGAAGATCCAAGGCTTTTCCATGGTAATCATGTATTCTTCTATTGCTTTTGTTCTTATTTTCTCAATGTGTAACTAAAATCCTCGAGTTAGGAATTGGTGAATTTGTATGGATTAGTTTATTGATTTCATGAATTGATGTTTTTCCGTTTCTAAATCAAGTGTTTAATTGTATTTTCACTGTTATGCATGGAAGTAGCTAATCTATGTTTGGATCTCTAATTCTTCAATTGGAAAATTAGGAATTAGAATAGGCCTTCAATCAAACAATATAATTATTCAACTCGTAGGGATACTTTTGGGTAATTATATAACTTGTTATAAATTCCACTGTTCTTATTAATGGTTATTCAATGGTTTAATCACTTAAGGGATTAAGTGTTATTAAATTGAATAATAAACAGTAATTGAATAAGATGGATCTAGTAATTGCTACCTTAGGAATTTGTTCTTGATTTAGGAAAAAAACAGAGATTCATGATAAATAAACAACGCCTACAATGAAACCATGTTCCTAACTCGTTTTCTTAATTGTTCAACACTTTAGTTTATTTTCTGTTTTGTTTTTATTTTACTTCAATTCAATCTTAATTAATTAGTTAGAAATTTATAGATTTCGCTTTTAACTACTTTTTGGTGAAAACTAATTGAACAATTTGCAATCCCTGTGGGACGATATCTGGTCTTATTGACTATATTACTTGTCGATCCGGTATACTTGTCGGTAACCCAACAGTAACTAAATATGAGATTATGGAACTAATTAGAACTTGGTATATCCCTAGGATTAAAAGTTGTGTTGTCCCAATTAGTAAGAGTGAATAAAATGAGAACGAATAAATAGAGTGTTAAAAGAAGACTAGATAATATGAGTGAAGAAAGTGAAAGAAAAGATTAAAAAGAAATAATAACACTAAAGTACATGGTATGCGGATGCCAGGCCAAGTAAGTACGCCCGGGATGAGTGCATTGGTTGCGTAAGCCGCACGATTTAATGGCGTGCGCAATGGTGAGTGTTAGAAACGGCCTCAAAATCTCGAGAGGGGGAGGGTGAATCGAGTTTTATTAATTTATTGAGAAAGCACGTATAATTTAAAATAATTTTCGCGTTGGAGAGATTTAGAATTTGAGATGGAGAGCGATTGCGATAGATAATAAAATTAAGAGTAGCGCGGAAACGTAATAATTGAAATTGCGGAAATTAAAAGAGATATGGAAGAAGAACACGCAAACCAATTTTATACTGGTTCGGTCAATCCAGCGAGAGACCTACTCCAGTCCTCAAGCGACCCGCTTGAGAGTTTGTATAAACCTTTGAATTGAGCCGCACCCAATTACAACCAGAGCACCCCGCACACTACTAGGAACCTCTGTAACATCCTCATTTTTATTAACCTAATAAATATATTTATGAATATCTTAATTACATATGAAAACTGATTTACAACTATTTTCTTAGTATTTACATATATGAATATGAGTATGTTGAGCTAAAATAAGTATACGTATATATAAGCGTTTGTAGATATTTTCCTAAGGTATATGTGTGTTGGTGTTTGTACGTATATATACATATATATATATATATGTAGGATTTAGTATTGTGATTATATCCTTGAGTGGGTGAACCTATAAGTGTGTGTGTATTTGCATGTGTATGTTTATATAGGTATATATATAGGTTGAGCTAGGATATATGCAATGGTGCTTATGTGCACTCCTAGGTGTAAGTATCTGTGCTTGTTTCTTTGTGTGTATGTGTGTATTTGTTGTGTGATCGCATCGTTAGGATGGTTAAGGTAGTGTTCTAGAGTCGTTGGTTATAGTCGAGGAGTATCGGTTTAGATCCTAGATTGATGTGGTTAGGGTTGATTGAGTAGGTTGTGTAGGATCGAGTGCCAAAGAGTTCCGGAATCCTTATGGATGAATTTAGGGTTTCGATCTCGATAGAGTGAATGGTTAAAGGATCCTAGGATAGAGCCTCGAGTATAAGAATAAACCCTAGTGTCTATGTTCGGAGAATTTCCTCGAACTCACACTTCAGTTGAGCTCCGGAATCCGATAAAGGTGCGAGGCAATTGGGATCAATTCGATCCTATTGGTTATGCCTCGAGAGTGGTTGGTATCAGGGTTAAGTGGTTATAGAATATGTCTTAGATCGATCGAGTTAGATCGAGTGTTTAAGAATAGGTTAATGTGGTGGACTCGGCCTAGCCGAGCTCCACATAACCCTCACTCAGGACCCGAGGACCCCTCAGCAGGCCCTCTGTATGCTTGGCCGAGGTCAAGGCTCAACGGCCGAACAGACATCAGACACGGGCTGATATCATGCTCCCTCCCCTCTGTGCTCTGGGCCGAGCTCAAGGCTCAACGGCCGAACAGACACCAGACACGGGCCGATCTCATGCTCCTACCAAGGTCCGACTTCCTTGTCCGACACCTCCCAGAGTCCGACATGAGGAAACCGCAATTGGTGGTTGAAACAACTAAGGAACCCTAGGAACACACCTAGAAGGGGGGGTTGAATAGGTGTAAAAGAAACCTTGAAAGATTTTCGAACGAAACAAATCGAAACAATTAAAACAAAAGATTTTTGCAAATTTGTCAGCACTTAATCGATTAATCTGAATTCTAATCGATTAAGATCAGAAAACTCAAAGTATCTTAATCGATTATGAAAGTCCTTAATCGATTAGATCTATCAGAAACCAGAAAAATCACTTTTCAATCGCATACGAAAATCAATCAATTCACACGTATAACCAGAGATTCAGCGGAAACAATTAACACCTATATTCTTATTGATTATCCTAGTTATAAAAAATGATTTTCCCTTTATCAATTTGAACAATAAAGATTCAATTCAATCAATTATGAAAATCAATCTTTCTAGGTTTTCAAGCAAGAACACAATGAATTGACTTGAATGTAAAGAGTAAGGGTTTAGAGATACGACACAGTGATTTATCCTGGTTCACTTTCATCCGCTTGAAAGCTACATCCAGTCCCCTCTTCAACCAAGAGAGATTCTTCACTATGAGGAATTAGAGTTCTCAAATTACAAGTAAATGCCTCACAAGACTCCCTTCTTGCTAGCCTACAAGAGATACACCACACCCTTGCCTTGCAATCCTATTGATCTTCTCTCTAATCTAACCTCTACCCCTTGTTGATAATCCACACAACAAGTCTTCTTTGCTTGATGATAATCCACACACCAAGGCTTCACTTTGCTTGATTCACAACCAAGACTTTCTTCTTCTTCAATTGCTTGAATGAACTTGCTTGATGATAAACGACACACCAAGTCTTCTTTGTTGTTGTAGTTGGCTTGCCTTCTTGCAAAGATTACAACTCAATGAATACACATGACACTCCTATGAATCTCATTCAATAGCTATGACAAATCACACAAGAGATTCAAAGGTTCTTGATCAAAGAATATGAAAATATGAAAGCTTTGATCTTTGAAATTGAGAGAGAATAGAATGGCTTGATTCTTGTAAAATTGATTATGAAAGTGTTCTAATTAATCACAAAGATTAGGAAAAGGTTTATATAAAATACCCAAAAGTTGTAGCACTTGAAAACTGATTTTGAGAAGTAAAAATCGTATTTTAAAAAACCAGATCTGCAGTACTTAATCGATTAAATTTCAGCTTAATCGAGTATTAATCGATTAAATTTTAACTTAATCGATTAAATCCACACTGCAACTTTTTAGAAACTTGTTTTCTCAAAACCTAACCTTTTCTTTAAAACCTTTAAGCCACCTATTGATTTTAGCTTAAGTGAAAACTCAAATTATGATTTAATCATGACTATGATAGAGATTCACTACCCTCTAAATAATCTACCCAAATAAAAGACCTAAGAAGATTGAGAGGCAAAATATAAAACAATTACAATTACACTTAAACTAAGTCTTCATGAGCTTGCTTTCTCTCTTCTTCATTTGATGTTTGTTGTTGCTTGTTGAGCTTGAACTTGATCATCACATATTAGCTTGTTCAAAACCTTTTGTCATTATCAAAACATTCATCATGGAACTTACAATCTCCCCCTTTTTGAAAATGACAAACCATGTTTTTAATTTGATTGAAGTTGTTGATGCTTTAACCATTTGATCACTTGGTGAGAAACTTGCTCCCCCTCAATCAATGCATTTGATATTTGAAATCCAATTGATAGAAGCTTGATTCTCCCCCTATCTTCAACAACTTAGCTCAACCTACATAAAAACAACAAAACAACCTTTCTCCACAAAAACATATCATTTCTCCCTTTTTTTTCTCAAAACATACCATTTCTCCCCCTTTGGCATTATCAAAAAGTAATATATATACCAATTGAAATATAAAATACTAAGCCAAAATAGAGAAATTCACATTTATTTCTTCACAACATTGATATCAATTGAAATATAACAAGTACTATACTTTGAAATGTGATACCAATTGGCAAGAAAATATAACAATGAATTATGAACCAATAGAAATACTAAGAAGTCATAATACCAATTGAGATATCATCAATGTAAAGAAATATCACAACAATAATAGCATGATAATCATCTAATCATCACTCAATGATACCAATTGAACTTTAGAAAAGTAATACTATTTGAGAACAATTCAATTATACCAATTGAGAAGACTAAACAATTGTAAATATTCAACAATATCATTTTACCACTTTGTAGGACATTCACTTGAGATGCAAATGTAATACCAATTGAAGATGCAAATGTATGAATAACATTTGTAAGCCCTTTGCTCTTCAATCATACCTACAAAACAATCATGCTTTGCTTTTTGGTATCCAAATGGTTTTGGATCCATTTTTGTTAGTGTAGGGACTTTCACCCTTTTTCACCCAAACAAAATCTCCTTTAGGTATACCATGCACTTTAATATAACACACATTTGAAGTATGTCCATGAGTACCACAATAGAAACATGTTGGTGCATTTTAAAAATCAACCTTAGAAAAATCAACAACATTTCTATGAGAATTACTCTTAGCATTAGTATAACCCAAACCAAACTTGTTTGAATTTCCTCTTTGAAAATTTAACAATGTGCGCAATCTAATATCACCACTTGTGAAACTTGCAAGCTTATTTTTCAAAATAGCATTTTCATCTTTGAGCAACTTGCAATTCTCACAATCAACCACAATATTCACTCTACTAGCACAATCACAAGAAGAACTAGCATATATAAGATCAAGAGTTTCATTTTCAAGATTAAGCTCATCAACTTGTTTTTGAAGTTCTAAAATCTCTTTTTGATGTTTCAAAATGAGCTTCTTTCTTTCAATGTTTTTCAAAACTAGTTTTTCAAGTTGTTCATGCATTTCTTCATAAGCATTATATAACAATTCATATTTAGAAGAAATTTCGGATTTAGTATGACTTACATCGCTTTCCTCGCTTTGATAACTTGATTCATCATTTGAACTTTGTTCTTCATCATCTACTAGAGTTATCAAGTTGAGACAAGCGGCTTCTTCATTATCCGATGAACTACTCGATGTGCTTTTCTTGTTATCTTCATCACTATCCCAAACTATGTATGCTCTTTTAGATTTAGAATTTTTCTTGTCTTTCTCCTTCTTCTTGAGATACTTAGAGCACGAATACTTGAGATGTCCGAGTTTTCCGCATTCATGGCAAACTACACCTTCTTTTGATGTCTTGGTCTTGTAGTGTGGAGAATCCTTCTCTTTACCTTTGTCTTTGTTCAACCTTCCTTTTCTCCTTAGAAATTTGTCAAACTTCCTTAGCAAAAGTTTCATGTCTTTTTCATCAACATCCGAATTGGAATCTTCACTATCATCATCATCGGAACTCTCTTTCTTTTTGTATGATCTATTGACTTTAAGAGCAAGTCCCTTTCTTCCTTTGTTCTTATCCGACTCTTCATTGATACTTAATCGTCCAAGCTCCATTTCATGTTCTTGAAGCTTTCCAAAGAGTGTTGCTAGATCCATAGCATCCAAGTTTTTAGATTCAACAATAGCCGTTACTTTTGGTTGCCAATTTCTGTCTAAACATCTCAACACTTTGTTAGAAAGTTCACCTTGTAAGAAAGTCTTACCAAGAGCAAGTAAATGGTTAATAATGTGAGTAAAACGCTTTTGCATATCTTTAATAGATTCATTTGGAAGCATTTGAAACAATTCATAATCACGCATTAAAGCATTCAACCTAGCTCTCCTAACCTCACTAGTTCCTTCATGAGTCACTTGTAAAGTGTCCCACATTTCCTTAGCACTAGAACATTGGGAAACCCTAAAGAACTCGTCATAGGATAAAGCGGATGTGATGATATTCTTTGCTTTATAATCATATTGAACTTTCTTTCTATCATCATCCTTCCACTTATCCTCGGGAATTAAATGTACTACGCCTTCAACTAAACTAGAGGGGATATGAGGACCTTTTTCAACTACTTTCCAAATTTCACTATCTATGGCTTGGATAAAAATTTTCATTCTAACTTTCCAATAAGCATAGCCTTCTCCGGCAAACAATGGAGGACGATTTATCGAATAACCTTCACCACCAAAGGGATTCGTAGAACCCATTGCGATTTTCTTAAAGGATCTTTACGAAAAAGCTCTTATGCTCGTGTCTTTCGACCGAGCTCTGATACCAATTGAGGAAACTGCAATTGGTGGTTGAAACAACTAAGGAACCCTAGGAACACACCTAGAAGGGGGGGTTGAATAGGTGTAAAAGAAACCTTGAAAGATTTTCGAACGAAACAAATCGAAACAATTAAAACAAAAGATTTTTGCAAATTTGTCAGCACTTAATCGATTAATCTGAATTCTAATCGATTAAGATCAGAAAACTCAAAGTATCTTAATCGATTATGAAAGTCCTTAATCGATTAGATCTATCAGAAACCAGAAAAATCACTTTTCAATCGCATACGAAAATCAATCAATTCACACGTATAACCAGAGATTCAGCGGAAACAATTAACACCTATATTCTTATTGATTATCCTAGTTATAAAAAATGATTTTCCCTTTATCAATTTGAACAATAAAGATTCAATTCAATCAATTATGAAAATCAATCTTTCTAGGTTTTCAAGCAAGAACACAATGAATTGACTTGAATGTAAAGAGTAAGGGTTTAGAGATACGACACAGTGATTTATCCTGGTTCACTTTCATCCGCTTGAAAGCTACATCCAGTCCCCTCTTCAACCAAGAGAGATTCTTCACTATGAGGAATTAGAGTTCTCAAATTACAAGTAAATGCCTCACAAGACTCCCTTCTTGCTAGCCTACAAGAGATACACCACACCCTTGCCTTGCAATCCTATTGATCTTCTCTCTAATCTAACCTCTACCCCTTGTTGATAATCCACACAACAAGTCTTCTTTGCTTGATGATAATCCACACACCAAGGCTTCACTTTGCTTGATTCACAACCAAGACTTTCTTCTTCTTCAATTGCTTGAATGAACTTGCTTGATGATAAACGACACACCAAGTCTTCTTTGTTGTTGTAGTTGGCTTGCCTTCTTGCAAAGATTACAACTCAATGAATACACATGACACTCCTATGAATCTCATTCAATAGCTATGACAAATCACACAAGAGATTCAAAGGTTCTTGATCAAAGAATATGAAAATATGAAAGCTTTGATCTTTGAAATTGAGAGAGAATAGAATGGCTTGATTCTTGTAAAATTGAGTATGAAAGTGTTCTAATTAATCACAAAGATTAGGAAAAGGTTTATATAAAATACCCAAAAGTTGTAGCACTTGAAAACTGATTTTGAGAAGTAAAAATCGTATTTTAAAAAACCAGATCTGCAGTACTTAATCGATTAAATTTCAGCTTAATCGAGTATTAATCGATTAAATTTTAACTTAATCGATTAAATCCACACTGCAACTTTTTAGAAACTTGTTTTCTCAAAACCTAACCTTTTCTTTAAAACCTTTAAGCCACCTATTGATTTTAGCTTAAGTGAAAACTCAAATTATGATTTAATCATGACTATGATAGAGATTCACTACCCTCTAAATAATCTACCCAAATAAAAGACCTAAGAAGATTGAGAGGCAAAATATAAAACAATTACAATTACACTCAAACTAAGTCTTCATGAGCTTGCTTTCTCTCTTCTTCATTTGATGTTTGTTGTTGCTTGTTGAGCTTGAACTTGATCATCACATATTAGCTTGTTCAAAACCTTTTGTCATTATCAAAACATTCATCATGGAACTTACACGACACCTCCCAGATATTCCAATACCAAGGACAGGATGACGTGTCTCACCTTATCCACAAGGACAGCTCATCCACTCATAGCTCAGTACAGGCTGGCCCTACTTGGGACTAAAGCAAGCCCATTAGGGCAACCAGCTCCCCCCTATAAGTAGCTCCGTACTACATGGGGCTCAGGTACGTCCTCTAACCCTAATTATCACCTTCACACACCAGTGATTACGGTTACTCCCTGGCTCTTCAGCTTGCCACCTGAGGACTCCCACCAAACATCACAGATAAACCCCTAGACGAAGGCTTCCCCAAGGTCTTCTTCCCTAACCTTTGGGGATCTCACAGTCTAGGACATCACATTGGCGCTGTCTGTGGGGAAAGAAAAACTTCATCCCCACCCAAAAGATTCTACCATGTCTGAGGTACAACCAGTCCAGAGGAGGAGGAGGGGGCGTCCAAGGAGGGTACCCTTGACGGAGGACCTACGCTTGCACCAGGAAGCAAATAGAGCAGCAAGGTCCCCACAGCCACCCCCTCCACCACCTCCACCACCTCCCCCGCCACCACCCCCGCCTCCACCGCCACCTCCACCGCCAGAGTTCACGCACACCCACAGTGGACCTTACACCATCCACACCGGAGACACTGCAAATCCAACTCAGCACCAGGGAGGAGGTCGGCGAGTGCAGCTACGCTCCGAGCTCGGAGAAACCAACACAGAACAGCACCGCCACCGTGGCGAACGTGCCCACTCTGTCAGCACTACACATCGTTCTCACTCACGTCAATCTTCACTCTCTCGCGAGGCAGAGGTCTTGTCCTTGATGAGACAACAGATGAGGATCATAGAGCAGCAAGGTAAAGCAATCGCAGATCTTCAGCAAGTTACTTTGCAGCGGTTGGCTGAACGAGCCGTTGTTCAAGCTCCAGCACCAAATGAACTTCCACCACCTCCAAATCCACCACCGCCACAACCTCCGTTAACACCACAAACATTAGCAACACCACATACTACCATCACACAACATACACAAACACCACCCCCTGACCAGCAACAACCTGACGATTCTCACCCTGGACACCCTTTTACACCAGCTGTCATGGCTTATGAACCACCACCTGGGTACCTCGGACCCAGCAACATTCCCAGATATAATGGCCTCACAGACCCTCAAGAGCATGTCCTCTCCTACGAGGGAGCTGTGAACTTCCATGGTGGTGGAGATCGGCTCAAGTGCCGAGCTTTCTCCATGACCCTCCAAGCCCCAGTTCTCCGATGGTATTCAACGTTACCCAAGAATTCTGTCAACAACTGGACAGAAATGAAGCGAGTATTTCTCAATAGGTACACTGCTAGTTGTGTGCAACCAAGGTTAGATCACACACTAGCAACAGTGACACAAAAGTCAGACGAATCCCTACGTGCTTACCTACACAGGTTTCACAGTGAATCCAGCTCGGTCCCCAACCTATCTCCCGAGGTGGCCGTCCTCCTCCTGACTCAAGGCCTGGCCGAGGGAGGATTCAAAGACTCACTGATAGGAAAGCCACCGAGAGATATGGCCGAACTCAGACAAAGATCCAACAAGTATATCAACCTCGAAGAATTCAACAAAGGTCAGACCGAGGTCGCTCTCACGTCGGCCAGCAAGACGACCGACGACGTCCCTACATCACTAAGTATGATTCTTACACCCCCTGACGGTTTCGAGGTCACAAGTCTGGAGGGAGACCATGCAGACCGAACTCAGGAGCGTACCTCGGCCACCTTTCCTCAGAAACCAAAATAATATCAGGGACAGATCTAAATACTGCAACTTCCACGACGGGTATGGACACCATACCGATCAGTGCACCTGGCTTCGAGACGTTATAGAAGACATGGTGAGAAGGGGCAAGTTGCAACAGTATGTGCGAGAAGCGGTGGAGAGAAGAGGCCGAAGAAGGTCTCGCAGCCCAGACAACGACAAAGGAAAAGCCAAAGCTGACCCGTCTCCAGAAAAGAAGGAAGAAGAACCACAGCGGGTAAATATGGTCGTGGTACAAGATCTGGATAAGTCGCCGGAAAATTTCCGAGTTGAGACTATCTCGGGAGGTTTTGCCGGCGGCGGTGAGAAGAGAGCAGAAAGGAAAAGATACGTCAATCAAGTTTTAGCTGTTCACCACAAACCGGTCTGCAAGAAACCTTCTCGGAACATCCCCATCATTTTTTCTGACCAGGACATGGAAGACGTCATCCCGGATCACAATGACCCAATGGTGATCACGACGTTGATCGGCAATTTCGAAGTCGCCCGAGTTTTCATTGATCAAGGAAGCTCGGCCGACATTCTTTTTCTTCATACATTTCAAGCACTGAAGCTGAGGTCAGCCGACCTCGTGCAATTTGAAGGCAATCTCATCAGCTTCCCAGGTGAGGCAATTCGCCCCCTAGGAGCCATCCACCTCCCGGTGACCTTAGGCAAGCAGCCTTCGGCCCGAACGGAGATCATCAAGTTTTTAGTTGTTGATTATGAATCCCCATACAACGTGATACTGGGACGAACCTTCCTGCAAGCTTTTGGGGCAGTGGTTTCAATGGTACACCTAGCAATGAAATTCGTCGTTTCTGACAACAAGGTCGTCACAATCAAAGCCGACCAGATGAGAGCCCGACTCTGCTACAATGCGAGTCTACGGGAAGCAAAAAAGAAACAGAAAGAGCTTACTGACCCGACTTTGGCCAAAGGGAAAGTTATATTGGCTGATGTTCAGGTCAAACAAGACGTTCTTAGGTTTTCTCTTCGAAGGGAACGGTTGACGATTCCCGTTGATCCTTCCGACCCCAGCAAAACTGTCAAAGTAGGTACCAACCTCCCTCAAGAAATCCAAGGTGCAATTAAGGAAAATCTCTCTTCCCTTCCAGTTCTCTCCAGCCCTCCGCAGAGGGAGAATCTTTTCATTTATTTAACTGTTGGTGATCCCGCCCTCGGCTTGGTTTTGGCCCGAGGTGAGGGCCGAAATGAGTTCCACATTCACTCCTTGAGCCGAGGTCCCGAGCTCTGGTGTTTTAGGATGAAAAACATTGCATTTTGTAAGGCTGCCAACAATTTCCAAGTATCGGCTGAGAACCGCGGCATCTCTCATCGGGCCTCCTCGGTCGAGCACTACCAGACCAATGTTGTCATCCCCATCGAACGAAGGTTTCATACCTTCCGAAGGAGGGACAGGCCCGAGGTCGAGAACAAGAATCTGATACTGGCCGAGGAGATCCGAGAAGCCGCCTCTGTTCAGAAGAAGATAGCGAAGGAAAGGCTAGCCAACCAAGACAACAAAACTGTGTTCGGAGACCTCGTGCTCCGAAGAGCAGATAGTGGTCATGAGATTTGGAGGGACGTAAAATGTGCTCAGAATCAAGAAGGCCCCAACAGAGGCGTTTCAAAAACATACTCTGGGGCATACAAGCTAGAGACTCTGGAAGGAACCGAGCTCAGGAATTCCCGAAGCGTTGCAAAACCGAGAACCTACTTCAGTTAGGTTTACCTCGGAAATCATCAGCAGTCACCAACACCTCCAGCTAAAGTTTAGGTTTAATTTTAATTTCTGTTAATGTTTTTACATCTGCTTCCTCTAGTCACATTCTGTCCCATTGTGATATATTCACTTTTTCAATTCCCTGAAAGGCAATGTACTCGTGTCTATGATTAATGAAAAGTACAAACTTGCTCATACTCAAGTGCCACAGTTTTATATACGTACGTACTAGCTTCTCATTTAGCACTAGCCACCTAAATGTTGCATGGCGCTATGTACAGCCAACGTCTTCTAAATAAGATCGGCTCATATGCACAGTGTACAAGGGACACCCGGTAAAGTACAGCTTGCTGTGAAATGTTCTCACATAGCTTCACTCAGCAACCTCTTTCACATCGGGGACGAGGGCACCCACCTCGGCTAAGGTGGGTAGATCCGAGATCCCTACCGTATGCGCTTATATACTGTAGTGTCTAGGACACTGTGTACCAGATGTATCCCTAGCTCAAAGGTATTGAGAGACCAGTGAGGTAGAGAGTAGTCTGATGTTAGTATGTGACTTCTTAGGTATGCTAGATGTCCAGTTGGGATAGCTAGGGTTTCCCTAATCACTAGTGTGTGCAAATGTGCAATTAGGGAGAGAGAGAACGTACCAGAGCCCCTTGCTGGAGACAGCTATTTATAGGGGTGGCATTGTACCTTGTGGGCCTGTACGGAGGTCCAGCAAGGCTGCTAACGTGTCCCATTTAGGATAAGGGATGAGTCATTCATCCTTATCCTGTATTGGGAGATCTTATCCCTGTTGGCAAGTTAGGCTCACGCGCCCCTAGCTCGGACTCTTTAGGGGGCAAGGCCCATATGGTCGGTTCTAGGTCGCTAGGGTGGGTCCTAGGACAAGCGCTCGGCCTAGATAGGCATGACCTGTCAGATAGATAAATCTGGTCGGCCGAATACTTAGAGCGTAGGCCGAGGGTCGGTCTACCACATATACAGTACCTTTTTTCAGAGGAAAACTTATAAGATTACTGCACTTACTGAGCTGTCCGAGATTAGCCTCATTATTTATTTTCAGGTCAGATCAAGCGTCCTTTATCATGACCTCTTCAGGTCGGATCAAGTCCGAATACAACAAGTAAAAGCAGAACTTGTATTCTCATAAACAAATTTACTTGGTTTTCTAAATTAAAATGCAACAAGTCTCAAACACTTGCATCTTTCAAAGCAGGTTTTTTCGATAACCTCCTAACTAGTTGAAGTGTGGATCCAAGGTCCAATAAATAAACAAGCAACGAGTTAAATAAACTCGCATTCGTGCAACAAGTTAGAGAAAAAACTTGCATAAAAATGACCTCGGACTCTATACTCATGCAACAAGTTAAACTGAAATGAACTTGCATTAAGAGAAACTGTTGTACACAAGCAGCAAAATAAAGTACAATATTGTCAAGCATGTTACAAAAAACATAGACAAATTCCAAGCCGCCCAACATAAGGAACTTATGCTGCATCATCTTCGACATCGGACAGCACAACCTTGCTCGAATCGAACTCCTCATCCGGCTTCTCCTCCAGGGGGTTAGGAAGATTCTCCTCAGGTTGGTCGAGGTCAACCTCGGCCCCATCCTTCTCAAAGTCCACCATCTTCCCATCTTCCACCCCGAACCCGGCACAGGCGCCGATGACATGAACTCGGAGCCCTTGATTCAAATGCAGGATCTGCTCCACAGCATTGGCATAGATTTTGCCTCCTCCCTTCTCAAAGTCAAAATTTGCCTCGGCCGCTGCAATCTTGTGTTTAAGAGCTTGAGCAGCTCTTCTCCTCAGCAAAGCTCTCACCCTCTCCACCTCGGTCAGGCCTTCCTGCCGACCAGCTTCCTTAGCATCTGCTCTTACTTGGGCCAGTGCCTCCCCATGCTTTTTGAGAAGCTCCTCCATTTGTTGGCGATGCTTCTCTTCCAGTTCAGCCAGCTTCTGATCGGCAGAGTCTTTGATACTCCTTAGACCAGCAACCTCGGCCGCCATTTCAGCTCGGGCCTTCTTCTTGGCGGGCGACACGCCTTCTGCCACATCATCGGCGACCTCCGCCAGCACGTTGAACATGGTAGTGGATCTTTTTAATTGACAGGCCAGCTCCTCGGCCATTCTCTTCCATTCAGCCCCCGACATCTTAATCAAAGTCTCTTTGACCAAGGGTTTAGCAGTGGTGGTCGGCAGCCTCGGAAGTATATCGATTCCCCTCCTCGGACCTGCCGACAAAGGGGAGGCATCAGCAGCAATCGCCACCTCGGCGTTAAGGCTAGGAGACTGAGGAGGAGGGGCGATAATCACCGCAGGAGGAGTAGGATGAGGAGGAGCCGAGTCGGTAGAGGTCATATCAATAGAGGTCTCAGCAGGCACTGTCTCAGCAGAAGGGTTCTCCGACCTCTTTCTCTTGCGGGCCTCCAGTGCTGCTTTGAGCGCCTTGGACGACATGTCCGACCAATGTTTATCTGAAAACAAAAACAAAAGAATAAAGAAAAGTTAGTAGGAAAGTTGAAAGAAAACGTACAAGTGTGAGAGTAAAGTTAACTACCAATTTTGGTTAGGACTTCGTTGTCAGGACACTTCATGAAAACTCCAATGTCGAGCTGGAACTTCCGAGCACGGTACTCGGTCTGGAAGTGGTGGGCCGTTACAGCCTCATCGGCGTCAAGTGTTGCACCTGACCACCTCTGCGGCGTGCCGATGTGGCGATTGAAGAACTCCGGGGTCCATTCCAAGGGGAACCTCGGACCCGTCTCGGATTGGAACCAAGGTAGTCCCGTTCCAACATACTTATACTTGAAAAACCTGGGCTTGAAATGCTTCCAATATTCCGAGAACATGTCGAATAGCCCACAGTGACCTCGGGCCTTGGCCGACACCCAAAGCCGACCAGTAACCCCGTCTTTATTACTGACGAACGGGTTGTACATCCACAGGAAGAGCCGAACTGTGCACACCAAGCCTCTGGCCCCACAATATTTTTGGAATGCTCGAAGGAATGACCAAGTGTTGGGATGAAGTTGTGAGGGGGCTAGTCCGAGCTCGTTCAAAACCCTCATCTCCAAGTCGGTAAATGGCAGGGTCACGCCGAGGTTGTGAATCAGGTTGGCGTAAAAGAAGAAAGAATTATTATCGGTCCGCGAGCAGATCCTGTCGTTTGCCGAGCAGGGTAGAACTTCATAAGAGGTCCCAGTGGCATCCCCCAAGCAGGGCAGCACCGCTCTTATCACTCCGGCAAGTTTGTCCTCGGAGTCGAAGCTGGACCGAACTCCTTTAGGCTCCACGTCGACCCACTGGTTCTGATCGGCATCAGAAGGTGCTGGATAGAGCTCAGGTCGGCTGATGCACTTTCGGGGCGGCATGTTACCTGTGGAAGAACAGGGGAGCTCGGCGTTAGTCCTACGGGTTACGAAAAATAACCCCCCAGAGAACCCCCTCGAAGTTGTTCCGAGGGGCGAGCATCTCCCCTCTACCACAGGAACCCCCCGATCGTACATTCTCTCTCTCTCCATCATCTCAAAGTCGGAACGCTCCCTACCGTTGACGAATTCGACCCAAGCATATTGTCTTATCCACTCCCTCTTCTCTAGCCAATCCCGAGGATAGACGACCTCAACGGGATCAACCTCCAAGACTCGCCTCTCATATCTCTGCCTATACTCCCTCTGGCGACAGAGCGCCTCGTCTACCTCCGTGGAGGAGCAGGACGAGGAGGAGGAGCCGTCCTCCTCCTCACTACTGCTGGATGACAGGGAGACTACCCCTACCCATTTCCTAAACCATTCCCTACTCATACTTCCCCAATCCACTTCTCTGGTCTTCTGAAAAGTAAAAACAAAAACACGAATCAAAAACACTCTACAAAGGCCTACACACTCCCAACCCAGAGAACACCAGAAACCCCAACATTATTCACCAAAATCAAAACCCCAAAACCCAAGGAGAAAACCCCACCGCCATGAACACAGAAACAGAAAACCCAAAAATTCTAATCCCTCACCGTGTAAATCGTAACACAGAAAGAAAAAGAAACGAAAGGCGAAGAAGAAGAAACAATAAAACAAGAAGTACCTTAAGAGTATGAATTTGAAGGAAAATGGAGCTTGTAAATTCAAACAGATCCGCTGCTAGGAAGGAAGAGAGTGAGATTCGAAGGAAGAAGAAACGGTTTCGTGTGAGGAAAAGGAGTTACTGTTTGAGAGAGAATGTAATTCGTTTTGAGTAGGAGAATGGCTGGTAGAGAGAGAAAAGAAACAGTTTTGTGGTAGAGGGGGAAGAGAAACCGTTTTCCCCCTCAATTTCGAAGTTTGGGCCTGGCCCAAAAAGCCCAACCCAGCATGCAGCCACACACGCGGAGACACGTGGCGCAGAATAGCTGGAATCACGGACCTCGAGCAACGTCGCAGTAATGGCGACGCTTCGTTAGGTGTAATTTCTGACACGTATCAGACCTGGAGAATGCAAGCGTCACTTTGGAGTAGGTGAAAGGACAGCTCTCAGACCTGCTCCGTCATAATGAAAGAACGTCAGAGACAGTTGGATCCAGCTCTCGGCAGCTCATCTTCCGAACTCCCTAGAACCTCGGAACAAAGCTCAGATAGCCTTGACCGAGCTGGGGGGCTTATGTGGTGGACCTGGGAAAAGGACCTGAACCAAGACCTCGGAGCAAGGCTCAAATAGCCTTGACCGAGATGGGGGGCTTATGTGGTGGACTCGGCCTAGCCAAGCTCCACGTAACCCTCACTCAGGACCTGAGGACCCCTCAGCAGGCCCTCTGTATGCTTGGCCGAGCTCAAGGCTCAACGACCGAACAGACATCAGACACGGGCCGATATCATGCTCCCTCCCCTCTGTGCTCTGGGCCGAGCTCAAGGCTCAACGGCTGAACAGACACCAGACACGGGCCGATCTCATGCTCCTACCAAGGTCCGACTTCCTTGTCCGACACCTCCCAGAGTCCGACACCTCCCAGATATTCCGATACCAAGGGCAGGATGACGTGTCTCACCTTATCCACAAGGACAGCTCATCCACTCATAGCTCAGTACAGGCTGGCCCTACTTGGGCCTAAAGCAAGCCCATTAGGGCAACCAGCTCCCCCCTATAAGTAGCTCCGTACTACATGGGGCTCAGGTACATCCTCTAACCCTAATTATCACCTTCACACACCAGTGATTAGGGTTACTCCCTGGCTCTTCACCTTGCCACCTAAGGACTCCAACCAAACATCACAGATAAACCCCTAGACGGAGGCTTCCCCAAGGTCTTCTTCCCTAACCTTTGGGGATCTCACAGTCTAGGACATCACAGTTAAGTCTAGATTTCGGAGTGTCGATTCGTTTGTCTTTTCGTGTTGGTGAATTGTATGTTTATTGTTGTGATTTATGATTGTGATGTTTTGTGTGTGTTAGGAGGTGTTTAGAAGGTGTTTAGATAGTGGTATTATGATAGGATAAGTTAGGGTGCATTAGGATCGGCTTAGAACTCTTAGAAGGCTTGAAAGAAAGGAAAAAGTAGTGCATTAATCGATTAATGGGTCTATTAATCGATTAATCTTTGAGCGCCATTCAGGCACTAATCGATTAAGGCATAGCTTAATCGATTAGATTTTTGTGCACCTTCTGGCCCTAATCGATTAACTCAGATGTTAATCGATTAATCCCTTGTAAACTATGAGAGTTAATCGATTAACCAGAGTGGTTAATCGATTAACCACTGTAAAATCAGAAATAAAACACGGTTTTCAAGTGTTGATTTCCATTGTTTCCCTTTCCTCTTCTTCGAAGGCTTCTTCTTCCTCTTCCCCTTTCCTTCTCAATCTTCATACTAACACCAAATCAAACCAAATTAACACCCTATAATCATTCCCCATCAACTCCCTATCATTCTGCAACAACCAAAACACCAATTTCCTCTCTTTCTCTCAAATCCCCAATTTCCTTTTCTAAACCCTAACTCCCTCAATCTTTCTCATGGAGTTGGGAAATCCTCAAAGGGAGCTAGGAATTGGTTCAGGAGCATGGAACTAGGGGCTTAGGAGCTTAGTTCCAAGGGCTTGGAGAAGTGCATGTCTCTCTCTCTCTCCTTCTCCTCTTCTCTCCAACTGGTAAGGGGAGATTCTTTCCACACTTTGAGTTAGGGATAGTTAGAATTTATAATAGGATTTGGGTTTAATAATTAAATTAGAGTGTGGGTAGCAATTAGTGTTAGATTAGAGTTGTCCTTGTAATTTTTAATTAACTTTGATATTTTTATAAATGTTTATATTAAAATATTTCTTTGTAAATTGTAAAGTAGGAAGTGAAGAACCCTAGGGAACTGACTTATTTTACTGCACTCTGAGACATACCTGAGTATGTCGACTGGTTGCTGGATATCTGTTGATTTGTTTGTCTTTGATTGTAAATTAATTGTTGCATAACCTAAGTGTTGAATGTTTATACTTGTGATTTAATGTTTTAATTGTTAAGTTGTGAATTTGGAAATGGAATGTAAATGAATGTGGATAGATAGTTTAAAAGAACAAAGAGAAGGAAAAATTGTAAAAGGATAATGGTTATAATATGGGAATCGAATAGTGGATTAAAACGAATATGTAAAAAGGAGAATTTTGTATGCGATGGCATTGTGTTCCCTCTATCTTTAATTTGGTTATTATTCCTAAGTTTTTATTATGAATTGTATACTGTCCTTTTAATTCACTGTGCTGTGAAAGATCTCACCCTTAGTGGATAACAATTTAGGTACATATTCGAGATGCTTGGAGATCAGAGTGCGCAGCGGAACAAGTCGGAAGAAAGGAAATTTATTTTTATATATATATATATTCTGTATTGTATTGGTGCCCCACATTTTGTATAAATTTAATTCGTAATTTGTAATTTTTAACGTATCCGCTTTGTTTCAAACTCTGATTCATGGTTTTCTATTTAATGAAATCACTATTAAAGTTCATTAATTATTTCCAAAACTTTTATTTCCATATATTTTTATGATATGAAAATCGGGGTGTTACAACCTCCGTTCGCTAGGGGCCTCAATATCACACAAGGGCTCCTCACCCTACAAAGGAATTCAATCCTTCACACCTAGGGAAACACTCCCTATGTTCTACGGTTTGAGTACAAGATGATGTGAGTGATTACAATAGTATGATGTGTTCTCAATAACACGGATACAACAAGTATAGCACTATAGCAATGTAGTCTTGTTTGAGTAGTTAAGAAGCCAACAAGGTTTTTTGTGTTCTTAGAAAAAGTATGAACGTTAAAACCAGAGAATTGGAGAAGGAGAAGGAGAACGTGATTCTTAGAAGAATGTAGGAGTGAGTTATTTTTAAAAGTGAAATCTGATTTTGAAATAAGAAGCAAAAGAATATTTTTGAAAATCACAAACAAATCAAAAGATTTAAAATTCAAATCAAAAAGGAGTATTTTCAAAAATAATATCAAATTCGAATTTCAGAAAATAAATCAGAATCAATCAGGTAAAAACAAATCTGGAAATAAATCAAAATGATTCTGACACGTTTTTCAATAAAACTTAAGGTAATCGATTACTTTAGGGAAGGTAATCGATTATCCTCTTTAAAATGGTAACTTTGAAATCTTTTTGAAAAACAAGTAATTGATTACATCATACCAAGTAATCGATGACTTCACTCCTGTTTAATATATGATGCAACTCATATAATCGATAACCCAGCCCCTGGAAACTGTATGATGCAACAATTATAATCGATTACTTGATCTAGGTAATTGATTACTCTCATTCAAAAAGTAATGGATTAGCCAGGTTCACATAATCGATTACACACTCTTTGGATTTTCTATAATGCAACAAAAGTAATCGATTACTTTGAGAAGGTAATCGATTATCTCTTCTTGCACTTGTAAAAATAGATTTTCATGACTTAGTTAAAAGCATCCAGAGTTGTTTCATCATGCATTTCCACAGAAACTAAGTTAAAAACTGATTTTCACTAAAACTCTTTTTCTTCTCCTTTATTTGAAAAACTCATTGGCCTTTTAACTCATTGAAAACTAAAAGCTTCTATTTGCTTAAGCCTTCAACATGTGCTTGAAAGGACTTTGTGATTGCACTTGAGACTCTTGAGTTCGTTATCATCAAAACCTTAAACTTTAACTCTTGAAGTCCATGGGAAAGCTTGACATCCAACAGTAAGACGCCCCGGTGCGGGAGCGCAGTGGTGGGTTCGTAGTACTTGAAAGTAATAGAACTAATGAATATGGTGTGTGAATGTCAGGTCGTGTAAGACGCACAGTTGGGTGCAGTAAGACGCACACGGGTTGTGCACTGTAAGTCGCGAGCAGTCTGTGTGCAATGGTTGTGTAAGCGGTACGACGAAAGGGTGTACGCAACAGTAAGACGCCCCGGTGTGGAAGCGCAGTGTGGGTTCGCAGTACCCTACAGGTTTAGTGGATGCTAGGCCGTGTAAGATGCACAGCTGGGTGCAGTAAGACGCACGCGGGTTGTGCGCTGTAAGTCGCAAGCGGTCTGTGTGCAGTGGTTGTGTAAGCCATACGACGGAAGGGCGTACGCAGCGGTAAGAAGCCCTGATGTGGGAGCGCAGTGGTGGGTTCACAAACCTTAAGAAACAAAAAAGATGAGAAAAGATGAGAAAAAGAGAAAAGATGATGAAAGATGAGAAAAGAGAAAAGATAAAAAGATGGGAAAAAGGAAGATGATAAAAGATGAGAGAAAGAAAGATGAAAAGATGGTAACAAGAAAATGGTAAACCCAGAAAGAAAACAACACTAGAAACAATGATAATAAGTAACTGTTACACTTTGGCGATGTATGTGAATGTACTTGGTGGGAATGTTTCTATTAAATGCTTTTATATGTTTAAATGCTAATTGTGCTTGACTTAGCTAATTACTATGTTTATTAGAATTCATTCGCTAAGTTTCGTGTAATGCTCACCTCTTAACTGTTTTTATACAGGTTCAGAGTATGAGCAGGCGGACCTTGAGGCCGAGCAGGTGCATACTCCCTCACAGGGAGTATGAGTGTCAATAGCAGGGTGGATGTCAAGTCCTGGGCCGGGGTTGGAGTCTTTTATGACATGTTATTTGTCTATATGTATTTTGTTGTATATACTCAGCAGGGCCGGCCCAGGACATGTTTCTTTTGGGATGTGGGTATTTTGGGAGTTAGACTTACTTACATATACTTGTTTATGCTTTTCTGCTGACTTTTAGCTATGGTGCATGGCATGATATGATATCATGTGGCATGATACCACTGGTTATGATGTGATATGATATTATGTTGATTCTGGCTGCCTGGTGTTTTTGGAAATGTTATTTATAGGTTTAGCAGGGAAAAACTAATTTTGGAAAAGTACATAAAACAGAGTAAGCTCCGTCGAATTTTCCGGAGATTTTTATAAGAAGTTTAAGGTTTTAAAAAGAAATTTTCCAGTTGCTAATTTTGGTTAAGGGTCTAAATAGAGTTTAAAAGTGAGGATGTTACAACATACTTCGCCACATCCTTCTTAAGACCAGTCCACCAAAACAACATCCTCAGATCTTGATACATCTTTGACGCTCCAGGGTGCATACTCATCTTGCTTTTCTGTGCTTCATCGAGAATCATTCTTCTAACTCCTGGATCATTGGGTATGCATATTCTTGTCCTGAAACGAAGAATTCCATTTCTTTCTTCTTGGAATTCTAGTTCTTTTCCTTCCATCATCAATCTTCTTTTCTCCTTTAGCTCCTCGTCTTCTTGTTGCAATTCTTGAATTCTTTCCAAGAATTCATTAGTGATTTGCAACATTCCCGTCTTGATGCTTGACGGCTCTACTTCAATCGTCAAACTCAAATCTCTGAATTCCTCAATCAGAGCAACTTCCTTGACCATCATCCAACTAGCATGCATTTCCTTCTGACTCAATGCATCTGCCACCACGTTCGCCTTCCCAGGATGTAATGGAGTTCAAAATATAATCCTTCAGGAACTCCATCCATCGACGTTGCCTCATATTCAACTCTTTCTTATCGAAGAGATACTTCAAACTCTTATGGTCACTAAACACTCGGAATTTAGTGCCATAGAGATGATGTCTCTAGATCTTTAAAGCAAACACAACAGCAGCGAGCTCTAAATCATGAGTTGGATAATTCATTTCATGCGTCTTCAATTGTCGAGAGGCATAAGCCACTACCTTCCCTTCTTGCATAAACACGCTTCCGAGTCCTTTCTTTGATGCATCACAATACACCTCAAAGCTCTTATGAGGGTCATATAAGATTAAAACAGGAGATGACGTTAACCTTTCCTTCAGCTGTCGGAAACTCTTCTCAACTTCTCATCCCATAAGAAAAGTTGATCTTTCCGAGTCAACTTGGTCAATGGTAGAGCAATCTTAGAAAATCCTTCTATAAACCTTCTATAATATCCAGCCAGTCCTAAGAAACTCTGAACTTCAGTAACTAACTTTGGTTGCTCCCATTGTAAGACTGAATCCACTTTCGCCGGATCCACAGCTATTCCTTCTTCAGAGATCACATGTGTAAGATCCATGAAGAATGTTTTGATAAATGCCAAAAGGTTTTGAACAAGCTTCAAGTGTGTTGATCAAGTTCAAGCTCAACAAGCAACAACAAACATCAAGTTATGAAGAGAGAGCCAACTCATGAAGACTTAGTTTGGTAGTTTGTGTTTTAATGTTTTATCTTTTGTCTCACAAGTCTTTTAGTTTATGAGTTTGGGTAGAATTTATTAGAGGGTAGTGAATCTCTTTTGATTGCATGATTATATCATATTTTGAGTATTCACTTTGCCTAAAATCAATAGGTGGCTTAAAGGTTTGAAAGAAAAGGTTTAGTTTTTGAGAAAACAAGTTTTAAGTGATTTTTAATGTTAATAATCGATTAACAGATTTTGATAATTGATTAAAAGTGTATTTTGTACTGATAATCGATTAACAAACTTTTGATAATCGATTATCTGAACTTTTACTCGAGTAAAACCATTTTCACTCGAGTGAAATTTATGCAGCTTTCGTATTACTCGAGTAACACTTATTTTACTCGAGTAAACAGGGTCTGTAACTGTTTTAAATACGTTTTTCACTTCTCAAATGCTATTCTAAGTTGCTCCAACTTTTGGGTATTCTATATAAACCTTTTCCTAATCATTTCTATCAACTAGAATCATTTTGATACACAATCTTACAAAGAATCAAAGCCACACTATTCTCTCTCACTCTCTCAAGATCAAAGCTCTCATTTTCATATTCTTTGATCAAGAACCTTGAACCTCTCATGTTGATATTTCATAGCTTTTGAAAGAGATTCATAGGATTGTTTTTGTTTTCTATTGAGTTGTAATCATTGCAAGAGGCAAACATTCTACAACAAAGGAAGCCTTGATTTTGTGAATCAAGCAAGTTTCATTGGAAGTCTTGAAGAAGCATTTCATCAAGCATTTGGAAGGCACTTTGAAGAATCTCAAAGTACTTGGAAGTCTTGTGAGTGAAGCAAGCAAAGAAGACTTGTTGTGGGGTTATCAACAAGCAAGTAAAGGTTAGATTAGATATCAATAGGGTTACAAGGCAAGGGTGTGGTATCTCTTGTAGGCTAGCAAGAAGGAAGTCTTGTGAGGCATTTACTTGTAATTTGAGAAACTCTAATTCCTCATAGTGAAGAATCTCTCTTGGTTGAAGAGGGGACTGGAGTAGCTTTCAAGTGGATGAAAGTGAACCAGGATAAATCACTGTGTCGTATCTCTAAACTCTCTACTCTTTACAATTCAAGTCTTTAATTGTGTTCTTGATTGAAAACCTAGAAAAAGTGATTTTTCTATATTTGATTGAATTGAATCTTTATTGTTCAAATTAATTTGGGGAAAATCATTTTCATAACCTAGGTGAATCAATAAGAATATTGGTGTTGATTGTTTCCGCTTAATCTCTGATCATATAATATTTGTTAATTGATTGATTTTCATTGGTTTTAATCGTTTAGATTTGTTTCTTGCGAAAATCTTTCAAAGTTTCTATAACACCTATTCAACCCCCCCCCCCCCCCTTCTAGGTGTTCTCCTAGTGTTCCTAGTTATTTCACCCACCGAGTGTAGTTTTCCAACCACATGCCCTAGAAACTTGACCTCCTTCATCCAGAACTCACACTTGGAGAGTTTGGAAAACAACTGCTTCTCGCTTAGTACCTTCAACACAATCCTTAAATGCTCAGCATGCTCTTCAGGACTCTTTGAATAAATTAGGATATCGTCAATGAACACAACCACGAATGAATCTAGATATGGTCTAAAGATTCGATTCATGTAGTCCATGAAAATTGCAGGTGCACTAATCAATCCGAATGGCATTACGACATACTCATATGGTCCATATCAAGATCGAAATGCGGTCTTAGGGATATCCTCTTCCTGAATCCTGATCTGATGGTAACCCGACCTCAAATCAATCTTGGAAAATATCAAAGCTCCACGAACTTGGTCCATAAGGTCATCTATCCTTGGCAAAGGATACTTGTTCTTAATAGTGACCTTATTCAACTGCCGATAATCCACACACATCCTTAAGCTTCCATCCTTCTTCTGTACAAACAAAACCGGTGCTCCCCACGGAGATACACTTGGTCCTTACCATCTAGTCCATTCCTAAGATCACATCTAATTGTGACAAAGTTAAACAGATCAGATCTACTCTAGAGACTTTGTCTAACACTTCCATTTGACAACTAAGACACACCTTAGATGCAATGACAGGAAGATTTGTAGGGGTTTCTACCTTAAGAATATAAGGTGAATCAGACACAGGTATTTTCAAACGATTCACACATTCATAGGAAACAAAGGAATGTGTGGCTCCTGAATCAAACAAGACATTACAAGACTGACCATTGAGCAAGTAATTACCTTGCACGATATCAGAGGATTAGTTGGCTCCCACACCACTATGAGTGAAAACTCTACCAGGAATGACAGGCTTATCAGTTGATCCTCTCGAATTGGTCTTGGCCAGTTCCTTGCAATCATGAGCAAAATTCCCTGACTTCCAACAATTGAAACAGCTACATGATGCCCAACAGAAACGACCTAAGTGAAGACGTTTGCACTTCTCACAATGTGGAGCATCATTGCGAGACTTGCCTCTATCATCAACCTAGGCCTTTCCCTTGCCTCTATCTTTACCAGAATATGGACTCTTGCCTCTGCGATCATACCCCTTATGCCTCTGTGGTCCATAGTTCTGATGACTCCTTCTTTATGACACTTGCACTTCTTCTGCCTTCTTATCATCTTCATATATCCTACACATATCCACAAGTGTAGGGAAACTCTGGATTCTCTGATAACTGAAAACAGACTTCAACTTGGGCTTCAAACCACCTTCAAACTTGATACACTTACTCCTCTCATCAGAGTTGAATTGATAGTAGGGAGAGTAATTCATCAACTCCTCAAACTTTGCTGCATACTCCCCTACACTCATGTCCCCTTGCTTGAGTTGCAGAAATTCTACTTCCTTTTTCCTCCTCAGGTCTTCTGGAAAATATTTATTAAGAAACTTCTCCATAAATACTCCCTAGTTGATAGCCCTTCCTTCATAATTCAATAGCTGGGCAGTATGATTCCACCAATTCTCAGCCTCTCCTTCTAATATATAGACTGCATATGTCACCTTCTGAGCATCAGTACAGTCTAATGTTCTGAGAATCTTATCCATCTCATGAATCCACTTATTAGCCTCCTCAGGTTTAAATCCTCCTTCAAACTTAGGTGGATTACAACTGCGAAAATCCGCAAGACTTTTGGATTCAGCAGTTCCAACATGACACCGATGAGACGGGTTAGCTTGTTGTTGTTGCTGCTGTTGATGCTGCTGCATACCTTGCAAAACAGTTGTGATCCTTTCCAGCATCACATTCGTATGATTTTGGTTTCTAGTTGTCATATTGGACCTGCACTATGGGCTTATGGTCATATATGATTGACAAAATAAATACCCAATCATCTAATCTAAACTGAAACTATACCCAATAGTTCAAACCACACAATTTGTATCTATTACTTATCAAAGCAAGATACAACAAATCAAAACATAAAACAAACATACACTCATATACCGATACATTGCAGTGCTCTGTTTGATGTGGATGACTAGCTTTTTGGACTACTTCTTCAATCATTGGATCATTTATGCTCTGATACCACAAGTTGCAACACCCTCATTTATTACCCGAGTAATTAAAGAATAAATAAATAACTATTACTCGAAAATAATATGGACTTGTTATAAAGTATTAGAATTATAGAAAATAAATTTTTCTTTTCTTTTCCTTTAAATTCTAATAGAGTCGGGTGTGCGAACACAAAACCATTGGACCTCGGAAGATAAAATGCACATTTATTAAACATTGGATTCGGCATTCATAAACATTAATAAGATATGACTTAGATTCTTGGAACTAGAGATGGATATAGCATTCACTTTACATTGAACACTTAGTACGATTTCATTATTAAAATTATTGTGAAGCTATCTCTCGTCATTTCAGAACATAAGTTATTATCCTTTGGTAATAGCATAACCGAATCGTTGTGAAAATACTATCAGAGTAAGCGGAAAATCATTTGACTATGAGTAATGAACATAAACATAATATATACACATATATATCAGTGATAAAGGAGTACATAGTCCAAGAGGTCATAAGAAACTGAGTCCAAGATACAAGTCCATAGCATAAAAACTAAAAAGAGGGATCATCACTCTAGAGCTCTCCAAAATATATACAATATATCACATCTCAAAATATAAAGGCTCCAAACTTGATCCAAAAGTTGTAGTAGCAGTAGTCCAAGTCACCAGTAAGACATCCATCCATCCACCAAAAGAGTCCACAATAGCTGCAAATCGGGTCTCTGACCCACCCTACCTATACTTAGCACATACCTAGGGGTCGTCATCCCTCCACTGGCTACTAGTAGAGTGTTTGACTGGCTCGTCTCCGCTCCCTGCCTTGACAGGATCCTCCTCCACCTCATCCAACGAGAATGGTACCATACCACTGGGTACTGGGTCGGGTGATGGTGCAACCCCAACTGGACTCGTCGGATCAGGTGTGGTAGTATCCTCTCGGACAACTCGAGAGGTGAAAGGGTGAGAGTGGTAAACAGAACGAAACCGAAAACTATGGTAAGAACGGGCAGGTCGAGCAAGAGGTGTTCCATGATAAGTATAAAAGGGTGGTACATGCATAGTATAGATAATGAGGATCCTGAATCTACGAGGACGAACACGGACCAATGGATTAGGGTGGTAGAAGGTCAATTCCACCTCACCCTCAAACACTGCTCGGTGGTCCTCATAGACCCACACTCCACTAGGGAGAGGGCGGATCTTGATGCAAGCAAGAAAGCGAGACATCACCTACAATGGCATGGGGATAAGCAAAACATACTCATAATAAAAAGAGAGTAAAGACTTAACAATTATAATGTATCAGACATATATCAACTAGACATATCATCAATCACAGATTAACATATCAATCAATGACAGATAATAATGCATAACTGTTCACTCTTTAGCAAGTATACTAGATCGCAAAGTAATATAGTCAATAAGACCAGATACGTCCCTCAGGGATTGCAAATTGTTCAATTAATTCTCACCAAAGAGTAGTTAAAAGCAAAATCTATAGGTTTCTAACTAATTAATTAAGATTGATTTAAAAACAGAAAATAAATTAAAAACAGAAATTAAATAGAAGTTGTGAGCGATTTGAGAAAGATGTTAGGAACATGGTTTCATTGTATGGCGTTGTTTATTTATCATGAATCTCTGTTTTTACCTAAATCATGAATAAATTCCTAAATTGGTAACTATTAGATCCCTCTTGTATAATTACCGTTTCTTATTCAATTTGATAATCCTTAATTCCTTAAGAGATTAAACTATTGAATAATCTTAATTAAGAACAGGGAATTAATCATGTTATATAATTATCTAATTGTATCCCTACTTGTTGAATAACTATATTGTTTGAAGGCATGGCCTATTCTAATTCCTAATCTCTCAATTGAAGAATTAGAGATCCAAAACAAGACATAAATTGGCCAGATTTATGAATTGGAAATAAAACACAATCAAACACATGATTTAGAAACGGAAAAACATCAATTCATGAAATCAATAAACTAATCCATACAAATTCACCAATTCCTAACAAGAGGGTTTTAGTTACACATCATGAAAATAAGAACAAGAACAATAGAAGAAGAATGCATGATTACCATAGAAAAGTATTGGATCTTCCAATCCTTGATCTTCTCATCTTCTAAAACTCTCTAAAATTATGTAATCTCCCTCTCTCTCTATAATGACTGCTAATGGCTGCCTAACCTAATTCTAAAACGTATATTTAAAAGATAAAACTAATCCTAATTGAATTGGAGCAAAACTGATCTGGAAGTGGCCCAATTGGGCTTTCCATATCTGACAGAAACTTCGGCACTGATTTTGACCCAGAAGATGGACGAATTTGAGCAAGGCTATTTCTGGACAAGTTGTAGATCGTTTCCTTAGATTTAAAATGATACCTAGATCGCCTCATTTGGATAATCGTAGCTCAAGTTATGGTCAAAATACCGAACAGCATCACATTCACGCACTATGCGCGGCTGGGCGTGTAGGACTGATTCCGGCTCCGTTTTGCTTCGTTCTTGCGCCATTTTCAAGGTCTTTTCATCCTCTTTCATGCTCCATATTTATTTTCTTCATTTAAGCTCCGAAAGTACCTGAAACAAACCCAAAACGGATCAAAACGTTCAAAGGATTCTAAATTACCTAACTTCCTAAAAACTATACAAAAAATCCTAAATTTGGAAGAGAAACAAGCCAAAACCTTAGTAAAAGGGAGTCTAAATCATAATCAAAACATCATACATTAGACCTAAATCACTCCCCCAAACTTAGTATTTTGCATGTTCCAGGCAAAAGTAAAATAAAAATTCTAAAACACAAGACTACCTCTAAAATCAAAATGTACACACCTAATCTAGGACTTCGACTCACAGACTCGGACACTTTTTATCACAAGCAATTCATACAATTGAAACCTGGTTAAAGAAACAAACTCAACAAGAACCAATGATCAGTGAACACTCTCAACCTCACAATGTGTATCTCTCATGTGTATCAAGGTTTATATATATATGATTCACTCAAGTTCATACAATGACAATGTGTTACCATAAGCTTGACCATAGACCCAAATCTCCACTGAAATTATTGAATACAAGGAAAAATCAAAAGATCTTAATTTTGGTTGTAATGAGACCATGGCTAAAAGTGTTAGGTGGGATAAAAGAAAGAAAGGCTGAAACTAAGGGCTAAAATGCAAAAACAAATTTCCCTCTAAAAATTATGAATGAGCAATGAATACTACATAAACACAACTCAACTCACAATCAATTTCATACTTCTTTTCTTTTTCACTCTTTTTTCTTCTCTTCTCTTCCTTTCACATTTATTTCTTTTTCAATTTCTTTTTTTTTTTACTTGGAAGAGAAATAGAACTCATAACACTTTTCACCAATTACTTTCACTTTTCTTATTCATTCCTCTCAATTGCTCATTCAAAATTTCCAAGGTACTCACAAAAATATTTCAATAGATGCAGGGTACCAAAGAAAAATCATAATATCTCATAAGGCTCAAAATGGGCAACTAAGGGACATTATCAATACAAATCAGTTGAAGGCCACAAAAACACATCCTAAGTGCCTTAATCATCTTAATGCATGCAAACAATTATCAATCTCAAAATGGTCACTGGTCAAGTTCTAGAACACAAAATCAAAGAGAACACACTCATGAAATAAATAGGGGTCTCAATCAAATATATTCAATAAATCATACCCCTTCAATGTTTAGGCTCAAATAACTCACTAGGCTAAAGGTCGGTTCACTAATCACAAATTCTCAAAACGTTTGTCAAAATAACCAAATCTCAAAAATATTCACAACTCAATCAAATCAATATCAAAAATCAATGAGTCTAATCTTAAACTAAGTATTTACACCTATCATCAGAAAAACAGTTCTAAGTCTAGAATAATTACCTACTTCTACCAAAGACACAAACCAACACAAAAAATGGGAGAACAATTCAGATCTGAAAAATTTAATTTTTATTTTGTCCACTCCCCCAAACTTAGAGGTTGGCTTATCCTCAAGCAAACTAAACTAAACTAAAACTACAAAATAAAAATTAAAAACTACCTAGAAAAATAGGACATTATTTTTGCGAAGTACCAGGTCTGGGGTTGACAAATTAGGAACTAATGGGAGCAAATGGGGTCACATCCCCAAACTGGAATATTAACCCCCCCTGCCACGCCTGGGCGTGAAGCGTGCCAAGCCTGGGCATGGCTAGACCTGTACCACTTCCTTTTTTTATAATAAAAATAAAAACTAACTAATAACTAATTAGCTAAATATAAAACCTAAGGGAAATTACCTAACATTGGGTTGCCTCCCAACTAGCGCTTGTTTAACGTCACGAGCCTGACGGGTCACCTCTTTTCAGAGGTTAGGGTGGTTGCCAAGATCCATTCAAGGGTGGCACCTTGCTTTTCAGCCTCTTCTCAACACTCACTCCATTCGAGTGCTGAATGCACATGAGAGGAGAAAAGTTCTCCACAGTGATTGGTGGTTTTTCAAAAATTTTAATTGTAGTTTGGTCACCATTCACTCGAAGAATTACTTCTCCCCTAGGCACATCAATCACTGCCCCTGCTGTGGCCAAGAATGGCCGTCCAAAAATTAGAGGAATATTTTTATCCTCTTCTACATCTAAGATCATGAAATCTAAGGGCAGGATAAAATCTTTCACCTTAACCAGAATATCTTCCACCACTCCATATGGGCGGAGGGTGGTTCTATCAGCTAACTGAAGTAATGCCGGGGTAGGCTTAATCTCTCCTAAGTTCAATGATTCACAAATAGACAAAGGCATAATATTAACACTACCTCCTAAGTCACAGAGAGCCTTACCTGAGTACTCCTTGCCTATGCTAATCGGGAGAGTGAAGCTACCTGGGTCCTTCAGCTTTGGTGGAAGGTTGGATTTGATGATGCTGCTGCACTTCTCTGCTATCGGGAACGCCTCGTCAGTGAGCATCCGCTTCTTCTTTGTCAGCAACTCCTTCATGAATCTCGCGTACAGAGGCATTTGTGAGAGAGCCTCTGCAAACGGGATGTTGATCTCCACCTTCCGTAGCATCTCCAAGAACTTGGATAATTGCTTCTAGTCATCCTCTTTCTTCAACCTCTGAGCATAAGGAATCCTCGGAGGTAGTGGTGCTGGTTTGGGTGTGCCTTGCTCTTTCTCTTGATCCGCAGGTGGATCCTGTGTCTATTGCCTTGCAGTTGAGCCTCCTCCACTTGGTTGCTTTTGCCCCTCATCCTTCTTCTCAAGCTCAGTTGCATTACCCTTCTTCTGTGGCTCCTCATACGACTTGTGTAACACCCTATTTGAGTTTTTACCCTTAACCGAAAATTAGGACTAAAAATTTTCTTTTTAGAATCGGTATAAAGGAAAGATCATGATGATAATTCAAATCACAATTCATTTCGTTAATATTAATGTCAGAGTTTTTAGCGGAAGACTTAGTTCAAACAAAGGTACGAAAGCAAAGCAACTTAGTTACATCGAATCGGATATACAAAACAGGAAATACATAAGCAGTGTTTTAGCTCGGCCAACTGGCCGAGGCCTAACTTAATTATCCGAATCAATGACTTACTCTCCCTGTGAGGGAGAGTGAACCTCCTCGGCCGGGGACTGCGTCTGCTCGGGCTCAGTACCTGAAAAATGGTAAGGAGGTGAGCATTATTACACAGAACCTAAGTAAGCAGTTTCTAATATGACATACCGAACTACCAAGCCAAACACAAGTAGTCAATTAGCATATTAACAGATAATCAAGCCGATATATAACACACGCATACAACCTCATTTACTCGATCCCGTATATTCTTTACTGACCAGTTATACTTCTACTTGTCCGATCGATTACCCTTGTACACTTTTCCTCAATTCATATACTTGATCACTCGGTTCCTCTTTCCTTTCTCGGTATTCCATCTTCTCTCTCGGTCTCATTACTCATTATTCATCTTTTACATATTTTACAATCTTTTACTCTTCTCGGCTGCATACACCCAGTGCATGTCTTACACCATTTAGGGTCGGATACCGGAGTGTCCATAACTGCGAGTACCCAGTACCCGTCTTACAGCTGCACATACCCAGTATGCGTCTGACGCGATCAATGCACGCACCCAGTACGCGTCTTCTATGACCAGGAGCACTACCGTCGATTCTTCTATGGAGTTAAGGAGTGTCCATAACTGGGAGCACCCAGTGCCCGTCTTACAGCTGCGCCTCTAGGCGTCTTACGCGATCAATGCACGCACCCAATACGCGTCTTCTATGACCAGGAGCACATCCCACCGATTCTGTTGCTCGGAACCTTGTGTGAATCATAACTACGAGTACCCAGTACCCGTCTTACAGCTGCGCATACCCAGTATGCGTCTGACGCGATCAATGCACGCACCCAGTACGCGTCTTCTATGACCCGATCACACAACCATTTCTCTTTAATTGCTCTTTATCCTTTTAACCATTTCTTACTCGGCCTCTCTCGGCCCAACCCCTTAATTACTCCTTTCCGCTCGTTTCCCTCATTATTTAATTCTTTAACTTATATTTTCTTCCTCCAACATCTAACCACACACCTCCTAACCACATATACAACATAAGCAGTGAATAACACAACTCATAAGCATTGATATAGCAATATAACATGGTTAAAAACACTTAGCAGGTATACAAATATTTCATCTTATCTCAAGAATACATAATCTTAGTTCATTTATTAGTTTTCCTTACCCTTTTATCTTTTCTCCCTAACATTACCCTATGTCTCTTCCCTAATCTAACACCCACTATTAGCACCCTTTATGAACACACTAGCAACCCAAACCTAAGCAAAGGTAACACTCACTCCTTTACCTCAACCCGTGAGAGATAAGAGTTTGAGAGCTTGAGTGTGGTTTCTTGTTGTTTGACCTCTTGAGCTTAGAACCCCTTGAATCCTTTCCTCCTAGCTGCACACCCAACACAACGACGGTCCAGGGAACGTTTGATGAGGTGAAAGAGATGAAAGAGAGCAGCCTCAAATTCGTGAGTATTTGATGGAGAAGAAGAGAGATTTTCGTGAATGAAGAGAGTGTGTGCCGAATTGTTGGTTTGGAACTTCAGAGAAAATGGAGGAGACGAAAGAGGAAGAGAATGGAAAGTGTTGTTGTGTTGTTTGTGGGTTTTCTTTTATTCCCATGTGGGAAATATTTGTGTGGTCCATAATGGAGGCTTCTTTGAGAAGCTTAGAATATGTGGACAGGGTTTATTGGCTTCTAAAGGAAGCCACCAACAGGGACTTGACAAAGACATAAAGTGATTGACAGTGACAGTTGTACGGAGGGCGTGAAAACCAAGGGAACTGGCAATTCAGTTCGAGCTGCAACGAAGGGATGGAAGAGGAGGGACTTCGGCCTTAACACGGAAAGGTTGCAGTAGTCCGAGTCTCCTCTCGGTCAACACCATGAGGCTTGTTGCGGTCGGGTTATCCGAGTGGACACATTTACTAGATTTCGCGTTCTTTATATATTTAGCTCGGCTGGGATCGGTCCGAGATCCAGCATTTACTTATCTGGTCGGCCCACACTTCCTATTTTTCCTCACGACCCTATTCTTATTTCTAAGGCCTCGTTCTTCTACTAAATAAATTTATATTTAAATTTCTTATTATATTGAATATTAAATATTAGAATGTTACATTCCTCTCCCACTTACAGGAATTTCGTCCTCGAAATTCAGTAGGGGTTGAATAGCTGCGGATATGACAGTTTCATCTTCTCCTCGAGTTCCCAAGTAGCCTCTTCTACATCATTCCGATTCCAGATAACCTTGACTAGGGAAGTCTCTTTTCCTCGAAGTTGTCTAACCTGCCTGTCCTCGATTCTGACCGGAAGAACTTCGAAGGTCAGATTGTCTTTCAATGGTAATTCATCCACTGCTATCACATGTGAGGGATCATGGATGTACTTCCTGAGTTGAAAAACGTGAAATACGTCATGGAGTTTAGACAAGTGCGGAGGTAGAGCCATCCGATAGGCAACTGGTCCGACTTTCTCCAATATCTGATACGATCTGATAAACCGAGGGGTCAACTTTCTTGATTTGATAGCTCGGTCGATACCCGTTACAAGGGATACCCACAGGAACACATGATCTCCTGCATTGAAATCCAAGGGTTTTCTTCTTTTGTCGGCATAGCTCTTATGTCGGTCCTAAGCTGCTTTCATCTTTCCTTGTATCATTCAGATCTTCTCGGTTGTCTCCTGTACAATGTCTGGACCAATCAATAAGTTTTCTCCTATCTAGAACCAGCACAACTGTAACACCCCGCAAATTCCTCGTATTGAATTAAGATACTAAAAAGATTTATTTTTGTGAAAAATTCTTTTGAAAGAATATTTTCTTAAATAAATTCCCTAATTCACGTTTTTTAAGATAATAAGTGACTTTAAAGAAATAATCTCCTGAAATAATGTCAAGAGTTTAGAAATTGATTTTTTGGAAAAGTCTATGTGTTTGATATTTTTGGTGCATGAATAATTTATTTTCTATGTGTGCATAAACAAGCATGTACGGTTGTTACAAGTATGCATGTATGCTTAAAATTTAACTAGTAAATAAACATGGTTATATATGCATGAATGTATGATATATGTATGTGTAATACGTGTGATTGTGTGTGTGTACATGAGTATGTGCATGGATGATATGTGTGCCGTGTATTATGGAGTGTGAAACATGATATGCCAAAATGTTACATGCATGCTTAAATATGTGTAAAATGTATGCATCATTCCATGACCTAGTGTTATGTGTTGCTATGATAACATGCAAGAAAAAATATGTGCATATGTGGGTGTGCATATGGTTCGTCCATGAGAGGATAAGAGAACCAAGTAGGAGAGCACTTTCTTACTCATTAAGAAAGTAGAAATTAAATAGAAAATTTGAATGGGAAACAAGTGGAAACCTAGGTGGTGTGAGTCATGAAGCCTAAGAGTGACTTTTCTTCCCTCCTTGTCCCCCCACGAAAGAGACCCCCCATGCAACATTTGGAGTGGACCAACTTGCCCTTAAGTTAGCACCTTGAACCGAGGGTAGAAAAGGAAAATTTCCATTCCCTTGCCTTTGCATATAGAACCGTGTGTGTGGGTGTGTTAGGCTAGTTGATTCATTTTCTCACTTCTTTCATTCATTTCCTTCACATTCTCACATCAACATAAACACCTTTAGTCCAAGAGCAACACAAAAGCTCTTGAGACCTTAGAAAGAGAGTTAGGCCGAGAGAAGAGAAGAGAAAATAAGATTGAAAACCCAAACTCTCAACCCAAATACCTTTTATTTCTTCCTTCACACACATCCTTCTTCAAAGATCAAGGAAAAACCACCCATCAAATCTAGAGGAAGAGAGGCCGAGGCAAACCATTAAGGGAAGGGAAGGGAAGAGGAGATCAAGACCTAAACCTAGGAAATCCTTAAAGATCAAGTGTTCAAAAGGACTAGAAGCCTTTATTCTTGGTATAACCGAAAATCCTAGGAGTATTAGGACTAGTTTTATTTTGTAATCTTGTAATCCTTGTTTATTTTCTTTGCATGCTCATTCTATGTTTTGAGAAATGACTCTATGTGTTGATCTTTCATAAGTATGGACTTTTAAAGACTCAATTTAATTTGTAATATGTGTAGATTAAGTTTGATGATTCGGTTGGTGTTGTTTACGCTTGATCTTGATGTTTTTCTTTTAGATCTAAAGTTTTGTTCATGATCTTTGTGAATTTAGAATAGATCCTCTTGCATGTGTGGTTTTGATGTTTAAAACCGTGAACTATGAGATGTTTATGTGTTTATTTGGTGCATCAATGTTTGATCTAAACTTGTTTTTAATTTTTGGTCTTGCATGTTGATTGATGATGATTTATATGGTTTTGAACCCTTGCATGTTTCGATTTTGATCTAATCTTGATAAAGGCTTTAATTTGTGCTTTGATTCTTGGTTTTGCCTTGATCTTAACCTTTGCATGTCTTGATTTTTGGCCTTGATTTGTAACTCTTGCTTCGATCTTTGATTTTTGTTTTGATCTTGAGTTTTATGTGTGATCTTGAAACCAAAGCTTTAGTGTTTTCTTAATATGTGTCACGGTTTGATCTTTTCTTACTCAAAATGATTCTTGATCTTTGATTTGTGTTTTGATCCTTAATTTTGTTTTGATTTTAAGCTTTGCATGTAAATTTTGAAACAAAAGTTTCCTTATTTTCTTAGACTATGTCTCGGTTTTGGTTCCTTTTCATTTAAAATGACTTTTGTCCTTGATTTGTGTTCTTATGTTTCATGTGATGACTTGATCTACATGATTCAAGTACATGCATGTGAGTGTTGAATCTTGAAAAGTTATTTTAATATTCTTTTGAGAAATAAGTTGAAAGTGTTTGTGTTAATATATGATTCTTGCATGATTTGCTAAGAAAGCTTAAAGACTTAATTCTTGCATGATAAATTCAAATGAAAAACCATATTTTCTTGGATGCATGCCTCGATTTTGGAAAGAAATTAGGAAAATAAGCTTTAAAACGATTCTCCTTGCATGAACATGAATTAATTTAAGTGTTGATTTCATGCATGATGTATTCGGCCATGTCTAATGAAAACTAAATCCATGCTCTTATATTGTGAGGACTTGATATATGTTTTATATTCTTGGATGATTTTTGATTTGATTTAAGCTAAGAAAAATAAATTAAAGTTTGACTATTTTCCAAAGATATGGCTCACGGTTTTGTTAAGGAAAAAGGAATAAATAATTGCATGATTTTGTATGTTTGATGATGCATGAATCTTGCTTTGATTTGTGAAGTGTTTCGGTCTATACATGCTAATTAGGTTAGAATTCTTCTCCATGAAGTAACATAGGAATAATGCATGTATGTTGTGTTAAGCTAATTGATTAGGAATAAGTTTTGTGTTTAAGTTGATTTATGTGTATGTATTCGGTTTATGGGCTAGATATATGTGAGTGTTTTTGTTTTATGAAAATGAAATGATTTTAAATTAATTATGTTTTGAATGATTTACTTAAGTGATTGATTTGTGAAATATTTGCTTGAGAATGAATGTTTGTATGTGATTTAATTAAATAATCGAATTAAGTGTCGATTTGTAATTGATTAATTGTTTATATGATTTGAGTGACCAAGGTACATTGTGTATGTATGTGGTTTTGAGATCTATTTGATTTGATTTAATTTATTTGAGTGCGCGAGGTTATGTTTGTGGTTATTTAAGATGTGTTTTACAACAAAACCGGAGTTTTCAAAGTATTTGAAACAAAAACGAGTTTTTACGATGTTTTCGGGTTTTATAAAATTGATTTTTGTGAAACTATTCCTTGCTGTCCAAGTTTATTTGAATTGTTTTCTTGATTTCTAAGTTGAGTTCATGAGACTCAGAGTTTAGTTTTCAAAAGTTAATGGATTTGAGCAAAACCCGGATTGAAACCGGTGAATTTTTCGGTGTTTTCGAACGTAATTGAGGTGCGGTCCAAAATGGACCAGCAACCAAATAAATCGATTTAAATCATTGTATGGAATGTTTTCAAATGATTTTAAAAGATTTACAGTATTAGAGAGAATGAGAGTTGTTCCAATAAAACAATAATGTTTCAAGTTTTGTAATAAGGAACAGAAAGTTACGAGCTAAGAAAAGATTTTTAATGCAAGAAAATAACATAAGTATATTTTATTTAGTACGAGGAATCTTAAAGACAAGGGATTGGGGCGGCAGGCAGCACAAAGGATACGCGGAGACGGTACGCATTAAATTGCTGGACCTCGGGTGAGAGAGAAGCTTTCCTAAGACACTGTGGTAGTTAGGTGACTTATTAGGACGTTCCGTATCATATCAAAGATCGGAACTAAGTGGTTGGAGTCAGTAGTATAAGTGGCAATTGTTTGATTGTGTGGCCACTTATACGAAGGTGACGAAGACCACATTGTGGTGTGATGTTTGTGTGAATGATAGCATGCTTTTATATATCTAATTATGCCTTATATTAATTATTGTTGTTAATGGAAATGAGTAATATGCTGAGGGAAGTCTGCTACGTCATGAAAATAGAAGTGAAATAAATAAGGTTGTGAAGTAAAGACATAATGAAAGAGGAATAATGATTGGAATTGAAATATGTGTTGGAAAAGAAAGAGAGAATTGAGATTGGGGAAAGAATGAATGATAATGTGGAGTACGAGCCAGAGCTGGGAAGAGTGATGTTGATTGTTGGTGTGAATTGAATGGAGCTGGGCTCCTTGGTTTTGGTTTTAGTCTGGGACTAGTGTTGAGTTGAGCTTGCTCCTCCATTAGCGCTCAGCAAAGTTGTGACTTTTGAAAAGCGGTTTTGAAAAGGTTTTTGAAAAGAGATCTTCGAAAAGATTTTGGAAAGAGATTTTTGAAAAGGTTTTCGAATAGCAGTTTTTGAGAAGATTTTTGAAAAGGAAACTTTTGGAAAGAGGTTTGAAAAGAGGGATTTTTTTGGAAAAGGTTTATCAAAAGAGAATTGCGAAAGTTTATGAAACGATGTTCTGAGAAAGTTGTGAAAAGATTGTTTTGAGAAAAGATCTTGAATTCAGATGATTGTGAGAGATGGAGAGTATTGTGAAAGTCTGAGAAATGAGATCTGAGATTGTGATGTGATCCCAGCTCTGTGCTATGTGAGAAATGACGAGAGAAAGGCTGTGCCAAGTTAGTGGTCGAGACTCGTTGAAGGGTTTCACGAAGGACGGGCCGACCTTAGGATAATTAAAAAGATTAAAAGACTTTAAAAGACATGCGAGGTGAGGTATGAGAGTGCGAAGTAGTGGAGAGGAAGAAACGATAAGTATCTGCGGATACTTAGGACGAGATTGCATTAGGGGAGGACGATGACGGTGAAACGTCAAGAAGTCTAAAGTATGTTTCTGGGCAGAACGAACTCCACAGGTGGCGCACTAACGTGGTGGGGACTGGGTCTAATGTCGTGGTAAGTTATGCGGGCCCACTAGAAACATATTATCGCCCCCTAGATTGCAAATAGAGAACAGTGAGAGGGACTGGAACGGGGCATTGTGTTTTCCACTGCGTGGACAGTGAGCCTTGTTATTATTGAAATGATTTGAGGACGAGATCCTCCTGGTCTGTGACCATTTATGTGTTGTGACAGCTGTCGTGCCCGCGTGGTAAAGGTCCTGTACTCCTGTTTGCTTCCGACTAGGTTGGGTGGATGACCGAGAAGATGTAGACGTGAGTGATAGCCGAGAACGGAATGAATATCCTGATGATGTATGGTATTTTCCCCAAAGCATTAAAGAGGGTAATTTGATAAGACTCGATGAAAAAGAGAATGAGAAATTAAGGGAAGTAAAGAAATGAAAGAAAGAAAGAGAGAATACTAGTGAGCAATGCATAAAAAAAAAGATGGATAATAATAATAATAATGACAATGATATGTTTGGTTGTTGTGTGCTTGTGTGTTATCTTGTATACTTGTATGGTCCTAGTATTTTGCCTAGCGTAATTCTACATCGTCGATGATTCGTCGTTTGGAACGCTTACTCTCTCCTGTTCGTTGTTATATTGGTGGTGCTGATTTTGCAACGGGCAGACGGAGTATCATAAGGAGATCATCACTCTCGAGGATGTAAGTTCCATGATGAATGTTTTGATAATGACAAAATGTTTTGAACAAGCTATCATGTGATGATCAAGTTCAAGTTCAACAAGCAACAACAAACATCAAGTGAAGAAGAGAGAACAAGCTCATGAAGACTTAAGTTTGAGTGTAATTGTTTTTGTTTTATCTTTTGCCTCTCAAGCTTCATAGGTTTTCATTTGGGTAGTTTGTTTAGAGGGTAGTGAATCTCATTCATAAGTCATGATTTAATCATAATTTGAGTTTTCACTTAACCTAGAATCAATAGGTGGCTTAAAGGTTTTAAAGGAAAGGTTGGTTTTTGAGAAAACAAGTTTTAAACAAGTGCAGTAGCAATCTACTCGAGTATGAGTTTGTTTAATCGAGTACTACTCGAGTATGCTGCAATTTACTCGAGTAAACACTGCTGAACTGATTTTTAAAATACGATTTTCACTTCTCAAAATCAGTTTTCAAGTGCCATAACTTTTGGGTATTCTATAAAAACCTTTTCCTAACCTTTGTGATCATAACCTATCATTTTGATATTCATTTTACAAAGAATCAAGCCACTCTATTCTCTCTCAATTTCAAAGATCAAAGCTTTTCTATTTTCATATTCTTTGATCAAGAACCTTTGAATCTCTTGTGTGATTTGTCATAGCTATTGATTGAGATTCATTAGGATTGTTATGTGTATTCATTGAGTTGTAATCTTTGCAATAAGGCAAGCCACTACAACAAACAAGAAGCCTTGGTGTGTCGATTATCATCAAGCAACGTTCATTGAAGAAGAAGAAGTCTTGGTTGTGAATCAAGCAAGGAGAAGCCTTGATGTGTAGATTATCATCAAGCAATTGAAGACTTGTTGTGTCGATTATCAACAAGGGGTAGAGGTTAGATTAGAGAGAAGATCAATAGGATTACAAGGCAAGGGTGTCGGTTATCTCTTGTAGGCTAGCAAGAAGGAAGTCTTGTGAGGCAATCACTTGTAATTTGAGAACTCTAATTCCTCATAGTGAAGAATCTCTCTTGGTTGAAGAGGGGACTGGATGTAGCTTTCAAGCGGGTGAAAGTGAACCAGGATAAATCGCTGTGTCGTATCTCTAAACCCTTACTCTTTATATTCAAGTCATTGGATTGCGTTCTTGGTTGAAAACCTAGAAAGATTGATTTTCATAATTGATTGAATTGAATCTTTAATTGTTCAAATTGATAAAGGGAAAATCATTTTCATAACCTAGGTAATCAATAAGAATATAGGTGTTAATCATCTCCGTTGAATCTCTGATCTTTCATGTGAATTGATTGATTTTCGTATGCGAATGAAAACTTGATTTTTCTGGTTTCTGTCAGATATACTCGAGTAAACGAGTCTTTAATCGAGTACTACTTGAGTACTCTGAAATCTACTCGAGTAAACCTGAGAGTTTTTGGAAAAATATTTTGTTTTAATTGTTTCGATTTGTTTCGTTCGAAAATCTTTCAAGGTATCTTGTACACCTATTCAACCCCCCCTTCTAGGTGTATTCCTAGGGTTCCTTTGTCTCTCCAACCACCAGTTGCGGTTTCCTCAGAGGAATCGGAGCAGGAGTTTAGCGACAGCAGGGGAGCAGCGACATATGGGACTTCACCTTCAAGAAGGAAGAAAGCATACAAGAAGAAAAGTGAAGTGACGTCCGGTGGTGTTCAATAGGAAGAGTTAAGGGTAGTGTTCTTAGTTAAGTTTATTGTTTGTGTGATGAGTCAAGGATTACCGAGCAACGAACCATTATGTAATTAGGCCAAGTTTTAATTTTGGAGATGTGGAGTACTTGTAATTTGGAAGGGGGAACAATATAAACTTTTGAAATTCGTTATGGACACTTTGGATTCAACGCAATGAATCATGATGCTTTTGAAACTAAGGCATTTTATGGAAATGAAGGTGTTACATATATAAAACGCATTTAGTAACAACTCGATTTTCTGTAAGGAATGCTAAGTTTGTCCATGACACTTCAACAATGTTTGATAAAAAAAATTTTGGCCTCATTTTTGCAACTTTAGTACATAAAAATCAATTATTTTGGCTTACGAAAATCGGGCTGTTACAACAACGGCGTTCGGCATTTCCGACCATACAACGCTTCGAAAGGGGCCATTCCGATGCTCAAGTGAAAACTGTTGTTGTAGGTAAATTCGACCAAGGGTAGAAGTGTCTCCCAACTTTCCAACTGTTCGAGCACACATGTCCTTAGTAAGTCTTCAAGAGTCTGAATGGTGCGCTCGGATTGTCCGTCGGTCTGAGGATGATAAGCAGTGCTGAACCTTAATTTTGTACCCATGGCTTGCTGCAGACTCTGCCAGAATCGGGACTAAAAGCGAGGATCACGATCCGACACTATGCTGATTGGAACACCGTGGAGTCTAACTATGTCCTTTATGTACAGTTGTGTCAACTTCTCTAAGCTATACTTCATGCCGATCGGCAAGAAATGGGCACACTTTGTCAGTCGGTCCACCACAACCCAGATAGCTTCACACCCTGATCTTGTTTTCGGTAGGCCCGAAACAAAATGCATCGAGATGCTGTCCCACTTCCATTGTGGAATCTCCAAAGATCTGAGCAATCCTCCCAGTTTCTGGTGCTCGATCTTGGCTTTTTGACAAACCAAACACCGAGACACATAATCCGCCACGTCCGACTTCAACTTCGGCCACCAAAACAGCCTCTTCATATCTTGGTACATTTTTGTGGCTCCCGGGTGAAGACTCATCTTCGTTTTATGGGCCTCTTCCATTATATCTTGTCGAACTTCAAAGTCCATGGAGATGCAGACTCAGTCCCGAAACCGTATGAGACCGTCGGATCCTTTAGTGAAGTCGGGTTCACCCTTGTCTCCTGCTCTTTCCTGCAATTTCTGGAGTTCTAAGTTGGCAGCCTATCTTTCCTTGATGAATCCCACAAAGTCGTTTGTCACTTGCAACATTTCGATTACAACACTGTTTTCCCTTTTTTGTACTCGAAGGTTGAGATCACTAAACTCCTGCATCAACTGCATCTCTTGAACCATCATATTACTCAGATGAAGGCTTTTTCTGCTCTGCGCGTCGGCCACCACGTTGGCCTTTCCAGGATGATAGTGCAAGTTGAAGTCGTAGTCTTTCAAGAATTCCACCCATCTGCGCTGCCTCATATTTAATTCCTTCTGGTCGAACAGATAGCCGAGACTCTCGTGGTCGCTGAACACTTCAAATCTCGTGCCATACAAGTAATGCCTCCAAATTTTAAGAGCAAACACCATAGCTGCCAATTCGAGATCATGGGTGGGGTAATTCTGTTCGTGTTGCCGAAGCTGTCGAGAGGCATAAGCCACCACTTTTCCTTGTTGCATCAACACACAGCCGAGACCCTGCTTCGAGGCGTCACAGAACACGTCAAATGCTTTGGTCGGCTCTGGCAAAATCAACACTGGTGAACTCGTCAATCTTTTCTTCAACTCTTGGAAGCTCTGTTCGCACTCCTCGGTCCACTGGTAAGGCGCATCCTTTCTGGTTAGCGAGGTCAATGGAAGGGCCAATTTAGAAAACCCTTCGATGAATCTTCTATAATATCCTGCAAGACCGAGAAAGCTCCTGATCTCGGTTACCGAGTTGGGTCTCTCCCACTTAACCACAGCTTCCACCTTAGAGGGATCAACCGCAACACCATGTTCAGATATTACGTGACCGAGGAAGTGAACCTCTTTGAGCCAAAAACTACATTTCGAAAGCTTGGCGTAGAGTTCTTTGTCCTTCAAAGTTTGCAATACCGTTCTCAAATGCTTCTCATGTTCACTCGGACTTCGAGAGTAGATGAGGATGTCGTCGATGAAGACTATCACAAACGAATCCAAGTAGGGTTGGAAGATCATATTCATGTAATCCATAAAGATGGCAGGGGCGTTGGTAAGTCCGAAAGGCATAACCAATACTCAAAGTGCCCGTATCTTGTCCTGAAAGCTGTCTTCGGAATATCTTCCTCTCGGATACGGATCTAATGGTATCCTGACTATCTTTGAAAACACCGACGCTCCCTTGAGCTGGTCTAGCAAGTCGTCGATCCGAGGGAGGGGATATTTATTCTTCACCGTTATCGCGTTGAGCTTCCTATAATCAGTGCACATTCTGAGGCTACCATCTTTCTTTTTAACAAACAGGATTGGAGCTCCCCAAGGTGACACACTCGGTCTGATTAGCTTTTTGGCCAAAAGTTCCTCTAGTTGCTTCTTAGCTCTTCTAACTCGGGAGGTTCCATTCGGTATGGAGCAATTGAAATCGGGCCAGTTCCCGGAATAAGGTCTATACTGAACTCTACTTCTCTTCTCGGCGGTAAGCCAGGCATTTCGTCCGAGAAGACCTCTGGGAACTCTCCGACTACAGGAATTTGGTCTATAGTCGGTTCCTCTGTCGCCTCTAAAACTGCAACAGAAGAGTCACTAAAGATCACGGTCTTCTTACGGCAATCGAGCAGAACATGGTGTTGAGACATCCAGTCCATGCCGAGGATAATATCTAGTCTGGTTAGGGGCAAACAAATCAGGTTGACCTTAAACTCTTGGCCTAATACTTGGATAGGACACTCCAAACACATTTGGGAGGTGATCGCAGAAGAATTGGTAGGGGTAGAAATGGATAACTTGTAAGGCATTTCTACTAAGGATAGTTTTAGCTTATTCATACAGTCGAGGGAAATGAAAGAATGTGTAGCTCCACAATCAAATAACACGGCACAGGGAATGCTGTTTACTTGACAAGTACCTCGGATCAGCTCATCGGCGTCAGTCACTTCTTCACCATCCATAGTGTAAACTTTGTCTCTCTGCATTAGTCGGTTAGCACCAGTTTGATGAGCCCTTGTTACATTAACTTCTTCCTTCACCATATTCTCGGTACACCGAGCTGAAAAATGGCCAGGCTTGCCACAGCGAAAACAAGATCCTCTTGCTCTGATCGGATCCAGACTCCAGCATTCTCCCTTGTGTTGCTTTCCACAGTGCTGACAAATCGGATAGGGGCCAGGGACAACCACCATCTGACCACCGTTCCTTGGTACTGCTGGTGCCTTGGTGCTCGGATTCACATAGGGGGCAGACCTCTGAACAACTCCTTTCCCCCTAATTGGACCCACTGCTTTCTGTGTCGACCTGTTTCGTTTTCCGTCGGCCTTCCTTTTGAGCCCCTTCTCATAAGTGCTAGCCATATTCACCAACTGCGAGAGGTTGGCCACATTCTGATACTCGAATGCGAGCCGAATATCATCACGGAGACCAGACTCAAACTTGATGCATTTGGTACGTTCATCAGCATCTCGATAGCTTCCTGAGTAGCGGATCAAATCCTCGAACTGAGCAGCATATTCCCCGACACTTAGGTTCCTTTGTTCCAGCTTGAGAAAGGCGAGCTCCTTCTCCCTCCTAACATCTTCAGGAAAGTACTTGCCGAGGAATCGAGTTCTGAACAAATCCCAAGTGATTTCTTGATTAGCCGCTTCCAGACCTCGACGCTGCTGCTCCCACCAGTGCTCGACCTCACTAGCCAGCACAAATTCGGCTAGTCTCACCCTATAATCATAGGGCGGTTGAAGGGATCGGAAAATCTTCTCAATGTCTTGGAGCCATCTCTGAGCTCCATCTGGATTGTAACCCCCTTCGAACCGAGGCGGTTCATTTTTCCTAAATCGGCTCATCCAGTCGATCTCGACCGGGGCCGGAGGTGGAGGCTGAAGGGCTGCAGCTGCAGCTGCTGCGGTCACGACTAGGTTCTGAGCAAGATTCTCAGCCTGGTTCTGCTGAGCTTGTGCTTGGTTCTGCTGCAGTTGAACCAGAGTTTCCAACACAGCAGCAATTCGGTCATTATCAGCTCTTCTCCCAACCATACTGCTTGGTCATGGAGAGAAAGCCAATCAACGATCGAATAATTAAATAATAATGTAGATACATCTATATGTCTTATAAACTCTATTGACTAGCCTAGACACTTGACTCTACTTATATGTTACTCCCTTGGTGAGTAACCACTGGAGTCCCTTGCAACTCCAATAGGTCGAGGAGAAACTGCTCTGATACCAAAAATGTAACACCCTATTTAAGTTTTTACCCTTAACCGAAAATTAGGACTAAAAATTTTCTTTTTAGAATCGGTATAAAGGAAAGATCATGATGATAATTCAAATCACAATTCATTTCGTTAATATTAACGTTAGAGTTTTTAGCGGAAGACTTGGTTCAAACAAAGGTACGAAAGCAAAACAACTTAGTTACATCGAATCGGTTATACAAAACAGGAAATACACAAGCAGTGTTTTAGCTCGGCCAACTGGCTGAGGCCTAACTTAATTATCCGACTCAATGACTTACTCTCCTTGTGAGGGAGAGTGAACCTGCTCGGCCGGGGACTGCGTCTGCTCGGGCTCAGTACCTGAAAAATGGTAAGGAGGTGAGCATTACACAGAACCTAAGTAAGCAGTTTCTAATATGACATACCGAACTACCAAGCCAAACACAAGTAGTCAATTAGCATATTAATAGATAATCAAGCCGATATATAACACACGCATACAACCTCATTTACTCGATCCCGTATATTCTTTACCGATCAGTTATACCTTTACTTGTCCGATCGATTACCCTTGTACACTTTTCCTCAATTCATATACTTGATCACTCGGTTCCTCTTTCCTTTCTCGGTATTCCATCTTCTCTCTCGGTCTCATTACTCATTATTCATCTTTTACATATTTTACAATCTTTTACTCTTCTCGGCTGCATACACCCAGTGCATGTCTTGCACCATTTAGGGTCGGATTCCGGAGTGTCCATAACTGCGAGTACCCAGTACCCGTCTTACAGCTGCACATACCCAGTATGCGTCTGACGCGATCAATGCACGCACCCAGTACGCGTCTTCTATGACCAGAAGCACTACCGCCGATTCTTTTATGGAGTTAAGGAGTGTCCATAACTGCGAGCACCCAGTTCCCGTCTTACAGCTGCGCCTCTCGGAGTCTTACGCGATCAATGCACGCACCCGGTACGCGTCTTCTATGACCAGGAGCACATCCCACCGATTCCGTTGCTCAGAACCTTGTGTGAATCATAACTGCGAGTACCCAGTACCCGTCTTACAGATGCGCATACCCAGTATGCGTCTGACGCGATCAATGCACGCACCTAGTACGCGTCTTCTATGACCCGATCACACAACCATTTCTCTTTAATTGCTCTTTATCCTTTTAACCATTTCTTACTCGGCCTCTCTCGGCCCAACCCCTTAATTACTCTCTTTAATGTTGATGCGAGGTCCAATCAGGGACTAAAGAAGAACTGCCCACACAAGGATAATCTAGTGATGGTGAATCGGCACCATATTATGTGAAAGCAAATCTCTAGAGAAAAGCACAGTCCTAGGCAAATAACCATTCATAGTAAGTCTCTATAAGAGTAAAGACCAAGCCATATTGAGGAATTAGAGGAGGAGATTCCTCAAATTGAACCATAGAGTTCTTTGAGGATTCCAACGCCAAATCTGTAATATTCGAATGCAACATTAATTGAAGATAATGGTGATAAAGAGCCAAGTACATATGAAGAAGATGCTCAGTTTAATGAGTAGATAGATGCAATAGAGGAGGAGCTAAAATCCCTAAAACAAAATGAAACTTGGGAGTTAGTGTAACACCCCAAAATATTTAAGGTAATTAAAAATACAGGTTAAGGGCATCCACAGCAGAGTCTTAAGATCAGACTCACCAGAATCTATCGCATCAACATTACATCATCATTCTACTATAAGACTCAATTCAGACTTTTCATTTCTTCCACCACAGCAGAGTCTTAACACCAAACTCATACATCAGCATTACATCATCATGTACTTTTAGACACGATTTCATTTCAATAATGCTTTTGTAATATAATTTCAATAATATTAATTACGTACAATTTATAAAAATAATCTCAAATAATATTTAAATATTATTGATTAATTAAATATAAAAATAAATCGTTGATGATTGATTAATTCCCACAATTGGGACCTTCCCAATATTTAAGTAAACGTTTCTTGAACTATTCAACATCTATTTATTATAAATTATTTATTTATTTGAATATAAAAAATATGTATTTTTATTTATTTATTTATTTATTTATCTATAATAAGACAATGTATTTAAGAATAGAAGAGAAAAAATATATTTAAGAATATTTTTTTAAAATATTATTATTATTATTATTATTTATTAGAATATTATAATGTAAAAAGAGAGAAAAGACAAAAAAATGGGGTCCCACGGAGTCTTAAGTTGAGTCCCTTATTTTACAGACTCAACTTAAGACTTTCCACCAAATTTTGAAGATTAGCAAAGTCTTGAGAGAGACTGGTAGAAAATCTGAACTTAAGACTCTTCACCAGACTCTCTCAAGACTCTGTTGTGGATGTCCTTATGTATACTTAGATCAAGTCCTGTTCTTTTATTTATTAACGAGCTCAATTTCTAGTTCAAGTTCACTTCATTTGACTCACCAACCAAGATCACCGAGCTAATTAACGAACCAAGTCTTGAACTAATTCCAAGCCTCCGGTTTCATTTCAAGCTTCAGTTGAAATATATGATCAATCCAACTAGCTTGTAGTTATGAAGGTGGTCAAAGTCAATGGCAAAGTTTCTTGGTGACAAGTGGCTCCCCAAAACTTCCTTTTTAATAAATAAATTAGGAATATTCTAAATACACCCATAAAAGATTATCCACACCCATAGCTTTACAACCTTTGCACCTTAACTTCCCAAACTACCCATGTTCTAATTTACCTTCTTTACTCTTTTCACTTTTACCTCACATACCCAACATATTTTTCACTTCTCCTCCTTTCATCTTCCCAACCCATCTTCTTCACTCTTCTCCTCCCTCTCTTTATCCCATAAATCCATTACATTTAATCTTCACTTACGAAAACCCATTTTGAAAAAACAAAATCATCAAATTACAGCAGATATGTAATCTCATTCGTCTTTGATTTGGTGAACATGGATGATGAGTAAGATGTGCAACCATTGAGTTCAGAGCTCAAGAAACTTTATGGGCTTGTTTTTTGATAATTATGCTTTGAAATTATTATGATGGCAAAAATATATATTCAAATAAAGTTACTACTTGATTACAATATACCAAATTCTATATTGTTTTATGGCTTAAATATCAAAATGGTCCCTATAAAAGTTGACTTCTTTGAAATTGGTCCCTATAAAAAAAATTGGTTTTGGTCCCTACATTTACATAACGTTTTGGTTTTGGTCCCTCTTGTTAAATTTTGGTCCCCATAATTATGTTGGTAGTTTGTTTTGGTCTTTATATTATTAGATTTGATAAGTTTTGGTCCATATGTTATTAGATTTCATAGGTTTTGGTCTCTCTACTGTTATGGTTTTTGAATTGGTTCTTTTATTGGTGACACCTTGTTTTAGGGACCATTCGTTGCAAAACATGTTTTTTTTTTTTTTAAATTATGGTAAAACAATGATTCTGCTGGGAATCAAACTTAGATATCGTGTGTGAGAAGATGTACATCTACGACTAAGACCAATCAATTTTTTGTGTTTAAAATGTTCAATTAATATACTTCCTTGTTAGAAATCAAGTTTATTATGGCTCCTCCATCCTTCTTGCTCAGGCTTCACCACCGATCAAAGCCTCGAGACTGTAATCGAATGGTTATAATTGAGTAGTTAGTTGATTGAAATATAGTGATTTGATAAAACTAGCTAGTTGTAGAACAAATTTTGAATAAAATTAATTCAGAAATCATTTGAGTTTGCCAAGTGAAGCAGAATAAAAAAAAAATTATAAAATAAAAATAATAATAATAATAATAATAATAATAATAAAAAAAAAAAAAAAAAAAAAAAAAACTAGTAAAAGGATATAAGACAGATTCAACTTTTTATGGCTGAATGCATTTCAGTTTGAAATCCTCCTACTACTATCGTTCAAAGTAAAACCTACGGTTTGAGTAAATCATCATATCGGTGTATGGAAACCGCAAGCACTGGTCATATAGTCCATGACTTTAGGAAATTAACATAGTAGTCCCTAAAACAAAAATATGTCTGCCAAAAAGACCAGTTTGATTAAAGAACGGTTGACATGAGGAATTGATACAGCCATGCTTACAATTTTACAAAGAAAGGCCTACAATTGGAAGAGAATATTTAAAAAATAAAAAAAATATACATTTCATTCAATCAGCTTTGGTATTAAAGAATATGGAAAATGGATAAATGTGTTAATTTGAAGACTTGTGTAAAAAAAACAAAAAAAAGTTAAATATTAATAAGGGTGTTCGAGTAATAGGAAAAGCATACAACCATCTCAAAGAAAACCAAGATTCAATTCTTGATAAAAATATTACGTAGTTGCTAAGTTGATTAAAAAAAATGGAAAGTGAAAAAATGTGTAAATTTGAAAACTTGTGAAGGTGTAAAAAAAAAAAGTTAAATATCAATAAGGGTGTTGAGGTAATGATAAATGCCAAGGCATATTAGGATCTTAGGGAAAAACCAAAATTTAATTCTTGATTGAAAACATTAGTTGAAAAAGCAAGTATCTTTATACTCGAAAGATTACTCTTTTATCCCCGATAATAAATTGAGAAGATGCCCAGTAAAAAAAAAAAGGTTAAATACTATTTAATCAATGGATAGTTCAACAAGTTGGATTTTATTTATATCTATGGAACAGGGATCAGAAATATCAACCCTGCTTGTATTGAAGTACATAACTATAAAGCTATACATAGAGAAAGCAATGGAAATAAGTAGTTATAAAATCACAGATGAAAAGGTGAATCTTGCGAAAAACATTCCACAACCAACATAAAATTTTGTCCTACAATATGATAATATGAATCAGGGATGAACACATAAATAACATCTATACTCAACAAAAAGCTGGGCACGTCTGTCTATTGTAGTGTCCCTACTGGATTTTAGTACCAGACTGCAATCCCCCTGTCACTTTGCTTTGAAAGTGGGATTCTAGCCTGCATAGAGAAGATATATGGATGTTAGTATCACAGTGTCACAAAAAGGATTGAAGAACTAATTTTTTTGAAACACCTTAATTTCACATTTGTAGGACACCTATATTTAAACCCCGAGCGTGTGGTTCAGTGGTAGGGATTAATACACGCTTAAGCAAGGCCAGGTGTTCGAATCCTGCCTTGTGCATGCAGCAGCGTTAAATCTCGGGGCCAGCTATCCCAGCCATTAGAGGTGCCTATAAGCCAGCGAGAAGATTAGTCACTACGGTCGGTGGTGCACACTCCGGTCATCGACCAAAAAAAGGACACCTATATTTATTCCATAGATGTACCTTATCTAGATGTTAGTAAGATGTTGTTTGAGTATCGTATTCTAAGTGTTCAAATAACAAAACTCTAAGGTAGTGTTTGGTACCTGACATGTTTTTACATTTCTAGGCATCTCACTTAGGATTGTGACTTATCACTTATCCGTGTTTGGTAGGAGATTAGAAAGAAAAAAGCCCCCAAGCAAATGAGAATGTAAAAACATTCATGGACCTCTTACTAGTGATTAGTGAAGGAATTAGAAAGTTTTGAATCCCAACTTTTCAGGTGAAAATATTTTAACACCTCTATGCATCAAATTTGCATGAATGTGCTCAATATCATGCCAATACCAGACGCTACCTAAGGGATTAGGAAAGGAAAAAAGTAAACAAGGGGTTGAAGAACCATGCCTTGTAGAACATTTGTAATAAATGGTTTCTGGAGAGTTGTAGGTGCGTGCATTCGAAAACATTCTTCTGACATCAGCAACAAACATCTCAAAGGTGACATAATATTGCTCTGACTCCACCCTCTTACTCATTGTCTTCAAATCTGCACTCACATTACCAATATATTAACAAAGACATCACTTTTTCGGCTTTTCGCACTGGCTGTTAAAAGCATTAATCTTCTAGGTAAGTGGACTTGAGCAGGAAGTAATAAAGATTGAAAAATAAGGCTTAACCAAGATTGTGAAGTGTGAACCTGCCATACCATATAAGAAACAATTGCAAAAGATACCAACTAGCTCAAGCATGAAATGCCAAAAAGAGGGCGGAATAATTATGAGAATGTGGATACAAAATTAAAGGACATATGTGGATGCTTCTTACCCATTGGATCTTTGATGATGTCATAATAATCGGGAACATCCCGCGCATCAACTGGTTCCTTGAATGGCCAAGTATCACCATGATCATACATTGTCTGCTAAAAAGATAATTCTGATTATAAGAATTGATTTCTCAACCATGTAACTATTCTATTCTGCTGAGTGATTTGAAATGAATAAGGATATGCTCATCAATGCTCTCACGGAATTTGCAGATTCTACTGAAAGTTAAATGAATGAAAATTGAAATCAAGGTGACAAACATAATCAACTTGCCTTCAGAAGTGAACGCATAAAAGCAGTCAAGTGTTTTTGATTTGCAGCACTGTCTGTAGAAGCACTTGAAGTTCTGAAACGTGAATGACCCCACTGATCAGGAGTCCAACCAGCCTCTCCTGTTACCACCCATTCACCATAAACATTAATCAGGAAATTACCAAACAAATTATGCAAAGATAAAGCATCTAACTCGTAAGAACATTTGGATGGGAGGAAAGGGGGAAAGGAGGAAGGGAGAGGAAAACAGACCTAAACCTTGTTTGGAAGATTTTTAAGGAGGTAAGTGGAAGGGATGCAAGGGGTACATGATTTATTTAAATTGAATAAAGGGAAATAACCTTCCTCTACCTTAACTTTACTCCAAACAAGGGAATAGAGTTCTCCTTTCCTTACTTAAACATGCAAACAAGGAAAGGTAACACTCCCACCATCAACTCCTTTTGCTCAAGAAATTCCAAACATAGCATTACTTTCTTACGACATAAATCACAGGAAAGCAAATATTGATATGCACAATCTATAACTATAATAAAACTGGAATCATGAGCAGTATGAGAGAAAAAGAGAAGCTAAATAGGGAGATGCCCTTAGAGGTCAACATTAAGTACCAAAAATGTTAAGCGGCGTGCACAATGTTTAGGATGGGATTTGGACATGTTATCATATGAAGGAAAACTTAACAAAATCAGAAAAACAGATTAAGATGACTGACACAAAGCATGCCATTTTTGAAGACAGATTATGCATATTTTTTCCTACGGCACTCAAAGTAAAAGATAATTGTTAAACTGAGATTGAGAATTAAGTACTTACTTAAACCAGGGATGTCTTTGATAATCTTCTTAGGAATACCAGCTTCTTTCTGCATATTTGATAATCAGGAGGGGAAAAGGTCAATATTCCATATGTTCTCTAATCCTACTTATAAGTGAATTGTGAAAAAAAAAAAAAAAAGCGAAATACAAGTATGGCAACGATAATAGAGGATCCTCTCCCCAACTCATTGTCAAAAAAGTTGTTATACATGCAAATTGTATGTACTGAGCAATTGTCCAAATATGTCCAATGCAACCTGCATTGGCCTCATAACATGATAGGATCTGGTCCGGGAAGGAATCAAAGGATGGATCATACCCAATAGGGATATTTTAGAAGAAAAGAAGAGTGGGGACAAAGTTAGTTTTGATGAGTTGGCAGAAAGAGAGTGAGTGTAAGAAAGGAATGGGTGTAGTGGATGTTTAGGTGGTTCGTTTATTAATAGGATGAGGGAAGGGTTGTGAGGTATCTTTTTGAGAAATCATTTGTTAGTTATGGACAGAGAGCATTGGCTCTTTGTAGGAGCCTAGCTCTGTGGACAATAGAATCCAATTCTATTGTATTTTCCTTCTTATAATTCATAAATACATTTCATTTCTCTTTTTTCATTGCTCTTATTTTTAATTCCTGGATTACTTGATTCTGGTTTGTATCAAATTGGTCCGACCTGCCGGATCGGATAGTTGGGGTATTGACGACGGGATCAGCGTTGCAAGGTGATGAAGGACGGTGAAATTGAGGACGAGGCATTGGAAGTCAGACTTACTGCCATTGAGCTCGAGATGGTCAGTCTCAAAGTGACCATGGCAGCAATGAGAGCCAAAACGGAGGAGAAACTTGAAAAGGTGATGGCCTTGTTGGTAAAAAGGGGTGGGAAGAAAATACAAGAGAACCAACAGGATCAACGCAGTGACAGGACCGTGGTTGACGAAGCGAAGCCTGACAAAGGGGAGCCGAAGAACACACCCTCAGAAAGGGAGAAGGAAGAGAAAAATTTCTCACCGAAAAAACAATACCCAAGCTCCGATTTGAGGAAATCAGAGGGAGAAATGGTCAGGGATCCACGATCAACAGTGAAGTGGGTGGAGTTTCCGGTCAAGTGTCCTGGGATCGTGAGAACTATCACAACAACAAAGGAAGAGTCACCGGAGGAAGTGATGGTTGAGATTCATCGAGTGCCGAGAGGTCCAGTCAAGTACCCACCACCAGTGCCTGTGTCAAAATTAGAGTCCGCCTTGGCCACAAGACTATGGGTACAGGGAGGTCCACACAAGCAGCCACCGCCGCCGGAACCGCCGGATTCAAACCCGGAGATGAGGAGTGGTTGTGATGGTGGCTGTGATACGTCTCGGGAAGGTAGAGTCTGTGGGAGTGTTGGTTTTCAGGCAGATGATCACCGCGGCGGCGACGGTCGCTGCGAGGGTGGCGGAGATTTTGTTCAGATGAGGTCGACTATCGGAGGTGCGAAGGCTCCACCGTGGTACACGTCGGAACCCGACATGAACGTGGAGGAGGGTGGCTCGCTAGCATTAGCGGAGGTTGAGTGGTCACGTGATGTGGAGCTGTTATTCCCACATGCGGCTGATATCAGAAGTGGAGCTGGGAAGAAGATGAGTGAAAGGTCAGAATTGGCATTAGTGAAATTATGTTTCTCTTTTAACCTAATGGGCCAGGCCCGTATTGCTAAAGGAGAGTATGTTCAGGTTCAGATGGGAGGAGGAGTGTTTTATTGTGGGTCTAATGAGATGGTGGCCCATATAAAAGACATTACAATAGGTATGAAGTCTTGGCCCAATATACAAAACAAGTTACAAGAAAAATCTGGACGCTGTGGCTACTATGGGACAATAGGGACACCCTATGATGCTGTTCTCAGAGGTCTTGTTTGCAATCATAACTTGTTTCTTCTAACTGATACCCCTCTATTAGAGCTTCCTACGGTACTTCATTGGACAGATGTACATGCACAAAAACAAGCATTGCTTCCTTTATTTTGGAGTCAAGTTCAGGTTGCTAAACTAATTCATTGGCTTTTTGTTGCTGTTTTAAGCTGTGGGTATGCTCATTATGGTTCACCAGAGTTTAAGTTAATGTTAGAAAAGAATCTAATGAGTGACCATGCCATCAAGATATATGGGGCTCTACAATGTCTATTGAGACTTACCAAGGGTTGAATTCCATGTCACTTTTAAAAAGTATCGGTGATTCTTTTGTTGCAACATCCCTCATTAAAGTTAGAAGCTTGGTACTTCTCAAGGATTCGTATGTTCTTCGTTCAAAGACAGGTCATGTAGAGGCTATTGGTGAAGATATTATATGTCAGGTAGATTATGTTTTTGCTGAAGGCATCATAATCAACTCTATTGGGCACTTTCAAAGCTTTTGGTGTGGGTTTCAAAATGAAGCTAGGGGTCTAGTCATTCCTCTCAAGAACCATATACATTCCTCATTGTTCAGCTTGCTGATCCTCGAGACGGGCATTAGGGAAAGCCAATCAAGTGGAAGTTTTCTGTTGTCTTATCATGAGATAAGAGAACATGCTTCAGCTACACTTGGCCAACTAAGGCTGCGCATTGGAGCTCAAGATGAGAGGAAGTTCTTGTTTCAGTATGACAGGAAGGCAAAAGGAGAAGCATTCGATGCAAGCAAGGAATTCTATTTTTGGATTGGGGAGAACGAAGATGCAGGTGTTATGAGGAAAGGGAGGATTGGTTTGCAAGCCCCCAACATAAATAGTGATTATTCTGATGATTATATGTGGCACATATTCTCCTCTTTGTCACCCTTGTTGAACCTTGCTGTGGAAAGGGAACAAGTCCCATGGGATCCTCGAGAAAGTTTTTATATTTTGTTGGTAGTTTGGCCATCATGTTTCAAGTTGTGGGACCCTGGTAGGGAATTAAGGAGGGTGATTCTATTATTCTTGGCTCCTGCAACATTCATCATATCACCATTGATGTTACAATCAACCACCCATCTCAAGATTTGTCAACCTCCACAATTTTCAGTTCACAGCCTTGAGGACAAGGCTGAAGTAAAGTGGGCGGCATTGATAGGATCTGGTCCGGGAAGGAATCAAAGGATGGATCATACCCAATAGGGATATTTTAGAAGAAAAGAAGAGTGGGGACAAAGTTAGTTTTGATGAGTTGGCAGAAAGAGAGTGAGTGTAAGAAAGGAATGGGTGTAGTGGATGTTTAGGTGGTTCGTTTATTAATAGGATGAGGGAAGGGTTGTGAGGTATCTTTTTGAGAAATCATTTGTTAGTTATGGACAGAGAGCATTGGCTCTTTGTAGGAGCCTAGCTCTGTGGACAATAGAATCCAATTCTATTGTATTTTCCTTCTTATAATTCATAAATACATTTCATTTCTCTTTTTTCATTGCTCTTATTTTTAATTCCTGGATTACTTGATTCTGGTTTGTATCATAACACATCTCAAATTTAACAAAAATCACTAGTAACATATAAAGAAATCTTATAATGTTTTACATGAATGACAAAAACATGCAAAATTGATCATGCCTTTTACCTTCTGAAAATCAATTCCAGGATAAACGATGTGACAGTTTGACAGCTCTCGGATCTTTTCATCAATTGCCTATCATAATAAAACAAATAATGATCAACACACCATGGATTAAGAAAAAAATGTTCATGATGCAAGAGAAATAATAAAACGAAAAGAATTATCACAAGCAACACACCAAATAGAAACAGATAACGCACAAAAATATTTAGATAACTGAAAATACAACACAAGAATCTGTTCCTTTTTCATAATTATTGATTACTGATGAGCCGTGTTGATCTATGGGATTAGCCTAGTTTCATAGCATCCCCCATGAGAAGAGAATGATGTTGGTGTTTGTGCTTAACTTGCCATCAGAGAGTAAATACACATATGTACCCAGTTAAGAATGCTTCTATTCTATCCAAATACCATCATCATATGAACGAACAATCCCCTACCTAGCATCACAACTATTTGGCACAAGCACTTTCATTCCCAATAACTTGCTCACTAAAGTTGGGGTCAGAATTTTGACTGAACTGCCTTGTGAGAGTGAAATAATGTACCTTGCCAAGGCCCCACCCATTTTATCAAGGTTCCAAAATAAAGTTTTTACTACCTCCTAGACAACACTCTAAAGATGCATGCATGCATGTGAATTTGTAGGGAAAGCCTATAGGAAAGTGGAAAAACCAGTTCAAATGAAATAGGTTAAAGCTTTTCTATTTTTAACTGAATGAAATGGATTAAAACTTCGGGTAAAAAAGTTCTGTAGCGTATTTTATCGTGCACTAATCTAAGAGTACCTCAAATGATGCAAAGTAAAACTAAAAAAGATAATTAATAGATATTATCTTACCTGTCTTTGCCGACAAATCATAGTTGACAAATCAGTGTACGGAAGCTTTGGATCAATCTTGCATTCCATGAGAACTCCTCCATCATAATCCTTTATATAACTGAAAACAAACAGCAACAACAACAATTAAAGCCTTTTACCACTAGGTCAGGTGAGGTCGGCTACATGGATCAAATGACACCATTGTATTCTATCAAAAACCATCTCTTCCATAGGCCACTAGTTCTAAATCATTCCTAATGGTTTCACTTAGAGTTTTATTTTTTGGTCTTCCTCTCCCACTAACTGCTGCTACCAGTACCATCCATCTCATTAAATTTCTCTAAGATGAGATGACACTAATTATAATGAATTCTCATGATGAAACTCTCCAAATAGGGATTGAGTATAACATACCCTTGCCATCGATCTTTGTCCAAGTGAATCTCTTTCGTAAATCCCTGAAAACACAAACAAAAATCATTGCAAAATCTAAAGAAAGCAATGGAAATAAGTAGTTATAAAATCACAGATGAAAAGGATCTTAAATATGGATCGCAATACCTGTTTGATAAAATAGCCAACCGCATTATTGTCAGCATATGTGAGAAAATGTGTCAACCCATCTTCATCACGCGCAAACTGTTTTAAGTGATTCATCAACCGGGTACCATAACCTTTTACTTGTTCATCAGCTGTGATTGCACAGAAGGCTATCTCACCAAACTTTTGGCTATAAATCAATGAGAACAATACAATTAATAAATTTAAGTATAGATTAAGACATACACGTAAGTAGGCAAGAGAAAAATTAATCAGGAAAGAAAAGGAAAAACAACAAACATTTAAAGCTTAATTCTTTATGTAAAAAATACTACTAAGACTGGATTCCAGGTTATTCACTTATATTACTTTGACCTTGAGAAGCATTTTATCATTAGCAACCAAAGTGAAATATTTTCTTAAGAGAAAATAACAACTGTTAAAACAGACAAAAGTTCACCATTTTTTATTAGCTAATCTTTGGTATTAGCTACTGTAAACCTTCAGTTCTAAGATATTGATAGAGAAACAAAGAAAAATAATGAAGCAAATGTAGAAACTTTGAGATTTGAGATAAAAAATATTTAGAAATGGAAGCTGAAGAAAAAATAAGAAATAGAAATAAATTATTACTTTACATATGGACGATATGTAATGCCTCCAACAACATGATTACGCCTTATAACCATTACAGACTTATGGCTCCTGCAAATCCAACATAAAAAGACATGATTATAAAGACGAGAAGATAAAATACTTGAGGACAACAGGAAAATTATTTAAGACAACTTGTTTGCGGGGAAAAAAAAAATCTAGGATACAGTTTCAAACTCTTATCAAGCTTTAATCTTAAATACATGTAAAAGAGATGATAGTTTCATATCCTTCATTCATGTTCTCTGTTTTTTAATGTTTGGGTCTCAAAAGAGGAGTGGGAGCAGGTCATGTACGAAAATCTTCTTGAAAACCATAAAAACATAGGGCAAAAACTCCGTGCACCGCAACCTGTAATTGACTTAAATGTCGGAGCACATTTTTCTACATCCAAATGCAGAAAACTTTAAAATCCAATCCACATTCTTCGAGAATTTTGTTCTGTAGTGCAAAACAACTGTCCATATCTTTGGAATTATTTTTGCTTTTGGGTGAAGAATTAATTCTTCACCAAAGCCCAAACATACACATACTGATGCAAACACATTATGCATAAGAAAGTGTGTCAGGTGCTTAAAAAAGATTGTTGGCATTACCTATCCATAACAAGTCGGACAATGTACTCCTTGGGCATATTCGGAAGTTGTCTGGCAAATATATTCTTCAATCCTATCAACCTAAGGAACACATATCAAAAGCAAAAATGGAACTCAGTATCATCAGTGATTATATTGCTGACTATAAAAATTGCTGACTTGTTACCAAAAAAAAAAAATGCTGACTGAGTCTCATCCAGCCAGTACTGTTGGGTAGCACAAAACTTGTATATAGTAAGGTATAATATCTAAAAACTTGAATGTAGTAAGGAATACTGTGTTAGGTTCAGAAATGCTAAGAAGGAGATGCATAATACCAAACCATGTGATCGTCAACACCATCATTTGAAAGGCATACGAAATTGAGTCTTCCTGCTTCCTCCTGAAATTTTCAAGTGATATGGTCACAAACATGACTGATGAATAACTATCAAAATAGTGTCTAATAATTTAAGGTCACCCATCTTTCTGCGGAAATTCAAATGAGTCCCCATACTTTGGAAAATTCAAATAGGTCCTTATATATTCAATTCACCTTAGTTTGGTTTGGTTTTTCAAATCAAACCAATCAGAAAAGGCCTAAAGGACCATGTGTACTAGAGACTCAATTACAAATTTTCAAGGGTTCAGGATCCAATAAAAAAATTTATCATAAACATTTCCACAAAAAAATTCAGGGACTGGCAGAATAACTAAAATTTATCCATCTTGCTCAAGCAACCCAAGCTTGAGTTAATAAAAATACAATGTACTATCAAAAAACAATCTACTAACAAATAATATGCTTCTCCACATAAAATTCATGAACAGAGATAATAAAAATTAAATTAAAAATTAAAATAAATAAATTAAAATTACCTCTTTCTTAAGACTCTCTTCTCTTGCAGTGTAAGCCCCACTGGTCTGTAAATTATCAGTGAATATCATCGTCGCATCCTCCTTCACCACAATCCCCGGGACCGAACCACCGGCAGCACCACCGGCGCCGGCATCTTTGGCTGCAGAGCCATCAGAGTTCTCAATCTTAACACCAGAATTATTATTATTGCTATTACTCTCGCTCTTCAGCTTGCTATTCCTCGGAGCGGAGTTAGAGTTATTGTTGTTGTTACTGTTATCGAGCCTCGCAGCGGTGAAAGTGCGCATCGAGGAATCGTGATCAAACTCTTCCTCGTCGTCATCAACGACAGCGTCTTCCTCGGAATCGTCATCGGAGTCGGAGTCGTTGCCACGGGCGGAGATGCTCTCGAGGTCGTCGTTTGAGGTGAGAGCGCCGTCGAAGGAGGAGGGAGGGAAGGGAGGGACATGGCCGCCGTCGTCGGAGGTGGGAGGGAGTTTGCGTTTGTGGATTGAGGAGGTGGCGGAGGCGGAAGCAGAGTGGGAAGGGGATTGAGACTGGGAGCTGCGTGAACGGAGAGCTCCAGCGCCGCCGTGAGAGTGACTGTCCATTCTGTTTGATTAGAAAATCAGAATGGATTTCGGTTTTTATAATCAACTGCTAGTCTGTGGACCATGCTATCACGGCGCATTCAATCCATTTTATATTGTTTTTTGGCTTTTTTAAGCGATAGGTCCCTAAATTTGGGGTGTTTTGGATTTAGTCCTTAATCTTTTTTTTTTGTTGGATCTGATCCCTAAACTTTAACGTCGTTTGGAACTAGTCCTTCTGTTAACCCAAAGTTAACTTCGTTAGTGTCTTCCAATAAGATGTTGTCACGTGTCCCAACTTGCATTTTTTTTGGCTTTTTTTTTTTTTACTTTGAGGTCCCTAAACTTAGGGGAAGAATTGAATTTAGTCCCTATCTTTTATTTCGTTGGATCAGGTCCCTAAACTCTGGACCATTTTAGATTAAGTCCTTCTGTTAGTTTTAATCTAACACTGTTACCCTGGGAAAATTTTTATGCCATGTGGACCAATAAATTAATGTCACATGGAATTTTTTTTTTAAAATTGAAAAATTACAAAAAATAAATAAAATTAAAAAAAATGATTTTTTTTATAACGATTGGAATAAAACGTGTTTGCGACGAGATGCATCATCATCATGGTCGTGATGTCTCGAGCACTCACCACTGCCATCAGGGTAACGATTTGAGAAGCTTTCGCCACCGTCCTCAAGGTCGCGCCTCGATCTGAGTTTTGTGCTTGCTTCGGTTTACAGCGAAAATCACTATCACAGTCACAAGTTCGCTTGATGGTGTGCAGCGGCGACCCCGAAGATTCTCTTCGTTCTTCATCCTTCGCTTGGTCATCTTCTCTGCAAATCTGATGTGACACCAAAGGAGACCAGTCGCGCTTCCTTCACCATGCAGCAGCCTCGCAACTTCGAACCCTCAACAACCTCAGCGTCCTCTGCTTTCCAGCCTCTGCCCTATTCTCTGCTTCCTCTGCCTTCTTCTTAGCGGTGCATCATATGTAGAGTCTGGAGGGAGGAAGAAACGCAACAAGTATATTTGATTGACACAGAAAAATCTCTTTTTTATTACTTTAGAGTTTGATGATAAAAGTTTGGTAGGTGTCTAACTCAGTTTTTATCACTTGACACTGTGTGTGTTCTTTTTTTTTTTGTTTTGTTTAGATCTTTATATTCTGAAAAACAATGGCACCCCCTAAAGCAAGGTGAAGAAACCATGATGTCAAGCCCTAACGAGACGATCGAGCACGACGAGGAATGAGAGGAAGATAGGGAAGGTGGTTCACATTCTGATGGCCTGAAAAATTTCTGTGGCATGGTGGATCTGTTAATGATGTTTGGTTCAGTTGTACTTCAAATCAGGTAATATTTGGCTTTTTTTTAATTTTATTTATTTTTTGTAATTTTTCAATTTTAAAAGAAAAATTCCATGTGGCATTAATTTATTGGTCCACATGGCATAAAAGTTTTCCCAGGGTAACGGTCTTAGATTAAAGCTAACAGAAGGACTTAATCCAAAATGGTCCAGAGTTTAGGGACCTGATCCAACGAAAAAAAGGATAGGGACTAAATTCAATTCCTCCCTTAAGTTTAGGGACCTCAAAGTCAAAAAAGCCAAAAAAAAAAATGCAAGTTGGGACACGTGGCAACATCTTATTGGAAGACACTAACGGAGTTAACTTTGGGTTAACGGGAGGACTAATTCCAAACAACGTTAAAGTTTAGGGACCAGATCCAACAAAAAAAAAGATTAAGGACTAAATCCAAAACACCCCCTAAGTTTAGGGACCTATCGCTTAAAAAAGCCTTGTTTTTTTTCCAAGGTATCACAAGTCACAACAAGAGTAAGATGATTAAGACATCTTACATTCAAAAGATTCTGATAAGAAATCCTCAATCACTTCCTGCAATGACAAAAAAAAAACCTATAATGCTTATTTATGCATTTAATTCATAAAAGTTTTGTGTGTTTTGGTCGAGTTATTTTGATCCAAACTATTTTTCAAATTTTCAAATGCTTTGGTTTTGGTTTCCGCCGTTAAGAAAAATATGTTATTTGTTAACGGTGCAATCGGAATATCACATCTATAGCCACGTGGTATGTGAGGTGGAGCCTAAAAGGTGATATGACATGGATCATAAAGACATACAAAAGTCAAATGGTCTCATATGCAAAATGATCTCGTACGCAAAATTTTGCGTCTGTGGGCCTGTATCATCCAAGTAATACCACCTATTTGACGTCACCTCACACTACGCGGTTGTTGATATGGTGTTCCGTTAGCCACATCGGAAGATAACATATTTTTTTTAAATGGTGCGAACCAAAATCAAAATGTTTGAAAAATTAAGGACTAGTCCCGACCAAACTAACTTTTAGGGACTAAAACCAAAACACGCTGAACTTTTAGAAACCAAAAGCATTAATAAATAAGCCTTATATTTTTATCATTGTAGCAGGTGATTGAGGATTCGATCTTAGAATATTTTGAATGTAAGATATATTAATGATTAAACTTCGTACTCTTGTTGTGATACCTCAGGAAAAAAACAATATAAAATGGATTGAATGCCACGTCATAGCATGATCGACATATTAGTAGTTGATTAAAAAAACCTAAATCCAAATTCTGATTTTTCAATCGAACAGAATGGACAGTCACTCTCATGGCGTCGTTGGAGCCCTCCGTTCCCGGAGCTCCCAATCTCAATCCCCTTCCCATTCCGCTTCTGCTTCCACCCCTTCCTCTATCCACAAGCGCAAACTCCTTCCCACCTCCAACGACGGAGGCCATATCCCTCAATTGCCTCCCTCTTCCTTCAACGGCGCCTTCACTCCCAACGATGACCTCGAGAGCATCTTCGCCCTTGAAAATAAATGAAAATTCATATCTCGTGTATTGCTTCAATTTTTAAGTACACAGATAAAAATTATATTATACTAATTTATATCAAAATACTTAAGAAATTGAATATGTAAGAGTGACAAAGCATGTATATGTAATTCAGAAAGCCATTTTGAAAGATTATATCTAGGTTCATGAAACAGGGAAACGGAAAATAGAGGACATGCCATGAACTTGATGAATGATTGTTGAAGTAAAGAAGTTGATCCACTATCTGTAAGAAAAATAGTATGGGATAGAGAAGAAACTTATCTGGGATAGATAGTGCTAGAAAAAGAGATAGAGAATAACAACACTAATGGATTGTATACTTGAAATGTGTTCTCCAACACTGTCCTTAAGACGTTATTTGCCCCCACTACTTGCTGCAGGGTTATGGCAAATCGCTTCTAGGATTTATCCAAGCACCCAGAGATTTTCAGTCAGCAATTCTGAGAATCTCACTTTCAAGAAAGAATCTTGAAGGATTTTGAGATGTTACTACTTGTGTTCCATATATATTCACTCATATGTCAAGGGCTTATATTTACAATAGATTTCTCAATAGTTGTGTCTGTTCACGAGTAAAGAAATGTGTCCTTTCATAGATAAATAAACACGTATATCTATTTATGAATAAATATTTCTGTTCACTAGTGAATCAATACATAAATTCATACTTTTATATGATAGTTTTGCAAACTATTACCAACACTATCATACCAAAATAATAGAATATGCTATGAAGCTTGAATGATATATTTTTTTTTATTGATTTAATAAAATTAGTTACGACAAATGAGGAAACTATATATATGGGTAATCAGCTAGCTATGGATCAAGATAAACCTACAACTAATACTAACTAACAATTATCTAAAAACAAAATGAGAAAGATAAAACATAAATAGTTAAGAGATGAATCATATAAAGTACTCGTTAATAAGTCCTCCTCTATATGAAATATGAATCATGCATAATATAATTCTTATGACTTTAATTAAAATAGACACATGATCAAGCACATTTGTACTTCCACCTCCATAAAAAGAATATGAAATTGATTTCAAGAGTAAAGTTCTTAACTGGAATATGAATAGATAGAAAGTACTTTGAGAGGTTCAAGCCAATGAGGATTTTCATCAAAACATGGATCTAGCATACCTATGTTCCATGTACGATCCATTATCCTGCATATACAACAATCTAGTCATTGTCCTCACTAAAATTAAGAAAGTTGTTCAAATTTAGAAAATGGATAAGGTCGAGCCTCTTACTGGTAATCGAGCTAAGGCAGCCTAGATGGTTACACGATTATTCCCAATCTCAAAGTCTGTAGGTTTTTGGGATTCAAAAGATTTATCTTCATGTGTTCCATGATTAGTTCCTAACAAGCATTAAGATAATTAAAATAAAATGTTAGTACCTTGCCTCTCACTTACCAAGGAAATTGAACTATACATTTGAAAGCTAGCAAAATATTGTTGAAATTTACGTACTTGGTTACCATTTACCAATGTATTCTTCATTTACAAATGCAAGCAATGAATGTTCAAGACTCATAATACCAAAAATCGGGACTGCTCCATTCTTCCTTGGCAAATTTGTTGGACTCAAGTTGAAGCTGCGGTCAAATATTTCATGTGTCAAAGGCAGCACATGCATAAAATACTACACAAAATATTATATATGTTTTAGCCCCTCTTTCAATCAATACAATAACAAAATATTAATAATGAAATGGGAAAAATTATATTAAAAGAATTAAAAAACAAAATTCAATAACCTCAATATGACATCACATCTAAAACAAATCCAAAAACAGGGCAGAAAAAATGAAATTCACAAAGAAGAAAATTTTATGTTCATGTAATGAATTAATCAATCGAAATTTTATGTTCACCCAAATTTCAATTGCAAAATAAACAAAAATAAGGGAGAAAAAAAAACCTTTATCAAAAACTTAATAAGCCAAAAAACCCTTAAGTCAAAAACCAAATCAGACAAGAAACCCTAAATTAAAAACAAAACAAGACAAGAAACCCTAAATCAAAACCCCTTTATCACCTCGCACCTTTGATTGAACCTTAAGCCACCATGATGCTTGCCATATCATTGTTCATGCACCACTATTTCTGACTAGTTCATCTCACCAAAATAAGTAAAAATAAGGGAGGAAAAAAAACCTTTATCAAAATCTTAATAAACAAAAAAAAACCCTAATTGAAAAACCGAATCAGACAGGAAACCCTAAATTAAAAACAAAACAAGACAATAAACCCTAAATCAAAACCCCTTTATCACCTTGCACCTTTGATTAAACCTTAAGCCACCATCATGCTTGCCATATCATTGTTCATGCGCCACTATTTTTGACTAGTTCATCTCACCAAATCGCGACTTGCTAGAGCTTTTCCATCGTTAAGGACCACTACACTAACACACATCAGATCTGGATCATAGTCGCCAGAGACATGAGGCTTCACTTCTCCTAAAGAAGATGCAAAATAAAATTTATTAAGAAGAGGAAGAGTGATACAAAGAATGTAGGGATGCAATGAATAAAAGAAAAAGAAGAAAATTCGGGAGCACAATTTGAAATAGCATAGCCAAACACCTTTGAGAAGTTTCTAGACAAGATGAAAAGACAAAAAAAAACCTTCTACAATATTATGTGGTGAGTAGAGAGTAAGCTACAAGAAAAGAAAGAGAAAAAATGTGGGGGCCATCACTAATTCAGAAATGGTAGATACGTTGTACAAGTATAATTCCTAAATTTATAATAATGTAGATCCATGTAGTTAATAGCACAAGGTTGTAAAATACACTTAATTAGATTTCAAGAGTTGTTCAACTTGATTCATTTTTTTTTAAGTTTGTTGATTGGGGGAATTGTGCAATTGCTAGGGATAGAAGCCAGATGTTTGCACTTTATCTTCAATTTCTTTGGTAAATTTGAATGGTTTAGTTTGTCAACTCAAATAATGATAATTTACTTACAAAAATACATTGCATAAAAGAAAAATACATCAGCACACGAGCTGAATTTTGCTAACGAGCTTAGGTCATCCACAACAGAATCTTAAGATCACTGACTAGATTCTGACACATCAACATTACATCATCACTCTACTATAAGACTCAATTTCAGATTTTTCATATCTTACACCACAACAAAGTCTAAACATCAGACTCACCAAAATCATGCATCAGCATTACAACATCATGTATTTTTTTGACCGTATTTCATTTCAATAATGTTTTTGTAATATAATTTCAATAATATTAATTACGTACAATTTATAAAAATAATTCCAAATAATATTTAAATATTTAAATATTATTGATTAATTAAATATAAAAATAAATCGTTGTTGATTGATTAATTCCCACAATTGGGAACTTCCCAATATTTAAGTTAACGTTTCTTGAACTGTTCAACGACAATTTATTTAAAATTATTTATTTATTTATTTAATATAAAAGTAAGTATTTTTATTTATTTATTTATTTTTCTATAACAAGACAATGTATTTAAGAATAAAAGAGAAAAAATATATTTAAGAATATTATTTTTTTTAAAAAAATATTATTATTATTATTTATTATTAATTTATTATTATTATTATTTATTTATTAGAGTATTATAAAGTAATAAAAAGAGAGAAAAGACAAAAAAAATAGGGTCCTACAAAGTCTTAAGTTGAGTTAGACTCTCCAACAGATTTTGAAGATTAGCATAGTCTTAAGAGAGTTTGGTAGAAAATCTGAACTTAAGACTTTCCACCAGACTCTTTCAAGACTCTGTTGTGAATGCCCTAACAAAAACTTTTCCTGAACAAGTGTAAAAACCCAAAATGCTTTTCATTATAGTATTTCTTTTAGAGAAAATGGTCTATTTGTTCCCCCAAAGATACACCGGGCTTCAACTTAGTCCCCGAAAAATTTTGGGCATCAATTTAGTCCCCTAAAGATCAAAATGGGCATCACGTTAGTCTGAATGTTAAAAAATCCGTTAATATTATTAAAAATAATAAAAAATTACGAAAAATAATAAAGAAATTCAGAAAATAATAAAAAAAATAAAAAACTTATAAAATCTGTAAAATATTTTAAAAAATTATGAAAAAAGTGTCTTTCTTTTTTTAAAATATTTATAAAGTAATAAAAAAATTCATAAATATATTTTAAAAAAGCGGTAAAATATTTTTTTTAAAAATTTGAAATTTTTTTTTTGTTTTTAAATATTCTAAAAAGTAATAGAAAATTCGTAAAAATAATAAATAATTCGGAAAGCCGTAAAATATTATTAAAAATTCAGAAAAAGAATTAAAAAATAAGAAAAGTTTTGTAAAACCATTAAACAATTTTAAAAAATTTTAAAATTTAATTTTTATTTTTCATTAATTTTAGGATATTTTTTAATTTTCTAAAAATTTTAAATTTTTTCTGAAAATTCTTAAACGGTAATGTTCTAACCCATATAACCCTTCTGTAAAAGCAGATTTAGTTTATAAAATTTTTAAAAAGAAATATAATTCATATTTTTTAAAATTTTTTTACCAATTTTTTAAAAATATATTTATGAAATTTTTATTATTTTCAGAATCTTTTTAAAAAATATTTTGCATGTTTTTTAAAATTCGTCTTAATTTTTTATTTTCATAATTTTTTATTATTTTATAAATATTTAAAAAAAAAGAAATACACTTTTTTATAATTTTTTTAAAATTTTCAGAATTTTTTATTAATTTTTAAAATATAAAAAAAATTCAGTATTTTTAAAAAATATTTTATAGATTTTTATAAAAAAAATTCTGAACTTTTATTATTTTTTGGAATTTTTTATTATTTTTTTAATAATATTAACGGATTTTTTAACGGTGGGACTAATGTGATGCCCATTTTGATCTTTTGAGGGACTAAATTGATGCTCACAATCTTTCGGGGACTAAGTTGATGCCCGATGTATCTTTGGGGGACCAAATAGACCATTTTCTCTTTCTTTTACAAAAGGATCTGAGTGTAAAATAACATATTTACAAAATCTCAGAGCATTGGTCTTCACAACTCGATCCTTCAGCAAAAGGATTTGGATGACGAGACATCATCCTGACTGTTCCCTCCAACGAACTCTTACTCCAATAGGAGTGGCTTCAGTCCTATCCTTCGAAAGAACCTACCACACAGACATGGTAGATGGGAGTAAGTCACTTATCATATCGCATAAGCAGATTAAATATTGGTTCAAACACAAACACAATATATAATCAATTAACAAATGTATGATGAGCAAGTGTCTTAACAATCAATACATATTATTAATCTTTCGTGCTATACATGTCCATCTCTCAAATCATTCCTCCATATACAGCTCTTCCAGAAAACAACACTCAGGGAATAAACAATCGTGCGCTCGATGTTTCCACAACCTGTATAGCGGTCACATCGTTCTATACTAGAACCCCATCTACAACGATCCCAAAATGAACAAGTTGACATCCCAGAGCCATTTTACACCAATAGCCCTAGGAACTTGTCATTTTCCACCTTATGGCGGCCACACCGTTCCATATGTATCTTATTCCCGCTCTTGACGTAATCTCTTTACACCATGCATGACTTTATGCAATATTCATTTATTATCACTTCATTATTCTTATCTCGTTAGTTAATTTCTCATTGGGGTTCGCTCTCGAGCTAACCCAACCAATTCTCATGGTTAACTGTCCCTAGACAATCAACACCACTTATCTCGGTTCATCATATCCAATCATCATTCTTAACTTATAACTCATTAAGCATATTCCATCATCATACCCAAAATCATAAATCATTAGTCATATAAAGTCATCATACTCAAAGCATAATTCATTTATCATATCCAAGTAACGTACTCAAACTATAGTAGAATAATCATCATCAATTTTGAGCCAATGTGTAACACCCAATTGTTTTATATAAAAATAACAATTTAAAAGTTTGTAATTAAAACATGGAACTTGAAATTTTCTTTTCATAAAACATGTTTACAAAAGATTTTGGGTATTCCAATCGCAATATAGTTAGCACATCATACAATTTCCTTCTTTCCATTCTTCCGCTGCGACACTCTGATCCTCAAGTTCCTTCAGCATTTACCTAAAATGATAACCACTAAGGGTGAGACCTTTTCACAACACAGTGAATCAAAAGATAGTAAATAACTCATAATAAAAACTCAAGAATAATAGTCAAATCAGGCAATGGTCCTTCAACATATATCACATTTATTTATCAAGGTAACATTCTTATATTATCAGCTTCCAACATATTCTCATTCCTCAATAACATTTTTTTTTCCTAAATATATATTTTCCTTATTTCTCTTGATCTTCTTTGGTGTGATTAGTTTACTTCTCCTACAAACCGATTCGCGCCACATCACAATCGGTTGCAAGAGTTAGATAAGTATTAGCCAATTATCGCGCCAGGTCGATTCGCGGCTTATCGCAGTCGATCGACCTTGCATTAATAAATATTAGCCTTTTATCGCGACTGGTCGATGTGCGGCTTAACACATTTGACCTCGCATTAAGTTTCAATTATCGCGCCGGGTCGATTCGCGCCTTATCGCAGTCGACCTCGCATTAATAAATATTAGCCTTTTATCACGACTGGTCGATGTGCGGCTTAACACAATAGACCTCGCATTAATAAGTTTTAACTATCGCGTCTGGTCGATTCGCGACTTATCGCAGTCGACCTCGCATTATTACTTCTCTTTCATTCTTTCACTATTCCATCTCAATCCATCACTTCCCTTTTCTCCCAAACTCTTAATCAATTCATTTTCCAACATTGTTAACATTATTCCCATTCATTAATCAAAATAACACACATTTAGCACCTATTGAATAAATATAAATTCTCAACAGATAATACTAGCACTTAACAATCATCATATATCAACAAATCAGTGGACATACTCAGGTATGTCTCAGAGTGCTTAAAATAAATCAGCTCCCTAGGGTTCTTCACTTCCTACTTTGATAACATACAAAAATATTTAACATAAACATTTCCAATAATATAACATAATCAAACAAATCTACAACAATCTCCCTTAATCATTTCTAATCAACTATTATTTTTCCACCCACAACCCAATTTAATTATTAGACCCAAATCCTATTATAAACTCTAACTATCCCTAACTCAAAGTGTGGAAAAGAGACTCCCCTTACCTTAGAGGAGGAGAGAGCTCGCACAAAGCTCCATGAACCAAGAATCCACCTCCGATCTACCTTGATTCCAACTCTCTTGACCGATCTCCACTCTGTTCTTCAAGATTGGAGGAGAGAGAGAGAGAGAGAGAGAAGCCCCAAGAGAGACAGAGAGCTCTACACGAGTGAGAGAGAGAAGAAGGATTTGGTTTTGAACCAACAAAGGAGAAGGAGCTAAGCTTGAAGATGATGATGATTGCCATGGATGATGATCAAAGCCTTAGGAGATGAGTTATGGAGTTAGGGTTTTGTTTTGGAGCTTATGGGTGTACTTCTTGAAGAAGAAGAAGAAGGGAATGAATGAAGCTCCCCCACGGTTTTATTTTTTTCACTGCTGGGTCGTACTACTCGAGTAGTCAGTGCACTACTCGAGTAGTCCTTGAAATCTCATTTTCTTGACTTGCTGTTTGGACAGACTAATCGATTAGTACACACACTACTCGATTAGTCTGTCTTGTTTTCTTTTCTTGGCATTTCAAAATGCCATAACTTCTTTGTTATCCGTCGGATCTTGCCCAAATTTTGAGGCAAGCTACCTAAGACCCTTATCTTCACATCCAACGGTGGGAATTGGGTTTAGAGCTATGGATCTTCTACTCGTAATTTCCTTAAGTCCTATGCTCTAAGATCTCAAATTACTCTTCTAAATTCCTAATTTTAACTTACCATACCTATTCCTCTTCACTCTAAGCCTATTACCACACTAATTATACTTGGAAATAATTTAGGGATGTTACACAATGAAATTATTAACCATTCAATTATTAAAACATTACCAAATCACATGTTTGGGTTCTTAATTAAATAATAATTCTCTATCCATTAAAATTAAATAAATGATTAATTACTCTTTTTTTTGTACAACTGAAAGAAAAAGCAAAGAGGAAAAAAACAAAGACAAAAACTAGCTCCTACTAAAGAGGATGCCCATCCTATTCGCCAAAAGATTAGGCAAAAAAATAGCAGGGGGGAGTCCCAGAACTTCAAGCTATCGGAGTTGGAGGCTCCATACTTCGCAAACCAGTCGGCACAAGAGTTGCCTTCTCTCAAATTATGAACAACAGAGGCATCACTGAATTCAGACAATAACAACTTAATCTCCTGGATATAGCAAGCATAAATGTAAAGGGGAGAGGAATCCTGAAGAATCAATCTTACCACTTCCATAGAATCAGTTTGACATTGCAGACTGCGAATACCTCTTGATTTAGCAAGTTGGATACCTTTCAGTAAGGCCAATAATTCCACCTGAAGAATACAAGTATGGCTAATAAAACCAGGAAAAGCACACACCCAATTTCCATGTGCGTCACGGATAAGACCACCAAAACCAGAAGGGCCAGGATTACCCAAAGAAAAACCATCACAGTTTAAAATGAAATCAACATTTTGATCAGGACACCAACGGACATGACGCTAAACAACTTTAGGAAAGGGGAAGGAATGATGAATGTGAGCAGAAAAAGAAACATCTCTGACCATCCAATTAACATTGCGGACAACATCATAGAAACTCCAAGATAAAGTGTCGTAGACCGCATGATTTCTATAACGCCAAATCCACCAGATAATAATAAGAAAGAGAGAACCCCTGTGTCCACAAGCAAAAGTCTTAATCCAAGAGAAGAAATCTAAAGAGAAAAAATTCGGGTAGCTGTCGAAACCATAGAAAGTCCATAGGCGTCTGGCCATAATGCACTCTCGTAAGCAGTGAGATTGACTCTCAACGGCACAAGAACAAAGAGAGCACGCAGCAGAAGGAGAGATGTGTCGCTGCATCCTCATTTCATTTGTGGGGAGAGCCGAATGCCAACAAAGCCAGATAAGAAAACGAATTTTCTCAATGATAGGAAGCTTCCAAATCCACATCCAAGCATCGTTATCAGAAACAGCCGCATTACCACCAGACAACCAAAGATAACCAGCAGAAACAGAGTACATACCATGTTCTGAAGCAGCCCAGATAATAGAATCATCAACCAAACCATTCTTCCAAAACGGAACCAACTCAATCGCTCTCTTCATAAAATCAGGGAGCAAGGTAGCAATTCTTTAAAGTACCACCCATTATCAAAAATATCATTTACAAAAGTTTGAGTGTCCTGAATATCAACAAAAGGCACAAGATTGCAAAAGGGTCCGATATCCACCCATTTATCAAACCAGAAGGAAACATTACCTCTTCCAAGTCTAATACGGAATCCCGGTTTTAATATTTGAACAGCCTTGTATATAGCTTGCCACAAATGAGAAGCACCAAGGCGTTTAGGGTCTTGAAGAATGTTGAAATTTCCAAGGTACTTATGACGGAGCAGCAGCACCCAAAGCTTTGAATCATCATGTAATAAAGCCCAGATCAACTTACCAAGCATTGCCACATTGCACATTCTGGCCTATCTAACCCCCAAACCACCATACTTCCTAGCACAAGTGACCTTATCCCACTTAGCAAGAGCGAAAACCCGGTTAGTGATAGATTGAGATCCCCAAAGAAAGGACCTCGAGAGAGTATCAATTGAATCGCAAACAGCAGCAGGTAACCAGAAAAGTTGCATCGGGTAAATGGGAATAGCCGTCATCACAGAACGAACGAGAGTAAGCTTACCAGCCTTGTTGAGAAGAGAGTTTTTCCAGCCAGCCAATCTGCGTTGAAGCTTTTCAATAATAAAATGAAAATCCTACTTTTTCATCTTGCCCACAATCATCAGAAAGCCAAGATATTTTCCTATATTTGAAGTACAGGGAATAGAGGAGATACCGTGGAATTTCGCACATTTAGCTCTAGAAATATTGGAAGATGGCATAGCTCTAGACTTCTCCAAATTCACCTTGAGGCCAGAAGCACGACAGAAATCAACAATGGTTTGAGCCTGAGAAGCTTTCGCCTTCATAAATAGAAGGCAATCATCAGCGAAGAAGAAATGAGACAACTTTAGGCCATTTTTGGATAACTGCAGGGGACACCAAGCACCCGAAGCAACCTTCTCGTCTATAAGCAAGGCCAACTTCTCCATGCATAGAACAAACAAATACGGGGAGAGAGGGTCACCCTGTCGAAGACCCCTCGAAGGAGAAAAACACGGACCTGTCCCCATTCCAAATAAGAGATAACTGCGTAGAAGAAACGCAGTTCATGATGAGAGAGACTGTCATGGGTGGAAAACCGAACTCCAACAAGGTGAGGCGCAAAAACTCCTAGTTAACACAGTCATAAGCTTTCTCCAAATCGAGCTTGAATAACAGATCTCCAGACTTGCCTTTCTTCTTATGCATATGATGAATAATTTCTTGGGCAATGATTGCATTATCTGACGTTCCTCTTCCTGGAATAAAACTACTCTGCAGCGGGCCAATAATGTCACAAAGAAAACGTCTCAGCCTATTAACAATCACTTTAGTAATAATTTTCATCACCACATTGCACAAACTAATTGGGCGAAACTCCTTGAGGCGCGTAGGAGTGTTAACTTTAGGAATCAAGACAATTAAAGTTTCAGCTAAAGAAGGATCAAAACAGCCAGACACAATTGCTGAATTCACAACCCTCCAGACATCATCCCCTACCACGTTCCAGAAAGATTTGAAGAAAATAGGCTGGAAACCATCCGGACCCGGCGATTTATAAGACCCCATAGATGAGAGGGATACTTGAACTTCCTCTTTTGTTACAGGTTTAACGAGTGAAAGGCATGCATTATGACTCAGTTGCGGAACATTAGAAACCGAAATAGAATAGGGCAGAGACATACCAGACTGAGAAAATAAACCTTTGAAGAATTTGATGGTTTCTCCCTGCAACACTAATTGATCTGTGCACCACTAGTCATCAATAAACAAGCCATGAATATAATTCTTCCTCCTTCTAACAACTGTCCGCGTGTGAAAAAACGTTGTATTACGGCCCCCAAAATTAATCCACTTCTCGCGAGATTTCTGATACCAAAGCATCTCTTCCCTGAAGAGAATATCATGATAATCTTTTTGAAGCACCTTTTCAAGCCTGAGCAAGTCATTATAAAAAATATAATTGTTTTGATTTTGAATCCCTTTCAACCGCGCCTCCAAAAGTCTTTTCTGACGAAAGACGTCCCCGAAGACTGTTTTGTTTAAATTAGTAGAATCATGTTTTACAACAGCAAGCTTCTGAAAAATACTATGATCCTCACCTCCCCAGGCTTTAGAAACAACGCTAAAATAACTAGGATGTGAAAGCCAAGCCGCCTCAATCCTGAAAGGACGGTTTCTAGCACCCACAGGGAAACCACCACAACGTAATAAAAGAGGATTATGATCAGAATAGATTCTGGTTAAAAGCTCCACAGCAGCTTCCGGGAAAGATAAACGCCAGGCACAATCACTCATAGCTCTATCCGGCCTTTTTTCAACGCGTCTACCTCCGTAAGAATTTCTGGCCCAAGTGAATTTCCCTCCAATGTTGCCTAGATCCACCATATTGTAAGACATGGTCATATTATTAAAGGCAGCAACATAATAAGCATAAAGATTACCTCCCCTAACTTTCGAAGGATGCAAAATATCATTAAAATCGCCAATTAAGAGCCACGGATCAGAAATACTCCCCCGCAGATTGATAAGGTGATCCCAAAGCGGGAGTCTCCCTGCAGGAGTCGGACTAGCATAGACTCCAGTAAAGATCCAGGCGCTCCCTCCTCTGGAAATTTTAACAGTTATAGCATTACTAACCATATCAACAATATTATAGGAATAAGAGTTATCATTAGACAAAATCCACAAACCACCGGAATGCCCAACAACTTCCTGAATAGCAACTTCACAATAGCCAATACGATTCCAAAAATTTTGGACCTTATGGAATTGAACATGAGTCTCACAAATTACAACTAGAGATGGTTTAAAACGAAACACCATCTCTCTCAAAACTCGTTTAGCCTCCTTACTAGCAGCTCCCCTGATATTCCAGAAAAGCATAGAGAAATTCTTAAAGATCAACATCATAAAAAGAATAAAAGGGTAGGAGGCAAACAGACCCAACTGATCTATGTTGCTGCTGCGGAGGTCGTGGCCCCCATGAGAACAGGACCGTCATCACCATCCAAACGCTTGGGAAGATTCGTCGAAGCTCTACCATTATCCAGTGCAACCGGAGCTTCCTCATCATCCACGAACTTAAACCTCACGGACGATTGCCTCACGAGATTTATGGTGGATTTCGTCCCATTGGAGTGAGCATAACTAACAATCGATGACCTTGGGTGAAGGAGGTCAGGGATGGCGGTGGGAATCCCTTTGCCAAGACCAGAGTTCGTACAAATGCTCATTATAGACTTTAATTCAATTATTAACTAAAATAATATTCACCCAAAGCTCTAAAGGATTATTAAAATAAAGTAAATTATTTATTTATTTCTCTCAGGTTTGGTTTCCATTGAAACATAAACTTATGCTGTCAACTTTGCATCCTAATCAAAACAAGTTAAACATCTACCACATGTGCATGCTCTTATTTCAGTATTGAAATTAATCATTATATCATATCAATCTGAGGAAACCGCAATTGGTGGTTGAAACAACTAAGGAACCCTAGGAGAACACCTAGAAGGGGGGGTTAAATAGGTGTTTAAGAAACCTTGAAAGATTTTCGAAAGAAACAAATCGAAACAATCAAAACGAATGATTTTTGCAAAAAGCTCAGCTCTTAATCGATTACACTGTGTCTTAATCGATTAAGACCAGAATGTATACAAATGGTTAATCGATTAAAGCATCTCTTAATCGATTAAGCACATACAAAACTGAAAAATCACTTTTCAATTGAATACGAAAATCAATCAATTAACTCGTATGATCAGAGATTCAGCGGAAAAGATTCACACCAATGTTCTTATTGATTACCTAGGTTATGAAAATGATTTTCCTAAATCAATTTGCACAATTAAGATTCAATTCAATCACTTTATGAAAAATCAATCTTTTCTAGGTTTTCAACCAAGAACATATGAAATGACAAGAATGTAAAGAGTTAAGGGTTTAGAGATACTGCACAGTGATTTATCCTGGTTCACACTCATCCACTTGAGAGCTACATCCGGTCCCCTCTTCAACCAAGAGAGATTCTTCACTATGAGGAATTAGAGTTCTCAAATTACAAACAAATGCCTCTCAAGACTCCCTTCTTGATAGCCTCCAAGAGATACACCACACTCTTGTTTTGCAATCCTATTGACCTTCTAATCTAACCTCTTCCCTTGCTTGTTGATAACCCCACAACAAGTCTTCCATGTTGCTCGTTGATACCTCACAACAAGACTTCACTTTGCTTGATAAACTACCAAGACTTCTTCTTCAATTTGATTGACTTGCTTGATGATAATCGACACACCAAGGCTTCTTCTTTTTGTTGTAGATAGCTTGCCTCTTGCAAAGATTACAAATCAAATGAAAACCATAACAATCCTATGAATCTCTTTCAATTGCTATGACAATATCAACATAAGAGATTCCAAGATTCTTGATCAAAGAATGTAAAAGTGAAAAGCTTTGATCTATGAAAGTTGAGAGAGAATAGAGTGGCTTGATCTTTGTAAACTAGATATGAAAATTGTTCTAAAAGTGTTCTAATGATTCACAAAGGTTAGGAAAAGATTTATATGAAATACCCAAAAGTTAGGAAACTTAAAAACTGATTTTGAGAAGTGAAAAACATATTTTAAAAACCAGTTGTACAGGTCTTAATCGATTAGCACATGTCTTAATCGATTAAGCACTGTAACTCAGTGTATGTTAATCGATTAGACTGATGCTTAATCGATTAAGCACTTTGTAAATCAATTAAAAACTCGTTTTCTCAAAACTAAACATTTTCTTTCAAACCTTTAAGCCACCTATTGATTTTAGGTTAAGTGAAAACTCAAATTATGATATAATCATGACCTTGATAGAGATTCACTACCCTCTAAATACTCTACCCAAACTCATCAAAATAAAAGACTCAAACTAAAGATATTACAATTAAACACAACCTAAGTCTTCATGAGCTTGCTCTCTCTTCATCATTTGTTGAGTGTTGTTTGCTTGTTGAGCTTGAACTTGATAAACACATTTGTAACTTATTCAAAACCTTTTGTCATTATCAAAACATTCTCAATGGAACTTACAATCTCCCCCTTTTTGAAAATGGCAAACATGTTTTGAAGTTGTTTGAAGTTGTTGATGCTTGAACCATTTAATCACTTGGTGAGACTCTTGCTCCCCCTTTCTAAATGCTTTTGACATTTGAAATCCAATTGATAGAAGCTTGATTCTCCCCCTATCTTCAACAACTTTGCTTAAACTATATGGAAACAACAAAACAACCCTTTCTTCCCCTTTTGGCATTATCAAAAAGTAATATATACCAATTGAAATATAAAATGCTAAGCCAAAATAAGAAGAGTAACAATGAATATTGATTTCTCTTTTATAAAATCCTTTCTTCACAACATTGATACCAAATTGAAAAACAAAAGAACTATACTTTGAAATGTGATACCAATTGGCAAGAAATATGACAATGAAATATGATACCAATTGAGACTAAAAAGGTCATAATATCACTTAACAAAGTAAGATATCAATTGTGAAGAAATATCACAATAGATCACAATAGCATGATAATCATATAATGATCACACAATAATACTAATTATTAGTTTTGTTGAAGAAATACCAATTGAGAAAACTACAATTGTCAAAATCCAACAATATCAATTGTACCAAATTGTAGAACATTCTCTTGAAACTTGAATAAGCAAATGAATGAATAACACTTGTAAGCCCTTTTGCTCTTCAATCATACCTACAAAACAATCATGCTTTGCTTTTTGGTATCCAAATAGTTTTGGATCCATTTTTGTTAGTTAAGGGACTCTCACTCTTCTTAACCCAAACAAAATTTCCTTTAGATATACCATGCACTTTAATATAACACACATTTTAAGTATGTCCATGAGTACCACAATAGAAACATGTTGGTGCATTTGAAAAATCAACTTTAGAAAAATCAACAACATTTCTATGAGATTTACTCTTAGCGTTAGTATAACCCAAACCAAACTTGTTTGAATTTCCTTTTTGAAAATTTAACAATGTACGCAATCTAATATCACCACTTGTGAAACTTGCAAGCTTATTTTTCAAATTAACATTTTCATCTTTAAGCAACTTGCAATTCTCACAATCAACCACAATATTCAATCTATTAGCACAATCACAAGAAGAACTAGCATATATAAGATCAAAAGTTTCATTTTCAAGATTAAGCTCATCAACTTGTTTTTGAAGTTCTAAAATCACTTGTTGATGTTTCAAAATGAGCTTCTTTCTTTCAATGTTTTTCAAAGCTAGTTTCTCAAGTTGTTCATGCATTTCTTCATAAGCATTATATAACAATTCATATTTAGAAGAAATTTCGGATTTAGTATGACTTACATCGCTTTCTTCGCTTTGTTCACTTGATTCATCATTTGAACTTTCTTCTTCATCTACTAGATTTATCAAGTTGAGCGTAGCGACTTCTTCATCATCCGAAGAACTACTTGATGTGCTTTTCTTCTCTTCTTCATCATCCCAAACTATGTATGCTCTTTTGTGTTTTGAATTTTTCTTTTCTTTCTCCTTCTTCTTGAGATACTTAGAGCACGAGTACTTGAGATGACCGGGTTTTCCGCATTCATGGCAAACTACTCCTTCTTTTGATGTCTTGGTCTTGTAGTGTGGGGAATTCTTCTCTTTACCTTTGTCTTTGTTCAACCTTCCTTTTCTCCTTAGAAACTTGTTAAACTTCCTTAGTAAAAAATTCATCTCTTTTTCATCAACATCCGAATCGGAATCTTCACTATCATCATCATCAGAACTCTCTTTCTTTTTATATGAACTATTGGCTTTAAGAGCAATTCCTTTTCTTCCTTTGTTCTTATCCGATTCTTCATGCATATTCAAACGCCCAAGCTCCATTTCATGTTCTTGAAGCTTTCCGAAAAGTGTTGCGAGATCCATAGCATCCAAATTTTTAGATTCTACAATAGTCGTTACTTTTGGTTGCCAATTCCTATCCAAACATCTCAACACTTTGTTAGAAAGTTCACCTTGTAGAAAAGTTTTACCAAGAGCAAGTAAATGATTGATAATATGAGTAAAACGTTTTTGCATATCATTAATAGATTCATTTGGAATCATTTGAAACAATTCATACTCACGCATCAAAACATTCAACCTAGCACGCCTAACCTCACTAGTTCCTTCATGAGTCACTTGAAGAGTGTCCCACATTTCCTTAGCACTAGTACATTGTGAAACTCTAAAGAATTCGTCATAAGATAAAGCGGAGGTGATGATATTTTTTGCTTTAAAATCATATTGAACTTTATTTCTATCATCATCTTTCCACTTATCTTCGGGGATTAATTGTGCTACACCATCAACTAAACTAGAGGGAATATGAGGACCTTTTTCAATCGCTTTCCAAATATCAATATCTATTGCTTGGATAAAAAATTTCATTCTTACTTTCCAATAAGCGTATCCCTCACCATTAAATAGTGGAGGACAACTTATCGAAGCACCTTCACCACCAAAGGGATTTGTAGAACCCATTGCGATTACTTAAAGGATCTTTACGAAAAAGCTCTTATGCTCGTGTCTTTCGACCGAGCTCTGATACCAATTGAGGAAACCACAATTGGTGGTTGAAACAACTAAGGAACCCTAGGAGAACACCTAGAAGAGGGGGGTTAAATAGGTGTTTAAGAAACCTTGAAAGATTTTCGAAAGAAACAAATCGAAACAATCAAAACGAATGATTTTTGGAAAAAGCTCAGCTCTTAATCGATTACACTGTGTCTTAATCGATTAAGAACAGAATGTATACAAATGGTTAATCGATTAAAGCCTCTCTTAATCGATTAAGCACATACAAAACTGAAAAATCACTTTTCAATTGAATACGAAAATCTATCAATTAACACGTATGATCAGAGATTCAGCGGAAAAGATTCACACCAATGTTCTTATTGATTACCTACGTTATGAAAATGATTTTCCTAAATCAATTTGCACAATTAAGATTCAATTCAATCACTTTATGAAAAATCAATCTTTTCTAGGTTTTCAACCAAGAACATATGAAATGACAAGAATGTAAAGAGTTAAGGGTTTAGAGATACTGCACAGTGATTTATCCTGGTTCACTCTCATCCACTTGAGAGCTACATCCAGTCCCCTCTTCAACCAAGAGATATTCTTCACTATGAGGAATTAGAATTCTCAAATTACAAACAAATGCCTCTCAAGACTCCCTTCTTGATAGCCTCCAAGAGATACACCACACTCTTGTTTTGCAATCCTATTGACCTTCTAATCTAACCTCTTCCCTTGCTTGTTGATAACCCCACAACAAGTCTTCCATGTTGCTCGTTGATACCTCACAACAAGACTTCACTTTGCTTGATAAACTACCAAGACTTCTTCTTCAATTTGATTGACTTGCTTGATGATAATCGACACACCAAGGCTTCTTCTTTTTGTTGTAGATAGCTTGCCTCTTGCAAAGATTACAACTTAAATGAAAACCATAACAATCCTATGAATCTCTTTCAATAGCTATGACAATATCAACATAAGAGATTCCAAGATTCTTGATCAAAGAATGTAAAAGTGAAAAGCTTTGATCTATGAAAGTTGAGAGAGAATAGAGTGGCTTGATCTTTGTAAACTTGATATGAAAATTGTTCTAAAAGTGTTCTAATGATTCACAAAGGTTAGGAAAAGATTTATATGAAATACCCAAAAGTTAGGAAACTTAAAAACTGATTTTGAGAAGTGAAAAACGTATTTTAAAAACCAGTTGTACAGGTCTTAATCGATTAGCACATGTCTTAATCGATTAAGCACTGTAACTCAGTGTATGTTAATCGATTAGACTGATGCTTAATCGATTAAGCACTTTGTAAATCAATTAAAAACTCGTTTTCTCAAAACTAAACATTTTCTTTCAAACCTTTAAGCCACCTATTGATTTTAGGTTAAGTGAAAACTCAAATTATGATATAATCATGACCTTGATAGAGATTCACTACCCTCTAAATACTCTACCCAAACTCATCAAAATAAAAGACTCAAACTAAAGATATTACAATTAAACACAACCTAAGTCTTCATGAGCTTGCTCTCTCTTCATCATTTGTTGAGTGTTGTTTGCTTGTTGAGCTTGAACTTGATCAACACATTTGTAGCTTATTCAAAACCTTTTGTCATTATCAAAACATTCTCAATGGAACTTACACAATCCATTCAATTCACTTGTATCATGAACTCATTAGTTGCAGTATAACATAAAGGGAGACCATGAGTTGTCTTGGTCTTCAAACCAAGCAATCCTTGTCATGGTTCTAATATACACAAACACATAATCAAACCTTCTATCATTAACCCTAGCAATATGAATGACGCCTCCCATGCCACTACTAGAAAAAAGTTTTAAAATCGGAGTTTTAAACTTTGTTGCTATAAAGCCGATTTTAAAAAAACGCGGTGGCATTTTTGTAAATAAAATTAACTTTTAAGATCGGTCGCTATTACGATCGTTTTAAAAAGTATTTTTTAACTCGGTCGTTTATATGACCGTGTTTTCAAAAAGACTCGAGTGTTTTGGGTCTGACAGCAATTTTTTTAAACGTTAGAAGAGGACAAAAAGGGAGAATAACTTGATTTTTCCTTCCTTTTTGTCCCCTCACTTATATTCTGAAGGGTTGACCTCATTTACAAAAAGAAGCCAATACTCTTTCATTGATTTCAATCTCTCTCAAGTGTTAAAAATCTTTTCTCTCTCTAAACTCAACCAAGCATTCATCTTTATAATTGTCTTAGTGAGTTAAGAGAGTGTGCTTTAATTGTAAGAGAATTATTTGTTGTACAATTCTCAAACACTCATACACTTCTTTTTCTAAAAATCTTGGTTGGTAACCAAGTGTACCTAAGTGGGTCTTAGGTTCATTCAAGACTTGAGAGGTTCTCAAGCAAGGGCTAAGAGGTTCTTAGCTTTGGTGGAGCTCTTGGAGGTTCCAAGGAGCAAAAGAAGAAGGGACTCTTCATCACCAAATCAAGTTGGGGTAGAAATTTCAAGAGTTTGGTACACTCTTGAAAAGGGTTAGGATTGAGTGAGGAATCTCAATTTAGCCTTGTAATTTCTAACAATTTGATTACTAGTAGAAACTCCTAAGTTGATTAGGGGGACTGGATTAGCACTCTAGATTGAGTGTGAACCAGGATAAATTGGTGTTGTCTCTCTCTTTATAGCTTTCTTAGATTTCAAGAAAAACCAAACCCTAAGTTCTCTAGAAAGGGGATTTTACAATTTAAGTAGAAATTGGTAGCAATTAAATTGTTTTCAACTTGTTATACCTTCATTTAATTGCCCTCTACTTTGATTAATATCAGCTCTTGCCTAGTCTTTAAGATATTGAATCATTTGGCTAAATTTCTCTGAAACTGAATTTTTCTGTTCTGCATAAAACACTCGAGTGTTTTCCAAATCACTCGAGTATTTATCAGGTTTTCACTCGAGTGTTCTTAAAATCACTCGAGTAAATTGCCCAGTTTCAGAAAATCAAGCTTTTGATCAATTATCTTTTAATTGCACCGAAAATTAGTCACTGTTGCTTTCATATTACTATTCACCCCCCCTCTAGTAATTGCTAAGCCCGCTTGTTGGTTTCCAACAAGTGGTATCAGAGCTCGGTCGAAAGATCGAGCGTAAAAGCTTTTTCGAAAAGATCCTTTGGAAACTATGGGGTCTAGCAATTATCAAGAAGGATCCTCTTCAATAAACCGCCCTCCATTCTTTAATGGTGAAGGGTATGCTTATTGGAAGGTTCAGATGAGAGTTTTTATTGAAGCAATAGACACTTATATTTGGGATGCAATAGAGGATGGTCCATATATTCCTAGACATATGATAAATGGGGAAGTCGTTGAAATTCCTAGGAAAAGTTGGAGTGATGATGATAAAAAGAAAGTATCCTATGATTTAAAAGCTAAGAACATCATCTTCTCCGCTTTATCCCATGATGAATTTTATCGAGTTTCTCAATGCAAGTCGGCTAAGGAAATGTGGGACACTTTGGAAGTCACACATGAAGGAACAAGTGAAGTAAGAAATGCTAGATTAAATTCTTTAACACATGAATATGAATTATTTCACATGTTCCCGAATGAATCTATTGATGACTTACAAAAGAGGTTTTCACATATCATTAGTCACTTGATTTCTCTAGGAAAGCAATTTCGTGATGGTGAAACTACTCACAAAATTTTGAGATGCCTTGATAGAAAATGGCAACCAAAGGTCACCGCCATCAAGGAGTCCAAGGATTTGAACACAATGGATTTGGCAACCTTGTTTGGGAAGCTCAAGGAACATGAGATTGATCTATCAAGACTTAGCTCACATGAGGAGTTGGACAAAAAGAAGAAGAGCATCTCTCTCAAGGCCTCAACCAAAGTTGTAAAAAAGGTTGAAGATGACTCTACAAGTGAGAACTCCGATCATGCACTCAATGAGGAGGAAATTGGATTATTTGTGAAAAGATTCAATAAATTCCTCAAGGGTAAGAAGAGTGGCTCATCATCAAGAGATAGAAGACCCAAGGAACAAAAATCAAAGAACAAGACTTCAAGTGATGTAGTGAAGTGTCATGAATGTGGAGGCATTGGACATATAAGGATGGAATGTCCTACATACTTGAGAAAGAGTGAAAAGAAGACCCAAGAGGGGAAAGGCAAGAGAGCTTACATTGTGTGGGATGCACCGGAGAAGGAAGCAAACTCATCATCAAGTAGCTCGGATGATGAAGTTGCAAATCTATGTCTCATGGCTAGAAGCAACAATGAAGCCTCAAGTGCCAAGAGTGAAAATGAGGATGAGGTATCATCTCAAAGTTCTAGCTTTTCCTCTTCCTCTATTCCTTATGATGATTTGCTCAATGAGTATAATGAAATGTTGACACAATTTGAAAAACTAGCTAAGGTTAACAAGGAAAAAGGAAAGAAAATTTTGGAGTATCAAAAAGAAATCAATGAATTGGAAAAATACATAAATGACTTGAAACTCCAAAATGCATCCTTAGAACTTGCTAGCTCTAGTCATGTTTGTGATTGTGCAAATCCTAAGGAAACTATCACTCATTGTGAGAAATGTGACTTTCTTGAAAATGAAATAAAAGATTTGAAACACAAACTCACAATATCAAATAGTGATAGAAACCTAGACCGGATAATTAATTCTCAAAGAAATTATTCAAACAAAACCGGTTTGGGATATGTCCATAAGAAAAAGGACAATAAAAAGGTTGGCTCATTTTCTAAAATTGATTATACAAAGAAACCAACTTGCTTTTATTGTGGAAAGTTTGGACATACAAACAATAGGTGCCACATAAAACATTTTGAAATTCAAAAGGGCACTTATGTTTGGATTAAAAAGGAAGAAGCACCAAAAGCTAACCCAAAGGGATCCAACATAATTTGGGTACCCAAAATGAGAAAATGATTGTGTCTTGTAGGTGTGCCTTAGAATCGAAAAGAAACCATGGTATCTTGATAGTGGATTTTCAAGGCACATGACGGGAGATAAGCGAAACTTCGTAGAGCTTACTCCTCAAGAAGGTGGATATGTCACTTATGGAGACAACAACAAAGGCAAAATTCTTGGGATTGGTAAAGTCGGTAATTCTTCCAACTTGGTTATTGATAATGTACTTTATGTTCAAGGATTAGAACACAATCTTTTGAGCATTAGTCAACTTTGTGATATTGGTAACCATGTATTATTTACCTCTACCCAATGTCTCATAAAAAGTGACAAAGATGAATCTATCAAATTTGTTGGCAAAAGGTCTAATAATACTTACTTGGTTGAATTAAACAATATCACCTCTTTGGTTTCTACTTGTCTAGTTAGCAAAGAGAGTGACACTTGGTTATGGCACCGTAGGACCGCTCACATTAATGTAAATCAATTAAAGAAACTACAATCAAAAGACCTAGTAGTTGTATTACCAAAGCTAGATTTTAAAATTGAAGGTGATTGTACTCCTTGTAAGAAGTGCAAGCACACCAAAAACCATTTTGGCTCTAAAAATGATGTGTCCACAACAAGACCATTAGAAATGCTTCATATGGACTTGTTTGGACCTTCTCAAGTAAAAAGCATTGGTGACAACTACTATGGTTTGGTGATTGTTGATGACTTTTCTAGATTTACATGGACATTATTTTTAAGTGCAAAGAGTGAGACCTACAAATCTTTTAAACGCCATGTTAAACTTGTGCAAAACCAAGTAAACCAAAAAGTAATTACTATTAGAACCGACCATGGTGGTGAATTTGAAAACTACAAGTTTGATAGATTTTGTGATAAACATGGTATTGAACACCAATATTCCGCACCAAGAACTCCGGAACAAAATGGAGTGGTAGAGCGAAAAAATAGGGTGTTAGAGGAACTTGCAAGAACCATGCTAAATGATTCTCAAGTACCTCATTATTTTTGGGCCGATGCCGTTAATACGGCTTGCTATGTCATGAATAGAATTCTAATTAGGCCCATGCTCAAGAAAACCCCCTATGAGCTTTACAAAGGAAGAAAACCAAATATATCCTACTTTCATGTTTTTGGATGCAAAGTTTATGTGCTAAATAATGGAAAAGATCATCTTGGAAAATTTGACTCCAAATCCGATGAGGGAATATTTTTAGGTTATTTTTCACATAGTAAAGCATATAGAATTTATAATAAAAGAACTATGACTATTGAAGAATCTATTCATGTGGTTTTTAATGAGTCTTCGAAAGAAGATGGTGTTTTAAGTGATGGTTGTGATGAAGGTTTTGAGTTTTCAAAAGAGGAAAAAGGGAAGGAGATTTTAAAGGATGAAGGAGAAGTCAAAAATGACCTTGATCCGGCTTGGAAAACGGTGAAAGCTCACCCTATTGACAATGTCATAGGAGACCTTTCAAAGGGAGTATTAACTCGTAGGACAATTCAAAATATTTGTCATTTTGTTTCCTTTGTTTCTCAAATCGAACCAAATTAATTAAGGAAGCAATTTTGGATGAACATTGGGTTATGGCCATGCAAGAAGAACTAAATCAATTTGTTAGAAATGATGTTTGGGAATTAGTGCCTATACCTGATGATCATACCATAATTGGTTTAAAATGGATTTATAGAAATAAACTTGATGAATCGGGTTTGATTATAAGAAACAAAGCTAGACTTGTTGCCCAAGGGTACAACCAAGAGGAAGGTGTTGATTATGATGAGACCTTTGCTCCGGTTGCATGCCTTGAGGCAATCCGAATCTTGCTTGCCTTTGCATCAATCATGAAATTTACTCTTTATCAAATGGATGTCAAGAGTGCTTTCTTGAATGGCTTCATAAATGAAGAAGTGTATGTTAAGCAACCACCCGGTTTTGAAAGTCATGAATTTCCAAACCATGTTTATAAATTGAAAAAGGCTCTTTATGGATTAAAACAAGCTCCTAGAGCTTGGTATGATCGATTAAGTACCTTTTTATTAGAAAATGACTTTCAAAGAGGAAAGGTTGATAATACCCTATTCATCTATAAAACCAAAAAGGACATTTTGTTAGTGCAAATATATGTAGATGATATTATCTTTGGTGCCACTAACGTGTCCTTGTGTAGCAAGCTCTCTAATTTGATGAAAAAGGAATTTGAGATGTCCATGATGGGGGAGCTCAAGTTCTTCCTAGGACTTCAAATCAAGCAAGTCAAGGAGGGGATTTTTGTGCATCAAGGAAAATATTGCAAGGAGCTCCTTGGAAAATTCGGAATGGACAAATGCAAAGAAGCCTACACTCCCATGAGCACATCATGCTACCTAGACAAGGATGAACAAGGTACACCGGTTGATGTTAGTAAATATAGAGGCATGATAGGTAGTCTTCTATATCTTACCGCATCTAGACCGTATATTATGTTTAGTGTATGCATGTGTGCCCGTTTTCAAGCTAATCCTAAGGAATCACACCTATCCGCGGTCAAACATATTTTTAAATATCTTAAAGGAACAATTAACACCGGATTATGGTATCCTAGTGATACTAGTCTTAGTTTGGTTGGTTATTCGGATTCCGACTTTGCGGGATGCAAGCTTGATCGCAAAAGCACTAGTGGTACTTGCCATTTATTGGGAAGTTCATTAGTGTCATGGTTTTCTAAAAAGCAAGCTTGTGTTGCTCTTTCCACCGCCGAAGCGGAATATATCGCCGCTGGTAGTTGTTGTGCTCAACTCTTGTGGATGAAACAACAACTATTGGATTTTGGTTTGAAACTTGAAAATATTCCTATTAAGTGCGATAACACGAGTGCAATCAACTTAACTAAGAATCCGGTGTATCACTCAAGGACTAAACACATTGAAATTAGACATCATTTTCTAAGGGATCATGTTCAAAAGGGTGATTGCACAATTGAATTTGTAAGTACCACAAATCAATTAGCGGACATTTTTACAAAACCATTGCCAAGAGATACCTTTTATCATATAAGAGGGGAACTTGGAATTTTAGATGAGTCAAGCATTAGCTAATTAATTTGTGCTCGTGAAAAATCACCAAGCATGTCTCATTTCATGTGCATTGGTGTTTGATGAACAATTGGACCTTGAGATGTTATAAATCTATGTTTTAACTGTGTGTGATTATGTTTCCTATCTTTTGTCTTCATTATTTGTGATGGATTTTGTGTTTTGTGTTTTAAAAAACTGTGTTTTAAGCTTAACTGATACAAACACTCGAGTGTTCCTAAAAACACTCGAGTAATTTTAATTCAAAATTAAATCAGTTTTAATTGAAAAAGTTTTTGAGCAGGTCTGATGGAAAATACTCGAGTGTTTTATAAATCACTCGAGTGTTTCGTAAATCACTCGAGTGAATACCATTTCACTCGAGTGAATCGCAGTTTTCTGAAAATCCAACTTTCGGGCAGCACGCGAGTGAATTTCAATTCACGCGAGTGTTTTTCAGGTTTTCTGAAAAACACGCGAGTGTTTTAAAAATCACTCGAGTGATTTCATCAGATTTAGTCTGATGCTGCTGCGATTTTGCCCAGTTTTGCACGAACCTCTCTCTCTTCTCACTCGAGTTTTCTCAGCTCTCTCACTTCTTTCATCACATATTTCACCCAAAATCAATATTTCTTTCATTTTTCAACAAGATTTCATCTTCTAAACTCATTCCCATCCTTTATTTCACATCCAATCCACATTTTTAACCCCCAAATTCATCATTCCCTTTCAAAACCCTAACTTTCAAAAACCCCAATTTTCTCAAAATTTCTTCTAGTTTTCAATTATAAGTGCAAATGGCTTCATCATCGGATAGAAGAAAAGGGAAGAAGCCTAGAATGGAGGAACCAATTGAAGAGGATGATGATTTCTACCATAGAGCCAATTGCATTGAGAGGGAGAGAAAGTTTGCTTCCAACGATTATGCTACTCAAACATGGGTAAGTGAAGCTTATCTCAATAGTAGAGGATTCCCTTTTGTAAATGCCCTCAAAACTCAAAAGCTTATGGGGTTCATATCGTTTAATGGCCCTATTTACATTAGGCTAGTTAGACAATTTTATGCTAACTTTAGGCCGGTTGGGAATTCTTATGAGACCTCCGTGTTAGGAAATCGTTTTGAGGTTACCCCCAAGGCTTTATTCCAAGTCTTTGGGATTTCCCGATCGGGCGAAGGTACATCAAAAGGGGAGGTTGACCCTATTTTCCGAAAACTACTCCGCCCCGATCGTGCATATCTCAAGGGCGAGAAGAGAGCGAACCAAATGACCGCCGACAATAGAGTCCTTCACTATATTGTTAGCCATATTTTGTTGCCCCAAACTTCTCCAAATTACTCCCGCCCTATTCAAATTGAACTTAGAGCTATGGATGCCATTTTAAATGGAAATGTTTTAAATTGGGCTTCCATTATCCTTGCCAAGATGAACCAAGCCTCCGACTCTAAACCCAAGCAACCCCTCCCCTACCCTATGCATGTGTGCAGACTCCTTCAACATTTTGATGTTCAAATTCCTGAAATCGAGTCTCTTGTTCGTCTCCCTGAGAAGACTCATGCCTTTTCTGACATTTCTTTGGGGAAGATGGACATCGAATACTACGGTAATCGATGTTTATATTTTGATGAGGCGGCTATTCTGAAGGCTCAGGGGAATGCTCAGCAGGCTGCGGATCAGCTGGGTGTTGATTCTCAGCAGCTAGAGGAGGAGCAGGCTGCTTTTGACCAGCAGGCCGGAGGGAGTGGGAGTGTGCCCCATGATGACCCTACTGATGGAATTAATTTTGATATGCCGGAGTCCTGGAACTCCCAATTTGCACAGCACAGGGTCTATATGGATGAGAGGCTGGATATCTTTGATGGGAAGTTTGCTTCCATGGGACATCAGGCTGAGGAGTTTAGGAACATTATGACTGGTCGGACTGATAGGATTGATGGACGCTTGGATGCTTTGGAAATTCAAGCTCAAGAGCAAAGGGCAACCTTTTTCGACATGAGAGCTCAGATAGACCTCCAGCATTCTGCTCTTCATGGTAGACTTGACGCACATTCCGATCGTATGGATGCTAGCTTTGGCCATGTGCGCTCCGACCTCAGTCAGATTCTGTCAGCTCTTGGGCGATTTCAGCCATATCCTCGCGATGATGATCAGCAGCCACCCTCTGTCTGAGTCCGGATGTTCCTTTGCACTTCTTGTTTTTTTTTATGACTATGTCTTTATTTTAGCTATGTTGAACTTTTTGAGTATTTTGTTGTTTTTAGAGTTGGGTGTACTTTGATTCAAACTCTAGTTTTATGGTCTCTTTATGGTTTGTTGGAATGATGAATTTATGACATCTATGCATTACTCATATTTTCTTCATAATTCTCATGTTCTTCAAAGTTTCTTTATTGCTTCAAAGTCATATTTTTCTTATTATTTACTCTTCCGGGGTAAGTTTTCTTATTGGTATCCCTCATTCTCCACCTTGTTTCCAAATCGTATCTTTTTTTATCATGACAAAAAGGGGGAGAAAGGAGATTAACGAGAAATAGCATATTTTTTTTTCGCTTTCTTGCTTATACTCTGATGACTTATGCTCTTGCTCTGATACCAATGAGCACTTGATTATGTTTATTATTGTATTACGTTGTGCTTGGCATTTTCTGGATTGTACAGGTTAAAAAGGTTCCTAGATTGAGGGGGAGCTCTCAAGTGCTAGAGGTTTAATTATTTTGTCATCATCAAAAAGGGGGAGATTGTAAAATCAAGTCTCCGATTAAGGCGGATTAATTTTGATGATGACAATGTAATTAAATTATGGACTTAAAGTGAAGAATGCAAGCCCAACATTAAAGAAGATCAAGTGCTTAGTTATTTATTCATTCTCATTTAATTTTAATGTATTTTATTTTATTTATGAGAGTGGGTAGTTTAGGTTTTTATTCTCACATAAGGTCACATGATAATTATGCATGCAAGGTTGAGATTAAAACCAATTAGGCTTGAAGAGAGAATTGAAAACAATGTTAGAAAAACTTAATTTTTCCAACATTAAGCAATTCACTCGAGTGATTCTAAAAACACTCGAGTGATTTATGAATTTTCAGTAATATAGCCGTTGGATAAAGTAAAAAGGCAACCCTATCAGAGTTGACCAAAACACTCGAGTGTTTTGGGTCTGACAGCAATTTTTCTAAACGTTAGAAGAGGACAAAAAGGGAGAATAACTTGATTTTTCCTTCCTTTTTGTCCCCTCACTTATATTCTGAAGTGTTGACCTCATTTACAAAAAGAAGCCAATACTCTTTCATTGATTTCAATCTCTCTCAAGTGTTAAAAATCTTTTCTCTCTCTAAACTCAACCAAGCATTCATCTTTATAATTGTCTTAGTGAGTTAAGAGAGTGTGCTTTAATTGTAAGAGAATTATTTGTTGTACAATTCTCAAACACTCATACACTTCTTGTTCTAAAAATCTTGGTTGGTAACCAAGTGTACCTAAGTGGGTCTTAGGTTCATTCAAGACTTGAGAGGTTCTCAAGCAAGGGCTAAGAGGTTCTTAGCTTTGGTGGAGCTCTTGGAGGTTCCAAGGAGCAAAAGAAGAAGGGACTCTTCATCACCAAATCAAGTTGGGGTAGAAATTTCAAGAGTTTGGTACACTCTTGAAAAGGGTTAGGATTAAGTGAGGAATCTCAATTTAGCCTTGTAATTTCTAACAATTTGATTACTAGTAGAAACTCCTAAGTTGATTAGGGGGACTGGATTAGCACTCTAGATTGAGTGTGAACCAGGATAAATTGGTGTTGTCTCTCTCTTTATAGCTTTCTTAGATTTCAAGAAAAACCAAACCCTAAGTTCTCTAGAAAGGGGCTTTTACAATTTAAGTAGAAATTGGTAGCAATTAAATTGTTTTCAACTTGTTATACCTTCATTTAATTGCCCTCTACTTTGATTAATATCAGCTCTTGCCTAGTCTTTAAGATATTGAATCATTTGGCTAAATTTCTCTGAAACTGAATTTTTCTGTTCTGCATAAAACACTCGAGTGTTTTCCAAATCACTCGAGTATTTATCAGGTTTTCACTCGAGTGTTCTTAAAATCACTCGAGTAAATTGCCCAGTTTCAGAAAATCAAGCTTTTGATCAATTATCTTTTAATTGCACCGAAAATTAGTCACTGTTGCTTTCATATTACTATTCACCCCCCTCTAGTAATTGCTAAGCCCGCTTGTTGGTTTCCAACAACTTTACAATATCTCAGCAACATTAAATAACTTTTACCAAATATACCCATAATAATTCCAATTTATATTCCATATTCCAAGGAACCTTTTTACTTGTTCATAATAATGACAACATCAATTCAAATTGTATTGAATTTTATGTATGGGTAATTTTGAAACTTTGATGTAGGAGTATTTTATTTTTATAACTTTGAGGGTTATAATCTCTAACTACTTTCTTAATCTATGTGGATTTGATAAAAGGACCTTATAAACAAGGATCAAGGGAGTATATTGAGTCTACGTTGAAAATTAATATATTTAAAAAATTGTGTGCATTAATTACAATAATTCTTAATACACACTTATCAAATATGATTTTTTTTAGCATGTGTCATAAAAATCCTTTTATAACCTTTTTAATACGATACATATAAAAAACTCATATTGAATAAGTATACACCACAAATTTAAAAATACCAAAATTTTGATAATTTGGCGATTTTGGTCCTCTAACTCATAATTTGGCGATTTCAGTCTTCCAATTTACAATTCGTGGCTATTTTGGTCCCTCCGTCAACTCTTCCGTTAACGATACTGACGGAGGGACCAAAATAGCCACGAATTGTAGATTGGAGAACTGAAATCGCCAAATTAAAAGCTAGGGGACCAAAATCGCCAAATTGTCAAAATTGGGGGACCAAAAGTGCAATTAAGCCTTTTAAAAATATGTTTCTAACTCAGTCTTTTCGTGGTCGAGTTAAAAAATCTTTAACTAATTAAAAAGCACAAAGCTCTCGCTTCTCATCAAACACTCGATGACGTTATTACCAAATCCAGAGAACGCCTTCATCACCATTCTAGCCCTAGATCCAAAGAACGCCACCACTTACCAGATCCACGTATACGAACTACCGTGCAAGAGATGACGATGGCGATGGCGCTAGTTCGCGAATCAATGGCAATGGTGTTGATGTCGCAATTCGATGGCGGTGGCGATGGCGTTGTAATGATCGACGCTCTTCCTTACTCGACGATGGCGGTGGCGATGGTGCTGAAATGGCGACCCTAGGTTTAAGCTTAATAGGTTCATTTTCACTCTCTTCTCAAACCGTTTGCGAACCACCACTCCCAATCGAGTTCTCTCTCTTCTCACGTTCGTTTTCACTTTCGTTTTGGAGGTTCCGTTTAATTTTCGTTCCATTCAGGTTCGTTTAATCTCAAGGTTCGTTTAGCTTTTCATTATTGTTCAGTTATGTGCTTTCTCTCACTCATTCGAATCCCCATTCCTTTTTTCAAAACAGTTCCCTTAAAATAATTTTCGATGATAAAATAATTATTTATTTATTTCCTTATTATTTATTTATTTTTCCAAAAATGAGGGACGTTATAGTTAGTGCCACAACCTCTGAAAGTACAACCCATTTATTGTAAATGGGTATACAAGGTGAAGAATTGTCTAAATGGATAAGTGAAAAGGTACAAGGCTCATTTAGTGGCTTGAGATTTTTCACAAAAGTACAGATTGAATTGTGATAAGACATTTAGTCCAGTGGATAAGATAACTACTGTATGTGTGTTATCAACTAGCAAATGTTGGAAGTTGACATAAATGGATGTTAAAAATGTCTTTTTTGCATGGTAAGTTAGATCGAGAAATATATATAAATATATATATATATATGGAGCATCCCAAAGGATTTGAGAGCAGCATTCACCCGAGTTATGTGTAAGTTGAAGAGAGCATTATGGGTTGAAATAAGTACCAAGAGCATGGTAAGGGGAAATAGCGGAATTTCTAGTATAAAGTGGATATGAAGTAGCACGAGCAGATTCACGCTTGTTCACAAAAGAACAAGGTGGTAAGCTAGTTATAGTGCTAGTTTATGTTGTTGATCTTAGTATCATAGGAGATGATGCAGAAGAAGTTCACCAAACAAGAGGCACTTTGTATGTGCGCTATCAAAGTTTAAAGAGTTCATAAGACAACTCAAAATGATGACAAGGTCTACATTGAGAGGAAATAGTCATTGAGGGGGAGTGTTAAAAATAAGCAATGACTTTTTCTCTTAATTTATCTTGTTTTGAGGAGCGACACGGTTGTTTTAACTTTGTTATATTTTTGTTTTTTCTTTATTTTGCTATGTTAGCTTTTACAGAAAGAGTTAATCATTATTAGTTTTATTATTTTTAGAAAACTAGTAAGTATATATACCTCGTAACAATGTTGTAATCATAAGGCTTAATTATGTGTTCAGTCCTTAAAACTTTAGGATCGTTTTGTCACATGCCCTAGTTCTTTATTTCTCAATGTACGACTCCCTGAAGTTACCTCTAGGTTTGCCATATACAACTCCTATCAATTTCGGTCAAATTTTGCTGACAAGTCACACGGGGATCCAAGTCAGACACAAGAGGTTAACTATGTGGTGCCACGTAATGCCACGTGAGCCAAGACCCTTCTTTTAAATTAAAAAAACTAAAAAAATGGATATTTTTATATTTTTAGTTAGAAAACTAAAAATAAAAAAAAGAATGGGAGAGAGAGCTCGTCTTCGTCCATGTGGTATCACGTGATTAACCTCCTGCATTTGACTAGAATTCCGATGTGACACGTCAGCAAAATTTGACTCAAATGGGTAGAAGAGATATATGACAAACATATAAATAATTTCAGGGGAAAAAAAACAAGGATATGTGACAAAAAACCCTAAAATTCAAAAACTAGAGACATAATTAAGCCTAATCATAATACAAAATAAAAATAAAAAAAAAAACACAAAAACACAACAGAAAAGAAAAATGCAAGATATAGGACACCGAATTTTTTTATCTCCTATTTATCATTTCTCATTTAAAAAATATAAATTCCCTCTGACCCTCTTTAATATGATGATTGCATGATTCAAATTCTCATTCTCTAATAGAAGGTCGTTTGAGAACATAATTCACTTCCTTTGTAACCAATCACCTTTAACTCCAAAACATAGGAATTAAATCTCATAATTTATTAACACATGGTAAAGAACTACACCTATACTAGAAGTGAATCAACTCTCTTGATTGATACTCTCTTATGCTCGAATTAGAAGAAAAAAATATTTTTTTTAAATATATGTAAAATTAATTAACTTTATTAAATTTATTTCATTTCCAATGCTATTTTCCTGAAGCATCTTTAGAAAATTGTTATTTTATTTAATTTTTGTTTCATTGTCAATACTACATTCCTCAAAATACCTCTATTTTTTTTTATAAATTTGAGAAAATTAAACAATCAACCAACTTTCTTAATAAGCGTAAAAGTAATTAAATTTGCTTATAATTCAAAACGGAGAGAGTAGGCTTCTCGTAAGATGTTTGCTTTTGTTATTAAAAGTTACTTTTTGGGTGTTGTTTACTAGTACCGCTAACTCTTGCTTGATTTCTTATTGTTTTTCTTTTATCTTTCTGATGTAAGAAAAAAACTAGAAATGAATGAAGTGATTGGAAAATGAAAACGATGACATGGTCAAAAAACTTTTACTACTAAAATGCTAAAATTAAGCATAATAAGCACACTTCAAAAAAAAAAAGAAGCATAATAAGCACTTCTTCTTCTTTTTTTTTTTTTTTAAGAAATAAACATACTCTTATGAGCCAAACGAGCAAGCATGGGCCTGGGCAAATACGGGACAATGAGCATTTTGAGAAAGCCCATTCCAGTACAGCCCAGCCCAGCCCATCACACACACAAACCCACCAAACAGGGCGTTAAAACTAGACCTAGGGTTTTAACATCCATTTGCGATAGCAGCCAGCAGCAGGAACAGCAACAGCTACACTAACAATGGCGCCGGCGAAACAACGAACCCCAAGGGTGACGAGAAACCCCGATTTGATTCGCGGAATCGGGAAGTACTCGAGGTCTCAGATGTACCACAAGAGAGGAATCTGGGCTATCAAGGCCAAAAACGGCGGCGTTTTGCCACGTCATGATCCTAAGCCTAAGCCCGAAGCTACACCTGAGAAGCCTCCTAAGTTTTATCCTGCTGACGATGTCAAGAAGCCTCGCCTCAATAAGCACAAGCCAAAACCCACAAAGCTCAGGTTCGTTTTAAAATAGCTTTGACTTTGTTAATCAATGAGTTATTTTATTTTAGTTATTTTAATTTTATGAAATGTGGCTATGTGAAATATGACATCATAATTGTTTATGGGTGAGAGTCTATGTTTGTGTGTGTTTTTTAATTTTAAATTATTATTTGATTTGTTTGCTTTAATGATTGTATTTTTAGTGGTTATATGTAATAGTATATCTAATGAAACATGAAAATGCAATATAGATGCATCTGTTAGTATAAGTGTGATTTTGATTGATTTGGGTGGAATCATTTGTGTTTTGTTTTAGTACTTTCAATGCAAGGTAATGTATTAAAGAACAGAAAATGTGGTTTGTGGAATGAAGTTCGGTCTGGGATAGCCATGCCAATAAATGTTAAATGATAAATGAAAGCTTATTTACCTTACTGGTGAATTTTTTTCCATTGATGGTTTCCCTTTTTAATGGAACTTTTACATTTGTGTTAGTTTGGTTGATATGGTGTTTTTGGTGAGCGGACTCTTATGTTGTGTGGTTGCTTTTTCTCTTCAGGGCTAGCATTACACCTGGGACAGTGCTGATTTTGCTTGCTGGGAGATTCAAGGGAAAGAGGGTTGTTTTCTTGAAGCAGCTTCCATCTGGGTTGCTTCTTGTTACAGGTGTCTTAAACGGCAGCACTTCATTTGTTATGATAATCAATTGAATTAATTCGATTGCACTGTTATGTGTTCTCATTTTGCTTATCAAAAATTAAGTCTATGAAAAATATTATTTTCAAATGTTGCTAATCATGTTTGCTTCCTGTCTCACTCAATATTGTCTCATTAGATTGTTTTCCTTTCATGCGTGTGTGCGAGTGTGGAGTGTTCCAAATTAATGATTATGAGAATGGATGTGTTTTAGGCTGTATTTTAAATTTAGCAGCAGATACCTATTGGTGATGATGTTTATCTTGATTACTTTTTATAAATTGTTAGTCAGGGTACAAGTGGCAACTGCTATATGATATTACTCTAATCTCTGTTCATCTCTGGTCTGTGTTTTCATGTTTTTGTCCTTGCCACTTTTAGGCCCTTATAAGATCAATGGGGTTCCTCTAAGAAGGGTCAACCAAGCATATGTCATTGGCACATCCACCAAGGTTGATATCTCTGGTGTTAATGCTGATAAATTTGATGACATGTATTTTTCCAAGGAATCCAAGAAAAAGAAAAAGAAGGGAGAAGGCGAGTTCTTTGAGGCAGAGAAGGAGGTTAGTTTGTCAGTTTCTGTTTTTGTTGATATTTTCTTGTGTTATACATTATGCTGCTTTTGTGGAGCTTAGTCTCTGTCATCTTTTCCTAATGTAGGAGAAAAATGTGCTTCCCCAAGAGAAAAAAGATGATCAGAAAACTGTGGACTCTGTCTTGTTAAAAGCCATCGAAAGCGTTCCTGATCTGAAGTCCTATTTGGGTGCTAGGTTTTCATTGAAAGCAGGAGTGAAGCCTCATGAACTAGTCTTTTAAACCACCAAATTATATTTGTTATTCTGTTTTTTTGTGTCAAACTGAGTCTTGGTAGTTGTACTCTTTTGCATTTGTTGGTAGATGTTATTAAACCTTTGTTAAGGGCTTTTCCTTTCAGTTTTGGTCTGTACTCTGCCTTTAATGGCAAAGAAAGGCATTTATGAATGTTGGGATTCTAGCGTGATATACATTTTTGTTTGGAGTGATTGCGACGTTATATGGCAGTTAAAATATTTTATGTTAAGTCTGGTTGCAACTTGCAAATAGTATGGTTTGCCAATTAAGTGTTTCTGCGTGTGCCTCCTTTTTTGATAAAGGATGAATTCACTGATGCACTTAATCTGGTGTGCTAGTCACATGCGGAGATGGGACCTGAAACGGAGTAAATGATATCATGAAGAAATAAAAATTTAACCTATATGTATGTAATGCCAATGTTATAACTGACATATTGCATCCCTGGGATCATAGAAACGAGATAGCAGGGGTACCAATGCGATGATGTTGTTAGTTTAAGTAAACTAAATCTGCATACTCATGAGTCATGACCATGACAACATATTTTACAAGTGTTAGATTCACTCAAGCGTGATATTAGTTTGGTATGTAATATTTAGGCAAAATTGCTTCTTTGATCCCTAAGTTATTTATTTGTTCTAAAGTGGTCTCTCGAGTTATTTTTGTTTGAAAGTGGTCCTTTAAGTTTTCTTTCGTTAGCACGGTTGATCCTTCCATCAAATTTTCCATCTCCGGTCATCTTTTTCGAAGAAACTCCATTTTTTCGGCCAATATCTTTTATCTTCAACCCCACAAATCCCATCACACTACCTTTTGGACGTGGTGAAGAATGGTGAAGATATTGGTGGTCCAATTTAAACATTTGCTAGCGCAGTATGAGCAAAGAAAAAGAAAGAAAAAGTAGAGTTTCATCGCCGGAAAAAATGGTGATAGCCAGAAATCCCAATGGAGAAGATGACCGGAGACTGAAAAGATGACTGGAGACGGAAAAATTAACGAAAGGACAACCATGTTAACGAAAGTAAACTTGAGGGACCACTTTCAAACAAGTAAATAACTTAGGGGATCAATGAAGTAATTTTTGATTGTGAACATAGAAGAAAGAAAAAAAAAAGGAAATCAGTAAAATTCAAACTGAAACGGAAACTATGTATCACAGCATGCTGTCTGTCCTAGCCGGTAGTCTCTTGAAGAAATTGCTTGGTACAGAAGGCAGTTTGCTACGAAACTTTGGATGGCGCAAATAATACAAACCAGCTACTAGAGCCACCACTCTTGGTGGTGTTGCATAGAGAACCACCGCTGAACAAAAGCTGAATGCTAGAAAGAGGCAGGTTGCTCTTGAGTCTCTCCAGCTCAGTAGAGATTGGAATCTCTCTCCCTGTGTTGCTATGTCCCCAACAACTGTTTGAATCCTACCTGCAACGCTCCTAAGCCTGTCATACCTCATTCTCACAACATCATGCGATCGAGAAGTTGGGAATGTGTCAAACTCTTCATCAAGTTCATCCGGGTGAACTGCTTCTGCCCATGAGAGTTTAGTATCCATGTGAGGTGGGTGTCTAGGACGGAAGCGATAGTTCCACAGACCAATCAATAACATGTAGAGAAACAGAGTTGGAAGTATTAATTCTGGGTACCAAATCAGTATTAGGAAAAGTATGTGAACTAGAACTGATGTGATTGGTTTCTTCCAGTGACAAACTTGGTCGAACCATTGCCCCATTGTGATCATGCCAGAGAAAAGTGACATGATGCGGATGAAGTTAGCTTTGCTTCTTCTCATGCTCCATATATGTGAATCAACATCCAACATGTACTCTACCACCTCCTTCCTAAGAGGAGGTTCAGCCCTCCCAAGCCTCGCAGCTACAATATTCATGGCCTGGTACCTTAAATTGTCTACTTGATTAACTGTGAAAGGATGTAAGTAATGCATCTTAGGCAGCAAGGGTTGTCCATAAATATGAATCATATTAGCTAGCGAGAGGGTAGTGAACCTCACTGCTAACTGAATCTCACCCATCTTCTTGACACCATGTGGGTGAAGGACAAGAAGTGGGTACGAATGAGTGTAAATCCTATGAGCTTCCAGTGTTGAGAGCCTAATCCTTACCTTTCCAATTCGAGAATCTCGGGCTGGAATTCCACCAGGAGCTTTTTCCCCTCCGCCTAAATGACAATTGTCAAAAACCCCCAATGTTATTACAGTGCAAGGATCATAAACCTCCCATGTATATTGCTCATTCCATTTAGGACTAAAAGTGTCAAGAATTGTTCTGGTTCTGATCCATTTCTGGCCATACTTGGCAACGCAGTATGCATCTGTGCTGCCACGGCTATCCTTCATCTTCATTGGTAGAAGCCCCTGTGCTCCTAAGATTCCTACTTCAAGTATCCCAATAGGTTGCTTCCATAACTGTCTAGCTGTTGGTCTTTGGTCACTTGCATACAAGGTGGATTCATCTAGGACATGATAGCCACCTTCAAGGCAAATTCTCAAGTGAATCCTGCTTGAAAATTTAAGCTCTTTCCTCTTATCAGCTTCTAGCATTCCGAAACCAAATTTCTCAAGATTGAACCAATGAGAATGAACTGGCCTGTGGTCTAGCCGCTTCTCAAAGAGGGTCAATGGTAAGCTAATCTTTCCAAGTACTTCATCTTTTGAAGGGTGAACACGATCCTCCACTGTAATTGTAAGCTGCTCCTCAAATGGTTCCGCCGCCACAAAAACTAAATCTTCATTCCAAAGTGGTGTGGTTGTTCTAGTTGGACATATATTTGTCTTCAGTACTTGGTTCCCGACCTGAGCTTTGACAAAAACCTCTGGTAGCCGATTTCTGTCACTTGGTATCACATCTTGTGCTTCAATGACATTGACCCTGAGATACCACAATTTTGGTGACACATAAACTTTTGATCTGATGTTGAAAACACCCTCCCCGGACACAGATGCAGCATCAGAATGCCAAGCATCTGAGAAGGCTTCATCAGCTTGAGTTCCCATCCAGACTGCAAGCATAATATCACCCCTCACCCTCCCTTCTCCTCGTCGGTCCTCAAGTCTATACCATTGAGGAGCAAGCGGACTATCTGGTGGAACTCTAGATGGAACCTCATTGAGGTCAAAAATCACCCTTCCAATATAATCATCTCTGCCCACCATTTCTTTATCTTTCACGAATACTTCTAGAAAAGAAGACTGGATGCGGTCTTTGGAGAAAGCAAAGACTTGATTCCACTCCGGATTTGATTTCTTCTCAAAATGCTTTGTTCTTCCCTTGTAGTTCCCCAACTTCACCTCCACATAAGGATCACAACTTGAAGTGAGAGTGCTGGTAGGAAGATCTTTTGCTTTCACTACCCGAACATACAGATAAAACATTTGCTCAACAAGGTCATATGTGCTTGTGAACCTTTCACCACCACTCATCCACCCTCTTCCACCATTAGGCCACCGCTCTCCTAGTTGAGGGCTGGTATCCTTCAGACTGTAGTCTTCATCATGGCTACTAGAATGACGGCTACTGGGATGGACTTGAGGATTACTTTGCGGATGATGGCTAACAGGATGGACTTGGGGATTATTTGGCGGATGATGGACTTGAGGATTACCTGGCTGCATTGTGACTGGATTCCCTGGAGTACCTCGTTGCCGTCTCTTTATTGAAATCATCGGCTGCTGGTGAGCTTGGTGTTTATGTAGTTGGTGCGTTATCTCTAGGACAGATTCTAATCTTTCTTCTTTTGGCTCTGAATTAGTATCAATACCACCAGAACAAGTTGGTGCAACAGGGAAATTTATCACTGGAACTAAGTTTGCTTTTTCTTTCGCTTCTGTGATTGCTTTTGCTTCAGGGTTAGCTCCTAATGTTTTGTGAGTAAGGTCGATATTTTCTTCTTTTAAGGAAGCGGAGTGAAAAAGATTGGTAGTGTTGGATTCTGTTACTTGTTGTGGGGTTGAAAGTGAGAGTTTTTCAAATTCTGAAGGAGAAAAGGAAGAAGGAACTTTGGGTTTGGAGTGAAAAGCTATATAGATTTTCAGGCCAATTTCACCCTTCACAGAAGAAAAAAACCACTTACTCCCTAAAGGGTAAGTTTGATAAACTTCCTCACCTTCCTTAACAAGATTAGAGCAAGGAATTCTCACCCTTCCAAGAAAGTTTCGACCTGGAATAGGCCTCCTCTCGTGGTAAACCGAAACTTCTATAGTTTGGCGATGATGAGGTTTGGTTGCATCAAAATTGAAGAACAGTTTGTGATTCCAAGTGGGGTTGAGGTTCTTTGGGATACTTATAGTTCTTCTTAGTTGGTTTTCAAAGTCTACTTCCACAAATGGACTTGCCGATCCCTCACCGTCTTTGGGCATTAGATCATGAGCATCAATGACATGCACTATCAGCTTCATATCCTTTTCTTCTCAGTGTCTCTGCCACAGGAAGGTACAGTGGCTACCCACAAGTAACCCAAATATTCGTTTTTTGAAACTTGGATGTTCAACTTAAGAAGGCAAAACATTAAAGGAAACACTGCTGGAGTTGTCTCACTTTATTACACACTAGAAGCCCTTACATACAAAGTTTGGATTAAGGAAGGAATAATTTGATGAAGAAGCTGCATTAGCTTTTAATAATTTTAAGATGGGAATGCTGAAAAGGATGACAGGAGGGAAAGCTTCAGAGTGATCTAACGTAAAAGCTGGGTTATTCGATTCATTTTGGTACAAAGGTTGTGACTATTTGAGTTTAATCCTCAATGATTATAAAATACTAAACTACTAGGTCTGTTACATGGAATAATGCTAAATGGTAAATATAGAATTTTGATTTGTGCTTTCTTTTTTTGTCCAAAGGGGACCCAATTTAGCAGTTAATTACCCTGAACAAACAATGTTTGATTCCTAACTCATTTCATGCGGCATAATTATTCTCAGGTTTCTGTAAATGCATCATGGTTAATGAATGGCAGATGGAAAGTTTGTTATTGAAGGCAACAATAGTGTGTTTGCTACAAGTTCCCTGAAAGCTTGAAAACTTAAAAACTAGCTATAGGACAAAGTAAAATAAAAAGGAAAAGTATGTAAATACCTCCTAAACTTTGTGTCTTTTTGCAAATAGGTATATAAATTAGTTTTTTTTTTCCAATTGATCATTAAACTTCTTAAATTAGTAAAATAGGTCCCTCCTTTGATTGTTTTCTTCCCAACCGTTGATTTTGTTCGATTATAGCCATTTATTATTCACTTTTTCTTTTTCGTGTATATTAACAATAAGCAATACGTGTTAAAAAAAACTGATACTAATGCTATAACCACGATCAAACTGATACTACAGCATTCTATAACTAATGATGCCGCCATTAGGAAAGGATTAGTGGAAAGGATCAATTCTTTCTTCTATGTGCAGCAATGCCAAAGAGAAGAAAAAGTGAGCAAGTGAGGCGACAAAGGCCGTGTTGAATCTGCAAGAAAAGCAAATGGCAGCTTAGCTCAAGTTCAAGGCCTGGAGGGGTTGTGACCTTTGCCCAAAGATGCTTTCTAGTTTTTTATTTTGTTTATTTCTTGGAAAATAATATTTGTTTATGGGGCAATTTGATTATTGAGCTTAGTTGTTTCTCCCTTCTTGGTTTGTAGTTTCCTGGACTCAACACCAGTCAATGTAAATATTAACTTACCACCTAGTCTATTCCTTAGTTAATCCCAACTAACTAGATTAAATTCCTCACCAAGTTTCCAATCCAATAAATTTAATAATTTGGACGAATCATTAAGCTTCAGAGAGATGGAAGATAAGCCTGGAACTCATACATACATTCATATACATACATATGTATGTATATATATATATTATATATATATATATATATATACACACTAACTAGCTCTTACTTCATGCAATGCACCGTTTGTTAATTTTTTATATTAAATATTTTAAATTAAGTAATAATTATTAATTTTTTTATTATAAGTAAAAATTATTATTAAACAACAATGAAAATTAATTAAACAAAAAGTCAGAATATATATCAATTATATTACTAATTCACTAAATTGACATTCTCTTATGCTGTAAATACACAATTTAGAATATATATCAATTATATTATTTTTAGTTAGGTTTGTGACTCTAAAAAAATCAAATAATCAAATAATTTAATAATATAAAATAAAAAAAAATAGGAGAATCAAAAATATGAACTTACTAATGCACTAAATCGGCATTCTATTATGCTGCAAACTCATAACAAAAATAAAATAATATAAGATAAGAAATAATAGGAATATAAAATAAGAAATAATAGCATAAGAGAATTCTTAGAATTAGAGAGATATAGAAGTGAAACAAAAAATTACAAAGATTGCAGGTGAAATCTTATTTTATTTTTTAAATATTTTTTTAAAAATATTTTTATTTAGGATAATGATTTCTTTTTCCAACAAAATGAGGATAATGATTTCACATACAGATAATAATTAAATAAATTTGAATAATTTATTTAATTTCAAATTGTAATTTTGGTTGGAGATAATGATTATCTAACTGGAAACGCTTTGGTGGGAGAAAAGATTCACGCGACAAAAGGTGATCCCTCGAAAAAGGATTTTTTTATATAAGCATAGTAGATATATATTATAATTTTCATCTATCTTAAAATTAAAATTGTCGTGAGTCTTTTCCCCTCTTTTACTTTCCATCAGCTCAATTCGTGCTTAAAATTGTTTAGGTGGTGCTTTGGTATATTATTTTGGCTTAATTATGTCACAAGTCCCTAAAATTTGAGGTACTTTTGCTAGATACCCTTATTCTTATTTTTTCAATGTTTGACTTCCCGAAGTTACTTTTGGGTTTGTCATATACCCTTACTATCAATTATGGCCAATTTTGCGGACTTGTAACATCAGAATCTTGATCAGACGCAGGAGGTTTGTTATGTGGTGTCGCGTGATGTCACACGGGCGAAAACGATGGACCGAGCAATTCTATCTTACAGCACTAGAGGAGGGGAAATCAAAAATAGGTGAAGGAGTCAGTACTGGAGGAGCAACTGCTGAAGCCCCTCAAGCCGAGGAAGATATTGAGGAGGCTAGCTCGGTGTGGAATAGGAGGCTGGATGAAAAATTTCTCAACTTTATTTGTCCGGAAGCCGACCATCACAGGTATTCTCGGCTCACAACTTCTGAATGGGTGTAACACACCCAATCTTTGACAAAGTTCCTCCTCCGAGGAGCAAGTTTGAATTTTGAATGAACAATTGAGAGGAATGACTCAAGAAAAATATGGTAAAAGTGATTGAGTTTTATTTCTCTTCCAAGTGAAAAACATAAAAAGATGAAAAGAAAATAAATAGAATGAAAGGAAAGAATGAAAAAAGAAAAGAAGAATGATAATGATTTTGGAGTTGAGTGTGAGTCTTAATTGTATTCATTGCTCATTCATAATTTTAGAGGGAAATTTGTTTTTGCATTTTAGCCCTTAGTTTTATCCCTTCTTTCTTTTATCCCACCTTACACTTTTAACCATGGCCTCATTACAACCAAATATAAGACCTTTTGATTTTTGTGTGCATTCAATAATTTCAATGGCGATTTTGGTCTAGGGTCAAGCTTATGGTAGCACTTTGTCATTGCATGAACTTGAATGAATTGTATATATAACCCTTGATACACATGAGAGATACACACTGTGAGGTTGAGAGTGTTCACTAATCTTGAGTTCTTGTGTAGTTTGTTATTCTAACCAGGTTTCAATTGTATGAATAGATTGTGAAAATAAGTGTCTGAGTTGGTGAGTCAAAGTTCTAGATTAGGTGTATAAATTTTGATTTAGGAAGTAGTCTTGAGTTTATGAGTTTTTATTTTACTTTTGCTTGGGACATGCAAAATGCTAAGTTTGGGGGAGTGATTTGGGTCTAATATATAATGTTTTGAACATGAGTTAGACTCCCTTTTGCTAAGGATTTGGCTTGTTTCTCTTGTAAATTTAGGATATTTTTATTAGTTTTAGGATTTTGTTATTAGTTTAGAATCCCTTGAACGTTTAGATCCGTTTTGGGTATGTTCCAGGCACTTTCGGAGCTTAATTGAAGAAAATAATTATGGAACTGGAAAGAGGGCGAAAGGATCTTGAAAATGGAGCAAGAACGGAGCCGGAACAGGTGCCACACGCCCAGGCGCCCAGGCTGGGGCGCCCAGGCGTAGAGCCTGAGGCGCCCTAGCGCGCGACCCCCGCATAAGCCCAATCGGGCCTGTTTTGCTAATTTCTGATGGGATTTCTCTTAGGATTTGTGTAACATCCCGAATTTTAATTTCCAGAATAATTAGAATAATGGGGGAATTAGGAGAATGATAATTATGTTCAAGAATATTGCAGGTGATGGATTAGGATCCATTTGAGTGCCATGAAGAATTTATGAAGCATTGGCATCAGAAAAGAAATTTAAAGAAGGCTAAACAAGTGTTAAAATCGGAGTTTTCGGTGTTCTAAACACCCTATATTAGGAAATTCAAAATAAAAGATTTACAACTCTAAACACAATTTTCACCGTTGGATATGAAGATAATGATTTTAGGAAGCATGCTTTCAAATTTGAGCAAGATCTGACGATTAACGAAGAAGTTATGTCGATTTGAAACAGGAAGAAAATAAAAGGAAAATAGAAAAATGAATTAATGGGGAACTGGGTAAAATACTCGAGTATTATGAGGAATACTCGAGTATTTCGTGCTGACAGTGAAAAAAATAAATACGGGGATCAACCGCATTTCACCCCAAACTCATTCCTTTCTCCTTCTCAACCCCAAAAACACTCAATCCATAACTTTAAGCCTTAAAATCTCAAACTCTTGTGGCCAATCATCATCATCCCTCAAGCTCCAAGTGTTGATCTTCTCTTTACTCTCTCTTTGGTTCTCTCTCTCTCTCTCTCTCTCCATGGTTTAGGGCAAGAGCACCATCATCCTTCTTGGTTCCTTCCACTCAAGCAATTCTAGGTAAGTTGAGCAAGTTTCCTTCCTTCATTTCCTTCCCCACACGAATTTGGCATCATCATCTCTAATCCTTGCCTTCTCTTTTGATTAATAAGGTGTTATGGCTCATTCTCTCTCTTGACTTTCTCTCTCTCTCAAGGAAAGGTGGTAGACCCATCAACTCCCTATTATTGGAGCTCCTCGTCACTTCCGGCTCGCCTTCTCGCTGTCCCTTCATTGTCGCACACTCGGCTCTTCCGGTTCTAATTCTAAAGCTTGTTAAAGTTAGGGTTTGGTACTCCCTTCTCTCTCTACAAGGTTAAGGTAAGAAGGTTGTATTACCTTAGCTTAGGGAATAGATTCTCTTTGGTTATAGTGATGGCTAGGGGTAGAGGATGTGTAGAATACAAAACCTTAGGGTAGTTGATAATGAAAGTAAATGATATAATTAATAGAGAATAGAAAGGAAAACTAGTGTAATGCATGAGAACAAGTATATATATGATGATGGATAGAAAAGGAATGGTTGACTAAGTAGATATTAAATTAAGGAGTAATGAGAAAAATTAAGTTGACTAATCATAAGGAAAATATAAAAGAAATAAGAGTGGATAATAGAGTGAAAATAAATAGAAACTTGTTGTATGCATGAAAGGATATGGAAATATAGAAAATGTATGCTAAATGAAATGATGAGTGTATGCAAGGGGAAAATGACGAATGTGTGCTAAATAAATAATGTGATTGGTAAATGAATATGTTAGGAAACTCTGGAACATAGAATGGATTTAGAAGGGGGAAACACGAATGATAAATGTGTATGAAAGTGAATTAATAACGGAAAGGGTAATTGTGACTAAAATTGGGTAAGAGTGCTAAAGCTTGTAATGAAATTGAAAGGAAATTATATAATGGTTGGACTAGTAGTGAATGGAATATTTGAATAATGGAACTGTATTGATAATGTGAGAAGGACCCACCTATCTAGGTGTGTGTATATAGAAATGTGAAAAGATGAAATTATGATGTGTATGATGGTGTATGTATATAAGACCCTCCCAAAGGGAATGCGAATATGTGAATGTGTACGAATGACCCTTCCAATGGAAGTGAGAATATGTATAATATATAAATGGACCCTCCATAACGGAACGTGTATATAAATGGACCCTCCATAACGGAGCGTGTATATAAATAGACCCTCCCTAAGTGGAGCGTGAAAATATATAAATGGGCCCTCCATAGCGGAGCGTGTATATAAATGGACCCTCCATAACGGAGCGTGTATATAAATGGACCCTCCATAATGGAGCGTGAATAATGGACCCTCCCATAGGGAGTGTGAATATATGTGAATATGGTGAATATATGTGAATAATGGACCCTCCCTAAGGGAGTGTGATTATGTATGTTATGGACCCTCCAAATTGGAGTATGTAGTATGTAAATAGGACCCGCCCTTGTGGTGTGCGATTAAATGGTAAATAGGACCCGCCCTTGTGGGTGTGATTAAATGGTAATAGGACCCACCGAAAGGTGAGAGAAAGAATAGAAAAGAAGGAAATGAATAGAAAGGCATATGGAAAGGATGAAATTGAAAAGATAAGGAAAGGTTGAGATAAATCTAAGGAAAGCGAATTAGTATATGAATTGGGTATTATGGTATAGGGTAGGACCTTGGTTTGTTACTATGCTTTTGTAGAAGCTATATTTCTAAGTTCTGTGTAATGCTACCCTTCTTGCCATTTTTTTTACAGGTACCGAAGTGGAGCATGCACTCGCCGTGGCCGAGCAGGGGCACACTCTACCACGTGGAGTGTGAATACTAGGGGTGGGGCATTATGTTGGTCCGAGGATTAAAACTTTAGCTTTTGATATATATATATATATATATACTTATATGCCATGCATTATCTTTCGGAGATTAAACTCTTTTATAACTTGTGTATTATTTTGGAAATGATGTATTTGGATGTAATGTATTATATTTTGCCCTGCTGGCATTACTGTTGATTATATGAAAATGTTAAAACAGGTTTTCAAGGCAAACTCATATTTTTGGAATGTCCATAAAACAAAGTAAACTCCGTCCAATTTTACGGAGATTTTTATAAGTATTATAATTAACTAAGAGTTTTCAAAAGAAATTTTCAAGTCACTGAATCAATTGGGGTAATTAGAGTATTAATTAAGATAGGGTGTTACAATTTGTAATTTTCTATTTATTCTAGTTTTAGAATTAGGTTTGGCAGCTTTTTAGAGAGGGATATTACATGATATTGGAGAGCTTTAGAGGAGAAGAAGATTGGAGATCGGAAGGTTGAAGATCTCTTCACGGTAATCCTAATTGTTTATGATTATGGATTACTCTTCTATTGTTTTTGTTCTTATTTTCTCAATGTGTAGCTAAAACCATCGTGTTAGGAATTGGTGGATTTGTATGGATTAGTTTATTGATTTAATGAATTGATGTTTTTCCGTTTCTAAATCAAGTGTTTGATTGTATTTTCATTGTTATGCATGGAAGTAGCTAATCTATGTTTTGGATCTCTAATTCTTCAATTGGTAGATTAAGGATTAAAATAGGATTTCAATCAAACAATATAGTTATTCAACTCGTAGGAATACTTTTGGGTAATTATATAACTTCTTATAAATTCCACTGTTGTAATAAAGGTTATTCAATGGTTTAATCACTTAAGGGATTATGAGTTATCAAATTGAATAATAAACAGTAATTGCACAAGAGGGATATAGTAATTACTACCTTAGGAATTTGTTCTTGATTTAGGGAAAAACAAAGATTCATGATTAATAAACAACGCCTACAATGAAACCATGTTCCTAACTCGTTTTCTTAAATTGCTCACAACTTTTATTTAATTTCTGTTTTTATTTTATTTAAACTCAATTTTAATTAATTAATTACAAACCTACAGATTTCGCTTCTAACTACTCTTTGGTGAAAATTAATTGAACAATTTGCAATCCCTGTGGGACGATAACTGGTCTTACTGACTATATTACTTGCTGACCCGGTATACTTGTCGGTAGTCCAACAGTGATAGTCCGCCAAATGGGCTTATTTCTTGATTTTTGGCACTAATATAAACAATAACATATTTAAAATGTAAAAGATACTCATAAAATATCAATTTATTCAATTTGAACCTATAGTAATCGATTACTGATTGTTGGTAATCGATTACCACGATTACTTTATTTATTTAATTTAATTTAATTATGTAGTAATTGATTACCAGGATTACTGCAGCACCATTTTCTGGTTTTGATGCACCAATTAAAAATTCTTGATTCCTTGCTCCTTTCCAATAAGAAATAGAAGTTATAATACATATAATACACATGTTTCACACATCAATTTGAATCAAATCATAACAAATCCAAACCAATTCAAGATTTTGCATAAACTTAAATTTCAATCCATAAACAATTCAAACTTAGTTCCTTTCAATTTTAAATCAAATTATTTATTTTATTAGCAAGATTACTTCAAAATAAAGTGATTCAAATCATAAAATCTTGGTTTCCAGACCTCAAAGTCTTTTCCCAATTCAAGTTGCATTGCCCATGAACCTTAATTTGGTTCCTATATTTTTAGCATGTTAAAACTCATTCTAATGTTTAGGTAACTTCTCCCTTACCTTAGGGAAGCTTAAGGAATGATTGGTTTGGAAGGAAAAGGTCTGAATCGAAATCTGAGTTTCAAAACCCAGTTACTGCAACTTCAAACACAGTTTCAGCGTGCTAACTTTGGTCACCAATTTCGTCAAGCACAGGGCATGAAGACAAAAGAAAACGATTGATTAAGCAACTAGTATATATAAACTTTGATTAGAAACAAGTTAGGCATCAAATGGTTCAGTATTCTTACCAAACCGTTTCGGTTTAGGTGAGGAAACGAATCAGATATTGCTCTGTTTTCAGTTTTGAGCACCCAACTTTGCAGAGATGAAACTGGAGTTACAGGGAATCAAATTCGATGATTCTTGGTTCTATTTCAAGATTGGAAATAGAACTTGATTCGTGTTTTGGTTTGAGGGAAAGAGATGCTCTATGGAAGGAGAATGAATGAGAGAAAGAGAGCAACAAAAATCAGAGCTCAGAAACGAATTCTAGGTATTTGAGGATCAAATGGAGCTCAAACTCCACACCCAAGGGTATTTATAGACCCTAGTTTGCTTCCTCGTGAAGTAAGGGTGTCTGGGGCTTTGATTTGAAGAAGAAAAATGCATTGGGGTTCGAGAATTTGCCCCAAACCGCCATCAAGCTGCTCTCAGGCTGTCGTGGTAATCGATTACCACGATACGGTAATCGATTACCACGATACGGTAATCGATTATCACGTTTGAATTTACAAAATATATTATTTTATACCTTTTTCCTCCAAAATGTTTTTAATTCTATTTCTATTTATTTAAAATAGATAAAATTATCAAAATTCACCAAATTCATATTTCTGAATTTACTTTTATATTTTCCAATTTATTTCATGAAATTCCATAAAATAGTAAAAGTTACCATTTTTTACCCTTTTTCTTTAAATATTTAAAATATTAATCAAACCAATTGAAATAATATCAAAACCAATTATGAAAAATTCATATCTTATTACTATAATTCATATAATGAATTCCGAGAATTCTCGTGGGTCTTACACGGCAAAGATTTTCACCTCTAATGTTTTTAAAGATGTTAGAACTGAGATTAGCAAGGCAGGTGCACCAAGTTTGATTCAGAGACCAAAGATTAGGAATAGTGTGGTGTTTAAGGTGAATGAATTTGATCAACCCCATCATGAGCATTATGTTGCATATGATAAAGTTGCCTCCAAATTTGTATGTGATTTTTCGCACTTTGAAACAATCGACATTCCTTGTCCCATATAATCTGTGCCATGAGGCGTGAGCATATTCTTTCATTTCTCGAGTCTTTGATTTCGAAACGGTGGGTGAAGGATGTGAAGAGTTTGTATATTCAGCTGCTTGCAAAGACAAGAGTAACAATGATTGGATGTTTCTTGCACGTTTTGGTTATTTAGTTGCTTCTTGTAACATGCTATGTATAGTTGCTGCCAAAAAGCTTGATCATTTTAATCTGGTAAAAGATGAAATATGGAAGTTGTCTCAAAGATTAGAGAAACAAGGGGATCAACATACCCCAAAAGGTGGTTTTGTAGATGATGTAGATGATGTCGGTGATCCAGATGTTATCAAGTCAAAGGGTGCTCCAAAAAAGAAGTCCTCCAACAGGAAGAGTCGAAAATGTTCAATTTGTAATACAATCGGACACAATAGAACTAAATATCAGAAGAGAGCTCATGAAGAAGATCAACCTGCACGTAATGATCACCCATCTTCTTCACAATCCCTTGGATATAGCAGCAAAGAGGAGAATGTAATTTTCTATTTTTAATTCATTTCTTAATTTAATTTTTCAATGATTGATTTTTTATATTTATTAGTATGATTATGTAACTTATTGCAGGATGTGGAAGGCATGTCAATTGATGAAAATAACAGCCAAGACACTCCGGCCACTTCCACATCAGAGATCATACTCTGATAACCAAGTAATGTGAAATTAGTATATCACTTTTTGTGTTATTGTTTACGTATTACAATTGGTTTACTTGTGTTATGCCTATTTGTGTGATTTGAATGTCTAAAATATTATTGTTTCAGCAAGGGAATGTGTCGGTTAGTAATGAAAGTCTATCGAAGGATATTGAGCCGACGTCATCGATGGAACCACATGTTAAGGACTATGTAAGTTACGTAGGTTTGATTATTAGAATTTAATTATCAAATTTATATCCTATTTATTTTTCTCTTTTTAATTCAACATGAAGAAGGCATGCCAATTTATGAAAATAACACCCAGGCCACTGCACTTCCACATCAGAGATCATACTCTGATAACCAAGTAATGTGAAATTTCACTTTTTATGCTTTTGTGTATGTGTTAAAATGGGTTACTTGTTGTATTGGCTACCTACTCTGTTATGAATGTTTAAATTACTATTGTTTTAGCAAGGGACTATATCAGTTAGTAATGAAAGTTTATCTAAAGATAACGAGCCGATGTCATCGACAAAACCAGGAGTCAAGAAAAAAGAAAAGATCAGTTAATGTGTTATTTATTAGATTTATGTGTTATTTATTTTATTTTGAATATGTTGATTTAATTTTGTAGCAGAAAAGGAAAAGATCAATTAATGGTGGAAGTCTATTGAAGGATAAGAAACCTGAGACCGTGAGACATTTTCAACTAAGGATTGTGTAAGCTCATGTCAATTGTTTGCATTATACTGGATCAATGCTATGCTTCAATTGTTTGCATTATACTAGATCAATTGTATTGATATGTTGATATTATTTTGATTTGTTTAGAAAATCAAATATGTTGGTCCTACTGCATATCTAATAAGGGACCTACCGTAGGTGTCTCGATGTTGCCCCCTCAACAGATGTTACCCCCTCAATAGAACTTACATCCTTATGGAATAGCTCCCTTATGGCAAGGAATGCCGATACACCCCTTTTATGGAATAGCTCCCTTACATCTGCAATTCCCTCGAGTCCCAGTTCCAAATCAAGTAATATCTTTTCATAAAGATTTATTATTTAATTCAATGTTGAGTTATTATGTCTAAATGATTGTGAATAAATTTTGCAGAATGTTACTGGGGTGTCTAATATTGGTGATGACACTAGTATGTGTAATTTGCTCAATTCTGTCATTAATAATGGTCATGGAACTAGTAAGTTTTATAATGTTTTTGTTTTAATAAGCCTTTATAAATTGGTGTATAATTTTTTAATTTAAAATGCACCGAGTAATGGAGTTGTGTTTCATATAGTTAATTGAATATTATGTTGTATGTAGATGGAAACCCACGCCAACCCCGTAGTGATAAATCAAGTTAATTGAATGTATGGAGATAAACGCAGTCATTGAGCACTGATTGGAGGTTTATTTAGGCATGGAGCACCTGATTGGAGAATCGATTTTTATAACCATACTATTTATTTATTTTTTTTGTTTGCACCCTGGTATCCGGTCCACTGGGCCGACTAATCCAGTTCGAGGGGGGTCCCGGGGTTCAGGTTTTATTCCTCTCCCAACGTTGTTGCGGGGGATCGAACCGTGGTTCGCCCTACCAAATGCAGCCCCTGGCACCACTGCACCAACAGCTCGTTGGTACTAACCATACTATTTAGAAGACAACATTTTAGCCATTGTGCACTGATTGGATATTTATTTCTTTATATTAGCAATTTTTTATAGGTTGTTTTTACAGGTGAAACCAAAATTATATTAAAAAATAGGTGGTACCAAAAGACCTTTATTTTTGGTTGGTACCACACCAGAAGACCTTTTTTTTTGTTACCAAAATTAGATTAAAAAACAAAAGTACAGGTGGTATCAAAAGACTTTTTTTGTTATTTTTATAGATCGTACCAAAATTATATTAGAAAGGTAGAAGTACAAGTGGTTCCAAAAGACCTTTTTTTTTTTTTTTTTGTTTTTATAGGTCATACCAAAATTATATTAAAAAAAGCATAAGCATAGGTGGTACCAAAAGACTTTTTTTTATATGTCGTACCAAAATTATTCAAATGCCGCTTGTACTTGCTCCATAATTATTGCACTAAAATAAAAAAAAAAAAAGAAATCAACAAGTCTGAGATGACTATGTGTATCATAAAAAATAATGCAAATTAAATGAAAAACAATTATGAAACCGATCTAAATATCAATAAACAAATATAAAATAAATGTAGTTTTAACCAATAATTCAAATTAAAAGAACTAAAATTATGAAATCAATCTAAATGATCCTAATTATTTTGGCCATTGTCGCAACATTGCATCCGTTTTGCTGCGAACAAGCTTGGAGCAACTGCTGAAATAAACATCTACCAAATTTAAAGCTGTGTTCGTTCGCACCACATCCTCATACATCTATAAAAAAGAATAAATAAATGTATATTAAATAACAATATCTATAACTGTTTCGAATTATGTAAAATAATAAATGTTTTTCTTTCCACTGAAAAACTTTGGGTCTAAATTTGTATTCCATATCCATCCAAGTCAATTTTTTCACAGCAATAACGACACGATATCTCATGCATCAAACCAAAGACGAGATTCGCCCATTGACCAAAATCAGGTATTATTAGTAATTGTTGGTAGCCTAATATCCTCGTACAATAAATTTATTTTTTTTTATCTTTTTCAAAATTTCTATCTTCTTTTTATACATGTTTTTCTAAAATATTTCATATAATAAAATGTTGCACATTTTTTAGAGCTTTATAAAATTGCAAGACATAAAGTGTTGACACCCTGATTTAAACTTTGATGATGATGCTTTTTTGTTCTCCTCTAAAAAATAAAAATAAAAAGATATTTGAAAAAAAAACTAAAAAGTAGTACGATGCCTATTTTATTTCCAATCTCAATTTAATTCCAATCTCACAAGAAAAAATAATTCTTGCGAGCCCCTGTTTTTCCAACTCCATGTGGGATGTTGTTAAAAGTCATGATCACATAATCATATCTTGTGATGCTATATAGCACTAGAAGAACCAAAAGCCTTCATCCTCGTACACTCAGCTCGTTTTCAAAAATGTACAATACATATGAAATTTTTTCAATTAAAACCATAATGTGCCTAAGCCCATCCAGTGAGTATGATACTAATGCCCATTCCTCTATACTTAGCTTTTTTTTAACACTTGTAACAAAAATACTTGTATGTACTTGTATGAGGCCCATTCAGTGAGTATGATACAAACAAATTTCAAATTTATTTTCCAGGAAGTATTAAAGGAAGTCAAAAAGCTAGGATGAGCCATCAACAAATTAACAAAGCATGTTGAACGACATGATGAGATACTTACACCTATACAAGCCTACTCACAGACTTATATCTCAGATGATTCCCCAATAAAATTTCCATCCGCAGCTAGAGATTTACTACTAGCTAAACTAGCCATGACTGGGAATCAAACCGAGAGAACACACTGTTCTCCTCAAGCTGGAATTAAATCTCCTGACAAAATTGATGAAGGGTTATTGAAGATAAATTTATTCGCTCGTAACATTTAAGGAAAAACGTCTAAATTATTATGAATATAGACCCATTACACTTTGCTCAATTCAATGGAAGACAAATGGGATTTGTCATTCCAAAGGTAAGTGATTTTATTATTAGTTAATAGTTAAGTATTAAACTATATTAATATTCACCTAACCTATTTAACATGTGAAATTGTAGTGGGTGCCTTTACTATGTGAGATTCCATCGTCGATGATAATCAATTAAATTGATGGTGCTGTTATCTCCTATATGTTTGGAAAAAATAAGGATGATGCAATAAATGGGTAAGTGTATCATTCTCCTTCTCTTTTGGACCGAAAGTAAATAAAATTGTTTTTACTAATATTTTTTAATTTTTTTCATGAAAGAAATTCTTTCTACAGTGGAGACAACATATTTTCGACAAAGAGCTTGCTTAAAAACCCTTCTTCCAGGAACCGAACTTCATGGAGATGTACACCACTTCTCCCTTATATTTTTAATTTTTATTTTTTTTATCATAATAAAAATCTAAGTACTAACTTGCTTAATCTTTGCAAAATGTACAGGTCATTAACATGGTTGCTAGCATGATGACTTATCAAGAGTCTTTGAGTGAACATTGGTTCTTGCCAACATATATTGCAGTGTAATTTAAAAAAAAAACAATTTGCATACTTAACAGCAAATAATTGTGTATTGATTAGAACTTAATGCTTAAATTATGTTGTAGCAATATGGTTTGGGGTACTTAACTGATCCTCTAACGATCATACAAGATTATCAAAATAGGTTTATGGGGTAGAAATCGAAGAAGGAGAAAGAAGCTTTTCCTTCTCTCTTCTTCCTCAGTCTTCTTCTCTTCTCTTCTCCGTTTTCCTTTCTTTTGTGATAGCGGTAGAAGGGGAGGGAGATTGGTTGGTGTGTGAGTTTTTTTCTCTCCTAGTTATATCTGGGTTAAAATAATCTTGCCTTTGTGCAAGTGGTGTGGTTTTTCTTGTCTCAGTTTCATTTGGGTTCTGTTTTTGTGTGTTTGAGTGTAACGATCTGATTTTTATTAATCTAATGATTATGTTTTATGTATGTTTTATTTATAGGGAAACGAAATATGAAAAATGATTTACAACTATTTTCTTAGTAAATGCATATATGTATATAGTTATTTTGAGCTAATATGTATACATATTTATAAGTATTTGTAATTATCTTCCTAGTGAGTGTGTGTATAGATATGTGTATAATTGTATGATTGCATGATAAGGTTTGGGTAGGAAAATGTTTTCTTTTGGAGTGGTGTTTGGTCGGAGTATCGGAAATACATAGGTTTTGTGAGGCATTAGATTCTATCCTACCTTTTCGGTTGCGCCTCGAGTGTGTTTAGTCTTAGATTTATGAGGTTAGAGAATGGCCTTAAGTCAGTCGAGTTAGATCGAGTGTTAGAGTTGAGCTAAGCCTAGAGTTCGGGGTTTAGTTCTTTTGATTTCTTGTGTTGTGAATTATGTGTTTTATATTATGCATGTATGATTTTGATGTTTGGAATGTAAATTTATGTTGTTTGTGTTTAGTTTAGTGTTAGGTTGGGGCTAGGGACCTTCGAATCGGGTAGTATAGAAGTTGTAGCATTTTGAAGTGTTTAAGTGTGGACTTATAAACCCTCGCCCAAGCGAGAATTCGCTCGCCCAAGCGAGAATTCGCTCGCCCAAGCGAATCGGTCTAACTCAAACCCTGATTCCCTGAGTAGTTTTCGCTCAAGAGAAACCATGCTCGCTCCAGCGAAAACTCGGCTCTCTTAAGCGACGAGTTTTTCGCTCAAGCGAAAAATGGCTCGTGTTGTAACACCTAAGTTTATTTACCCTTTTTACCCTTAATTAAAAATAGTAACTTGAAAATTTCATTTTAAAAACATGAATTGATTAGGAAAAACATTTAGTTACTTTTAATTCATAAGAAAATCTCCCGTCAAACGGACGGAATTTCGTTTGTTTTTAGGACTTTCCCAAAACTTCTGTTTTCCTGCAACCTGATAATTAACACATTTTCAAATAGCAGAGCCAGCAGGGCTATTCACATATATTTATATATCAGCTAGTGCATCTTCGTGCACGCATCAGAAACAAGTTTAAAACATCATAGTATCAGCATCAGAGTTAGCGGAATATAAACAAGTTTTAGGAAATCAGTTTTTCCCCAAAATAGACCCCTTTCCCAAAAGGAGTCGTCCTGGGCCCCCAAAAAGCTATTTACATTTCTATATACAACAAAAATGATTCACATCGATTCACTGGGCCCAGGACATTCCCATGTCCTTCATAGTAACAAGTGACCTACTCTCCCTGTGAGGGAGAGTACTCCTGCTCGGCCTGATCTTGTGCAAACTCTTCCTCAGTACCTGTGGTGATAGTAAGGAGTGAGTATTACACATAAAATGGGGAGGCAGTTTCCAATTAAGACATAATGCGACACTAAGCCATACACATATAACAATTCAATCACAACATCATAAATAAGAGTCAATTCATCACAATTCAATTTCGAGTATTCATTAGTTTCTCAAATCGATTTTTATTTAACATTTTCTTAAGTCTTCCGTTCCATGTATTTTAATCATATTAATATTCTTTTTATCTGTCCCTGGTCACGACCTACTGCGTCTGCACTCCTGTGCACTCACGACTTACTGCGTCCGGCTAAATCCCCTGGTCACGACCTACTGCGTTCGCACCCCCGTGCGAAAACGACTTACTGCGTCCGGGTGTGTTTCTCAATCCCCTGGTCACGACCTACTGCGCTCGCACCACCACGCGATAGCGACTTACTGCGTCCGGGTAATCCCCTGGTCACGACCTACTGCGTTCGCACCCCCGTGCGAAAACGACTTACTGCGTCCGGGTAAAATACAATCTCCCCTGGCTGAGCCTGGGTATAATATAATTAGTTCTGTTATCATTATCAATTCATTAACACATTTCCATTTCCCAAAATTAATCACCTCATTACACATTTCTACTATCCAATGATCACAAATGTATTTTTTTAACTTAATTAGCACAATTCATTTTAATATCACAACTCAAATTATTAAACAACATAAGCATTTAATTCATCAACATCACCAAATCACAAAATGCAATATATCAACATCATAATAAATTCCCTAAGTCACAAATTCTATTCTAACAATTATCTTATATCATATTAACCTAAACTAACACAAATATCTTAGTACTCATTATATGCATAATGTAAACTAAACCCCAGAGTAAGGTAATACTCACTATAACCCACTCCTTACCTTAAATTAGTAAAGAGAAATAGAACCTTAGTGAGCCCTGGCTCAAAATCTTGGAAACTTTGAACCTCCTAAGTCTAGCTTGCCACCTCAATAAGGAAATGATGAAGTGATCCTTGTATTTGCCTTGGTTTGAGTTGGAAAAGCATGAAAAGAAAATCCCTATATAACAAAGAGTGCAAGAATCCTACGGTTTTAAAGCTCAATTTCTATGAGTCAAAGAAAGTTGAAATGGAAAGGAAAATAACTCATGGCATGAAGCTACTTACCCAATCAATGGTGGAAAAATTGAAAAGCCAAGGAGAATGGAGGAGGGAGTGATTCGTGTGGTCCTAGGGAGGAAGAGGATGAAGCTTTAACCCACTTCCATGGTGCAAGGATTGATGGAGCTTGGTGGTTTTGGGTTTGAGGTGCCCAAAACTATGTGTTTATGGTGGTTTGGTGGTGGAAGATGGCCTTGGAGTGGAGGGAACTTGATGAGGATGATGGGTTGAAATGGTGTTGGAGTATGAAGGTTTTGTGTTTGTTTTGGGTTTTATTTTCTTGCCTTAAGACCAGCAAGATCGTGTGGTTGGGAACAAAACTTTGGCCCCAAGTTTAATTTTGGACGCACCAGATCTGATCTGGTGTGCGTCGCGCGCCTGAGCGCCAGATTTTGCGCCTGAGCACAGGATCAGCACCAGCACCAAGCTGGTGCATGGCTGATGCGCCAGTTGCTGGGTGTTGGGGGAGTTTGGCGCGCCAGAACGGAACGGTGCGTGGCATGGTGTGATTCCCACGCGCCTAAGCGCACGGAATGGTGCGCCTGAGCGAAAAAGCTCCTGAGTTGGTGCACCAATGAACAGTGGTGCGCCTGGGCGTGAACCGGTGCGCCTAGGCGTGCACCAGAATTTCCAAACTTCGATTCGCCGTAACTTTTTCGTTAACCGTCGGATCGGGTCCAAATTTTTAGACAAGCTTCTTCACCCCATAAACTTCATATCCAACGGTGGAATTGATTTTCTTAGCATCCCATAATAAATTTCTAATTTTCTCTTTTCGGTCGATTTCTAACATCTAAAACGCCGATTTAACTCCCGATTTCGCTTATTTGACTTTGCCCAAAGCCACAATTGCCTTCTATACAACTCCTAGGACTTATAATCACCACTCCCATCTCTACCAAAATTCATTAAGTCACTTTTCCTATTTTTCTAAGGTTTTTAATAATTATTTCATTTAAATAAAAGCTTAGGATGTTACAATTCTCCCCCACTTGCTGGAATTTCGTCCCCGAAATTCCATTCTGTCCCTCAATTGGAGAACCACCCTACTGATAAAACTTTAGCCTACGGTTTGGATTTTCCTCCCATTTTAGTTCGTCTACTTCTCGACTCACTTTTACTTAGACAAAACCCAAGTTGGATTGCTAAGTTACTCCCCCACTTGGCATTAACATACTATATCATCTCGATACCCTAAGGTAAGTGACCGATTGTATCCGCTTTTGATCGTCTCCCATGGAACTTCCGACGAAGAACGCAAGAATTAAACGATGACAATTACTAAATCCATAGAATTTCACGAAGAATTTATGTTGCTATTTTAGGGAGACAGAATAAGATCATGTAATCCACAGACTTTTGCAGAATACAACGGATCATGGCTAGAACTCTACTCGTCCATAAGGAACGAGCCGAGTAGATAAAACGAGGACTCTAAGGATAATGAACATTCCAGGATGAAAATTAAGGGTAAGTCGTGAATTCGCTCTTCTTAGTCGGCTGGAAGGAGGCAATCTCTGATTATGACGTAATAGCCACTACTCTATAATTGCATCGGATCAAATAGAATAAGAAGAAGGAGATCCACTTTTACTAATCGAATCATTAGTCAAAGTTTCACAGAATAGCAATGGAGCGTTCAAATGATGATTGGGTAATCATGATCCAAGGTGGGCATATATATATACTTGAGATTTAGGTGTTTCGTTGTTCACTAAGCTAACTCTATAGAGTTATAAACCAAGTCTTGATGCTTGTTAATGACCAAGCTTTCACCTACTTTGAATCGAACCTTCAAGGACGCTTGAATAAATTCGGTATAGACTAAGAGTGTCTATGGAATCTGACTCTTATGTCACTTTTAGGAGTCACAACACGCTTAAGGTTTACACCGCTTCTACGATTGAAGGCCAAGCGGTGCTTTACCACTTGTGGTTGGTCAGTCATTAAGATTGTTCAGTCTCGATGTGGAGACTTCACAAACTTATTAAGATTTGTTCTCATAACAGAGGGTCATCTAGGAATCTTGGTAAGATTCCCAGTAAATTCTGGATTACCCATATCCGGTTCGGTCTCTATGATAGTTAGAGTTAACTCCTGTAAGGTTTTGCTTAACTCGTTCTATGATTCTAATATGCACTAATATTATTCTACAATAGGGAAAACATCATAAGGTTCTCCTTTCTTCCGTTTTGTTCTAGGTCAACTTCTAGACCCTACAATAAGTTTTGGGAAAGGTTTTTTTTTTTTTGGTCAGTTGACTTTCTTACAAGGGATTTACTTCTTGGAAGCCACTGCTTCGGCTGTCTTGATTTCACTTAAAAGGTTGTGATGATAGTATCCATTAATAGATGCGAAGGTTGAGGTGATCAATCCCAAGCTCACGTCTATCAATAGTACATCACTGTTAAATGGTTGTTGACAATGTTATCATTTAACAAATGCAAGGATTAGAGTGATCAGTTCTAACCTCACACTCCATTAGATAATAACATCATCGCAGTTCTTGCTTAAGCGTCTTAACTAATGCCTTACACTTATAAGCTCTCTCTAAGGTCAGATTTATTTTGGTATATCACTAAACTTTCCACGGTTTTCTGTTATAAGAACTCAGAAGTTCTAAGTCTTTTCCTATGACCACTAATTTCCGGAACGAGACCTAAATCAGGAATACAATCCAAGGAATGTAGCTATCACAACGACGTCGAAGAAAATCGCTTCCTAATTCATTTCCAGGGCAGATAAAGACAGATCACTAATAGTAATTGATTTCTGATGACAGTCAATCAAAACATGGTGCCGAGACATCCAGTCCATGCCCAGAATGATGTCAAGCTTAGTTAGAGGCAAACAGATTAGATTGACTTTGAATTCCCGCTCCAATACTCGAAGTGGGCAATCCAAACACATAGTTGATGTGACTACAGAAGAATTTGTGGGTGTAGAAACAGATAATTTATAAGGCATTTCTATTGCAGACAACCCTAACTTCTTCATGCAATCGGAAGAAGTAAATGAATGAGTGGCTCCGCAATCAAAGAGAATACCACAAGGAATACTATTAACATAACCGGTACCTCTAATCAGTTCATCAGCATCAGTAACCTCCTCGCCGTCCAGAGTATACACCTTGCCCTTCCGAGTCACCCGATTATCACCAGCTTTCTGAACCTTAGCCACATTCACCTCTTTCTTAACTGCATTGTTTGGACAATTCATCACAATGTGACCCAGCTGCCCGCACCTGTAACAGGTTGGACCCTTACTCGGATCCAATGTCCAGCAATCTCCCCTATGGTGTCTACCACAATGTGGACAAGTCGGAATAGGATCATAGGTACTCACTGCCGGGCCTGTTCTAGGCTGGGAGTAAGGACCTGGTTGCTGCACCGAACTCTTGTCCCTGATAGGACCTCCAGACTTTTGTACATTCTTGCTGCGTTTCTCAGCTGCATACTGCTTCCTGCTCTTTTCATACGTGCTGGTCATGTTGATCAGTTGAGACAAGTTGCTGATGTTCTGATATTCAAAAGCCATTTTGATCTCAGAACGCAGTCCGGTCTCAAACTTGATGCACTTAGTCCTCTCATCGGCATCCCTGTAACTTCCAGCATACCGGATCAAGTCCTCAAACCTAGCAGCATATTCCCCAACGCTCATGTTTCCTTGCACGAGCTGCAGAAAAGTAATCTCCTTCTCTCTCCGAACATCTTCCGGAAAGTACTTGCCCAGAAAACGACTCTTGAACAAGTCCCATGTAATCGCCTGATTGTTAGCCTCCAAACCCCTCCGCATTTGCTGCCACCAATGTTCCGCTTCACTAGTCAGCATATACTGTGCTAGCAGAACCTTTTGTTCTTCCGGTGGTGCCATAGTGTTAAGAATCTTCTCGATCTCTTGCAACCATAGCTGTGCCCCATCGGGATTGAAACCACCTTCGAACTTCTGCGGATCGTTCTTTCTGAACTGCGCCAACCAATCAATAGCCACTGGAGCTGGGGGTTGAGGAATCATTGCAGCCGCTATTGCTGTTGCTGCTGCAGCAGCTGCTGCTGCGATGTTATTCCCCTGATCCTGTTGCATCTTAGCCATCTGCTCCAGAATAGCTCGGATCCCATCATTATCGATCCGTCTACCAGCCATTCTGTTTAGTCATGCACAAGGCCGACAGTTAATGCTTAATAGCACAATTAATAGTATAAACATCCTATCAATAAACTCTAGACTCTAAACTATAATTATCGATTACTCGCTCGGTGAGTAATCACTGGAGTAGCTCATAACTCCAAAGGCCGAGGGAAACTGCTCTGATACCATAAAATGTAACACCTAAGTTTATTTACCCTTTTTACCCTTAATTAAAAATAGTAACTTGAAAATTTCATTTTAAAAACATGAATTGATTAGGAAAAATATTTAGTTACTTTTAATTCATAAGAAAATCTCCCGTCAAACGGACGGAATTTCGTTTGTTTTTAGGACTTTCCCAAAACTTCTGTTTTCCTGCAACCTGATAATTAACACATTTTCAAATAGCAGAGCCAGTAGGGCTATTCACATATATTTATATATTAGCTAGTGCATCTTCGTGCACGCATCAGAAACAAGTTTAAAACATCATAGTATCAGCATCAGAGTTAGCGGAATATAAACAAGTTTTAGGAAATCAGTTTTTCCCCAAAATAGACCCCTTTCCCAAAAGGAGTCGTCCTGGGCCCCCAAAAAGCTATTTACATTTCTATATACAACAAAAATGATTCACATAGATTCACTGGGCCCGGGACATTCCCATGTCCTTCATAGTAACAAGTGACCTACTCTCCCTGTGAGGGAGAGTACTCCTGCTCGGCCTGATCTTGTGCAAACTCTTCCTCAGTACCTGTGGTGATAGTAAGGAGTGAGTATTACACATAAAATGGGGAGGCAGTTTCCAATTAAGACATAATGCGACACTAAGCCATACACATATAACAATTCAATCACAACATCATAAATAAGAGTCAATTCATCACAATTCAATTTAGAGTATTCATTAGTTTCTCAAATCGATTTTTATTTAACATTTTCTTAAGTCTTCCGTTCCATGTATTTTAATCATATTAATATTCTTTTTATCTGTCCCTGGTCACGACCTACTGCGTCTGCACTCCTGTGCACTCACGACTTACTGCGTCCGGGTAAATCCCCTGGTCACGACCTACTGCATTCGCACCCCCGTGCGAAAACGACTTACTGCGTCCGGGTGTGTTTCTCAATCCCCTGGTCACGACCTACTGCACTCGCACCACCGCGCGATAGCGACTTACTGCGTCCGAGTAATCCCCTGGTCACGACCTACTGCGTTCGCACCCCCGTGCGAAAACGACTTACTGCGTCCGGGTAAAATACAATCTCCCCTGGCTGAGCCTGGGTATAATATAATTAGTTCTGTTATCATTATCAATTCATTAACACATTTCCATTTCCCAAAATTAATCACCTCATTACACATTTCTACTATCCAATGATCACAAATGTATTTTTTTAACTTAATTAGCACAATTCATTTTAATATCACAACTCAAATTATTAAACAACATAAGCATTTAATTCATCAACATCACCAAATCACAAAATGCAATATATCAACATCATAATAAATTCCCTAAGTCACAAATTCTATTCTAACAATTATCTTATATCATATTAACCTAAACTAACACAAATATCTTAGTACTCATTATATGCATAATGTAAACTAAACCCCAGAGTAAGGTAATACTCACTATAACCCACTCCTTACCTTAAATTAGTAAAGAGAAATAGAACCTTAGTGAGCCCTGGCTCAAAATCTTGGAAACTTTGAACCTCCTAAGTCTAGCTTGCCACCTCAATAAGGAAATGATGAAGTGATCCTTGTATTTGCCTTGGTTTGAGTTGGAAAAGCATGAAAAGAAAATCCCTATATAACAAAGAGTGCAAGAATCCTAGGGTTTTAAAGCTCAATTTCTATGAGTCAAAGAAAGTTGAAATGGAAAGGAAAATAACTCATGGCATGAAGCTACTTACCCAATCAATGGTGGAAAAATTGAAAAGCCAAGGAGAATGGAGGAGGGAGTGATTCGTGTGGTCCTAGGGAGGAAGAGGATGAAGCTTTAACCCACTTCCATGGTGCAAGGATTGATGGAGCTTGGTGGTTTTGGGTTTGAGGTGCCCAAAACTATGTGTTTATGGTGGTTTGGTGGTGGAAGATGGCCTTGGAGTGGAGGGAACTTGATGAGGATGATGGGTTGAAATGGTGTTGGAGTATGAAGGTTTTGTGTTTGTTTTGGGTTTTATTTTCTTGCCTTAAGACCAGCAAGATCGTGTGGTTGGGAACAAAACTTTGGCCCCAAGTTTAATTTTGGACGCACCAGATCTGATCTGGTGTGCGTCGCGCGCCTGAGCGCCAGATTTTGCGCCTGAGCGCAGGATCAGCACCAGCACCAAGCTGGTGCATGGCTGATGCGCCAGCTGCTGGGTGTTGGGGGAGTTTGGCGCGCCAGAACGGAACGGTGCGTGGCATGGTGTGATTCCCGCACGCCTAAGCGCACGGAATGGTGCGCCTGAGCGAAAAAGCTCCTGAGTTGGTGCACCAATGAACAGTGGTGCGCCTGGGCGTGAACCGGTGCGCCTGGGCGTGCACCAGAATTTCCAAACTTCGATTCGCCGTAACTTTTTCGTTAACCGTCGGATCGGGTCCAAATTTTTAGACACGCTTCTTCACCCCATAAACTTCATATCCAACGGTGGAATTGATTTTCTTAGCATCCCATAATAAATTTCTAATTTTCTCTTTTCGGTCGATTTCTAACATCTAAAACGCCGATTTAACTCCCTATTTCGCTTATTTGACTTTGCCCAAAGCCACAATTGCCTTCTATACAACTCCTAGGACTTATAATCACCACTCCCATCTCTACCAAAATTCATTAAGTCACTTTTCCTATTTTTCTAAGGTTTTTATTAATTATTTCATTTAAATAAAAGCTTAGGATGTTACACGTGTCAACCCCCAAAATATCTGATCAAGTTCGCTCAAGCGAGAATTAGCTCGCTCAAGCAAAAAAGGTCTGAGCAGTTCAGTGAAAACGCACCAACTCTATAAAACACGAACCAACCCTCTTTCTCCTTCATTTTTCTCCGTCTCTCTCTCTCTTCTTCCCCAAAATCACCCCCAACAACCCTCAAACACCCAAATCTTCACCTTTAACCTTCCTCCCATGAAGATCCACCTCCTCACTCATGTGTTCTTCTCCATCCCTTTCCTTGGTGTCTCTCTCTCTCCCTCCTTGAAGCTCTCTCTCTCTTAGGGCTTCTCTCTCTCCTCCAATCTCAAGAGCGGAGTGGAGATCGGTCAAGGGAGTTGGAATCCAGGTAGATCGGGGGTAGATCCAAGGTCCTTGGAGCTTCAATCGAGCTCTCTCTTCCTCTAAGGTAAGGGGAGACACCTTTCCACACTTTGAGATATGGATAGTTAGGGTTTATAATAAGACTTGGGTTTAATAGTTAAATTGGGTTTTGAGTAACAAAATAGTACTGGTTTAGAGTTGGATTAGGGATGATTAGTTGATTTTTGGCTAATTTTATATTAATTGAAAGGTTTGTGATAAATCTCTGTTGTATGTTATTAAAGTAGGAAGTGAAGAACCCTAGGAAGTTGACTTATATTAAGCACTCTGAGACATACCTGAGCATGTCGACTGATTTGTTGATATATGTTGATTGTTAATTGTTATTGGCATCTGTTGGGAATTAATTATGCGAACTAAGTGCTAAATGTGTATAATTATGATTGAATGTTAAAGGGGTGATATATTAATTAATGCTGGATATTAGGTGGTGAAAATGGCTAAGTAATTGTAAAGGATATTATGAATGCTTAAATGTTAAGTGTATAAATTGTAACATCCCAAAATTTTAATTCCAAGTTTAATTAGGAAGACCTAAGTTAGAATTTATGAGGAAAACCATAGGAAATCATGGGTAGGAGTTAAGAGTAAGGTCTTGGAGTTAGAATTTTTCAAAATAGGAGTTTTGGACAAGGTAATTGATTACCTTGTGAGGAAGTAATCGATTACATGCCCTCTGGTAGAACCTCTTTGATGTTGCATCAATTGTAATCGATTACTCTTAAGGAGATAATCGATTATTTCAGGTGGTAATCGATTACTTGGAGGCAAAGTAATCGATTACCAATGCTCTGGTGATTGTATGATGCTGCAAAAATAATTGATTAATTGGAGGAAGTAATCGATTAAGTTTGGCAAAGTAATCGATTACTTTGGGCAAGTAATCGATTACTTTGGGCAAGTAATCGATTACTTCAGGTCTGATGCATAAAATAAAAATAAAGTAAGGGGCAGAAACATAATTTCCACCCCCTTATCCTCTATTTCAGCCACTCATCTCTCCTTCCTTATCCATAAACGCGATCCACTCTCTCTCTTCCTCCCTTTCTCTCTTCTCCTTCTCTCCTTCGTGGAAGAGGAGCTCCCATGAAGGCTTGGAGCTTCAAATCATCTTCCCCCATCATCTCAATTGAGTTCCTTCTTCCTTTAAGCCTTTAGACTCCATCTTCTAGCTAGGATCCTCCTCCTTGGTTGGTTCAAGACAAAGCTTTCTCTCTCCTTCCTCTACCACGTTTTTCTCTCCCTCTCCTCCGCTCAAACACCATAAACTACCCAAACCCTCCCTTTCAAGCCTATATTCATAAGACCCATCTTCTCCCACAAGCTCTCTCACTCGTGGTTCTCTTTCTCTTTCCTAGGGCTCCTTTCTCTCTCCTCCAATCTTGAGGAACGGAGTGGAGATCGGTCAAGAGAACTGGAGTCAAGGTAGAGCAGGGGTAAATTTAAGGTTCGTGGAGCTTTGTGTGGGCTCTCTCCTTCTCTAAGGTAAGGGGGTCACTTTTCCACACTTTGAGTTAGGGATAGTTGGGGTTTATATTAGGACTTGGGTTTAGTAGTTAAACTGGACTGTGGGTAGCAAAATAGCACCTGTCTAGAGTTGATTTAGGAATGTTGAATGTATTCTTGACTTAATTTAAAATAATTAATTGATATAATTTGGCTAAAAACCCCTTGTGTATAATGTTAACTGTAGGAAGTGAAGAACCCTAGGGAGTTGACTTATATTAAAGCACTCTGAGACATATCTGAGTATGTCGATTGTTTTGTGGTATATGTTGCTTAATGAGAGATTTCTATGTCTGCTATGTGTTAAATGAATGTTGATATGATAAATGTTTTATAATTGTTTGTTAAGGATGAATATGTTATTTGGAGAGCATGAAATTGGTTTTAAGTGCTAATTAATAGCACGTATATTAATCGGAGTAATATATGAGTCATAGTTGCAGGGCGATAAGTGTTGGAGTTGTAAATGATGTTGAGTTCTGGTGGTGGTGTGATGTTTGGAATTTAGAATGTTGTAAGTGCTTGAATGTAGATAATTGCTATTTGATGTGGATGACTAATTAAATGGTATGCATTATGTTAGTATGTTTGGTTTGATGTGTTTGACTGAAAGGAAATAATTTGAATGAATTAAAAAGGAATGGATGGTTGAATTGATCATTGGAACATTGGGACACTAGGTGTTCCTGTTAGGTGTACAAACGCCCCATTAGGGCCAAATGCCCCATCAGGCTAAAATGCCCCATTAGGTGAAAATGCCCCGTTAGGAGTCAATGTACCCAATCGATCAATTCAACGAAAACTAAAAGAATGGAAAATGTGAAAGAGACTAAAGTATGTAAATTGAATATGCCAAGAAATGTGATGAGAATGAGTATAAGATTATATGTATTAGTCCTAATGGGTGAGGCCTAGTGGATGAAAGTCCTGATGGGTGTAAAAGTCCCTAATGGGTGTACAAATGCCCTAGCAGGAGCAACCAATTCCTAGTGGTACAACTAAAAGAAATAAGTAAAAGAAAGAGATGTTGGAATGTTGCCCTCTGACCGTGAGGAGACATGTGATGTTATGTGGGGTATGTTGTTCTCTGACCGTGAGGAGACATGCGATGCTATGTTGGTGGTGTTGTTCTCTGACCGTGAGAAGACCCACGCTATTATGGTTTATAAAAAGAATATATGAAAATGATTATAGATATGTGTTTGAAAACTGATAGTATGAGTATGTGAAGCATTTTGTTAGTTCATGGCTTGGTTTAATTATTATGCTTGAGTTCCTGATATGTACTTTTTACTATCTCATAATTCACTGTGTTGTGAAAAGGTCTAACCCTTAGTGGTTATCATTTTAGGTAAATGTTGAAGGAGCTTAAGGATCAGAGTGGCGCAGAGGAAGAATTGGAAAGAAGGATCCTTTGGAACATAATGGGTAAATTGTATGCTGTGTTATGTATATTGTAATGGGAATGCCCAAAATCATTTGTGAACTTGTTTAATAAAAAGAAAATTTTAAGTCCTTCATTCTAATTATTAAACTTTTTAAGTGATATTTTTATATAAAAACAATGGGTGTTACATTTATGGTATCAGAGCAGTTCTTTCCTTCCGACCTTAGGGAAAGTGGTCCCGATCTCGCTGCGAACACTCTCATCCCAAGCTTCCTCTCCAGAGGTGAGACCCTTTTTAAGTGGAAATTTTAGTTTTTGGTGATTGGTGAAAATGTTTGATATTGGATTATGAAAAGTGTAATAATGGATAAGTCCCAGCAAAGATTGATCCTTTGGAAACACCGACCCATCAGGTGCCCTGTTAGGTGACAAGTTACCCATTAGGTTCAAATGACCCATCCAGGTGAAAATGACCTATTAGGCCCCGTAAATGACCCGTTAGGCGGGTGTAACCAATGGATCAATCTGCTGCGCAGATGATAAGAATGATGAAAATGAAGAGTGCTATGTAGAAGTAAAAGAGTTAAAATTATGTTTTAGTCCTAACGGGTGTCAACCGTGGCCTAATAGGTGAAAATGACCTGGATTGAGTGAAAATTCTAGTGGGTGAGAAATGACCTAACAGGTGCGCGAATTTCCTAATGGAGAACTGCTAATTTTTTATAACAGTAATAACCAAGGAGAATAGAATGTGATTATTTGGGAACCTAAGCCGGATCCCTTAGGGATTCAAAGAATTGCATCCTATAAGTGTGGCACTATTGTAAACAGGAAACTTGAATTGTGCAAATGGAGTTTTGTTTGAAGATGAAAATTTTAAGTTTTGAGTTAATCAAAACTGGAAGTTTCTTACAAAGGAAATCCTGCTAATCCAAACGAAGTGCATAAATTTTAACTGGATGGCGAAGGCGATTACCACTGATGGAATGTAGTGTCGGAACTGGCCAATCCGATGTTGCATTTATCGGGAGGCGACATCGTCGAAATCTCGAAGCTTATGCATCATCGAGGATTAGTAACTGATTTTCTGTGTATGAAACTTTTGCGTTAGTTCTTTTATGTTGGTTGTTTTGTTATATGCATTTATGTGTGGTTTCAATGTATGTTTATTGAGCATTTTGGTGTCAAAGTAATGGAATAGAGACTAGATATGGAATCGCATGGAATAAATGAATCATAATCTCGAATACTAATCCAATCGAGTGACTAAATTCATGACGATTAGACTAGTATTTAAGAGAACCAAAAACAATGTTTAAATTAAATTAATGGTCGAATTCCATGGCTAATCTCAATTCGAGTAACTGTGATACCAACCGGGAAAACAAGAACGAGTACCGATCGATTGGACTCGAATCACTGAACTACATCAATTTGAATTGCAACCATAAAAAAAATAGCTTTTGTCTAAATTGTGGAAACGGTTCGGATTCCATCAAAAGGTCCTCGAAATATGTTTTCACGTGGAATAGTTTAGTGTTAAAGTAGACGGAAAGAAATTAGAAGTGGAACCATGAAAATTTAACTAATTTATTGCCTCGAAACTAATCTAACCGAGTGATTTAATTCACATCGACTAGATTAGGATCTATGAAAAACAACGAAAACAATTGTATTAAATTTGTAGCTGATTCCACGACTAATTTAATTCTGATGATTTTAATACTAAACGAAAGATAAGTATGGAGTTCCTATTGATTGGATTTGAACCCCGAGTATAACCAGAAGATTTTATAAAAGGGGAAAAAGGTTTCTTTAATCAAGAAAGGGGTTGAAATTCAATCTAAAAGTCCTCGCATCACTTCAGTTTAGATTGATGTTAGTAGTTTTGCATATGTAAAGTCTATGCTTAGGTGGGGATGAGTTTAAACTTTTGAAAATGTTTTCAAGCAATTTTGAAACTAAGAGCTTTTTGATTTCCATCCCCATGCTTGAAAGTTCCAAACTATTTTCCACTAAGCATTGACTAAAGATGTTGCTTTTGGAATAGGTGTTCAGGATAGAATTGATTAGGTTTGTGCACCTTTGATTGACTTATGTGCTTGATATTAATATAGGATAAATGAATTTTGTTTGATGCTTGTGAGTGGAGGTTATGATTTATGTTTGTTTGATAATGTGAGTGTTTAAAATGAATTTCGAATGGTGCACCAAACCATAAATCATTCCAAATAGATCATGAGGTCGCACGTCAAATTTTTATAACATCGTAAGAAAAGCAAGGATTCTTAAGTAATCGAGAAGTGAATTAACTAAATTGTTTTTAACCAAGTCACACTTCGATTAAATAGGAACCTTTCTTACGCGACTCAAATCAATTCGGAATGCAACTCAATTTTCAAACTTGAAGTCAAAGGGAATGTAATTGTGTCAACTTTTGAAGATGAACTAAACTAAATTTTTCTAAGTCCAAGGCATAATCCCTTTTTCTTTGAGTTTACCAATCGTGAGTGATCCCTCATTCCTTCATCTAGGTTCTTATGGAATTAGATGGAGGTAACTCTTTATGGTAAGGTGCATGATTAAAAGTTTTATTGAAGTTTCCAGTGAAACTAATTGTTCCTCATCAAGAGAGGAACTGAATTTCCAAAGAATTTTGATTTTTTTAAAAGTGAAATTGTTTTACTAAGTGTTTTGCTAGTATAGGATCTTCTTTTTAAATTTTAAATCCCCATACTTAGTGATTGTTCAAACCTAAAATTTTTAAAAGATATATGTGTTTGTGGTTAGGTGATTGTTGGGGAAATCAGGGTTTTCATATAAGTGGAGAAACTAAGTTTTTGGATTTAGGATATTTGTTTGACTCGGAAATCTTGGCCTAAACACCCTAAGGTTAAATCTTTGTTCATGTAACATTTCAAGCCAATGGGGAGCAAATTAATGTTTTAACTAAAATGAATTTAACTTGCTCTGATTGGTTTGACAATCTTACACAACCTTGGGCTAAGTTTAGGTGTTGTCCCATTAAATTTTGAGGCCAATTGGAGTTTGCCTATTATTTTTAAGAATATTTGACGTAGGTTCACGCCCGACCATTACAAATTTTTGACAAGTGGTTGTAGGGTTAAAAGTGAACCTAATGAACTATGATTGACTTGAAAATTTACCTTGATGTACTTTTATGTACATGGACACTATTTTCAAATTTTTCAAAACCTTGGGAAATTGAATTGTTGAAATGCTTTTTTATTGCAAACCATAAAGGTCCTTTTCCCCGAACCCTGTTTTAACCGATTTTCAAATGTGTGATGATTGTGATGAATGTGTGTGTAGAGGCAAGTCTTAGTCCTAAGTTAGACAAGGGTTAGCTTAGGGAGAAGTAGGATTGAACCATGTTTAGGTTTGAAGTGTAAGATGTTGTGGTCTGTCGTTGTGAATGTTTGAACCTTGAATGGTGTCTATATGACTCATGTTTGATTGAATGATGGATGTGGTTGATTAGGGCTTAGATATAGGACATAAGTGGTAGGTTTTGGAGTTATATTATAATCAACCCAGGCGGATATTAGTGTTTAGAGTGTAGTGGTACCCTTTCCAAACCTCTGGGAGTCTTGTCAGTAAGACTCCTGAAAGTTTTAACGGAAGGAAGAGTAAACCTTAGCAAATCTAATAGAGCCTCCACATCGAGACTTACCAAAATTTAACCGTAGTCGATACTCTTCAATGAGTGCAAGCGTTTAGGGCGTACTCAAGGTAAATAGTATGCCAATTCCAAGTGGGGGAGTAGAACCAAAGTGAAGTAAGTAGTGTAGCTTAGAAACCCTTCTTCCGGGATGGTTCTCCATGTGAAGGAAGTTGAACGGAATTTCGGGGACGAAATTCCAATAAGTGGGGGAGAATTGTAACATCCCAAAATTTTAATTCCAAGTTTAATTAGGAAGACCTAAGTTAGAATTTATGAGGAAAACCATAGGAAATCATGGGTAGGAGTTAAGAGTAAGGTCTTGGAGTTAGAATTTTTCAAAATAGGAGTTTTGGGCAAGGTAATCGATTACCTTGTGAGGAAGTAATCGATTACATGCCCTCTGGTAGAATCTCTTTGATGTTGCATCAATTGTAATCGATTACTCTTAAGGAGATAATCGATTATTTCCGGTGGTAATCGATTACTTGGAGGCAAAGTAATCGATTACCAATGCTCTGGTGATTGTATGATGCTGCAAAAATAATCGATTAATTGGAGGAAGTAATCGATTAAGTTTGGCAAAGTAATCGATTACTTTGGGCAAGTAATCGATTGCTTCAGGTCTGATGCAGAAAATAAAAATAAAGTAAGGGGCAGAAACATAATTTCCACCACCTTATCCTCTATTTCAGCCACTCATCTCTCCTTCCTCATCCATAAACGCGACCCACTCTCTCTCTTCCTCCCTTTCTCTCTTCTCCTTCTCTCCTTCGTGGAAGAGGAGCTCCCATGGAGGCTTGGAGCTTCAAATCATCTTCCCCCATCATCTCCATTGAGTTCCTTCTTCCTTTAAGCCTTTAGACTCCATCTTCTAGCTAGGATCCTCCTCCTTGGTTGGTTCAAGACAAAGCTTTCTCTCTCCTTCCTCTACCACGTTTTTCTCTCCCTCTCCTCCGCTCAAACACCATAAACCACCCAAACCCTCCCTTTCAAGCCTATATTCATAAGACCCATCTTCTCCCTCAAGCTCTCTCACTCGTGGTTCTCTTTCTCTCTCCTAGGGCTCCTTTCTCTCTCCTCCAATCTTGAGGAACGGAGTGGAGATCGGTCAAGAGAACTGGAGTCAAGGTAGACCGGGGGTAAATTCAAGGTTCGTGGAGCTTTGTGTGGGCTCTCTCCTTCTCTAAGGTAAGGGGGGTCACTTTTCCACACTTTGAGTTAGGGATAGTTGGGGTTTATATTAGGACTTGGGTTTAGTAGTTAAATTGGACTGTGGGTAGCAAAATAGCACCTGTCTAGAGTTGATTTAGGAATGTTGAATGTATTCTTGACTTAATTTAAAATAATTAATTGATATAATTTGGCTAAAAAACCCCTTGTGTATAATGTTAACTGTAGGAAGTGAAGAACCCTATGGAGTTGACTTATATTAAAGCACTCTGAGACATACCTGAGTATGTCGATTGTTTTGTGGTATATGTTGCTTAATGAGAGATTTCTATGTCTGCTATGTGTTAAATGAATGTTGAAATGATAAATGTTTTATAATTGTTTGTTAAGGATGAATATGTTATTTGGAGAGCATGAAATTGGTTTTAAGTGCTAATTAATAGCACGTATATTAATTGGAGTAATATATGAGTCATAGTTGCAGGGCGATAAGTGTTGGAGTTGTAAATGATGTTGAGTTCTGGTGGTGGTGTGATGTTTGGAATTTAGAATGTTGTAAGTGCTTGAATGTAGATAATTGCTATTTGATGTGGACGACTAATTAAATGGTATGCATTATGTTAGTATGTTTGGTTGCATGTGTTTGACTGAAAGGAAATAATTTGAATGAATTAAAAAGGAATGGATGGTTGAATTGATCATTGGGACATTGGGACACTAGGTGTTCCTGTTAGGTGTACAAACGCCCCATTAGGGCCAAATGCCCCATCAGGCTAAAATGCCTCATTAGGTGAAAATGCCCCGTTAGGAGTCAATGTACCCAATCGATCAATTCAACGAAAACTAAAAGAATGGAAAATGTGAAAGAGACTAAAGTATGTAAATTGAATATGCCAAGAAATGTGAAAACCTACACTCGGTGGGTGAAACAACTAGGAAACACTAAGAGAACACCTAGAAGGGGGGGTTGAATAGGTGTTGGGTAAACCTTGAAAGATTTTCGCAAGAAACAAATCAAAACGATTAAAACAAATTATTTTCTTGAAAATTCTTTAGCCTTAATCGATTAATGACATGAATTAATCGATTAATGCCTCTGTACATTGAAAAATCATTTTTCAATCAAATACGAAAATCAATCAATTAACACATATAACCAGAGATTTAGCGGAAACAATTAATACCTATATTCTTATAGATTAACCTAGTTATGAAAATGATTTTTCCCAAATCAATTTTGCACAATTAAGATTCAATTCAATCAATTATGAAAAATCACTTTTTCTAGGTTTTCAACCAAGAACACAATTAAAGACTTGAATTGTAAAGAGTAGAGAGTTTAGAGATACGACCCAGTGATTTATCCTGGTTCACTTTCATCCACTTGAAAGCTACTCCAGTCCCCTCTTCAACCAAGAGAGATTCTTCACTATGAGGAATTAGAGTTTCTCAAATTACAAGTAAATGCCTCACAAGACTCCCTTCTTGCTAGCCTACAAGAGATACCACACCCTTGCCTTGTAACCCTATTGATATCTAATCTAACCTCTTCTCTTGCTTGCCGATACCCCACAACAAGACTTCCAATGCTTGCTTCACTACAAGACTTCCAATTGCTTGTTAACACAACAAGGCTTCCAAGTGCTTGATGAAATGTCACACCAAGACTTCCAATATAACTTTGCTTGATTCACAACCAAGACTTCCAATTGTTGTAGATAGCTTGCCTCTTGCAAAGATTACAACCAAATGAAAACAAAATAACAATCCTATGAATCTCTTTCAAAATCTATGAAAATATCAACATGAGAGATTCAAGGTTCTTGATCAAAGAATGTAAAAGTTAAAACTTTGATCTTGAGAAAGTGAGAGAGAATAGAGTGGCTTTGATTCTTTGTAAAATTGATATAAAAATGATAGGTAATTGTAATAATGATTCACAAAGGTTAGAAATAGGTTTATATAAAATACCCAAAAGTTAGGAATGGTTAGAAGTGCTTTTGAGAAGTGAAAACTCATTTAAAAACAGTAACTGCTCGTGTTAATCGAGTAACAAAGTCACTACTCGAGTAATCAGTGTAATAAGTGTTCACTACTCGAGTATTTAAGTTTCTACTCGAGTATTTACGTAAGGCTGAATAATTCTACTCGAGTAATCAGCCCCTTAATCGAGTATTTGCGCAAGTCTGCAAAATTCTACTCGAGTAATCAAGTGGCTAATCGAGTAGTCAGTTCAAAAAACACTTAAAAACTTGTTTTCTCAAAAACTAAACCTTTTCTTTCAAACCTTTAAGCCACCTATTGATTTTAGGCAAAGTGAATACTCAAAATATGATAAAATCATGCAATCAAAAGAGATTCACTACCCTCTAAGAACTCTACCCAAACTCATAAACTAAGAGACTTGTGAGGCAAAAGATAAAACAATAAAACATAAACTACCAAACTAAGTCTTCATGAGTTGGCTCTCTCTTCATCACTTGATGTTTGTTGTTGCTTGTTGAGCTTGAACTTGATCAACACATTGAAGCTTGTTCAAAACCTTTTGGCATTTATCAAAACATTCTTCATGAATCTTACAAGAAATGTGATGAGAATGAGTATAAGATTATATGTATTAGTCCTAAGGGTGAGGCCTAGTGGGTGAAAGTATTGATTGGTGTAAAAGTCCCTAATGGGTGTACAAATGCCCTAGCAAGAGCAACCAATTCCTAGTGGTACAACTAAAAGAAATAAGTAAAAGAAAGAGATGTTGGCATGTTTTCCTCTGACCGTGAGGAGACATGTGATGTTATGTGGGGTATGTTGTCCTCTGACCGTGAGGAGACATGCGATGCTATGTTGGTGGTGTTGTTCTCTGACCGTGAGAAGACCCACGCTATTATGGTTTATAAAAAGAAGATATGAAAATGATTATAGATATGTGTTTGAAAACTGATAGTATGAGTATGTGAAGCATTTTGTTAGTTCATGGCTTGGTTTAATTATTATGCTTGAGTTCCTGATATGTACTTTTTACTATCTCATAATTCACTGTGTTGTGAAAAGGTCTCACCCTTAGTGGTTATCATTTTAGGTAAATGCTGAAGGAGCTTAAGGATCAGAGTGGCGCAGCGGAAAAATTGGAAAGAAGGAAATTGTATGCTATGTTATGTATATTGTAATGGGAATGCCCAAAATCATTTGTGAACTTGTTTAATAAAAAGAAAATTTTAAGTCCTCCATTCTAATTATTAAACTTTTTAAGTGATATTTTTATATAAAAACAATGGGTGTTACATAAATTCGTGATTAAGTGTACAATAATTGCTATCTAAAGGTGTGCATGTTTATTGGAAATGCGTGAAGTTGTTATTGGGTGCTAAATGTAGATTTGTTATGGCAATGAGTATGTGAATTGTAAATGGATGAGTTGGAAATGTGATGATTAAGGAAAAAGGAAACTTGATGCGGGAATTGATCAATTGGGGCACCGAAACACTATGTAACCGGCTAGGTGTTCCAATTACCTGTTAGGGCCAATTACCTGTCAGGCTAATTACCCAGTAGGCCAAACCGCCCTGTTAGGCGCCGGTGCGACCTATGGATCAATTCCCCGCTAAAGTGAATGGAATGGTATATTGTACATAGTCCTAACAGGTTATGGCCTAGCTGAGTGCAAAGTCCTAGACAGGTGCCCAAAAGTCCCTAGACAGGTTTTCCAATTACCTAGCGGGTGCTCAAAATCCTAGTGGTGTACATAAAAAGGAATAAGGTTGGTATGTAGATCTCTGACCTGAGGTTACATACATTTTGAATAGGGTTGGTATGTAGATCTCTGACCTAAGGTTACATATAATGGAAATGGAAATGGAAATGAATATTGGGAATCTGGAACCAGGAATTGAATGTGATGTATTTTGTTAGTTCATTGCTTGATTTGATTATTATTCTTGAGTTTCTATTATGAACTATTTACTATCTTGTAATTCACTATGTTGTGAAAAGGTCTCACCCTTAGTGGTTAACATTTTAGGTGGATGCTAAGGAGCTTGAAGATCAGAGTGTCGCAGTGGAAGAGTGGAAAGATGGAAACTCTATTTTGTGCTATGTATATTGTGATTGGATGCCCAAAAATCATTTGTAAATTTGTTTTGTGAATGAAATTTTTGAGTTCCTTATTTTAACAATAAACTTTTATTTGCCAATTTATAAATAAGAATCGGGGTGTTACATTGAGTCTGGGAAGACTTTTTGTTTGTCCAGATCTGATGACATTTCTATCTTCTCCAATAACTAGAAGACTGATATTCGGGACAGCTTTTCCCTTCCAGATCTTTGTCTTCTCCTCTGTCCAGTGGCTCTACCTCCTCAGATCTGAGATTCTTTGTCGCCGAACTGTGCTTACTTCTGGCATCGATGAGATAGTTATCTTGGAAACAAAGGCTGTTGAATCTCTTGTTAGAGTTCGAAGCTGGATGTTGATGATGATCCTGATCCTCGGGGAGTTTGCTGTTATGGCTGAGTATCTAGTCTTTTCTAGAAATCTTTATTGTATGAAAAATATGTGCTTTGTTATTGTACTGTTAGATCTACTTGTACTATTTCCTGTTATGGAATGAATTACATATTTTCCTCTAAAAAAAGGTTTATGGGAAAGATTAACCACATTTTGTCCAAGGTCTAAACAAATACTTTAATTTGGATTTCTTCAGCTTTATTCCTTAAATTTTTTTTTTGTTAAGGACTTACACGATATATTCATTTGTAGATTTTTGTTCCAATTAATCAAGAAAATACACATTGGATCCTACTAGTGGTGGATGTATAAAGCAGAAGAAGCTCGTACTTCTGGATTTAGCACTAGATCCTGACACAAAAGGACAAGAGAGAAGGAGGAGACTAGCAAAGAGAATGGTAATGTACACTAACAATTCTCACCAAAGTTTCTATTAATGATCAACTATTTTTACCATCATTTATTTTTCTGTAGGCACTTAAACTAGATGACATGTTTGACCATCCCTCCTTTTTATGACTGTCTTACACCAAAACTCTTCATATGAAATTTTGTACTGGTGGAGACTGTTGGCATAGGCCGACAACGACTTGGATCGTAAGACATTAAAAAAAATTAAATAATACTTTTTTATTAGTTCTATATTCAACATTTAATAATATTTGTATCTTGTGTGTATTATCATTGCAGTATTGATTGTGGGATTTGGGTATCAAAGTGGATGATTGAAGGTTTATAGGACAATGTGATTTGGGTCTAATATATGATGTTTTTGGGCTTAATTTCACTTCCTTTTACTATGATTTTGACTTGTTTCTCTGGTAAATATAGGTTGTTTTTGTTAATTTTAGGATTTTTATTAGAAGTAGAGTCCTTTAAACGTTTTGATCCGTTTTGGGTATGTTTCAGGTACTTTTTTAGCTTAATTGAAGAAAAGAATTATCAAGCTGGAAAGAGCATAAGAAGACCTTGAAAATGGCGAAAGAACGGAGCGAAACAGAGACAGAAGAGGCATCACACGCTCAGGCATGCAGATCCGTGCGCCCAGGCGTGCATGCCACATTAACCACCACTCATCAGACCTGGCGCGCCCAAGCTTGGAGCCTGGTGCGCCCAGGCGCGCGACACCCGATCAGGCCCAATTGGGCCAATTTCAGAGTGTTTTCGAAGGATTCTCTTAGGATTTTGTGTATTATTATTTATATTATGATTAGTGACTAGGTTAGCAACTATGGTAGAAGGGAGATTGCACACTTTGGAAGCATTTAAAGGAGGAATTCATTGAAGCTTGAAGATTCGAATCAGTTTTAGTGGTAATTTAGGAATGAATTCCATTATTATTGCTTTGTTTCTTCCTTCTATTATGTGTAACTAAAACCCTTGTGTTAGGAATATGGTGGATTTGCATGGATAGTTTGTTTTAATTTATGAATTAGTGTTTTTCCAGTTTTAAATCAAGTGTTTGGTTGTGTTTTTATTGTTATGCATGAACCTGATCAATTATGTTTTGGATCTCTAAATCTTAAATTGGAAAATTAGGATTTAGAACAGGCCTTGCAATCAAACGGTATAACTATCCAACTTGTAGGAATACTTTTGGATTCTTATGCAACTTTTCATAAATTCACTGTTTTAATTAAGGCTATTCAATGGTTTAATTTCTTAAGGGATTAAGAATTATCAAATTGGATAATAAACAGTAATTACACAAGAGGAATCTAGTAATTGCTAATTTAGGAATTTGTTATTGATTTAAAGGAAAAACAATAATTCAGAATTATTAAACGATGTCTGCAATGAAACTAAGTTCCTAACCACTTTTCTTCCACTGCAAACTTTATTCTTTTAAATTTTCAGTATTTATTCTATTTTTAATTTTATTCTCAAATCAGTTTTAAAAGTAATTTAGTTAATAGATTTGATTTAGAACTACTCTTAGGTGAAAATAGTTGAACAATTTGCAATCTTCGTGGGACGATAATTTTACTTTCATTATATTACTTTTGTACGATCTAGTATACATGCTAGAGAGTCCAACAAGTTTTTGGCGCCGTTGCCGGGGGTTGAAATTTGTTTCAATTAGTTTTCGGTACTTAGTGGTAGTTTTAGGTAAAATTTATTTTTTTAGTGTTCTTGTCTCGACAGGTAGTGCATAATCTTTTTGTTGTTTTTGTGCTCTGCAGGTAACACTATCTATTTGAGTGCAAAGAGGAAGAAGAAACTAGCACAAGAGGGGAAGGAACAAAATTTGAAGATGGCCGGAGGAGGAGGATCTCACGAATCCTCTCCGCCTCCTCCTCCCCGGAAGACCTTAGCGGAATATGCAACTGTGGACCCGGATTTCTGTGCTTCCAGCATAGTCAGGATGTGACACCCTTGTTTTTATATCTTGAAAATAATAAATATTTTCAAATATAGAATACTTGCTATCCGAAAATTTGTTCTAGAAAATTTTTCCTTTTTAACTTATACTTGCTCAATTATAAACACCTTTAACATTGACGAATAATTTGAATTCGGCTTAATAGTACCTTAATTACAAAAGTCTCTTGAGACAACGCCTTTTTAATATAATAAAACATATCCGTAGCGTTGATTAAAAACTTATTAATTGTCTCTTGAGTTTAATCGGTTTTGTAGAACATAAACTTATTTGTCGAATCCTTTTTAACAAAAATCAGAGTATGCGGAAGTAAAAATAATACTTGTGGGGCACTGCTGAGGTAAAACACCATATATATATATCATAAGATAAACACCCCCACCAGTATCAAAGTAGCAAGTATCAAAGTCGAGATAGCAAGTTTTAGTGAAACATATACATAACTAGCTGCTCCAAATAAACCTCACTCTAAGACCTCTCAAGAATATGTACAATATATAACAAGGTCAAAATAGAAGTCCCAGAGCAAGTCATCCATGTCCTCAGCAGCTCCTCTGATCCTCTGCAGCTCTATCCCTAGACCTAGGATCCAAAACATCTATGCTATGCAAGCCCCTAGGAACCAGCAGGTCCACCTCTAGTAGAAACAGTAGGCTCGACAGGCACCTCCTCCTCGTCCTCATCCTCAACGGGGTCCTCCTTGACCTCGCCCGACTATGCAGAGACCCCACCACTGGGCCTAGGATCTGCAGAAGCAGTCCTCTCAAAGTCAGCCGGACCAGGAGAATGAGTCTTCTCAGTAACAACTCTATGTGAAGAAGGATGAGTACGAGTGGCAGATCTAAAACGAAAACTATGAAATCGACGCACTGGTCGAGCCGGGGGTGGTCCTCTATATGAGTAAAAGGGTGGAACATGCATAGTATAGACTATAGGGATCCTAAACCTACGAGGTCGCACCCGAACCAAAGGGTTAGGGTGGTAGAGAGTAATCTCCACCTCTCCCTCAAAGGTGGCTCGGTGCTCCTCGTAAGTCCATATACCACTAGGGATAGAACGTATCTCGATGTAGGCTAGGTATCTGGCCATCACCCAAAACAGGGCAGAGGGAGTAAGTATACACATATACATAATCAATAAAGACTAAAATACAAACACAAGTATATCATGGACAGACAATAATTCAAGTACATATGAGCACACCAATTTTCAACATTATATCTCTTATAATGTAGGTGGCATGATGCATGATTTCCATCCACAACTGAGGCCTCCAATACTAATCCATCTCGGACGTCCATCTAATACACCAATGTGTTCCCAGAACACTAACATACGTTCCCAGAACGTATGGCAAACCATACTTGGAAAAACAAACATCACTCCCAGAGTGTGCATTACGTTCCCAGAACACATAAAAACCATGTCCCAGACACTGGCCACATTCCCAGAATGTGTCATCAAGTAGGTTTCATCAATTTGGTACTCCCAGAGTACCCTCCTCATATTCCCAGAATATGACAATCGTTTCTTGCCAACCTATTTTCCATTCTCTATGAATGAATGCACAATTACTAAGGTTGGTTTTTATCTTTAATTTAATTATTGTGATTTAGAAATATCTCATTTCCTCTTTTGAATGATTAATTTGAGGTATAACCTTTGGCATGAAAATTCATCCCTGAATTATCTTAAAAACATGCCATTAGACTTGGATTGGGAAAAACTTAACCAATGGTATCAAACTTTTCACTTAAAAGACTCAACTTTTATTTTTCAGTTTCAGGTACTAACCGGTTACAGTTCCAGAATAACCGGTTAGAATTACAAACCTGAACCTACTAACCATTGAAATTCAGAAAATCATTTTTCTTGAATTCTCTACCCAATCCATAAACAGAGTCTTAGCATTGTTATATACCTCAAACCCCACTGATTTCATCATTCAAAAGTCTAAATCACAATTCAATTTCAATTAAGCATAATTTCCACTTGAAATTATCTTTTAACCATAAGGTATTGACTCATCGATTACAATCTGAAACAAACAGTGTTCATTGACATGATTTCAGATTGGTTTCCAATGAAATTAGAGTATAGACTTGAGTGCAAATGGTATGAACTCTGGACCAATTTCAGAAAATCATTTTCTTTGAAAACTAACAGTATCTAACCGGTTACAGATTCAGAATAACCGGTTAGATTCTGCAGAATGTACACTGCAGAAAGGGGTTTTGCATACCATTTTCTACCATGCTCAAATCTAACCAATTTCAGTCATAAATAGAGTTCACATACCTTAAAATAAACATGTTTAACCATAGAAAACATATTCATTTTTTATGCATTCAATTTAGAGCATCAAATTGCATATAACTCAACATAAACACAACTTGATATCACAAAACTCATAATAAGCATTTAGATTTTGTTTCAACCATCAAAATCACTTGCATGCATACTACCAAACTTGCTCAAAAAGAATTGAGCTGCAGAAATGGCCTCCAAGCCTTTTTACATATTTATGTAATGCCCTTTTGAGTCTTGGTTGACTCAAATCCTAAAACACTTAATTTTAGCCTTAATCTAGTATAAGGTAAACTTCTCCCATACCTTTAGGTCGTGTTTGATGAGTGAAATCACTGACTTTTGCAAGAAATCCACAAGAACCTCAAACTCTGTCCTCAGCCAACATAGGTCCAACATGGTTCAAAAACCAGAGATTTTGATGCATGAAAAGGTCATATAATTTGGGGGAAATGGTTAGGACTTGTTGTATGCAACATGCACTAAAGAAACAAAGTGATTTGAGGTCCAAAGAATGCTTGAGCTTACCAAAATCGAAGCTCAAAGAGCTCCACGAATTTGAAACAGAGATGACAGGTTCACAGCCTCAACTTCGCGGTTTGATTTCTCCTTGCTCAGGAACTTCCAACTCACAAACTTTATATCTATGTAAAGCCCTTGATTAAAGCTTTACAACAATGTATCACTCAAATCCTAACTCACATGCACTAGGAAGAATCGAAAGGAGGAATTCAGGAACCCTAAGAACAGAGTTTCAACACTTAACTCAGAAGATCAACCCAAATTCATCAACAATTCGGGTTTTTATAGAGAAATCAAGCTTGCATGCATGAGGACGCGTGTTTCCCACTAATCCTGGGCTGAATTCGTGGCAAATTAGTGGATTAATCAAGTGATTACTCATCAAAATGCACTAACCCAGTTTCTGGGTTCATCGACTAACCTGTTACAGGGCACATCTAACCGGTTACATTAGTGTAAAATTTAAAAATTAATACTTTTAAAACCTTTCCCTCCAAGAACCTTTCTAATATTACATTTAGGTCCTCACCCAAGGACTAAAATGCAATATCTATATTTCTGTATATACTTATCATATAAAAATACCTTCACCTATTTTTATATTTCAAGGCTAATTAAATACAAAACATAAACTTGGAAGATTTATATTAATTAATAATAAAACTTTATTTGTTATTAATTTCCTTATTATCCGGGAGACGAAAATTAGGGGTGTTACACTACTCCCCCACTTAAAAGGAATTTCGTCCCCGAAATTCTAACTTACATAAACAACTCAGGGTATCCCTGACGCATCTTATCCTCTAATTCCCATGTAGCTTCAGACACGTCGGCATTTTCCCAGATGACCTTGACTAAAGGTATCTTTTTTCCCCTAAGTTGCTTAACTTCACGATCTTCTATCCGGACTGGTCTAGCTTCAAAGGTAAGGTTTTCCTTCAAAGTTAGATCATCAGGTTGAATTTTCAAAACAACTGATGGGTCCTGCACATATTTCTTTAATTGAGAAACATGAAAGACATTATGCAAGTTTGAAAGAGAGGGTGTTAAAGCTATTTGATAGGCAACAAGACCAACTCTCTTGAGGATTTGGTATGGACCTATAAACTTAGGTGAAAGCTTTCGGGTTCTCAAGGCTCTACTGATTCCTTTCATCGGAACTATCCGAAGAAACACATGGTCGCCTTCCAAAAACTCTACAGGTTTTCTCCTCTTATCAGTATAACTCTTCTGCCGACTCTAAGCTGCTTTTATCTTTTCCTAAACCATTTTAATCTTCTCAGTTGTCTGCTGCACAATTTCTGGTCCAACAACTAAGTTCTCCCCCACTTGAAACCAGCATAGCGGGGTTTGGCATTTCCTTCCATACAAAGCTTCAAACGGTGTCATTCCGATGCTTGTGTGATAACTGTTGTTGTATGTGAATTCTGCAAGAGGTAACACTTGATCCCAACTTCCTTGCTCCTCAAGTGCACAAGCCCTCAATATATCTTCCAAAGACTGAATAGTTCTCTCCGTTTGACCATCCGTCTGTAGATGATACGCAGAACTCAACTTTAAGCTTGTTCCCATAGCGTTATGCAAACCCTTACAGAACTGTGAAGCAAACCTGGGATCCCAATCCGACACAATACTTTGAAGGCACTCCGTGTAGACGAACTATCTCCTTAATGTAGATCTGGGTAAGCTTATTAAAGTTAACACGTTGAAGCTTTACTAAAAGGGAACTTTAGCTTGGAACTCGAAGCAAGCTAAGTTCGAAATCGTTTACTTAAAATTCATAAATCATAGTCAAATGAAATTAGAGCCATTGTCCCTTCAATAAAATAGTATGGCTTTTTGTTGAGAATACATTAACTTTCAAAACCAACATAATCGTCAATAATTCATTAAAGTCAAGTAGTTTTAATCGAATCGCAAAATCAAATACTAATGATACTTGACTCTATAAATTCAAAACTGAAGGAGCATTCTTTGTTCAATAATAAGTTAAAATCATGTTTTCTAAGCCCAAATAACTACACTCCCTTTCAATTCGAATTTAAAGCCCAAAGTATTAACCTGAATTAACGTATGCCGAATACATCAGGTTTCTAATTAACCGGTGTATTGTTTAGTTTAGGGACAATCCACCCAACTAAACTACAGCTCGATTACTTAGGAACCCAACACATTTTAAGCGAAACACTTTTAAAATCAATTGTTCGACATACCAATTAATCTGATATTATCAAGCATTAAATCAACCAAATCGAAATAGTTATCACCACCAAAATATTTAACATTAATATAACCCATAATATCATTTACTTTCTCCAAAACAATAATAATGTCCAAAACAGTTTAACACTAAATAATTATTACCAATACTAGTATAATTAGTATTATTATTAAAACACAATATAGGGCAGTTAGAAAAGTATTAGGGATTTACCCTCAACTTGATTTTGAGTAGCAGAGCAACCCCAAACGGGTTCAGTTCAGACCCATTCCAATCACCTTGACCCAATCACATGGTAGCAGCATCAAGGACACGCAAATGGTGCAAGGACCAAGGCTGGGACAACATCTCTCCATGGCTGCGGACAACAGAGCACGGCGAGGGTGGCGGTTCAGTTCGCATCGGGATGAGAACCACACCGAGAGCTTCGATCCCGGTGATGGCGGCGCTCCTGGTTTGCGATTCACAAAGCCCCCCATCATGGCGGTTCGCGACTGAGGTTCAACGGGGGTAGCGAGTGGCGACGAAACGGTTTCGGCGACGGCGTGGCCCAGGGAGAGCGAACGAGAGAGAGAGTGCGACCGAGAGAGAAAACGCACGAACCGGAGTGGGGAAAGAGATGTTGGTGGCATCCTCCATGGCCACAGCGATGACCACGAGCGACGACGGTTCTTCCTTGGCCAGGAGGGAGTCGCGATTCGCGACCGGTTTTAGAGGGAGCGCACTCGCGCGCGTACCGACAAGGAGAAAGAGATGAAGGCAGTGATGGTGTGTGGTGGCGGCGAGTGGCGGCTTGAACGGGACTGACGGGAGGAGGAGGGGATAGAGGAGAGAGAGAACACCGGGGAGAGAGAGACATTGAGAGGGAGGGTGGCGACTCATGTAGGAGAAGAAGGAAAGAGGGTTTCCTCCTTATGCACAATACACACACACGTACAACCCCTTCTTTTTTTTAAACATATATATTTATTTATTAATTTATTAGTTATAGTAAATATATTTTTAAGAATCAAATATTTGAAAACACTAAACATAATTCTTTGTTGAATATATAAAAGTTAAGTGAAGTGTTCAAAATGTTTAGCATTATTAAAATATGATAATTTTTCCTTAAAAGAATTCACTTTAAATATAATTAAATACTCTTCGTAGTTAACATAACGTATTTTATAAAAATACCCAACACCTAAATGATTGATTTCAAGAAACAATTATTTAATTTGATAAAACTTTTAATTTATTATGCTAAAGAAATCCGAGTGTTCCAAATTTTGATATTTCCTAATACTTTTGTAGCACTAAAAGGAACCTTAATCTGTTATTCCTAAACTTTATTATTGTTATTATTATTACTTAAATCTATTACTATTATAATTATACTTGGGATTAGAATTCGGGATGTTACACAGTCACCCTTCGAAGTGGCAAGTCATATGAGGAGCCACTAAAGAAGGATGATGCAACTGAGTTTGAGAAGAAGGAAGAGGAGCAAAAGCAACCAAGTGGAGGAGGCTCAACTGCAATGCAACAAACGCAGGATCCACCTGTGGATCTCGAGAAAGAGAAAGGCACACCCAAACTAGCACCACTATCTCCAAGGATTCCTTATCCTCAGAGGTTGAAGAAAGAGGACGACCAGAAGCAATTCTCCAAATTCTTGGAGATGTTACGGAAGGTGCAGATTAACATCCCATTTGCAGAGGCTATCTCACAAATGCCTTTGTATGCGAGATTCATGAAGGAGTTCCTGACAAAGAAGAAGTGGATGCTCACTGAGGAGACATTCTTGATAGCAGAGAAGTGCAGCAGCATCATCAAATCCAACCTTCCACCAAAGCTGAAGAATCCAGGTAGCCTCACCATTTCAGTTAGCATAGGCAAGGAGTACTCAGGTAAGGCTCTCTGTGACTTAGGAGCTAGCGTAAATATTATGCCATTGTCTTTGTGTGAAGCACTAAATTTAGGATAGGTTAAGCCTACCCCGACATTACGTCAGTTAGTTGATAGAACCACCCTCCGCCCATATGGAGTGGTCAAAGATATTCTGGTTAAGGTGAAAGATTTTATCCTGCCCTTGGATTTCATGATCTTAGATGTAGAAGATGATGAAAATGTTCCTCTAATTTTTGGAAGGCCATTCTTGGCCACAGCAGGGGCAATGATTGATGTGCTTAGGGGAGAAGTAATTCTCCGAGTGAATGGTGAGCAAACTACAATTAAAATTTTTGAAAAACCACCAATCACCACAGAGAACTTCGCTCCTCTCATGTGCATTCAGCACTCGAATGGAGAGAGTGTTGGAAAGAAGTGGAAAAACAAGGTGTCACCCTTGAAAGGATCTTGGCAACCACCCTAACCTCTGAAAAGAGGTGACCCGTCAGGCTCGTGACGTTAAACAAGCGCTTGTTGGGAGGCAACCCAATGTTAAGTAGCTCCCTTAGATTTTATTTTTTTTAGGGTAGTTTAGTTTTAGGTAGTTTCATTAAAAAAAATGAAGTCACAGGTCAAGCCACGCCTAGGCGTGGAGAGGGTGTAGAATCTAAGTTTGGGGTGTGACTCCATTTGCTCCCATTAGTTTCCAATATGTCACCCCAGACCTAGTACTTCGCAAAAATAATGTCCTATTTTTCTAGGTAGTTTTTAATTTTTATTTTGTAGTTTTAGGTTAGATTAGTTTGCTTGAGGACAAGCCAACCTCTAAGTTTGGGGGAGTGGACAAAATAAAAAATTTTCTGACTTGAATTTTTCTTCCATATTTGATGTTGGTTTGTGTTCTTGGTAGAAGTAGGTAATTATTCTAGACTTAGGACTGATTTTTTGATGATAGGTGTAAATACTTAGTTTAGGATTAGACTCATTGATTTCTGACAATAGTTGATTAAGCTGTAAATATTTTTGAGATCTGATTATTTTGACAAACTTTTTTGAGAATTTGCGATTAGTGAATTGACCTTTAGCTTAGTGAGTTATTTGAGCCTAAACACAGAAGGGGTATGTGATTATTGAATTAATTTTGATTTGAAACCCCTATTTTTTTCATTAGTGTGTTCACTTTGGCTTTGTGTTCTAGAACTTGACCGGTGACCATTTTGAGATTGATAATTGATTGAATGCATTAAGATGATTAAGGCATTTAGGATGTGTTTTTGTGGCCTTCAGATGATTTGTATTGATATATTTCCTTTAGTTGCCCATTTTGAGCCTAATGGAATTATGATTTTTCTTTGGTACCCTGCATTGATTGCATATTCTTTGTGAGTACCTTAGGAATTTTGAATGAGCGATTAAGAGGAATGAATAAGAAAAAATGAATGAATGGTACAAAATATTGTGAATCTACTTCTCTTCCATGAATGAAATAAATAAAAAAATAAAAAAGTGGAATTTGGAAGAGAGTAGAAGAAAAGAAACTGAAAAGAAAAGAAGTATGAAATTGATTGTGAGTTGAGTTGTGCTTATGTTGTATTCATTGCTCATTCATGATTTCAAGGGAAATTTGTTTTTGCAATTTAGCCCTTAGTTTTATCCCTTCTTTCTTTTATCCCACCTAACACTTTTAGCCATGACCTCGTTACAACCAAATTAAAGACCTTTTGATTTTTGTGTGCATTCGATAATTTCAGTGGAGATTTTGGTCTATGGTCAAGCTTATGGTAACACTTAGTCATTGTATGAACGTGTGTGCATTATTGATATATGACCCTGATACACATGAGAGATATACACTGAGAGGTTGAGAGTGTTCACTAATCATTAGTTCTTGTGGAGTTTGTTTCTTTAACCATGTTTCAATTGTATGAATTGCTTGTGAAAATAAGTGTCTGAGTTTGTGAGTCGAAGTCCTAGATTAGGTGTGTACATTTTGATTTAGAAGGTAGTCTTGTGTTCTAGAGTTTTTATTTTACTTTTGCCTGGGACATGCAAAATGCTAAGTTTGGGGGAGTGATTTGGATATAATATATGATGTTTTTATGCTTAATTTCACTTCCTTTTACTATGGTTTTGGCTTGTTTCTCTTGTAAATATAGGTTGTTTTTGTTAATTTAGGATTTTTTTTTTTAGAAGTAGAGTCCTTTGAACGTTTTGATCCGTTTTGGATATCAGGGTATGTTTCAGGTACTTTTGGAGCTTAATTGGAGAAAATAATTATGGAGCTGGAAAGAGCATAAGAAGACCTTGAAAATGGTGCAAGAACGGAGCGAAACGGAGTCAGAAGAGGCACCACACGCCTAGGCGTGCAGATCCGTGCGCCCAAGCGCGCGTGCCACGTTAACCACCACTCATCAGACCTGGCGCGCCCAGGCGCTCGACACCCGATCAGGCCCAATTGGGCCAATTTCAGAGTGTTTTCGAAGGATTCTCTTAGGATTTTGAGTATTATTATTTATATTAGGATTAATGACTAGGTTAGAAGCTATGGTAGAAGGGAGATTTCACACTTTGGAAGCATTTGAAGGAGGAATCCATTGAAACTTGAAGATTTAGATCGGTTTTAGTGGTAATTTAGGAATGAATTCCATTATTATTGCTTTGTTTCTTCCTTCTATTATGGGTAACTAAAACCCTTGTGTTAGGAACATGGTAGATTTACATGGATAGTTTGTTTTAATTTATGAATTAGTGTTTTTCCAGTTTTAAATCAAGTGTTTGGTTGTGTTTTTATTGTTAAGCATGAACCTGATCAATTTATGTTTTGGATCTCTAAATCTTAAATTGGAAAATTAGGATTTAGAATAGGCCTTGCAATCAAACGGTATAACTATCCAACTTGTAGGAATACTTTTGGATTCTTATGCAACTTTTCATAAATTCACTGTTTTAATTAAGGTTATTCAATGGTTTAATTTCTTAAGGGATTAAGAGTTATCAAATTGGATAATAAACAGTAATTACACAAGAGGAATCTAATAATTGCTAATTTAGGAATTTGTTATTGATTTAAAGGAAAAACAATAATTCAGAATTAATAAACGATGTCTGCAATGAAACTAAGTTCCTAACCACTTTTCTTCCACTGCAAACTTTATTCTTTTTAATTTTCAGTATTTATTCTATTTTTAATTTTATTCTCAAATTAGTTCTAAAAGTAATTTAGTTAATAGATTTGACTTAAAACTACTCTTAGATGAAAATAGTTAAACAATTCGCAATCCTCGTGGGACGATAATTTTACTTTCATTATATTACTTTTGTACGATCTAGTATACTTGCTAGAAAGTCCAACACAATGAGTACAAAATCTTGGTAATAAAGTTCTTTTCACTTATCGATAATAGTATAATTGTCCTTAATATTTTAAAAACTTGCATATTACTACATGGTAGGTTGATGATGAAGATAGCATTAGGATTGCTTTGGACTTGGTCTTAAAACCACACAACCAAATTAAGAAAAAAGTGGTGGAAGATGCACTGGCAATCTGGAATATGCTTTAGGAAAAGCATAAGAACTTCGTCAAGAAGTAGAGTTGGAATTTTATCTCTTAGTAGATTGATAATGGATTGGCAATAGTTATTTAATCATTGTTATTTTCTTTTATGTTTTTCGTTCACTAGTTTGGACAAGTATTATTTTTTTTGTTTGCTCGTTTAAACAAGTATTGTTGGTTTTGTATTATTCATGATGACCTAATTTTTTTTGTTCTAACAATCCAATGTATATGTTTTTTTTTCAATAAGACATTTATTAAAAAAGAGCAAAAGTACAGTGTTTCTAAAAAATCAAAATAGCCTAAAACAATAGAAGTTACCATCCACCTACACAGCCTATGTAATTATAATGCCCATCACACCTAACCAATTCACATTCTGCAGCACAATTAGCGTACTAGAATTTTTCCCCTCAACAATCAAAAAGAATTGGTTCACATATTATACAACCTAAAGTTAGATCCATTAAGAGCTCAAACAATATAATACAATACAGAGCAACCAATAACTCCTGTCCAATAATTCACAGCAGTATATTGTAGTTTCTAACATACATAACGAAAACTCAGCGATGAAAATGGGAAAAACTGAAAAAGAAATAGGAAAGCAAAACAAGATTTCCATAGAATTACACTATCTCAAGGGCGTGAAGCTTTAGTTGAATCACTGTTTCTCTGTGAGAGTGCCCTGCATGCCACAAAGCCTCCCAAACCTACACCAATGATTGCTGGACTAATATCAAGTTTATGCCATGATAACTTCGTGCAAGCCAGAAAGAATAAGTTAAAAAAAGATACCAATAGGTATGATAGTAGAATTTGAGCCACCACAAAGCATCAAGTCCTGCAAATAACCCAAATTTTTTAAGCCTTTAAAAAAATGAATTTATTATTATTATGCATGCTTATTTTTCAAAGAAAGTTGGGAAAACATGAGAAATCCACTATCTTATAGGGAAATATTGAAATAAAATACTTACAACTCACCTTTAATGATATGGTTTGCTACATTCAATATACAAAATTACAGTGTCACATTGTCACCTTTTCTTTTCCATCACACCATCCACATCAATTGTTTATTAAATAGTAAATGGAAACTTTGGATAGTTATGAATAACTGAACATGCAAAAGGTTCATGAAAAAAGGAAAACTCGGGTCATTACAGAGGCAGGCAGGGGAAAAATACAATTTTGATTGAAAATTACTCTCCAGCCCCGCATTTAATGCCCAATCCTCATTTTAAAAAAAATAACATAAAATCCTTAATTATTATTTTTAGATAAATCTCAATTTCAAAATTAGATAATCCTTCTACCTTGAATTAGAAATGTTTCCTCTAAACCAAAATTGGATTAGACTGACATGTTTCAAATAAGAACATAAACTAAACATCAAAATCAAAAGGGATATTCAGAAATAGAAAATCATAAAAACATAAACAAAATCAGAATAAAGTAATTGGAACAACATAAACATAAACAAAACAAGCAAAATCGAACAGCATAATCAAAGAACCAATTGGAACGAACCTAGACAAGAATGACGCCATGAGAAGCGTCCCTTACAGGATCTCGAATGAAGGACAAAGGCAACGGCTGCGGCAACGTCGGAATTATGATTAGAACAGAGGAGACCAATAAATTAGGGTTAGTTCTCCTTCGATAAGGAAAAAATAGGGGGCTAGGGATTTTACGAATTGGGGCTCGAATTAAAAGAGGAAGAAGGCTGGCTATGGTGTTGGCGGCGGCGGCGGCGGTGAAATTGGGATTGGGATTGAGATTCGGTTTCGGCTTGGAGAGAGAAGCCGAAGAAAAACGCTTTGGAGAAGAGGAACGAGCAAGTATCGAAAATGAAAAGAAAAAGAATACACCGGAGATGATGAAGAAGAACACGGTGGAGATCATGTACTGAAGAGTGAAGATGATGTATTGGCAGTGGAGATGATGATGTTTGCAATTGACGGAAGAAGATGACACATATGAGAAGAAAATAGGATTATGTGGGAGAGAAGGGTAGAGAAAGGAAAATTGTTTAAATGATTAAGGGTGTTATGAGTAATTGAAATATAATTATAAGATGAGGGTATTATGGGTAGATGAAAATAGTATAAACATGAGGGTATTTTCGGTAAATGAAAAATAATATTAACATGAGGACATTTTAGGTATATGAAAAATAATATTAAAATGAAGGTATTTTGGGTAAATTACATTATTAAAATTAATATTAAAATAATATTTTTAAATAAATATATTAGGGATCTCATTGCAAAATTTATAAATTAAAAATATGCTCCGCTAACATAAAAGGAAACAACACATGATCAATTTCTATTGCATCATGTCAAGAGGATACATAAACCCTCTATTCTCAGAGGATTCCGTAGTAAAATCCTTTAGATTAATTATTTTTAAGGATAAGGTTAATTTGAAATCTTGGCTGTTTATGTAACTAGTAAGTAAGCCCGTGCATCGCGAAGCCCCTTATTTAAAAGTGAAATTTTTAAAGGTTTCAAGATAAGATTTATATGTATCATCTACAGTAATTATTTATAACCATCATTATGAACAAATTTAAATATTTAAAAATAATACCAAAATCTTGATGAAAGTAAACCTGATGTAAATTAAGAAGCTTTTTCTCCGTTTCTTTCACAACATCTATCCTACGCATGTTAAAAATTTTGAATGATAAATTTTTATTTATGCTATTTTATTTTTAAAAATAAATTTAAATACTTTGTTATTCCTTTAAATAAAATGAAATTTAAAATTATTAATATATACATATATAACTACATATTAGAAGAAAATATAATCAATAGTAAAAAAGGAAAAAGATCATATATAGGAGTGTGTGTGTATATATATATATATATATATATATATATATATATAAGTATATTTCTTAGGAAGAAAAAATTAAAAGCTAAACTCAAAAATGTTAATATATAACATGGTAATATAGGAGAAGCTAAACACGAAAACCTCAGTATATGAAAAATAACTAAAAATTATTTAGCTTTTTTTTAAGATAAATATATATATTCCTTTCATTAAAAAATAAATCACATGTACATGATGATATTAAGTATGTATTTTTTTATTGAATAATTAAGTTTTATAGAAGTTGTTGGGCCTTTCTTATTAGGTTTGTGTAAAGAGAAACCCATTTTTATTAAAAGAAGCCCAATTTTAGAAGTATCCAATTGTGTTTTATTTAGTCTCTTTTGCATCTTAGGGTTCCTCATTTGGAAGTCTCCATCACTCACAGCGACTGCAATCGGAGGATTCACCGTGCATGTACCTTGAAGGTCGATTTTATTCAGATTTTTAACGGAGAAATTTGAAGGATGACTGTGTAAGTGATATTCGTTTTATAATTAGCTTTCGGTTTCAACGATTTGACACTGATATTCAGATTTCATTATGTTGATGTAGCTCTAACCCGACGATTGTTGCTACATTTGACGAAGATGATGAAGAGATTTCTGATTCGTATTGTGGGTGTTCCTCTTCCAGAGTTAAGAAGCTGCCCCCCTTTCAAAGAAAAAAGAAAGTCATTTATGACCTTACATGTGAAGGTTCAAGCAGAATGATCATAGATTATGGATCTGATGGTTATCTTTCAAAATCTCTGGTATGTGCTTTCATATTTGATCATAATCTTAATTCTTATTTAAATATGTGAACTTTATTTTCACATTTTTATTAATATGTTAGGATGAAGAAATTCATGAAGACTTTAATGAAAAATTCCCAGCTGAGGGGGAGTATGTCATGGAACAATTATTCTCAATACAGATTACAATCAGCCAAATAAAAAAGAACCAGGCTTTGGTAAATTTTTTTTTTTCACTTATCAATATTATAATTATCACTTTAAATTTTCAATAGTTCATTTTTTTGAAACAAACGAATTAATTTTTTCAATATCAATATGGAATTTCTAAAAAATATATCACTTTACAATCAAGCCTATTCCAGCAAAAGTTCGAGACTCATATATGAAAATTGGACAACCGTTTGTGCTGGTTAAAGAGGAAGGCATCATTCCTCAAAAGTGGTATCTGAACTGGAATTTTGAAAGGAACAATTACTGCTGTTTTGGCAAGGGATGGTATGGGTTTGCTAAGGAAAGGAAACTGTGCGTAAGGGATAGGCTAACCTTCATGAAGCAGTTGAATAATGAAGAATGGGTAATTGCAGTTTCAAAGGAAGAACTTTAGTTTTCCCTCTGAAATAACTACAATAGTACATGATGTTTTTTGGTGATTTAAGTTCTTAAATAAATAATTGAAGTTTAGTTTGTGTTATGGTTTTTTATTTTTATAATAGATTATATGAATTTTTGCTTTGGAAAATTCTTCTGAAATGAGTAGAATTTGGTGGATTATATTATGTTCTGAAATGAGTTTAGTTTTCATGATTAACTTGAATGTGCATTTAGTTAGTAAAGTAAAATGTGTTATATATCTGGGTAAGACATGTTTTCTGACATAGATATGAGTAACATATAATGCATTATAGTGTTAAGTTATTTACTCTCAAATACATTTGACGAAGCTGTGTATTTAAATTCTTTATAAAGTGTTTTGGTACTTTTTAGTTTCAGAATTTAATAGTTCCATATTTTAAAGAGTAAAGTTGAATATAAGTAAGTACATAAGATTGTTCAGATATACCATTTCATTTTTGAATTATAAATATTGCAAAAACGTTTTGTTTTCATGATTAGCTCCAACGTTGACTGACTTATTAAAGTGACATGAGTTATATATCTGAGTAAGAAATGTTTTTTGTCAATGATATCAGTAACATATAATCCATAATCCATAATATTCTAAAGTTTTGCATTCTGAAATATATTAGATGAAGTTTCGTGTTTAAATTATCACGAAATAGAGTCATAGGAATATAAGTAAGTAATTGAGATGGCTAAATATAAGTAAATAGATTCACTGTTTAATGAGGACAGCAAAGTAAGCATAACTAAAACAGAGTCAAAGGCAACATTCAAAAAAGCAATAGTGTTTCAAATATCAACTCTAATTTAAATAATTCAAAACCAATAATAGTTGCAGATGTCAGCTGCATCGATTTTGATGATATATCTCAGATCCTGAATTCTGTCAAAGATTAAATCTGGAAAATGAAAGATGATGAACGTGAATGAGAATGTTATTCATTTTTGAAAGGATTTTCATAAATTAATTACCAAATTAAAAGACAATCACACCTGTTTGTCTTTTTTCACACGTTTTGATATTTTTGTTGAAGAAAATACTGGTGTTTGCAATTCAGATATTCCAATGATGTCAGTGTCATTTTCTTTGTCTTTTCTTTTTCCCTTCAAAGAACTGGAATCTGGTGTAGTGTAGTTGATCAAGAATGTTCTCAGATGAAACTGATCCAACTTCCTGAAATCAAAATATCAAGGTCATTAAATCTGATTTGTTATAAATCTTTAAATTTTTTTATTATATTAAGCAAGAACATTACAGCGGCAGAAATGTTGCACTGTGACTTGCTAAGATTATTTGCATCTGTGTTGAAATTTGGAGATGGCTGATCCACCTGTATTATATCATTTCACTATCTTAGGAAATGTTGGCATGTTTGAATATGAATAATAAATAATTTGTTTTTTTTTTTGCAAGGCAATGCTATACCGCTATGTCTGAAATGGTTGCATGAAATTCATTTAATATATGTTCATCATCAAACATTTGCAATATGGTGTAAGAATTTTTCTCCATCTTCACATTAAAATCTTCATTGACATCGATTAGAAATGCAAATTCTTTTTCGCAAAGCGTATATAGCACAGGTGGGAATCCATATATGTCACCAATCTGAAAAAATTTAAAATTTGCATTAGTGTAGATAAATAGTGAGCAATTTTCATGTTTAGATATTTCATTTAAGGTGAATGAGCACTCAGTGTATGTTCACTTTATTCTGATTGTGTGTAAAAAAAAACCTGCTCCAGTTCTTTTATCAATTCAGCAGCTGTTCTGTGAAAATATTTGAATGTTAGATTGTCAAATAGAATAAAACACGCTTCATCCTCCGAGTCTGAAACCATCATCTGTATTTTGTACCTAAGCATTGAAAATGTAATTTTTATGTAAGTGAATGTTATACCATGGAATAGTAATAGCAATTCTAATATTTTTATTTATAGATTTATAGTAAATATTTCAAATTGAATCACTGTGTGCTGGATTGTATAATTGAAATAGGATGTCTTACTTGGGAATAATGATTTGGGGCTGTTTTTCACATCCTTCGGTGGCACAATAGAAATATGTTGTTTCTTCCCCAACTTATATATGTATCATAGTAAAAACAAACATTTTTAGCAATAATAAAGTAAGAAAATTCTTAAATAGTTATAAATTTAGCTAACTTCTATAGCATTACATAGATACTTACGTTTAAACTTTTCCTTTACTACTTTCTTACACCTGCTACATGATTTGTAATGTCAGTCGTTGTTGTCTTCTATAATGTAAGAAACTTTTCCTATCGTAACAAATTTTCCACCCTAAGATCAAAAGATAAGGCAAAATATATTAAAATTGAAAGTAGTTATTTTCAAATTTCTTTTTCGATCAATAATCATGAATGTTAGGAAATGAAAAATACATTTAGTATTACCTTTGTGTTGTTTTTTAATTCACTAATACTCTTCCGAATGCTTGGATCTGTTATGGAAAGTGCATTGTCATTCTTGCTTCCTATTGTATATTGTGATGAAGCTTGTGTGAGAATTGGACGCTGATAATTTGGATTTATACTGTAAAAATTGCAGGATACTCAGTTTGACAATATATATATATATTTCAAAGCTAAAAAAATTAAAGTTCATAAACTGTGAATACTTACAGGTTGTGGAATTCCTGAACCTCAGGCAAATTTGGGTTGAACTGGATTTTGGTTGCATTCCATGATGTATTAATTGAAATGTTGCCTAAAATTAGTGAAACTCAGTATATGTTATTTTTTGTACTGCATATGATGTTATATTACTTTTGATATGTATTTTGGATAGAAATTAAAAATACCTTGCCAATCATTTATTTTGGCATATTCCATGACCACAATCTTGGGGTGTGTTTCATCCAAGATAAATTCGTTCAACTTTTCAGCATGGTCATCAAAGAGACACACCTTAACACTATTATTCCTGCAATGTCAAGAGACAAACCTTAACACTATATATATATATATATAGATGGCAATATACGTAGGCTTTAATTTCGGAAAAATATATAGAGAATAACCTTGAATCTGAAATGTGGAAATTAAGTCTTGGTCCTTGTTTTCCATCCTTTTGGTATATGCCTAATGGGCTGTGTTCAGTGACAACACCAATAACATCTAGAGAATGGTTGTATTATCATGATGATGCAAAGGAAAAAAAAATGGTAGGTTTAGAACATAGTAATCAATAAAAATTTCTTTAAAAAATTAAATAAAAAAAAAAGAAAACCGTATTTCACCTATGAGAGTGTCAAATTTTGAAGATTCTTGTGTTCATTGCCGTAGGATGTTTTCAAAAGGCTCAAAATTAAATCCATAGAATGGTAAATTATCCTCACTCCAATCTATTTTTGTACCATACGTGAATTTAAGCCTCATATTGCTTTTTGTAGCTTTGAAAGGTCCATCATTGTTTTCAACAATAAATTTGGAAATCTTAACACATTTTCCTTCAATAAGCCATTTCTGAAGCTTATTAATCGTGTCTTGTAAATTGATATAACAGGGTACCTTTTGAGCCTTCATACAATAACACAAAATATAGAATCAAGTCAGTAAAATTATTTTTCTGTACATGAATATATCGTTTTTGATAAGTTATGATTCGAATATAATTACCTCGTTGTCTATTAACACAATCTGCATGTATCTTATTGTGTTTTCTCTTTGCATAATTTTCCATACTCTACTGACACGTCCATGGAAATCTCTTGCTTCCCTTCCAAGAATTAAGTCTTTCAATGCAAGTCTTGCCATTAACTACATATAAAAGGAAGAAAAATAACTTATTGAATGCTTCTTATTTTTAACAATGATATCTACATAAGTTCAGGAAATTTATTTTTTTCATACACACTTAAGAATATGCGGCCCAAGAAAATAAGATTTCTTCACAAAATTAAGATTGTAGAAGTTAACATATATGATTAATGTTGGCTGAGAATTTTAAATTAATAAAATAATAAAGTAATAAAATAATAAAATGATGAAATAATAAAAAATTTGGAACATAAATATTTGTAGTGATTGAGAAGATGCATTTGATATATTGAAACTCAATCCAACGTACGTACCTCTTGCAATTTGGTTTCTTGAGTTGAAGCTTGCTATGAGTCCTTTTGCTTTATGGAGCAAAATTAGTTTATGGAGCAGAACTATATGTAAGGTTCTAATTTTTTTTAAGGGCTGCCTTCATCTGTATTGGTTTCGAGGCATATATATGCATGTATTGATTTTGGGGCCTTTCACCTTCTTGCACTTATTTATCGTTGTGCAGCCCAAAGTTATATCATCTAATTTCATGCATTGTAATTGAATGTAAATTTTTATTGTTGTGCAGCCCAAAGTGATATCCACTAATAATACTGAATGTAATACTTGATGTTTAATTACTGAATGTAAATAAAACATTGTTCCACGTAAAGTTTTAGCATGCCAAAGTGATTTATCTGATAATAAATATTATCAATATTATAGTCAATATTATAGAAAACAACAGAGGATATCCAAATTTTTTAAAAAACGATTGGCAATCCAAAATGTAGGTTATTTTCGTTACCTTGATCTTATTTTTTTCTTTAAAAATCAATGGAATTAAATTTCTTATTTTTTTTGGTTGAAAAGATATAATAAAAAAAATGACGTATATTTTTCACAAAGGTTTTCGTTTTCCCAACGTTTGGCATGCAATTATTACACCACATAATATTACATTATATTAGCATAGTTTATTATATTGGTTTCAAGTTTCCACAGTTTGTATTTTGAATGATTGATGAGTAGTTGGGGTCTTTCACCTTCTTGGTCTCATTTATTGTTGTGCAACTCAAAATTATGGAATCTAAATTATTGTAACCTAATACTAATAATTCATGGTTAATTTATCAATTTAAAAAAATCCTTGTTGAACGAAAAGTTTCACTTTGCTTTCTATGTTTTATCTCATGTATGTATCATATCAATACAACTAATAATTTCCAAACTTAAAGGTGAAAAACGATCGGCATGCCCAGACTTGAATTTTGAAAATTGAATCCTAATTCTTCCTAATTAAATTGGTTAATTAATAATCTTAATTTTTTTTCTTGAAAGGATTGAATGTAACAAAATTTAAATGGCAATTTCTGATGGAACCTACAATCGGTGGGTGAAACAACTAGGATACACTAGGAAAACACCTAGAAGGGGGTTGAATAGGTGTTTAAGAAACCTTGAAAGATTTTCGCAAGAAACAAATCAAAACGATTAAAACAAATGATTTTCACAAAAATTCTTTAGTCTTAATCGATTAATGACATGAACTAATTGATTAATGCCCCTGTAAATTGAAAAATCACTTTTCAATCAAATACGAAAATCAATCAATTAACATGTATGATCCGAGATTCAGCGGAAACAATTAACACCTATATTCTTATTGATTAACCTAGGTTATGAAAATGATTTTCCCCAAATCAATTTTGCACAATTAAGATTCAATTCAATCAATTATGAAAAATCACTTTTTCTAGGTTTTCAACCAAAAACACAATTAATAACAAGAATTGTAAAGAGTAGAGAGTTTAGAGATACGACACAGTGATTTATCCTGGTTCACTTTCATCCACTTGAAAGCTACTCCAGTCCCCTCTTCAACCAAGAGAGATTCTTCACTATGAGGAATTAGAGTTTCTCAAATTACAAGTAAATGCCTCACAAGACTCCCTTCTTGCTAGCCTACAAGAGATACCACACCCTTGCCTTGTAACCCTATTGATATCTAATCTAACCTCTTCTCTTGCTTGCCGATACCCCACAACAAGACTTCCAATGCTTGCTTCACTACAAGACTTCCAATTGCTTGTTAACACAACAAGGCTTTCAAGTGCTTGATGAAATGCCACACCAAGGCTTCCAAATAACTTTGCTTGATTCACAACCAAGACTTCCAATTGTTGTAGATAGCTTGCCTCTTGCAAATATTACAACTCAAATGAAAACAAAATAACAATCCTATGAATCTCTTTCAAAAGCTATGAAAATATCAACATGAGAGATTCAAGGTTCTTGATCAAATAATGTAAAAGTTAAAGCTTTGATCTTGAGAAAGTGAGAGAGAATAGAGTGGCTTTGATTCTTTGTAAAATTGATTATCAAAATGATGTATTATTGTAATAATGATTCACAAAGGTTAGGAATAGGTTTATATAGAATACCCAAAAGTTAGGAATGGTTAGAAGTGCTTTTGAGAAGTGAAAAAACTCATTTAAAAACAGTTACAGCTCGTGTTACTGGAGTAACAAAGTTACCACTCGAGTAACAAGTGTAAAACTTGTTCACTACTCGAGTATTCTGGGTTACTACTCGAGTATTTACGCAAGACTTCAAAATTCTAATCGAGTAATCAGCCCCTTAATCGAGTAATTGCGCAAGACATGAAAATTTTACTCGAGTAATCAAGTGGCTAATAGTCAGTTCAAAAAACACTTAAAAACTTGTTTTCTCAAAATCTAAACCTTTTCTTTCAAACCTTTAAGCCACCTATTGATTTTAGGCAAAGTGAATACTCAAAATATGATATAATCATGCAATCAAAAGAGATTCTTTACCCTCTAAGAGACTCTACCCAAACTCATAAACTAAAAGACTTGTGAGGCTAAAGATAAAACAAAAAACATAAACTACCAAACTAAGTCTTCATGAGCTTGCTCTCTCTTCATCACTTGATGTTTGTTGTTGCTTGTTGAGCTTGAAATTGATCAACACAATTGAAGCTTGTTCAAAACCTTTTGGCATTTATCAAAACATTCTTCATGGATCTTACAATCTCCCCCTTTTTGAAAATGACAAACATGTTTTGAAAGTATGAAGTTCATTGAAGTTGTTGATGCTTTCATTGAAGTTGTTGATGCTTGAACCATTTGATCACTTGGTGAGACTCTTGCTCCCCCTCAATAAATGCTTTTGACATTTGAAATCTAATTGAGTTAAGCTTGATTCTCCCCCTATCTTCAACAACTTTGCTCAACCTACATAAAAAAACAACAAAAACAACCTTTCTCCAAACATACAATTTCTCCACAAAATAGTCAAAACATATTATTTCTCCCCTTTTTCAAAACATCATATTTCTCCCCCTTTGGCATTATCAAAAAGAAATATATACCAATTGAAATATAAGATCTAAGCCAAAATAGAGAGATTAATGAGATATAACAACCAAAGCATGATAATCATCTAATGATTAAAATTAGTATCATTGAGTAATCAATATCAAACAATATCAATTATGACAAATTGTATACCAATAACATGATACCAATTATAAAACAATTGTAAGAATTTGATACCAATAGTTTTTCTCAATAGTATAAAGAATATCACATTATAAGAAATAATACCAATTGAGAGAACTATGAGCAATATCCAACAATATCAAATTGAAAATACCAATTGTATAATATCGAATGTTACCAATTTGTAGGATTTTCTCCTTAATACCAATTGAAGAAGCAAATGAATGAATAACATATGAAAATCCTTTTGCTCTTCAATCATACCTACAAAAACAATCATGCTTTGCTTTTTGGTATCCAAATGGTTGTGGATCCATTTTTGTTATTGTAGGGACTTTCACCCTTTTTCATCCAAACAAAATCTCCTTTAGGTATACCATGCACTTTAATATAACACACATTTGAAGTATGTCCATGAGTACCACAATAGAAACATGTTGGTGCATTTGAAAAATCAACAACATTTCTATGAGATTTACTCTTAGCATTAGTATAACCCAAACCAAACTTGTTTGAATTTTCTCTTTGAAAATTTAACAATGTGCACAATCTAATATCACCATTTGAGAAACTTGCAAGCTTATTTTTCAAAATAACATTTTCATCCTTAAGCAACTTGCAATTCTCACAATCAACCACATTATTCAATCTACTAGCACAATCACAAGAAGAACTAGCATATATAAGATCAAGAGTTTCATTTTCAAGATTAAACTCATCAACTTGCTTTTGAAGTTCTAAAATCTCTTGTTGAAGTTTCAAAATGAGCTTCTTCCTTTCAATATTTTTCAAAGCTAGTTTCTTAAAATGTTCATGCATTTCTTCATAAGCATTATATAACATTTCATATTTGGAAGAAATTTCGGATTTAGTTTCACTTACATCGCTTTCGTAGCTTTGTTCACTTGATTCATCATTTGAACTTTCCTCTTCATTTACTAGAGCTATCAAGTTGAGACAAGCGACATCTTCATCATCCGAAGAACTATTTGATTGGCTTTTCTTATCTTCTTCATCATCACTATTCCAAACTATGTATGCTCTTTTAGATTTCTTTTCTTTCTCCTTCTTCTTGAGATACTTAGAGCATGAGTACTTGAGATGACCGGGCTTTCCACATTCATGGCAAACTATACCTTCTTTTGAAGTCTTTGTCTTGTAGTGTGGGGAATTCTTCTCTTTACTTTTGTCTTTGTTCAACCTTCCTTTTCTCCTTAGAATCTTATTGAACTTTCTTAGTAGAAGCTTCATCTCCTCTTCATCAATGTCCGAATCGAAATCTTCATTATCATCATTTTCGGAACTCTCTTCCTTTTTATATGACCTTTGAGCTTTGAGAGCAATTCCTTTTCTTTCTTTGTTTTTGTCTGATTCTTCATGCAAATGCAAACGTTCAAGCTCCATTTCATGTTCTTGAAGCTTTCCGAAAAGTGTTGCTAAGTCCATGGTGTCCAAGTCCTTTGATTCAACAATTGCGGTAACCTTGGGTTGTCATTCCCTACTTAGACATCTTAAAACTTTGTTAACAAGTTCACAATTCAAGAAAGTTTTACCAAGAGCAATGAGATGATTAACAATATGAGTAAAACGCTTTTGCATAAAACATATAGATTCATTAGGCAACATACGAAACAATTCATATTCATGCATCAAAGAATTTAATCTAGCACGCCTAACTTCACTAGTGCCTTCATGTGTGACTTGCAAGGTGTCCCACATTTCTTTGGCATCACGACATTGGGAGACTCTAAAGAACTCATCATAAGATAAAGCGGAGGTGATGATATTCTTAGCTTTTAAATCATATTGAATTTTCCTTTTATCATCATCGGTCCACTTATCTTTGGGAGTAAGTGTAAGCACACCTTCTACATCTTTTGAGGGAATATGAGGACCATTTTCAATGGCTTCCCAAATGTTCACATCTATAGCTTCTATAAAGATTCTCATCCTAATTTTCCAAATAGCCATAACCCTCTCCACCAAACATAGGAGGGCGCTAATTGAAGCACCTTCACCACCAAAGGAATTTGTAGAACCCATTGTAGTTTCTCAAGGATCTTAACGAAAAAGCTCTATGCTCGTGTCTTTCGACCGAGCTCTGATACCAATTGATGGAACCTACAATCGGTGGGTGAAACAACTAGGATACACTAGGAAAACACCTAGAATGGGGGGTTGAATAGGTGTTTAAGAAACCTTGAAAGATTTTCGCAAGAAACAAATCAAAACGATTAAAACAAATGATTTTCGCAAAAATTCTTTAGCCTTAATCGATTAATGACATGAACTAATCGATTAATGCCTCTGTAAATTGAAAAATCACTTTTCAATCAAATACGAAAATCAATCAATTAACATGTATGATCAGAGATTCAGCGGAAACAATTAACACCTATATTCTTATTGATTAACCTAGGTTATGAAAATGATTTTCCCCAAATCAATTTTGCACAATTAAGATTCAATTCAATCAATTATGAAAAATCACTTTTTCTAGGTTTTCAACCAAGAACACAATTAATAACAAGAATTGTAAAGAGTAGAGAGTTTAGAAATACGACACAGTGATTTATCCTGGTTCACTTTCATCCACTTGAAAGCTACTCCAGTCCCCTCTTCAACCAAGAGAGATTCTTCACTATGAGGAATTAGAGTTTCTCAAATTACAAGTAAATGCCTCACAAGACTCCCTTCTTGCTAGCCTACAAGAGATACCACACCCTTGCCTTGTAACCCTATTGATATCTAATCTAACCTCTTCTCTTGCTTTCCGATACCCCACAACAAGACTTCCAATGCTTGCTTCACTACAAGACTTCCAATTGCTTGTTAACACAACAAGGCTTCCAAGTGCTTGATGAAATGCCACACCAAGGCTTCCAAATAACTTTGCTTGATTCACAACCAAGACTTCCAATTGTTGTAGATAGCTTGCCTCTTGCAAAGATTACAACTCAAATGAAAACAAAATAACAATCCTATGAATCTCTTTCAAAAGCTATGAAAATATCAACATGAGAGATTCAAGGTTCTTGATCAAAGAATGTAAAAGTTAAAGCTTTGATCTTGAGAAAGTGAGAGAGAATAGAGTGGCTTTGATTCTTTGTAAAATTGATTATCAAAATGATGTATTATTGTAATAATGATTCACAAAGGTTAGGAATAGGTTTATATAGAATACCCAAAAGTTAGGAATGGTTAGAAGTGCTTTTGAGAAGTGAAAAAACTCATTTAAAAACAATTACAGCTGGTGTTACTCGAGTAACAAAGTTACTACTCGAGTAACAAGTGTAAAACTTGTTCACTACTCGAGTATTCTGGGTTACTACTCGAGTATTTACGCAAGGCTTCAAAATTCTAATCGAGTAATCAGCCCCTTAATCGAGTAATTGCGCAAGACATGAAAATTTTACTCGAGTAATCAAGTGGCTAATCGAGTAGTCAGTTCAAAAAACACTTAAAAACTTGTTTTCTCAAAATCTAAACCTTTTCTTTCAAACCTTTAAGCCACCTATTGATTTTAGGCAAAGTGAATACTCAAAATATGATATAATCATGCAATCAAAAGAGATTCACTACCCTATAAGAGACTCTACCCAAACTCATAAACTAAAAGACTTGTGAGGCTAAAGATAAAACAAAAAACATAAACTACCAAACTAAGTCTTCATGAGCTTGCTCTCTCTTCATCACTTGATGTTTGTTGTTGCTTGTTGAGCTTGAACTTGATCAACACAATTGAAGCTTGTTCAAAACCTTTTGGCATTTATCAAAACATTCTTCATGGATCTTACAATTTCAACCTTGGGAAACGAAAAGTTCAAGAATACAATAATGTTCTACTTCATGAAAAATTGAGTATATTTTTCTTATACTTTTTTGACTTCCCAAAAACTTGTTTTTTTCTATATGCTCATTAATCTACTATCAGTATTAGGTGTGAATAATTTTCTTATATGGTAATTAATCTTATCTCATTATTTGACTTAAGCCAACTTATAAAACATTTTTTACGTATAATATATTTTATATATAAAGATTTTAAATTATTCAAAATAGCAGCAAACTACTCTGCAATCCATCTATATTTGTATTAATCAGATTGTAGGGGCTTAGAAAAAAAAGAAACTATGTATGAAACCAATATTCTAAATAAGACAATAATATATATAGATAGATTCATACATAAAAAACAGAGTGTGATAACACTGTTGCACAAACATAAAGAAGACTAATCAGAACATCAAACTACCATAGTTCGACAAAGAAAAAGTAGAACATGAAACAACCATAATTAAAAAAGCAAAGAAAAAATAGTACTTAAAAAGTTCTTAAAAACCACCAAAATACATGAAATTTCATAATAAACTGAAAAAAAGATCACTCGACGCCATTGTTGTTTCCAGGAGCTTCCTCTTCGATCACTTCAACTTCCTCATCTTCTTCGTCTTGGTTGTCTTGCTCATCTTCATCCTGAAAAATTTCTTCTTCATCTTCCCACATTTCCTCATCTTCATCTCCATCGTTGTCTTCTCCAGAATAGCCCTCATCAGTTTCATCTATCTCAAACTCTTCATCAGTCTCATAGCTGTATAAGGGAGAGTCGGGTCTCACAAGCCCATCCCACTGTGGGATCTCTACTCTAAATCTCTCACCACCAACATAGCAAAAATCCACTTGTTGGCCATTTACCAACCCATACCTATTTTGAATGATGGACCATCCCTTTGTAATCTGTTTTCCAGCATAACAGAGATGAAGCCGAATCACATCTCCGTCCGGTAGGTGGCATGTCCAACATGCCCCAGCTTCATGTGAAAAATTTTCAAACCATTCATTGTCAACAGGAAGGATATTCTGCATTTTTTTTACATACAGAGGAAAGGAAAATTAACAAAATCAAAAGATAGTATAAAAAATTTGGAAAAGAAAGATTTGATACTAAATCAAAAAGATATATACCTTGGTGGAGTCGTTGAGCACAATCTGACGATAAAGCACGGGCAAGGAGTTGATGTTGTTTTGGTGAGCCATGGTGACACTGAAAAAAGAATGAAAAAAAATCAGCACTTCAGAACATATAATGTGCATAAGAAATAATGAATAGATAAAGAAACTTGAAGACGATTTTATATAGATTACCAGATCAAAATTTCTGCAAGATTCTCTTTATCTGGAAATGAAACCGTGTTGTGTGAAGGAAGGACTGGAGTGTTTATATTTAAAGAAAAAATGGAAACCTTTGGGTAGAGCCTTGTCTTTTCGAAGTAACACTATAAGTTGTAAGCATTAAAAGAAATTGAATACATGCATCTGTTGAGGGAGTAACCGAGGGGTTTGAGTATTCATAATCAATGCATTGAATCTTTTTGATTGAACTTATCGGTGGCAAAGAAGATTTGAAGTGCATATACCCAGAGGAGATGTATATTGGTGGCTGTTGGACAGTGTGCCATGCATTTACTTAGTTTTTATCAAACCGAAGCAACTAACACAGTCTCAATGTATAATTGGTGATAAAAAATTATTAAATAAATAACAAATTAATACTCCCTCCGGTCCAAAATATTTCCTACATAAATAATTAATAATTACAATTTTATAATTTGTCATTAATTTATCTAGTAAAAAATATCTCGTTACCAAAAAAAAAGTAAAAAATAAAATATAGTTTATTAATTTATTAATAATGACACTTTCAAAACTAAGGACAAACAAAATGAAATATTTAATATTTGCTAAAGTAAAGTAATAAAAATGGTGATTAATTTAAAAGGTCTTGTACATCAACAGATGCAGCAAATTGGTATCCTTTAGAAACATGTATGGTACATTTGATTAATGCAAATATTAATTTTATGAAATCTATATTAAATTTGTGGAGGAAAAAAATCTTAGAGTGTCAAGCATGTGACTGTATGTTTAAATTTCGCCAAATCATAAAAAGAGGGTTATTTAAATTTATTTTTTAAGGAATTAAATTCGTAAATATTTCCAAGAATGTAATTCTGAGGTACTATCTCAGATAAGACTTTTCATCACCTTTTAAATTTCTTGGAAATCTCTTCTAAAATTCATGACCTAAATCTAAACTATTATAATAGTCCTGGAATTCATGACCTAAATTGTCACATATGTTTTTGAATGCCAATATTATATTTAAGGTCAATATAGTAGCATTTGAATTTTTTATTCAATAGGTTGATTATTCATACTCAAAACCATTCCCTTTTTTTATTCCCTTTTTGGAACCTTTTTCTACAAAATGTAAACACAGCAATGAAAAAACCTTAAAAAATTATGTCCATTGAAGAAGGTAACAACTGTAAAAATTAACATGAAATTTATATGTGAATACTAAAAAACAGAAAAGAGTCACTTTCCACATCAATGATTAATTTAATTTCTAGTAAGCAAGCTGAATTTAATTTAATTTATCTTTACAGTTAAAATATATAAAAATTAATCCGTATTTCAACAACCATTTATAATCAAAAGGGACATCAAGAAACTCCTAAAACAATAGTATTCAGATTTATAAAGGTTAATCAAATTTCATGATCTCTTTGCAAGGTATATTTATGAAACTCCTCAATGAAAAGGAAGGACTAACTTACACAAAATTAGGTACGCCCATCATTCTTTCTTTTGCAAGAATTATCACTGAATTCTCTTTTCTTATCATCATTAACTCAGAGACATTTTTTTTTTCAACAAATAATAGAACAGATTCAGTTATGAAAAAATGGTGAAAATAAATTAACCTCTTAGGTACATCTAATAGACCAAATAAAAGCAAAAAAAATATTTGCTTATCCAATTTCTAATTGCTCTTTTTAAGTCCAATTGATATGTTGAGTATAAATATATAAAGAGTAATCAGAAGCATGGCTAACAATCATTAATAATCAGATGGTACAGCAAGAAACTCCTAAAATAATAGTAATCAGATCTATAAAGATTAAGATAATTTCATCGTCTTTGCAAGGTACATCTATGAAGCTCCTAAAAATGTATAATCAAAAGTAAAGATGAAAAGGAAGGACTAACTTACACAAAATTAGGTACGCCAATCATTCTTTCTTTTGCAAGAGTTATCACTCAATACCCTTTTTTTTATCATAGTTTTCTCAGAGACAAAATTTTTTTTCCTTGGAAAGAAATATTAGAACAGATTCATTAATGAAAAAATGGTGAGAATAAAATAACCTCTTAGGTAAATCTAATAGAACAAATATAGTTGTTCAAAAATAGTTGCTTATACATTCTGTAAAAACTCCACCTGTTATCGTTTCCTACTTACCATTTTGCAGTCAACTTGATAAAATGATTTGAGAATCTCCAGCTGCTAAAGTAATCCTACAAATCTTGTAGAATAATATAAATAGATGTAAAATGTTTGAGCTAATGGCATTCAATATTCTGAAATATTTCCTTGTATACCACATTTTTGGTAGTGTTTGAAGGATATCCATGTTTATCACGAATAAGAAATTTCAAACCTTTTTTAGATTTAACTCTTGACACAGCTACGTAAAGCTGTCCATGAGTAAAGACTGGTTTGGGCAAAAAGACTGTGACATTTGCAAGTGATTGGCCTTGAGATTTGTTAATCGTCATTGAATAGCAGATTGATATTGGTAACTGTCGTCGTCGAAATCGAAATGGGAGTCTCGAATCCGAGGGCGTCATATTCATTCTACTAATGAATACAGTCTCTCCCAAACTTCCACCTGAAATGACCTTTGCACCAATGACATGATTACTTAACTGTGTAACAATCAATCTAGTCGCATTGCACAATCCCTTTGATTGATCAATATTTCGCAGCAGCATTATGGGAATGCCAACCTTTAACTTCAAGATATGGTTTGGCATCCCTGACACTTTGATTTCATTTAAGAATGCAGGAGTAACGTACATTGAAGAAACATCAAAATTGTCACCATGGTTGCAGATAATGTCAGAGCTTAGATAGACCTTCTCTTCACCAGGAACTTTGTTCATAACAAACTCATTGACGTTGTGTACAATCTCCAATGTAGGTGCCAAAATAGCTCTATCTTTCAGATACTCTGGATTGTTGAAATTTTCATCAAAATTTGGATAAGTATTATCAAACAAAGCTTGTAATGGATCTTGAAATTCCATTATAAGCATATCATCTGGAATATCAATATCAACCTCTCCATCATTGGGTTCTGATAATTTTCCATCGCCTAACTTCAGCATCCACTCTGAAAATTCCCTGAGTTCCGTGGCATCACGTTGATTTGATGAACTTTGAAGTCTCATATTTTGTGTAAGCTTCAAGATTTTACAATCTCTCCATAAAAGTGAAGAATTAATGGTTGAAAAAACAATGTCTGAACGACTTCCACCGGGAACAACAGGCAATATTTGACGAAAATCACCACCCAAAACAATGCAGATACCACCAAACGGTTTTAATTCATGATCAGCAACATTGTTTTGCAATATATCTTTTAGTGTCCTATCCAAAGCTTCAAAACATCTCTTGTCCACCATTGGTGCTTCATCCTAAATAATAAGGCTTGTTTTCTTCAACAATTCAGCTTGCATTGATGATTGTTTAATGTTGCAAGTGGATTCTTCATCTATGCTTATTGGAATGCTAAATCTAGAATGTGCAGTCCGTGCAAGAGGAAGGAGAGTGGCTGCAATACCACTTGATGCAACACATAGGACGATCTCACCTTTAGATCTCAATTTAGCACTTAAAGCACGCCATAAAAATGTCTTTCCAGTACCTCCATATCCATTAAGGAAAAACAATCCACCTAAATATAAAGTAATTTAATTGCAAAAGAAAAGAATGAATAATAAATAATAAATAAATTCTGTAAATGAGTGAAAAACGCACTAATCAGTACCTGTTTTGGATTCAACTGCTGAATTAATGTGATCAAATGCATTCCTCTGCTCAGTAGTCATTGCTTGCCGAAGCTGTAAATATTCATTTGCAAGCAATGCAGTATCAAAGTCAAGTTGTTCAGCAATCAATGTGTTAGCCAAGCTTGCATCACCATCATACGAAGGAATTGGCATATTTGGGAAATCATTTTAATGATTTCCCTGCCCTTAACAATTGATTTTGGATCTCTAACAATCCCCTTGCACTAATTTGTTCATCAGTAAAGGTCATTGCTGTCATGACAATAATAGATTAAAAATTCTCTAATTCTGAATTTAAACAAACAAACACATAGTTGGATGTAACTTGAAATTATAATTTAAATATAAAAAATTGATTTAACATGGAAAAAAAATATTACCTGCTCTTCCAACTTCTCTTCGAATAATAAATACAATGTCCTCACATAAATATCTCCAGCACTGGTCCCATACTCTTTCTGGTTTTTGGATTGTATTTGAAAGAAGCATCGACACAAATAATGTCCTTAATTGATTTCCCGTACCCCAAAGTGAAGCTTCCACTATAGCTTCAATAAACTCGTTATCATCATCGAGTAATCCTAATGTGTAACATGCATCTCTAAATGTATTATACACAACTCCATCAACTGTTCGAATGTCTTCATAGCTTTCTGGCCCTTTGACTCTATGGAGCAAAATACTAAGGTAAAAAAGTTCCCCTGCACTTGGTGGGACAAATGTCAATCTTCCAATTGTGAATCCACTTTTTCTTGGATGCCAATTTGGAGGAGAATCTGTGTAGGTGAACTTCGTTGGAAATTCAACATATGTTATATTTTTCGCTTCAGGATATATCGCATTAGCTTCTAACCAAGCCAAAAACATTGAGGACTTAAACTTTTGCGCCTCAACAACATTTTCTAAGTCATCGTCATCTCCATATACAACTGGTTGCTCATTAGGTAAATGAAACTTCAATCTTTGCACAGCTGGTTTTCTATAGTTTATATCAAACATGAAAATGCGCCACATAGCTTCGCAAGGAGAGATATACCTGCAATCGTAATATGCTTTAATCTCATCTACCACTTCACCAGAATCTCCACGACTTTGTTGGTAAAGAGCAGCAGTTACACGATCATTTCCTTTAGTAATGTACTTGAATAAATACTTCACACTTGTGCCTTGGTTGCAATATTCAGTATTGAGGTGTGACCGATACTTCATAAGAAGTTTAGGATTAAAAGCTACGGTCCATCTATTATCAAGTTGGACACCGCCCTTTTCAATCACTATACCGTTATCTCTTCTTCTGTAAACTGGATATCCATCTTCATTGATTCTAGTGAATGCTTCAAAGCTTTTGGGCAAAAATTTTGTGCAACGTCCGTCAACCATACATGGCGATGATCTATTTGCTGCACCGCAAGGTCCATGTATCATAAATTCCTTAACTGCTTCATGCAATTCTGGATATACCATTGGATCGGGGATTTCAGCTGATATTATATTATCTATATCATCAGGATGAGGATGCTTGCAATCTTCTGCAAGAAAAATCAAAATATGTGCATGTGGAAGGCCTCGCTTTTGAAACTCGATGGTATAGACAGCTGCAAAGATAAAAAAGCTAAACTATTTTAGACTTAGAGGCTTAGTTTTTGTGATTAAAATACTAAACATATAGAAAAAAGATCAGATCTTAAAGTGAATTAAAGAAGGAGAAAATAACCTGTGAAAAAAAAAATAAAACTGCATAGATTAATCATATACACAATTTTGAATAATCAGTATTGAAGCCACTCTAAATTATTTACACCAAATCATGATTTTTAAACATACAAATCAGTAAGGATATTATGAAATATGGTTTCTGTGATCTATAATAGGATCTGAAATATACTTCCGGGCATCATTAAAAAAATCAGATTGAAGACTTCCTTTTTAATAGTTATCTTTAAACTGGGACCAAAACAAAACACTATGTCTGAATTTTTTAAACTGGCAACTTGCAACATATATATTTTAAAGATTGGAACAAACCTGAATTTGATGTAAGTTTGATCATCACAGAAATATTTTATAAATCAGAATCTCAGATTTAAATAACATGACTTTGAACATCAAAAAAACATCGGTGCATTTTTTTTACTGAATGTTCTATTTTTATAAATCAGAGTCTCAGATTCAATGAATTTAAATCAGACATAGAACCAGCACATAAATATATTTTATTTAAATGCACAGATGCTAATTAGAAACCATATATTATGACTCAAGTATCATATCTGCATTAAAAGCAATATATTACCTGCCTTAACCTGGCCAAAATTTTTTCCAGAATGTAGATCATTCATCAATTGTTGAAGCTTCATTTTAAATACTCGAACTACAATATCAGGTCTGTCTTCTGGCTTTAGACCCATAGGTTCCAAATACCTCAATAGCTCCGGCCATTTGGGATTGCACGTGAATGTCAAAAATATATCAGGAAAGCCGCACCATCTACAAATTGCCATTGCATCTTGATAATTTTGTACCATATATCTTGCACCACCGACATAACTTGTAGGCAGTATAATTCTTTTCCCTACAGCACAACCCCTTCTTTCACCTTCAAAAACAGCATCGTGCAACCGATTATACACTTCAGATCTAAGCTTCTCTTGCTGCGTAATAAAAAAAAATTCATTCTCCAACTTTCAATCATAGTATAAGCATCTACAACTAATTGCTGGAAAAGTCTCCTTGAATATAACAGAATTGACTCTTCACCATTTCGAGCTTGAAATTTAAAGGCAAACCATTCTCTAAGTGTTACTGTGTCTTTCTTTTCACCGTTTTGATCTGAAAGGCCACTATGTGGAATTCCCTCACTGAACCCATCTTCACCTTTAGCAAAACAGACATGGTAATGCAAAGGTAAATAAAGAGGATGCAATTCATGAATTCTTTTCAAATACCCTGCTTGTGTCTGAACAATTATGTCCCTCTCGCCATTCGGAACATTAACATCTCCAACAACTAATGCTGCAACCTCATCTACCGTTGGCAAATTATACACTCTACTATCTCTTCTTCTTCTTCTACTAATCAACCTCAGCTTTAAATCCAGTACAGGTTCATTGTCCAGACGATCACGAACCATTCTGAAGACTTTGGAAATTGGATTATAAATATCAAACATGTCTTTCAGACTAGAGATAATTTCAGAATCTAACTCAGCCCCACATTCTTGTCTGCTACTTCTGAAAAGTAAAAAATGAAAATTGGAAACAATATAAGTTAATGAAAGTTTAGTAAAAAAAAAATCAGTGACTATTTTTACAAATTGGATATTAAACATTACCTTAATGCATTTATGCGGTTATTGACTTCATTGGCAGTATCATAAATATAAAGCTGTGCGAATTTCGGATTTTGATCTTGTGCAGGTAAGAGACTTCCTATCCGATGATGATTTTGTCCAGACAACCTGTATACAAATCGACCTCGCCCATCATTCACAGAATTGTCAACCTTTCCACCCATCGATGTAAATGAAAACATAGAATTGTATGCTCGTATCTTTTCTTTAAAATGCTTTCCTTTACAGTTATTTTCCTCAAACATCAAAGATTGTAAATAAGGTGGAGGACTTGTCATCAAAGGAAGTTTAATCTTTCCCTTTGAGCAGCACAGTGTATAAATAGGATTGATTAGACTTGAACGTCCTATTTTCTCGCGTATCCAAAATATAGCACCACACCAATTACATGAATATTGAGGGTCACCACAATCATCGTACTTAAATTCATCCATGTCGAAGACAAAAATCTCGTTGCTGTTCATAGTAATTTCAGACACATTACCTACATATCAATATAAAAGAAACAGTTAAGAAATTCCTCCAAAAATAAAAAACACAAAAATATGTGATGATAATTATAACCAATACTACTAATACCAATATATGCACTTTATCTAATACCATGTTCTAATGGTCCATTTGTAACTGATATTTGATGTTTCCTATTTCCTTTTTTCATGTTCCTAGATTCAGATTCTGATCTTCGTGGCCTCTTTCTCATCTTTGGTGCAGAGTTTTCAAGCTGATCAGCATCACATGATGGAGCACGTTTTGATGTTTGCTTTTTTTTTTTAATTGTTGGCACAGAGTCTGTATCACGGTCAACATCAGCGTGAGCATCACATCCTCTACTTCGTGTTCTCTTTCTACTTTTCGACACATATGTTGGATCATGGTGAATTTCACTTGACATGAGCACTGCTACATCAAACATGTCAAACAAATAATCAAAAACACTGTAATTGGCTTATGAATTTAAAGGGCAGCAGCATCATATGCAAATCTAATGGCATATACAGGTAATTTTTAATACCAGAATTAGATGCATGTCGAAGTTGATCAGTGCTATTTTCGGAATCCAATTTTTGTTCATAATTAATCCTCTCACTGCTGCTTCCGATGCCAAATTCTGTTGAACAAAAACCGTCAGTTATTGGTGTCATAATGTGAGCTGATTAAATAAAAAAAATATCATGAACATTTTCAGGTTGCACTTTAATATCGCACTGACCATATTGAATGTCCACTTCATGCTCCAACCTTGTTTTTCTGTGTCTTTCTTTACCCTTTTCACACGAAGTTAAATTGCGGAGAGAAATTTCCTCTATGCCACAAATCGGCACCTCATAAAGGGTATCATCATGCTTAGCCTTATGCTTTTTCGACTTAGAATGTTTCCTAAATATAGAATACAATTCATCAACATTTTGAGTTGAGAAGGGAACCCTTTTCATGTTTTTAGTATCCCCTGATAGGATGTCAACATTTCTTTCTTTCTGAGACACACTCTTCATCTTTCTACGGCTTGGAGAGACAGTATTAGTAATATCAGATAATGGACTTCTATTTCCAGTCACCCGAATGCAGTTTTCATCTACACCAAACAATAATATCGAATTAGAAACCAAAAACAACACTGGATATATACATCATCATTTGCCTGATCATAAGAAATAATATTTATTTTCATAAAGAGTAGAAAATACCTTTACTGTCCATATAAGCTGGAGAAACTATAATGTCGTCAAAATCATCACCCAGAAACCGTGAAATGCATTCATCACGCTCATTCTCAAAGATACTCCTCATCTTTCTACGACTTACATTAACCGTGTTAGTAATATCAGTTAATGCACTTCTATTTTCACTAAACTGACCATAATTTTGAACTGCATAAAATGGTGTAACAAAATTAAATAAGAATTTTACAAAAGGCATAATGTATACTTGAAGGTAAAAACAGTTAGAACATCACCAGAATTTTGCATCCCATTTGCCTCACCAAAACCAAACCCAAGCTCAGATTGCAAACTCTTAATATTTTTGGCAGATTGAAGCTTCGTAAGAGTACTCGGTCTCAATATGTTGCCTGAAATAAATTATGAGTTCAAGTTATAATGATACTAAAAACATGATTTAAAGAAGGATACAGTTTTAGTTATAATGTTTTAAGCATGTGTACGAAATTTATACCTGATTTAAAAGTCAAAGTCGAATCACATGAGCTCCTATAATGTAAATCTGTACCACATGATTATGCATCAAATATCAGTAAAGGTTCACGAAGTTTATGTTAAAAATTACATAACATATGGGCGAAAAGAATGAAAGCAATTACAAAGTCCATAATAAGAGAGATGTGAAGCTAAAGCATAACCTGGTATATGGTGTTTACTGTTTTCATCAGTAGCAATTGGACTTTTAGCATTAACAACGGACTTCCCAGGTTGAAATTTCAGCATATGTGTTGGAGTAATTAAGCTTTCTGCAATATGAACCCAATCAACTTGATAGTGAAAGAAATATAGCTCACAAAGTTAATTTAATGATGCTCAACAGTATTCACCTGAACCATCGTTAATGTTTATTGATTGAGATGAGCTCCCACCAAACTTTGCCTTTCTAATTCTCTCTGCACCATCAGCATTTGATAATTTGGAGCGTTCACTGCTCATTGTGGATATCACGATTATTTATTTTTTTTTTATCAATCTGGGATGGTTTAAACACAGCTCAAGCATTCTTTTTCATTGACCTATAGCTTTCTCCGATGATAATGGTGGAAATGAGGAGTGAGAAGAGGACACACTAATGTCTAGCTCGTGGAAATGGGTGAGGAAGAGGAAAGTGACTTCCCATCTTCTTACCAAACCAAACAAACCGTGCATCAACCACCCTTGGGCTTGAAGCCCACTAACCGGAAAATTTGGGTTCCCAAGGGCTGCACATTAATGAATACCTCATTGCCTCATCTGAGTGTTTAGTTATCAATTGATTATATGTAATTAGTCAAAATTGAGTCAAAATTAAGGGGTGTTTAGGCGGGAAAATCAGAAGATTATGGATCAGAGTTTATGTGACTGCTCTGGAATTATATATAATATTGATTACTTTTCGTTGTTGTTTAATTAATAATAATCTTTACTTTATAATAATAATAATAATCATTAGTTTAAAATATTTAATATAAAAATTTAAAATATTAACTATGCACGGGATAAAAGCCAGTAATATATATTTACTTTTAATACTTAAGTGCGTGTTTGGTATAACTGATAAAATGATATTATAATTATTTTTCTGTGATTATAATATGCTAAAATTATAATATGTTTAACTGAAAAATGAATTTAAGTTGATCGGTTTTGATTGGATAATGCAAAAAAGATTATTTTTACAGAGTAGATTAAAAAAAGGGTATGAAATGATAAATGGATAGTTAATGTGATAATAAGGGTAGAATAAGAAAATTTCATGGATAAAAAAATAATCTTACAAAAATAATTTCTAGATGTTATAAGGGAAGTTTTAGATATTGATTATTTTTTTCAAGAATATAATCTAAAAACATAATGTGCGTTGACAAACAAACACATAAAATTAGGACTATTTTTGAATAAAAAAAAAAGTCAAAACTACAATCTTTAAGCCAAACGCCCAAACTACAATATTTATTATTTAGGATGGACCATAAAAAAACCTTAATAAATTAATTAATAATTAAAAATATAAATATTAATTATTATTAATTATTAATACTATTTAATTAAATTTTCAACGTCATCTGTCATCTCTCCTTTCCTTCACTCCTTACCCCTAGAACCTTCCAATTCATTCGATTAGGGTTTATCAAAAGGGGGTTTTAGCGCAATTCATCACAACCTCAAACCCTAATACTCCTCCCAAAGCTTCAATTTTTCTAACTGACACGCACCTTCACAACGCTCAGGGCTCCCAAATGGTTCGCTCCAATGGCGTCAAGCTTCTTCACTGCGTTGCTCGTCGATCTCTCCCCGCAAACAAATCCGTACTCCCCTCCCCCCTCTCTCTCTCATTCGCATCCTTGATTTGTCGTCAATCCCGATTCTTTTTAACATTTTCTAAGTGTGATTTAATATTTGGTGTTGTTTTTTTTTTTGTTTTTTTTGTGGTGAATTTCAGATATATGAAACAATGTTCCAAAGGGGTTATAGGACATTGAATTCAGGGCTTTGCAATCCATCTAGTGTTATTGGAAGTCGTTGTCCAATAGGTATGTTTTAAATTAATTTTTTTACCAATTCATTGTGATATTTTTTTTTCAATAAAAAAAAAAATCGTTTTGTATTAGTTTTGCATGTGAAGTTATGAAGGAACTAGTATCTGTTCGTACGTCGAATTGTTTTTATTTTTTTTAATTTTTTTTTTCAGAGTGAATACCCGAATTCATCCCTAAGAGAATAATGCCAACCCAATTTAACTCCTAAGAAATCCTGGGAAATGCCTTCTCGGCTGTTAATAATGCTAGTCGAATTAGACATTTTCAAGGCTATTGTTTGATAAACATTAGTCCTTGCTAGGGGCTATTTTGACTGTCACTTGAGATTCTTATTGACCAAATTAGAATTGCTCATTTATCAGGGGCTAAATTAGGGGCACGTCTTTCTTGGGATGAACTAGGGTATTTCCTCCCTTTTTATAAAACCTTTTAAGTGTATGCTTTTTTATTATTGGTTTTATTGACCATTTCACTCATTATCTGTTTGTAGTTGGAGTTGGTTTTAATTTGAAGAACTGGTTGCTATTGGGAGCAGCAAATACATATTGGGGGGCATCTAGGTCTATTCATGGTTCTGGTACTAATTATTAAATTTTGTGTCAGTCGTCACACACATGCCTAATGCCTTCCTTTCCATTCTCCTGGAACTGCACTTGAAAGCATTAGGGAATTGCTTTTTTTTGCTATTTATTGCTTGCATTATCTACTACGTACTTTTATTTTCCTTTGGTGATGAAATAGAAGGATCTCAAAGTTTATGTTACTTCCATTCATTTGCCTACGCATTTCCCTTTTTCTGTCTTTCCTGTCTATTCAGTAGTGGATCTTGACTAAAGTTTTTGGGGGAGCCACTATATTTAATCCAAATTCGTCTTTGTTAGAAGTTTTTATCTTGAAAGTTTAGAGTCGATAAGCTAGCTGATTAAAGCAAAATTGTTTGGCAAGATTAGGTGACCATCTACCTAATAGATGTGAAATGACATGTACTCCTAGCTTAGAAGTTATAAGCCCATAAGCTACCTCAAGTAGCTTATCTAATACGAGCTTCTAAACTTGTAACTTATTTACGAGCTTCAAAACTTGTAGCTTATTAAAATAAGTCCTTTTACCAAATACCTAGAAGTAGGTTATATTTGGTTAAATAAGCTAGTCAGCTAGCTTATAAGCTTATTGACGGTGTTACCAAACACAAATTATATGAACTTATTAAACCAAAATATTCATTTAAATCAATTGGGATTTGAGATAATTATGAAAGTGAATATAATTGATCACATATCACAATTTTAAGGGTGGCATAAAAAAATTTATACAAAAATAATGTTTTGTAAAATTTGTTAAGAAGAACCACCACTGTGTCTACTCATCTGTTTGCTGTCCCTTGCATGTCGGTGACTTTTTTTTCCCCTCTTAACTCAATGCAGCGCCATTGGCAAAAGACTTTTATGATGTTCTTGGTGTGAGTAAGAACGCTAGTGCTTCTGAAATAAAGAAAGCATACTATGGGGTAGGTTTTGCTTGACCATTGTCAACATACATGTATCCGGATACCAGATTATGCATTCCTTTTAAACTACTGCCCATTTTCTGATTTCACTTTGAAATTTCTTATTCATTTCCTTGTCAATGGGGATCCCATTGCCATGGAGGAACATATTCTTTGCCCAAGAATTGCAGAAATATTTTAGTCTCTCAAATTTTTCCTTTATTCTCTCTTGACATGAATGCTACAAAAGCATGTTTGACAAGCATGAGTTATTTATCTGAAATAATTCTTTGTCTTTTATTGTTTCTCAAATTCCTCCATCTTTTGAAGCTTGCCAAGAAGCTCCATCCAGACACAAACAAAGATGATCCAGAAGCTGAAAAGAAGTTTCAAGAAGTTTCATTGGCATATGAGGTGTACTTTTGTTCTTGTTACTAACCCTCTTCTTTAAGTCTTCATATGATGAATTAACTAATTGTTGATTTCTTGATTCTTTTTTTCCTTTTCTTTTCTTGGGTAATTGCATTTTAGGTTTTGAAAGATGAGGAAAAACGTCAACAGTATGATCAGGTCTCACATCTTCCCAAATTTTTTTGGCTGCTTTGTTGCACATTTTATTGTAGCTACTGTATTGCCAATAATTCCAGGATAGATATTTTATTTTATGCACGAGCATTTTTAAATTGTAGATCAGTAATATGAACATAAAAAGAAATTGTAAGATTTAAGCAGAGGACCACCGTTTCATGGAGAACAAAAAATTTATATAGCGGTATTCGAGAAAGTTGAATGCTGGTTTGTGTGAAAACCAAATTCGTCGAATAACAAGGATGCGTTTTATTGGAAATTTGCCTACATTTGACTTTTCAACCCTCCTTTATTTTTGCTAATACATGTATCTCATTTGACACTTATTTAATTTGTATCTTTCCTGAAGAAATAGGTTCTTACTAAGTAGCACCACTATTTTAGAAAACAGATGGAGGGAAGGGCTTGAGGAACAATGGCACGTTTCTTTTATTTATCTACTGCCTCTTTCATTTGATTTACTTTAACATGAATATGCAGGTTGGCCATGATGCTTTTATAAACAACCAAAGCACTGGTTTTGAAGGAAGTGGCGGCTTTAATCCGTTTGAGCAGATATTCCGTGACCATGTAATTACTTACGAATTTCTTCACATTTTTTATTGGTCATGTCTATACGTAGATCCTGAGGCCTTTATTAAAAGGCCAGTTTGCATTCAAGTACAAATTGTATTAGACACCAATTTCCTTAAGCAATCATACAACCATCTCAATTACGAGTTCAATCAAAAAGCAAATTGATTTATTATTGAATTTTATAAAACAGCTGAACAAATATGCATGATTAAGCAATCATACAACCACCTTATTTTGTTATATGGTATGGTATGTAAGTTTGTGTATGCGTCTGTTTCTATTATTAATAATTGTTGTAGAAATTCTAGAAACTAATTAATTGCTGTCTGATTTCTAATTAATTAATAAAATATAGATGCCCCTGAAACGTGCTTGAGTTATATATCCAACATTTGAAGTCTAATATGTCTCTCTTTAATTTTGTGGTAATTCCCTCAATGGTGATCAGGATTTTGTCAAGAACTTTTTTCATCAGAATATTGGTGGAGAGGATGTCAAGGTTCTTTCTTTCTTTCTTCTTTTTTTTTTGATGAAACTTTCTTTTTTTCTTCTTATTTGGATATCTTTAAGTATGCTAATGAAGGACTAGTTAGAGGAAATACATCTTAATTTTTTTTCTTCATTTTATTTAATCAATGCATCTTAATCTATATTTCAGACTTCCATTGAATTATCCTTTATGGAAGCTGTCCAAGGATGCACTAAAACTATTACATTTCAAACAGATGTGCTTTGTAATACCTGTGGTATGCTATCAGTTTTCTATTTATACACTGAGTTGTCAGCCGTGACTACCTATATCTGGTTTAGTTTGTAAAGCTGGTGAGCCTGGAAGGTAACAACTTTTTCGTCTCTCAACTATTGCAGGAGGGAGTGGTGTTCCTCCTGGTACAAGACCTGAAACCTGTAAGCGCTGTAAAGGCTCAGGACAGGTTAGTATTGTCTTCAAATGAAGATTTGACCTCTAATCAAAAATATAGATTTTTGGTAGTTAATTTGTTGGATTTGATATATTTCCAGATGTTTGTACAAGCTGGAATATTTAGCGTGCGACATACATGTGCTACATGTAACGGATCTGGCAAAATTGTATCGGTATGGTGCATACATTCAAACTTTTTTCAGATTAATTTTTCATTATTAGTATACTGTTCAAGAGTTCACATATGATGGACTTAACTGTGGTCTACAGAGGACAGACATTGAGACATACCAAAAATTGTGATGGACACTGTTTGTTAATATATTATTTATTTGTTCATATTTTCATATATGCTAAATAGTATCTTGATATGTTCACGTATGTGATAGAACTGGGCCAGATTGTATAGAAATATATAGTTTATTGAATGAAATCTGGGCTGTAACAGAGATACGGTGCCGGAGAACAGGGAATGAATTATAAAGCTCTCTTCCTCTCCACTGTAGGTATTTGAGAGACCTAGAACACTCCCTTACTTCCCTTTCCTTTCTAACTCAATCGATATCTCTCTCTTCCCTTAGGGTCCTATTTATAACCTGCTTCCTTCGACTGTGGTCCCATTCGCCTTCTTGATTGTTAACAGCAAGTACCAAGGCATCACACTTGCAGAAAAATGAATCTCCTGCTGTTATAGAAGCCATGTTCCCCCATTGAGTGTTGCCAAAAAGCCATAATCACTGACACCAACCTCCTTTATTTTTTATTTTGCTGAGGGATGGACAAACTGGTTCACTTCCCTTCAACAAAACAAAAATTGTATCCTTCCCACAAATTAACAGCAGGTAGTACTGTAGTAGAACAAATGAACCACACCTATCAAAAGAATGAGGGCCCTTTTCTTTCTCTCAAATCTATTTTTATTCCTCAGCGTGTTGTGCTTTACAGCATTCGAATTCTGCCATCTTTTGCTTAGCCTGCCCGCCTACCAATCAAAGAGGCTGAGAGTTAGCCCATGTCTTAATTTTCTTCTTTCAAGTTTTAAATGGCTTTGTCCATGTGTATGGACAAGTAGAGATGTGTATGGACATGTATCATGCATGGGTTGTGTCAGACTTGTGTTCAGCACATGACAAGCACAAAATTGGTGTGTCTGTGCTTATAGGCTGTTATTCACTTGCTTATTGTTGAGCTTATTTTCTTCTTACTTGGTTGTAATCCATCTTTGAAGGTTTTTCTCCCACTTCCCCCTTCATTTTTTAAGTGTTTGCTTAACCTAGCTGGTTGAGGATAAGAAGTTAAAAAAATAGAGAAAAGGTATTGGGGAGCTAAGTCCACCACCTCGCAAGCATTAAACATTTAGTTTTACAATGCAAATGTACCTTTTTTAGCCTCTTATCCTCATCTTATCCTCAGCCCTTACAGTTGAGATTAAGAAAATCCTTTTTTTTAAAAAAAAAAAAAATCATATGGTGAATGGCACTTTCCTCTTCTTGCATCATCCATCTTTGCCGTACTTATACAAACCACTTACAGAAATTATTTAATAATTTGGTTTTCTTGTTGGCATCAGAGTTACTGCAAGTCATGCAGGGGTGCGAAGGTTATCAAAGGAACAAAATCAGTCAAGTTGGATATTATGCCTGGTAACCCTTATTTTTTGAAATTTTGGGATTCATTTTTGCTATGTGGATCTTGTTCACTTGGCTTGCATAGAAAATATAAATGAACAGACAATTTCCCTGTGGATTTTCCTTTTGATTGTGCTAATCACTCCTCACAGTCTCGTTATCCATTGAGCTTGGTAATAGAGGAATTATTGTGTGGAAACTTCCTACCTCAGAGATCCAAATCTCTCTTTGAGATGTGTAGCCATGTTCAAACTTCAAAGTACACATTACCTATCGAAAGATGATTTGTGTGTCTAAGGTAGGAAGCTCCCACTCAAGAATTTCAACTAGATGAAAAAGTTTTCATTGAGTTAGCAATTAGCATCTTCACACCTTCTAAAATGTATGTCAAATTGGCCTTCAATATATTTTAAAAATTAAAACTATATTAATAATTCAATTTATTTATTATATTTAAAGAAGTAGTAACAAATATGAATAAATACTCCATTAACTAAACTTCATGCCTTTTAGAATAAAATTTGTTTGGTAGGAAGATACAAAGCACTAAACTTGAGTTTTGCTGTTATATATTAGTATTGGTAATACTATTAACAACTACACAAACAGAAGGAAACTGCTCTTTACTGCATATTAAAGTCAAATAATTTGGAACACTGTTTACCACAGTATACAGCATTATATCGTTTGTATGCTTGATATTGTGTCTTCACTACTCCACCAGCTGTAAGTTATTTTAGTTAGTTAGGTGTATTCTAGAAGCTCTAGACATATGTATATGAACCTTAACTAATTCAGTTGAGAATGACAGTAACAATTTTCTGGTCTTCCTCCTCTCTCTGTTCTCCATTTTCCTGTTTGTCACTTTCTTGCTACTTTCCCTCATTATCTCATACCATAAATTCTAAAAACACACTACATTTTTAGTAGCTTGGGGCAATGTTGACTTAGAATTTTTTGTCAAAAATGATTCTATCAATGATGGTGCCAAAATGATAATTAGTAATGCACTATTATTTCCTTTGCATAATGCACTTCCATCCTCTTAAGTTATTTTTCACTTCATTTGGTTCAGATATGATATGGCAAAAAGGTTTGGCTGTTTAAATGTTAATATTTATTTGCAGGGATAGACAGCAATGAGACCATAAAGGTTTACAAAAGTGGTGGTGCAGATCCTGAAGGATATCACCCTGGTGATCTCTATGTTGCTATCAAGGTAAAACCTTTAGTCTTTTCATTAGCTTGAAGATCACTACCTTCTTTTCATTTCATATTCCTTATATGCCCAATTGCGTTTTCTCTTTTACTGTATACAGGTCAGGGAAGATCCTGTTTTCCGTAGAGAAGGCTCTGATATTCATGTAGATGCTGTTCTGAGTATCACTCAGGTAATGTGTTTCTGAATAAAGAAAATCTCGAGCCTATGCCCGCTAGTGTGTATTCTGGTTTGATTACCTTATGTCTGCATTTAACTAGTGACATTAGTTTACATATCTGGGGAATCAATTGGTTGCTTGCATTGTTAGTAAAAAGTGTTATGACCACAGTAGTCAATCCTGGCTAGCAAAGCAAAGTGGCTAAACAGCGCTATAGTGGTATAGTGGCTCGTAGAGAGGCCACTATCTTGGCAATAGCAGGTGTAATGCAATTAATTTCTAATGCATGCATAGTAATTGCGGAAAACTTGAAGTATTAAAAATTTAAGACAGTTCGACATATTTACTCAAGTGATTTAGTCTATATGATGTCGTTTTCAACTTTTGAAATTTTTTTCAAAAGATTCTCAAATATGCCAGCTATATAGTGGTATTTAACAATGTTATTATCACTTCTCTTTTTCTTAGATGGCAAAAGAGGCAATCATGTGAATTGCTAAAAAAAGCAAAGAAGATAGGGATGTGTTAATTTATTACAAGTTACCTGCATGATTTAGAATTTTAGACTAAAGATAAAAGACTAAACTGTCACTTTAGTCCCTCACTTTGTAAGGAGCTTTCACTTTAGTCCTTGACTTTTCAATAATTCCTCTTTAGTCCTTCACTTTGAAAAAAGCTACTCTCGTTAGTCCCAGACAACTTTCTCCGTTCATAGACATTAACGTTTTATGCACTTGGTCGTTAAATGACCTATACGATGTCTTGTTGTTGTGCTGCTGGCACAGATTCATTAGCTGTTGTATTTTTTGCTGCTTTATCTGCAGCTGACTTAGCTTTTGTAGCTGCCTTAGTTGGCTCTTCAGCAACCTTAACCTCTTCTTCCAATTTCTGTCTTTTGAATTTATCATCATGCGGAAGATGTTAACGACCACCCGTGTATAGGTTATTTAAAGGCCACGTGTGTTAGATGTTAACGTCCATGAACGGAGAAAGTTGTCAGGGACTAACGTGAGTACCTTTTTTCAAAGTGAGAGACTAAAGAGGAATTATTGAAAAGTGAGGGACTAAAGTGAAAGCTCCTTACAAAGTGAGGGACTAAAGTGACAGTTTAGTCTAAAATAAAATGACAACAGGTTAAAAGAGACAGTAAAAGTTGTGTGTGAACTTGTATTATACGATAATAAGACCACTGTTATAAAAAAATAAGAAACACACTAAGAATTTAAAATGTTAGAAAGCCAGGCTGGCTAATGTGGAAGACAATGGACAAAAAATAGAAAGGCAACTTTGTGTGCAGAGGTGTGGGTTGGCAACTTGCCATAAAGGGGCGCCCTTTTCTCAAAAGGGAGTGGCTTGGCTGGAACTTGAGGGGTCTTGGACGGATAATAGATAGAATAAAAAGAAAATAAAAACTGCATGGACTTGTATTGGACGATAACAAGAAAAAGTAATTTTTTTTAAAGAAGTAGGAAGACACCAAAAGAATAAAAAGAGTGTTAGAAAGATAACAAGCTGTTCGGGCTTGGAGCTGGGAATAAAATGAACATTAAAAAATAGACAGAATTTGAGTGCAGAACAGAGAAAAAGCTAAAGGGGGTTGTCAAGCCAAAAAGGGTCAGTGTGCTGAATAAGTGGTTGGCTTGGCTGGAAAATGGGTGGGCTTGGCCAGTAAAGAGGAGTGTTTGGCTGGGAATGGACATAATGAGAAAGTTGTTTGCATTAAAGATTAAGCTACAAAGGTATTGGCATGCTGGAAAGGGGGATGGCTTGGCTGGAAAATGGGTGGGTTTGGCCTGAAAGGGATTCATTTAGCCAGAAAATTGGCAGGCTAGGCTATAAAACTGGTGCTTGGCTGGAAATTAAGTGGGCTTGGCTTTAGTGGTTTGGCATGAAAGGGAGTCATTTATTGGTGGGCTGCTATGATTTGATTAGAAAACTGAGCTAGGTTGTCAGGAACCCTTACAACTATCATACTGAGCTAGCATGGATACTACAATTCAGTTTTGCCATAATCAGGGAGAGTTGGTTGACTCAAATATTTAGTATTTACATTCTTGTTTATTTTGTTCGTGGGAAGCTAACTGCTAGGGTGTTTGTTAACCATTGGAAGCTTGGCTTTAGTAAAATTTCATGCTTGATCTTTCTTTTTTATTGTCTGTTGGAAGCTTAGCCACTAGGGTGTTTGTTGCCTTGGCGGTTAATGTAATAACGGAATTGAAATGGATGGGGATGGGATAAAATGAAAAGGTAAAGAATGGAATGGGAAAGAGTCACTTTCCCTTTGATGAGGAAAGAAAGGGAAACCTATGCTATGTGTGAAATTTCAACATGGCCCTTGTCATTTGTGAAGCTTATGTGTCTAAAATTTTCTGGGGTGAAATAGTAATTAGTGAATAACATGTTTTTGAAGTAATTCCTCTAGCTAATCCCCTGGAGCCAAACAAGAAAGTGAGTTTATGAGGAACTAAGGGAATGGTTTGCCTCACTTTCTCTTTTTCTCCATAACTTTTTAAACTCCTAATTTCCCCAATAAGTGAGTAGTTTACCTTCCCATCCTTTCCCCTTCCATTCTCCTTGATTCCCAAGCATTGATCCAAAAGGACTCTAATATTGTGTTTGAATAAGGATTTTTAAGAGGGTAGCGTATTTGTTGAGAGGAATGAAAACGAATTTGATTAAATAACCTGTTTGGACATTAAACAAAAGAATTTTGAAACTGAACAGTATTTTCATCGAGTATTGTTTTAAATTTCAAACTACACAGAATTTGATATGCCACCTTTTGAGAAGGAATTTCTAAAATCCTCCATATCTCTCCACTATCTGGAGTTCAATTTGTTCAAAACCACATCTTCTAGTTGGCTGATCTGAAAATTTTCTCGTTATCCTCAAGTGTCTGTTTGGCGTGAGGAATTGTAATTACAGGTTGGAATTGTAATTCCAATTCCAATTCATAATTGGAATTGAGTTTGAATTGTAATTCTATGTTTTGATTGTATAAATAATTAGAATATAAAATTGAAATTCCAAATTCAATTTCTAGTTCCATTGTTTGGGCATAAGATATAGAATTCAAAAAATTATATTAATTATATTTTATTGTTTGTGTCTCATGTTGTCACCAAAAATCCAAAATACAACCCAATAGGTCTCAGGCCCTTTTGGCCCGCTTAAATAAAATCAGAACCAGCCGGACTCTGGGTCGACCCCCTAATATCACCTAAAAACCTTACCCGATCTAGTTAAAAAGGTGACCTACTACCAGGTTTAGCTAGATGATTTTTGGCCCAAATGAACCTTTTCGGCCTAACCCTATCGTGGCCCAAGCCTGAACCCGACCGGATAGCCCGCATTGCCATCTCTACGGTGGACCGGTGAGTTGTTGCAATTTTTGTTTCTACTCATGATACTCATATAAAGTATGGAATTGTAATTTTGAGGCTTAGAGGTCGGAATTGAGTTTCTGGATTTTTAGTTATAATCCAATTCCATGAAATTGGCTTTGGAATTGTGTTTCCAATTTCAAGTGCACAACCAAACAATAGAATTCCAATTCCAAGCCCCAATTCCAATTCCGCCCCCCGATTGCATGCTCAATTCCACGTGCCAAACGGATCCTAAACTTCATTTGATAGTAACAAGCAGTGGTAGAAAAGACAATATACACGATTCGTTCTCCAATGTATCATCACCATGACCATCAATGTTGAGTAATGGTGAGGAAGAGATGAAGTTCTCTCTGAAGCTCTTGCTGCTGCTTCTCTGTGAGATGAAGAGGAGGTTATGGACCGGCTTGGGGTAGAAAGCAGGTGCGAGGGCAAGGGAGGGGCTGGTTCCAAAAGAAGAAAGCAATCTTATTGCTGTTTTCCGACATTGGGAACATGGGTTAAAATTCACTGGTTTCAGAGCCCCTCCCTGCTTCTTTCTTATAGGAAAGGCTCTTCCTATCTTTGCAAGAAAAATGCATTGGAAGGCCACTCCACTCAAGGCCCTGATTCCCACATAACCAAGTTCCACTGTCCCCCTGTCTTGCGTGTGGAATGGTGATTCCCTTGCTTCCTAGAATGAGATAGTTTCATTTATTGCCAAATGTATCCTCACTTATTTTGTAAAATGGTCAAAATTATTCCTCAATTTGAATGTCTTGACAATTCTTGTTGGTCTGGGATGGAAATAATTTATGCTTGAAAACAATGTTATATTGATTTTACCAGTCTCTATTAAAAATTGCTATGCTATATCAAACTTTTATGGTTTTCTCATTTGAAGGCCTAATGTAATTTTAAAGAAACTAAAACAATATAAAATTAATGTCATTAATGATTTTAAGAGTTTATTTGGTAAGGGGTTATTTATGTTGTTTTGTTACAGTATTTACTCTAAAACCATGAGGTACCGAGTTTCTTTTCAAGTCCTGCTACCAAACACTGAAATTTGAACATCGTTCCTTACTAACTTATTCATATATCCCTTTCCCTTTCCAACTCCACAAAATATTGTTCTGCACTTCTGCCTTCCAAACGTGCTCTTTTGTACTAGAATATAATGACAAAAGAACTAGCATAATCATGTTTCCCCATATTTATATTTCTTCATGGTTGACTGGGTCTATGAGCTTGTAGTTATAAAAAATTCCTTGTTGAGTTATATTTTCTGGACATACAATAGGACTTCGGTATGGGGGTCTGGCAGTCAACACAATATGGCTATAATAGATTAATGCCGTTGTTTGGTGCTGGAAATTTTATTCTTGTACTTATTTTAGATTTTGGATCTCAAACATCTGGTCAGTTGTCTGCCTTTCTGATGTATTAAACTGTTAAATAATCTAAATACTGATTTTTTTTTCTCCAGGCAATTTTGGGTGGAACCATTCAGGTCCCAACTCTTACTGGGGATGTTGTTCTTAAGGTTTGTGTTGTATACTTGTTTTGCAATATAATTTCATATATCATTTTTTATTCAAGTAATTGGTAAAGTCTAAATGACGGTTCTTGTTTGGCAGGTTCGTCCTGGCACCCAACCTGGTCAGAAGGTGGTTCTGAAAAAGAAAGGTAAGCATGTTGATATCATTTTCGGAAAATTTGAGAAATATTTTCAAGAAAGCATTGTATTAGAAATATATTTGAAATTCCATGAGTCTATTGCATGAACCTCTGAAAGTTGTTACTTTAAGCAAATCTTCTTAACCATTAACATGTTTGTTCTCTTCACAGGAATCAAGACAAAAAATTCTTACAGTTTCGGGGATCAGTATGTCCATTTTAATGTCAGCATCCCCACGTGAGTGTTACATCTGACATTGTTTTAGTCAGCAGTGTGGTTTATGAGCTGCTTCTTTTCTTGTTCTCAGGGGGAACCAAAATAGCCTAGGCCTAGGTTTTTAAGTGAAACATACTCCTCTGATGTATGTTTATAATATAAATGCCTGTTTTTGTTGTTTTGTAGAAACCTGACAGAGAGGCAGCGTGAATTGATAGAAGAGTTTTCGAAGGAAGAGCAAGGGGAATGTGATAAACAAAGAGCAGCTTCAGCTTCAGGCTGAAAACTTGGATAGCTGCATCAGTAATTTATTACAAATCATGGTCAACTTGGCAGGAAGCCACCTGCTGTTGAAGTTTTGTAGTCTACTAATTAAATTAAAGATCGTTATTCTTTTGTCCTCTACACTTTTTGAGTGTATGTAATATTGTTCTTCATAAGTGACAATCACCATTCAAACACGAGCGAGTCCCTAGCATTCTACTCTATGTTGTATATATATTCCTTATAATATTAGAGGTAAGGGTGCTTGTCACATGTACGCCACGAGTGAAGCGTACATCTTACTATTACTATTATCATCATTATTATTATTATTACGTGCTCGTCACTCACTCACTCACTCGATATATGTATTAACACTCCCACTTCGTCCAATCCTTGTTGGTAATGTTGCCATCAAGTCTGCATTATCCTCGATGCCCTCTTCCTCCGGCATAGTCCACCCTACTTCCTTCGTTTCAGATTCACCTCAGGCTTCAACACCCTCAATTCCAATACCCCATGATGCCATCGTACCTTTAACCTCTTACAACACTAACACTCGCTGTTCTCACCTGGTCGGTGCCTACATCGTACCCATGATGCCATCGTACCTTCAATTACAACAGCCTCCACCTAAAGATCTTCGTTCGGTCAAGACAAATTGGGTCAATAAAAGATGTAGGCTCTGTTAGTAGTGTACACGTTATTTTGCAATTTCAACATGTACATTTCCCTCCTAACGTATGTGAAAAGTTCAATATGGACGTTGCTGTCTTAATGTATGAGAAAAATTTATTGATATGTTAGGAAGTCTGCGTATTAGGTTAAAATATTGATATTTTATTGATATGTTAGGAAGTCTGCGTACTAGGTTAAAATATTGATATTTTAGAGAGTTAGTGTATGTTAAGATTTTTTAATTTGTACGCTACTCCTAGCATACAGAGCATACAACCTACAGAAAATACTAGCATAAAAGATATTTTAGAAAAAAAAATTGTGGGTAAAAAATTAAATCCCACTATCTTTATACGAAGGAACCTTTGCCTATTTTTGGGCCATGAGTATATTAAAATAAGGTAGTTTATACATCACTATTTTAGGGTTACCTTAATTTTAAATAGTGTATGCGTCGTCCCTGGTAGTTTTTTTTTTTTTTTTTTTGGTCCGTATTTCTTGTGGAACCACCGGTATCCCCAAGAGCACCCTTAATATCAGGGAGCCCTTAAGACTAATCCGGAGGGAGCTGCGTGGCTGCCTCTCCCAGCAGGATGTTTTTAGTGGAAATCGAACACGAGACTACTAGTACCCGTGTCCCATTCCCAAGATTTCAGTTGGGGCTTACACCAACTGAATCAAACCCCGTTGGTTCGTCCCTGGTAGTTTTACTGTTCTATATTAGGGAATATTGTTATAAATATTCAAAGATAATGGATGACTATAATAGATGCCCGTGACTGATTATTTTGTCATGTATTGATAATGTATTATTAGTGCGTGTTTGTTGTAATTGCATTGTATGGTAATGTCTATAATTACAATCACTTTTTGCATTGCTTCTATAGAGAAAAGAAATATATTTTCCCTTATTCTAACTTTTCCGTTCTTCCTTTTACAAATTTTATTATATCTAAGTTGATTTGTTTCACAACAGGTTACCAGCTCAATTGTTTTTAATTCATCAACGGATATTGAAGCGAGATAAACTTTTATATTGTTAATAACAAATATTTAACTGTATATTGAATCTTTATCTATAATAAATGAAAATATATGACGTATTGATTCTGAAGTATTTTCATTATATGAACATGAATATTTGAAATTAATTCCTGAAAAATTAGATCATTATCAATATTTATTGATAAGAATAGTTCTGGAAAAACTATCGATGATGATGATGATGATAAAAAAAAAAAAATTCTTAAGAAACTTGATCTTTATATTTTTAACCATTAATATTCGATATTATAATATGTTATATACGTTATATTTTTTTTATTTACATAGTAGTTATCACTTAAAAGAAACCAATGTCAAATGATTGGATTTATAAGATACAGACACGTGATAATGTTCTACCCATAGATACAATCATGTGATAATGCTCTCATTTGACATTGGATGGAAGCTAGAGTTTCTTAATCGTTGTGAGTGGGTTGTCTTGAAAGACCTTTGTGATATTTTTACATTCGCTTAAATACCAAAATCGTCATTATATATATTGATTTTTTTGAAATTGGTCCCTGTAAAAAAAAATTGGTTTTGGTCCCTGCATTTACAAAACGTTTTGGTTTTGATCCCTTCTGTTAAATTTTGGTCTATGTTGATAGTTTGTTTTGGTCCCTCTATTATTTTGGTACATCTACTGTCATAGTTTTTGAATTAATTATATTATGTAATGTAAATTATCTGTTTACCCTCGAGAATTAATGCAAGAATACCATCCTTAGTAGGTCATAGAATGTAATACATCACATTTCGGTGTTTTCCATCCACATTTAACAGGAGGGACGAAAACCAAAACGTATTATAAATGCAGGGACCAAAACCAAAATATTTTTTTTGCAGGAACCAATTTCAAAGAGGTCAATATTTAGAGGAACCATTTTGGTATTTAAGCCTCTTACATTTGTACATAATTTTTTTTCTTCATATAATCATAAATTTTAATATACCATAAATTATAATTAAGATTACAATTATTCTATCAAATTTAGAATGAATATTATCTTTAACCTGTTTAACCATCATAATATTGGGTATTATCCAAATTATTTATAATTACTTATTATGTTCCTTTTCATTTATTATAGAATCTAACATGTCAAACCTTGTAAACTTTGAATTTTTGGCTCTAATTGACATTAGTGGAAGGAATTACTTGTCATGGGTACTATATGCTAAAATCCATTTGGATGCAAAAAGTATTGGAGAGACCATAAAGAGGGTAATAATGCATCTAAACAAGATAATGCTAAAGTTTCGATTTTCCTATGCAACCACCTCAATGAAAGGTTGAAAACTGAATATCTCATTGTTAAAGATCCACTTGTTCTTTGGAGCAATATTAAAGAGTGTTATGACCACCAAAAAAGTGTAATTCTTCCCAAAGCTTGTTATGATTGGATGCATTTGCGGTTACAAGATTTTAAAACTGTAAGTGAGTATAACTCAGCCATATTTAGAATTACTTCTCAAATGAAGTTATATAGGGAAAAGGTGACTGATGCTGATATGTTATAAATAACTGTTATTCACATTTCATGCAAAACAATTGCTCCTGCAATAGCAATACCATGAAAAATGTTTCAAGAAATATTCTGAATTGATTTCTTGTGTCTTTATGGCTGGACAAAATAATGAGCTATTGTGAAAATTCACGAGTCTCATACAACGGGCACTGATCCATTTTCAAAAGCGAATGTAGCAACACACATCCACAATTCTCATGCACTAACTCACGACCGTGGCCGCGGTGGTTATCGTGGTCGTGGATATGAATATGATAATGGATATGGAAACGATAGTAACCATGGACATAAATAAGATAAACATGGTCATGATAGCTATTCGAAGTATACATGGAAAAATGATGAAAATATCGAAAAAGGTGACAATGTTCAAATTAGCAAACACGATGATGATAAATGTCACCGTTGTGGTGTCTAAGGTCATTGGTCTTGCATATGTCATAAACCAAAACATCTTGTCAAGTTATACCAAGAATATATTTAAAGGAAAGGGAAAATGATAGAAACAAATTTTGCATTTGAAGAAGGTGATTCTCAGTTTTGGCCTTATGGATGCCACCCATCTAGATATTGCAGATTTCCTTACTGATCCAAATGAAAAATTTGATGAGCTAATTGGAGATGGAACTATCTTAAAATGAATTTAATTAGGTGTTGATAGGTTTAGTGTGTTTTGTTTTTTTTTAAATGTTTGTGAGTCCTTTGTTGTTTCCATGTCCAATAAAGAAGTTAAGATTAGCGCGTGTTTCTCTCTCTCTCTCTCTCTCTCTCTCTCTTTTCTAATGAAGCAATAAAGTTTTTATTTTCCAGGTTTTATCATTTCACTTCTACATACTCATGTTAACCATCTATTTTATTTTTCGTAGTCAGAATGAGTATTCCCTTTCGTGTTCCATTGGTTAGCTCCTATGCTAATAATAAAGAAATGTGTCTCCCTGATAGTGGAACAATTCACACAATTCTTAAGGATAAAAAATATTTCTCCTAACTAGTAATGCAAGAAGAAAATGTTAGTACAATATCCGGTAGTATAAAGATAATTGAACTCTCCGGAAGAGCTGATATAATGCTACATGGAAGAACAAAATTGCATATTGATAATGTGTTGTTGTCTACTAAGTCTCATAGAAACTTATTAAGCTTCAAGGATATTCGCCAAAATGGATACCATATAGAGACAACAAATCAAGGAGGTATCAAATTCATTTATATCACAAAAATTGTTTCAAATAAGAAATGTATATTGAAAAAGTTGCCTATTTTACTTTAGTTTGTACGACACATATATTAGTACAATTGAAATACATCACATTGTAAACCAATAGTTTGTGGATAACAAAGAGTTTATTGTTTGGCATGATCAATTAGGCCATCTCAGATCAATTATGATGTGAAAAGTATTTCAAAATTCATGTGGACACTCATTGAAGAACCATAAGATTCTTAAAACTAGTTGTTTCTCATGTATTTCTTGTTACTAAGAGAAGCTAATCATTCGACCATAAACTAAAAACGAGTATGAATCAATCACATTTTTGGAATGTATACATTTCGGAACACACGTTACCGAGAATCAATTTGGTTTTATGCTATGAAGGTCGACTATGGAGGCAATATACTTACTACGATGGTTGATGGAGCAATAGTGAAGGAAACAAAAGGATCTATACTTGGTTTTCATTGATATGGAGAAGGCTTATGATAGGGTGTCTAAAGAGGTATTGTTGAAGGCTCTAGAGAATAAAATGGTGCGTATTGCCTATATTAGAGCAATTAAAGATATGTATGACGGGGTCAAGACGAGCGTGAGAAAACAAGGTGGGCTCTTAGAAGATTCTAACTTTAAGCCCTTATCTTTTTACATTGGTTATGGATGCTAGAATTTGCAGCCGTCACCCAAGAGAGGGGGGGGGGGGGGTGAATTAGGTGTTTATAAAAACATTGACAGTTATTTGAATTCAATCGTTTTCAATAAAACATATATGATTTCCAACGGAAAACAATTAAAACAATGAAAACGATTATGCGGAGCAATAATAATAGCTATGAAAATATAATAGAAATGCGCGATACTAATTAAATCAAAACCAATGAAAAACGTTACCGCGTGTTTATTAATTTAATATAAATAATATTTACATTGCGGAGATGATACAATTATAACAATCAGAACATGCGCAATAATAATTTAAAGAGATAAGGAATAGAGAGATTGCACTGTGGTTTTTATACAGGTTCAGTCTTCCCAGCGAAAATGCTGGAAATAGGGATCAAAATACGCAGCGGGGAAAAAAACTAAATACCCTATTTGCAGAACAGGATCCATGCAAGAGAGCATGATTCGAGATAGAAAAACGTTTACCTCTTGATGCGAAGAGGAAAACAGCGCTGGTCAGATCGTCCACGAACAATCCGCGTCAATAACGAGCGCAACAAGGTAGTCGCGTCTCTATTGGTATCCACACGAACAGGTTCCCAATTAGAGTCACGTCTCTCTTCTCAATGCTAGCGGAGAAGAGAGAGATTCAGTGTATCACTCACTCTCTGATATGGATGGCTAGAGTTGCCGTTCTGTGTCTCAACGTACCAAAACCCTAAGGCTGATACTATTATTTATAATAGTATTAAACTAGCGGGCTGGGCTTGGTAGCACATATCAGAATGCGTCGCACGGTCATACTGTGCATCGCACGGACGTAAATTTTATAAAAAAAATACAACTATTGTATTTTTTATCAAATGTGATATCTCTAATCTATCTGTTCTTAGTGTGTGACCCTATATGTTCCTGTAACGTTGGCAGTAAAGTTAAAATCCCATTTTAAGTTTACAAGCAATGAGCGATATCTAGCAACACGTCATTGCTACCAAAGTGACAAGAATGTCTGTGATATGACATAACCTTAGTGTGACCAATGATAATGTGTAAATTTAATCCCTTTGTCCAAATATCTTAGTTACACTCATGGCATGGAAGGTGTCACCCATGTACAGTGTAACCTATGGTTTCTTGATCCCTGAGTAGACGCGTCTAAACAAGTCTCGTCAATATCTCATATTGACTGTCTTGAGTATGACCATACATTTCACCGTCTCACTCAGTCAAGGGGCCCAGTGATATAATTCCTATTAACAAGGAAGGACAAATCCCATCTACGTCGCTCACATCCCTCTACATGATTTGTCATATACCCGACTACAACCATTATGATCACCTGGTTAAACATGACGTTTGATTGAGTGAAAGCACATAACTCCTCATGTTGGGAACCGTAGCGACTTTAGATCGAAGGACCATGTACAACATTGTCACTATGAGAATCGCTTATGACACTCACTTAATAACCCATGTAGCATTCTCATGGCGGGTCAATCCAGTACACAATTGTCTCAATGTGTACTTACTTGAAGACTTGATATCCCATATCCATGACCAGTGAGATATAGTCATCAGTTTGTCACATACTAGTCTCGATGTATTATAGTTGTCCTTATTAATTGTAATACTCGACTAGGGAATCTTTAAGGATAATTGTCAATCAATAAGATCTCATTATCAAGTCATGTACTTGATATTCTTATGACATTGAACTTATTATCCTAAGGAATTTATTACATCTATTTTAATTAAACAGTTAAAGCATAAATATAATAAATGAAATGCCTCAATATTATTAATAGTAATAATCCATAAACATGAAATAAGTACAAGTAAAAGAGAAAATACGATTGCCACTAGGGCACTCTCCAACACGAATGGCCAACGTCCAGTCCGCAAGCGCCCCGCTTGAGAGTTTCTCAATTAACCAAAAGGACTCACGTCCCAAGTGCAACCAGAGTGTGCTGCACACTACTTGGTTCGACCTTTCGCTAGGGACCTCAAAACAAACACTAGGAAGCCACTTCCTAGACTCTAAGGTAGCCTATCTACTAGGTGCCCCATCATTCGTCTAGGACCACTACCCTAGATACAAAAAGGGTTCCTCACCCTATACAACCACGAACGTGCCACACGTCCGAACTAGGGAGCCACTCCCTAAGTGCTAAGGGTCACACACCCCTTTACAACAACGGTTACAAACGATATGGAAGGTTTGGTACAAGTGATAATAAGTGTGTTCTCAACACGGAGACAACAATAAAGCTCACTAATGACAAGGTAATGGATTCACTTAAGCTTAGGCCAAGTACTCAAAGTTGGAGAAGAAGAACAAAATATGAAAACTATTCTTCTCTCAAAACTTGATTTTCAAAAACTGATCAAGAGAGTTAAAATGGAATATAGAAAAACTTTATTTAAAAGGATTTGATTTGAAGTATTTGAATTTGAATTTCAAAAATAGACTTAAATTAAAATAAAATCAGATTTAGAATCAAATTCAAATTCAAAATAAGAATCAAATCAAAATCAAATCCTGAAATATAAAAAGATTGATTTTCAAATAATAAAATATATGAAATTCAAAAATCAAATCTTAACTTTAAAAATCGAAACAAATCAGAATCAATCATATAAAAACAAATCTAGAAATGGCTCTGATTAATTCTGTAACACCCCAAATTTTTAATCCCGGATTAATGAAAGTTTAATTATAAAGTTTATTTATAATTAATTACTTTTATTTTAATCCTTGATTAATTATGTGTTTTATGAATGCAATTGTTGTATGAGAATGCATGAAAAATAATTTAATAAGTTAGTTTATGGGAAAATAGGAATTTTGCATATTAGTCCCTGTTTAAGGACCTAAAGGTAATATTAGAAAAGGTTTTGGAGGGAAATTCAATAAAATATAAATTTTTGAAAATTTCAGTCGTGTTAATCGATTACCATGATACGGTAATCGATTACCGAAGTGCAGCAGCACTAGTTCATAGTGCGTTAGATGAGTCACTGCCCATATCTTCCTTCCTTGACACGAATCAACGCCATAGACACCTCCTGAGACGCGTGTCGAGCTACATGTAACATGAAATTGCCTATATAAACCCATTCTTTGTGTTGATTCAATCTCATTTGGTCGAATTTCTCAAGAAATTGCATAAAAAGCTCACTTAGGGTTCTTGATTTCGAGCCTTTCGTTCTCCTTGATTCCTGAGTGTTACGCCACAAAATATACACCATTGAAAAGCTTAGATTTCAAGCTTTGCATTGATATAAAGATCGTGAGCTGAGAGTGTGTGTGGAGGAAGAATCGAGTCTTCATAGTCAGTGCATCAATTTTGCAGAAACGAAATTCTAATTCCTGGAGCTTACTTTAGGAATTGATTTTGGTAAGCTCATGAACCCTATTGATCCCAAACTTGTTTCATTTTCTTGTCCTTGTTGCAGAGAACAAATCCTAATTGTTTTCCCTAATTTTCGTGCATGTTTGGTTGGTCAAACATTCTGGTTTTGTACCCTGTTGGTCTTGGTGCTGCATGTGCTGCTGAAAAGAGGATTTTTGGGAAATTGAACTTGGGAGCTAAGTTTTTGCAAAATTCTTGTTGATTCACGTCTGTGAGGTAAGGGGAAAGCTAAACCTACACTAGTTTGAGATTAAAGTGTATGATTTTAATAGGAGAGCCATCAAGAGGCTCTAAGGGCTTAGTTTGAATAGGGAATTTGGTTTGGAGACCAATTCATGCTCTAAAACCTATTTGAGCAAGTCATATTTGATGCATGCAAGCTATTAAGAATATGAAACCATGACTTAATTGAGTATTTGAAGTTTTGGTATGTTGAGTTTAATGGTTTTATGCATAATTAAGTGAATTTGTGCAATCTCTATGAATTGATGAATTTTCAGTGCATGAACATGTTTATAATATGTTATATGAACCCTGTGAACGTTTTGATTTGGGTTAGATTTGGTTAAAAATAAAAATGGTATGTTAAAACCCAATTTTTAGTGTTTTACTGTCAGGGGTAATCGATTACCATGATATGGTAATCGATTATCTGCCCTGTTTCTGAACCTGAAAGCAGAAATACACGTAGTAATCGATTACCAGCTTCTGATAATCGATTACCAGTGCTGAAAATACTTAAAAATACCATTTTTATTTCTGAACCATTAATTTAACACTCAAATAAACATTATGGAATAAATTTGAGACTGAAAAATAATTGATTGGGTATTTTAATTATTTTCTTGAAAATGTTCATGAAAATGATTTAATTACTTGGACATAATGTTGGATATTATCAAGTAATTTGAATACCAATCAATGGAATTAGTGTGATGCATACATGCATGGAGTTAGTTGTTAGATCGAATTTTCATGGTTATTTTTATAACCTGAGGAGGGCCTCTGGGAGCGCCAAACACGTCCTGCTTGATGACACATTTATGTGTAATAAAAAGAAACGTGGCCAGTGAAAGGATACTGATGTTGTGATTATTACGTTGGAACATGACGTCTGCGAGGTTGCGGCGTTTTGAATCACTACCAAGCTTGAGCGTAAGACACTTCCAAGGAATTGTATTGAATTGTACCCCGCAAAGGTACCGAGTACATAAATTGTACATGAAGTTACAAGGTGGCCGTCCCCAAAATGGGGAAATAGTTTCTATGGAAGATAGGACTGATGATAGGACATTCATACATCATGCCACACATAAGAAATTAAATGTTATTTGATTAATAACCTGAGTGTGAGCATATTATGTGCATTCTTACTTGTCATTGACTTGTGTTTTCGTAATGACCTGTAATTGATTATATGATTGTTTCATATCTGACATTCATATAAAATGTTAAACCTTTATTCTCTTTCGATTATGTGTATGTTGTTGCTTATCCCTGTGCCCTTATAGGTCGTGGCCAGATACCTAGCTTGCGTAGAGATCAGACCCATCCCTAGTGGTGTATGGACATCCGAGGAGCATCGAGCTACCTTTGAGGGTGAGGTGGAGATTGTGAATTCAATGCTCCTAATTAGGTGGATTATGTTTTGATGATGACAAAATAATTAACAAATCATGCCTTGAAGATATTGCAACATCAACATCAACAAGAAGTCAAGAAAAGAAGACAAGTGCCCAATCATTCTCAATCAAATATTAATTGTAAATTTCTAATTTATGTTGAGAGTGGGTAGAAATAGTTAGTCTCTTCTAGGAATAAATTTTTATATGTTTATTAAGTTGAGATTGACCAAAAATTAATACTTGAGAGGAAAAATAAAATTGAAAAATAATTTTTCCCATATCTGATCAAAATACTCGAGTATTTTGATAAAGACTCGAGTATATACTCGAGTATTTATAGAAAAACTCGAGTGTTTGTGCCAGGTCAGCAAATATGACCGTTAGTCTTGTTCGTGCACCAATTCACTCGTGACCAACCAAAAAGACTCGAGTATTTACCAAAAGACTCGAGTATTTTTGTCCAGTCAGCAAAAATGAACGTTGGAGAGACTCAAAAACCCAATTGAGGACATTTGAGTCTCATCCAACCCCAAGAGAGAATTCAGAACCTGATTGTAAAATTTCTCTTTGAATTTGTGCAAGAACAAACAAGACAACAAGATCATATTGATTCAAGCTTTCTTAATTTCCTCTTCTCAAGTGTTAATTCCCAAAAAGCTCAACTTCTCACTCATATTGTCATTTTATTCCAAGTTGAGTTTTAGGCCTCAATTCTTACATTGAGCTGTGCTTATTTGTGCTAATCCATTGTGAGATTAGTAATACACATACAAAAAGCTTGATTATTCAAAGTCTTGGATTGTTCCCAAGCAAACCCTAAGTGGCTTAGGGTGTTGGAAGTCTTGAGAGGTTCTCAAGCACAAGACTAGGAGGTTCCTAGCCCGGTGGAGTTTCTTGAAGGGAGTTCAAGGAAGCTTTGTGAAGAGTTCTTCAATCACCGGAATCAAATTGGGGTAGAAATCAAGAGTTTGGTACACTCTTTAAAGGGTTAGGTTGAGTGAGGCCATTCTCAAGCAATCCTTTGTAATTTCTTACAATTTGATTATTAGTAGAAACTCCTAAGTGATTAGGAGGACTGGATGTAGCTCATTGTTGGAGTGAACCAGGATAAAATTGCTTGAGTGTTGGTTTATTGCTTTTAATCTACTTTCTAGCTCAATAGACTTAAGTCATTTCAATCAATTAGGATTTATACAATTAGGTAGCAAGTTCAAGGAATCTTTGTGTTTAAAAGTTATTTAGATTGCTTGCTATTCTGTTGGATAAGTTCCTGTTTATTATTGAATTAATTTGAGTTAAATTGCTGAATTTTCGTTTCTGGTTTTTCTGCTATCTGATAGGAAAAACTCGAGTATTTCAGAAAAGACTCGAGTTGTTCATCACTGAAAAACTCGAGTATTTCACAAAAGACTCGAGTCTTTTGTGTCTGATTCCAGAAAATTCAGTCTTAGCTCCATTCTTCAATTATCAATCGAAATATTTGGTATTAGTGCTTCAAAATACTATTCACCCCCCCTCTAGTATTTGCTTAGCCCGCTTGTTGGTTTCCAACAAGTGGTATCAGAGCTCGGTCGAAAGATCGAGTGTAACAACTTTTTCGAAAAAGATCCTTTTGGAAACTAAATGGGCTCTAGCAATAACTTTGGTGGAGAAGGAGCTTCAATAAACCGTCCTCCACTATTTAATGGTGAAGGATATGTTTATTGGAAAACTCGCATGAAAGTTTTTATTGAAGCAATTGATATGGATATTTGGGATGCAATTGAAAATGGTCCTTTCATTCCCAAAAAGAAAATAAATGATGAAATTGTTGAAATTCCAAGGAGTAGTTGGAATGATGATGAAAAGAGAAAAGTTTCATTTGATTTAAAAGCTAAAAACATCATCTTTTCGGCCTTATCCCATGATGAATTTTATAGAGTTTCCCAATGTAAATCGGCAAAAGAAATGTGGGATACTTTGCAAGTCACACATGAGGGAACAAGTGAGGTTAGAGATGCAAGATTGAATTCTCTAACTCACGAATATGAATTGTTCCACATGTTGCCAAATGAAACCATTAGTGACTTGCAAAGGCGATTCTCTCACATTGTTAATCATTTGATTTCCTTGGGAAAAGTATTTCGCAATGGTGAAACTACTAACAAAATTCTAAGATGTCTTGATAGGAGTTGGCAACCCAAGGTAACCGCCATCAAGGAATCTAGAGACATAAATAGCATGGACTTAGCCACTTTGTTTGGCAAACTCCAAGAGCATGAGATGGAGCTTACAAGACTTGGGATGCATGAGGAATCGGACAAAAAGAAAAAGGGCATAGCACTCAAAGCTTCAACTAAAGCTACAAAAGAAGTTGAAGAATGCTCTACAAGTGGAGATTCCGATGGTGAACCAAATCAAGAAGAATTTGGGATGTTTGTGAAAAGATTCAACAAATTTTTCAAAGGGAAGAAAGGTGGATCTTCATCCAATTTTAAGAGAACCAAAGACTCCAAACAAAGAGAAAAGAGTACCAATGATGGAGTTAAGTGTCATGAATGTGGAGGGGTTGGTCACATAAGAATGGAATGTGCCACATTCTTGAAGAAGAATGACAAGAAGACCCAAGAGACCAAAGGGAAGCGTGCATACATTGTTTGGGATGCACCGGAAAAGAGCAATGAATCATCTTCAAGTAGCTCCGGTGATGAAAATGCAAACCTTTGTCTCATGGCCAAGAACAATCATGAGTCCTCATCAAGAGCTAATCATGGCATGAGTGAAAGTGATGATGAGGTAACCTCTAGCTCTTCTTGTTCCTCTTCAAACTCCATTTCCTATGATGATTTCCAAGAAGCCTACAATGAAATGTTAATTCAATTTAGAAGGCTTGCTAAAATCAATAAGGAAAAAGGAAAGAAAATTTTGGAGTTTCAACAAGAAATTGATGAATTGCAAAAATCTATAAATGAGTTGAAACTTCAAAATGAATCCTTGGAACTTATTAATTCTAGTCATCAAAGTGAGTGTGCAAATCATGAGGAGATTATCACTCCATGTGAGAGATGTGATGAACTTGAAAAAGAAGTGAAAGAGTTGAAAAACAAACTCACAATCTCACATAGTGATAGAAACCTCAACCGGTTGTTGAACTCTCAAAGACATAATCACAACAAAACCGGTTTAGGATATGTTCATAAAACGAACAAAAAGTACAAGGTGGTTGGAACATTTTCTAAGAAAAATTCATCAAAGAGACCAACTTGTACTTATTGTGGAAAAGTTGGACATATCAACATTGAGTGCCATATTAAGAAGTTTGAAATGAATAAGGGCACTTATATGTGGATTAAGAAGGGAGAAAGTCCCAACACTAACCCTAAGGGACCCAACATTGTTTGGGTACCCAAAGTGAACAAGTGATTTCATTTTGTAGGTGTGTCTTCGAACGGGAAAACAATTGTGGTATCTTGATAGTGGATGTTCGAAGCACATGACGGGAGATAAGCGGCACTTCATTGAGCTTACTCCAAAGGAAAAGGGTTATGTCACTTATGGGGACAACAACAAAGGCAAAATCCTTGGTATTGGTAAAATCGGAAACTCTTCAAACTTGATTATTGATAATGTGCTCTATGTTCAAGGATTAGAACATAATCTCTTGAGCATAAGCCAATTATGTGATATTGGCAATCATGTAGTTTTTACCTCTACCCATTGCCTCATTAAAAGTGACAAAGATGAATCAATCAAATTTGTTGGTAGAAGGTCAAATAATACTTACTTAGTTGATTTGAACAAAGTCACTTCTTTGGTCTCTACTTGTTTAGTGAGCAAAGAAAATGACACTTGGTTATGGCATCGTAGGACCGCTCATATAAATGTAAACCAATTGAAGAAAATTCAATCTAAAGATCTAGTAGTTGGTTTACCAAAGCTAAATTTTTCTATTGAAGGTGTTTGTTCCCCTTGCAAGAAATGTAAACAAACTAAAAACACCTTTGGATCAAAAATGGTTATGTCCACATCAAGGCCATTAGAAATGCTTCATATGGACTTGTTTGGACCATCTCAAATAAAAAGCTTTGGTGGCAACTATTATGCATTGGTGATTGTTGATGACTTCTCTAGGTTTACTTGGACTTTATTTTTAACTACTAAGAGTGAGACCTACAAATCTTTTAAACATCATGTCAAACTTTTGCAAAACCAAGTAAATCAAAAAGTAATTATTATTCGTACTGATCATGGTGGTGAATTCGAAAACCACAAATTTGATAGATTTTGTGCAAAAAATGGTATTGAGCATCAATTCTCCGCACCAAGGACTCCGGAACAAAACGGAGTGGTAGAGCGGAAAAATAGGGTGCTAGAGGAACTTGCTAGAACCATGTTAAATGATTCTCAAGTACCTCAATATTTTTGGGCCGATGCCGTCAATACGGCTTGTTATGTTTTAAATCGTATTTTGATAAGGCCCTCTTTGGATAAAACCCCCTATGAACTTTACAAGGGAAGAAAGCCAAATATATCTCATTTTCATGTCTTCGGATGCCAAGTTTTTGTTTTAAATAATGGAAAAGAACACATTGGCAAGTTTGATTCCAAATCCGATGAAGGCATATTTTTAGGCTATTCTTCTCATAGTAAAGCTTATAGAATTTTCAATAAAAGAACTTTAACTATTGAGGAATCAATTCATGTGGTTTTTAATGAGTCTTCAAAAGAAGATAGTGTTTTATGTGATGCTAGTGAAGATGGCATTGTCTTTTCAAAAGAAGAAAAAGAGAGAGAGAATTCAAAAGTTGATGAAGGAGAAGTAAGGGAAGAACTTCCTCCAACTTGGAAATCGGTCAAGGCTCATCCTATAGACAAAGTCATAGGAGATATGTCAAAGGGAGTACTTACTCGTAGGTCTATTAAAAACATTTGCCACTATGTCTCATTTGTTTCTCAAATTGAACCCGATTCAATTAAAAAGGCCATTGAGGATGATCATTGGGTTCTTGCTATGCAAGAAGAATTAAACCAATTTGAAAGAAATGAAGTTTGGGATCCAGTCCCTAAACCCGATGATCATACCATAATTGGTACTAAATGGATTTATAGAAACAAACTTGATGAATCCGGGTTGATTATAAGAAACAAAGCTAGACTAGTAGCTCAAGGGTACAACCAAGAGGAAGGTATCGATTATGATGAGACCTTTGCTCCGGTTGCACGTCTTGAAGCAATTCGAATTTTACTTGCTTATGCTTCAATCATGAAATTCACTTTATATCAAATGGATGTTAAAAGTGCTTTCTTGAATGGGTTTATAAATGAAGAAGTGTATGTCAAACAACCCCCCGGTTTTGAAAATAGTGAATTTCCAAACCATGTTTATAAATTGAAAAAGGCACTCTATGGATTGAAACAAGCTCCTAGAGCTTGGTATGATCGATTGAGTTCCTTTCTATTAGAAAACAAGTTTCAAAGAGGGAAGGTTGATAATACATTATTTATTTATAAAACCAAGGATGACATTTTGTTAGTACAAATCTATGTTGATGATATCATTTTCGGTGCTACTAACGTGTCTCTTTGTAGAAAGTTTTCAAATTTGATGAAAAAGGAATTTGAAATGTCAATGATGGGAGAACTCAAGTTCTTCCTAGGCTTACAAATAAAGCAAGTCAAGGAGGGGATATTTGTGCATCAAGGGAAATATTGCAAAGAGCTCCTTGAAAAATTCGGATTGGACAAGTGCAAGGAAGCCTACACTCCAATGAGCACATCATGCTACCTAGACAAGGATGAACAAGGTACACCGGTTGATGTTAGTAAGTATAGGGGTATGAAAGGTAGTCTCCTATATCTCACTGCATCTAGACCGGATATTATGTTTAGTGTATGCATGTGTGCTAGATTTCAAGCTAATCCTAAAGAATCTCACCTATCCGCAGTTAAACATATATTTAAGTATCTAAAAGGAACAATTAACACTAGTTTATGGTATCCTGCTGATGCCAATCTTAGTCTAGTTGGTTACTCGGATTCCGACTTCGCCGGATGCAAGCTTGATCGCAAAAGCACCAGTGGTACTTGCCATTTCTTGGGAAGTTCATTGGTGTCATGGTTTTCTAAAAAGCAAGCTTGTGTCGCTCTTTCTACCGCCGAAGCGGAATATATCGCTACCGGTAGTTGTTGTGCTCAACTGTTATGGATGAAACAACAATTATCAGATTTTGGTTTGAAACTTGAAAATATTCCGATTAGATGCGATAACACGAGTGCAATCAATTTGACTAAGAATCCGGTGTATCACTCAAGAACTAAACACATTGAAATAAGACATCATTTTTTAAGAGATCATGTACAAAAGGGTGATTGCACAATTGAATTTGTTAGTACCACAAATCAATTAGCCGACATTTTTACAAAACCTCTACCAAGGGACACCTTTTATCATATTAGGAGAGAACTTGGTATTTTAGATGAAGCTAATATAGGCTAATTGCATTGTGTGTCATTTTTGGAAAATCACCATATTAGTCTTACTCTAATGTGTTATTGATTCTTAGTTAAATTGTCCTTGATGATATTTGAAATTGAATATGTTAATTGTGTGTGATTCTGTACTGTATTCCAAGTTGGTAGTGAAGCATTTGTGTTTGATTTGTGTTTGGTCTTTCAAAACTGTGTTTTTACTTTCTGTTCTGTCAAAATACTCGAGTTTTTCCAAAAAAAAACTCGAGTATATTAATTCAAAATTAAATCAGTTTTAAATTGAAAAAGTTTTTAATCAGGGTCTGAGAAAAATACTCGAGTGTTTCTCAAAACACTCGAGTCTTTATTAAAATACTCGAGTGTCTCGAGTCTTTCGAAACCCCCAATTTTTGAACTTTCAGACCAAACTCGAGTATTTTCCAAAAACTCGAGTATTTTGCGTTTTCCTGAAATTTGAATTTTCGGACCAAACTCGAGTTTTTCAATTTTTACTCGAGTTTTCTGGGGAAATCTGGGCTGAGTCACGAACGACTCGAGTATATTCTCAAACACTCGAGTATTTTTCAACGAACAACTCGAGTATTGTTGAATATACTCGAGTATTTTGGCGAGTTTATATATACTCCAGCCCCCACAAACTCGAGTTTCACGAACCCCTTTCTCTTCTCTCTCGGTTTTCTCATATCTCTCTCCTCAAAACTCCGTTTTTAGTCAAATTTTTGCCAAATCTTACTAGTTTTACATCCTCTAATCACTTTTCTACCATTCTTTCAACAAATTTCACCTCTTTTCAACCTCAAATCCGTCACCCCCTTTTAAAACCCTAATTTCCAAAACTCCAATTTTCACATCATTTCATCTATGGCTTCTTCATCTGGCAAAGGAAAGAGAGTAAGGATTGCTGACTCATCTTCCGAGGAGGAAATTTCCGACTACTATCAAGAGGATGAACGCTTGGAAAGGATGGAAGGCTTTGCCACCAGAGAATTCGGAGTAATCACATGGATCAATAGTACTTTCCTTGAGAGTAAGGGTTTCCATTTTGTTACTAACCTTAGATATCAGAAACTGATTCAATTTCTGGAATTTCATGGACCTATTTATCCTAGGTTAGTTAGAACATTCTATGCAAACCTTAGGCTAAAGGGCAATGTCATAGAAACAATGGTTGAGGGTGTTCGATTCAAAATTAGCGCTAAGGACCTTTTTGTTGCTTTTGGGACAACACGTCACGGGGACAATTCTCTAAAGGCCGATGCGGACGTCATTTTTCAAAGTTGTTTGCGCCCCGGTCGTGTATGGACCGAAGGAGTTAAGCATTCCTCATATATGACTGTCCAATCTAGGGTGTTGCATTATATTGTTTGTCATCAATTAGTGCCTCAAACCTCACCCAATTATGCCAAACCCACAAACAATGAACTTAGGCTTCGTAGTGCCATCCTGAACAATGAGAAGCTGAACTGGAGTCGCATAATTTTGGATAGAATGCTCCTTGCTGCTAAGTCTAAACACCCAAAAACCCTGCCCTATGCCATGCATGTTTGTTATCTGTTGAGTTACTTCAAGGTGCCTATCCCACGCAATGAAGAGAAAAAGACTCTTCATGTGAACCAGCATTGCCTCAACAAAGGCACCTTGAGTCACCAGGACATGGCATTCCATGAACCCTCTGGCCAATACTTGTACCGATCTGATATTGCTGAGCTAGAGAGGGTTGCGAATGTTGCAGCTCGACAAGGGGTGGATGCCCAACAGATGGAAGAGGAAGCTGCAGCATTTGCGCAGGCTGAAGGAGGGGACCCTATTGAGGATCAGATTAATTTTGATGACTTTACTGGATCTCAATCTGGGTTTGATAACTTGGGCTGGAGAGACAATGTTATCACACGGCTGGACACTTTAGATGGGAGGATGGACTCCATTGTGCATGCTATGAACGCCCAGCGTGATGATTTTGTTAGCCTAGACACTAGGATGAGTGCAGAGTCTGCCATGTTTTATTCTCATTTGGATCAGCACTCGGCCCAGATTAATGCCCGCCTGGACCAGCAGTCAGGGGAGATGCACCGCCGGCTTGATGAGATGATGGCGGCCTTCTCTCGATTTTATCCTCCTCCACATGATCCAGCTCCTTCGATGTTTTGATGATGTTGACCTTTGCAGTCTATCTTAGTTTTCATTCTGTTTTTATCATATTGGTCTTTGTTACATTTTCTGTATTTTGAGAACTTGGTGTTTTGAGACTTTGGGTTTATTATTGCACCTTTGGTTTGGACCTTTTATGATGTTTTTATGTTAATAAATTTGGTTTTCATTATGATGTTTGTGCAAAGCTTCAGGGGGAGCTCTTTCTTGTTATTATATCTCCGTTTTATTTGCATAGTTGGTTATGGGGTTTTCCGATTATGCACCTCTCCTCCCTTGATCTTTTTCCTAAATTGTTACATCTTTTTGGCGTATGACAAAAAGGGGGAGAGATATTACACTTGTCTTGTCTTGATATTGTTGCACCTAAAATTCTCTAATTATGGTATATACTCTGATAATTGTTAAATACTCTAATACCATAGGCTTGGTGCTAAAATTAAATTGTCATAACATCTTGCACAAGCTGAATTTTTAGATAGGTGAAAAGTATCATATAGTGAGGGGGAGTTGCATTTTCAAGTGGATTCAAGCTCAACAAATGGTACAAGTGTTAATTATTTTGTCATCACCAAAAAGGGGGAGATTGTGAATTCAATGCTCCTAATTAGGTGGATTATGTTTTGATGATGACAAAATAATTAACAAATCATGCCTTGAAGATATTGCAACATCAACATCAACAAGAAGTCAAGAAAAGAAGACAAGTGCCCAATCATTCTCAATCAAATATTAATTGTAAATTTCTAATTTATGTTGAGAGTGGTTGAGAGTGGGTAGAAATAGTTAGTCTCTTCTAGGAATAAATTTTTATATGTTTATTAAGTTGAGATTGACCAAAAATTAATACTTGAGAGGAAAAATAAAATTGAAAAATAATTTTTCCCATATCTGATCAAAATACTCGAGTATTTTGATAAAGACTCGAGTATATACTCGAGTATTTATAGAAAAACTCGAGTGTTTGTGCCAGGTCAGCAAATATGACCGTTAGTCTTGTTCGTGCACCAATTCACTCGTGACCGACCAAAAAGACTCGAGTATTTACCAAAAGACTCGAGTATTTTTGTCCAGTCAGCAAAAATGAACGTTGGAGAGACTCAAAAACCCAATTGAGGACATTTGAGTCTCATCCAACCCCAAGAGAGAATTCAGAACCTGATTGTAAAATTTCTCTTTGAATTTGTGCAAGAACAAACAAGACAACAAGATCATATTGATTCAAGCTTTCTTAATTTCCTCTTCTCAAGTGTTAATTCCCAAAAAGCTCAACTTCTCACTCATATTGTCATTTTATTCCAAGTTGAGTTTTAGGCCTCAATTCTTACATTGAGCTGTGCTTATTTATGCTAATCCATTGTGAGATTAGTAATACACATACAAAAAGCTTGATTATTCAAAGTCTTGGATTGTTCCCAAGCAAACCCTAAGTGGCTTAGGGTGTTGGAAGTCTTGAGAGGTTCTCAAGCACAAGACTAGGAGGTTCCTAGCCCGGTGGAGTTTCTTGAAGGGAGTTCAAGGAAGCTTTGTGAAGAGTTCTTCAATCACCGGAATCAAATTGGGGTAGAAATCAAGAGTTTGGTACACTCTTGAAAGGGTTAGGTTGAGTGAGGCCATTCTCAAGCAATCCTTTGTAATTTCTAACAATTTGATTATTAGTAGAAACTCCTAAGTGATTAGGAGGACTGGATGTAGCTCATTGTTGGAGTGAACCAGGATAAAATTGCTTGAGTGTTGGTTTATTGCTTTTAATCTACTTTCTAGCTCAATAGACTTAAGTCATTTCAATCAATTAGGATTTATACAATTAGGTAGCAAGTTCAAGGAATCTTTGTGTTTAAAAGTTATTTAGATTGCTTGCTATTCTGTTGGATAAGTTCCTGTTTATTATTGAATTGATTTGAGTTAAATTGCTGAATTTTCGTTTCTGGTTTTTCTGCTATCTGATAGGAAAAACTCGAGTATTTCAGAAAAGACTCGAGTTGTTCATCACTGAAAAACTCGAGTATTTCACAAAAGACTCGAGTCTTTTGTGTCTGATTCCAGAAAATTCAGTCTTAGCTCCATTCTTCAATTATCAATCGAAATATTTGGTATTAGTGCTTCAAAATACTATTCACCCCCCCTCTAGTATTTGCTTAGCCCGCTTGTTGGTTTCCAACAGAGATCACTCTCTATCACCCTAACCCCCTTGCTCGTGTGCGCCCTAGTAGGTTTAGGGTTCCCATTATCTATACTATGCACGTACCCCCTTTCTATACTTTTAGAGGACCACCACAGCCAGCTCGACCAGTACGTAGGTTCCATAGCTTTCGTTTTCAGACAGCCACTCGTTCTCATCCCTCCGCTTCTAGAGTTTTCACTGATACTGATATCCCCTTACCTGGTCTGATGGGTACTGTTAGGGTTGCGCCTGCTGCATATCCTAGGCCCAGTGGTAGGGTCTCTACCCTGACAGACGAGATTGAGGAGGACCCGGAGTAGGGAGAGAGCGAGGAGGAGGTACCAGTTGAGCCGGATACTAGACCTCGAGGAGGACCGAGTGGTTCCTAGGTATAGGCATAACATAGGTAGTGCGGATCCTGGACCTGATCTGCAGCTGCTATGGACCCTATGGATGGATGGATGCTACTCTGGTGACTTGGACTACTACTGCTACTGCTACTCCTGGATCAGATCTGGAGCCATTATTTTGATATGTTTATATTGTACATGTTTTGGGGAGCTCTAGAGGGACGATCCTTACTTTTTATGCTTTTAAAACTTATGGACTTGTATCTTGGATCCGGTTTTTTCTTACTACCTTGGACTATGTACCTTTTTACCACTGATATATGTATATATATTATGTTTATATTATACGCTCATGGTCCAATGATTTTCAGCTACTCTGATATTGTTTAAGAGGGATTCGTTTATGTCACTTCGAAAGATTAATGCTTTAAGCTATGAAAATGACGAGAGATAGCCTCACTACTATTTTCATAATAAAGCTATACTAAGTTTTCAAAGTCAGGTGAATTCTAACTCACACTTTATTGATATCAAAGGACGTCGAATTCCAAAGTTAAATCAATGTATATGATATTTTCCGAGATCCAAAGGTTTTTATGATTTGCGTACCCGACCTATTAGAATTTCAAAGAAAAAGAAAAAGAAAAATTTATTCCCTACAAATTCTAATATATTATCAAGTCCATATTATTTCCGGGTAATAATAATACTTAATTATTTATTTATTTATTAATTACTCGGGTTAAGAAAGTAAGGTGTTGCAGATTCTGACACGGATTTCAAAAACAATTTAAATTAATCGATTACTTTTCCTAGGTAATCGATTACTGCCTTTCAGGCAAAACAGAAAATTCATCTTTTTGAAAAAATAATTGATTACCTCAGCCCACGTAATTGATTACGGAGTTTGAGGAAAATACAAAAATGCACAGACATTGAAGTAATCGATTATCTAATCACAAGTAATCGATTACAATCTTTCAAGTCAATACCTTTTGAATTAATCGATTAGCAATGATCAAATAATCAATTACAGACTCTCATAATACAAGGCTGAAGCTAAGTAATCGATTATCCTTGAAAAGTAATCGATTACTTTTTCTTATTTTCACAAAAGTAAATTTTCATAAACAGAAACTGTATCCAGAGGTTTTCACAAAAGTATTTTCACAGAAACAATTTTAAAAACATTTTCAAAGAATACTTTTAGATATTAAAATACTTTTTATTTAAAACGCTTCTTATCCAAGAACTCTAAATAAGGGCCTAATACATAAATGAAAGAATTACTCTAGCCTTACATTGATTTGCTAATGAGAACGGGGAGAAACATCTTGAGGTCCTTGCTTGAAACTTGACTTGCACTTTGACTTTGGTTGGTCCTTGTTTGGCATCATCAAAACTCTTCAACATACTTCCACGTTGACTTCTAACATTTGGATGTGCTTACTGAGCATATCTAAGAGACAATACCCCAATGCGTGCTCTTCGCGCATGATGTTACTCTTATCGTGGACTCCAGGGAGGAAATAAATAGGAAGATATAAATGTGGAAACAAGTTTTAGAAGCCCATGGTTTTATGATAAGTTGAAGTAAGATGGAGTATATAGAGTGTAAATTTAGTAAGAGGGCATAAGCCCTAACCTAGAGGTGAAGATTGGGGAGCATGTCATAGCACAAGTCCCAAGGCTTAACTACCTTGGGTATATCATACAACAAGATGTGGGAATATAAGCGGATGTAAATAATAAGATTCAAGTTGGGTGAATGAAAAGGCCGAGCACTTTGGGTGTATTATGTGATACAAAGGTTCCACTGAAACTTGAAGGGAAGTTTTACCGCACTGCTATAAAGACAGTAGTGTTGTATGAGACCAATTGTTGGGCAGAAAAATGACAACAAGGGAATAAACTTCTTGTATTAGAGATGAGAATGTTGCGGTGGATGAGTGGACACACCAGACAAGATCAAATTAGGAATGAGTGTATCTGAGAAAGAGTTAAGGGTGCACCTATTGTAGAAAAGATGGTTGAATCCCGTCTTAGGTTTTTTGGGCATGTGTGAGGAGACCAATAGAAGGCTCGGTTAGGAGGGTAGATCAAATGGATGTTACTCCATGTGCTAGATGAAGAGTAAGGCCAAGAAAAACCATAGGCGAAAAATTAATAAGTATATGGAGATAAATGCTTTATCGAAGGACATGATTTATTATAGACCTTTATGAGTTTGTTTGATCCATGTATCTGAACCCACCTAGTAGGACAAAGCCTTGGTTGTTGTTGTATACAAGGTGATATATACGGGCCAATTGAACCGTCATGTGTACCATTGATTTGGGTCCAATATATGATACTTTGAGCATGAATTAGACTCCCTTTTACTAAGGATTTGGTTTGTTTCTCATGCAAATTTAGGATTTTTAGTATAGTTTAGGAATTTTCAGTAGATTAGGATCCTTTGAACGTTTTGATCCGTTTTAGGTATGTTTCAGGTACTTTTGGAGCTCAATTGAGGAAAATAATTATGGTGCTGAAAAGAGGACGGAAGGACCTTGAATATGGCGCAAGAACAGAGCGAAACAGAGTCGGAGCGGGTGTCACACGCCCAGGCGCGCGCACTCCGTCACACAGCAAGCATCAGTTGGGGATGCCCAGGCGTGGAGCCTGGGGCGCCCAGGCCCGCGGACGTCGTTGCAGGCCCAATAGTGCCACTTTTTGATCATATTTGCTCCGATTCAATTAGGATCAGTTTTAGACTTTAAATATAGGTTTTTCCATTAGGTTTAGTAAACTTTTTAGAGGCAATTAAGAGATTAGAATATAATTAGAATTAGAGAAGAGAGGATAGAGAATCATATTGAGAGCAAAGAGACAAGGCACAAGGATTGAAGATCAATATTGTTGGAGGGATCCACTTGACGATTGAAGATCTCTTGGGGGTAAATTCATTATTGTCTATGATTATGAGTTTTTCCCATTCTTGTATTTCTTCTTCCAATATGTTTAACTAAACCTCTTGTTAGGAATAGGGTGAATTTGTATGGATCTTAATTAGACTATTTATTTATGAATTAATGTTTTTCCTTTTAAATCAATTGTTTGGCTGTGTTTTAATTACAATTCATAGAATTAGCTACTTTATGTTTTGATTTGGTAATATGAACCTCAATTGGAAGATTAGGATTTAGATTAGGCCTTTCAACCAAACAATATAATTATTCAACTCATAGGGATACTTTTGGGTAATTGTATAACTTTCATAAACTAAAACTCACTTAAGGGATTAAGGGATAAAGTTTAGTAAGAAACGTAATTGCCATGAGGGATCTAGCTTTTATTGTTTCTGAAGTTATTGATTTATTGGAAAACAGATTTTTGTAATTACTAATCTGATCTTACAATGAAACCACGTTCCTAACCTTTTCCATAATTGTTTCTAAACACTTTTTATTTTCTGTTTTGTCTCATTCTATTAATTCTACACTCATATCTCAAATCTCAAAACCAATACAAGTTTCACATAGTAATCGCAATTAGGTGAAAGAAATTAGAAACAATTTGCAATCCTCGTGGGAACGATAACTGGTCTTACTGACTATATTACTTGTCGATCCGGTATACTTGCCGGTGATCCAACAACCATTTATATATTTTATGGTTTTAATTGATGCATTAACTAAATGGTCACATGTTTGTTTATTATCAACTCGCAAGTAGGCATTTGCGAGACTACTTGCTCAATTAATTAGACTTAGAGCACATTTTTCTGATTATCCAATCAAGAAAATAAGCCTTGACAATGCTGATGAGTTTACATCCCAACCTTTTAAGGATTTTTGCATGTCTATTGGCATTGATGTTGAACATCCTGTAGCACATGTTCATACACAAAATGGACTTGTCGAAGCGCCTATTAAATGCCTAAAAATAATCATAAGGCCATTACTTATGAGATCAAAACTTCTGATCACTTCTTGGGGACGTGCAATCTTGCATGCTGCAACATTAACAAATCTTCCCTTTTACAAATGGTTTATGGTCAAGAACCTAATCTTCCCCATCTAGGAGCTTCAAATGTGCATTATATGTTCCCATTACTCCACCAAATCGCAATAAGATGAGACGTCGAACAAGGTTGGGAATATATGTTGGATATGAATCTCCATCCATAATAAAATATCTCGAATCAATAACAGGAAAATTATTCACGACTCAGTTTGCATATTGTCGTTTTGTTGAATTCGTTTTCCTAGCATTTGGGGAAAAAAATAAGCAATTGGAAAAATAAAGTATTTGGAAAGAGTTATCATCATCATATTGTGATCCATGTAAAAAACAATGTGTACTTAATATTTAAAGATAATTCATTAGCGAAATTTAGCTAACCAATTGCCAGACACGTTTACTGACCAAAAAAGAGTGACTAAATCACATGTTCCACCTTCTAATTCTCCAATAATAATTGATGTCCCAATTGGATAAAATACAATTGCGAATGAGTCTGCGACATGCCTGAAGCATGACAGACCCATCGGTTCCAAAGAAAAATATCCTTGAAAAAGAAAAGGAGCCATAATAGAAAATGGTCAATTCGGGGATGCGGTGACTCCTGAAGAACCCTCAAACATAATTAATAGTTCAGTTCTATAAGAAACTTAGGTTTTCAAAAGTTGTGAAAACGAAGAGATCTCAACAACGGAACCAAAATGAAATCATCGTCGATGATATTTTTGCATATAATATAGTGCTTGATGTAATAAAGGATGAGGATTCTGAACCAAAGTCTATTAAGGAATGTAGATAAAGAAATAATTGACCGAAATGGAAAGATGCTATTGAAGCAGAATTGAACTCGCTTGAAAAGCGACATGTATTTCGATTTGTAGTCCGTACACCAAAAGATGTAAAGCCAGTTGGATACAAATGGTTTTTATTTTTTATTTTTTATTTTTTTTGCAAAAGCGAAAGGAGAAATTATGAGATATAAAACATGATTGGTGCTTATGTATTTTCGCATAGACCTAGCATTGATTTTGAGGAGACATACGCTCCTTTAGTCTGACAATACATGAATGACTCGATTTGCGTCTAATGGATGTTGTTACAGCCTATTTATATGGCTCTCTTGAAAATGACATTTATATGAAACTCCTTTGAGAATAATTTACTTGAAGCATATAAGTCAAATTATCGAGCAGATTACTCAATTAAATTGAATAAAAGTCTTTATAGATTGATGCAATCTGAATGCACGTGGTATAATAGTCTAAGTGAATAATATTTGATCAAGGAATGATATAAAAATAATCATATTTGTCCATTATGTATTTTTTTTGGAAAAGATGTGGCAAGGAATTTGATATAATTCGTGTTTATGTTGATGACTTGAATATTATTGGAACTTCTGAAGAGATTGAAAAGGTTGTAAATTGCTCAAGAAAGAATTTGAGATGAAGGATTTGAGAAGAACAAAGTTTTGTCTTGGATTACAAGTGGAATATTTAAAGAATAGATTTTTTTTTATACCAAGAAACGTATACTGCAAAGGTTTTGAAGCAATTCTATATGGATAAATCACATCCAATGGTTGTAAGGTCACTTGATGTGAACAAAGATTCTTTTAGACCTAAAGAAGAAAATGAAGAACTACTTGGCCCTGAAATACCATACTTCAGTGAAAATGGGACATTAATCTACCTTTTCACTCATACACGACCTGACATATTATTTGTTGTGGATATATTGGCAAGACATAGTTCTTCGCCTACAAAAAGGAAATGAAGTGGATTAAAGTATATACTTCGTTACCTTAAAGGTACAATTTATGTGGGTCTGTTTTATTCAAATATGTGCAGATCAAATCTTATTGGTTATGTAATCACAGGTTATTTGTCTGACCCATAATGGTCGATCACAAACAAACAATAACCGTCACATCATCTAATCATCCAAAAATTTTAGCACTACATGAGGCAAGTCAATAATGTGTTTGGTTGAGATCTATAATTCAACACATACAAGATCATTAGGCAAAATGAGTCTAACATTTTATATGAAGACAATTGCTGATAAAAAATGAAAATTTATATGAAGGCAATGCTGCATCTATTCCACATTTGAAAGAAGCATACATTAAAGGAGGTAGAACAAAACATATTTCACCAAAAAAATTTTATAGTCATGATCTTCAGAAGAATGGTGATGTAGATGTAACATCCCGAATTTTAATGCCAAATATAATTAGACTAATAATAGGTTTCTTGTAAATGGAATGATAATTACAAGTCTTGATTAAGTACTAAATTGAGAGATTTAGTGTTAAAAACGTTTAATAATAGAAAATTAGGAATACATGATTTACAACTCAAACCATAAATTACACCGTTGGATATGAGGATAAGGGTCTTAGGAAGCTTGCCCCCAAATTTGAGCAAGATCCGACGGCTAACGAAGGAGTTATGGAGTGGTCAATGTAAAGTCAACAGGCTCACGCCCAGGCGCGCCAGGCGCGCTGGCATGCATCAGATGCACCAGTTCAGGTAGTTTTGCGCCCAGGCGCGCGTGGAACTCTGTTCGCATCTGTGTTGCGTGTGGAACGCACGCAGGCGCGCAGGACCTTGCGCTCAGGCCCGTTGGCGCTATAAACCAGCACCAGCACCAGAAATGGTGCGCCAGCCTCCCCCTCCCTCATCTTCTCCGTCATACCTTCTCCCTCCTTCATCCCAAACCACCCCCAACACCCACCAAACACCCAAATCTCACCTCCAATCCTTCCTCCGTAGAAACCCCCACCTTCCTTTAGTCCCTTTATCTCTCTTCCTTCTTTGGAGTGTTCTCTCTCTCCTCCCTAGCTTCCCTCTTTCCTCCGCCGGCACCATCGCACCGACCGCCACCACCGCCATGAGCTTCCCCCTCTCTCCACCATAACCTCCCTCTCCTCCTCCTTGAGCCGACCCTCTCTTTCTCTCTCTTGAGAGCGAGCCGCCGCCGCCACCAGGACCAGAGTTCTCGGTGTGGTTCTCTTTCCGGTATGAACTGAACCGCAATCACCCTCGCGAACGAGGAGCCGAACCGACGCCGTCGTCGTTGCCGTAACCGACTCCTTCGTTGTGCTCGGGACTGAAGTTTAGTGGGGTCTCGAGAGTGAACCGAGTTGGGTCGGGGTGACTGCAAGTAGGATCGGGACAAGCCGAAGCAGAATCTCCCCGCCGAGCCGCAAACAAGGTTCTATTAAAGCCTCGAGGTAAGAAGGGTTGTGTTACCTTTACTTAGGAAGTAAATTCTAGGATGCTATAGTGGTAACTAAGGATAGGGTAATTAAGAAGTATGTTTATGAATCATAGGGTAGTCCCTGTTGATGTAAATGGAGTATTTAGAGTTGTTAATGGAAACCACACCTTAGGGAATAGAATATATGCGTTTAGGATAAGGTTTGGAATGAACGAGTGTATTTGGGATATTGAATGGTTAATGTTGAATGAAAACGTAGAAAAACGCGAAGTAGAACCAACGGGAATAGTTAGGGAAAACTAAACGTGTAAGTAAAAGAATAAAGAGTAATTATAATAGACAAAAAGGAGTAGATCAATTAAACTAAAAGATGATATGAATTATGGTACTCGAGGAGTAAGGTGAGGAAAAATAGGGAATAAAATATGAATCAATAAGTATGTGCGGAGTCGATTTAGTTAAGAGTTGTCGGGATTAGAGAAATAGAAACGAAATAATGAACTGAACTTTAAATGTAAATAGGAAACTGGTAAGAGGACTTAGTGAAAGGAAAATTAAGCGAAGAGAGAGGAAGTTAATACGGTAGTTAAATAGAATGGAGTTAATAAAATAGGGAAAAATAAGTTAATTAATAGTGTGAGATAGAGGAATCAAAGAAATAACTAAGAACTAGAAACGAAAATTAAAATATAACAAATATGCCAAAGTAGAGTAGAGTTAGTTAAAAACGAGGGTAATTAGTAAAAAGAAATGAAACAATACACTAGGATATGAATATAAATAGGAACGTTGCCTAAGAGTCGAGGGAAGGATATTAGGAAAGACGAACAACGAATTATGCAAATAGTAGATGAGGAAAACCGCGAGAATAATAGAGGGAGTAAGCAATGATAAAGAGGAAAGAATTATGAAACTGCTAAAAAATAATGAAAGAACAATAGAGAAATGTAAAAAGAGGAATTGAGTAGGAAAAACTAAAAGTGTGGAAAGTCATAGATAAGGAAAGTGATGCGAGAGAAGAAAATGTATGAATGCGTGATAAGTCGTAAACGAAAGCAAAGAATAGAGGATTGGGATAAAGCATTAAAGAAATACTTAAATTATAAGAAGATAAAGAAAAGAGAAAGGCCGTGGTGGCAGGCGGTCGGTATACACCGTCATCACTAAAAGAATTAAATGATAACGTGACTGGCGGTCGGTAGACACTGTCACGGTAAAAGATAAAATGGCAGGCGGTCGGTAAACACTGTCACGGTAAAAGGTAAAATGGAAGGCGGTCGATAGACACTGTCACAGAAAAAGGTAAAATGGTAGGCGGTCGGTAGACACTGTCACAGAAAAAGGTAAAATGGCAGGCAGTTGGTAGACACTATCACAGAAAAAGGTAAGATGGCAGGCGGTCGGTAGACACTCTCATAGTAAAATATAAAATGGCAGGCGGTCGGTAGACACTGTCATAATAAAGGATAAAATGGTAGGCGGTCGGTAGACACTGTCATGGTAAAAAGATAAAGTGGTAGGCGGTCGGTAGACATTGTCATTGTAAAGGGTAAAGTAGCAGACGGTCAGTAGACACTGTCACCAGTGAAAGAGTAAAGGAATAAAAAGGTAACCGGAACCGTGGCCAAATAATGAAAAAAAAAAGAAATGAAAGAAAATTAAATACGGATAACTAAGAACAAGTTGATTAAGAATAATGGTGTAATTAGACGTGCAGAATATCGTGTGATGTATAGGTAATAGGTATGTCTGACTTAGTTTATTGCTATACTTTATAGGATTTATCTTTCTAAGTTCTGTGTAATGCTACCCTTCTTGCTATATTTTTACAGGTACAGAAGCGGAGCTTACACGTGTCATGGTCGAGCAGGGTTACATTCCACCACGTGGAGTGTACATTTGTATGAGTGGACCGTAGTATAATTATGTTATAGAACGTCATTTTGTAATTTAAATATGTAGTAGTTGTATGCCCTGAGTTTATGTTATAAGGTTAAGTGGGCTTTAGGATTAAGTTGGCAGTAGTTAAAGATAATTGTATGTTTCATAATGTTCTGGACTGACAGGTATAAACGAAGAAATTTTTGGGAAGTCCGAAAAAACAGAGAAAACTCTGCCGGATTTTCGTAAGAACTTTTTTATAAGTAATCAAGTTTTTATAAGAAATTTTCAAGCACCAATTTTATAAAATCTTAAAGTTAACTAATTAAAATGAGGGTGTTACATTTATGGTATCAGAGCAGTTTCTCCTCGGCCTTGGAGTGTGGACTCACAACTCCTATGGTTTACTCACCAAGCGAGTAACCAATTGCTAGTGTCATGTCCTAAGGTAGATGTATAGGTACACATAATTTAATAATTGTTTAGTTAAATGTGGAATAACGTGTTCCTTTTCCAGAACTCAGTCACCATGCCTCGGAGACATACCAATGATGATAGGATGGCCACGATACTTGAATATCTGGTTTAAATGAATCAGAATCAGAATCGGGCAGAAACTATGGCAGCAGCCGCAGCAGCAACCGCACTCCATCAACCACCAACCTCAATCGACATCGATTGGCTGACTCGATTCAGACAGAATGATCCGCCCAAGTTTGAAGGTGGTTACAATCCTGATGCGGCCCAGCGGTGGCTTCAAGAATTGGAGAAAATTTTATGCACAATGTCACCGCCTGTAACATCCTAATTTTTATTTTAAGTGAAATTATTGTTTAATACCCAAGGAATAACTGAATAAATTGCTTAAAGAATTTTGGGTGATGGGAGAGTAGTAATTATAAGTACTAGGGGTTGTATAGGAGACATTTGTAGCAATGGGCAAAGTCGGCGTTTTAAATGTTAGAAATCAGCCGAAAAGAGAAAATTAGGAATTTATTATAGGATGCTAATAAATTAAATTCCACCGTTGGATGTGAAGTTTAGGGGATTAAGAAGCTTGTCTAAAAATTTGGGCCCGATCCGACGGTTAACGAAAAAGTTACGGCGAATCGATGTTTGGAATTTCTGGTGCACGCCCAGGCGCACCAGGTTGCAAATCATGCACCAGACCAGTAGAAAAACCGCCCAGGCGCGCCCTCCATGCGCCCAGGCGTGCCCTGTGCGCACCAGTCACGCGTCCTCATCAGTCTGGCGCGCCATTTGTCCCACCAGTCTCGCACCAAGCGCAGCACCACGCACCAGAATGGGAGTTGGTGCCTCTCCCGCGCTCAGGCGCACCTCGACCATCCCAGCCACCAGATCTCATCTTGGGCACCAAGTTGGCCCATCCCAGCCGTCCGATTTTCTTTTCCTTGGCAAGACATAAGATAAAAACAAAAATAACACTTCACCCATTCATTTTTCTTCTTCTTCCATCATCTTCTTCCCATCCTCCCTCTTCACCCATGAACACCAAATCTCCACCAACCACCAAGCACCCAACATCAAGCCACCACAATAACTCACCCTCCATTTCCATTCAAGAACAAGCAAGGAGCTAGCCATAAAACTCTCCTTTCCTCCCTAAATTCGTGTTCTCTCTCTCCTCTAGGGCTCAAACTCTTTTCACTTCAAATTGATCAAGATTCAAGAGAGTGACACTTATTCCATCATCAAGGCTTGTTGTTATCAACTCCAAGTAAGTGTTAAGTGTTGGGTTTTCCTCTTTCCCTTCCCAAATTCGTTTTTCCCTTTCTCTCTCTACCATAAATGGTGGGTTTCAATACTTAGGCATTGGAGGCTTCACTTTTCTTGGAGTTTTGACTTGATTCATGGCATAAATGATGATTCCTCTCTTTTATGACTCTAAATTAGGTTCTATCACCTCTTGTGGATTTTGAGCTCTTTGGTGGGCAAACTCAAGCATAGGACACTTGGAATCTCCCTATCCTTAAGTGTTTGAGGTAAGGGGGTGGATATTGTGAGCATTGCCTTGTTCTAGGGAATTGGTTCTAATTAGTATATAATGATTTGTTAGGGTTATGTGTTAGGGGAGAAAATTGGATTATAAAACCCTAGGTTATTGAATATAAAATTCTAATAAATTAAATAATGCATGATGATTGGATGTTAAGACTAGGAAAAGGAAACCCAATATTATGAGAATGAAATATTTGATAAATGAAATTTGGTTAATGATTATATTGAAGTACATGAAGAATTGGGTAATGTGATAGTAAAGTTGACATAAATGATTTCTATAATTATTGATTTTATTTGTAAAGTTGGTATTTAATGATAATTGACTGCTACGGCAAATATATGAATGTGTTATGGAGTAAATTGATATAGGAAGAAAATGGAATAGAAACGATTATAGGTGATGAATATGCGTATTTGTACCTAAATGCTAAATGAGTATAAATGTTAAGTATTATCAATTGTGGACAAAGGTCATGGCGTATGAATTGCACTTGTGAATATAGGAAACGGAAGTAAAATGATTATGTGCAAACAAAAGTAAAAGATGATATATGTGAATTAAAATGAAGGGCAATCTAAATGATGGGCTATAAAAGAGAATATTACTTGGTATGATTGTGATAATTGAGAAAGGAAATGAATAAGGAAATTACATGAATGTTTAGTTGTTGAATGTGTGTTGTTGTACTTAAATGTGTTACATGAACAAGAAAATGAATAATTCTTGGCCTCTGAATTGAGGCGCCGAACATTGAGAATGTGATATATGCGTTGGCCTCTGATTTGAGGTAACGATTAATGGAAAGATTTGATAATTGATATAGGGAATGAGTATGGATAAAGAATGAATGGGAAATGTGTGTAAGTGTATTTGTGATTGTATATGTTAAGTTGTTTGTGTAAGAAGATGAAAGTATGATTTGGCCTCTGATGTGAGGAAATGTGTAATGAATTGTTGATAATGAAAATGATGTTTTCGTATAACTTATGTGGTGGTATGAGGTACCTTCCGATGTGGAGGTGAAGTACCACCAGGCCAAATTGTATGAGGTACCTTCCGGTGTGGAGGTGAAGTACCCATAGGCCAAGTGTATGAGGTACCTTCCTGTGTGGAGGTGAAGTACGATAGTGTGTTGACCTCTGACCTGAGGGACACAAGATGAATAAAATGTTTAAGTGTTGACCTCTGACCTGAGGGACACAAAATGAATTAAAATGATTGAGTGTTGACCTCTGACCTGAGGGACACCGGATGAATTAAAATGAAAGTGTGTGTTGACCTCTGACCTGAGGGACACAGAATGAAATGAAGTGTTGACCTCTGACCTGAGGGACACAAGATGAAATGAATGTTATTGGGTGTTGACCTCTGACCTGAGGGACACCGGATGAAATAAAGAGTTGAGTGTTGACCTCTGACCTGAGGGACACATAATTTAAATATGGAAAAGTATGAGGGTCTCTGTTTTGAGGTGATAAATGTGTTGAATGAAAATTGTTCATTGGCCTCTGATTTGAGGTGATGTACTGAAATGAAATGAGTATGTGAAATGAATAAATTAATAATGAAAATGGATGTTGAAATGAATAATGAAAATGGATGTTGAAATGGAATAATGAAAATGGAAATGTGAAATAAATAATGAATATGGAAATAATGAAATGAGTATGGTGTGCAATATGTGAATATATGTTTATTTGCTAATTGTGCTTGACCTAGTGGGTTGTTATGTCTAGTTAGAAACTGCTTTCTATTTCATGTGCAAAGCTCACTCCCTTACATTTTTCAGGTACGGAGATTGAGTTGGCACAGCCCCCGGCCGAGCAGGAGTACTTTCCCTTACAGGGAGAGTAGGGGTGTTATGGGATTTATAGGATGTTATAGACCTAAGCCTCCTATGTTATGTCGAAGTAAATTTATTATATATATATTTGAGTGAGGCTTAGGACTTTTTGTTTTGATAAAGTATTATGTTTTGGTTATGATACTCGAACTTAGTATTTTCCGCTGAAAACTTTGAATATTTGATTATCTTATGCACTCTGATATTTGTGGAGCCCATAGGGCCTTGTTATGAATTAGATATGCATATTCTGGCGCCCTGCTGGCTACTTGATGTTTAATTGAAATTGTTTATCACAGGTTAAATTTTGGAATAGTCCTAAAAACAAACAAAACTCCGTCCGTTTGACGGTTGATTTTCATAAATCAAAAAGGAATTTTTAAGTCCGTATTTTATCATAAGGGGGAGTTAAGGGTAAAAATCTTAGGTGTTACACCTCCCCCTGAACATAAAGTTTCTTTGGCGACGTACACACTCAATAGAGAAGCAGAGTATTGGTGGGAGCATGTGCGAAGGGACATAAAGAATTTTGATCGAGAGGTCACTTGGGAAATCTTCAAGGGGGAATTTCTCGAAAAGTACTTCCCTGAAGATTTTAGTCGGGAGAAAGAACTGGCATTTTTGAATCTAACCCAGGGAAATGTGAGTGTTGGGGAATGCTGCACGGTTCGAAGACCTCAACCGCTACTCTGGAAGTTACAGGGATGCAGATGGATGAACTAAGTGCATCAAGTTCGAGGTAGGGCTCCTTACTGAGATCAAGGTAGCCTTAGAATACCAGAACATAGATAATTTGACGTACATATGGCGAGCACTTATGAGTGTTGGTTTTGGCCTCAAAATCTTGAGGGGGGGGTGAATATCTTTTTAAAATAGAAAAACATTTTAGAATCAAAAAGATTTAGAATAAGTAAAACAAAATCAAAACAAAATAAAATAGGATTTGAAATAAGTTTTAAAATCAAAACTAAATCAAAACGATTTACGAAATAAAATAAAGATTTGATTCTTAAAACGAAAAAGGAAATAATTCAAATTTAAAATCATTTTCGAATTTTATAAAATAAATCAGAATCTTTTATATAAAAACAAATCAAGAAATAATCAAAATGATTCTGACACGTTTTTCAATAAAGCTTGAAGTAATCGATTACTTTCTGAAGGTAATCGATTATTCCTTCAAAACTAGAAATTCTTAAATTCATTTGAAAATCAAGTAATCGATTAGACCAACAATGATTAATCGATTACACCACTCCTGTTCAATGTATGATGCAACTCATTTAATCGATTACACTAAACAATTCATCGATTACTGAGCCTCTATTATGCATATGATGCAACATCATGTAATCGATTACTACAAAGCCTGTAATCGATTACTAAGCCTCTGAAAAATATATGATGCAACAATTATAATCGATTACTTGAGCCAGGTAATCGATTACTCCCATGAGAAAGTAATTGATTAACAAGATTCATTTAATCGATTACAACCTCTCTGATTTTTCTATGATGCAACAAAGTTAATCGATTATCTTAAGCAGCTAATCGATTACTCTCTCTTGCATACATAAAAATATACAGAGTTTTGTAACAACAAGTATTTTCTCAAAAACTAAGATAGAAAACAACTTTTCATGAAAAACACATTTTCTTCTTCTCTCTTTTAAAATGAAAAACTTATTGGCTTTTGTAAACTCATAAAGAATAGAAACTTCATTACCTTACAAATGATCTAAGGAAAAGGTTTCTAATCTATGCCTTGCTTGAATCTTCAATCTTGATCATGAATGAAACTTGTGAGCATGAACTTGAGTTGGTTTGTTATCATCAAAACATCATCTTGAAATATACTTGAAGTCCATAAGAGAGTTTGAAGCACGTCTTCCAACACTAGCTTGACTTCCAACACTCCCCCTTTTTGATGATGACAAACAACGATTCTGATATGCTTTTTACTATCTGCATCACAAGTGTTATACAAGCAAAAATACACACACATACACACACACACACACATATATATATAACAATGACCTTCCTTAGAACAATAAATAAGAATTATAACGATTCATAGCATCTTGTAACATCTCCCCCTGTATTGATGCATAAAATATATATCAATTCAAATTTGCATCTTCAAAGATTCTTTCCCCTTGTATCAAAATATCAGAATATCTCTCCCCCTTTTGTAATCATCAAAAAGAATATGCTATCTCCCCCTGAAACACTGAGAAGACGCATCAATAATAACAAGAGGGATAAAAAAAATCACATACTCAAAATAGGTGAGAGGCAAAAGTTAAACCAATTTCTCTACGAATGAAAAATAAATTTTCTTTTGGAAGCGGTTTCGTAAAGATACCAGCCAACTGCCGCGAAGTATCAACATACTCAATAATACAATCACCCTTTTGAATATGATCACGTATAAAATGGTGACGAATCTCAATATGCTTAGTGCGAGAATGTTGCACTGGGTTTTTGGTAATACTGATAGCACTGGTATTATCACATTTTATAGGAGTGTGATCTAGACTTACACCGAAGTCTAGGAGTTGCTGTTTCAACCATAAGATTTGCGCACAACAGCTACCCGCGGCGACATATTCAGCCTCAGCTATGGATAGGGCTACACTCGACTGTTTCTTGCTAGCCCATGATACTAAAGAATTGCCAAGAAGATGACAAGTGCCGCCAGTGCTTTTCCTATCTACTTTGCACCCAACAAAGTCAGAATCAGAATACCCAACAAGGTTACACGAAGAACCTTTGGGGTACCATAAACCCATATCAGTTGTGCCAGAAAGATATTTCATTATACGTTTGGCAGCAACCATGTGCGTTTCTTTTGGATTCGCTTGAAAACGAGCACATAAACAAACACTAAACATTATATCCGGCCTACTTGCCGTTAAATAGAGAAGGGATCCGATTATACCTCGATATTTAGTGATTTCTACGGATTTACCTCCTTCATCTTTGTCCAGATAGCAAGATGTGCTTATTGGTGTTGCTACTGCCTTGGCCTTATCCATGCCAAATCTTTTCAATAGTTCCTTGCAGTACTTTGTTTGGCTAATGAAAATCCCATCCTTTGCTTGTTTTATTTGCAATCCCAGGAAAAAGTTCAGCTCGCCCATCATAGACATCTCGAACTCTTCCTGCATCATACTCGAAAAATCCTTGCAAAGGGTTTCATTAGTAGCACCGAAAATAATATCATCTACATAAATTTGAACTAAAAGAATGTCCTTCCCTTTCTTTTTAATAAAAAGCGTGTTATCAACCTTCCCTCTTTCAAAATTATTTTCTAATAAAAATTTGCTAAGACGGTCATACCACGCTCTAGGAGCTTGTTTGAGTCCGTACAAAGCCTTTTTCAGTTTATAAACATAATCCGGGTGTTCATAATTTTCAAAGCTGGGAGGTTGACACACATAAACTTCTTCATTTATAAAACCATTTAGAAAGGCACTCTTTACGTCCATCTGATACAATTTCAAAACTAAAATGCATGCAAAAGCTAAAAGCAGTCTAATGGCTTCCAACCTAGCAACAGGGGCAAATGTTTCCTCATAATCTATCCTCTCTTCCTGGTTGTAACCTTGTGCAACTAACCTAGCTTTGTTTCGAACAATTAAACCAGCCTCATCGAGTTTATTTTTATAAATCCACTTAGTTCCAATAATCGGATGAGACTCAGGCCCAGGAACAAGTTCCCAAACCTGATTTCTTTCGAACTGGTTTAATTCCTCTTGCATTGCCAAAATCCAATCCTCATCAAGCGTAGCCTCAGAAATATTCTTTGGCTCCACTTGAGAAACAAATGCAAAGTAGTTACATAGATTGCTAATAGAATTGCGAGTACTTACACCTTTTCTGATGTCACCTATGATTTGATCAATGGGATGGTGCCTCGATGTTCTCCATTCCTTAGGCAAATCAGCGTTGAGCTCCATGGATTGTTCTTGATTTTTCTCTTCAACTGATTCAACTGATTTTTCATTGCTTTCGGAATGATCCTTTCCTTTAGCATTTGGCTCCTCATCCTCATCAATGAATAGATCTCCAAGGATACCTGAAATGACATTAACATATACCTTTCCCAACTTTCTGGGATCAGATTCATCAAATGATACATGAATAGATTCTTCAATAGTATTACGAGATTTATTGTAAATCATATATCCTTTGCTCGAAACTGAATATCCAAGGAATATGCCCTCATCAGCTCTAGCCTCAAAACTTCCTAGATTTTCTCTACCATTATTATGCACAAAACATTTACATCCAAAAACACGAAAATGAGAAATATTTGGTTTTCTCCCCTTGTACAGCTCATAGGGGGTTTTCTTTAAAATAGGCCTAATCAAAACACGGTTCATAACATAGCAAGTTGTACTCACTGCATCGGCCCAAAAATATGCAGGCAAATTCATGTCATTAAGCATTGTTCTTGAAAGCTCTTTTAATGAACGATTTTTCCTCTCCACAACCCCGTTTTGCTCAGGAGTTCTTGCAGCTGAAAAATAATGCTTAATTCCATGTTTTTCGCAAAATTTTTCAAAAAGATGATTTTCAAATTCTCCACCATGATCAGTTTTAATGGATGCAATGCTCAAATGCAATTGGTTTTGAATAATCTTGGCTAGCTTTTTGAATTCATGAAATGCGTCATTTTTATGAGTAATAAAAAGCGTCCATGTATACCTAGAATAGTCATCCACAATAACTAAACAATAATAGTTGCCACCAAAGCTTTTTGTTTGACAAGGTCCAAAAAGATCCATATGTAAAAGTTCCAAGGGCTTTTGAGTTGAAATCAGATTTTTAGAAGGAAAAGATGCCCTTGTGAGTTTTGATTTTGAACAAGGATCACATTTTTCAGAAATAGAAAAATTTTGCTTTGGCAAACCAACTACTAAGTTTTTAGAAGAAATTTTATTTAAATGAGCCATGTGGATGTGACCTATTCTACGATGCCATAGCCGCGATTCATCCTCTTTACTTAATAAACATTTCGCATCATTTGAGGGTATTGAGTTAAAATCAATAACATAAACATTGTTTATCCTGCGAGCAATTAGCTTAATAAGATTATGAACTTTACCCTCGATAATACATCTATCTGAATAAAAAATAACCCTATTGCCCTTATCACACAACTGACTAATACTTAGCAGATTGTGTTTTAGGCCCTCAACATGTAAAACATTATCAATGCAAGGGTTAGGAGGTGTACCAATTTTACCGACTCCGAGAATCTTTCCTTGATTGTTATCTCCGAAAGTTACATGTCCTTGGTCCTTTGGAACGAGATGCGAAAATTTAGATATATCTCCAGTCATATGTTTTGAGCATCCGCTGTCCAAGTACCACCACGATTTTCTTTCTTCCGGAGTAACCTACAAGCAAAGAATTCAAGGTTTCTTTTTAGGTACCCATATCTTTTTGGGTCCTTGAGCGTTAGTATAGCCATAGTTTAAATCATGTCACCTTTTAGTTTCATTGTTTGGTTTAACGAACTTCACTTTTCGGTGTATGCATTCATGTGCACCATGACCCTTTTTACCACAAATATGACAAATAATTAAAGGTTTCTTATGATTGCTAGCAGGGACAAAAATGGTACTTAATTTATTTTGATGCCTACCGGGTTGATATCCTAAACCCGCTCTATTAAAGAAACATTTTTGTCTCCCTAGCATTAAATTTAAAGTATTTCTACCTTTCGTAAATTTTGCAAGGGTTTCTTTTAAATCTTCTACTTCTTTAACAAGGTCCTTGCAGAAACAGTTTTGAACAGGGGTTCAAAACCAGAGATTTTGACAAATCAAACATGCATAAGAATTAGGGAAAATAATTAGGTTTTGTTCTCTGCAACAAGGATAAGAGAATGGAACAAATTTGAGACGCAGGGATTACAGGAGCTTACCAAAATCGATGATCAAAGTGAGCTCTAAGGTTCAGATTCTGGTTTCTGCAGAATTGATGCCTTGACTTTAGAGACTCGATTCCTCTTGCACACTAACTCTCACCTCACGATTCTTAGATCTTTGTAAAGCTCTAGATGTGAGCTTCACAACCGTGTATGATTTGTGTATTATTGTTCAGAAACCAAGGAAAACGAGAGAGACGAATTCAAGAACTCTAAAACAGAGAGTTGCATGCAATCTGAAGCAAAATAACCCAAATGCATCAACAATACAACTATATATAGTCGAATTGGGTGTTCATGCATGTTGACACGCGTTCTAGGATGTGTCCATGGTGATTTCGTTGTGGTCAACAGCGATTAGTGGCAGATTATTCATCAAACACACTAACCTTGGCTGTTCTGCATTATGGTAATCAATTACTATATCGTGGTAATCGATTACCACGACTGAAATTTTCAAAAATTTATATTTTATTTCATTTCCCTCCAAAAACCTTTCTAATATTGCATTTAGGTCCTTTTCCAAGGACTTTACTGCAAAACTGACATTTTCCCTTCAAATTAATTACCAAAAACCTTTGATTCTCCTTTTATCAAACACATGCATACACACACATTTTTAATCAAAAATTAAATAAAAATAATTAATTATAAAATAAATTTATAATTAACTTTTACTTAATTAGGGATTAAAAATCAGGGATGTTACACTTGCTCTCTAGATCCAACGACCGCGACTCAATGAATGGAGTAGGACAGAAATAAAGTGGGTACACGGTAGAAAAAGCAATTGACTAGCAACAGTAGGAGAGAGAAAAACAAAAGTATGAAAAAAAATTATGTCTCCAAAATTGTGTCTTCAAAATTGTGTGTGTGAAATTAAAAATCGTGTTTTCAAAATTGTGTGTGTAAAAATTATGTTCTTCAAACTGTGAGGAAGAGAGCTCTATTTATAGGAAAAATTAGGTTAATAAAAATAGGGTTTCTCCAACAGGCTTTGAGAGCCCAGTTGAATATTCCCTGGTTTATTCCTTAATCAAATCTTTCAAACTTTGTTAAAGATAAACTCCCAATTTTTTAAAATAAAAATAAATTTGATGATAAAAACAAATCCCTTTAACCAAAAGACTTTTTTTTATCCTTATCCTCACAAAAATTAACCAAATATTTCTCTTTAAAAAAACATTTTTATCTTATCTTTTTTTGAAATTTTTTATTTTCGTTTTTTTAATTTTTTTACAAAATATACTTTTTCAAAATATTTGTATTTTTCATTTTTATTTTTTATCTCTTTTTTTTTTTAAAAAAAAAATTTATTTATTTTTGTTTGGGGGGGGGGGGGGACAAAGTTAGGTATCTATAGTTGATACACCCCTGAGGGTGTTGATTGATTGATTGTTTGAATGAATTGTTGTGAATGATTATTAAAGTGTATTGTGGTTGAGTATGAATTAATAATTAGGTGTGGTTAATTAGGGTAGTTATAAGTATTCATATAAGAAGCTAGAATAATAAAATCATCTATAAAACCAATTGTAATAATAGAATTGGATTTGGAGTTTAGAGAGAATATTAAAGTAATAATTCAACAACAAGAGAAATATAACCAATTCTAAGAAGTAAGTAAAACTAATGTAAATAAGGAAAATAAAATTAATTCATGAGTGAAATATAAGAATAGTTTTGTTCTTAACTTAACAGGTTATTGAATTTAATAACCGGTTAAGATCCCATCCTGTTATTGATTAAAAAGGAAGTTGATAAAAGAATATGCTTTCTTGTTTCTGTTATAGTTTCTTTTAATTCCTGGGCATGAATCATAGAGAAATGTCTCACTCCTTGTGACTTAACATTTTAGGTAAATCTCCATGACGAGCGAGGAACCAGAGATTCATAACGGTGAAGGCTAAGGAAAGAAATCTCATTGAAGCAGTTCTTATTCCATGTTGTAAATCCCAATGTAAAAATCAAATTTAAAATTTTGAAATTTTGTAAAATAATATACAGATATTATTTCTTATTTAAAAACAAGTTGGGATATTACATCCGGCTAGCCATCGGGGTCCTAGTTAAAGATCACTGTAAACCTCTCTATTGTTTGGGGCTTTTCTGAACTCCATTAAGGCAGAAGGCCAATCTCGTATTTCGAACTCAACTCCACTTATATTCCTCGCCACGATGCAAGCCTGCCAAAGGTCGGATATAAATTTGAATGAATGGTCTCCTCGGTCGGAGAGATAATCTCGTGACAGTAATTGAGGGTAGAAATAAGATAAATGCAGAAAGAATAAAATCTCAAAATATATTTGTTCACATATTATATATACTATTAAGGGAAGGTCCTTAGCCCAAAATACATGGTAAATCCTAAATGGTATGATGCTAACACCCCTGATCTTTTGAAGAGCTCGAACTATATGAATCGAGTTCAACCGGAACCCATTCACCGCCAATCTTGGAACAAAATCTTTCCATCACGAACTTGGGAAGTAAATGACAACCCTTTTGTTTCAAAAAAGATGTCCGGATTCAAGATCTGCACCTGATCATGTCCATTTTGAAAAAATTCTTTTGCCAGAGATACTAAATCATTTTCGAGATCCTCCTTCAACTTCAAAAGTCCTTCCTTCTCCACCTGAAGCTTATCAATAGACTTATCGATGATTTGATTTTTACTCTGAAGACCTTCCTTGGAACGTTGAGTTCAGCATTCTCATGCTCCAAGTAAGTTAGAAATTTGTCTCTTTGGAGTTTCCTTGTCTGACCCCAACTTGGTGATTTGAAGTTCGGCTGAACGAAGCTTCTTGCAAACTCTGTTAGCTTCCTATTGGTTCAAAATGGCGTCAGCCTTCAATTTGTTCTCAACATCTATCTGGGAAACAACCTTTTCACCCAACCAGGCCACAAACTTAAATTTAATCAGATTTTTTAACCATCATATGAAAAAAAAAAACTAAATAATTAGAAGACTTGATTAAAAAGAGAAGTTTATTAGTGTGTGGTCTTTAGACTTTTTTTATCAAAATGAATAACATATAACTTCCTAAAGAACTAGCATTTTAATCTATATTGTTCTTGAAGATCTAATATTAACAAATATATATGTCTCCTTCTCTTTAATATCTTCTATATTTATAACAAGTGGTTTATTTTAATATATACTTTTCGATATATCATTTACTTAATCCCATATTTTCATGAAGTCAACAACAGAAGTGTTTTTTTTTTTTTTTTTTTTAATTATGAATAAAGATTTAGGTAAATGGGATCCTGGGGCCTACTTAGGATCATGGCAAATCTCTTGGTTTTATGATTATTTATTGATGTACTTAAAGATTACTCATCAATGAAGTCCTCACATCAACAACAAGATTTGAACTCAAAATCTTGTGAGTTATGAGACCACTCTTTATCAGTTAGACCAACTTTTAATGTCTAGAGTCAAAAAGATTAGATTCATCTATATATAGACTTATATTTTTTTTAATGCAAAATAGATGGACAGATACATATTTATTTAGACCAAATTTAGTTTTTTTTTTTTAATCATATATAGACCAAATTTAGTTTTAATCAAACGATAAGCGGGGTTAGAATCTTTACAAGGGGAAAAATAAATGAAAAATGTCAAGTGATAAATTCAATTATTCATTTTGTATGGGTTTGATGTTTAAGATTAAAGTTATAGTTCATTAAAGTTAATGATTGTATTTACCTCATCACATTTTCGATTTATATTTTCACTAGATTGTGACAAAAGGAACTCTGGAGGATATAAATGAGAGGAGGACATATATTATTGAACAAAAACATCATATTTCTCTCATATCTGCGAAACAAATTAAATTTAATGTCTACCCTTAATTTAAGCCCTTTATTAAAAAACAATTTTAATTTTAGTCATTTTATTTTATATATTTGGTTTTGATTTTGGGGCTTTGTGTCTCTAACTTTGATCTTGAAAACTGGTCAAGATTATACGTTTGTTTTCTTGTCCAGCTTGGAGCACTTAATTTTGTGGTTGTCTTGAAATGGGAGACTGATAACTATACTGCTTAAGCCGGTTGTTTCAATAATATATTAGGCTTTAATTGTTGGTAAAAAAATTTCCCTGAGTCATCGATGTGGAGATTTGAACTCTAATTCCTGCTAAATAATATTATTGCAGATTTTGCAATTTTCACCATTGAAAATTTGACCGAGAACAATCAGAAATTGAACATAGATTGAAATTTAATCCCACCGATTACATAGTCTAATCTAACCATATTGTGAAGAAGAGCGCAATACATAAACTACTCTTATAAATAAAAACGTTTATTTCTGTTCACAAAAAAAAAAAAGTTTATTTCTAATAGCATTCAAGCTACATGCTCCAACTTCACTTTATATGATCTCACCTGCATAGATAGATAAAGAAGATTAATCATTCTTCCATATTCAATGTGAAGATTCATTTTTAAAAAACGGCAAGATTTAAAAGAAGCGTTCTTTGGCAAACAAGAAACAAAGAGTAGTATACTTAAGTTCATCCTTGATAAAAATTTGAGCAATCAATCTAGTCTTTAACAAACGAAAACTCCCAATGTATAAAACATTAAATGTTACTCAAAGTAATCGTTGACTAATAATGCTCCCTTTGGTCATTATTATAGGTCACCTAAAAGATGTTTTTGGTTTTAATTATAAATCACTTTATATTTCCTATATATATTTATTATTTTTTCTTTTTTTGCTCTTATTAAATGTTTTAACTATCTATGTGTTTTTTCTATTCATTAATCAGTGTGAATTTTCCAAGAAAAATTAAGAGGGTAAAATTACAATGTTATAATATATTTTCATAAAATTCATAAAACTAATTACTTTCTTTAATATGTATAATTCGATTAAATATGTCATGTAATAATGATCGTAGAGAATATATTCTCAATGTTAGATTCTAAAAATTTTAATTTGACCGAAATTTTTTGAAATTCTTAATAATCAAGTTAAAAGTTTTCGTTCTCGAAAACCTAGTGCGAATAAAACTTGTTTTTATAAAATGCAAAATCAAGTATTTATTTAAGGGTTTTCTTAACCTCAGCCTTTCCCCTAAAGGCTGATCATAAGAGGTTAAAAGTGGACATCATGTGTTGAAAAACTAAATATAAAATGTTTTTATTATTTTAATGTACCATTTTTCAACACATATGTCTACTTTTAGCTTCTTATATTCGGGCTGAGGTTAAGAAAATCCTTTATTTAATTACATAATGAAATTACTGTACTAAATTGAGAGCATACATACATGGCTGAAAGTCTGCGGTGCACTTGTCTGGGAGCTGGGAAGCCATGCTGCGGTCTACGCCGGTTATGGGAGGACCATTGATAAGAACACATAAACATGCCTCGCCAAGAGCCTTAAGGGCATTGCAGCATGCATCACTTGGTGGAATAGGGCTAAAAGGAGCAACTGCTGCCCTGCAAGGAATGAGCTGCACAAGTGCAGAGAAGAAGGTGCTTGTGCATGGAGTAGTGCTTTGAACTTGTGCCACCAAAGCTGTCATAATCAAGAAAAAGAACAATAGTGACATTGCCCTAGAACTAAAATTCTTCATCTTTGAATTGGTGTGTATTCCACTTCCTTAGTGAAAACTATTGTTTGCTACGACTGAGATATTGTTACTATGGTTTTGTATTTATAGCAATGCATGTACACTCATGTCATGCAGCATACCTGTTCTAACTGAGGGTCATGCTGATGATGCTTACTATGGTGTCAGTCTCATCTTCACAGAAGAGATCACCATCAATGCGATTGGTGCTGAACCACTACAGTTAGTTATAAGATTCGGATGACATGATTTCTCCCATTTGGAGGAGTTCCCCTGCATTCTCTTTATTTATATATATATATATATATATGTATGTATGTATTAACTTTTAAAATGTAATAAGGTTTGATTTCAGTACAATTTTTTTTTTTTAGTCCTCCTATTTTAAAATTTTTGTTATAGTCCCTAATGATGACGTGTCAATATCACAATTGTTCATATCAGCCATTAATATATACCTGTCAGGTGTCAGTGTTAGTCATCATGTCATCATTAGGGACTAAAACCAGAATTTCAAAAAATAAAAGAACCAAAATGAAAAAAAAGGTATAAGGATTTAAATCAAATTCGTCTATATTTTCAGGGACAAAAAATATATTTAGGAAGAATTCGTTTCGAGCAATGAAATTACATTCTCGGCAATTAATTCCCAAGAAATTATATTATCGGAATTTCAATTCCCGGAGTGTTATTATTGGGAATATTATAATTGTGTGTTTTACAAAATATGTTTGGTTAGCATTTGAAATTTTTTGAGAATAACTTGAAAGTTTGTTTGATTAATTATGTACATTCCTCAAAATATATGTCATAATTATTTAAATATCCTTAATATTTAAAATACTATTTATTTATATTATTTTTTATTGTAGTTATTAAAATTAAACATGAAAATTTCTAATATATATAATATAATATTTTTCATCTTAAAAAAAATAAGTATGTTAATAGAATTATTGTAATAACATGCAGGTTTATAATTAATTTTAATTTAAACATGATAACTTTAATAATTTTTTTTTTGGTATTTATCGGGAGCATTTAATTTGTTCCATAATAGTTATCTATCTATTATCTATTATCTATTATCTGTTACTTTTATTATTATTATTACTATAATTATTATTACTATGATAAAGGAAACCCTCTTCTTTAGAGAGTTTGTCTACTTTTTCATGACCAAAATATCCCTTAACTTACACTAAATTACAATAACAATTAAAAAACCACCATCCACCCTCATGTTTTTAAAACACTTCAGTTTCTAACTAAACTGATTAAAACCACTTATCGCCATCCTGTTTTTAAAACACATATGTTTTACTGTTCAAAGTCATCACCATCTGAGTCTCTTATGGAGGGATGATATTGTCTCATTGATGACTTGATATTACTGTTCTATCTATTATCTACTAGCGTGTCGACAGGCACTCCCGTGCTTGTCGCCCCGCCTTCCCATTGTCGTAAAGAGTTGTTTATAGTAATTTGATATATTGATAAATCGATATTTATGAATGTTATTTATATGTTAAAGATGTTAATTTTCGTGTAAATTGTTATTATTAACTGTATGCATTCTTAGTAGTCATGTTCAAGAATATGGATCCATAAATTTCAATGAAATTATATATTCATTGTTATTTTCTTATTATATTCATGTATGCATCCAAATCGAGGAGTGCTTGTCGATCCGCATTCTCATTGTCGTGTTTTTGTTGTAAAGAGTTGTTTATCGTAAAATGATATATTTATACTGTTAAGAAACGTTGGAAACCGAGGAAGTGGCCTAACAATCTACTAGGGGGGGTGAATAGTATTTGGAAGCAATAATACCAATTTTTCGCGATGTATTGAAATAGGTCGGATATTGCTAGTAGTTTTAAAAATGAAAGACTGACTTTGTGCCGAGTAGTTTCTGATAATCGGTTATCTAGACCGACCACCGATTATCCGAGCTGCGCTACACAAAGGATCAGGTTTGCAGCGGAAATTTGCTAGCACTATCGTGTGAGCGTTAAGTATGAGTTAAACAAGACCGACCAAATGCTCAGAATAAAAATGAAAGCAGTAAAGCAGTAAAGAAAATGAGACGCCGAGATTTTTACTGGTTCACCCACCAACACGGTGAGCTACGTCCAGTCCCCCTTAAAACCTTTAAGGAGCTTTTAATAAAATCAAATAGATAGAGATTACACGGGATCAATTAAACCCACCAAGAGAGTACCAAACTCTTGGCTTCTACCTAAATGATACAGATGCCGAGCAACGTCTCGGACTTTAACAGTCTTGAAACCTTCAAGGATTTGCACTAAAGAACCTCCTTGGATTTTTGCTCAGGAACCTCCTAAGACTTCAATCGCCAAGAACCTCTTGAACGAACTTGGAAACCTTCCAAGATTTTCACCGTGCTTGAGAACACCTCAAGACTTGAAGAAATGATTGAGTGAAGAGATGGCTCCAACCCGAAACTCAAGAGTGTATGATTCTGAAGGTTTAATGAACAAATGAGTTTTCGGTTAAGTGTTTGAGAAAGGATTTGAGTATGTAGAGAACGATTTTGAGACTTGGTTTCTTGAATGTAACAGTGTTTCTCTTGTTCTCTTTTCTGCGTTTTGCTTCACTGTGTAACAGAGAATGAGTTGAAAATTTTTGTTCTTGTTTCTCTCTTTCTCTTTCTAGTTCCTTCTTGTTTTTGGAGAACCTAAGACTCTCCTTTTATAGTGATGCAGTCACGCATGAGTTAGGAAAGAGAGGAAAAATATCTTGAGTCATTCCTTGATACTCCCAACGGATATACCCGACATGTTCTGCCATTTTTCTGCAATGTTCTGTTTTGTCTGTGCTTTTTCATAAGAAGGTACAAACCACTGCAACTTCTAGCAACGATCCAAAACTGTCCCTTTCCATTTTGTAATTTGAACCTTGATGACAGTTGGGTGCTGTTGAGATATGGACAAATATGCCAGCCACGCACAGTACTGTAATGTCAGAGACGAAGAGGTGCATGTGGCTGACGTACTGCTGAGACTTGAAGATGATGAACAGTGCTGCCGACTGGATGACAGATCGAGCTTGGGGACTTTCGCCGAGGTGGCCGAGATGATTTTTCACCGACTGCTTCGCATTGAGAGCGAGCGCTCAGATTGATCAGGTCCGAGCACTTCTGATCTATTCCATTTGACTTCGACAAAGGCAGAGAACTGAGTGAACTTCATTTGACTCTTTTCATTCCAGTGCTCGGATTCCTTTATCTCCGTCGGTGACCGAGATCAGAGGTCATCATACACAACTGATTTGATTGACTCGACCGAGATCAGAGATGCTTCACTGTAGACCGAGAATCGCTGAGAACCAAGCATCATTCGTTTGTCTTCATCAAAACTTCGACCGAGAACTGAGAACCGATCACAGTATATTTGACATCATCAAAACCTTTGATTCAACATATACATCAGCACTTCTATCGACATACTTTATGTTAAATGTTGGATCACCGACAAGTATACCGGATCGACAAGTAATATAGTCAATACGACCAGATATCGTCCCTCAGGGATTGCAAATTGTTCAATTAATTTCCACCAAAAAGTAGTTAAAAGCAAAATCTATTGGTTTCTAATTAATTAAATAAGATTGAATTGAAATAAAGTAAAAACATAAAATAAATTAAAGTGTTGAGCAATTTAAGAAAACGAGTTAGGAACATGGTTTCATTGTAGGCGTTGTTTATTTATCATGAATCTCTGTTTTTCCCTAAATCAAGAACAAATTCCTAAGGTAGTAATTACTAGATCCCTCTCATGCAATTACTGTTTATTATCCAATTTGAAAACACTTAATCCTTTAAGTGATTAAACCATTGAATAACCATTAATTAAGAACAGTGGAATTTATAACAAGTTATATAATCCCCAAAAGTATCCCTACAAGTTGAGCAATTATATTGTTTGATTGAAGGCCTATTCTAATTCCTAATCTCTCAATTGAAGAATTAGATATTCAAAACATAGATTAGCTACTTCTATGCATAACAGTGAAAATACAATCAAACACTTGATTTAGAAACGGAAAAACATCAATTCATGAAATCAATAAACTAATCCATACAAATTCACCAATTCCTAACACGAGGGTTTTAGTTACACATTGAGAAAATAAGAACAAAAAATATAGAAGAGTAATCCATAATCATAGACAATTAGGATTACCGTGAAGAGATCTTCAATCTTCCAATCTTCAATCTTCTTCTCCTCTAAAGCTCTCCAAAATCATGTAATCTCCCTCTCTAAAAGCTGCTAACCTAGTTTCTAATCCTAGAATAAATATATATTTACAAATCCTAAGAAAATCCCTCAAAAACGCATCAGAAAGTGGCCCAACTGGGCCTGGACGGGGTTCGGGCGCCTGGGCGCCCAGGACCTCACGCCTGGGCGCACCAGGTCTGATTGCTGGTGGACAACGTGGTCTGCGCGCCTGGGCGTGGGGAGCTCCACGCCTGGGCGTGCCAACCTACTTCCGACTCTGTTTCGCTCCGTTCTTGCGCCATTTTCAAGGTCCTTTCGTCCTCTTTTCAGCTCCATAATTATTTTCTTCAATTAAGCTCCGAAAGTACCTGAAACATACCCAAAACGGATCAAAACTTTCAAAGGATTCTAAATTACCTAAATTCCTAAAAACTATACAAAAAGTCCTAAATTTACAAGAGAAACAAGCCAAATCCATAGTAAAAGGGAGTCTAAATCATGCTCAAAACATCATATATTAGACCCAAATCACTCCCCCAAACTTAGCATTTTGTGTAACACCCACTGGAAAATAATAAAATAAAATATATATAATTATATTTATTTGTCTAAATGTTTTGAGATTTTACATAGTTATATATATATTTTATGTTTAGTGGTGAATTTAATTATTTAGTTAAAAATATGAAGGGAAAAATATTAGAAGAAAAATAAATGAATTGAAAAGGAATTTTTGGCCTTTCAGCCAAAAAGACTCGAGTATAATTTGGACTACTCGAGTCTTTTATGGTGCTGCTGACCAGTTTGAGCTGGTGCGCCAAAAAGACTCGAGTCTTGGGCAAAAGACTCGAGTAGTTCGAGCTGTGTGGCTGAAAGTATAAGTCCGTTTCAATTTAAAATTCCCACCAAAACGCGTTTTCTCTTGGTTCCAAGCACATAGCAGGACTTTACTTCGAAGGAGGGTAATCTTAGACTATAAATAGATGATTGGGGAAGCCCCAAACTCATTCAAATCTTCCAAACCCGAAATTCTATTCTCATTTCCTCTCTTTTCTTGTGCTCTCTTGGTGCCTTCGATTCTCCTTCCTCACTCAACCAAATCCAGAACAACCAAAACACAATTCGAGTTCTAATTCCAATCTTGAATTAGAACCAAGAACCACTCAAATTGACTTCCTGTAGATCAAGATATAAGCTTCCAAAGTTGCATACTCTATGTTGTGAAAACAGAGTGCAAAACAGCACTATCAACCTCTCTTTCTTGAATTGGTTTGGTAAATTCAGGAACCCTTTTGATTCCGAATTCGTTTCTGATTAAAGTTAGTATTCCCTAGTTGCTAAAACTAATTTGTTTCACCCTTTTTCATTTCATATTCCCTGTCAGATCTGTGGCCAAAGTTCGTTGTTCAAGTACAGAACTTGAGTGTTGAAACTCAAAGTTTGATCCTGATCGTTTCTCTCTCAATCAACTATTTCTTTAGCTTCTCTAAGGTAAGGAGGAAGTTACCTAATCGCTAGAATGGTATTTAACAAGCTGAATTCATAGGAACTGTAGCGGACCTAACTCTAGTCCGACCGATTCGATCTTATGCCGACCAGTTAGCATTGAGTTTATGAGCACCGATCATAAACTGGTCGGATTCACAGCACACCGAGCTAGGGACACAGTGGTTTAAAGGCTTACGGGATCAGGACTGAGCACAGGATTATCATCCTTATCCTCACTCTTTACGGTCCCAACAGTCTGACAACTAATCCTATATTCCCGCGTAGCTTGATAAACTACGGGATATAGATCAGTTCTTATCCATTACAGGATTTATAAAGGTTAGCTTATCAACACCTTAAATTAATCCTATTCGAACACTACCTTCTGACGGGCCTCATCAGAAAGCCCACAACACACATATCAGGTAAATCCCCTATAAGAACCGCCATGCTATAGGGGCTAAGGTATGTTCTCTCATCCCTACTCTCAAGAACTACGTGTGGCTTGATTCCCTTCTCACTGGGGATACGTAGGACCGGGGTCACCCTCGCCAGCTACAATCACCCACCAAACACGTCGTGGTGTATTCAATCTTATGGGTACACTACATTGGCGCCGTTTGTGGGGATCGATAAATTTCGATTCCCATCCACAATTCAAAAAAAAAAAAACTCCCCGCCGTTCACGATTGCTGCCACGTCGCTGTTCACCGTACTATCCACGGTGCAAGCACGGTGCGGCTCACCGTGAGGTTTCTATTCACGTTTGTTGCGTCCACATCTGAGTCGCGGTGGTGAGGTCTGTGGCATAACCCAAATCCAGATCGAAGCCCCACGTCCAGCAAGCATCCTTTATCGATGAAACACATCGGGTTTTGGATTGGCGGCTAGCAGCAGATGAAGAAACACATCGGGTTTTGGATTGGCGGCTAGCAGCAGATGAAGAAAATCAATCACAGATCAGATCTAGAAGAATAGGGAAGCAAAACCCTTTCCTTCTGACCCAATAACAAGAAGCATCTGTGGCGGCTTCTCATCTTCCATTGTTGTCACTACCGGTGCATGAACCTGATGGTGAGGTCATATCCAGATCATAACCGTCACATCCCGCAAGAATGGTTGAAGCCCCCACTCCCTTAGAAACGTCGATTTCGTACGGTGGAGGGTGAAGGCAACGTCTCCACCAACATCTTCACCCATCCCATGGTGTTTGTGGCGTTGCTGTTCACGAGCTCCACGGTTCGCGGATTTGAACGCCATCTTCTTCCTAGTCAATTCGGGGAGGTGGCGGTTCCCGATTCTCCGCCGTGCCAAGCATGCCATTACCACCAGGATTCGAACACCATCCCTGCACCGCCAACAGCCACCGTGGTCGGAACCGCGAACCATCTCCAACAGCGACTCGCGATTCACTCAACTCTGCGACCTTCGCCGCCATTTATATCGAGGGCGCGACTGCCAGCAGATCCGGTTTCCGTCGCCTTCGTCAAGGATGATTTCCTTCGCCGCCGCCGATGTGGACGCACCACCCATGGCGGTCTCCTGTCCCTGTTCAGCGCCGCTGCAACATGCAACATAGCAGCATCAGCTCTGTGCAGCGCAACTGCTGCAAACTAGCAGTAGGGTTTTAACCCTAAATGGCTGTTGGCCCAATTCAAAAAAAAAAAGGTGTGCAGGCCTCAACAGGGCTAACAAAAAAATATGTTTTACGAGTTTATTTCAAAGAGACCCAAAAAAAAGAAGGCCTACAGCCCAATTAAAAAAGGAGAAGAAGCCAGCAGCCCAAAAAAAAAACGGGGGCATACAGGCCTCAACAGGCTTAAACCAACAAAAAAATGTTTTACAGATTTATCTAACATAGGCCCAAACAAACAAAAGGAGACAAAATGTAGCTTCACACCAAGCGTGGCTTAACACCGAACAAGCTCAACAAAGGTGTCCAAACTATTGAACAATCCATTTCGAAATTCTCGTCAATGGGGAAATTATTTTTTGAATATTACTCTATTTGAAACATGGTGATAACGGCAAGGACCCTACGCCAAGTTTCCCTCTTTGAGCTCGTGTTCGAGTATAGAGAACCCCGTGCTTGTTTCCACGCTCCGGATACATTTGCCAACTGTGCGCGGACCTTCGACTACGTCCCCCTTTTGGGTATCTCATACATCCGGAATGTCAGGAACCACACACTACTCCTCTCTCCTCGGATTTATAAGACGATTGCGTAAACCTTGCATCATGTTCCCTACTAGAGTCTTTCATTCCGGTTCAACTGCTCAACGAAACCCGCTTGGAAAGGATTGACAGGAGACTTCAATCTAACTGTCTTCAACCCGACATTCCTCGCCACACTGAATCAGGGAAGGAATTCTCGTTCCTACATTACTTTCCTATTTACTTAGCATTTTAAGTGATTACTTCGTACACATGCTAATATTAATTTACTTGATGCAATGCTTTTGATATATGCTCCTAATGCTTTTATGTATTCCTTTAATTTCATTACATATCATTTATTCTATACTCATGATTTTTCATACATGTTGATATGTGACGCAAACTCCTTTGCCGATGAATATCCCTAAACGTCTGTCTTTCCTGTCATTATAGAATAATGATATTTGATGTGCATTGCCTTTTAAGTAACACAAAGTAGTTCCCGACAATTAAACATTGTCATTATTCATAAATTAATGCTTTTATCTAGTTCAACACCATTAATTGCTTTGGCATATTTTTCGTGCATGTCACTTATTACTACGCATGATATGTTTTCTTGCATCCTTTTATTAACAATCTTGTATAACTTACAAGTATTTAATCCCGAATAATTCTCATTATGGTGTTTATTACGTGTGACATCGCTAAATCATACTACTTCTATACTGATAATATGTATCAACTCTTCGCCAATAATCGTCATTATTGTCATTTAATTGTTATACATCGTCAATCTAACGACGATCACTAATTATTAATTTTGTTTACATATACGAGGTACATGTATGATGGCCCTTTTTCTCTAAACAGCCCATTTTGAGATCCTGGTCATTGCGGAAACGGTTTTCCAAGTACTGGGAACACGTCGACATGTTCGGAATCTAGCTGACGACGACGAGGATGAGGTGCCAAGGACCCACGTGCCAAAACTTCGCCAAAGCTTCACGATTAATCTTCGAGCACGTGTCCTGAACGAAAAGGGCTTATGTTCGATCCACAATTCGGGATGTATGTGACAAGCGCGGCGGGCGCTCATCAGACGATTGTTGCCACTCTTCCATCGGTTTCCGACTAGCCTCCTATGCCTGTGGTTGAACACCGGGCTATGGATAACATTTTGTCTCTTGTGGCTCCTCTCCAAAAACGGGTGAGGACCGAAAGGGGGAACCGATAGTCGTTAAATCCTTAGCGAGGGATGTTCTTATTAAGGAAGACCGAGAAATCTCTACAATCTGGTGATGTGCCCCCAACACACTCGGTCTGGGATTAAACGTAGTGAACCAGACTTCAGTCCGACCGATATTGCTCCAGGCCAACCAGTTAAGGACTGAAACAACAAGCACCAATCGCAAATTTGGTCGGAACCATGTCTTACCGAGCTATGGACACAAGTGGATTGAGACGTACGGGATCACGACCGAGCATAGGATCCTCAACCCTATTTAAATCAGTTACGGTCCCAACAGTCCAACTTCCACTCCTATATTTGCATACAGCTTGAGGATCCATGGGATAATGGCACTCTTGGAGTTCCGGGCGATGGACCGAAAGAATCTTGCCATCATTCTCACAAAGCAGTTATCGCACAATGCTTGCACATGCATTCTCTAAGTGTTACACTAGTATCCGTCCTGAGCAGATGGATGCCTGACGGCTCTCGATAGTTCGTAAGTTGAGATAATGACAATCAACATACCGAGCTACGTGGCGATCAACAATTCTGAAATACTAAACCAGAACCAGAAGCTCAGAACCAAGTCATGCCGAAATTATTCTCAATAGTTGTCATCACATCGTGATCTCATCATCGTCCATAAACACAACTACGAAGGTCGAGCAAATCACCGGGCAGTAACCGACTGGTTGTGACCTCTTTTGACAGCTTCCAATCGCCAACGATATCCTCAAATCAATTGGTGTCATACAAACTTAGTCATTCTTGGCGTCTAATATTACAGCACGTCACTCTAGGAGTCTAAATATTACATCATCTTCAACATGATTTCGGCAAAATCTCACGATGACATCATTGTCTCCTCTGTTGAACATGCTTACTATGACTATTTCCATTTATCATTGGTCATGGCCTCAAAGTCATCACTCATATCCCTGTTTCAAGTAAGGGATTACAGGCCGACCTCGCTTCGCCTTACACTCCTTCCAAGTAACCAATCGACCACAATGAGTCGGTACTCAGCTGATCGTACATGCGACCTCCTCTATCTCGGACCGACCTTTGAGGGGCTACACCGACCTCTCACCGAGCATCTTGTCTTAACTGTCTTACCCTGAGTCGGTGCCTCCACGGATCCGAGCGCTGAGGTCCATTTTCTGATTTGGATCCATCGGATCCATCAGTGCCAACGCCCAATAGTCTAATTTGGATCCATCAGATCCGAGGAACCACACAATGAAGACCCTCTCTCACAACTCACAAACGTTTAAACTTGTCATAGTGTTCTTCCACACAGATCTGAATCCATAAATTTCCTTAACAAGCTTAAATCCGATCTAATCGGGCCAACGCATGCAGATCGTTACATTTGCTCGCTCGTCCTTCCCAATGACTCACAATACATTATTGCTCGACGACATCCTTCCTAGCAAGTGAAACATCATGCTGACCCTTCTTCCTATGCCATCACAAACTTAATTCGGCACTCAACTCCTCTTGTTGGCCAAGCACGGACCACCATGGTTTATAGTGGCCTTGATCTTTAGGTCGAACCGCTCATAGGATCGTTTCTGAGCATCATGAAAGAAAAAGAAGGTACAAGTATGATCACACAAGCTGCTCAAAGACTCCAAAAGCAAGCCACTTCGAGATTCTCCCAACAGACAGCATGTTCTACAAGCACAACAAACACTTTGTTTTGTTCCTCCTTCCCAGAATTATTTTCGCGAAGACGAGGAACCCCACATTGGTCATCTCCCCTCGGTTTCATTAGTCGGCATCCGTACGAGCTTGACTTATTTCGTCCATCTCCCCTCGGATTCATAAGGCGCCAACCTAAACACTTTGTTACGTACCACAGGACTTCTGAACTCGGCACAAGCCTCTTCAGGATTTATCGAGTTCGAATTTGTTATGCAAGGGAGTAGAGGTCTACTTCAGCTTCGTTATTTGAATAATCTATCACCTTACCTTCGACGACCTCATAACATGGATCTGCCCCAATTATTCCGATTTCCGAGGGGTTCAGCAGCTATAGTTGATTAACAACATTGACGAAAGAATCAGCGCTACTTTTTTCGTATCAACAAGGAATTTTCTCAGACTGTTTTCTCGGCTTTGTTGAAGATGATCTCACTTTTTGCTCTTTCGGCGTCATTCTTTACATTCTCTGCATCCCCAGCATACTCCCTCTGTCTGTCAAGTTTCCGATCATATCCTCCCATGTGTCAGCATATTTCCGCTAGTGGGGAAGTAAAGACTTCCTCCCGAGCAGCCACATCCTGTCTCATTGCCTGCTGCTCGGGATTAGCAACGTACTCCAAGGCCTTGGAGTCATCCGGGAAGAACTGTAACAAGGAAGTTTCCATGCTCGCTATGCGTTGACAAATCATTGCTGCCGACCAATATCTTTAGAAATTCTTTCGGACCCAGATCGAGTTCGAGGAAGCCTCGAACATCAACAGTTTGCGTCTCACAATTATCATACAATCGACACAAGCCTCAACGGCCTTTCCCGATCACCTCTTTCAGGTGAAGGAGGCGGGCACAAAGTTGATCTGAATACTCCAACCTTTCTTCACTCGCTGTGGCCCCGAGAGCTTTATAGACCTTATGACCCGACACAAGCCTTTTTCAGGCTCTACCGAGTAGGGGACTGGTATGTGATATAGTATGTACATAGCCGACGTAGGCTGACCTAGATACTGGCACCATATGATGATCAAGATCATATCCTGTCGTATAAGGGATGTAACAACGTTTCTAACCCATCGCTGTCAGATTTGGTATATGCCTCTCTCATCAAGGAATTACTTTAGTGCATTCACTCATTTCGGATCACGTCCCGACGCACTTGCCTACGATCTCGGTTGGCCGACCAGATAGGCGTGGCTACAAGTGAAAACGGGGATTGCTACCTCGATAACTTGGCCATCGGCCAAATACGTCGCAGGATCGAGGAATGCACCTCGGCCAAGGCAGTCATTCCGACAGCATCCCCTGTAGATGTTACGATCCAATTCGTGACATTACTTTTTTCACACCCCGATGAGAGAGGTGTAAGAATCTCCAAATCGCGATACTCTTCCGAGTGAAAGACCTCAGCTGCGAACAGTCTTCTACGTCACCACCAAGCCTCGGAAAAGAACGTCTGATCGACCCGAAAGAGCTCTAAACTTGGCACAGAGTCTCTATGACTCTTCCCGAGCTGGGGGTCTTATGTCGTGGACCGGACTCTGGTCCGACCTACCGCCATCTTAACCGACCGTATGCTGAACTCTTCGACATTTTACGGGCCACTGGATTACAACTATAAACAGGCTACCAACAACCTTATCTTACTAGCTACAGTCCCATCGCCTAGTTTTCCTCCTATAATCGGTCAGTTAACTGCTCGGCTAACCCTTTAACTCGACACAGGCTCAAATAACCTTACCGAGCTTGGGGGCTTATGTAGCGGACCTAACTCTAGTCCGACCGATTCGATCTTATGCCGACCAGTTAGAATTGAGTTTATGAGCACCGACCATAAACTAGTCGGATTCACAACACACCGAGCTAGGGACAAAGTGGTTTAAAGGCTTACGGAATCAAGACCGAGCACAAGATTATCATCCTTATCCTCAACCTTTACGGTCCCAACAGTTTGACAACTACACCTATATTCCCGCGTATCTTGATGAACTACGGGATATAGATCAGTGCTTATCCATTACAGGATTTATAAGGGTTAGCTTATCAGCACCTTAAATTAATCCTATTCGAACACTACCTTCTCACGGGCCTCATCAGAAAGCCCACAACACACATATCAGGTAAATCCCCTATAAGAACCGCCATGCTATAGGGGCAAAGGTATGTTCTCTCATCCCTACTCTCAAGAACTACGTGTGGCTTAGCTTGATTCCCTTCTCACTAGGGATACATAGGACCGGGGTCACCCTCGCCAGCTACAATCACCCACCAAACACGTCGTGGAGTATTCAATCTTATGGGTACACTACAAGAAACAATTAAGGTTCATGGGAAATATAATTTGAAATAGGAATCTGACTTGGAGGTGAGGAACTCACGGTTTTTATGTTTAAACAAGTTTAATTGGACCTAATGATGCTCACTGGATTGATTTACGAACTTAAAATCAAGTAGAAATGAAATTCATATGTTAAAGTGGACAATTTCTATGTTTTTGTGCAATCTATGATTTGGTATTGTTTTCTGTTGATTTGAAGCTATTTGGTATGTGCAACATATTTGTTTTATGTATATTAACTTCTGTTTTGTGTAGGAGTGAAGTGAAAGTGTAAGAATCACGAATTGGTGCTTAAAATGCAGAAAACTGGTGCTGTTGCAGCAAAAAGACTCAAGTAGTTTGAGAAAGACTCGAGTATATATTCTGGAAAATGATGAACGACTCGAGTATTTCTTCAAAGACTCGAGTATTTTTGCATGAACCACTCGAGTAGTTCATGAACTACTCGAGTATTTTGAGGAAAATTCATAAAACTCAGATTTTCTTTAATTTTCAGAATTTAACTCATTTAATATTATAATAACTTAATCCCGTTTGGTTGATAACTATCCTGGAGGTGTCCTACTGGAATTTTATTCAATGGTTGATAATTTTCCTACAAGAGTCCCAACAGAAGTGCGTACACCTATTTTGTCGATGTTTATCCTATGGATGTCCCAGTGAAAGTTTTTATTCACTTGGTTGATATTTTTTCTATAGAAGTCCCAATGGGGTCGTTGCAATAACCATCAATAGGAGGCTATGCCTCGATGGATTACTAAATAATTAGTTACATACTAATTCTAAAACCATCACAAAGTGGCTAGGCCGTTGATGGACTTTTCCTGAAATTGTTAAATGGAATGAATGAATCCCATCACGAAGTGGCTATGCCGCCGATGGTCTTTTTCTGAAAGCATCAGCATCAGCTAAAAGAAAAGTCAAAGATGAGATTGATGGATTGAAAGATGGAATGATGGACTATGTCCTTGATGGAAATGATAATGAATTGATAAGAAGGATTGGTAATAGATTATGTTTGCATTCATGCATTGATTGCTTCAGTTTGTGAGGATTTTCCCTGTTATACTGGTACGCCGGGAGATGGGAACCCGTAAGTCGTGAGTGCAGGGCTAAGCCCGTAAGTCCTATGCAGAGCGAGGCTCGTAAGTCATGAGTGGAGAGCGAAGGAAGCTCGTAATTCCTACCACCTCCAAACTGTGATGCCCCGGGAAAGTGTTGAGATCAGCATGCATCATGCCATTAACATAAAGATCAATTGCTTGAATAAAAAGGGTTTGACATATGTTTATGCATGGCAGAAATTGTTACTACTTGACTACTTGTGTTTGTTGTTTTTAGCCTCTGTTATATATTATTCGATTTAACGTGATTAGATATGACTTACTCCGTTATTGCCCTTGTAGGTAATGAAGGTCCTGTTTTCACAGAAGGGGAGTGGGAACGACAAGGGATATGAGATTCCCTTCCCGACCGATGGAGTTGAGAACCATGCTCTGGGTTACGATTAGTGTCTTAAGTAGCTCAGAGTCTATTTGCTATTTAAAATAAATTAGTTTGAACTATTGTGTTTCGTTATTTGAATTAAGTTCTGTTGCTTTTCTTCCGCACTTGATGATACTTGAAGATTCGCTTATGAAATTGAATAATAAAGTTTTGAAGTTTATTTGCGAAAAAAAAATTATTCTCTATTTTCATTATAATAAATAAATCAAGGTTAGAGAGTCGGGATGTTACAATAGTGGTATGAGAGCAATGGTTCAAACTCTCGGCCTATTGAATATGGCCACATGTTGATGTCTAGCAAGAGTACTAGGTCGACAAGTAATACAGATAGTAAGTGAGTATCGTTCCACTCGGGGATTGCAAATTGTTTCTAATAACTTTTTACCAATTCGTAATTATTAATGCAACTTGTTATTGAATTTTAGAAGGAGAAGGAGAATTTAAATAATAATAAAATAAAAAGATTGAGGAGATAAGATGTATAGAAAGCAATAAAAAAAAGGTTAGGAACTTGGTTTCGTTGTATGATTCACTTATTCAACTATAATTTAGATTTTCCTTTAATTCATGGACAATTCCTCTCAAATAGCAATAATTAGATCTCTCTAACATTACCCTTTACTCTCTAAATGCTTAATCCTTGATCTCTCAACAAATTACAGCAATGAAAATAATCTATTCAGCACAAGGGAATTACCAAGTCAATAATCATTTAATCATATCTCTATAACTAAACTGATTATACCGTTAATTGCAAGGCCTATTCAAAATCCTAACTTTCGTTACGAATTAAGAAATCCAAAACATAAATTGATCAGATTTACGTATTCAATAAAAACACAATTAACGCATGAATTAAAAACAGGAAAACACTAAATCATAAATTAAAATAAGTTACATCATACAATTTACACCATGTTCCTAACAAGATGTTTTAGTTACACATATAGAAATAAAGAAAACAGAAGCAAAGAGAAAACCTCATATCATAGACAATACAGGCTAACTCTCCAAGAGACCTTCAATCCTCACGCAGATCTCTCTTGTAGTGATGATCTCCAATTCTTGTGCCTTGCCTCCTTGCTCTCAATAGATGTTACTAACCTCTCTCTCTAATCCTAATTGAATTCTATGATCTCAAAACCTACTGGAAACTATTTACAAATCCTCTATTTAAAGAGTAAAACAAATCCTAAAATAAATCTTAATTAAATCTAATAGATAAGGTCCATGTTTATCTTCTAATTTCTGACCAAGTCTAAGATATGAAGCCAAATTAGACTTCTCTTCTTCTACTTTGTTCAGAATCTGGTAAAATTGGGCCTCCTCTAATGCACCGCGCCCCAGGCGCACGCGACCTCGCGCCCCAGGCGCGCGGGTCTGATGACAGCGTCTATTCCACACAGGCGCGCCTCAGGCGCGTGAGACCTACTCCGGCTCCGTTTTGCTCCGTTCTTTTTCCATTTGCAAGATCTTTTCGTCCTCTTTTCAGGTCCATAAATATTTTCTCCATTTGAGCTCCAAAAAGTACCTGAAACACTAACAAAAGGATCAAAACGCTCAAAGGACCCTAAACTACTAAAAATAATTAAAATCTACTAAAAAGTCCTAAATTTGCTAGAGAAAGAAGCCAAATACATAATAAAAGGGAGTCCAAATAATGCTCGAATCACTATATATTGGACCTAAATCACTCCCCCAAACTTAGCATTTTGCATGTCCCAGGCAAAAGTAAAATAAAATTCTAAACAAAAGACAAACTCCCTTAATCAACATATATACACCTCATCTAAGACTACGACTCAAGACTCCAACACATATTATCACAAACTATTTACACAATTGCAAACTAGTTAACGTAACAATCCCAATCAGAACTCAGAACAAGTGAACACTCTCAACCTCTCAAATGTTTCTCTCAAAAGTGTATAAGGGTAATATTTTCAATTCACTCAAGTTCAACAATGATAATGTGTTACCATATGCTTGACCATAGACCAAAATCGCCACTGAAATTATTAAATGTATGCACAAATCAAAAGGTCTTAATTTTGGTTGTAATGGAGCTTGGCTAAAGTGTTAGGTGGGATATAAGAAAGAAGGGGTAAAACTAAGGGCTAAAAATGCAAAGCAAAATTCCCCTAGAAATTATGAATGAGCACTAAGTAGTATTACAATGAATCACAACTCAATTCACAACTTTATTCTTCTTACTTTTCAATTTTCAATTCCTCTACTCTCTTCCTTTTCACTTTTATTTAATTTTTTTTTATATTTTTTTTTCATTGGAAGAGGAGTATGCACAAAACACTTTTCATTTTCTTTTTCTTTTTTTATTTTGCATTACATTCCACTTAATTGCTCATCCAAAATTCCCAAGGTACTCACAATAAAATCAAAGCAATAATTATAGGGTACCAAAGAAAAATCATATAATCTCATTAGGCTCAAAGTGGGCAACTAAGGGAACAATTTTCAATGCAACATCTGAAGGCCTCAAAAACACAACCTAGGTGCCTTAATCATATTCATGCATGCAAACAAAAATCAATCTTGAAATGGTCATAGGTCAAGTTCTAGAACAACAATACCAAAGAGAACACACTCATGAAAGAATAGGGGTCTCAATATCAGAATATTTCAATAAAATTCATACCCCTCAATATAAGGCTCAAAATCTCACAGGGCTAAAGTCAGTTCACTAATCACAAGTTCTGAAAGCATTTGTCGAAATAACCCGTTCACAACTATATATTTACAACTCAATCAAACAGAGTCAAAAGTCAATGAGTCTAAGTCCTAAACTAAGTATGTACAAGCATCATAAGAGAAAAAGTCCTAAGGTTAGAAAAAATTAATTACTCTTGCTAAGGACACAAACCAATACCAAAAATATGGGAGAAAAATTCAGATCTGAAAAATAAAATTTTTATTTTGTATATACTCCCCCAAACTTAGATGTTGGCTTGTCCTCAAGCAAACTAATCTAGCCTACACTACAAAATAAAAATTAAAACTACCTAAGAAAGCTGGACAATATTTTTGGGGAGGTACAGGTCCTGGGGTGCAATATTGAAAAAAAATTGGGGCTAATGGGGTCCAAATCCTAAAATACAAATCTAATCCTAAAAAAAAATCTATCCCTAAAAAATAGAAAATAAATAAAAAGAAAATAAATAAAAAAAATCTATTCTAAAAATAATCCTAAGAAGATAAATCTAATCCTAAAAAGATAAAAACAAAATTATAAAAAGATATAAAACTAATCTAATCCTAAAAGATAAGATAAAAAAAATATCTATTGCTAAAAATAAGATAAACATAAAAAAAATTCCTAGAGATAAAGATAAATCTAATCCTAAAAGATAAGGTGGTAGAATCAGAATTCGACCCCAAAACTTATTTTCTGCACCCCACAGTCCTTGACTTCAGTTTTTTTTTTTTAAAATAAAAAAAATGCAGACATAAAAAAATAATAAAAGAAAACTACCTAAACTATCCTAAACTAAAAAAATCACCTATTAAACGGAGTTAGGAACTTACCTTTTGTAACACCCTAATATTTATATAGCTTAATCATTAATAATTATGTTGATTTTAAAATAGGACTTGAAAATTTCGTTTTAAATCTTAACAGAAATCCGACAGAGTTTCCTCTGTTTATCGGACTTCCCAAAAATTTAGAGTTTTCACCTGTCAAACGAGTACAATCCAGAAAACATTTCAACATTTCAAAATGTATTAATTAACTTTAGAAGCCCTAATAACGACATATAATAAACTCGGGCTTACAGCGATTAGATTATTTAAAAAAAAACAAAATAAACTAATTATAATACAATGACTAGAATACACCCTTAACTAAATTACACTCCACGGTGTAGAGTGCACTCCTGCTCGGCCAGTAATAGTGCAAGCTCAAACTCGGTACCTGAAAAATGTTAAGGGAGTGAGCATTGCACATGAAACAGAAATGCAGTTTCCAGATAGACATAATAAATTCACTAGGCCAAGCACAAATATCAATTAAATCAAATAGCACACAATTTAAGCAACCATAATCAGATTCCGGTTATAATAATTCCATAAGCCTTAATTAATTCAAATTCCCCTTAATACACAATTAAATAATAATAATAATTCCAGATTGTTAACTCATTCTTTTTCTCATAACCATTTATCTCTTTCTCATTCATTCCTCATTTCTCTTTCTCTTTTTATTTTTGTACCACTAGGAATTAGCGCACCTGCTAGGCAATTCGGCACCTACTAGGGACTTTACACCTGTCAGGACTGAGACACCCATTAGGCATCACCCGTTAGGACAACGCAAATAATTACCTTTCCATTAATTATTCATTTCTCTCAATTCCAATTCAAAGCTTATTATCTTTTTCAGGTGGTTATGCAATGTATTGATCCATTGGCGCACCGACGCCTAACAGGAATTTAGGACCTAATGGGCAATTCACCTGACAGGCAATTAGGCCCTAGCAGGCAATTCACCACCTAGCAGGGCTCCTAGTGTGCCGGTGCATCCAAGGATCAACCACACTGCACTCCTTTTGATTCCTTTTCGTCTCATAATCCCATTTTCCTTTATATATATATACCATTTCTTATCAATAAATTGATTCTTACAGCCAAGCAGCATATATGTTCATAAAATCATTAAATCACCAATAATCACAATATATATCAAATATGCACATATAGGGCCACATTTCAATAATCACGTATAGGGTAACATTCACACATCAAATACTCACATATAGAGTCATATTCAAGTAATCACAAATATAGAGCCATATTCAGCACTAAGCTTTATAATCATAATCTAAGCATTATTCTCTATCTCATTTTATTTATTTAATTTCATAATCACATAATTATCATAGCTCACTACCTTAGATTTCTCTAGTTATCCTCTTAAACAAATAACTCCTAGCAAACTATTATACCTAAATGGATACCCATTCCTATGACAAGCCAATACCCACCCCCTTACCTTGCGGTTTCCATAGACCTGTTTCCTTTCATATAGTGCTGCTCAACGTAGCGCGGTTCAGTGCTTTCGCTTGCGCTGATCCTTAAGCTCCTTCGTCGTCTAACCAGTCATACAAATTAAATAATCAATATCATTCATTTTACGAAAAAGGGACTCTAACTTGAAAACCGAGACAAATTTGTTTTCGAAAACATTTAGTTATTCCCAAATCAGAGTAACTAATTAAAATCATCATAAATAATAATTTAATTAAAAATCGACACTAAATCACAATATCACTCATTTTCCAAAATAATAATAATAAGGTTCCAAAATACTAACTTTCTAAAACAATTTAACACTAAATAATTATTACCAAATATTATTAAAATTAGTATTAATATAAAAATTAAAACATAACATAGAGCAATTAGAAAAGTATTAGAGGTTTACCCTCAAATCCGATATTCGAAGCAACACCGATAACAAGGATGGTTGGGTCCTAGCTCCTTCAATGGTCACGGGCACAGCGGTACCGGCGTCGGTTCACACCCAACAATGAACCATGCTAAGAACTTCGATCCCGGTGATGTCGATGCAAGCGAATAGGGGTAGCAGCTCCGGTGGCGGCGGTGACAAACGGTGATGCAAGGACCAGCGAGTCAATCTTGTTCAAAGCATAACCGTCCATGTCCATTGAAGCCGGTTTGAACCATCAACAACACAGCGGCGGCAGGAGCAACCAGCGGCGGCGGCCTTGGTTCTTAGCAGCGGTGCACGAATCAGAGACGACGCTCCATGGCGACCACGAGTCGCGAAGAAGGAGAAACTGAGGGCGGCGCGAAAAGCCTTGCAAGGACAGCGACGACAGCGCTAGAGCTTGGCGGTGGCGAAGCTTGGTGGTGTGAAGAGAGAGTGTTGAAGCGCCGGAGGGAGAGAGAACCGAGGGAGCGTGACGAAAACGAGAGAGACGATGGCACTGGTCTTGGCGGCCGAGAGGCAAGGAAGAGAGAGACGAACTAGATGAGGGAGAGAAATGGCCCAAATGAAGAAGATGGGTGAAGTGGAAGAAGCCTATGGGGAGGAGGGTGGCGGCTGGACTGTTTAGAAAGAAGATAGGGTTTTGGCTAGGTACACCAGCACACACACACATCACACGATTTCCTCCCCTTTTCTTTTTTTTAAATACATATGTAGATATAAATATACTAATATAAATACAATTTGTTTTTAAACCCAAAATACTAATAGTAAGATTTAAACATATACTTACATTTATTTATTTATGCAATCAAATCTAAATAAATACCACTAATATAACTTTAAACAATGATTAATAATATAGGAAAATTACAAAGTTAGTAATTTGAATATTAAAACAAACTATTTATTTAATGATACATCCAAAAGCAAGGTGAAGTATGTAATGTAAAGAATATATATATTTTTCAAACAAGGTATTTACTTTAAATGAACCTACTTTAAAGTATGTATATAAAATAGTCCAATAAAAATTAATATAAGGTACTTGAGGGAAACAACCAACACTTTAATAATTATATATAAAAATTAATCATTTAATTTGATAAACTCACAATTTATAATACAAACGAAAATCAGGATGTTACAATCCTTCCCCCCAAAAAGAAATTTCGTCCTCGAAATTTGATTAGTGAAAATCATAAGGTTAGGATTTGAGAATCCTTAATTATCATTCCAATCAACTTAGATAAACACAATTAAAACCAACACTACAAATAGCACAAGAGTCTCCAAAAATCATTTATTTAACAAGAGAAATAAAACCATAGTGGTAATACAATGTAACTGTAGCAAAAGAATTTCAATAACTGGTTAAGCAAAAAGGTTCTCAAATTCAATCAAAGAGGAAATCATTTTTCATAACAATGCCAAACCGAGAAATCATCGCTTGGTGTACAAAATAGCAACTACAGTTGAGTCAGCTCCAAGCAAATCATTTAAGTTCTCAAAACTGAAAAGGAATTTTAACATTTAGCAGGTGATAGCTATTGGGAGGATATGTTGACTCTTTGTCATAAATGTAAAACAAATTCAAATCTCAAAGAGGCAACATAAAATATAATGCAAAGTAGAAGCTTTAAAAACCCAACTGGTCTAAACAAAATCAGCATTATGCATACGGTTTAAATTCGGATAACAAGTTCAGCACCTAAAATGGTACAACATTTGAAAATCTTGCTGAGAACTATTTTTTTTTATAAGAAAAACATAATTCCCTTACACATTCGAATGTGATATTAATTTGGTAAAAGCTTGAAGCAGAAAGAGTGGTACCTCTCTTTTCTACAAGAATTAAAACATGTAATAAAATCTATGCAGAAATCAAGATCCCCAAAAGTAGAAGTTCATAATCATGACTCAACCAATAGGGTGTCATTAACTTAAATGAATGTCAGTTTAAACACAAGGAGAAAACTGAAACCCGAAAAGAATAAAAAATTCGTCAAGCTAACATTCAAAAACATTTTTCCTTGCATAACAGTTTTGGGAGACTTCCTGTGATAGACTAAAAACTAAGATAATAGGTTGGCATTGGCCAATACTAATATATAAAAAAAATCATGAGGAATATGTTAAGCAAGAAAAGTTATTGGTTGAAACTGATTTAACAATGTTCGTTCAAAAGACATAACCAATGGCTCAAAATCCAAGATTCATCATTTTTAAATACATGTGCATGCAGTCATGCAAAATCAGGGAACAAATTTATAAAAATGAAAAAGTCAACAAATCTAGCTTGCATTTTACATAAACTCTAAACTAGCAATTCAAAAATTAAGATCATAGAAACTGAAGCAAAAAAGGAATCCAAAAGCAAGAAGAGCTAACTATACCGAAGTGTAAGAGGTAAATCATTGACAAATAAAGCAAATTGTCATATTAACAAACATATTCTTTCAAGTGGATTGGAAGCAGGATAGTAGATTTCGAGGACGTAAAAATAACAAATCTTCAAAATCCATAATCAAATAAAATTATATTCAATAAAATCAAATAGCTGACATTCCTTCAAAGCAAAAATATAAATAAGTGTTTTGGAAAAAGAAGAACATATGTATAAATTAGGCTTTCGTAAATCGTATAATATGCTTTATGAAGACTTTTTTTAAGTAACAAAAAATGAATCATTCAATAAGACCCTAATTGGAGGAAGGGATCACGTATGAAGATTCAGAAAACCTGTTCGGCTGGGAAGAACAATTATCTAAGCATAGGATTCGCTATTACTAAACAACCCAACTAGCATATACATAGCACATTCAAGACATATAACGAAATCATATCATATCAATATATTTTTATTTGAAATTTGGCATACTTCACATGCAGGTATTCAGAGAAAACATATTCAAAAATTAGTTCAAAAGGAGTTCGGGAGATATGGTTTCCATTATTTGCCCGAAAGCACAAAAACATGAAAAATTACATGGCTGTAGTAAAAATGCATTTTTGAAAAATACCAATTCAATTCCCAACACTATGAAGATTTACAGGTAGTGTCCCTATATATTAAAGAACAACGTGGTAAATTTTCAGGTCGATCGGAGTTCGTTAGGTTCAGCTTTAACCCTGTGACCACTTTGTCAAAAACACCGTAACATTGGGGGCTGAACCTAAATTAGATTTATTTAAAATAGTAAACAAATTCCAAATGACCTCAAAATTTATAGGGACATCAGATATACTTAGCCAAAGGTTGTGTAAAATTTTCAAACCGATCGGTGTAACACCCCGCATTTTTCCCGTACGTGCGTAAACGATTTTCGGAAAAGTATTTTATGTGAAAAGGAAATAAAGTGATAATTTTCAAGGATTTTTATAAGCAAAGGTATTTTTATAAAAAGAGAAACGAATAATTCTGTTGGTTTGATTTTAAGAAATGAATTGTGATTTTTCTAGAAAGTGATTTTTGTTTGAAATAAAGTTTTGAACTGTTAACTTGAAAAATTCGTAACTTTTAAACCGTAACTCGGATTTTTACAATCTTTATATCAAAACGATCGTCTTGAAACGTAGATTTTGAAAATGTAATTTTCAGATTTTTCTGGGTTGTTTTACAAAAATTTATTTTCAGAACAGTGAAATACGAGTTTAAAGAATTGTGTTTTTAAGAAAATGAATTTATTGATTTGGCTTGAATTTTTATATGAAAGGTGTTTGATTGAACGTGTGTGTACTGTGTGATGCCTAAAATTAATTGTGTGAATGTGATTTCTTATCAAATGATTGCATTATTGTATGAATTAATAATTAGGATGTTTAAGTAAATAAGATTAAGAAAATAAAAATGTGAAGTATGTATGTGTGATGTGTGTGCTACGGTATGTGTAAGTATTTGTGTGTATATGTGTGTGTATGTGATACGTGTAAGAGTATGCATGTATAGCTAGGACTAATTTTCTAGAAGACTTAGTGAGTAAGAAAGCCCTAACTAAACCAAACTAGATCCATGAACTAAACTAAACTAAGTTAGAAACCCTAACTAGTTTTAAACCTAGAATGACCCCTAGTAAACTAGCCCACTCCACCTTGTCCCCTTGACTTTGATGACTCTTATCCATGCAACATTTTAGAAGCCCAAAATTACCCCTTTCCTTGTGTTGTGACCGAATTATGTATAAGGGTACAAGAGGGAGAGTGAATTGTTTATATACATGTGTGGCCTTAGTGTAATTCATTCCTTCATCCATTTCACTTCTTCCACCGTACCAACACAAACACAACTTCTAAGCGACTTCTAAAACTCTTAGAGAGAAAACAAAGAAATAGAAAGTGAGAAAGAGAGAGGGAGCCGTAGAATGTAGTGAAGAAGGAAGAAGAAGATCCAAGATTGCCCAAGCCTTTCTTTGATAGATCAAGAGCATTAGGGACTAGAAGAACCAACCTCTTTTCATGGTAGGAACCGAAGAACAAGAAGGAGATTTTGTAATAATTTAGTTTTCCTTTTTTGTTATAGATCTTTATTTCTTTCTTCTTGCATGTTTAATTTTTGGAGTTTATGAGTGGTTATTCTTTTGATCTTGGACTTTTGAGGACTCTAAGTAATTTGTAATATGTGACCTTGATGCTTTATGTCTCGGTTCATATTGTTCTTGATGGATCTAACACTTTTTCAACTAAACTCTTAACGATCTAATGTTTTTCAAACCAAAATCTTGAAGATCTAAAGAAAGCTAAGATTTTCATGAAAACTAAAACAAACTTCTTTGCATGTTTGATTTTCTTGCTTTAGACCGTGACCTATGTGTGTTTATCCATGATCTAAACTTGTTTGTTTATAAAATGTAATTTTTAGTTTTTGCATGTTAAATCTTGTGCTAAAATCATGATCTATTGTATTTCCATGAATGATTTCATGATCTAAATTTAATTTGTAAAAAGGTTCAATTATTTAGCCTTGCATGTTGAATCTTCTTGCTAGATCTTGACCTATGATGTGTTTTCATGATTATGTGATAAAAAAAATAATATAATATGAACTTAACTTGTGAAAAAGTTTAAGTTCTAGCCTTGCATGTTGGTCTAATAATGTTCTTATTTGATTTAAATGTGTGCATGTTATTTTCAAGAGTAAAATTGTGTTTTCTTTTATGAATGTGTTTCGGTTTTAAGGAAACTTAAAGAAGTAAATTTTAAAAGGATTTTTCAAGTTCAAGCATGATTTTCATTAAGTGTTTAACTATGTGCATGCCTTAATTTTTTGAAGGCCATTCGGCCATGTTTAGATAAAAATGGAATTTATGCTTTTTATTTGTGAGAAGTTGATGCATGTGTGTTTTCAAGCTTAGATCCAAGAATGTGTAGAACATGCATGTTGTTTTCATTATATCTTTATTTTTATTTGAGAAAATGATGAACTTGAATTTTATAAATAGTGTTTGAAAAAGTTTGCTTGGAAAACCTACATGTTTAGGTGTGAATGCATGACTTTTGTGTTGAAGAAAAATGAATGAAAACCTTGCTTTTGTACATGTTGACTTTCGGCCAACTAGGAGGAGTAGGAAACTAGGCTTGTCTCTCATTTAGGTTGCATATATGGTGACTTTATTTGAATTTAAAAAGATACATGCATGAAATAAATAAATAAATTTATGTGTAAGTTGTGATTCTAATTGTTGTTTTGATTTTGTTTTGAAAATGAATTGAAATTTGTTGATTTTTCATACGGTATGCTCACGGTTTTCTAGCCTAAAATAGATAAAAGGATTTCATAATTACATGTTTTGTTGTGCATTAAATCTTTGTAAAATTGTATGTGTCTCATTCGGTCAATATATGTTCATATAGTTGAGTGATTTTCTTCATGCTGTAACTTGTGAATGATAGCTATCTTTCTAGGTGCATGATATTGTGTGAAAGTGCTGTGTGCCTCTTTTAATTCCTTTTGGTTTTATTTGATTATGTGAAAGAAATTCTTGTAATGGTAATTTAATAATTTTTAGTTAAATTGTAATTAGAAAATAATAACCATATGTGTCTCGGTTTTATTGAGTTAATTACAAGATTAAATTTAAACTATTTTCTTTTGTGTAATTAAATTAATGGATGGTTCTGAATAATTGAAAATGGGAGTTCTTTCATTATGTGTGCTTGTGAGTAAAACCTGTATGTGCTGTTTTTGTACTGAATTGGAATTGTATATGGTTGTTATTTGTGATAATTGAATCAATGATTTTTAGTTTTAAATTTTATTTGTGATTAGAAATTATTAAACATGTGTGATTCGGTTTTGCTGGATTAATTAAAAGGATTAAGTTAAATTATTCTCTTAAGAATAATTGGATTAATTTATTAAGGTTACAATTGAATTAATGATGTGATTTCCTGTGTATATGCTTGTGAGTGTTGTGAATGCTTGAAATCTGTACGCGATTGCTCTTTGTGCTACTTGGATGAATTAGAATTGTTTTGGATACTGTTTGTGAGTACTGTTTGTTAAAAATGTTTTATTTAAAAAGTGTAAATTGAATAACTTAAATTGATTTGGAAAATTTTAAAGAACCTTCTTTGATCAGTGTTTGTGGATGGGTGAAGTTTAGAAATTAAAGAAATCAAATTGATTGGTTTTGAAGTTTTGCCTTTTTGAATTTTTGTATTTGATTTAAGAAAGAGTTTTCAAAGAGTTATTTTCTATAGGTTCATTCAGTGTTCAAGGAAAATGATTTTTTGTAACCAAAGTGTTTTTAATTAAGATAAATGGATTTTTAATTGATAAAGAGACTGTTTTCAAAGTTTTCCTGAAAACCTTTTTATTTGATTGGAATTTTGGATATTGGAAATGTGTTTACAAGAAAGAAATTAAAAAGTGTTTTCAAAACGAAAATTAAGAATTCACGTAAATCGTTTCTAACGCACGGGGAAAAATGTCTAGTTCGGGTGTCGGACGCGAAGGAAACATGGCAAGGTTAGCGACTGGAAATATTGGAAAGTTTTTGGATGTGTCGTCATCCAGGTGAGTGAGAGTGTTGTGCTCTCGTAACGTGGTTGCTCACAATTGAAATAGACGAATTGCGAGAGTACTGCGAACTAGGCCATACAGATATGTGTGTACTAAATGTTTTGTTTGCATATTAAATGTTTATTCGTTATGCATTACTAGATGTTTACTTGTTACGCATACTTTATTTTGTTTAGATTTTATTTAATTTGTTTGGATAGTGAATGGTGATGATGAAACTGTGAAAGTAATAAGATAAGACTGAAAAAGAGAAAAGAGAAATAGATAAGAGACATGAGAATCAATTGAGAAAGAAATGAGTGATGAGTTGAGAATGAAGAGAAAGTGTGAGAATGTTTGAGAAAAAGATAAAGGTGATGAGAGAGAAGGAAACAGATAAAGAGTTGAGATTCGAAAGAGGATGTGATTATGAAAGTGAGAAAGTGGTTGAGTAGAGATGTGATTCCTCGTTCATGTTTTTGGGAAGAAGCTTAGTGTTGAGTTGAGCTTGCTCCTCCATTAACACTCACCCAAAAATTGTGATTTTTTTTCGAAAAAGATTTTGAAAAGAAATTTGTGAAAAGCTTTTGTGAAAATGATATTTTTGTGAATTTTTTGGAAAGATTATTTTTTAAAAAAAAAAGTTTTGTGAAATTATGTTTTCGAGAAGTTTTGCGAAAGATGTTTTGGAAAGACGAGGAAAATCTGTGATGATGTGAATGAGTTTTTGAGAAACATGAGAAAGTGATATGAGGCAAGATGCCATTGAGTTTTAGGGGAAGAGATTGCGATTAGTGGTCGGGCTTCGTTGAAGGGATGCACCAAGGACGAGCCGACTGTTAGGATTAAGCCGATAAAAACTTTAAAAGACTTTTAAAAAGACATTTACAAACGCGGTGAGGTATGAGTGTCGTATCGAAGTAGTGGAGAGGAAGATACTATGGGTATCTGCGGATACTCAGGTGGGGATTGCAGGAGGGGAGGACGATGACGGTGATACGTCAAGAAGTCTAGAGTACAATTCTAGGCAGACAACTCCACATGTGGCGCACTAACGTGGTGGGGACTGGGTCTAATGCCGTGGTAATTCTGCACCGGAACTAGAGATGTACTGTCGCCCCCTCGATGCAAGTCTAGAACAGTGAAAGGGACTGGAACGGGGCATTTGTGTTTGCCACTGAGAGCGTGCCTTGATATGAATTGAATTGATATGTTTTGAGGCTGAGTCCTCCTGGTCTGGGACCATTTGTTGTGTGACAGCTGTCGTGCCCGCGTGGTAAAGGTCCTGTACTCCTGTTTGCTTCCGACTAGGTTGGGTGGTTGACCGAGGAGATGTAGACGTGTGTGAGCTCAATGATGTTTCCCCCTCATCATTGATGCTAACCGAAATAATAAAACTTAAAAGACAAACATGATTCACAGAAGAGTATGTCAAAAGATATCAAGTGTTGAACAAGAGTTATAAGTTGAGCACGAGAAAGTGATTCGTGACGTAAGAAATCATGAGACAACAATTTGAATGGGAAAGGAATTGTGAGGCAAGTGTGATGAAGATTTTGGCTTTGAGTGAGGATATTGGTGTGTTAAGAATATTTCCGTATGCATGGTTATATATGATTCATACATGCTAAGTGCATGACATGTTGCATATGTTGATGATGATGTGATTGCATTAGGATAAGTGTTTATGTTCCGATGTTCTAGTTTTATTATCTATTTACTTTTATATTAAGTCTACCCTGAGACCGCAAGGTCAACCCGTTGGTGTTCGAAACACTGACTCTCTCCTACCATGTTGTCGTATCGGCACTTGTTGATATTGCAACTGGTAGATGGCGCAGCGGAAGCGTGGTGGGCTTCATCGACCAAAGTCCAGAGTTAGACGACAAGTAATAGGAAGCATGACGAGATGCTAGGAATTCCCGTCAGAGCGTGGTACTTCAATGTAAGTTCTTAGTTAACCTAGCTCTATCATACTGTACCCCGGCAAAGTTTTTAATTAGCATTGATGATTGAAACGAGTAAACAGGCTATGTTTTAGATGTTGCTTTTGAAAGTGAGTTTCAAAGTGCGGTGTGCTGTGACATCTCGGTTTGGAACTTGAAAGAGTTGTGTAAGATGAGAACATGAGTTTTAAATGTAACTATGTTTTGCAAACCTAAGTGTTCTCATCTTGTGTAACACTTGAAAAAAAAATGGCCCTAATTTTCACTATAATTAACTTAAGTTTCCAAGTTGCCGAATCGGGGTGTTACAGTTATGGTATTAGAGCTGTGGTTAAACTAAGTAACCTTATACATGGGCTTATGTACTCTGCCGTGTGTCTCTGTGTGTGAGTTAGTATTAGGATAGCGATAGAACGCTAAGAGTGCGCGAATGTTTTCATGGAGCATGTCGGTTTTGTGTACGGCAACGGCGAAGAGCAGAGATCAGTGACGTCATGAGATGTTGACACGCGATTCGGAATCTTCTTTTGTTGAACTCTTCTTTAATGTGAATTCCTTTTGTTTGTGATAACCTTTAAGCATATGTAATCTTGTCTTGTGACCAGAATCCTTCTTTTCCTGATTTGAGCCTTTCTTGTAAAAAAAAATCCTATGCGTGTCAAATTGCTTTGGCATGATGTTTGGAAAGCCTTTCCTGAGAATCTTAGACCATGTTCTTGACAAAACCTTGATTGCTAATAAACCCGAAGCTTTCTCTTTTGGACTTTGACGAGACATTTATCTTTCCTAAACTTTTGATGAGACTTTTGGGTCCTGACACCTTATCCCAGTCGCAAAGATGGTTTTAAGTTGGGAAGTGAGTTGTGAGGTGTTTTTAGGTGAAAGTTGCGAAGGTTAAGGAGAATGAGGTTTAGTTAGTAAGAAGTAAGGATGTATGAGTCTTGGAGAAAATAGGAGTATCTTTGAGTCTTAGGTAAGTGGTAAAAGGTGATTAGGATTAAGAGTTTGATGTCGAATTGTTCAAATAATGGTTTAGAATGTGAGGAAAAATTGTGGAAAATGGGGAAAAGGTTTAGAATTGTCTAAGTTATATGATCAGGTGTTTAAGATAGGGAGTGAGACAATGCACATTTCTTGAGGATCAGTGGTTATTGGAGTAAAGGGAAGATTTAATAGTGACCATAGAAGTCTGATAAGAGTAATTGTTTAGCGAGATATAAAGCAACCAGAGGATAGATTGGAGCTAAGTGATGGGAAGTTTTGTAAGGATGATCAGAAAGTGGTGAAGGATAGGAGTATTTAGAGGCTAAGTTTGTGATAGTAAATGGAGAATAGAGAGATATGAGTCATTTAAGTTGGGGAGTAGTTGGATATGTGGAGTCTTGAGGAGTAATATGTTTAGGCTTGAATTGATGAGAAGGATTTGACCCTAAGTATGGTAGTATCTTGACCCCACAGAAGCGTAACCTTGTTGTTTCTGAATCCTATTTTGATGCCTTTGAACCCATCGGTCCTTTATTGTCAAAGAGACCGTGTTGATTATACCCTACCCTGTTTGTTATCAAAAGTCCCTTGAGAGATTGCTTTTGCAAGTGATCTGTTTGATTTACTCTTAAGCGCGATGAATAGATGGTACGTGTTCGAAGACGCAACGATTGCGACAGGTCGATAGAGAAAGGAATTTCTTCAAGGAGCTACGCGTCCACAGATTGAACAAACTCTACACGGTATTTCTCGAGGACGAGAAATCTTTAAGTTGGGGAGAATGTAACACCCCGCATTTTTCCCGTACGTGCGTAAACGATTTTCGGAAAAGTATTTTATGTGAAAAGTAAATAAAGTGATAATTTTCAAGGATTTTTATAAGCAAAGGTATTTTTATAAAAAGAGAAACGAATAATTCTGTTGGTTTGATTTTAAGAAATGAATTGTGATTTTTCTAGAAAGTGATTTTTGTTTGAAATAAAGTTTTGAACTGTTAACTTGAAAAATTCGTAACTTTTAAACCGTAACTCGGATTTTTAAAATGTTTATATCAAAACGATCGTCTTGAAACGTAGATTTTGAAAATGTAATTTTCAGATTTTTCTGGGTTGTTTTACAAAAATTTATTTTCAGAACAGTGAAATACGAGTTTAAAGAATTGTGTTTTTAAGAAAATGAATTTATTGATTTGGCTTGAATTTTTATATGAAAGGTGTTTGATTGAACGTGTGTGTACTGTGTGATGCCTAAAATTAATTGTGTGAATGTGATTTCTTATCAAATGATTGCATTATTGTATGAATTAATAATTAGGATGTTTAAGTAAATAAGATTAAGAAAATAAAAATGTGAAGTATGTATGTGTGATGTGTGTGCTACGGTATGTGTAAGTATTTGTGTGTATATGTGTGTGTATGTGATACGTGTAAGAGTATGCATGTATAGCTAGGACTAATTTTCTAGAAGACTTAGTGAGTAAGAAAGCCCTAACTAAACCAAACTAGATCCATGAACTAAACTAAACTAAGTTAGAAACCCTAACTAGTTTTAAATCTAGAATGACCCCTAGTAAGCTAGCCCACTCCACCTTGTCCCCTTGACTTTGATGACTCTTATCCATGCAACATTTTAGAAGCCCAAAATTACCCCTTTCCTTGTGTTGTGACCGAATTATGTATAAGGGTACAAGAGGGAGAGTGAATTGTTTATATACATGTGTGGCCTTAGTGTAATTCATTCCTTCATCCATTTCACTTCTTCCACCGTACCAACACAAACACAACTTCTAAGAGACTTCTAAAACTCTTAGAGAGAAAACAAAGAAATAGAAAGTGAGAAAGAGAGAGGGAGCCGTAGGATGTAGTGAAGAAGGAAGAAGAAGATCCAAGATTGCCCAAGCCTTTCTTTGATAGATCAAGAGCATTAGGGACTAGAAGAACCAACCTCTTTTCATGGTAGGAACCGAAGAACAAGAAGGAGATTTTGTAATAATTTAGTTTTCCTTTTTTGTTATAGATCTTTATTTCTTTCTTCTTGCATGTTTAATTTTTGGAGTTTATGAGTGGTTATTCTTTTGATCTTGGACTTTTGAGGACTCTAAGTAATTTGTAATATGTGACCTTGATGCTTTATGTCTCGGTTCATATTGTTCTTGATGGATCTAACACTTTTTCAACTAAACTCTTAACGATCTAATGTTTTTCAAACCAAAATCTTGAAGATCTAAAGAAAGCTAAGATTTTCATGAAAACTAAAACAAACTTCTTTGCATGTTTGATTTTCTTGCTTTAGACCGTGACCTATGTGTGTTTATCCATGATCTAAACTTGTTTGTTTATAAAATGTAATTTTTAGTTTTTGCATGTTAAATCTTGTGCTAAAATCATGATCTATTGTATTTCCATGAATGATTTCATGATCTAAATTTAATTTGTAAAAAGGTTCAATTATTTAGCCTTGCATGTTGAATCTTCTTGCTAGATCTTGACCTATGATGTGTTTTCATGATTATGTGATAAAAAAAATAATATAATATGAACTTAACTTGTGAAAAAGTTTAAGTTCTAGCCTTGCATATTGGTCTAATAATGTTCTTATTTGATTTAAATGTGTGCATGTTATTTTCAAGAGTAAAATTGTGTTTTCTTTTATGAATGTGTTTCGGTTTTAAGGAAACTTAAAGAAGTAAATTTTAAAAGGATTTTTCAAGTTCAAGCATGATTTTCATTAAGTGTTTAACTATGTGCATGCCTTAATTTTTTGAAGGCCATTCGGCCATGTTTAGATAAAAATGGAATTTATGCTTTTTATTTGTGAGAAGTTGATGCATGTGTGTTTTCAAGCTTAGATCCAAGAATGTGTAGAACATGCATGTTGTTTTCATTATATCTTTATTTTTATTTGAGAAAATGATGAACTTGAATTTTATAAATAGTGTTTGAAAAAGTTTGCTTGGAAAACCTACATGTTTAGGTGTGAATGCATGACTTTTGTGTTGAAGAAAAATGAATGAAAACCTTGCTTTTGTACATGTTGACTTTCGGCCAACTAGGAGGAGTAGGAAACTAGGCTTGTCTCTCATTTAGGTTGCATATATGGTGACTTTATTTGAATTTAAAAAGATACATGCATGAAATAAATAAATAAATTTATGTGTAAGTTGTGATTCTAATTGTTGTTTTGATTTTGTTTTGAAAATGAATTGAAATTTGTTGATTTTTCATACGGTATGCTCACGGTTTTCTAGCCTAAAATAGATAAAAGGATTTCATAATTACATGTTTTGTTGTGCATTAAATCTTTGTAAAATTGTATGTGTCTCATTCGGTCAATATATGTTCATATAGTTGAGTGATTTTCTTCATGCTGTAACTTGTGAATGATAGCTATCTTTCTAGGTGCATGATATTGTGTGAAAGTGCTGTGTGCCTCTTTTAATTCCTTTTGGTTTTATTTGATTATGTGAAAGAAATTCTTGTAATGGTAATTTAATAATTTTTAGTTAAATTGTAATTAGAAAATAATAACCATATGTGTCTCGGTTTTATTGAGTTAATTACAAGATTAAATTTAAACTATTTTCTTTTGTGTAATTAAATTAATGGATGGTTCTGAATAATTGAAAATGGGAGTTCTTTCATTATGTGTGCTTGTGAGTAAAACCTGTATGTGCTGTTTTTGTACTGAATTGGAATTGTATATGGTTGTTATTTGTGATAATTGAATCAATGATTTTTAGTTTTAAATTTTATTTGTGATTAGAAATTATTAAACATGTGTGATTCGGTTTTGCTGGATTAATTAAAAGGATTAAGTTAAATTATTCTCTTAAGAATAATTGGATTAATTTATTAAGGTTACAATTGAATTAATGATGTGATTTCCTGTGTATATGCTTGTGAGTGTTGTGAATGCTTGAAATCTGTACGCGATTGCTCTTTGTGCTACTTGGATGAATTAGAATTGTTTTGGATACTGTTTGTGAGTACTGTTTGTTAAAAATGTTTTATTTAAAAAGTGTAAATTGAATAACTTAAATTGATTTGGAAAATTTTAAAGAACCTTCTTTGATCAGTGTTTGTGGATGGGTGAAGTTTAGAAATTAAAGAAATCAAATTGATTGGTTTTGAAGTTTTGCCTTTTTGAATTTTTGTATTTGATTTAAGAAAGAGTTTTCAAAGAGTTATTTTCTATAGGTTCATTCAGTGTTCAAGGAAAATGATTTTTTGTAACCAAAGTGTTTTTAATTAAGATAAATGGATTTTTAATTGATAAAGAGACTGTTTTCAAAGTTTTCCTGAAAACCTTTTTATTTGATTGGAATTTTGGATATTGGCAATGTGTTTACAAGAAAGAAATTAAAAAGTGTTTTCAAAACGAAAATTAAGAATTCACGTAAATCGTTTCTAACGCACGGGGAAAAATGTCTAGTTCGGGTGTCGGACGCGAAGGAAACGTGGCAAGGTTAGCGACTGGAAATCTTGGAAAGTTTTTGGATGTGTCGTCATCCAGGTGAGTGAGAGTGTTGTGCTCCCGTAACGTGGTTGCTCACAATTCGAATAGACGAATTGCGAGAGTACTGCGAACTAGGCCATACAGATATGTGTGTACTAAATGTTTTGTTTGCATATTAAATGTTTATTCGTTATGCATTACTAGATGTTTACTTGTTACGCATACTTTATTTTGTTTAGATGTTATTTAATTTGTTTGGATTGTGAATGGTGATGATGGAACTGTGAAAGTAATAAGATAAGACTGAAAAAGAGAAAAGAGAAATAGATAAGAGACATGAGAATCAATTGAGAAAGAAATGAGTGATGAGTTGAGAATGAAGAGAAAGTGTGAGAATGTTTGAGAAAAAGATAAAGGTGATGAGAGGGAAGGAAAGAGATAAAGAGTTGAGATTCGAAAGAGGATGTGATTATGAAAGTGAGAAAGTGGTTGAGTAGAGATGTGATTCCTCGTTCACGTTTTTGGGAGGAAGCTTAGTGTTGAGTTGAGCTTGCTCCTCTATTAACACTCACCCAAAAATTGTGATTTTTTTTCGAAAAAGATTTTGAAAATAAATTTGTGAAAAGCTTTTGTGAAAATGATATTTTTGTGAAAGTTTTTGGAAAGATTATTTTTTAAAAAAAAAGTTTTGTGAAATTATGTTTTCGAGAAGTTTTGCGAAAGATGTTTTGGAAAGACGAGGAAAATCTGTGATGATGTGAATGAGTTTTTGAGAAACATGAGAAAGTGATATGAGGCAAGATGCCATTGAGTTTTAGGGGGAAGAGATTGCGATTAGTGGTCGGGCTTCGTTGAAGGGATGCACCAAGGACGAGCCGACTGTTAGGATTAAGCCGATAAAAACTTTAAAAGACTTTTAAAATGACATTTACAAATGCGGTGAGGTATGAGTGTCGTATCGAAGTAGTGGAGAGGAAGATACTATGGGTATCTGCGGATACTCATGTGGGGATTGCAGGAGGGGAAGACGATGACGGTGATACGTCAAGAAGTCTAGAGTACAATTCTAGGCAGACAACTCCACATGTGGCGCACTAACGTGGTGGGGACTGGGTCTAATGCCGTGGTAATTCTGCACCGGAACTAGAATTGTACTGTCGCCCCCTCGATGCAAGTCTAGAACAGTGAGAGGGACTGGAACGGGGCATTTGTGTTTGCCGCTGAGAGCGTGCCTTGATATGAATTGAATTGATATGTTTTGAGGCTGAGTCCTCCTGGTCTGGGACCATTTGTTGTGTGACAGTTGTCGTGCCCGCGTGGTAAAGGTCCTGTACTCCTGTTTGCTTCCGACTAGGTTGGGTGGTTGACCGAGGAGATGTAGACGTGTGTGAGCTCAATGATGTTTCCCCCTCATCATTGATGCTAACTGAAATAATAAAACTTAAAAGACAAACATGATTCACAGAAGAGTATGTCAAAAGATATCAAGTGTTGAACAAGAGTTATAAGTTGAGCACGAGAAAGTGATTTGTGACGTAAGAAATCATGAGACAACAATTTTAATGGGAAAGGAATTGTGAGGCAAGTGTGATGAAGATTTTGGCTTTGAGTGAGAATATTGGTGTGTTAAGAATATTTCCGTATGCATGGTTTTATATGATTCATACATGCTAAGTGCATGACATGTTGCATATGTTGATGATGATGTGATTGCATTAGGATAAGTGTTTATGTTCCGATGTTCTAGTTTTATTATCTATTTACTTTTATATTAAGTCTACCCTGAGACCGCAAGGTCAACCCGTTGGTGTTCGGAACACTGACTCTCTCCTACCATGTTGTCGTATCGGCACTTGCTGATATTGCAACTGGTAGATGGCGCAGCGGAAGCGTGGTGGGCTTCATCGACCAAAGTCCGGAGTTAGACGACAAGTAATAGGAAGCATGACTAGATGCTAGGAATTCCCCTCAGAGCGTGGTACTTCAATGTAAGTTCTTAGTTAACCTAGCTCTATCATAGTGTACCCCGACAAAGTTTTTAATTAGCATTGATGATTGAAACGAGTAAACGGGCTATGTTTTAGATGTTGCTTTTGAAAGTGAGTTTCAAAGTGCGGTGTCCTGTGACATCTCGGTTTGGAACTTGAAAGAGTTGTGTAAGATGAGAACATGAGTTTTAAATGTAACTATGTTTTGCAAACCTAAGTGTTCTCATCTTGTGTAACACTTGAAAAAAAATGGCCCTAATTTTCACTATAATTAACTTAAGTTTCCAAGTTGCCGAATCGTGGTGTTACAATCGGAGCACATTAGACTCGATTTTTTCCCTTGCATTCGCAGGGTCAGGACACCGGAATTGTCGGGTTTGATTGTGAAAAAGCATTTGTTTAAAGTACTAACTTACTCCAAACAGCTTAAACTTTTACACACAACATGGATTCGAACTTGGGATGCTCACATAAAATTTTTCCATGACATTTTGAGCATCCTGAGACCGTGAATGAATTTAACTTTATATGAAAAACCCCAATTTCCAAACAAACACTTTAAAACCCAAAGATTCAAATAAATAACCAATCGTTTTCAAATCACATGCAACCTTCATAAAAATCAGATATCATGATGTTACCTATACACAAACACATGGTTCATTTCCCTTAGACTTTCACAAAACTTCCAAAATAATTTTTTTTTTCGGAACTTAAAGGTTGAATGATTATATCTACCAATAGGTATTTATATTTGAGGCGATCAGTCTCAAATATACATACATCAGTGATATGACCATTCTCATGTCACCTAAGTTTTTGGTTAGGCGACTCTTAATTTCAAAAGTACCGAAGTCTTGAGTTGTGTTGTCACATTTAGAAGTGGCTCACTTGGTTCAAAACTAAAGGTTAATTTCTCCCGATGGGGTAGCAACTTAGTGCTCTAGCCCGTTGGGGTATTTCATTTCTTTAATCTCGTCATTCGTCCATTTCTAAATATGAAACATTCATTTTCACAAGATTTCGGGTTTTGCTTGGTAAATCACAAATCAATATATTAAAAGCAACACATCAAGTCAAACACTAAGCATTTAGACACCTATCAAGTCAAATCAAACACTTAGCATGCATCATATATAATCACAACATAATTTTATTTTCATTAAACAAACTCCTATCCTATTTATTCATGAAATGGCCGAATGCATCCAAGCAAGAAATTATTATGCATGTGCTCAAAATCGAAATCCAGCTAAGCCCTTATCACGCCTCAACTCTAACACTAGTCTAGGCTCAAATATTTCAATCAAAATATAACTCAGTCAAGTCCAGCAAATGCACACATCATTAGCACTTACAAAATGTTAATTAGTGCACCGGGCCAAATGCAGAAAATTTAAGGAAATGCAAATGCACAATCATTCCTATTATGACTCTAGCAATACACAAAAGATATTAGAATAAACTGCTACTAACTATAAGCTACTCGCTTGGTGAGTAAGCACAGGAGATGTGAGTCCACACTCCATAGGCCGAGGGAAACTGCTCTGATACCAAAATGTAACACCCTAATATTTATATAGCTTAATCATTAATAATTATGTTGATTTTAAAATAGGACTTGAAAATTTCGTTTTAAATCTTAACAGAAATCCGACAGAGTTTCCTCTGTTTATCGGACTTCCCAAAAATTTAGAGTTTTCACCTGTCAAACCAGTACAATCCAGAAAACATTTCAACATTTCAAAATGTATTAATTAACTTTACAAGCCTTAATAACGACATATAATAAACTCGGGCTTACAGCGATTAGATTATTTCAAAAAAACAAAATAAACTAATTATAATACAATGACTAGAATACACCCTTAACTAAATTACACTCCACGGTGTGGAGTGCACTCCTGCTCGGCCAGTAATAGTGCAAGCTCACACTCGGTACCTGAAAAATGTTAAGGGAGTGAGCATTGCACATGAAACAGAAATGCAGTTTCCAGATAGACATAATAAATTCACTAGGCCAAGCACAAATATCAATTAAATCAAATAGCACACAATTTAAGCAACCATAATCAGATTCCGGTTATAATAATTCCATAAGCCTTAATTAATTCAAATTCCCCTTAATACACAATTAAATAATAATAATAATTCCAGATTGTTAACTCATTCTTTTTCTCATAACCATTTATCTCTTTCTCATTCATTCCTCATTTCTCTTTCTCTTTTTATTTTTGCACCACTAGGAATTAGCGCACCTGCTAGGCAATTCGGCACCTACTAGGGACTTTACACCTGTCAGGACTGAGACACCCATTAGGTATCACCCGTTAGGACAACGCAAATAATTACCTTTCCATTAATTATTCATTTCTCTCAATTTCAATTCAAAGTTTATTATCTTTTTCAGGTGGTTATGCAGTGTATTGATCCATTGGCGCACCGACGCCTAACAGGAATTTAAGACCTAATGGGCAATTCGCCTGACAGGCAATTAGGCCCTAGCAGGCAATTCACCACCTAGCAGGGCACCTAGTGTGCCGGTGCATCCAAGGATCAACCACACTGCACTCCTTTTAATTCCTTTTAGTCTCATAATCCCATTTTCCTTTTTATATATATATATATATATATATACCATTTCTTATCAATAAATTGATTCTTACAGCCAAGCAGCATATATGTTCATAAAATCATTAAATCACCAATAATCACAATATATATCAAATATGCACATATAGGGCCACATTTCAATAATCACGTATAGGGTAACATTCACACATCAAATACTCACATATAGAGTCATATTCAAGTAATCACAAATATAGAGCCATATTCAGCACTAAGCTTTATAATCATAATCTAAGCATTATTCTCTATCTCATTTTATTTATTTAACTTCCTAATCACATAATTATCATAGCTCACTACCTTAGATTTCTCTAGTTATCCTCTTAAACAAATAACTCCTAGCAAACTATTATACCTAAATGGATACCCATTCCTATGACAAGCCAATACCCACCCCCTTACCTTGCGGTTTCCATAGACCTGTTTCCTTTCATATAGTGCTGCTCAACGTAGCGCGGTTCAGTGCTTTTGCTTGCGCTGATCCTTAAGCTCTTTCGTCGTCTAACCGGTCATACAAATTAAATAATCAATATCATTCATTTTACGAAAAAGGGACTCTAACTTGAAAACCGAGACAAATTTGTTTTCGAAAACATTTAGTTATTCCCAAATCAGAGTAACTAATTAAAATCATCATAAATAATAATTTAATTAAAAATCGACACTAAATCACAATATCACTCATTTTCCAAAATAATAATAATATTGTTCCAAAATACTAACTTTCTAAAACAATTTAACACTAAATAATTATTACCAAATATCATTAAAATTAGTATTAATATAAAAATTAAAACATAACATAGAGCAATTAGAAAAGTATTAGGGGTTTACCCTCGAATCCGATATTCGAAGCAACACCGATAACAAGGATGGTTAGGTCCTAGCTCCTTCAATGGTCACGGGCACAGCGGTACCGGCGTCGGTTCACACCCAACAATGAACCATGTTAAGAACTTCGATCCCGGTGATGTCGATGCAAGCGAATAGGGGCAGCAGCTCCGGTGGAGGCGGTGACAAACGGCGATGCAAGGACCAGCGAGTCAATCTTGTTCAAAGCATAACCGTCCATGTCCATTGAAGCCGGTTTGAACCATCAACAACACAGTGGCGGCAGGAGCAACCAGCGGCGGCGGCCTTGGTTTTTAGCAACGGTGCACGAACCAGAGACGGCGCTCCATGGTGACCACGAGTCGCGAAGAAGGAGAAACCGAGGGTGGCGCCAAAAACCTTGCAAGGACAGCGACGGCGGCGCTAGAGCTTGGCGGTGGCGAAGCTTGGCGGTGTGAAGAGAGAGTGTTGAAGCGCCGGAGGGAGAGAGAACCGAGGGAGCGTGACGAAAACGAGAGAGACGATGGCACTGGTCTTGGCGGCCGAGAGCAAGGAAGAGAGAGATGAACTAGATGAGGGAGAGAAATGGCCCAAATGAAGAAGATGGGTGAAGTGGAAGAAGCCTATGGGGAGGAGGGTGGCGGCTGGACTGTTTAGAAAGAAGATAGGGTTTTGGCTAGGTACACCAGCACACACACACATCACACGATTTCCTCCCCTTTTCTTTTTTTTAAATACATATGTAGATATAAATATACTAATATAAATACAATTTGTTTTTAAACCCAAAATACTAATAGTAAGATTTAAACATATACTTACATTTATTTATTTATGCAATCAAATCTAAATAAATACCACTAATATAACTTTAAACAATGATTAATAATATAGGAAAATTACAAAGTTAGTAATTTGAATATTAAAACAAACTATTTATTTAATGATACATCCAAAAGCAAGGTGAAGTATGTAATGTAAAGAATATATATATTTTTCAAACAAGGTATTTACTTTAAATGAACCTACTTTAAAGTATGTATATAAAATAGTCCAATAAAAATTAATATAAGGTACTTGAGGGAAACAACCAACACTTTAATAATTATATATAAAAATTAATCATTTAATTTGATAAACTCACAATTTATAATACAAACGAAAATCAGGATGTTAAACCTTTGTAACACAGCTTTTTCTATTGATGCACATGGAGGAACTCCCCCAAACTTATTTACCTGTGTCATATGAACAACTAAAAGTAGTGCTAGAAAGCACCTCATTAGTAGTTACTTATAGAAAATTCCAACTCCTTACTCACAAACTAAATAAACAAAACCTACACTGCTACATATTTACAAAGAATCCACCAGGATCCCAAATTCTATAGCTCAATTCCCATGATATAGGAATAACAAGTTACTCCCATGTCCCATGGGAATGAGCAGGGGCGATGATGAAATAAGAAAATTTTAAAGATAAATTTAAACCCACCAGGGTCAAAAGGTACATTCCTTACGTCATGCATCATCTTAGAAAATTTATCTTTTTCCCCATTCATGAAGGTGTAAATCTCATGAACAAGGAAAACAAAATGATTAGGATTTTTATTCATCCCATGGTACGACAATGCCTTATGTTTATGATTTGGAAAAACATCATGCAAACTCAGGGGTCGAACATAATTGAAAAATTTTGAATCATCCACACATGCTAAGGATTTAACACAATTTTTAAGTTCAGAAAATTCAGCACGCAAGGATGAGTCAAATTTTTCTACTATTATTCTATCCCCATCTGTTTTGTTTTGTTTCACCTCTTCTACCTCATGATGCACCTCAATTTCTTTTTCTTCTTCAAAATTTTCAGAGAGGTTAGGACTCAAGTCTTCCTTAATGGAGAACTCTTGTACCAACTCCTCTATGGAAGATTTCTTATATAATTTTTCAATCTGATACTTTTGTACCTCCCGTATGACAGATTTCTTATACTCATTGAAATACAATTCATCAATCTCATAAATCGAGGTGTTTGCATCATAAGTAAGAGGAGGTGAATTCAAAACAAAATTAAAAAATCTTGACTCTATACAAGGCATTATTGTACATTTCAATGAAAACCAGAAAAATAAATAGAATTTACTAATAACTACACTAAGTACCAAAAATAAACTAAAGAAAACTACTCCCCGGCAACGGCGCCAAAAACTTGTTGATGTCTAGCAAGAGTACTAGGTCGACAAGTAATACAGATAGTAAGTGAGTATCGTTCCACTCAGGGATTGCAAATTGTTTCTAATAACTTTTCACCAATTCGTAATTATTAATGCAACTTGTTATTGAATTTTAGAAGGAGAAGGAGAATTTAAATAATAATAAAATAAAAAGATTGAGGAGATAAGATGTATAGAAAGCAATAAAAAAAAGGTTAGGAACTTGGTTTCGTTGTATGATTCACTTATTCAACTATAATTTAGATTTTCCTTTAATTCAGGACAATTCCTCTCAAATAGCAATAATTAGATCTCTCTAACATTACCCTTTACTCTCTAAATGCTTAATCCTTGACCTCTCAACAAATTACAGCAATGAAAATAATCTATTCAGCACAAGGGAATTACCAAGTCAATAATCATTTAATCATATCTCTATAACTAAACTGATTATACCGTTAATTGCAAGGCCTATTCAAAATCCTAACTTTTGTTACGAATTAAGAAATCCAAAACATAAATTGATCAGATTTACGTATTCAATAAAAACACAATTAACACATGAATTAAAAACAGGAAAACACTAAATCATAAATTAAAATAAGTTACATCATACAATTTACACCATGTTCCTAACAAGAGGTTTTAGTTACACATATAGAAATAAAGAAAACAAAAGCAAAGAGAAAACCTCATATCATAGACAATACAGGCTAACTCTCCAAGAGACCTTCAATCCTCACGCAGATCTCTCTTGTAGTGATGATCTCCAATTCTTGTGCCTTGCCTTCTTGCTCTCAATAGATGTTACTAACCTCTCTCTCTAATCCTAATTGAATTCTATAATCTCAGAACCTACTGAAAACTATTTACAAATCCTCTATTTAAAGAGTAAAAAAAAATCCTAAAATAAATCTTAATTAAATCTAATAGATAAGGTCCATGTTTATCTTCTAATTTCTGACCAAGTCTAAGATATGAAGCCAAATTAGACTTCTCTTCTTCTACTTTTTTCAGAATCTGGTAAAATTGGGCCTCCTCTGATGCACGCGCGCCCCAGGCGCATGGGTCTGACAGCGTCTTTTCCACACAGGCGCGCCTCAGGCGCACCCGGTCTCGCGCCTCAGGCCCGTGAGACCTACTCCGGCTCCGTTTTGCTCCGTTCTTTTTTCATTTGCAAGATCTTTTCGTCCTCTTTTCAGGTCCATAAATATTTTCTCCATTTGAGCTCCAAAAAGTACCTGAAACACTAACAAACGGATCAAAACGCTCAAAGGACCCTAAACTACTAAAAATAATTAAAATCTACTAAAAAGTCCTAAATTTTCTAGAGAAACAAGCCAAATACATAGTAAAAGGGAGTCCAAATAATGCTCAAATCACTATATATTGGACCTAAATCACCACACATGCTTTAAGCTGTGATAACTCTGGATTGAGTTATGGGTAGATTAGGACTAAGTCAGTAGGATGTAATATATATATATAGTTTTGTTTTAAATATAATTGTTATCTTTGATGAATAGCATAAAGTAGTAATGGCCTCAAGAAATGCCCGCCATACCGACGAATCCCTAAATCGTATCGCGGCTATTTTGGAGCATCTGGCTAATAGGCAAGTTGCTGGTCCGTCTGAGTTGAAGGGACTAGCTGATTTTAGGAAGTGTGACCCTCCAAAGTTTCACGGCGAAGCTAACCCAGAAGAAGCGCATATTTGGATCCAAGAACTAGAGAAGATATTTCAGACCATTCCATGCGATGAGGAGCAGAAAGTTACTTATGCTGTTTATGTCCTTGTGGGTCTCGCGGACAATTGGTGGAAGTATACGAAACAAGCCATGGAGCATGAAAACAAACAAATTACTTGGGAGGTCTTTGTGGAGAAATTTTATGAGAAGTTCTTCCCTGAGGATGTTAGAAACAAAAAAGAAATTGAATTCCTGGAGCTGATGCAAGGAGCCATGACCGTTGGGGAATATGCTGCTAAGTTCGAAGAGCTGATGAAGTATTCCCCATATTTCATGCTTCACCCTAACGAGCGTTCTAAGTGTGTTCGCTTCAAGAATGGTTTAAGGCCTGATATCAAGCCATTCGTAAGTGGACAATGCATCAGACACTTTGCAACTTTGGTGCAACGTTGCCGTGTCACTGAAGATGATCTCAAAGCAAAGGCGGTGTATGAGCAACAACAGCGTAGCCAGCAGGGTTACGGTCCCCATCGTAATCGCGAAAAGAACAATCGCCACCATAGTGACCACAACAAGGGCCCTACGATAAGCACGGATAAGGGAAAAAGAGTGAGGAGAAACTAACAGACGCTAGTGTACCAAATTGTGAAAAATGTCACAAGTTTCATGGTGGAAGGTTTTGTTGGAACTCACAACCTAAAACCTGCTTCAACTGTGGAAAACTAGGACATATCTCTCCGTATTGTCCAGAAAAGAACAAAAACCAAGGCGGTGTGGCACCCAAATCCAATACCAGTGTCAAAGTTTTCACGATGTCGGGAACCGAAGCCAGTTAGTCAGAAGATTTAGAATGAACTAGTTATCTTTTGAGCCTTTGTCTGGACTTAGCATGAGCTAGTTGTCTTTTGAACTGTTACCTTGTAGAATTATGTTGATTTTGAAATCCACCTATGTTTTCCTTTTGCTTAGAATATGCAAGCTATTTGAAACTAGAAATTTCAGATCTCAGATTTTACTAAGAACACCCCAACCAATTCATTAGTAGTTTCATGGCAAACCTATTCGTAAAATAGCTATACTTGATAGAATCACCTTAACCGACCTGAAAAGCTTAAGATGTGACCCTAAGAGTAGATAGAATGTTGTAGATTACCATAGTAAGTTTAATCTTTTTCTCTCTTCTTACTGAGCCTAAATCCATATAGGCTACACTCAAGGAATACCTAAGCAGGTTTCCGTGTCTGTAGAAGAAGAAACCAAGTTAGAAACTATTCTTGTAATCAGTGAATACCCAAAGTCTTTTCCCAAAAGAGTGTTTAGTTTATTCCTTTATCATAAAAGTTGAGCTTACCATTGACCTTGCGCCTAGGATTGATCCCATTTCGGTAACCCTCACCAATCGGCATCCATCAAAGTTGATTGCGATGGTGTTTGCCTTAAGGTTAGGAGCGAATAAAATTCCGCTATGTAAATTCCAAGTGGGGGAGAGTGCACTCATCGTACCAGACAAGGTACCTTTGCGAGAAAATCTGACGTTCGAAACTGATCCTGTGCGAATCGAAGATAGAAAAGTAAGCAGCTGCGAGGGAAGGAAATCCCGATTAGTGAAGGTTGTGTGCGAACGTGGTGATTCTAGTGACATCACTTGGGTCGGATAAAGGAAGAGTATCCGTATCTGCTCAAGTAAGTTTTTATTTTCCAAATCGAATTTCGGGGACGAAATTCCTTTTAAGTGGGGGAGGTTGTAACACCCACTGGAAAATAATAAAATAAAATATATATATAATTATATTTATTTGTCTAAATGTTTTGAGATTTTACATAGTTATATATATTTTATGTTTAGTGGTGATTTTAATTATTTAATTAAAAATATGAAGGGAAAAATATTAGAAGAAAAATAAATGAACTGAAAAGGACTTTTTGGCCTTTCAGCCAAAAAGACTCGAGTATAATTTGGACTACTCGAGTCTTCTGTGGTGATGCTGACCAGTTTGAGCTGGTGCGCCAAAAAGACTCGAGTCTTGGGCAAAAGACTCGAGTAGTTCGAGCTGTGTGGCTGAAAGTATAAGTCGGTTTCAATTTAAAATTCGCACCAAAACGCGTTTTCTCTTGGTTCCAAGCACAGAGCTGGACCTTACTTCGAAGGAGGGTAATCTTAGACTATAAATAGGTGATTGGGGAACTCATTCAAATCTTCCGAACCCGAAATTCTATTCTCATTTCCTTTGTTTTCATGTGCTCTCTTGGGGCCTTCGATTCTCCTTCCTCACTCAACCAAATCCAGAACAACCAAAACACAATTCGAGTTCTAATTACAATCTTGATTTAGAACCAAGAACAACTCAAATTGACTTCCTGTAGATCAAGATATAAGCTTCCAAAGTTGCATAATCTAAGCTGTGAAAACAGAGTGCAAAACAGCACCATCAACCTCTCTTTCTTGAATTGGTTTTGTAAATTCAGGAACCCTTTTGATTCCAAATTCGTTTCTGATTAAAGTTAGTATTCCCTAATTGCTAAAACTAATTTGTTTCACCCTTTTTCATTTCATATTCCCTGTCAGATCCGTGGCCAAAGTTCGCTGTTCAAGTACAGAACTTGAGTGTTGAAACTCAAAGTTTGATCCTGATCGTTTCTCTCTCAATCAACTGTTTCTTTAGCTTCTCTAAGGTAAGGGAGAAGTTACCTAATCGCTAGAATGGTATTTAACAAGCTAAATTCATAGGAACCAATTGAGGTTCATGGGCAATATAGTTTGAAATAGGAATCTGACTTGGAGGTCAGGAACTCACGGTTTTTATGTTTAAACAAGTTTAATTGGACCTAATGATGCTCACTAGATTGATTTACGAACTTAAAATCAAGTAGAACTGAAATTCATATGTTAAAGTGGACAATTTCTATGTTTTTGTGCAATCTATGATTTGGTATTGTTATCTGTTGATTTGAAGCTATTTGGTATGTGCAACATATTTGTTTTATGTATATTAACTTCTGTTTTGTGTAGGAGTGAAGTGAAAGTGTAAGAATCACGAATTGGTGCTTAAAATGCAGAAAACTAGTGGCTGTTGCAGCAAAAAGACTCGAGTAGTTTGAGAAAGACTCGAGTATTCTGGAAAATGATGAACGACTCGAGTATTTCTTCAAAGACTCGAGTATTTTTGCATGAACCACTCAAGTAGTTCATGAACTAATCGAGTATTTTGAGGAAAATTCATAAAACTCAGATTTTCTTTAATTTTCAGAATTTAACTCATTTAATATTATAATAACTTAATCCCGTTTGGTAGATAACTATCCTGGAGGTGTCCTACTGGAATTTTATTCAGTGGTTGATAATTTTCCTACAGGAGTCCCAACGGAAGTGCGTACACCCATTTGGTCGATGTTTATCCTATGGATGTCCCAGTGAAAGTTTCTATTCACTTGGTTGATATTTTTTCTATAGGAGTCCCAATGGGGTCGTTGCAATAACCATCAATAGGAGGCTATGCCCCGATGGATTACTAAATAATTAGTTACATACTAATTGTAAAACCATCACAAAGTAGCTAGGCCACTGATGGACTTTTCCTGAAACTGTTAAATAGAATAAATGAATCCCATCACGAAGTGGCTATGCCGCTGATGGTCTTCTTCTTAAAGCATCAGCACTAGTTAAAAGAAAAGTCAAAGATGAGATTGATGGATTGAAAGATGGAATGGTGGACTATGTCCTTGATGGAAATGGTAATGAATTGATAAGAAGGATTGGTAATAGATTATGTTTGCATTCATGCATTGATTGCTCCAGTTTGTGAGGATTTTCCCTATTATACTGGTATGCCGGGAGATGGGAACCCGTAAGTCGTGAGTGCAGGGCTAAGCTTGTAAGTCCTATGCAGAGCAAGGCTCGTAAGTCATGAGTGCAGAGCGAAGGAAGCTCGTAAGTCCTACCACCTCAAAACTGTGATGCCCCGGGAAATTGTTGAGATCAGGATGCATCATGCCATTAACATTAAGATCTATTGCTTGAATAAAAAGTGTTTGACATATGTATATGCATGGCAGAAATTGTTACTACTTGACTACTTGTGTTTGCTTTTTTTAGCCTCTGTTATATATTATTCGATTTAACGTGATTAGCTATGACTTACTCCCTCATTGCCCTTGTAGGTAATGAAGGTCCTGTTTTCATAGAAGGGGATTAGGAACGGCAAGGGATATGAGATTCCTTTCCCGACCGATGGAGTTGAGAACCATGCTCTGGGTTATGATTAGTGTCTTAAGTAGCTCAGAGTCTATTTGCTATTTAAAATAAATTAGTTTGAACTATTGTGTTTCGTTATTTGAATTAAGTTCTGTTGCTTTGCTTCCGCACTTGATGATACTTGAAGATTCGCTTATGAATTTGAATAATAAAGTTTTGAAGTTTATTTGCGAAAAAAAAATTATTCTCTATTTTCATTATAATAAATAAATGGCTTATTTATGTCAGGGGTCCCTGTACTTTCACCCTATTTTGTCATATACCCCAAATCTTTTTTTTATATGAAAATACCCCTGTACTTTTCTCCGGTGAGTAATTTGCCCCTCCTCCCGATTCCGGCAAGTCGGTGCTGAGGTGGACCGCCAGAGTCCTTGTCAGGGGTCCCTGTACTTTCACCCTATTTTTTCATATACCCCTAATCTTTTTTTATATGAAAATACCCCTGTACTTTTCTCCGGTGAGTAATTTGCCCCTCCTCCCGATTTCGGCAAGTCGGTGCTGAGGTGGACCGCCAGAGTCCTTGTTAGCTCCTTCCACCTCAGCCACGTGGTATAAAACCGGAGGTCCACGTGTCAGCTCCCTTAAATTATTTTTTTTTTAAATTAAAAAAAAACACCCACAACCCTATTTGTTTCCCTTCCCAGCCGCCATCTTTATTTCTCTCCCTTTCTTCCCTCGATATTTCTCCTCTCTTCTTCCTCTCTCATTCATTTCTCCCATTATCTCTCTGGTTCTTTCTCCTTCCTTCCCTCGAACTCTCATCTTTCTTTTTCTCTATTTTGTTGTTCGTTTTTCTCTTCTTCTCCTCACCCTTGCACCATGAAGTCATGTAGCTCCATATCGGGATCTTCTTTCACCTCACCATTTGAGGTGTGTGTGGTCCAGTGGTGAAAGTGAATCATGGCCAGAAGAAAAAGAAGAAGAAAAGCTTGCTTCCAAAAATTTATTAAAGAAAAAGGCCCAAGCAGAGGAGTATGCATAACGATAACAATGGCTTACGGGTAAGTGATGCTTGTCCAGTTTTGTTGGGTGGTTCCAATCGACAACTTGAAATTGCATAGGTGAAGGGCGATCCAGTTGAGGATGCGAAAGACTTGTGGAAGATGGGGAAGGAGTTGGGGGTTCTTAGTGTAGAAGGGGATGAACCTGTTATTAGAAGGTTAACTATGTTGGAGCTTAAAGAGTTGGGAAATTCTATCCCAGGCGCTGAGGAAGAGACTCCTACTGGTCAGGCAGTGGAGATGTGTGAGGCAGGGAGCTCTGTGATTTTTAAATGAAGATGCTTTTTTTGAATGTTAGGGGTCTAGGGTTGTGGGTTTTTTTTTAATTTAAAAAAAATAAAAAAAAATAATTTAAGGGAGCTGACACGTGGACCACCGGTTTTATACCACGTGGCTGAGGTGTAAGGAGCTGACAAGGACTCCGGCGGTCCACCTCAGCACCGACTTGCCGGAATCGGAAGGAGGGGCAAATTACTCACCGGAGAAAAGTACAGGGGTATTTTCATATAAAAAAAGATTAGGGGTATATGACAAAATAGGGTGAAAGTACAGGGACCCCTGATAAGGACTCCGACGGTCCACCTCAGCACCGACTTGCCGGAATCGGGAGGAGAGGCAAATTACTCACTGGAGAAAAGTACAGGGGTATTTTCATATAAAAAAAAGATTAGGGGTATATAACAAAATAGGGTGAAAGTACAGGGACCCCTGACATAAATAAGCCTAAATAAATCAAGGTTAGAGAGTCGGGATGTTACATTTTGCATGTCTCAGGAAAAAGTAAAATAAAAACTCTAGAACACAAGACTACCTCCTAAATCAAAATGTACACACCTAATCTAGGACTTTGACTCACAGACTTAAACACTTATTTTCACAAGCAATTCATACAATTGAAACCTGGTTAGAGAAACAAGCTCAACAAGAACCAATGATTAGTGAACACTCTCAACCTCACAGTGTATATCTCTCATGTGTATCGGGGTCATATATCAATAATGCACACTGTAACATCCCGAATTTTAATTCCAATAAGAATTAGAAAAATAATAAGATTAGGAGATAATAATTATGCTAAAAAGATTTAAGTTGATGAATTAGGATTCTTTCGAGTGCCAAAAGGAAGTTAAGAAGCATTGGCACCGGATAGGAAATTTAAAGAAGACCAAACGGGTGTAAAGAGCGGTGTTTTCGGTGTTAAAAACTCCCTTCATTAAGGAATTAAAAATAAAATATCTACAACTTTAAATGTAAATTCCACCGTTGGATGTGAAGATAAGTGTTTGAGCAAGCTTGTCTCAAATTTTGAGCAAGATCCGACGGTTAACGAAGAAGATATAGCAGTTCGAGCGCAAGACCCACCAGGCCATGCCCAGGCGCGCCATTGCCCACGCCCAGGCGCGTGCCTGGCACACCACACACGCACGCACCAGCCATCAGACCCCCGCGCGCCCAGGCGCACTGGGTCCCGCGCCCAGGCGCGCACCAGACATAAAGTCTGGTGTTGCTGCTTTCAGCACCACCCACACGCACCACTCTTCCCTCTCTCCCCCAAAACCGATTTTTCCCTTTTCCAAACCCTAAATCTTCCTACCCCAAAATCCATCTAAAAATCCAACAAATCATTATCATATGTTGGTTCCCCATCACTCATAACCACTCAATCCTTCATCAATCTCTCAATTTCCCTCTCTTGGTTCCTTGCTCTCTTTCTCTCTCTCCACCTTTTCCCTCCGCCGGAACCACCACCGTGGCCACCAACCACAACAACCGCCGCCTCCACGATCCATCACCACTGCCATAAACTCCTCCTTCTTCCATTTTCCTCTCTCACCGCGAGCTCTCTCTCTCTTCCTCTCTCTTTGGAGACGATCCACCATCGGAGAAGCCACCGGAGCCGGTCAACCCGTGAGCTACGACCCAGGACCACGCCTCTATCTCCTTGGGTCACCGGTGTTGGCTGCGGATCCGGATCTAACCGCCACCGTTCTCGCTAACGAGGAGCAGCACCGACGTCGTCATCGTCGCCGTGGCTGACTCTTCCATTGTGCTCGGGACCGAAGCTTAGTGGAGTCTCGAGAGTGAACCGGGTTGGGTCGGTGTGATTGCAAGTAGGATCGGGACAAGCCGAAGCAGGATCTCCCAGCCGAGTCGCAAACCAGGTTCTATTAAAAGCCCGAGGTAAGATGGGTTGTGTTAGCTTTACTTAGAAAGTAAGTTCTAGGATGCTATAATGGTAACTAAGAATAGGGTAATTAAAAAGTATGTTCATGAACCTTAGGGTAGTCCCCGTCGATGTAATGGAGTATTTAGAACCGTTAATGGAAACCACACCTTAGGGAATAAAATATATGCATCTATGATAGGTATGGAAAGGATGAGTGTATTTGGGGTATTTGAGGGTTAATATAGAATGATAATGTAGAAAAACGCAAAATGAAACCAAGAGGAATAGTTAGGGAAATTAAATTAAACGTGTGAGTAAAAGAATAAAGGGTAATCGTAATAGACAAAAAGAATAGAACTAATAAGCAAAAAGATAATATGTATAATAGTAAACGAAGATTAAAGTGAGGTAAAAGAGGGATTAAAACATGACTCAATAAGTATGTGCAGAGTGGACTTAGTTAAGAGTTGTCGGGATTAGAGAAATAAAAATGAAATGATGAACTGAATTTTAAATGTAAATAGGAAACCGGAGAAAGGATTTAGTAAAAATATAGTAAAACAAGAGAGAGGAAGTTAACAGGATAGATAAACAGAATGGAGTAATAAAATTGGGAAAATAATTTTAAGTAATAGTGTGAGATAGAGGAAATAAAGAAATAACCAAGAACTAGGAACGAGAATAATTAGTAAAGAGAAATACTAAAATATAAGAAGATAAAGAAGAGAGAAAGAATGAGTAAGAAAAGGAATGAAAAAGACTAAAGGAACAAAGAAAGAATGAACTTAAAGAAAAAGAAAGAAAGAGAGCGACTGATGGTCTGTTGGAATCAGTCATAAAGAAAAGAGAACGACTGATGGTCTGTTGGACTTAGTCCTAAAGGAAGAGAATGACTGATGGTCTGTTGGACTCAGTCATAAAGAAAAGAGAACGACTGATGGTATGTTGGACTCGGTCATAAAGAAAAGAGAACGACTGATGGTCTGTTGGACTCAGTCATAAAGAAAAGGGAACGACTGATGGTCTGTTGGACTCAATCATAAAGAAAAGAGAACGACTGATGGTCTGTTGGACTCTGTCATAAAGAAAGAGAAAAAGAAAAAGAAAAAGAAAAAGAAAGAGAACAAAGAAATGAAAGAAAACAAAATAAAGAAAAGAAAGATATCTGAACAAAAGAAAGAATGAGAGAAAATGAATAGAGAACTAAGAATGAAAAGAAATGTGGGAATAAGAGAAGAAGTAAAAGAAATTAAATGTATGATTATTTATGTATAATGTATGTTAATAATAATGTAGGCTTAGTTTATTACTATGACTTCTTATAGGATTTAACTTTCTAAGTTCTGTGTAATGCTACCCTTATTGCTATATTTTGCAGGTACGGAAGTGAAGCTTACATGAGTCATGGCCGAGCAGGATTACATTCCACTACGTATAGTGTACATTTATTATGAGTGGACCGTTGTTTTGTAATTTAGAATATGTTGTAGTTGCATGCCCTGAAACTTGTACTAATAGGGCGTTAGGATTTAATCTGGCTATAATACTATTATGATTTAAGTTGTTAGTTAATTCTGGTCTGGCAGGTTTAAAAGAAGAAAATTTTTGGGAAGTCCGAAAAACAGAGGAAACTCTGCCAGATTTTCGTAAGAACTTTTATAAGAAATCAAGTTTTCAAAAAGAATTTTTCAAATACCAATTTTATTAAAACTTAAAATTAACTAATTAAAGTGAGGTTGTTACACGCAAACGTTCATGCAATGACTAAGTGTTACCATAAGCTTGACCATAGACCAAAATATCCACTAAAATTATTGAATACACACAAAAATCAAAAGGTCTTATATTTGGTTGTAATGAGGCCATGGCTATAAGTGTAAGGTGGGATGAAAGAAAGAAGGGATAAAACTAAGGGCTAAATTGCAAAAACAAATTTCCCTCAAAAATCATGAATGAGCAATGAATACTAAAGAGGACTCACACTCAACTCACAATCAATTTCATACTTCTTTTCTTTTCACTTTTTTTCTTCTCTACTCTCTTCAAAATTTCTCTTCTTTTATTTTATTTCATCATTATTTTCTTTTATTTCATTCATGGAAGAGAAGTAGACTCACAACACTTTGTACCATTCTTTCACTGTTTTTTTAATCGTTCCTCTCAATTGCTCATTCAAAATTCCTAAGGTACTCACAAAAATTATACAATCAATGCAGGGTACCAAAGAATAATCATATAATCGTTAGGCTCAAAATGGGCAACTAAAGGAACATTATCAATTCAAATCAGTTGAAGGCCACTAAAACACATCCTAAGTGCCTTAATCATCTTAATGCATGCAAACAATTATCAATCTTGAAATGGTCACAGCTCAAGTTATAGAACACAAAGCCAATGAGAACAACACTCATGAAAGAAATAGGGGTTTCAAATCAAAATTAATTCAATAAATCACATACCCCTGTCAATGTTTAGGCTCAAAATCTCACTAGGCTAAAGGTCAGTTCACTAATCTCAAATTCTCAAAAAGTTTGTCAAAATAACCAGATCTCAAAAATATTTACAGCTCAATCAAATCAATATCAAAAATCAGTGAGTCTAATCCTAAAATAAGTATTTACACCTATCATCAGAAAAACAGTCCTAAGTCTAGAATAATTACCTACTCCTACCAAGACACAAACCAACACTAAATATAGGAGACAAATTCAAGTCAGCAAAAATTTTATTTTGTCCACTCCCCCAAACTTAGAGGTTGGCTTGTCCTCAAGCAAACAAATCTGTCTTAAAACTACAAAATAAAAATTAAAACTACCTAGAAAAACAGGACAATATTTTTGCGAAGTACCAGGTCTGGGGTGACAAATTGGGAACTAATGGGAGCAAATGGGTTCACACCCCCAAACTTAGATTTTGCACCCTCTCCACACCTGGGCGTGGCTTGACCTGTGACTTCATTTTTTTTATATAAAACTACCTAACAAAACTACCCTAAAAAAGTAAAACCTAAGGGAGTTACTTAACATTGGGTTGCCTCCCAACAAGCGCTTGTTTAACGTCACGAGCCTGACGGGTCACCACTTTTCAGAGGTTAGGGTGGTTGCCAAGATCCTTTCAAGGGTGGCACCTTGTTTTTCAACTTCTTTCCAACACTCTCTCCATTCGAGTGCTGAATGCACATGAGAGGAGCAAAATTCTCCGCGGTGATTGGTGATTTTTCAAAAATGTTAATTGTAGTTTGCTCACCATTCACTCGAAGAATTACTTCTCCCCTAGGCACATCAATCACTGCCCCTGTTGTGGCCAAGAATGGCCTTCCAAAAATTAGAGGAATATTTTCATCATATTCTACATCTAAGATCATGAAATCCAAGGGCAGGTTAAAATTTTTCACCTTTACCAGAATATCTTCCACCACTCCATATGGGTGGAGGGTGGTTCTATCAGCTAACTGAAGTAATGTCGGGGTAGGCTTAACCTTTCCTAAGTTTAATGCTTCACACACTGACAATGGCATAATGTTTACGCTAGCTCCTAAGTCACAGAGAGCCTTACCTGAGTACTGTAACATCCCAATTTAGTTTAGGAAATATAAATTTTTGTTAATAAAAATGTTTAAATACAATTTGTTTTGTAACAAAAAGTTGGGATTTACAACTTGACATAAGAACAATAAATGGAGGAAAGTGGCCTTTCTTCGTCTTCTGCGATGAGAAACCATGGTTCTTAGCTCCTCCAGGCATTACCTAAATTGTTAAACCACAAGGGAGTGAACATCTTTTCATAATAGAATAGAAGTTAAGAATTGAAATTCAGTAAATAACTCTGATAAGAAATCCATTATCAATTGATTAAACTATTACATTCATATACCTTTGTCTTTGAATTTTTGATTATGAAAGGAAAATTCATAATATGATTATTTTACCATCATTTAGTACATTTCTACTATCTTCCCAATGCTTCCTTTACAAGGGTATTGGTAATTCCATTTATGCTATTTCAACAAAATTCTCACAAGTTGCACAAAATCTTTATATGTAGTTCATAGTATGCACTCATTAAATAAATAGTTTATTCTTCAAGCATTATGTAATTTATAGTCTTAGAATTTATGCAAGTATAAAGTCATACTTTTATGGATATTTTAGTTAGCATTATTATACCAATTTCTTATATCGGCATTTCATCGAACACCTTGACTACATAGGTTTTTATTGATTTAAAGTTGTGAGTTTTATAAATTAATTCAAGCCTTTAAAGGTTTAATTCCATATACACAGGTATATGGTATTCAAAATCAACTACACTAGGGTTCAATCCATAATATTCAGTAGGTATTTACAAATTCCAAAACCTAAATTCTATTCTAAAAGAAATGAAGTCCTCCGTTACCTCCAGGGAAGAAAATCCAATCTCAAGCACTTGAATTATATGTGTGAGCTTCTAAAATTCTCCCTTGGTACTTGGATTGATGGAATTCTTCAAAGATATGGGATTTAACAGAATAGAACAAGGATGGAGAATGGGTACAAGTGGGGGTTTAATGGGAAATCAAGGAAATAAGACTTAAAGTTGGAAGGAAAGAGGATTATTGATGTTATTCTATGGTGTGAGGTTGGATTTGGAGGTATTTTGGGTTGTTGGTGCATGAAAGTTTGAGTTTGGTGCATGAAAACCAAAACTGGTGCGTGCTGGAGGAGCCTGGTGCGGCTGGGAGAAGGACTGGTGCGGTCAGGGGAAGAAATGCCGCATCAGCTGGTGCTGCTGGTGCCTTATATAGGCACCGCGCGCCTAGGCGTGCTCTGGTGCTGTTGGGCTTTGCGCGCCTGAGCGCTCCTAGGCGCGTCTGATTTCTGCACCGGTGCGTCCCGTGCGCACCAGCTCATGCCCCGGCGCACCGGTTCGCCCCGAAACGCTGATTTTCGCATTTTTAGTCCATTTTAATGGATTTTAAGCCTTCCTATCACTAAATCAAACTTATATGACATCAATTTACATTCCTAATTATTTTCATTGTGTTACTCCTGCTTTCCTTGCTCACCGACGTCCACTATTTTAAGTGTTTATTTAAGGTTAATTCACACTACTCTTCCACATGAATTAAATCGATACATAATTATAATTATTAGGTTATGAAAATCATATCGTTACAATACTCCCCCACTTGTAGGAATTTCGTTCTCGAAATTCGGTTTAAGAGCGGTGGGGTGAGACTTCCAACCTTACTAAATAAAGGTTGAAGTTTTACAATTTCCAAATAAAAGTTTTTAGAAAAAAAAAAGTTCAAAATACATAGTTATATATTAACATAATTACATTCACTTATAGTACACCCAGTATCCTTATGATTATATTACAAAGTTTCTTAATATGTCATAGTTATAACACTAGAAAAGGTTACTCTAACTCCAACAAATTATAGATCGTTTCTCTTTCTTTTATTAGGACAGTGTTTGCCATAATGCCCCGTCTCCTTGCAACGATTACATTTTACTCGTAACTTCCGACATTTTCCTAAGTGGCATTTTTGGCAAATTGAGCATCGGGAGGGGTTTGTTGGTTCAGATTCTTCATTATCTGGTTTCTTCTTGCTTCTAATCTCATTCTCACTTATATAGTGTTCTTCTTGTACCAAGGGTTCCTTGCCTTTCTCTTCATGTTTCTTTTGAATTTCTAAATCTTTTTCATAAGTAAGGCACATGTTCACTAATGTTGGGAAGCTTCGGATGTTTTGATGCCCAAAGGCTACTCTGATTTCGGGTCGAAGGCCGCTCACAAATCTTGTACATTTGAATTTCTCGTCGGGGTTGGATTCATAATATGTGGAGTATCGGAGAAGTTCTTCGAATCGGGCCACGTATTCTTCCACACTCATGTTTTCTTGTTTTAGATCAAAGAATTCCATTTCCTTTTGACTTCGAATTTCCTCTGGGGAATATCTTTCTAAGAACTTTTCTTTGAATAGTATCCAAGTAATTTCTCTGGGTTCTCTTTCTATCAGTCGTTTAGTATTTTCCCACCAATTGTCAGCCTCATCAGTTAATACATAAGTGGCACAGAGAACTTTTTGTGTGTCGGAACAATCCATTATTGTGAAGATCTTTTCCAAGTTTTGAATCCATTTTTGTGCCTTGGTCGGGTTAGAACCACCTTCAAATTTAGGAGGATTTACTTTGCAAAATTTAGTAAGTCTTTGGAAGTTTGTTGTCTCCGGGTTTTGGTTAGCCTGCACAAGGTTTCCTAGTATAGTTGTTATCTTCTCCATTAAGTCTTCATTCCTTTCTGCCATTTCTTGGGAATCTGCAATTTAATTTAACTAAAGTTATCATAAATCCAGTTTTAACATGGTTTTCCTTTGGGGTCAATCTAATCTTTCTACTATGTTGTGAGGGTTCTAACTCCCCCACTTATGATTTGACTAGCTCCTCTTTTGTTCTTACATTACAAAATTTTCTATCGCATATAATTCATCTAATATTTGGGAACATAATTGATATATATATATATATATATATATATATATATTCTTTAGATTCCTTTACTTTCTTCCTCTCTGAATCTTTTACTACCATATGTCTTTATTAGACTTTTAAGTTAAAATATTATTTCCTTTCGACACTTATCATTATTACTTTGTCCCTTTCTTTACTTTCATTCAACTCTTCTGGTAGGATTTTGTTAACCATTGCTTATAGCTACTTAATTACGCGTTTCTATTATTTTATAACGGACCTTTATCGCACCATTTATCGTATTTTATAGCGTTATTGATTTATTATTATTGGCATATAGCTTAAACTTAGTACGTTTTCAATTTGATAGGAAAGTCCATACCAATTCCAAATACCATTTTATTCATCTATGCGTTATGATTATATGTCACTACATATATATATATATATATACATTCAATGCAGCTTACATTCCTTAAAAACGGTTGCACATTGATTGCTTTAATTCAAACTTTTTATATTCCTTTTTTATAACTAATTTTTTTATATTTAGCATCCAAGTCATTTAATTCTCTCATCTACTCATTTTACATATACTTATAATTCTAATTCTCATAAAGTTCAGGGTTATAGTATATTAAACTTACACTCAATCCACTTACATAATTAATTTAGTTTATTGAATCCCATAAACGTACAAAGCATGTTTCATTCTAGATATATTATTTGGACCTTCCATTACTTATCATCATCACGACTCATCTCATTCTCATTGAATATGGTTTAACATTTCCTTTTGTACCTTTAATACATCATTATTATACTCCACTTATCACACTCTCATTGTCCAAATGCATATACACAAATGCCACTTTTCATTTTCTTTTATCCGGTTCCATAGCTAGCTTTCTCTTTCAATCATCATAACATCACTCTTATGATTCCACTTTTCGACATTCCTTATGCATACCAAGAATATGGAGGGTCAAAAAGGACTAGCACCTTTAGTCACAAGCAAATCACTTTTCTTTATTTAAGATGTTCAAGCTTATAGATTTTGATAGCATTGCCTCTTGATGGAAGCATTAGGGTGATCAGTCCCAATCTCACATCCTCTTAGTGATAATATTTATTATTATATAGCTCAGTTTCCCACACTTGGTACTTTCCAATTCACATCTTGAAATTCATATCCCACATACATTCTGCTCAGTATCAATAGTGTTGTATGAGACATTTATCATTTCCTTCAATTTCCTCACTTGGCCCTCCACTCCAGGGAAAGACCAACCGGGAGTAAGTGTTCCTCTACCACTGCTTGCACGGTACTGGACACCCATTTTTAGTCCAATACAACTTGGGTTGAAGGCCCAAGTTGGCTATAGCAGGGAACCACCCTCAACCGGTTCCGAAATGACTCTGTGACCAATAGAATTACCGTAGTTAACACGGAAACAATCCCCCGACATGGGTGGCCAGTCCATGCCCTTCTACGAGATCAAAGTTCCACCCACGATAACTCCTAATCACATATCATTCACGCGCCTCCGCGTATGTCTTTCCCAACTTCCTCACCGTCCACCTTATAACTTCTTTGACATTCGCTTCTATGTATGGCAGCTTACATTCTCAATTCGATTCAATTTCTACTTATAACTTTTCCAAATTGAATAACTCAATTGATTTAGAATCCCACCTTTTATCATTTTCATAAATCAAATATTGTTGAATGGGTTTCCAAATCAATTGAGAAATTTCTAAATGACATTATTTTCCAAAAACCCATTTGTATCACATAATAAATTAGATTGAGAATGTATTCTGTCTATATAGATTATTTTACCAAGATCATTGAAAAGGAAAATTACAAGTCAATTCTTTAAAGTTTGAAAACAATTAGTTTTCCTTAAAGAAACATGTAATTTGATTCAAAACATTTGTTCACAAGTATTTTCCTTTTCATTGGCCTTAGTATGGTATTCACTCATGTTGTGGTGCATAATGCAATTGATTCTCAAAAGGACTTGAATCATCTTTCTTTTCTTTAAAAATTGAATCTTTGGCATTTTCAAAATCATTCTTTTCTTTATTCAAGTCCCATTTAGAATATGACATAATTTCTAACACAATTTCAATATCACATCGATTGGAAAGGAATCAGTTTCAAAACTCATTCACTTTTCCATTTAATTCTTCTGAACTGAAATTCATATAAGACAAAAGCTTGAAAATACATTAGATCACAGGATGTTCTTTTCCTTTCCAATAACTTGAATATATTCATTATGAACCATTCAAAATTTAATTTACCCTTCAAGATTTCACTCCAATTTGTCTCATACAACAACAACAACAATTTGGCATTGGTCAACTACGCATTCACAGTAGACTCGGACTGTGTATATCACACTAGTCGACTACGCCGTGGCAGAAAAACCCGATCATGCCCGCACAAAGATCAGAACTTCCATTCCTTTCCCTCATGATGCCAGCATATTTTCTTTCACATATTTTAGTGGTATCCTCATTTCTTTCTTTTTAAATCCTTAATATTAACCAAAAATTGTTTTCATTTTCTTATGGTGCTATACCCTTTTGACTTCCTTGAATCCAACAATCTATTACTTTAATTTGCTATACATAATCATATATTTTACTCCCTTGTGTATGAAGAGCATAGAACTAGAGTTTCACAATGGAGTTGGGACCATTTCCCCCAGGCTGAAAGGAAAGAACTGCTCTATACCAAATTGTAACATCCCAATTTAATTTAGGAAATATAAATTTTTTTTAATGAAAATGTTTAAATACAGTTTGTTTTGTAACAAAAAGTTGGGATTTACAACTTGACATAAGAACAATAAATGGAGGAAAGTGGCCTTTCTTCGTCTTCTGCAATGTGAAACCCTGGTTCTTAGCTCCTCCAAGCATTACCTAAAATGTTAAACCACAAGGGAGTGAACATATTTTCATAATAGAATAGAAGTTAAGAATTGAAATTAAGTAAATAACTCTAATAAGAAATCCATTATCAATTGATTAAACTATTACATTCATATACCTTTGTCTTTGACTTTTCTGATTATGAAAGGAAAATTCATAATATGATTATTTTACCATCATTTAGTACATTTCTACTATCTTCCCAATGCTTCCTTTACAAGGGTATTGGTAATTCCATTTATGCTATTTCAACAAAATTCTCACAAGTTGCACAAAATCTTTATATGTAGTTCATAGTATGCACTCATTAATTATATAGTTTATTCTTCAAGCATTATGTAATTTATAGGCTTAGAATTTATGCAAGTATAAAGTCATACTTTTATGATTATTTTAGTTAGCATTATTATACCAATTTCTTATATCGGCATTTCATCGAACACCTTGACTACATAGGTTTTTATTGATTTAAATTTGTGAGTTTTATAAATTAATTCAAGCCTTTAAAGGTTTAATTCCATATACACAGGTATATGGTATTCAGAATCAACTACCCTAGGGTTCAATCCATAATATTCAGTAGGTATTTACAAATTCCAAAACCTAAATTCTATTCTAAAAGAAAAGAAGTCCTCCCTTACCTCCAGGGAAGAAAATCCAATCTCAAGCACTTGAATTATATGTGTGAGCTTCTAAAATTCTCCCTTGGTACCTGGATTGATGGAATTCTTCAAAGATATGGGATTTAAAAGAATAGAACAAGGATAGAGAATGGGTACAAGTGGGGGTTTAATGGGAAATCAAGGAAATAAGACTTAAAGTTGGAAGGAAAGAGGATTATTGATGTTATTCTATGGTGTGAGGTTGGATTTGGAGGTATTTTGGGTTGTTGGTGCATGAAAGTTTGAGTTTGGTGCATGAAAACCAAAACTGGTGCGTGCTGGAGGAGCCTGGTGCGGCTGGAAGACGGACTAGTGCGGTCAGGGGAAGAAATGGCGCATCAGCTGGTGCTGCTGGTGCCTTATATAGGCACCACCATTTTCTGGAAAGTTTTGGTGCTGGCGCGAGATTTCTGGTGCTGTTGGGCTTTGCGCGCCTGGCGCGTCTGATTTCTGCACCGGTGCGTCCTGGGCACACTGGCTCATGCCCCTGAGCACCGGTTCGCCCCAAAATGCCGATTTTCGCATTTTTAGCCCATTTTAATGGATTTTAACCCTTCCTATCACTAAATCAAACTTATATGACATCAATTTACATTCCTAATTATTTTCATTGTGTTACTCCTGCTTTCCTTGCTCACCGACGTCTACTATTTAAGTGTTTATTTAAGGTTAATTCACACTACTCTTCCACATAAGTTAAATCGATACATAATTATAATTATTAGGTTATGAAAATCAGATCGTTACAAGTACTACTCCTTGCCTATGCTAACTGAAATGGTGAAGCTACCTGGATCCTTCAGCTTTGGTGGAAGGTTGTGTAACACCTTCCATTTTAATCCATTATACCATATTATTATAAAAGTTTTTAAGAAAATTTTGACAGGGTTTATTCTAAAATTTGGACTTTCCCTTTATGGTTAAAACCTGTCACCTGTCAGCCAGATTATTCAAAAATTAATTTATTCGTTCAGTTACATCAAAATACTTACAACAGAATAAAGGAAAACCATGTTCCAAAATGAAATTAAGGTTTACCAATTAAAAGTGGAATATCACCATTCTACCATAAAATACATATAATTTTTCCCAAATGTTAAACCAAATGGTGATAACCCAACAGTTTATATAAAAAGTCCTGAATACAAAATAATCCTACATTATATGCTAAGAGAGCATAGGTTGACTGTAAAAAGGGATAAACCCAATATACATAGGGTTACACCTTAGTGTACCCAACCTTGGTCTTCTGGCAACTATAGTGACTTTTTCCTCAATACCTAAAATGGTCAACACAGAGAGTGAGATATAACTCAAAATCAAAGGAAACACCTAAAGACAGTAATAAAACATAATAAAATACATGACACCCAAACATATAACTAAATATATATATATATATATATATATATAGTTATGCCCTATTCCCTTCTAATGCCATATGATGCCATGTATGCAATGATATGCAATGCAATGCGCCACTATATCACTCTCGTCCGTCGATTCTATGGAACCTTCGCATGACTGTCCTTCAGTCCACATAGAATGTTCTCGTATCTTTTCCAATTCCTAACGTCCTTCCTCACTTACTGATGCACGTGTTTCTACTAATTTTAATTAACTAGAATAGCCAAGCCGTTTTATATAATCATGTTTCATTTTTCCTCTAATTAGTGTAGATTAATTAATCCAACCATATATATAGTCCTTTTATAAGTTATTAATTATAACTTAAAATAATTCCAACATAACCACTTTGCACCATAATCATGCTCCATGTAAAGTAATATGCATAATATCAACAATATCACACAAACATCACATAAACATTCAATTAATGCATAGATGAAACATAATCAATCGCTAATTTTTATCATCCAATATGTAGAGAAAATCTAGGATTTTGGATATCAATAAGTTAACCAACCAATTAAAACCTAAAACATGTATAATATTATATACTTACTACTATACTTACATCGTACCATTTGGGCCGGATACCCAAATTGGCTATAGCAGGAACCACTTTACACTAGTCCCGAAGTGCCTAAGTGGCGGATAGAATTATCATAGTGCGCGTAGGACCAATCCACGGCTTAGCCCAGTACTTCATCCCTTTGTAGAATACCTCATACTGTATTAGACCCATCTTGTGGATCAAAGTCCTCTATGATAAATTCCCACAATTGTGTTGGTACACAATTGAGCCACTATATCACTCTCGTCCGTCGATTCTATGGAACCTTCGCATGACTGTCCTTCAGTCCACATAGAATGTTCTCGTATCTTTTCCAATTCCTAACGTCCTTCCTCACTTACTGATGCACGTGTTTCTACTAATTTTAATTAACTAGAATAGCCAAGCCGTTTTATATAATCATGTTTCCTTTTTCCTCTAATTAGTGTAGATTAATTAATCCAACCATATATATCTATGTCCACAAATAAAATCTTACAGCAACTTTCGCATTCAAACAGCCATAACATTCTCGTTAACCGTTGGATTTTGCTCAAATTTGGAGATAAGCTCCCTAATGATCCCAACTTCACATCCAACGGTGGGTTTTAGGTTTTGAGCTCTAAATATTTAAATCCTAATTTTTCTCCATATTTAGAAACTTTAACTAATTTCTACCTATTTTTGGTTTCTAAAATCTAACACTTGATTTTTCTCTTACTCTTACCTCCTAAGTCTAATATTTCCCCAATTAAATTAGGAAAATAAAATACGGGATGTTACAGGTTGGATTTGATAATGCTGCTGCACTTCTCTGCTATCGGGAATGTCTCCTCAGTGAGCATCCGCTTCTTCTTTGTCAGCAACTCGTTCATGAATCTCGCATACAGAGGCATTTCTGAGAGAACCTCTGCAAACGGGATGTTGATATGCACCTTCCGTAGCATCTCCAAGAATTTGGAGAATTGCTTCTAGTCATCCTCTTTCTTCAACCTCTGAGGATAAGGAATCCTCGGAGGTAGTGGTGCTGGTTTGGGTGTGCCTTTCTCTTTCTCTTGATCCTCAGGTGGATCCTGCATCTATTGCATTGAAGTTGAGCCTCCTCCACTTGGTTGCTTTTGCTCCTCTTCCTTCTTCTCAACCTCAGTTGCATCATCCTTATTTAGTGGCTCCTCATATGCCTTGCCACTTCGAAGGGTGAATGCCATGCATCGCTCCTTGGAGTTGGTTATGACCTCTGACATCTGATTTGCAAGTTTACCCACTTGTATCTCCAAGTTGTGGATGCTAGCTTCTTGATTAGTGAGGCTCGCCCTTGTCCCTTCCATGAATGTGGTAGTGTGGGCTGCTAGCTTTTCTATTGCTGCTTCCCATGCTGGCTTCTGTATTTGTTGTGGCTGTTGTGGTGGGTTGAGGGCTGGGCTGCACCATGGGTTATTGGACTGATTTGTTGGCACCGGATTGTAGGTGTTGGGGTACATATTGTTTTTAAGTACTCCGCCACCCACAAAATTGGCCTACTCCTCGATGGTTGCCTGACCCTTTCTGACTTCGAAAGCACAATCACCGTTCCGGTGACTTCCCCCACAAAAGTAGCACCTCAAAGTGCTAGATACAACTGACATACTGATCTGGCTCATCTGCTTCATTAATGCAGCAATATGCTGCTGCATCTGCTTGTTCTGCTGAATCAAGATCTGGGCTTGAGTAGAGTCTAGATCATAACTCTTTAGGACGCTTTGCTCCACCAGGGTCCTTAGTCCCTGGCTGCTGCTGAATGCCATGTTTGCAATAACTTCCTCGGCCTCTTCAGCAGTCTTCTTCATCAGCGATCCACCAGCTGCTGCATCAATCATGCTTTGATTGAATCGGTTGAGCCCATTATAGAAAAATTGAATCTGCTGCCAGTCTTGCATATATCTTTGGCACTTCCTCAGTAGCTGGTTGTAGCGCTGTCAAACTTCATGCAACGGCTCGTCGTCCTCTTGCATGAATGAGTGAACATCCTGCCTCAGCTTCGCTTGTTTTCCAGCTGGAAGAACTTATCCATGAATTTGGAGACAAGTATTTTCCAGCTGGAAAGACTCCCTGGTGCTTGGTTGTTCACCCACGTTAGCGCCTCGCCCCTCAGGCAAAGAGGGAACATCCTCATTCTGATGGCCTCCTCCATAGCACCCTCGATCTTGAAGAATTCGAGCATACCCAAAAAGTTGGCGATATGATCTCTGGGGTCTTGATGCGGCGCACCACTGAATTGATCCTGCATGATCAAGTGGATGTACTGCGGATCGATCACGAATGCAGTTGCAGTGATGGCTGGCCGGACTATTGTAACATCCTCCTATTTCTATTATTTTTAGCAAAATAATTAAATGATTTAATATGATGTTTTCAAGATTTGAGAGTCGTAATAAAATTTTGATTTCACCATTATAATTGAAATATGTTTTCTAGTCAAAATAAGTATAAGTTTGTTATCATACGCTTTAGAAAAATAAGAGAGTATTTTTATTTAGTTTAATTAATATTTGACAGAGAGCTCGACTGACAAGCCTTAGAGGCATTTTCATAAATAGTTTCTTTAGAAAGATATATTTAATTTAATATTTTAAACATTCATGTAAGTTTTCATGGCGTTCTGAGACTGTTTTATTTTAAGCTCTTGGACCGGTTTAATATATTACTGGTATAAGTTATATTTAGTAATTTGTTATTTCCAAAATATAAATATTATATTTTATCAAATTTGATGTTAAGATTGAGAAAATATCTTTACATTTAAATTTTTATACTTTTTCTTACGCAATAGCTATCTGTAGGGACCGTTAACTTTATTATTTTTCAAACACTTTTGAGTAATTAAAACTACAATATTGTTATACTTAACACTACTACAAAAATGCTTTTTCAGACCGGTTCCGAATCATTTTTCAGACCGATTCCGAACCGGTCTAAAAGCCCTTGTTGTAAAAAATGCATGTTAAATGAGACTGGTTATGAACCAGTCTTGTTGTTTATATTAACGAGACTGGTTATTAACCGCTCTGAAACTTAAAAATGAACCGCTCTAAATTAATTTGTGAACCAGTCTGAATTATTTTTTGAACCGCTCTGAATAATTCTTTTGAACCGGTCTGAATTATTATTTTGAACCGGTCTGAAAAATTCTTTTGAACCGGTCTGAATTATTATTTTGAATCATTTTGAACCGGTCTGAATAATTCTTTTGAACCGGTCTGAAATAATTTTTAAACCGCTCTGAATTATTCATTTGAACCGGTCTGAATTAATTTATGAACCGCTCTGAATTATTCTTTTTAACCGATCTCGTTTATTATTTTGAACCGATCTGAATTAATTTTTGAACCTCTCGTTTAATATTTTGAACCGACCTGAATTAATTTTTTAACCGATTGATCTCAATTTTTGAACGTATACCAATTTAGTAATGTTTGCCATATTTAGTCATCCCATCTTAGGCCTGCTCGTAGGAATTTAAAATTCTTGCCAAGAAAAAATGCATAATTATATATATAATATATAACAAAAGAAAAATCTATCAAATTAAAGAGAACAATATATAGGCATAATAAAACAAATAAGAGGCAAACAGAAGTCATCAAATGACCGGACACAGACTGGAAAAGAAGTTGTCAAATGACCTTTAGAAATCTGAAATTGTTCAAACAGAAAAAGCTAAACATCAATTGCATCTAGAAAGAAAAGCAGAATAACAATATCAATAAAAGAGTTCAACAATGCTTCCATGATGGATACTCGGATTGGCGAGCTCTCTTGTTACTGCTGCATGATGGGCACTTGTACTTGCATGATGGAAACATGATGACTTCCTTGCATGATGTAACAAACATGCCATTTCCAAATCTCTAGGAATATTGAAACTCAGTTGATGTTAGGTTTGCTCTCTCAGGTATATGAAACTCATTAATCAGCCCCTGTTAAATGCAATAAGACCATATATGTCAGTTGAATTAATGTCAACCTATTATATGACCAGGACTTATACAATTGAAGACTTCTTAGAAGAATTATTTGTCATACCCCAAAATAAATTGTAACTAGAGTGAAGGTCCACCTGTAGAAAATCCAAAGTAGGGATAACCAAATGCCACGAGAAAATGATGACTTCCTTGCATGATGTAAATTGTTCACTAGTACAATTTGAATAAGAAGTATGAAGTTAACATAGCCTATGAGTGTAGTAATCTTACAGGATATCAAAATAAAAACAGAAAAAACTTTATATTTTCATTGAAGTATATATCTCATGATATAAAATACCACTAGAGATTTAAGAAAAATGAGTATTTTTTTGCAACACAAAAAGGATATATGTACCTGAAGCGAAAAGTTTCTTGTTACTGCTTGATAAAGCTTTGCCTAACATCATGTTTGATTAGTAGTTAACATAAATGCAAGGAAGTCATCTTTGCAAAGTTGGGTTGCTAGCAACATTTAACAACTACTATATCAACCATTATCTTTTGCCTAACATTCTAAACCATAAAAATCAGACAATTGTGAAAAAAAAAGACCACCTTCAATAAAAGGTATCTTCCACTATGAGGTTGAAGAATACAGTCTAAATAATATGGCATATTGAAAATAAAAGGAATGCTATGTCCAGACCATCTAAGTCATATATACATGACATATTGATTATACTGTCATTCATGCAAACATGCGAGCTTAACTCTAATATTCTGCTGACCAAGAAATGATGAGTTCAATCATTTATTTAGAAAGTAAAATTTGGAAATGAAGTGAATTTTATGTGGTTCAGGACATACATATCATAATGAAAAATTGTATATTGCTTGGCATACAAATTGGAAGATATGTGTGAGTATAAAATAGCAAAGAGAGGACAAAAAAATTGTTAATTGATTGAATTTGATATCACATTCTTCTCAGGGACATCATATTGTCCCAGCTTATTTGGAAGGTATGAAAGAAATAGTTGCAATTGGCTAATCCAATCCAACAATAAATATATTTGAAAGAGTTGGCGAGAAGAAACTTCTAATTTTTGAAAACAATATATAATAGCTGACTTACATATTGGCTTTAGTTACAACAATAGCGATCTTTGAAAACGTCCCACAAGGATAGAGGGATGTCTTTACACCTACAAATCAAACTTGGGGCTTGGTCTTGGTTTATAACTTCAATTTCAAAGCAACATACCCCCTAACAAACCAGTCCAAAATGAATTCAAAATTTGCAAAATCAATACCAAACACCTTTTAACCAAAAAAATAAAAATAGAAATCAATGCAGAACAGTACAGCCCCCACTCATCTACCACTTCAACAGGTCCTGCACTCAAATAACAAATTAAATTAAACTACACTTTGGCTGATGAAAAAAAAACTACACCTCACATTGTAATGAAGAAATGAATTGCTAAATTGATGAGGGAAAAAAAACATGTTCATTAGAAGAGAATGTTACCAAGAACTGCCATCACTGTTCTGGAATCTGAGAGAAAGAAAGGGAAAAAATGTTAACTATGACAATCATTAAAGTATCCAGACATTTATATTCAACAGATATAACAAGAAGAATAAGAAAATAATGACTTAATAAAAGCCTGTTTGCAATTCATTCTCAGTTTCTAACAACTATTGATAATATAAATCAATTTATCTTTTCTCTCATTGGATAAAAAAAATACAGTCAACCCAAAGGAACCAACTAAGCTCCTCTACTGCAGAATGTATGCAAGAACCAGTAATTTTGAGCATGGGTTCAACTTCAATATAAATAACGAGGAAAAAAAAAGATAACCATTTTATTCTAAGGGGATGGTGGAATATTATCTCTAGTTTCAAACTTTCAATTCTAGCTGTACATGGACCCTGCAGACACAATTTAATACAAGATCTGAGCTAGACCTTTTTTATAACTTTTGCATTACTGCAAGGATAAATTAAAACATAAACAATAATGGTCATTTCAATTATGTGGCTGATACAAGAAATCAATCAGCTATAAGTTAACTATATTTTCAGTACTCATTTGGTGCAATCCGTGTTCTCCCAGCATCAATTGTCATATGGGTGGGTAGCTTCAGAGATTTAGCCCTTTCCTGAAATATTAAACACCAATCTTAATAAAATAGAGACAAACCAAGTGAGTATATGCCCTGCTTTACAACTAGTTGCTGAACTTATCTTGCATAGCTGCGAAGAATACAAATTTGACCAGACCACAGAATACAAGTGAGTATCTACATGAAAGTAATCAATTAAGATTAAAATTTAAACAAAATCAGCACCTGATGCATGGTTACTCGCACCAACCAAGCATTAAAAAAATATATCATGAATCAAAAGAATCAAAACATTTCTAAGGACAATAAGAACAACAGAAACAGAAAGTACCACATGCTCCAATTATCCAGCTCACAACTCACAGTAGTACTACCAGCTAATCAATTACTAACTACAAAATTCAAGAATCATGTCTAACATCAAAGAACATTCACCTGCAACCAAATACTGAGAGTCATTGCTAGCAAGAAAGCAGATACTTAGGCATTAGCATCCTTCTACTAAAACAAAAGAGTGAAAAGAGAGCCAAAAAGTTGCAAAAAGAGTCTGAGGAACCTCCTATGAATAAACTTGAGCAAGCATCAGATTGGTACCAGTGGAATTAATTGCAAAAGTTCATGTACATATAAACCAGGCCAAAAACAAGGCATACAGAGTCAGAAACAGAAAGTTAAACTTGCCTTTGTAGTTGCAACTACTTATTGATAAAAAGTACAATTTCAAGTCACATAAGAGATTCATATAGACTAAATAAAATTTGTCAATCCAATTTTAGAAATTTATAAAATAATACCAAGGCAGAGAAAATATAATTATTATTAATTAAAATCAAACAGTAACAACAAAAGGAAGAGAAAATAGAAAGAACAAAAACAAAAAAAGTAGCAGTTGAAGAAACTTACACTTTGACTAATAGAACCATTGAAACTGAACCCAGCTTTGGAGGATTCAAACACCAACCCAAGTTGAAAATATTGTCCCTGCTGGTGTTGCCGAACTGCAACCACACTGTCCTCAGCATAGGTTTTATTAGGAACACCATAATGTTGTTGCTGATGCTGATTCTGCTGACCATGATGATCAGTGGCAGCGTTGAACTGGTTGTTGTCACCACAAGAATTACAATCAACAAGATCGCCCAAGTACTCATCAAACTCTCCATCAAACAAGAATCCATTACTTTGCTGATTGTTATTGCTAGTCTACCAAATTATTGACTGTTCAGGTTACACCAATATGTCTCAACTGATAAAGCACAAAGAGAAAATAGGATAGGAAGCATTGCTTACTGCTACTAAAGCATCTAGTCCATCACTGATAAAGCACAAAGAGAGAATAGGATAGGAAGCATTGCTTACTGCTACTAAAGCATCTAGTCCATCACTGTAGGTTTAATATTATCCTCATCAACTGGAGTAATAGAAACAAAATAATGAAAATGCATTGAAATAGGTGAATATTAGTACAAATTAATTGAGAATGATAGACAAGGAAGTTAGACATGCATGAAACACATAAGTGAATGAACTTACTTTCAGTTTAATATTTCTCAATTTTCAAATTTTGATCCTATATATGCAGAAAAAGATAATTCAGAGGGACAAGGTAGCAGGACCAAAAGTATAAAGCCAAATTCAGAGGACAAGGTAGATTATACTTTTTTGAATAATACAATAGATTTATAAGTCATAGAGTTAGGCACATGCTTGATAAAAAATAATGGATGACCAATGTAACAAATTAAATACTTTATGTCATACCAAAGAAATGACAATTACAAGTTATAGAGAAATGGAAAAAGTCTTGAGTAATAATATATACCTAGCTAGGAAAAGATAGAAAATAATCCTAATAAATACGAAATTATTAATATATCACACACAGACACTGCAATCCTTGATTGGGATTATGTAGACAAACTTGTAGAACAAAATTAGAATACTTGTGCTTTTAACAAGGTTCTCACCTGAATCTCCTATGATGGAGCCAAGGAATGAAATATATATAGAACCAAAGCCCTAAAATAGAAAGGAAAAGTGGGTTAATGAGAATTGGCAGGGTTAATGAGAGAATGATGTAACTAATGCATACAATAACTTAGGAATTAAAAAGTGACTTTTCTTGGTGAACCATAATACTGATAAAGTCATCAAGATTATATGATGGCTAATTCAGAATCTGTTAAACACTGTTACTATAAGTCTATAACTTGATCAGGTCCTTCATTTGCTCTAACTAAAGACATATTCTCTTATGCATGAAATTTAGAAGCTGCTGCAATAGTAATAATAAAGTGTGCACTCTACACCCATCAATTAGAAACTAGTTCAGTTGATTAAGAAGCAAACCAATCCAATGAAAATCAAAATCTAACTATTTAATACCTGTCTAATCAAATTAATATTGATTTTAATTGATTAAAGGGCTTCCAAAAGCAAATTAGTCGTTTAGAACAGAAAAACAAAAAATCTAACCACACAACTAAAATAATGGATTCAAACTCAGATTACCAACAACACCGAAGTCAAACCTCAAACTCTTAACACTTGTCTTCATTCAAACTGTGAATCAAATGAAAGTAATATTACTAAATAGAAGTATAAACCAGAATCATAGGAAACTCAAAATCATACTCAGACTCTAAACATCACATAGACAAAGACTAAAGAGATCGGAAACAAAATTGAAGCACAAACTTGAGATCTAAAATAGAAGTGCTAAAGTGTATACCTCTTTAATGAATCAAAGGCTTAATGGAAGTCGTGGTTACCATGGTACAAGAAATGAGAATCATGAACCGATTCGACGGTGAGATGGTGTGGTATCTCGACAGTGAGATGGGGTGGTAGACAGCTTCAAGTTGATCGGAGCCAGGCGGCATGGCGGTAATAGTCACCAGGACTTTGCGATGGGTTGATTGAAGGCTAGGATTCGTGGTGGTTTAGGGTTTAGATCGAAGGGGAGGTGAGAGAGTTAGAGGACAACGACGAAGGGAATGACGGTGGGAAAGAAGAAGCCACCATCGCCGCGACTACTGCTAAATCCTGAACAAAGAGACCACAGCGAAGAAACGCGATTCTAAGCGAAGAACCCCAATGGAGAAGAAACGCGATTTGGGGAGAATGTCTTGTTGGGCGAAGAACCCCAAGCACAGTGAGAGTTGGGCGGTACGGCGTGGCATGGTGATGGTGGCGGCGTGGTACTGAAGAGAGAAGAAGAAGAAGAAGGGCTAGGACACGATGCACACGAAGAATAAAGGAAGAATGATTTTGGATTTAATTTATCTATTTTTCAGACCAGTTGTGAAAATGAACCACTCTAGTATGAACCAATGCCAACTTTCAGATCGGTTCTGCATCAGAACCAGTCTCAATTAATATTTTTTCAGACTGGTCATTTAAAAGAACCAGTCTTATTTAAACTAATTCAAACTTCCAGACCGGTTCCGTGCGGAATCGGTCTTAATGAAATGGTCTGAAAAATATATTTTGTACTAGTGATGGATAATTAGTAAAGGAGGGTAGCCAAAGCTTGCATTGACATGACTTAAAGTTATCTATAGTGTATATGCCAAAAGGAAGGTCCAACATCAAAAGGAAGGTCCTAAACAAATGAAAAGATGCATGACCTAACACATGGTTACATGGGTCTTGACTTTACTCAAGAATAGAACTCAAGCTAACTAGGAAATAATGAAAATTCCTATCTAAAACATGGTTGCACAAATGAAACATGCACATCATTCACCAGGGCCATAGGGTAATGCATATGATCAAGTTTATCTTCATCATGATGCAACGCTAGTGCAACCCCTAATCTATCATTTACGCATAGACAATTATATAGACAATCACAAATCTTTGTGCCCCCTTGAATTGGCCACAAGTTCTCAAGCTTCCCCTTAGAAAATTTCAAAGCTTCTTACTCCATATTTGGGGTCTTGGTGAGTGAACCATTGGCACTTCTTCCTTGGCAACCTGAAAATCTAAGCAAACATCACTATGCACAAGATTAATGTTAGAAAGTTTAGAATCAAAGCAAAGTTCTCCTCTCTTGTTTTCACTCAAAGTGTTTGCACTCATGGTGTTTTCCTCAAGCTCACTTTGGTTTTCATTCTTTCTCACAAGTGTTTCACTCTCAAGCATCTTATCCTCAAGTGTTTCACTCATGCTTTCTTTCACTCTCACAAATGTTTCACTCTTAAGCAATTCACTCTCAAGTGTCTCTTTTATGTTTTCTAGCTCTCTTTTCTCTCTAAGTTTGCATTGATCCTCACATACTTGACTTGGTGACATTGGAATAAGGGTTATCCATTTCAAATTATGCAAGATCTTGTACTTGTTGTTACAACCATTATGAATAGCCCACTTATCAAATTGTCATGGCCTTCCAAGTAGGACGTGTGTTGCCTCTATTGGAACTATGTCACAAAACACCTTGTCTTGATACTTTCCAATTGCAAAATCAATTGTTACTTGTTCTTTGACTTCAAACCCATCATCCTTTCCAATCCAATGCAAAGTGTATGGCCTAGGATGTGGTGTTGTCCCCAATCCTAGTTTTGAAACCATCCTTGAATTCACTAAGTTTGTGCTACTCCCTCCATCAATGATGAGAGAACACACATGGCCTTGGATTAAACATCTTGTTTGGAAAATATTTTCTCTTTGGCTTCCTTCTGCTTTTATGGATTGGTCTTCCAAAACTTTTCTCACCAAAAGCATTTCACTAGATTGTGTCATGTTTTCATTTTCACTTGATGTTTCACTCTTTGAGGCCGTGAAAATCATAGAACCATTGAAGCCTTCCATTGAACCTGTGAAAAAGAAATATAACAAGAACAAAGTATATGTCCTCACCACACTCTAATTCTCACAGTGTTTACACTCAACACTCAAGTGTATCACTCAATTTAGGATTTTTCTGTCTTTTACCACTCATATTCTCCCTACAGTTCTTGAAAGAACCAAAAGAATGCAAATCAAGAATGCTTTACCATTGAATTCAACAACCAAAGACTCAATGACTCAAAAACTCTAAGACTCAAAGTGTGTTTAAAGACTTAACAACTTATGACCAATCAACAATGATTAGATTCAGCCACAATTCACAAACACACTATAACAACTCAAGACAAAAAACAAATTACTCAACAAAGTGTATAAAACTCAAACATTTCTTGACCAAGAACAACATAACCTATTTGGCCAAGAGAAAGAATTCAACACACTATTGTTATAACAACTAAAGATTTAAATAAATGGCTCAAAGGACATGTAAAAGACTCAAACTATTCTTGACCAAAATTCAAGAGTTTAATTCGGCCAAGAGACAAACACAACACTAAGAAATGCAACAATTCAAAACTCAAATTCTGAGACAAAGGATACACTATGTGTGCACTATGACAACAAAGCATCACAAATCCTTCAATTCAAAGCCATGGCGCCTTGTTGTTGTTTGGTATTCATCCTTATCTATATTTTTTTCACTTTTGATTTCTAGACAATTTTTGCACTAGCACAACCCTTACAATTATAGAGAATCAACTATCTAAAACAAGAACTCAGAATTGAAAATTTGATGCAAACTACCCACACAAGGCTGCCACGGTTTTGGGGTTCAATTCCAAGCACAAGATGTTGTTAATTCTCACAAAATCGAGAGGAAAGTGTCTAATGAATTTTCTAAACATAATCCCCATAACAATTTAGCCACAAAGGTTTATAAACTCAACCTATGATTCTCAATTGGGCATGTAAACTATTCGGCCAAAACAATTGTTCTTTTTCTATAATCACTTTTTTTTCTTGCCCTTTGGCTCTTATAGGCTTAAATTATGCAATACCAAATCAACAAACTCTAATAGCACAAATTAGAATCAATGGCTAATGAAAAGATAAGAAGAACATGTGTACCTTTGAGGAACAGAGTCTCAACCGAGGGCTGAGCTCTGATACCAACTAATGACAACCTCCCAAGGGTCCGGTTGTGCTTTCCTTGATCGTCCTAGGACTTGTTCCTCAATTCTAGGCTGTGGCCTCTCAATGGGTTTGCATCAATGCACACAACTCCTAGAAGACTCTAAACAAACCAAAAGAAAGAAAAGTGCTTGACACTCAAGAAGAACAAACAAAGAAGACTCACTATTCTAATGACTCTTTTTGGTATTTTGATGTCTATGAACACAAGAGTGTTCTTGGACTCTAAATAGAAGATAACAAGAACTAAAATGGATAGGAGGCGCCACAATCCAAGGATTGGTAAGCCTAAGGAATACTCCCAAGAGATGCAACTTGTAACATCCTCAGTTTTATTTCCATGTTTAGAATAGTTAGAAATTAGGAGTTGGAATCACGTAGGCTTAGAATGAATAGTTTTGCCTTAGAATCATGGGAATCAAGTAAATAAAGACCACAAGCCTAGGAGATTGGAGCTATAGGATCTATAGCTTAAAACCTAAAACCCACCGTTGGATGTGAATTTTAAATCATTAGGGAGCTTATCTCCAAGTTTGAGTAAGATCCAACGGTTAACGAAAAAGTTATGGCTGTTCGAATGCGAAAAATGCTATTAGTTTTAGCAGTGGATATAGATATGCAGCTTTGCACATCGATGTTGGATATCGATATCCATAGGTGGATATCGATATCCACGACCCTGCAGCATCAATTCTTAAGTCGGTTGGCAGGGTTTATTTATGCAAAACTCATCCCTCATTCACGACCCAGTTTAGCAAACTTAGGGTTCTTGGTTCTCCTCTTCATAATCATCTTTTCCCTTCATCAAATCATCTTTTCCCTTCATCAAATCAAGCATCCATCTTGTTTTAGGCGTCATCATCATCATCACCATCAACTTCCTATTCTCCAAGACCAAGGTTCTTCTTTTCTCTCCTCACTTTCCACTCCACCACTTTGAGGTAAGAGAGGAGATATACTCCTAATTAGAGGAGGGACCTAATTATAGTAATAAGTTCATGATTTTGTACATGTTTTTGATTGTGATTGGATTGTTGGCTTATTGGTGTGAAATCCCTAGGTTTTAGATTGTGAATGGAAAGTGAAACTTGTTAATTGACTTGTGGCTATTTGTTAATTAATTTAATGCTTGTTTCCTGATGTGATATGATGATTGTTCGTTAAATGAGAAGTTTAGAATGATATGGAATTATAGTATTGGAAACCCTAAAGGTACCACTCGTAATTTTTTAAAATAATTACGTGATAAAGGTTGGACTAATTAAGCAAGCTAAAAGAATTAGAAACACGTAAATATTGAAGTGAGGAAGGACGTTAGGAATTGGAAAAGATTCGTGAACATTTTATGGACCGACGGGTACTATAGAATGGACGGACGAGAGTGACATAGTGGCTCAATTGTGTTACTAACACAATTGTGGGAAATTATCATAGAGGACTTCGATCTACTAGAGGACCTAACACAATATGAGGTATTCTACAAAGGGATACGAGTATTGGATAAGTCGGGGATTGGTCCTACGCGAACTATGATAATTCTATCCGTCACTTATGCACATCTAGACTAGTCGAGGGTGGTTTCCGCTATAGCCAATTTGGGTAAAACGGCCCAAATTGTACGATGTACACTGGACGGGATAGCTTCCCACAGTGTTCTGGGGAAATCCACCCGACATCGTATTGAGCGAGCATCGGTTGGGGAACACCTACTCCTAGTTGATCTTTTCCAATAGTGTGGAGGGCGATGTGATGATATATGGAAAACCAATGGGATATGGTTCTATTATGGAATAGATATATGGAAATTAAACATGGAGATGAACAACAATGGCATATGGCTTAATCATGGGGTGTTGCATTATTATGTGTGTGTTTGTTTATCATGTATATTATTGTCTTTATGTGTTTCCTTTGATTTTGAGCTATATCTCACTCTCTGTGTTGACCATTTTAGGTAATGAGGAGGGAGATGCTTCTGCTTTCCCCGAGACCGAGGATGGGTACATTTCCCCCAAGGAAGTGTAACCCTTTACCATTCTACTGCCCGCTTATGCTCTTTTATCATGCCACTTAGTACTGTCTTGTATAATGGACTTTTAATGTAACTTTAGGGATATCACCACCTATGGACCTTTGTTGGAAAACCTTCATGCATATTCTTTTGAAATGGTGATATTCCTCCTTTTTGGTGTGTAAAACTTAACTTTAGGCCGGTTATGGCCTTGACTTGTGACTTGTACATATATAGTTGATGTGAATGAATGCATATGCATACTTTTGAAATTTCTGGCTGACAGGTGACAGGTCTTCTTTAAAGAGAAAGTTACAATTTTAAGGCAAACCCTATCAAAATTTTTCTTAATATTTTTATAAAATAATAATATATAATCATTGCCATCTAGGTGTTACACAACTCACTCTTGATACTACTCTTGTGATTCAATCACTGAATCAAGGGAGAAACACTCTCCAAAAGTGGCACAAAGCCATAGCTTTCACTCTAAACTCTTTCATATATTTCATTCATGAAATGGGAGGCCTTTTATAGGCTATAGATGAAGGAGGGGACGTGCAAGCATCACCCTTTCACATACTCATCCTTATCTCAAGTTAAATGCAACATAATGGTAAGATAATGCTACATTATTACAAACTAATGACCATAATGATAAGTGTAACTCCTTTGAAGACATTCCAAGAGTCTTCCTCTTCATTCCTTCTTCATTTGGACGTGGATGAGGTTGGGCTAAGCCTTGGCTGAGTTGGCTCCATGATAAGGCAAGTAACTCCTTCACAAAGTGGCATTTATGCTTCATTAATGATGAAATATTCCTTTTCTTCATCCCTTTCCTTTGGTCCACGAATTCATCTCTTGAAATGGAAGAGAAATAGGATATTTTGATGATGATGTTGATGGGAGTTCATGATGGTGATTATTGGAGCCTTTATGCTTCATAAATCAAGTGTTAGTGGCCTTAAACGAGCTTAGTGGTCGTTAATGCTTCTTTAGTGCTTAATCACTTTGTAACCATCTCTTTAAGTTTGATTTCCACTTGATCTTTTTGCTTTCCACCTTCCCAATTTCATGCACCTTCCCACACTTTCTTTTTCATTTATCACAGGTTGATTCACTTGAGTGAGATGAGTGATACACTTGTGAACATGAGTGATACACAAAGTGTGAGTGAAACACATGAACAAAAAGAGACAGATACATTTGAGAGCATGAGTGATATAAAAGGGTATGAGCAAAGTGAGAGAAACAGTTGAGGAAGGACTACTCTTGTCTCAAGAGGATCCTAATGAAAACTCAAACTTTGGTTATACTAATGCTGTTAATGTGAAATCTTTTTCTCGTTTTGAAGATCCTTTTTAGGAACCAAATGAGAAGATGGAGAAGGAGCCTCTTGAACCTCAAAGAAAGTTTAGAAGGCCTGTTGCATTAGTGCCTAGTGCCCCTTTGCTTATAAGACCTGCTATCTTTGAAGATGTTTTTGAGAAACCTCCACAAAATAGTTTTTGTAAATTGGTAACCTCTTCTCTTCCTTCTAAAGTGATCATTGGAAGATGTTTAAATAATGAAGATGACAATAAATTATGGGAAAAGGCAAATAAAGTTCAAAATGTAATAGCCTTGTCTGAACATCACACACACACTGGATGAGCTTTGTAATAGCATGAATGACTTAAGGTTTAGTGATACATTCTTGAGATGTGAGATCTCAAACTTGACTCCTTGTTCAAATACACAATGTTCTCTAGGAATGTCTTTGTATGAATTAGAATGGGAAATATTTCAAGGGCAAAGAGTGAAGGCAAGCTTCAACTGTGAAGGAAATTTTGTAAACCTTGAGTTTGACTCAAGTGTTATAATTTTGAAGATTCCTAAGCATGAATTTGAGCTAGGAGTTTCACAAATTCCAATCTAGTTTGAAGGGCTTAGTTATGACAATGCCATTATGAAATTGTGTGATGAAACCCTTGATGCATATGGAATTATTCTGCTCCTACATGAAGTTGCATATGACTTGTCTTTGAGTTGATAATCTTCTTCAGCAATGAAAACTTCAATGATGGATATAATCTGTTTCCATTTGATCCTGGAATTTGGAGTGGGCAACTGAAGAAGAAGGTGTCAAGTGTGACTTGCCTTTCAGGTGATCAAGCTTTGGATTTGAGGACAAATCCTTTCCAAGACGGGGGGAATGATGGATTCCACCAAAGAGGCACCATGACCAACAACAAGCCTAGAAATTCAAAGAAGTGTTTCAAAGGATTTCATGGAGGCAATCACCCAAAAGAAGAGTTTTTAGGACACCTCATCAATAAGGTACCTTGGGAAGGACACAAACCCTTGTTAAGGGCACTCATTCTTATAAAACAAGGTCAATAAATGTGGAGGCAAGTGGAACACGCATTTAAAAGAATAAAGAAGCCATCATGAGTTGTAATGAAGTCTTGAAGGTTACAAAGTTCAAGGGATGCATTTAATGAGCTTAGTGCTCTTGAATTTAATGCAACATTCATTCATCATTAGTTTTATTAAATGAGAGGTTATGGTTTGATTAATGAAGCATAATGATGAGGGAGGTTACACATGTATCAATGAGGGGTTACACTTTGTAATTATGACTACTTAGATAGAAATGAATGAAGGGAAAGTGGATGGACTTGACCTAGCCTCAATGTCACACCACTCCTTCTTATAAATAGGAGCCTAGGATTTCATTTGTAACTAAGTGAAGTTTGAGTGAATAAGAATGAAACTCGTGATGAGTTTGCCTTTGCCAATTAGAGAGTGATTCTCTTTGATTTAGTGATTGAATCATCAAGTCTTCTCAAAGGTGAGATGCTTTTGTGATGTGCTTTGGCATATCATCTCCTTAGGAGTTGTGTGGTGCCACCCCTATTATATTTACCTTCCTTTCAACATTTTCATAGATTGCATAATCATCAATATCATCAAGGTCGTGGCTTTCATCAAGATCAAGCAACCATTCGGTTTGTTTTCTTTGTTGTTTAAGTTCTTAATTTTCCTTGCATCAATTTTGAATTGTTTAAATGTCTAGGCTAATTTCATCATGTGGATGAATGATTGTCTTAGAATTGTTATCATTTTGTCATTAGGTTGTGTGATTAGCCTTAGAAACAGTGTGTCTTTTGTGAGTCTTTGTGTGTTTAAATCTTGAGTTTCTATTCCTTTCCTAGAAAGATCCCATGGACACGGCTGCCTCTTGGCTGTCGGCTATCAATTGGTACTCAAAGCAAGGTCTAGGGAGGATTTAGATGTTGCAGCACTTCCTTTCCATTCGATTTTGTTGCATCATTTTTTTTCATTTTGATTTCAATTCGGTTGTGTGTTTCTTTGTCTTTTGTTTTGCTATCTTGTTTTTGATCCAACCTTTTCCAATTCGGGTTTGTTATGATCTCTTGATCCCAAGATTTAGCAATTTGTTCTAGGTTGTTTTGTGAGTTTCCCTTGCTGCCTAGGTTTGTTAGATTTGCTTTCTTGTCTCTGAGTAATCATTATAGTCTTGTGTTGTTTTGAGTCTAAAACCGTGACCTTTTGATCTTGAAGTGGTTCTCAATTGAGTCTCCCATTTCTTTGTCTTGTGTTATGGTTGCCTTTGGTTTGTCTTAGTCTAAACCGTGGCTGTCTTATTTGTTCTTGAGTCTAGTTGCATCACTTTGGTCTTTTCATCTTTTGAGTCAAGGTCTCTTGGTTTCTTCTATCTTGTGTGTTTGATCTCTAAGTTAGAATGTCAAAAGTCATGACAAGAGCAAAAGAAGTCACTTCCACTCCCTCATTTGATGCTACCAATGTGAAACTAATTGAGGATATTACCCAACAGCTATCAAGGGTAATGAGACCACTCTATGATGGGCTTCACAATAAGTTTGATCAACTCTAAGAAAAAAGAGTACATAAGAAGCATGACACTAAGGTCCATACATCAAGAAGGAGAGACAATTATGAAAGACACTTCAACATTTTCATAAGGAGGTTGAGGTTGTTGTGGATCTTTTGTATCCCAGAAATACTCAAGTGAAGTTTGAGTGAATAAGAATGAAACTCGTAATGAGTTTGGCTTTGCCAATGAGAGAGTGATTCTCTTTGATTCAATGATTGAATCATCAAGTCTTCTCAAAGGTGAGATGCTTTTGTGAAGTGCTTTGGCATATCATCTCCTTAGGAGTTGTGTGGCGTCACCCTTATTCTTTTTACCTTCCTTTCAACGTTTTCTAGGCTGATTTCATCTTGTGGATGAATGATTATCTTAAGATTGTTATCATTTTGTCATTAGGTTGTGTGATTAGCCTTAGAAACAGTGTGTCTTTTGTGAGTCATTGTGTGTTTAAGTCTTGAGTTTCTATTCCTTTCCTAGAAAGATCCTAAGAACACGGCTGCCTCTTGGTTGTCGACTATCAAACATGTTAGTCTCAGAGTTAACCCACTTAATCAATAATCAAAAATGGTTTTTGGTGACTGGCATCATGTCATTTTTACTCCCGATGAAGTCTCTATTACCATGGAAGTTGATGCTCGAGAAAGTAAAGGTACATGTAAATGTATCATACTTAATGAACTCGAAGAAGAACTAAGAGTATAAGATTTCGAGCACCATTAGATTATCTACGCAGACAACTAAAATGTTGCAAATAGAATAATTTTTAAAATTAATTGATTATTTAATGATCTCATGATTTAATTTTTTTTTACAAAATCAATTCATCGATGATAAAAAAAAACAATATGAAAAATTCATCAAGAAACTTAAATAATTATACTTTAGTTTATTAAATATTTATGCCATCTATATTTTATTGCTATTAAATATTTACGACGTCAAGCTAAGCTCTTTAGAAAATAATATTTTCTAAAGGCAATCACTAAATTAATTATGTGGTGATATATTTGACGAAACCTGTCATGGAAAATTTATTAGAAATATTACTAAGTTTTTTCGTTAACACAACAATATGAAGAGGGACATTGATAAAAGGATAAAGAGTTTTATCATAGAAAAAAGTGAAAAAATGTGGACTGCAATACATTAATTAAAAAAATTGCACATGATGAAATATTTACTTAATTCTCACATGTATTTAAATTTGATTTAGTTTATTGTGTTGCAAAATTAAATATGGAAAATAAGTATTTATCAAAATATTCTTAAACTAAATAAATCTTACTAACTATAACATTTTTTTGCACATATATGGGGAAAAATCGGCACGACACATGTGATTGATGATTAGTAACACCGTGAAGTCCAACATTGTCAATGTCTTCAAGGTGTATATGACAAATACTTAGTTTTAGATTCCAAACCCCCTAAGGTATCTCCAAGCCCCAATTTTAATATGAAAATTACGTAATTGCCCTAATTAAAAAAAATTAGATGAGAAACCCCTAAAAATATCCATCAACCCCATCTTCTAAAACCCTTTCATCTCCATTTTCTTCTTCTATGCAAATCTTTTCTCCCCCAATTTCCTTCTTTGTTGTAGCTTTTGGCCAAAATTACATGACAACCATGAAGATGCATGATAGGACAAGTAGAACCCATCCTCCCCGAGGCACTTTAATGATCACTGCTGATAGGTACACACCTTCAATTGTCCAAAAGAATAAAAGAAACATAGTGCCTAGCACGATACTTTTTCTCCAGACAAAGATTATGACAAGTGTCATAAAGAAATGTAGTCACAAACATAACAATTGTACAAGCCAGTCCTGATAAACAAAGATTCCAAAAAAAAACTCCAATTAGATAAATAAATAGGTGCAAGTTTGGATGATACGTGTTATTGAAAGTTAGAAACTATTTGACATTATAAAAATTATCGTAAGCATTTCCAATTAATGTGGTATCTTTAAACCCAAGTGTAATAGCTATAGTAAGGACCATAAGGGTCCAATTTTTTTCCGGGATGTAAATTTGCCCATGTATGTCTTTTGAGGTATGCACTACTTTGACATGTCGAAAGCAACCAAGCGCGTGACACTGCTTGATGATGGAAATTCTGGCCAAAAGCTACAACAAAAAAGGGAATTAGGAGAAGAAAGATTTGCAGAGAAGAAAAAAAGGGAGATGAAAGGGTTTTGGAAAATGAGGTTGATAGATATTTTTAGGGGTTTATAATCTAAATTTTTTTAATTAGGGCAATTAGGTAATTTTCATATTAAAATTGGGGTTTGAGGATACTTTATTGAGTTTGGAATATAAAACTCAAAAATACTACACCAGTATAACCAAAACCCATTTTAATGATCTTTTCAACTGGGTGCAGCGTTGGTGAAAACAAAAACATAATGATATATATTCAAATAAGTTCAAACATACCAACAAGGGTGTTGGCATATAGTAGAGGAACACTACGATTGCTAAGGAGAACCAAGGCTCGATTCCAGTGAGAAATCTAGTTGAGAAGGCAAGTCTGACTACGATCAAACGATTAATCTTCTATCTTGATAGGAAGGTGGAAGGATATTCTCAAAAACAAAGAAAATAAATCCATAAATGCTTTTTTTTTTCTCTTCAAAAATTGTAAGTTCAATTATTTTGGCAAATTTTATGTGCACCCAGTTGCTTGCACCTATGCTTTTGAACTTTTTCACCCAAAATTCCAAATGCATATAGAATTCTTGATGATGATATATGAAAAATGAAATGAAATACTAAAAAAGAATCCACCAAAAAACGTCATAAAGGGCCCAAGCCCATAATAAAATGTTCCAAATGATTGGAACTGCTCTCTCTATTCTGTTTTTCACTCTGGCCGCCATCTTCAGCCAGCTACAACTCTTCTCTCTCTTCTCTCTCTCAAAACCCTTCGCATACACAAACCCTTCTTAAACCCTTTTCTCTCTCTCTTTGCCTATGCTTGTTATTCCTATCTAATCCCTAACCATACTTTTTCACCGGCTAATTGCTTCTAGTTCTGGTATTAATGATGCTTCTAGCAAAATCTCATTTTTACTATGTTTTGGAGATAATAGAATATTGGAAATGTCGAAATTTTTAAACTTTTGTTTGTATTTGATGTTTTTTCTTGTGGGTTTTGTGAATATTGTTGGTAGAGTCATTAGTTCTCCCTTCTCTGTTTATGTCTTAACTTTGAGTTTTTGTTTGTTCTTTCTTCAATTGTTTTATAGATTATGGCATCAATTAGTTTCATCTATCACTATGTCTTTTTCTGTATGCAATTTTGAGACTTGTTCAGTGTTTGTGTGTGTGTGTATATATATATATATACACTTGTGTGTGTATTTATACATATATACATATATGTGTGTGATGGTTTTATTGGGTGGGGAAAGTGCTGATTTTGAGAGATGGGTTGTGATTGTTTACATGTTCTGACATGTGAAGAGTACCTTATGCTGTGTGTTATATGTTATTGGTTATTGGTAACACTGACATGGTTATTTTGGAAGGTGAAAATGGCTGGAAAATCCAACAAGGGGAGGAACAGAAAAGGGTCCCATAATGCTTCCGCAGCTTCCAGTTCATCGGAACCACCAGTCAAATCTGATGTTCCTGTGAAGGATAATGCTGAAAGCACATCAGAATCGGCAATAGCTGATCCAACTGAAGCTCCAGCTGCTGCTGATTCAACTAGTGCCAATCTTGAGGTGAAGGAGCATGAAGCAGGAGGAAGTGAGGGGAGCCAACCAAAGCAAGGTGAGCCTGATAAGGGTTGAGATTAGAGACATTTTTTTGATTTGGTTCCCATTGAAAGGCTGCTAACGTATTAGCAGTGGCATATGTAGTAAGGTAGTCAAAGCAGAAAGGTGCCAAAATGAATATAGACAAATATTTAATTGTTTCCCATTGATTTTCTATTTAAAATTAACTAAAGTGTAACGTTCACGGTAAAATTTAAAGTTATAATGTTCTATTTACATAACCTTAAGCTGCTTGCTGATAAGGGACAGCCGAAGGCTAACAAGTAGTTTTTCTAATAGCATTTTGGCTATTTTATCCCTCCTTAGCATGCAAGTCAGTTTAAAGGCTGGAACTTCAGAGTTATCATTTTACTATTATTGATAATTGATTATTTATAAGGAGCTAAAGGCTTTCCTTGCCTGGCTTGAAGCAGCAAGGGGCCTCCAAGACGCCAAGAGGTGATGAGTACTTGTTGTGCCACACCTTATCTCGTTAGTCTCATTTTGGGTTCTTTTAATCACACTTGATAGTAATGACTCATGAGTAACAGATCTACTGCTTAATGCCATTTTTATCTTTGTTTTTTGGTACAATTCTTCGTATCTGTTTTTCTGTTTAATGTTTTAAAGTTTGTCTACTTGAAAAATTTATTGTCCTGCATTAAGTGTATTTGTGCGTTTATTGGTAAGTCCAATGTTACATGGTTCGCGTACAAGCTACGCGGTACCCTACTTTTATAGGGACGTGGAACGGTGGGGGTATACTTCTTATCGCCTTTTTGGAACGAAATTCGTTTAATAGCGGATCGCTATATATTTACACCCAAAACTACACTTACAAGTAAAATTAAATTATGTTTATGGAGATAAGTGATAAATATTGGGAATATGAAATGAATGAGAGGAATAAGGGAATATTATTGTGAAATTATGATAGTAATGATTAGGATTGTGATTTTCTATTTTGGAAAAGATAAAAAGGATTGTGCAGTTCATCAAAGAAATTAAAAATGATTCTTATTTTGTGACTTATTTTTTGAAAGAGATTCTGTTCCTTATTAAAAGAAAGGAAAGAAATGATTTAAAAAAAGTGGGGGGGGGGGGGGGGGATAAAAAGATTATTAAAATTAGGTTTAGCAATTTAGGGTACAAGAGGAAAGGCACAAAACGTAGGAGCCTCCTTACAAAACACAAAACGCAGTCTGACAGTCTCCCTCCCTCTCCTACACAATCTCTCACCCTTGCCATCCTCAAAGACCATGATTCACGCCTTTCTCTCTATTCCATTGTCTCTCACGCTATCAAGCCTGTCAAGACTCAAGTATCAACAATGGCAGCCCTCTTTCGCAACTCTCTGTAAATCTCTGTAACTCACTCCTTCTATTAGCTATATAATTAGGAACGCTGATTATGGCGTTTTGGGTCGCAAATGACCCACGATTTGGATCGCACGTTCCAAACCATGGGTCGCAGGGGGTATGAACGAACCAGGTAACCCCGGGTAAGTCCCTAATTTGCTACCGACGTCCAAAGCAGTTGTGGCCCAGTGCACGAGGCCCCACCTGGTGGAGTTTGGGGCAGCATTAAGCAGGATTTTTTTCCAGCGTGTGGCCTCCAGGTCACAAAGACGTTCAAAATCAAACGCCTGTTGGGTTTTTTTGGTAAACTTGGTATGATTGTATAAGTGGTCAAGAGCCACTCCCGAATGTTTGTATTGGAGTACTGTGATAGTGGGCTATATAACTGAATGAAATAGTAACTAAAGCGGCCTTTGTTCTATATAGGGAGCCATGTTTCGGATTTTAACCTCACTAAAATCCACTTGATCTCAACTGAGTGCTCTGATTAGGGACTTTATGAAACTAATATTGGGAGTAGAAATTACTTTGACTGAGATTGCATGCCTCACTGTCTGCTTGCTAGTCTTGCTTCTGTTTGTTTTCTTCTATCTCTGTTCTTGCTGATGGGTCACTGAGTCATTTTCGTTAACTTGATCACTAATATCTGCACCCAACTTAATTATGCAGGTGATCTTCACCTTTACCCTGTTCCTGTCAAAACACACACTGGGGAGAAACTTGAGCTTCAGGTTAGTCAATTTCATCTTGAAGCTAGCGTTTGTTTTGTTACTATTTTTTACAGAGCAACTGGGGAATGTAGAGGCTCTTAGATAATTTTGTCAGAGATCTGATTATTTCAGTGCATTCATAGACATAATTTTTTTATTCTGCATTTATAACATCTAAGCTCTGTATCATATCAATTTTACATCTGCATGGCATCATATTATTTTGGTTACCTATAAATCATAAAAGGTAGATTCTAATTTGTTTTATTGATTCACAGTTGAATCCAGGAGACTCTGTTATGGATATAAGACAGTTCCTTCTTGATGCTCCAGAGACATGTTTTGTTACATGCTATGGCTTGTTGTTGCACACAAAGGATGGATCCACGCATCACCTGGAAGATTATAATGAGATTTCGGAGGTAGCTGATATAACTACTGGGGGTTGCTCCTTGGAAATGGTTCCTGGTATATTACTGAGCTTTTGCTTCTGTTCAGTAAGATATTTTGACATTAGTAGATTATAATATGAAAAATTTCTTCGCAGCATTGTATGATGATAGATCAATAAGGGCACATGTTCACCGTACAAGAGAGTTGCTTTCCCTTTCTAACCTCCATGCTTCATTATCAACGTCACTTGCCCTACATAATGAGACAGCACAAAATAAAGCTGCAAATTCAGGAGGTACAGATAGTTCTCTTTTCCATTATTGGATTATGCTATAATAACTTGATGTTTTGTAATGTCTATTCACTAGTCTGCTTTGTCTGAAATATTTGGCGTAGCTATCTCTCCCTTCATTGGATTTTGCAATATTAATTTGTTGCTTTATACTATTTAGTTACTTGTCTGCTTCTGCATTTCCTCAAATTTCAGATACCTTGAAACCTGAGGTTCCTGAGCTTGATGGACTTGGTTATATGGAGGATGTCTCTGGTTCATTGGGTAATTTGCTATCGTCCCCATTGAAGGATATCAAATGTGTAGAGAGCATAGTGTTTTCATCCTTCAATCCTCCTCCGAGCCATAGAAGGTAACTGGAGAAACAGCCTCTTCGGTTAATATTGTTTCACAATGTTGTATAATGTATGCACATTTAACAAGGCTGTTCTGTGGCGTGCAGGCTTGTTGGAGATCTGATTTATTTAGATGTGATAACTCTTGAAGGCAATAAATTTTGCATTACGGGGAGTACAAAAGTGTTTTTTGTCAACTCAAGCTCTGCGAATATTCTTGACTCAACGCCAAGTAAAGCTACTTTTGAAGCGACAACTCTTGTTGTTCTCTTGCAAAAGATTAGCCCCAAGTTTAAAAAAGGTAGTAATGTGTACTGAAGTGCTTAATTTTTAAGACTTAAATTTTAATTTTTTTTTTTGCTTTTACACCAAAACTTATTTCCCTTTTTCCAATCCTGAAGCTTTCCGTGAAATATTGGAGAGTAGAGCTGCTGCTCATCCTTTTGAAAATGTGCAGTCTTTGTTGCCGCCTAATTCATGGCTGGGGATGTACCCTGCTCCTGGTGAGCTCAGCATCTGGCTATTTATTTCATTAGTATTAGTATTATTATCTTTTCAATTCTTTATGTTATAATATCTGCTCCCGGACTTGGATTATAGTGGTGGTTTTCCTTTAGTTGTCAGTGATATATATATTTACCCTATTTTTTTATGGGAGAGTAAATTGTTTATTTGAAATCTTTCTTTTGTCACAACTAAATTTGGTTTAGTTGGCTGGTTAGTTTTCATACATTCTTGTTATCACTTATCATTTACTTTATCAGAAGTGGGCAAGTTCTTCAGTCCATTGTTGCATGTGATATAATAAGATGAAGACAAGGGATACATGCTCACGATAAATATGTAATGGCGGATGCTATTGGCAGCTTCTATTATTATTTCTAAATGTTGTTCCAATTACACTTTGTGAGAAAGATGTAGTCATTTTTTTTAGAGGTGATCCAATGCAGCCTCTTTATGGTTCGATAACATGATAAATGGTTGGTAACGACATAAATGTTGGCAATGGTTCAGTTGTTAACACAGAATAACAAATTGAATCAATTTTTGAATCCTTTATTTATCCTAGTAGCTTTTGCAAAGGATCTTCCTACAGTGAAACTCGTTATGGATGATGGATTGGAAACTTGATTCAATGTAGATGGAGGTTAATTGGGAAACATAGGTTCCTTTGAGTTAATACTAATTAATGCTACTTGTATCTAATGATATGAAAGTCAACTTGACAATGGGAATGGGACGAATTTTTTGCAAATATGCATTTTTGAATTATGTTTTTTTTCTTCTCCTTATGCGATGGCAGAAGAATTTATATTTTCTGTTCATATGTACGTGTGTGAATATATCAGTATAATTGATTGTCCTCTTGTATCACTGAGGGTATGAATTAGTTTAGTTGTATATGAAGACCTCAGGGTGGCTTGATATGTTTTGCAATGTGGTTTTCTTTGTTGGCAGACCACAGACGTGATGCATCCAGGGCTGAGAATGCCTTGACACTTTTATATGGCAGTGAGCCAATTGGCATGCAAAGAGACTGGAATGAGGAGTTGCAATCTTGTCGTGAATTTCCTCATACAAATCCACAGGAGAGGTACCTTTATTTCCTCTCTTTCATTTCTAGAAATTGTATGTTGGTAATGATTTAATATCATTTATTATCTCTGCTTCTTTGGTGATTTGTCCATCACTGCAGGATTTTACGGGATAGGGCACTTTACAAAGTGACGTCAGACTTCGTTGATGCTGCCATTAATGGTGCTGTTGGAGTGATCAGTGGCTGCATTCCTCCCATAAACCCGACTGACCCAGAATGCTTTCACATGTTAGTGGGTCCTCAACTGTTTTAAAACTTAAGTAATTTGTTAAATGTATTCTTGATTTTCTCGATATGTTAGTACATTGCTGCATTATTATATTCTATTAATTAAAAAAATGTTGAAATGTATGCTGTAGTTGAAGTTGCCTGTTACATTTTTCTTGTCTGGGGTGGTTAGGGGGAATCAAAGTATTTTCCTTCTTTGCCTGTAAGTTAACCTCTTGAAAAACTGTTCATGACATGTATGTCTCACGTATGGTAAATAAATGGCTTTTTCAGAAAACCGTATGGAATATCTTCTATTACTATTTTCTTTTCTTTATAAATATTCATCAAATTGTCATTGTCGTAGGTCATATGTTTGTTATTAATTTCATTATCTGTGATTTCCTTTTCCCCACATGAGTTTACCTTTACACGGGATGTTTAGGCTCATCGGTGTAATTTTGGTATTAGGTATGTGCACAACAATATATTCTTTAGTTTTGCTGTCGATGCTGACCTTGAGAAGCTGTCAAAGAAACGCTTGGATGCTAATTCCAAAACAGGAGGCACGGGCACTCTGCAAAGTTCTTCGGATAAAGCTTCTAATAATTCACTTCATGGTGATAGTCAGGTTACCAATGGGGTTAAAACTCTTGGTTCTAACGCAGAAGATCTTGTTAATGGCACAGAAGTCACTCAAGATATTTCTCCTGAAGCTGAGCTGGCTGAGAATGAGCAGGCCACATATGCTTCTGCAAACAATGATTTGAAAGGCACCAAGGCTTACCAGGAAGCTGATGTCCCTGGACTTTATAACCTTGCTATGGCTATAATTGACTACAGGGGTCATAGAGTGGTAGCTCAGGTGTGTAGTGAAGCTCAAAAACTTATTGCTAACTTTCTCATTTCTCATGAAGGTTGATTAATTATAAGATTTAAGTTTATAAAAATCAATTTAATATTGTGTGTCTATCTAAGAAGTATGTATATGGATAATTGGTGTTCTACACATGCTGTGTATGTATGAGTTACAGACTTGAGCCAATTGTTAGATTTTCCTTTTCCTTTTTGGAGTTTTTGTTGTCTAAATTTTGAAATGCAACATGATGGATTACAGTTTGTCAAAGCATAATTAGGAGATACTGAAATGTGTCAAAATGGCCAATGAAATAAGCGAAAAGTTAATTTCTTATTTTTCTGAGCTTGAAGGATGAACTTGTATTTTGTATCATTTTCCCTTCGCCTAATTTTTTTGTATAATATTTTCCGTGTTTTCATTAAAGTGCCCCCTGATTTTATCAGTATTAATATCTGTGCACTGTAAATATTTGTATGTCCCAGCATGCTTGCTATTAGTAATTATATAATGATTATGATGTATGAAGCCTATTAAAGTTCAATACAACTTACTCTGTACCTAAATAATAGTTGCTTAATTAAGCCTTAGTGGAGATAATCATACTTAGTGTGTTAGGAGAGATGATGATGATGACGATGATAATAAACAACAGTAAAGTTGACATGAATTGTTAATGTTTTCTTGATTCTCAAGTGACAGATAATTAGAAATAAAAAAATTGCTTTTAAGGGAGAAATAAAATTAGTTTTAGAAAGAGACAAATGAAATGGAATGAGGGAATAAGTAGGTTCTGTTAATGCATGCCTTAAGGGTACTGGTTAAGGAGCTCTTAAAATCCAATTACTATTTACTTAATGAAGTAAATATTAAATGCTTTGAGCTCATGATAAAATAAATTCCTTACTATTTTTTTAATAATTTCTAGTTTGTTTGCTTGACCAATGTCCTATGGGCACTGGCTTGAAATCCCGCATTAAATTGTTTCATTCTTCCACTGAAGATTTGTTATGAATTTTATGCTTCTAGTTTGCTTCATTGTTTGTAGTTCGAAATCCCATGAATTCATGTTCGCAAGTTAAATTGCTATTTTGATATCCATTTAAATCATATATTTCACTGCAGAGTGTCTTACCCGGCATTCTTCAAGGGGACAAGTCAGACTCTCTCTTGTATGGCTCTGTTGACAATGGAAAGAAAATTTGCTGGAATGAAGATTTTCATTCTAAGGTAAGCAAGGAGCTATAGTTTAGTTTAATATACGATGCTTATTGGAGTAGTAAGAAATATACTCTTTCTTATGTGTAATAGGATCGGTTTAGTTAGTCAGTTCTAATTAATTACAGCTGTTAACACCATGTATAATATCTAGATCTCTGTTACATCACTTGCTTTTGATGATAACAGATATAGACAGTTGCAGACTTCTCTCTCTCTATAGTTCCCTGTTTTCATTTCCTTACATTTTGAAGTATTATGCTGAAACTCTGGGTGACTATCATGCTTACTGTGAGTGTCATTAAATGATAAACATATTTGAGGTTATCAGAAAATTAAATCTGTTTTGTATTACAGTATTTGTAAATTTTAACCATGCATTATTGTTGCCTGTTTTGTCTATCAGATAGTTTTTATGTTTTGGTGTCTCTGCTAAGCTTTTCTTATGTTAGGTGTCAGAGGCTGCCAAACGCCTTCATTTGAAAGAACACTCGGTGCTTGATGGGTCTGGAAACGTCTTCAAATTAGCTGCACCAGTGGAATGCAAGGGCATTGTTGGTGGTGATGATCGGTAATTACTCTTGAGTTATTTTGTTATTTTTATGCAGTTTATGGGTATTGTACTGATGTTGATAACCCTCCCTCTGCAGATTAGGTAGTGTTTCCTAGGATAGGTATTTTTCCAAGTTCCAACCACACCAAAGTTTTTGAATTTGCCTGATATATTAGATTCTTTTTAACTCCATTTATGCTTATTTTTATATGTTTTTTGTTTTTGAAGAATGTTATTGAACACTAATGATTGGAAATTAGCAAAGCAAATGTTGTCTGTTACATCGTTCAAGTTTAGTTTATCACAACTTTACATTTGTGTGATCTATTGCCTACTGTTGCATTGCTATGGAATGATGCTCTCTTTTTTTGAAACAAAATCAGGCATTATCTTCTTGATTTGTTGAGGGTAACTCCTCGGGATGCAAACTATACGGGACCTGGTTCTCGATTTTGTATCTTGAGACCGGAGTTAATTACCGCCTTTTGTCAGGTAACTGAAGTATTTGATGTTAGCAGTATTTGAGATTTGCTTTGTATATTCAGTTTCTCACATCTAGCTCTTTGTGCAAATAGGCTCAAGCAGCTGAAACATCAAAATCTAAGGAGAGTGACTCCCAAGGGGCAGACAATGTGGCTACTGATTCTCAAAATGCCACTGAAGCTGATGCTGACAAACCAGTAAGTGTTATAACAATGTCAAATATGCTTTTATTGCGTTCTTGTAAAACAAATTATTTTCTTTACCCCTTCCCGGGATTTTAAAGACAGCCACTATGTATGTTTGGCATGAAAAGTAATTGCTTTTAAGCGTATCTATGTATTATTGTGACTTGTACTAATATCCTCTCCAGCTCTATTCTGAAAAGAAATTACTTGTCTCAACTACATACAGTACCAGAGTCATTTCATTGCTTATGCATGTTTGACTATTTATTGCATGGTGGTCATACACTTTCTTTTCCTAGATTCTGTGGGCCTAAATGGTTAATGGAGACTAAGTTGAGTATTCAATTGATTGGCTGACTTTATTTCTGTCCCAAATGATTACGGCTTGAAGAATAATGTTTGTTATGTTTTGGTTTTTTCCTCCTCAAGTGTTTTTCTTAATAGTATGGTCTCAATACCCATGCATTTGAAGAGCAAAGTTTGTGCATTGTATGCTTGATCGGTTGTCTGGTTGTACTGCAAATAATATTGTTGCTAAGAATATTGTGCTTCCTCTACTTGCAGTATGATTCCATTCAAATGATTTGACTTGCTATTAGTATAATGGGAGTGAGAGTTATGTTATATTCAGGTTATAGTAGTTGGCTTTGCTTTGTAGTGTAATGGTTGACCTAATTATTAGTATAACAACCCTTATATTCTTATAACTTTTCCCCTTACACCTTCATTTACACCTCATCTCTTTCTAACTCTTTCTTCCTTTCACGTCACACCATCAATCACTTCTCTTTCTATCTCTCCTTCCTACACCTCAAAAAGTGGTGTGGGAGTATCATTTTTCTTAGTATAAATACGTGCATTTGGTTATTGTATTTAGTGTAACACATTCTAAAATCAACATTCAGTTTTCTATTGTTAGCTGCAATTCTTTTCCTCTAAATCCTAGAGTTTTAACAGTTTGTTATGGATATTTTGATATTGTACATTTGAACTATGTTTATGTGCTTTCTGGTTCAGGATTTAGCAAATGAAGAGAAAATAGAGGATGTTAAAGAACATGCTTCTGCAGCTGCAGAAGCCTCTGAGCGCTCTGAGGAAATTGTTTTTAATCCTAATGTCTTCACTGAATTCAAACTAGCTGGGAGTCCAGAGGTTTTTAAATCTTATTTTACCATTAACTACCCCTCACTACATATATCCTTCTTCTCTCACTCTCTCCATACATATATCTTATGTATTTTCCCATTTATCTTCATGTGGTGTGTATGTATGTACTTTTTTGTGCAAAAAATTCATGGGTGCACTCTTAGCTTTCATGATGTTCTTATATTGCTGTATTTGATCATATATTTATCAGGAAATAGCAGCTGATGAGGATAATGTTAGAAAAGTTAGTCTATATCTCACTGATGTTGTGCTTCCAAAGTTTATACAAGACCTTTGCACACTTGAAGTTTCGCCCATGGATGGCCAGACATTAACAGAAGCACTCCATGCTCACGGAATTAATGTTCGCTATATTGGCAAAGTAAGAACTGTGTATTCTGGTCAAAATTACTTCAATAATTGCTTTTGAGAGTTAGTCAAGTGAATTAGGTGCTAGTTCATTTGGTGTTTTACTCGTCATTTCCTTCTCTTTTGATAATTTTTTTTGCATCTGACATGTCCTTGTTTCTCTCAAAGGTGGCTACTGGGACTAAACATCTACCTCATCTTTGGGATCTTTGTAGTAATGAGATTGTTGTCAGATCTGCTAAGCATGTTATCAAGGTGAAAAATCATCTCTGCTTGAGCATTTCATTTACCTCTGCTTTTTCCCTGTTGCTTTTAAGTTCAATAAATCAGAAAATACCCTTTCATCTTGTAATTCATGCTGGAACATGAATAGTTTGATGATCCAGCTGAATCAGTTGAGTTTGATTTGACGATTCTATTCAAAGCATTAAATTATTCCCAAAATGAATGTCTTTATGCAACGTAGTCAAAAGCGCATGCCAACACGTTGAAGCGCACAATTTGACGAGTTGCACCATGGAACTCGCGTCAGCGTGACCTAAAAAGTGTAGAGAAGGTGGTGCATTCTGAAGCATCGAAGTTTAGAGACGCTGTGTGTTTTTGCGCTAGGAAGGAGTTTCCGGGTTATGACCCGGTTGTGGCCCACAGCCCCCTTTTGTAGCCTAGAAACATGTAACCCTACTTTTAACCTTATTTTTTTAATTTTTCACTTTTACCCTAATTTTTACCCGCCCAGTAAAAAAACCCTAACTTTTCTCCCTATATATTTTAATCTTTCATTCTCCCACTCCCACTCATTAGAAGCATTCATGATTCTTCTTCCTTAAACCTTTGGTGTCGTCTTCCTTTAATTTCAACATTCTTATTTTTTTCTTCCCTAAAACCTTCGACCAGCCCCTCCTCTTCACTGTAAATTCAATTTTGGTTGAAGCTTCGCTTTGTGTTATGCTTCACCGTTTCTACATCCTAACCCCCTTCCTGTGCTAAGCTTCACTCTACGCTTTAACTACCTTGTTTTTATGGATCATGAATTGTTATTAGTTTTATTATAGCTTATGTATTGTCAAAGGTGGCCTGATTTTTTTTATCGTGAGTGTTTGTGCATATTAAATGGGTTCTTTTGCTTTATTGGTACAAGGTATTACTTTTTTTTTTTTTTTTTGATAAGCAGTACAAGGTATTACTAGTTTGTTTAATGTTGACATGTTGGATCATACTGAGGATAAGCTATATTATAAAATTCGCTTTTCGTTTAATCCACCTGCACCAATAACATGAGTAATATTTTAGATGCTTCTCTCAGGAATTGTTATAATATAAGTTTTATTATTACTTATGGGTTGTCAAAGGTGGCCTGAGTTTTTTATCGTGAGAGTCTGCATATTAAATGGGTTCTTTTGCTTTATTGGTACAAGATATTACTAGTTTGTTTAATGTTTGATATTTTGGATCATACTGAGGATAAGCTATATTATAAAATTCGCTTTTCGTTTAATCCACTTGCACTGATAACATGAGTAATATTTAAGATTTTGCTTCTCTCTAAGGTTTTCTCAATTGTGTACCATTTGCAGGACTTGTTGAGAGACACAGAGGATCATGATCTTGCACCGGCAGTATCTCATTTCTTGAACTGCCTGTTTGGAAATTGCCAATCTCCTGGTGGAAAACCAATTGCTAATACTACACAGTCCAAAACTCCTAAAAAGGCATGTCCAGCATTGTTGACTTTTGAGATAATTGCAACTATTATTTCCTTGTTTGTTGGTTCTTATGTGCCTTGACCTATGTGAACTATCTCTTCTCTCCCCAGGCTGTACTAACCATTTTTTTCCTGACAAATTTTTTAAGATATATAGTTATGAAAAGTTAGTTTATAATCATAGCTGTTTTGTTTATAGGAACATGCAGGGCATCGGTCTCCAGGAAAGCATTCTAAAGGGCAGTCACGGTGGAAAGGCAGGGCATCTTCAAGAAAGAATCAACCGTTGTATATGAACATGAGCTCCGATACTCTTTGGTCAGACATTCAAGAATTTGCAAGTATCAAATACGAGGTGCCTATTGCCAAACCTGAATGTATAGTTTTATTTGGGACAGTGTAATTACCAATGTTATGCTTCCAAGACTAATGTGTTGCTATATATTGTTACATTTTAATATACGAAATTCAAACATCATCCTGTGCCCGTTCTGTGTCTTTCAATGTTTCATCTGTAACTCTGTTGTTGTGAACTTGAACTAATATTTTTTTTTTCGCAGTTTGAGTTGCCAGAAGATGCTAGGTCACATGTGAAGAAAATTTCTGTTATACGTAATTTCTGTCAGAAGGTAAGTATAAGATCATTTCCCATCCTAACCATGTATTTCTTTATGCATGCCATAAATCAGAAAAGGTTGCAATATGTTCCAGCTATCTTTTCCATTTTATCTTGTGAATTAGTATTGATTTTTCTAAATTTATAAACTATAATAATTTTGATCTCTCTTTCTTAACTAGTGTAGTGCAATGATTGTTTGCACATGCTGTCAGCATGTACTTTTTATAATCCATTGTCAGGTTTTGGCAATATTTGTGAATAGTTAAAAAGACCTTGATAGTATCCTCCTCCACCACCACATCTATATTGAATAGTGCCCTCATCAATTTCAATGCTGTTGAACTTGATGTTGAATACAGCATACTTATGCAATGTTTGGTTTGTAGGTTGGTATAACCATTGCAGCTCGTAAATATGATCTCAGTTCTGCAGCACCGTTCCAAACATCAGATGTTATGGATCTCTGTCCAGTGGTCAAGCATTCAGTTCCTTCCTGTTCCGAAGCCAAGGAACTTGTGGAAACTGGAAAACTTCAATTAGCTGAGGTATTTTCCTTGCTTTAAGTTGTTTTTAAGCACAAGGCCTAGAGGTGTGGGGTTTTGGTATTCTGTAGGTCATAGTTTAATAGTTAAAAACTCTGCAGTACCCTTGTTTGGGGAAAAAGAAAAGAATATATTTATATACTGTTTGTATGCTACATTTATTGCTATCTGTAGGATGTAACATTCATTTTTTTATTTTAGGGCTGTGATATAATTTGATGGTGAAGTTGTGGTAACGTAACTTTAACACAATCCGATATTTTGTAACCATTGGTACTGTGCTATCTTATTGAGGCTGTACCTCAGTGACTTAAGTAATTATGCTTGGAATTCTTTTAATGTCTTCATTACTGTAATACTTATAAGTTTGTACTGGATGGTTGGTGCATGTTTATTTTCTTTTTCTGTTTGGTTTTCCTGACAAAATGTGTAAATGTGATTTTTTTGTCTGATACAGGGTATGCTCAGTGAAGCTTACACTTTATTTTCAGAGGCATTCTCAATCCTACAACAGGTATGAAACTATGTATTATTTTATCAAACTTGGAAGTGATTTTTGTGCATATAAAATAAGTTGTGTTGTCATTTATCATAATAACTATAATAGTAGTAATAATAATAATAATTTTTGTTGTTAAATGGGCTGCAGGTCACTGGCCCCATGCATCGGGAGGTTGCTAATTGCTGTCGGTATGCCACTATTTTTATGGTGTTGGCATGATCCTTAAAGCTCTTATGCCTCAATCATAATTTTTTTTTTTTTTTGCTTTTTTTTTTACAAAATTTCTTTTGCTTCAATCATAATTTAATCAGACCCAAAATTCCGTACGGTTCCTTAGACCTTGGCCCACCTTTGATATTTGATGTGGAAATAGTTTCATATGTGCTTTTTAGTTGCTATGTCACATAAGTTGAAACCAATGTGCCCTTTGTTGCAAAGATCAGCTTATAAATTTGTTATTGAATTTAATCAGTATTTGCATGTTCATTTAATCTCAATTTAAACTATTGAATTTCAGATATCTCGCCATGGTATTGTATCATGCTGGAGACATGGCAGGAGCTATTATTCAGCAACATAAGGAGCTAATCATAAATGAACGATGTCTAGGTCTAGATCATCCTGACACTGCTCACAGGTATTCCCTGTCCCATTGGTCTTGGTTCTCTAATCTAGATTCCCCTCACGTTTTTGTATAAATTTATGCCAAAAGCAAAAAAATGTACAATTGCCAAAAAAGTGAAAATTGAGGCAAGTTAGAAAATTTGAGATTGTAGTTCAATGGTGTTGAAGACCTGACTTGATCTGTAACCGGACTGGTCAAACCTTAAAACTGGGAGTTAAAAAAAATGTCAAAATGGGCTTTGAAATTTGAACCTTTTTTTTAACGTAAATTTCATTATTTAATTGGTTCAGCTTATATTTTATGTTTTAGACCAGATGATTTTTTTTTTTTGCTTTTTGTTCTTCCTTTCCCTCTAAAACACGATGCTTTTGGTTCTTTTTTCATTTTATGAGGTGTTGTGTACTTCTATAAGGTGCTGTCCTATTGTATGGTCGATGCAATTTGATCATGTTGGAGGTGGAGATATATTTGATTTCTTTGCCTATGTTTTTACCTGTTCACTTAAAATATCTGTTATATTTACTTTTTATTTTTTAAATATAACATGTCAGTAGAATCTATATGCATCATATACGTACAAAAGCTTAATTCTACTCTGTTTGGACCTCAATGCCTTTATCCTTTCCCCTTGTGAGAGACAATGGCTTGTTTCAAAACATTTGGTAATGTGATAAAATTGTATGCTCTAGAACATTCTGTGACAAGTATTGTTGTTGCAGTTATGGCAATATGGCTCTGTTCTACCATGGACTAAATCAGACAGAACTCGCCCTTCGCCATATGTCCCGTGCGCTGCTCTTACTAAGTTTGTCATCAGGGCCAGATCATCCTGATGTTGCAGCAACTTTTATCAATGTGGCAATGATGTATCAGGATATAGGAAAGATGAACACAGCTCTTCGATATCTGCAAGAAGCTCTGAAGAAGAATGAGAGGCTTCTTGGCGAGGAACATATTCAAACTGCTGTTTGTTATCATGCGCTCGCTATTGCATTTAATTGTATGGGTGCTTTCAAGCTTTCTCACCAGGTATGCATAGTGATAGTGGCAAAGTTAGTTTCTAGTAGTAGCACACCATAGGGGTAGTTGACTGATTCTGGCATTTGGTTTGACAGCATGAGAAGAAAACATATGACATACTTGTCAAACAACTTGGTGAAGATGATTCAAGGACACGAGACTCACAGAACTGGATGAACACATTTAAGATGCGTGAGCTTCAGGTATTGCACAGTTCTCCCTTTGCTCATGGAATCATGTTTTCCATATGTCATCAGTCATCACTGTAATGTAATGTGTTCTTGAGCATAGGGGGTGTGGGGGGTCAAGAATTTTTTATGGATGTTGACAAATGTTTTATTGTGCTTATTGTTTTGCGTAAATATTTTGTGGGAATTTGCCATTTGCCAGGCAGGTTGATCACCTGGCAATTTAGTCTTAATTTCCATAGTAGCAAATGCTGTTGTTTTGGATTTCAGACATATTTTATTATGAAACTTCTTTCATTTCAGTTATGTTCCACATTTTGCAATTTGTTTTGGCAGATGAATGCTCAAAAGCAAAAGGGTCAAGCTCTGAATGCGGCATCGGCTCAGAAGGCTATTGATATCTTGAAGGTACCTTTTGCAACTTTCCTTTAGCTTGCAATGTTATCAGATGGTATCCTTAGGCAAATAGTGAATATGAATATACTTCTTCCTTCTGTTCTGAGTTTCCAGTAGCCTTGAAAAGGGAATACTCAGTAGGTTTAGTTTAATTTTTTTTCATACTTTTTCTTGTCTGTTTCGTTAGTTTTTCTTTTTTGGTTAATCATAGCTTGACTTGGTTATTTCCTATAAAATGTTAAACATTTGTCTATTATATTCATACACTTTAGAGGTTGGCATCAATCTGTAGGTTTTGAACCCCCTCAGAATTTTTTATTCCATTAAAGAAAAAATGACAGTAGAAGCTTCCTAACATTTGATAGATGATTGCTCTGTTCTCTGATTCGTTTCAAGAAGCATATCTGATTTTAACGGTCATTTCTCAATAGTGTAATTTACTGAAAATCGGGATTTAATTTAATTGGCAGGCGCATCCTGATTTGGTACATGCATTCCAAGCTGCTGCAGTTGCGGGGGGATCTGGAGGTTCAGGTGCATCTGCAAACAAATCTCTTAATGCTGCAATAATGGGTGAGGCTCTCCCTAGGGGCAGAGGAACTGATGAAAGGGCTGCGCGTGCAGCTGCTGAAGTCAGGAAGAAGGCTGCGGCAAGGGGCTTGTTGGTGCGCCCACATGGTGTACCAGTACAAGCCTTACCACCCCTTACCCAACTTCTGAATATTATAAATTCAGGTATGACTCCAGATTCTGTGGAGAATGGGAATGCAGAGGGAGCAAAGAAAGAAGCAGATGGCGTTCCTTCGACTGATTCAACGGATGTCAAAGAAGGCCAATCAGCGTCCCTGCAAGAACAGGCTCCAGTTGGATTGGGCAAGGGGTTGTCATCCTTGGATGGTAAGAAACAAAAGTCAAAGCAAAAGGCTGGGGCTTGAAATTTTGAACATCCAAGCTCTGGCTAGTTGGAAATGATAAATTTATTTGATCTCCGAGATTTTCTGAGATTGTTGGATTGATCAGGTAGCAGGTATTCTGCTCAACTTTTGACGAGTGTTGAGTGGCATTTAGAAGTAATTTTGATTTTCTGCCCTTTCCGTTAGGTTTGGTAGAGACGTTAAACTTCTTGAGTATGCAAGTGATTGGGATTTAAGTTCAATATTTTATTTTTTCATCTGGCCAGTTACTAATAATCTTCAGGTAAACTATATATTTGAGGATTATAGGATAATAACTTTTTGACTTGAATTCTTGTATCTGTAACAAATTCAAGTGGCAGTTGAATTGGGCAAAATTCAATGCGTTTAACCACGCTTTGTAACATCGTTATGATTAATAAAATGGTTAATAATTATTTCTGGGAATTACTTGATGCTGAAATTCAGTGGTGGTTGGGATTTTTTTTTTCATCCTCTTTGCCTATTTTAATTTCATGGGCAAAAATATTAAAATTAAACATGTTCCAAATGTCTTTTATGTTCCAGATACAATTTGTGAAATGTAGTGTGTATGTACATTGTATCAAATTTGATTCTGCATATCAAATTCTTTCTTTAAATATATATTCCTTCATCCTTTCCTTCATATAAATCATTTTGGAAAATCTTTTGGCTTAAATGAATTTTTGATTTCCCAATTTATACCACCAGGCAGCCGTCTATTTATTTTTTACAAACCACGTTTTAGTAGATTTAATGCTAAATATGCGAACGGACGAATATTGCATCCAATAACAATAAGTACCAAATTGCAACCGAAGGATTGTCTCTGCGAAGCACAAGCTTGCAAGAAAAAAATACAAAAAGATGGTAAAGGGAGAGGCAGTTCTGGAAGTTGGAGAAGATGAGGTGTGTAAATAGTGGTTTTGCAAATTGAGGGAAGAGAAAGAGGAGGCTGTGGTGTTGGGAATTTGCAACGGGTATGTGAAATGGAGAAGGTAACAAGGGTTAGGTAAGAGAAATTTTGCCCCGCACCCAGTGCAGTTGGAATTTCAACGATTAAGATTCATTTAAGAAATTTCTTATTATTGTTGTTGGAGTTTGGTGTTCAAATTCTTCTTCTTGTTGTTGATGGAGGTGTTGGACAGAGGTGGAGGTGGAGATGCGGGTGCCGATGGAGGTGTTGGACGGAGGTGCCGGTGAAGGTGACTAATTTTGCAATTAAGTCACTTTTAGTTTTGCAAATAAATTCTACAATTAACTTATTTAGATTTTGCAATTGGATAACTTTTACCTGTGACAATGGGTTACCAAACAAGTGTACATGTGCACTGGGTGCAGGGCAAAATCGTTCGTTAGGTAGCCTTAGAAAAAGGTGTTGAGAGATGTTATTAACACCCGTTTTATTACTATTCGCACCCGGTTTTTATAATTTTTTGCATTTACTTACCAATATACTTTACAGTTTACACCCATATATCTAATAGTCACACCCCTAATCCTATTATTTGCATCCATAATCCTAAAAACCTCCAATTATCGTTACTCACACTCATCATCTTCAACTTCTCATCCTCAACTCATATAACCATCTTCAACCTCTCATCTTTCTCACTCAATTCTATAAAAATTAATTAATGTCTCACAAAAAGTCATAAATCCAGATAATTAATTTTGTAAATAAGGTTTAGTTTTGAAAGTATTGCACAATGCACATGGCTAACGTACATGGTTCTGCAATCCATATATAAATGGCAAATGACATGCATGTCTACAGCAAACACTTTTAAATCCAAGTCCATCGATAATACAAGCAACATGAATCTAAGTCCAACAGTATCGTGTCTATAGTCAACACTTTTAAATCCAAGTCCTTGTATTTTTTTAGATGAATCCCGATGAATAAAAGCAAAAATTAATTCTTTAGATTTATGACTTTTTGTAGGATACTGATTAATTTTCATGGAATTGGATGTGAAAGAAGAGAGGTCAAGGATAATTATGTGGGTTGAGGATGAGAGGTTGAAGGTGATGGGTGTGAGGAGTGATAATTGTGTAAGTATTAGGTTTTTAAAATTGTGGGTGAAAATAATAGGATTAGGGTGTGAGTATTAAATATATGGGTGTAAGTATTAATATAAGGATAATATTGGTAAGTAGATGCAAAAAATTATAAAAATTGGGTGCGAGTAGTAATGGAACGGATCCCAAAGGTGTTTTGGTTGATTTGGTGCAAAGTTTATAATGTACTAGATGAATAGAAGTTTGAGTGCAAAAAGAATTGGTCAAGAATAAAACTAGAAGAATATAAGTCAATTGAAAATTGACAAATTTGACAGTTAAAAAGTGGAGTAATTCTATGAGGTACTCAATTGAGTTTGAGTTTGATGTATACTTCAATTATTCTTAGTGAAAATCTCATTTTATCTTTATCTTCAACCCCACCCCAATTGAATCTTTCCCACTCTACCACCACAAATCCAGGATCATAGTGACTACAGTTACCACCACCATCATTACCCATTATTCTTGTTCACCACTACCACCATCACAACAATACGCTCATGTGGGTCTGAATTGAAAATCCTTGAATTTTAGTTGGAGTTCTTAATAATACAAAAAGGAAATCTTGTCATTCGATCATGCCACAAGACAAGACCTTCCCCCTGTTCAACAAATTTGTTGACATAGAAGCACAATTTTAGGAGCTTTCCTTGGTGAATCTCCACGTATGAAGTTTGGAGATTCATGGATATAAGGATAGGGGAATTTTTGGAAAGTTAAGATACGATATGCATGAAATACATTAACATTTAAAATAATAAGATGATTAAATAATAAATACTTAATAATAGAAAGAAAAAATATAATTTTTGGCTATGTCATGCTCAATGTAAGTCATGTTGCTATCATCGTAGATGTTTCTCTTGCAAAGAGAAGAGAAGAATGAGAAATTAAGGGATTGTAAAAGTAAAAGATGGATTGAGTTTAAAATTTAGAGATTAGTTTTTAAAAGATTATATATATATATATATATATATATATAGAGGTTGTTTTATTGAAAAATTATTTTATTCGTATAAAAATAATAACAATAAAAAGAAATCTCGAGAAAGTAAATATTTGAATATGTTTTTCCGAAAACAATTAAAAGAATAAAATAAAATCGAGGAACATTTTTGGAACATGTATCAGGATGTATCGTATGCATATCGGTAACGAATACGGGTAAGACACCGACTATTGAAGTATTGGGGGCTACATAAATTCAATAAGCATGATAGTGGTCTTTGTTATGAGTAAGGGTGTTCATGGATTGATTTGGTTATTAGTAAAAAGTCATTCAATTCAAAGATAAAATTAAATACGCTTCAGTTCGGTTCGGCTAGTGTAGATTAAGAATCCGATCCGATCCAAAAATTATATGTTGTTTTGGTTCGGTTCGTTTTGTTTCACAACTTCAGGTGCAAATTACAAAAGTGTGATGTTCTTTAGTGTAAAATGTTTAATGCCAATTTAATGTTATCTACTTCTTTCTTCTTACAATTTCTTTCTTTTATGGCATTCTAATTATAGTTGTTGTGCTAAAAGCCATGTGAAAATATTAGGATTTGATTTTTATTGTTTAATGCTACATAATTTCTTTGTTTTTCCCGCACCAATATATGTCAATCATAAGATTCATTTCGTTAACTTGAAGCACATTATTCTCTAATTGTTAAAAACACCATATTTTCAAATAAACTACTCTTTCTAAAAAACATGAAGAATAAAAGTTTGTGATACAAGTTTTTATATAATAAATTAGTAAAATACTCCTTAGTTTTTACTGCTTAACTTAAATAGATACAAAAAATAAAAATAAAAGGGTGGTTGAGAACAAACTATAGACTCCATTGAAAGTGTGTAGGATTTGTTAAATCCTTTTGTTTGTATATGTACACATAGTTTTTTAAGCAAAAGGATGCATAATGTGTGGAGTTTTAACCAAGTTCCTTGCAAATTTTCATATAAGTAATAAAATATCGATTTAGTTCAGTTCGGTTTTGAAAAGTGAAATTGAAAACCGATCCAATCATTCGGTTTTCACTTTTCCTTATCCAAATAGATCTATTTATAATCACTTTTTTTTCTCCAAAATTTGATTTCAGAATTTTCGATTATTCATTGGTTTGGTTTGGATTTGAACACCCCTAATTATGAGAGTATATCAGTTGAAGTTTGATGACATAAAACTTGCGCTTATGGCATATAGCATATGGGTAGGTCGATGCTGGTGTAATGGGGTTGGGGGACGGTGATTGGAGATGACGAGTTGTGTAGGGGTGGAATTTTGATGATGGTGGTGGAAATAAGGATGGTGATGATGATAATGGTGTGGTGCGTTTGGAATGGGTGATGAAGGAGAAAGGTAAAATTGACTTCTTGTCACAATTTATTCTTCAAATTTGATTTGTTATCATTTTATACAAATAAATGAATGATATTGCTTGCTTGCTGGATCACTTCCAAAACTCATCAAAGGAAAATGATAATAAATACATTAATGATATTGGTTAAGGAATTAAAATTGAGTATTTTTTATTTTGGAAATTGATAGTCCTCAGACAACCTACAAGGACTTAAGGGAAAAGCCTTAGGATGAGAAACGAGTTCAAACGACCTACAACAAAGGACTCAGAGTATGGACTAGTTTGGAAGAGTACGGATATGGGCATATCCCATAAGCAAGTTTTGAAACTTAATCAGGAAGTCAATCTCCGACAGCTAATAACCCAGTTAGAAAGGATAAATGCTAGATTATCTAAGCTTATAGAAGAATACCGCTTATCTGAATAAGATAAGATCATACAAATATTATCCTCGTGAATAGAAGATTTATCAAGGGAAAAACATCAAGCCTGCTAGCAGCCCATGTGAATCCTAAAAATACTAGCCTCCGTCATACGGCAAATACACACCAACATTCCATCACTACTACTGCAAATCCAATACACAGAAAGTATACACGATATACATTCATATTCCCTCCCTAGAGAGAGGCTTAGCAGAAAGAATACCAAAGTCCGACAATCACAACCCCACCAAAGAGAATCCGTAGTATCATCAAGGCCACTGCCAACAGTATTGAGAGCCACAGCCTCAGGATCTGAAACGATCAGCCCAATTTACTCATATGGAGGTTATAGGCTTGCTAAACGACCTTCCTATGAGAGGGGGCTTATTGCTGAACTCTCCCATAAACAGCTTGTACACCATCTACACTTCTCTCCTACACAATATCAATATGCCCATAAGAACAACAAAGTCTTGAGTCTCCATAATACAGTTAAAATGGGTACATAGGATCAAAAGCTCCTTCTCGCTAGACTAAACGTCCTTTGCAAGGACCACTGTTTTATTTGGATAGAGCACTATTTTTACAGCTCTACCCCACCTAATTAATAAGAATGATAGTAAGTGGAAAAAATAAGTATAATTATTGTAGAGCTAAAGAACAAATTAGGTAAATAGCACATAAATTTAATAATAGTAAACATATTAATCTGTGACGGATCTTGACAAAAGATCCAGGGGGTGCAACTAAATTTAATTAAAAAACTTATGATCAAAATTCATAAAATAACTATAAAATTATAAAAAGCATACATAATTATATCAAAGTTTCAAAACAATATATCAATGTAAGATAACATTATATAAGCAATAGGACATGGAAAATAAAAAACGTACCTTAATTTAAAGGGTTGCTCTTCATTCTTTTAAAGACTTAAACTCATCAATGACTGAATCAGAGTCAAAAGTTTCAGCTATTTCTCTTTCAATATAAACCACCATGTTGTCTGCAAGAAATTCATCCTCCATCTTATTACGCAATCTTGTCTTTCTCATCTTCATAGCTGAAAATGATCTTTCTGTAGTAGCTGTAGAAACTGGAAGAGTTAAGATGAGACGAATTACTCGATCAAGTAAGTAAAATACACTTGTCATCCCTGTTTTTGCTAGAGATTCACACAACTCAGAGATAGTTGAGAGGTTCTTCAACTTTGGATGGTCAACCGCTTCAAGGATAAAATGTTGAAGTTGATATTTCAAATTTTCGACATGACATTGATATGGACCCCAATTTAGATAAGCTCTCCGAATCTCATCTCTTTGATTCACTGGATATTCCCAAATTTGAGGGCGTTTAGCTGGATCACGTTCTAGAGAATTAACATCAAATTCATCAATTGAAATCTTTTGCATCTTTGAAGGTTGATCATTTGATTGAACTACTTCATCAATTGCAGAACTTTGTTGAGGCAAAGATGTCGAAGTTAAAGCATCTTCATGTTTATCATCAAAACATTTCCTTTTGAAATAAGAATCAATTTTTTAATGTTTGGACATTGTGAGCACTGGACAATGATTGAAACACTTCCAATTTTAAAACACCTAAAATTAAAAATTCGACCAAGTTAGCATTAAGCATTTAAGCAAGTAAGCAACAATGAACAATCAAATATTAAAATTCAACCAATTTTAAAAAAAATTCATTACGTCTAATACTGTAACATTAAGCACTTAAGCAACTAAAACAAGTAAGCAACAATCTAAATATTTAATATTAAAATACTTCCAAAATACTTCCAGGTTCCAATACTTTCAATAAGGCAATAATCTCATATTAAAAACATTAAAGTTAATCACTAATTAATATTATTAATTATACTTTTTAATGTGTTATATATATATATATATATATATATATATATATATTTGATAATATGTGTTATATATTCTTAAAGAACACTTACTTAGGAACTGATGGAGTATTTTGCTCTTTTGTCTTTTATAGGAGTTCTGATTTGGTCATTTGTCCTTTTTTTTTTTTAATTTATTTTAGTAATTTATTTTTTTTATAAGTTTCATTTTGGTCCTTTCATCAATTGATGTAAAGAATCCTAACAGAGGCGTCTCAACCAACATCCTTTTCTCTAAAAATAGTTTTCATTATCCTCTCTCTCCCTCTTCACCCTTCACTGCCATCATTTTTGCCGTAAGGATTCTAGTGCGGATGCAACTGTCAGAAATGTGTTAGTCATGCACTTTTTGCTGCATAAATCAAACATGGTATGCTGTCACGAATTTGCGGTGCTGAGTATATCTCATGGTTCAATGTGATGTTGTTTTGAGACATCTTAATAGTTGACTAGAGGATGAAATCAAGACTTTTTGAAAGAGTATATGATTAAAAAAAAGTATCAAAATAGAATTTCAAGAAAAGGTAAAAGACTAAAATACCATTTAAGCCTTAGTCAACTTGTATTCTTTGCTTGGCACCACATAGTCATGTCACTCTTTTCCCTCTCTTGCACTCTTCAATACAGCCTTTGATTTGCAAGAAAATAATTCAGATCTTAATTTCTAGCTTCAATGGTAATTCCACATAGAATTCAGTCTTCAAGCATCGTGTCAAGCTTTTGGATAAGTTACTTTGAAACGGTATCAAACTTTACAAGTAATATGAAAGGCTACCTACCAACATGGATTGGGACAAGTGGTAAGCGGCTCGGTCTCGCTTAAGAAAGGTCTCGGGTTCGATTCCTTGTGAATGCAGAAAATTCATGTTGGTAGACTAACTTGCCATAGCCAGGCACGCGACCGGAGTCGGATCCGGATATACCTAGGTAGTACTTGGGAATCGTATGGACAAAAAAAAAATGAAAGGCTACATAAACTCCTGCTAAACACGCTGGTAAAACATTATGATTTATGCGTTATTTTATATATAATTACAAGTGAATGAGATTTAACTGGATCTAAGCTCATACTAAGCAAATATCAGCATTATTTTATACATAATTACAAGTGGCAACTTTGGCACACTCATAAAAGGGAAAAAACAAATTATTTTCTCCTTCCTTTCCTTGTGCTATCTACAAGGATATAATGCAGCCAGAATCTCAAGATTATTGCTTCTGATTTCTTGAGCAGTTGCACTTTGCCTTGTTATCTCCGAGTATCTGCATAAAGAAAGAGATTTCGTTAGACACTAGTATAACATTGGCCAAGTACCAAAGCGTGATTATTGCTCTTCAAGATTTATGGAGACTAACACTTCTGTAATACCTTAACTTGTTCCTGCAGGTCTTTAATGTACTCTACTGTCAAATCCAACATATCTGCTGTGCTTGTTTGCTGCAAAAAGGGAAGCATCGAGTTATCAAAATGCAAATACAATTTCAATCAATATGTACACGTGGCTCGTGACTCGTGACTCGTGAGAGTGTTAAATTACCTTGTCTGATTGTGGGAAAAGGCCTTGCAATTTCTTGATTCTTTCGCTAATCTTTGTTCTTCTTACCTGAATTTTGCAGATGCCAGATAAAAAATATGAAACAGATAAGTCAGATAGTGTGACTACGGATTTATAATTGTCAGTGGCAAAAGGATTTTACCCTCTCTGCAATGCTTCTTGGGTGAGTGGCAAAACCTCTTTTGGCTCGAATTTTGCAAGGGACAGATCCTTGAATTTGAAGAAACTTCTCCATGGATGCCATCTTAGTGGAAGGACTAGGCAGGCCCAAATGGTTAGTCAAACCGAGATTTTGATAGCAAGGATCTGTATCCTGATGACAAACAATTTTCAGTGATCAACATTTGATAAAGTTAAACTTAGGTGCTGTTGATACTTCCCTTGTTTTCCGATAAGAAAATCAGTGTGTAATAACTCATCTATGAAAATATGACATGCATAAAACAGTTGTAACACATGTTATACTTTTATTGGTGAACATCTTCACAAGTACCTTAAAAACAACACCTAAATTTGGTCTAAAGTTAAATTGGTTAAGCACTAATTTATAAAAAAAAACTCTGCTATACCTGAGATCCCAAACCCAAAGCATTTGAAGTAGAAATCATGATTTCTTCAGTTGCTGTTTTTTGGTTATTGAATGCAGAATCTTCCCAAAACTCACCGGTGAAGCTAGGCATATAACACTTACAGCTACCATTTCCATATACCAGGTTTCTACTTTGGTCACAATTTTCTTCTAGGCTTTCATTTTCATTTTCATCAATCTGCTGCATCCGTTTCAAGCAAGAGGATGGTCTAGATGAGAAGGCTTTGTACAGGGCTAGAACTCTGCAACCCACTAGTTGATGCAGTAGTCTGTCCATTTGAGACATTACTGGTTGTTGTAAAGCTTCCTACCTCTTTCAATGCTGCAAGACCTGCAATTAATAGATGTATTCATAACACAAACAAATATGTTTTTATCACTACGAATAGTAGAGAGATCTCACACACATATGCCACGTAATTCAAGGATTCATATTTTGACCCAAATTTCAGTACTTCGATAGCAAATTCTTCTGCTTTCTTTTTTTCATATTCTTTCTGATACCCCTCCTCTTCCCTCTTCAGCAAAATTTGCCAGATATTTAATTTTCATTACTTTTTTCTTCAATGACACTCTCTTTATTTATGAAGGTCAACTTTCTCTAAACAAAAATCTCAAAAGTTGGAACAGACCATCTCAAAAATGAGTTTCATATCTCTTTCACTTATAAGAGAAAACTTTAATAATCATGTAAATTAGGAAGAAAACTATGTAACAGCTAAGAAGTAAGAAAAACGCATACCGTTCTGACTGGAGAAAAAACCAGCAGAGGAACTCTTTTACCTAATGAGACTGGAGCGATTCCTGACACCGATTTCAAATTGAGTAGTGTTTTCTAAAGGTATAGAGTTCACCACACAGAAAGAGCCATCACAAATTCACAATCATTTCCATCAACACTTGAAGAAGAACCATTTGACAAACCTTGAATATTCTGAATTGGTAAAACCCTCCATAAGAATAACCATTCTGTTGTGAAACAGATTCTCCTGTTTCCTGCTTCATAGGCTTGCCTCCAAACTCTTCCATCAGCTCAGAGTTGCTCCATCCATTGTTGGAAGATATCAAATTGGACAACATGGTATCCATTTCTGAAGTTGTGGATGGAAAATAACACTGCTGATTATCCTCACTTCGAAAAGCTTCATCTTTAAGGTTTGTTAGCAATGAGCTTGGAGCAGAAGGGTACCTCAATAGTCCAATACTCGAATCCATTTCTTGGTTTCTCCTTAGTTCCTCTTCTGAGTTCTTGAACACATGACTATACATAACACTCATCTTTTCTTTGCATATAGCAATAACCTGAAAATTCAACGTATATTAACAACAAGTTTCAAGGGCAACAGCTGCCAAGAGTTACATAGTTTAAAAACATGTTGTTACTATCTGTAATGGAAAAAAAGTCATTTTAGCTCACTCTCTTTGGTGATTTTATTATATTCCTACTGTAACCGGATATAAAGGGCATACATGCAACTTTGAAAGAACAAGAATCGGGTTCTTCAGCTCCTTGAGTCTGGTTCTAAACTCAAGAGAAGAGATGAGAGACAAGAGAAGTAGTATTTGGGGTTGGGGAGGAATGAAACTGGAAAGCTAAGATTGTTTTATTTGTTAGTTTTGTGATGCCTTTTTGACATATTTATGCCGTATCTTGCTCAATAATTACCCTAATGTTTCCACAACATAACAATTATACCTTGATGATTGAACAAACGGTGGACCCATTGCAAACTTTTTTTTTTTTCACTTGCCGTTGACTACTAAAATCATGACTTACAAATATGGTCAAACTTTATAATTTGGGTCAAAGGATTTAGCCTTGGTTGTCCACTTTGAATAATAGTGAAGTGGATTAATTATAGGTGTACCTAATAATTGCCTTTATTTTGAGCGAATTTGTTAAGGTGATTAAAAGTGAAAAATCTATTGTTTTTGGAAGGTGCATTTTCGAGTTATGCTTGTCGTTGAAATTTTCAAGCCATTATGCTTGTCGTTGAAGTCTTTCTCGTACCATAGCGATTTTAGGTAGATAATCATAATCTCCAATTAAACTTACAGTTTGAAATTAAATGAATTATTCAAGTTTTTCAAATTATTATCTGCTTGTAAAATCATTATTCTCAGTTTATCAAAAAATTCATTATCCTAAACAAAAATATTGAAATTTGTAATTAAATAAATTATTCAAGTTTTATAAATTTTCAAAATCATTATATATGATAGGATTTGATTTTATGCTTAATGTGAATGTTTTTTTTTCACCTTCATTTTTTACAATTTTTTTTACCTTTAAATCTCTTTAATTATGAGAATTCTCTCATTCCATTATTTAACCATATATTAATGTTACTCTAATGTTGGTGTTTTTTAATACATGATTTCAGTTGTATAAGTGCAGCAAGGAAGCACTTGATTCAGAATGGGAAAAAATGAGTTTCTCATCCTGAAAGCTATTGTCAACAAAATCAAAGCGAAAGGATTGCAGAAGATTGCAGAAGTTTCGGCGGTATTGCCAGATGCGCCAAAAGCAATGCAAAGACAAGAATGTGTTTAAGCGTCACTGCATGAGTTAAGGGCTTTTAATTTTTTTACTTCTATGTGTAACGACCCAACTTTATAACCCTTAATTACTTATAAATAAAGTAGGGAAAATTTTTCGCCAAACTAAGTTGAAAACTTTATCATTTCAAAAGCGGAAGCAACTTATACATAACATCCTTACCAAATAAAACATAGAAGTTTTACAACTTTATAATACAATAGTTCAAACTATAAAGTAAACAAAATAGACTCCGAGCTACTTAATATACTAATAGTAACCCAGAGCATGGTTCTCAAAACTCCCCCATTGGGACAGGGAATTTTCGCATCCCTTGCCAGCACTATTCTTCCCCTGGGAAGACGGGATCTCCATTACCTACAAGGGAAACCAGGGAGTAAGTCATAGCTAATTACGTTAAACAAATGATAATAATAGTGGTTAAAAACAACAAGCACAAGTAATAACAATTTACAAATGCATGTACATATGTCAAACCCTTTTTACTCAAGTAGTTAATCTTATTGTTAATGGCAAGATGCATGCAAATCTCAACAACATCCCGGGGAATCACAACTTGGAGGAAAATGGGTCATCCTGAGCTTCCTCCGCTCGACCCTTCACGACAGATAGCGTGTGCGACAGACAGCGCAAAAACATCTCAACAAGCTGGAGCAAACAATGCATGAATGCAACCATAATCCATTACCAATCCTCATTATCATTTCCATCAAGGGCATAGCGTTAGAATTATTGATGGTATTGGCAAACGTCACCTAAGCGGGGGGGGGGGGGGGTGAATTGGGTGTTTATAAAAACATTGAAAAACGATCGATTCAAACGTTCTTTGAAAAATTTAAAGAGTTTTAACGAAGCGGAAGACTTAAAGAACAAATGAAAACGTTTTTTAAGCACGGAATAATAAGAATATTTATATTTATATTGAATACATATTATTCGCAAAATATGATAACACACAATATAAACGCGAATAGTAAAGAGATAAGGGATAGAGAAATTTGCACCGGGGATTTTATCCTGGTTCGGCAAAAAGCCTACATCCAGTCTTCAAGCGACCCACTTGAGCTTTTCGATAAACCAAAGACGTCTCGCGTCCCCGAATACAACCAGAGCGCCCCGCAAGCTACTAGGAACCTCCTTTCCTAGGGACCTCAGAAACAACAACTAGGAAAACCTTTCCTAGATTTTACAGATAGCCTAACTACTAGGTGACCCACCTTTCTTCTAGCACTACCCAACACAAAGGGATCTCGCCCTATGAACGCGACGCACGTTCGACCTAAGGGATAACACTCCCTAAACACTAAGGGTAAACACTCCCCTTACAGAGAAAATGGTTTGCATGAAGAAATTGTGCAACTAACAATGAAACTCTTTAAATAGAGCAGATACTACAATAAAATCCTATAGCAAAGGATTAGACTAAAGCACACTCAAGGTTTATGTTCTTGATGAAGAATAGATGAAGATGATGATGATATTACTTCTCAAAAAGATTTTCAAAAGAATGAATAGAGAAGGAGATCAATGATGTTGTGTGCATGTGTGTTTTTCAAAAAGTAGAAGAAGAAGCCAAAAATCAGAATCATGATCATCCAGAAAAGGAAATAAATCATTCTAGGAATCAGATTGATTTCAGCACGTTTTTCAAAAATTTGAAATAGGTAATCGATTACTTTGGTCAATGTAATCGATTACTTGCTCTCAGGTTTTTCACAAAATTTGCAGCATTAAAATTTAATCGATAATTAGCTTCAAGTAATCGATTACTTTCACTTAAATGACCAGTTCAAGGAAGTAATCCATTACATGAACCTAATTAACCCATTACTTACTCTCTGGTTACAAGTTGCAGCAGATAATCGATTATTCCAGAAGGGGTAATCGATTACTCCGAAATAAAATCAGATTTTCATAAAAAATTTGTAACCAAAGGTTTTCATATAAAAGATTTTCACAAAAACTTTTCCAGGAGCAAAGGGTTTTAAAAAAATACTTCTTCTAGTTTTTCAAAACGAAAAGTATCATCATCATAATCAAGCAATATAAAAATAGACTTGAGTGCTTTAGACTAATTTTTGCTTTACATAACTACTAAGTCCTAAGCGACTAGATCTTCAATAAGGAATACACTTCCTGCATCATCAATGTACCTAAACCTGTTCAAACACATTATATTAAATTGTGTTGTGTCATCATCAAAACATCATCATGGGTAAACCTAAGTTTCAACACTCCCCCTTTTTGATGATGACAAACACTACCTGCAAAACAAGGTTAGTACATGATATAATATGATAAACCTATAAACTGATAAGCATTTTCCTGCTTGAACACATATGATTAGAATTCAGCTCTTCCTGAATCACATGATTAGCCTTTGCTAATCTCTCCCCCTGAATTCATGAATCAATAAAAATCATGAACCTGTTTTGCAAACTGTTTCTCTCCCCCTTTTGACATCAACAAAAAGGGTGAATTGTCCAAAAAAAAATATAATAACACCTCATGACACAAAAAAAAAATATCAAACTGATAATATAGAAAATGTCATGAGAAGTCTCAACGAAATATCCAAGGACATATCAGAAAAAATCTAAATCCAGAAACAGATGCAGTCAAACAAGTGTAAAGAACTAGGGGGTTAAGATAAAAGCATATAAATATGAAATTCAAATAGTAATAAAGTCAAATTAGGAGATCAGGGAGCGAAGCCACAAGCTAAAGACCACGAGTGAAGGGTTCCCGAATCTGATGCCTCAAATGATAGATATCTTGTTGCGTAGCCTCCATGTTCACATTCATCTGTTGCATGCCGGAGGTAAGCTGAGCAAGAGTAGAGTCAACTGAACGCATGTGGTCATCAGGATCATGAGCTGGAGCTTGATCTTGGTCATCATCCTCTTCAGGGTCATTCCTATGAGCTGTTTTTCTCTCTTGCCGCATCGTCTTAGGAATCCAACCCCATCCTTCCATATTCACTCATCCCATGTTTCCAAGAAAGTTTGTGTCCATACGCATAACTACATTAGGAGCAGTCCTCGACTCTCCATTCAGAGGAATTTGGAAACGCCTAAGGATGTTGGTGATCAATGTTGCATAAGGGAGGCGAGTTGTCTTCAGTTTCATATCATGATCAATAGAGCGACGTACTTTACTTGCGGTTTCAGTCAAATGATTCAAAACAAACCAACCCCAATTGATGGGTTTGTCGTGAAACCATGCCCATAGAATGATGTAGTCTGTGTCTAATACTCTGAAGTAGTTCCCTTGTCTCGGGATCAAGCAACGATTGAGAATGAAGTGCAGCACATGATACTCGAACTTCAAATTACCGAAAGTCATGGCCTTTCCTGTTGGGGTGTTGTCATCAATAAACTCATCTTTAGCAGCCTTTTTGTCGTACTCATCACCCCAAAGACTGTCACTGCCAGACCCAGTGAAGTAGACCCCGTCCATAGGAAGTCGAGTGATATTTTTCCAAGTATCCAAAGTGATCTTTATCTGTCTTCCTTTCACTTCAGAATAAAGAATCTTTTCATCAGAATCCCATTTCAGATTAGAATAGAAGACTCTGACTAGATCCTCATAGAAATCCCCGCCGATGGTGCTGAATTCAAATAACTCTTTTTCTTTCAGAAGCATCACCGCGGGAAGATTGCACTCATCATCATCAAAAGTTTCTGCATCCAAGAATCTAGGAGAAATCACTGAACAAGCTGCAAAATACTTTTCATAATCAACAATCTGAGCCGGGTTGGAGAACCAATGGTTGTACTTCTCGAGTGCTGCTGGTTGAGGAACTGAAGGTGGAGGAGCAGAAGGACCAGCTTCATTTTGTCTAGATCGAGAAGGCCTAGGAGCACGACTGGAGGAAGGAGTTGCTCTCTGATTCTGAACAACCGGGGGTGAAGGCTCATCATCCTCAGATTCTACAATTATAGCTCTTCTTTTTGTTCGACGAGTAGCCATGATCTCAGATAAATATCAGACAGATAGCAGATATCAACCACAATCACTATGAACCGGATATTCAACTATGAGTCAAATGAGATGATATAACCAACTACCCAACTGACCAGACACAAGTCCAACAATGTAGTTCATAATCCAGATTTCACCAAGGCAAATAATGCAGTCCTACTACCAATGCTAATACTCCACTAATCTCAAAATATCAACATGTTAACCAGAGATTCAGAAGCATGAACACTATACCAAATATAGTAGCAGGAAGAGCTTGATGAAGAAGAAGACTGAAAAATTGAACCGAAATACTCTGCACTGAACCACTGAATCGAGACCGAACCGAACCAGAAGCGCTGAACCGAATCAACCCGTGAACCACTGAACCAAAGACAACTTGGAGATCACTGAACCAATAACACTGAACCGGTGTCTTCACTGAACCGAACTGAGCCAATGCTGAACCGGAAGAGATGAACCTTGTTGAACCAAGTAGCACACAGGATGAACCGAGTTGAACCAAGGGTATAACAATGGTGAAGAAAGGTTGAGAAGGAGAAGGTAAAGGTGGTTTGGTGAAGGTTTAATGGTGAAAGAATGGTGGTTTATGGTGGTTTGATGATGGTGGCCGAATGAGAGAGGAGAAGAGAGAGAGGGACGGATTTTGAGTGAAAGAGAAGGAAGGAGATGAAGGTTTATGAGAAGATAAGGTTATTTGAGTGGGAATGGTGAAGGTTTGGTGGAGAGGAGGCTATTGTAAGTTCCATGATGAATGTTTTGATAATGACAAAGTGTTTTGAACAAGCTATCATGTGATGATCAAGTTCAAGTTCAACAAGCAACAACGAACATCAAGTGAAGAAGAGAGAACAAGCTCATGAAGACTTAAGTTTGAGTGTAATTGTTTTTGTTTTATCTTTTGCCTCTCAAGCTTCATAGGTTTTCATTTGGGTAGTTTGTTTAGAGGGTAGTGAATCTCATTCATAAGTCATGATTTAATCATAATTTGAGTTTTCACTTAACCTAGAATCAATAGGTGGCTTAAAGGTGTTAAAGGAAAGGATGGTTTTTGAGAAAACAAGTTTTAAACAAGTGCAGTATCAATCTACTCGAGTAAATCAAGATTTAATCGAGTAGTACTCGAGTATGCTGCAATTTACTCGAGTAAACACTGCTGAACTGATTTTTAAAATACGATTTTCACTTCTCAAAATCAGTTTTCAAGTGCCATAACTTTTGGATATTCTATATAAACCTTTTCCTAACCTTTGTGATCATAACCCATCATTTTGATATTCATTTTACAAAGAATCAAGCCACTCTATTCTCTCTCAAATTCAAAGATCAAAGTTTTTCTATTTTCATATTATTTGATCAAGAACCTTTGAATCTCTTGTGTGATTTGTCATAGCTATTGTTTGAGATTCATTAGGATTGTTATGTGTATTCATTGAGTTGTAATCTTTGCAATAAGGCAAGCCACTACAACTAACAAGAAGCCTTGGTGTGTCAATTATCATCAAGCAACGTTCATTGAAGAAGAAGAAGTCTTGGTTGTGAATCAAGCAAGGAGAAGCCTTGATGTGTAGATTATCATCAAGCAATTGAAGACTTGTTGTGTCGATTATCAACAAGGGGTAGAGGTTAGATTAGAGAGAAGATCAATAGGATTACAAGGCAAGGGTGTCGGTTATCTCTTGTAGGCTAGCAAGAAGGAAGTCTTGTGAGGCAATCACTTGTAATTTGAGAACTCTAATTCCTCATAGTGAAGAATCTCTCTTGGTTGAAGAGGGGACTGGATGTAGCTTTAAAGCGGGTGAAAGTGAACCAGGATAAATCGCTGTGTCGTATCTCTAAACCCTTACTCTTTATATTCAAGTCATTTGATTGCGTTCTTGGTTGAAAACCTAGAAAGATTGATTTTCATAATTGATTGAATTGAATCTTTAATTGTTCAAATTGATAAAGGGAAAATCATTTTCATAACTAGGTTAATCAATAAGAATATAGGTGTTAATCATCTCCGTTGAATCTCTGATCTTTCATGTGAATTGATTGATTTTCGTATGCGAATGAAAACTTGATTTTTCTGGTTTTTGTCAGATATACTCGAGTAAACGAGTCTTTAATCGAGTACTACTCGAGTACTCTGAAATCTACTCGAGTAAACCTGAGAGTTTTTGGAAAAATATTTTGTTTTAATTGTTTCGATTTGTTTCGTTCGAAAATATTTCAAGGTACCTTGTACACCTATTCAAACCCCCCTTCTAGGTGTATTCCTAGGGTTCCTTTGTCTCTCCAACCACCAGCTGCGGTTTCCTCAGCTATGGAAGTTGGTTGGTTGATGGAAGAAGAAGAAGAAAACGATGAAGAAGAAGGAGAAGAAGGAGAAGGCCGTGATTTTGAGAGAGAAAAAGAGAGAGAACGTGTGAGAGAGTTGTGAGGCTAGGGTTTAGTCAAAAAGGGGTCCTTTTCTGGTCAAAATGGGTCAAGGCCCAACATGGTCCACACGAATTCCCTTTTTTTTAGATACTCAAGCTGGTAATCGATTACTGACAGGATGTAATCGATTACTTTCCACATGTAATCGATTACTTACATACCTATAATCGATTACTTCCTCTCAGGTGAATATATGATGCAAGTTCTTTAATCGATTACTGGGTTGGCTGTAATCGATTACTTGATAGCCTTTAATTGATTACTTCATTGACTTTAATCGATTACATCTTCTTAAGTGTGTTGTATGATGCTGCAGAGTTAATCAGTTAACCTGAGTCCTGTAATTAGTTACTTGCCTTAAACTGTTCAGACCTGTTGCACTAAACACTGGGTAATCGATTACTATTGCAGAGTAATCGATTACTTTTGCTCAAACTTCCAGAATTCTTCTTTTTCTTCATATTCCAAGCTTCCTTGCATGCTATGACTGATTTTTCTGATAATAGGTACTAAGGGTGGATTTAGCTTGTGGTCAACTTACCTTTCGGAACACTGTTTCCTGCAAAACAGATTTTTTTGGATATCTCCAACGCTCAAGTTAGTAATTTGTCCAAATAAACATTTAGAGCACTTGAAGAAATTAATATGAACCACATAAAAACAAAACACCAAATCATATGCTCTATTATAACTAAGAGTTATATCAAGTTCAATCATAATATGCATTTAGATGCCAACTTAAACAATTCAAGCTTGCATTAGATAACACATTATGAATGAAGTACTCAACTTTTCCAAGATATGATAATCATGTGGCAAGGAAAAACTTTTACTACACATGATTTATTTTCAAATTCAATACAACTTGGAATAGTCAAAGTATGCTCTTGTATAATCATGGTTATAATAAGAATATGACTTGTTTACCTCAACCCTTTTTATGCCATGGAGATCTTGCCGTAGACCATTGCTTTCTTTTCTGATGTTTCATCAACGTGAATTTTCCATTTCTTCTAGTGAATGCTTTGGTTCTTGATGACACGATCTTCCTTTGATCACTCCATCTAACTTTAGGTATCCACTGAGTCATTTTGAGGCTTTTCTCCTTTTGATTTCCTCTTGGTTTTTCCTTGGGAAATTGATTTTCTACATTCCTGTTACAAGGAGACACCTTTGGTACCCATCTCATTTTGGGTCCTTGAGAGTTAGTCTTGGATTCCCTTGAAGCTTTAGGAACCCATTTCAAGTTACTTCTCATAGTTTGATTTTTCCTATAATAGCATAGATAAGAGATATGTCCTGAACATCCACAAAAGTTACATATAATGTGTTTGGGTGATGAATTGACTTTTTCACAAACATGGTTACATAACTTGGAATTTTTGTTTTGAAAAGGCAAGGTACTATTGTTCAAATCTTTACTTGGTTTTTGAGTATCAATATTAGCTTGACCAAGTAATGAATTTGAGTCAATAGGTTTTTCAGCATGAGTTTCAAAATTTGTATCCTCAACGTGTTTTTCAGGAAAAGAACATTTTTCAAAGTGCGTTGAGGAACAATTTTCTAAAAATATTTCTTTGCCAAGATTATCTCCAATTTTCAAAGTATCAAAAGTAATTTTTGTTATTGAAGATAGTTCTCGCACAAAGTCCAAGTTATGGTTTTTTAAAATTGTCTTATTATCACTCAAACTATTATAAGTAATGTGTAGATTGTTTGAGAGAGAACTAAAAATCGTTACCTCATGAGGAATGTGCCCATTTGATTCACTTTCATTGTTCGTGGACTCTTCTTCCGAAGAGCTCAATTCCTCATAAGATTGTATGAACTCTTCAAGTAGTCTCTCAAAATCATCATCTTCACTTGTAGTGTTTCTTCGTCTCATCATCAAGGACATCATCATTTAAGTCATCGTTCCTTATGTTCGTTTCTTTTTCCCTGCGGACACTAACACTTTCCCATAGATCATTAGTAGCATAGTGTGTTATTAAAGTGTCCCAAATACTTTTAGCGTTGATACAATCTCTAATTCTAGCGTATGCTTCATCATTCAAGGCATTTCTCAAAATTTGCATAGCTTGAATATTCTACGCAAAAGATTTTTTTTTTTTTATCAAAATCATTTAAAACATTTTTGGATTTTGAATCAAAACCTTGAAGCACAATATTCCATAAATGAATACTAATAGATTGTAAATATAATTTCATTCTCGCACACCAGTATGGAAAATTACATCCATCAAACATTGGTGCTTCATCGAATGAACAGCCCTCCATTTTAAAAACAAAAAAAAAAATAAAGATATCCCAATATCTCAAACCACAATGGATCTTTAACTCAAGCGGTTAAGCTTATACCAGAGCACGAAGCTCTGATACCAATGTTAGAATTATTGATGGTATTGGCAAACATCACCCACGAGGGGGGGGGGGGGTGAATTGGATGTTTATAAAAACATTGAAAAACGATCGATTCAAATGTTCTTTGAAAAATTTAAAGAGTTTTAACGAAGCGGAAGACTTAAAGAACGAATGAAAACGTTTTTTAAGCGCAAAATAATAAGAATATTTATATTTATATTGAAAACATATTATTCGCAAAATATGATAACACACAATATAAACGCGAATAGTAAAGAGATAAGGGATAGAGAAATTTGCACCGGGGATTTTATCCTGGTTCGGCAAAAAGCCTACATCCAGTCTTCAAGCGACCCACTTGAGCTTTTCAATAAACCAAAGACGCCTCGCGTCCCCGAGTACAACCAGAGTTCCCCACAAGCTACTAGGAACCTCCTTTAGCTAGGGACCTCAGAAATAACAATTAGGAAAACCTTTCCTAGATTTTACAGATAGCCTAACTACTAGGTGACCCACCTTTCGTCTAGAACTACCCAACACAAAGGGATCTCGCCCTATGAACGCGACGCACGTTCAACCTAAGGGATAACACTCCCTAAACACTAAGGGTGAACACTCCCTTACAGAGAAAATGGTTTGCACGAAGAAATTGTGCAACTAACAATGAAGCTCTTTAAATAGAGCATATACTATAATAAAGTCCTATAGCAAAGGATTAGTGTGACGACCCGCAAATTCCTCGTCTGTTTTAAATGAATTTTTGAAATATATTTTATCAATAATAGATGTATGGATGTGAAGATGAGTGTTTTCATGGATTTACAGCCAAAGATTTCATTATTTGAGATTTCTTTAAGAATTGGAATTCCTTGTGAACTTTAATAGATTGACTAACTTTGAAAATTCATATATTTTTAAACGTAACTCCGAATTTTATGATCTTTATATGAAAACGATCGTCTTGAAATGTAGGATTTGAAAATATAATTCTTATATTTTCTGGGTTGATTTACGAGTATCTCCTGAGTGCATTGTAAACGAATTTTGAGTATTTAAATTGGTAAAAATAGTTAAGGACTTCAAATGAACTTTTCCTTTTGATGATTTCTTTTATATATGAAAGTATGATTTTTGAAAATAAAATGAGGGCTATATCTATAACCAAGTGGTGCAGTTAATTGTTTTATTTAAAGTGTGTATTTTGGAGTTTTATTTGTGATTGTTGATGATTGTCATGTTATAAAAGGAAAATTATTTTGTGTAATGAGTAATATGTCAGATTAGTCCCTGACTTTGTAGGTGTAGGTCAAGTTAGTCCCTGACTTTATCGAAATAGCAATTTAGTCCCCGAAATAGGAGAACGTCGATCAAGTTAGTCTCTGCCGTCACTATCGCAGGGATGTATTTGCTTTAAAATGGGATAAAGATAGGGACGTATGTGAATTAAAATTAAATCTCAGGGACTAAATTGCTGTTTCGATAAAGTCAGGGACTAACTTGACTGATGCTTACAAAGTCATGGACTAATCTGACATATTACTCTTTGTGTAATCTTATAAAGTGAATTTAAAACAAAATGACTACTTGATATGGTGTGTGTATGAATGCTTGTATGAGGTGTGAATTCTTGAATAAATTGTGTTATAATATTATCTTAAAATGGTATAGGACTTAAAGTAATTGTGTATGATTGAAATTGAAATGAAAATAAAATGAATATGTTTATGCATGTGTGTGTGTATGTGTCAAGCATGCATGAAGAGAGAGTAGGAAGATTTATTTTCTTCTAGGTTAAGAAAATTGAAAGTAAAATTTAATCCATGAGAAATTAGGAGATGCGATGTAGAAAATAAGAATGATGTGTGATAAGACCTAATACCCTAAATTACTCCTTTGTGTCTCCTTGATAAAGTCCACCCATGCAACAAATCAAAGAGCCAAAACTACCCCTCACACACACATATGGGCCGAATTTCTAAGGGCAAAAAAGGGAACTCATGGTTTGCCTATAAATAGGCTTCACCATAGTTCATTTCCCTTCATTTCCATCCATTCTTTCATATCTTCTTTTCATTATTTTCTTTCCAAACACATTTGTTGAGAGCAAAATCAAGCTCTCAACACATAGAGAGAGAGAGAGAAACCCGTGAGATAGAGAGAGGAAGAAAGAAGAAGAAGAAGAAACCCTAGAGCTTTCTTTGAAGATTCAAAAGCTTAGAAGACCTTGATCTTGGTGGGTATTTCGAAGATCATAAGAAGAGTAGAGTTAATTGGATTTTAAGCTTTGTAATTTCCTTTTCTTTTGCATGTTTGATTTTATGGCTTGTAATCTTATTTCTTCTTTGCATGTGTTGGTTATGCCTTGATCTTGAAACTTCACAAGTAAAAAATTGATTTTTGATGACTAAATAGTCTAGACAACTCACGGTTTTGATGATGATGATTTGATCTTGAGTTTTAATTCATGCATGTCAATTTTGTACTCATATTTGTAAAAGTATAAACTTGATCCAAGTATTTTTGAAAATAAAGTCTTGACCTTTGATTGCATGAGGGCTTTAAAACAAAAAGCTAATATTTTTAGCACATGCATGTTGATTTTATGTTTGAAAAAGTTGATTTATGTACTTGCATGTCATGATCTTGACTTGATCTATGAAAAGCTTGATCTTGAGTCTTGCATGTTGTTTTTGAGTAAAAAGAACTTGATCTATGCCTTATGATCCTTACATGTTTTATTTGAGTGAAAAGATTGGACTTTTCTTGATGATCTCCACGGTTATTAAGGAAGCAAGTTTTGAAAATGATTTTTAACTTAACAAGGACTTGATCTAAGTAATTTGATCTTGCATGTTGGATTTTTGACAAAAGAAGGCCTTTTTATTTGAGCCAAGTTCGGTCTAGACTAGAGGATGTGGAGTTTGTGCTTTTTAATTTGAAATGACTTATTGCATGTTGATCTTGAGACTTGATTAGTTGATTTTGGTACATGCATGTGATTAAATGATGATTTGATACTAGATCTAAGCTTTGTTAGTAATAAAGTAAGAAACTTGGACCTTACATGTTATGTTCTAATAAAAAGATTTAATTTTCTTTGATGCATGTCACGGTTTTGAAAGAGAAATTAGGGTAACAAGCTTTTAAAAACGATTTTTAGTATAAAAAGAGTTTGATTTAGTATTTATTTTCCTACTCAATTCGGTTTGGTTAAAATATAAAGGAACCTATACTTGATTCTCATTTTATGTGTATGTATGTTAAAGATCTAAGGGTGTATGTGTTTGTTTTGATGTGATCTTGGAGTTTAAGCTACATGATATTCATTTAATCTAAGGACTTTGAATGCATGCATGAAGTTGCTAAGGCTTGGAAAATAAGATTTTTATGTGGTACTTGAATTAATATGTGGATTTAAATTAAGGAAATTAAATTAAAGTTTATTAATTTTTCCAAGTGAAGCTCACGGTTTTTAATTAAAAAGGGAAGAAATAATCTCATGATTTTATGTCCTTAATGTTGAACAAATCCTTGCTTTGATTTCTCAATATTTTTGGCCAATGCATGTCTAACTAGGTTTAAGAACCTTTTTCATGAAATAACATGTGATGATGAATATGTTTCATGTGTTGATTTAAAGTACATGAACTTGTAATCTTGGTTTATTTTGGCTTAGTCAATTCGGTTTCATTGAGTTAAAGTAGGTAAATATGAAAATGAATTATTTTGGAAAAGATTGTGAGTTGTATAATTGCTTTAGTGTTGGTTAATTGGTTATATGCCTTAATTTAATTAATAAAGTGTTGTTTGATTAGTGTATATGTATGTTCACTTAAATAATTTAAAGTCATGAAAGAATATGTGCTATGTGACTATGTGAATGGATTTATCAAAGTGTTGTTGTTGGTTGTGTGCTAGTTAATGTTTGGAAAATTGTTTGTATACGTAATTGGTTTTGAAATTTGGTAACTCCGAGTTTAGTTGGCTTGATTTATTTGGAAACATGGGACATGTTTAGTGGCTGTCCTAAGTTCGTACTTATTGGTAAAGCTTGAATTTTAAAGTGTTAGTTTTGAGCTAAAGAATTATTGAAACAAAAGTGCTTTTACGGTGTTTTCGGATTTTTATTAAAGTGATTCTGTGAGACAATCCCTTGCTGTCCAGAATCGTTTGGACTTGTTTCTTAAATTTAAGAATGTGTTCAAGTGATTTAAAGTATGGATTTCAAGTGGAATTTGATTTAAGAAAAAGCCGGGTTAAAAACGGTGAATTTTCCGGTGTTTCCGGACATGATTAAGGTGTTGTCCAAGACGGACCAACAACCAAATCAATTGATTTAAATTACTTTAATAGATATTTTCAAATGGTTTTGAAGTACATAAAGTACTGGAAAAAAGTTGGAGTTGTTTTGAGAAAACAATTATGTTTTAAGCTATCCGACGAGGAATGAAATGTGTTTGAGTTGAGAGATGATTTCTTGATATAAGTTAATAACATAAACGTGCTCTATTTAATACGAGGAATGGTAAAGACGGGGGATTGGAGCAGTTGACAGCGATAAGGATCCGCGGAGATCGTGTGCAGATATTTGCTAGGACTTGAGGTGAGAGAGAAGCTTTCCTAAGACACCGTGGTATTTAGGTGATTTATTAGGACGTTCCGGATCATCTCAAAGATCGGAACTTGGTGGTTCTGAGTCAGTAGTATAGTGGCAATTGTTTGTGTTGTGTGGCCACTTATACGAAGGAGACAAAGACCACATGTTGTTATGTGATGAATTTATATGATGATGATTTGAAATAGCATGCTTATGTTTATCTGTTTAAATGCTTAATTATGCATGATGATATTTGAGTTGTTGAATAATAAGAGTAGCATGCTGATGGATGTCTGTTACGTCTTGAAATTGAGATAATGCGAATAAGTTTGTAAAAGTGATGAAATGAGATCGAAAGTAAAAGACACAAAGAGAAGATATAACACCCTGTTTGGCCTAAGTCCTTATGGAGTAAGGCAGCCTTGATAAGACATTGAGAAAAGAAATAAGGATAAGAGATATGAGAATGATCTGAAAAGAGATATGATTTGAGCCTGAGAAAGATTGACAATTTCATGAAAGTTAAGAGATTGTGATGAGAAATAAGATATGATGTGACTGAAAGTATCGTAATGACGTCGAGCCAGAGCTGAGGAAAGCAGTGTTGTTGTTGTTTATTGAAACGAGATGTGATATGAGTTGAGCGTTGCTCCTCTGTTGTTGCTTATTGAAATGAGATTGGTGTTGAGTTGAGCTTGCTCCTCCACTGATGCTCACTGAAAGGAGATGTGATGTGAGTGGAGCTGGGCTCCTTAGTGGTGAGAGTGAAGCCAGAGGGCTGATGTTTCAAAAGAGATATGTTGTGACTCTGAGAAAGATTGTGAAATGAGATGTTGAGATGATTGTGAAATGAGATGTTGAGATGATTGTGAAATGATATGATGAGATGATTGTGAAATGAGATGTTGAGATTATTGTGAAATGAGATGATGAGATGATTGTGAAATGAGATGTTGAGATGATTGTGAAATGAGATGTTGAGATGATGGTGAAATAAGATATTGAGAAAGAGTATGAAATGAGATGCAAGTATGTTGATGCGATCCCAGCTCTGTGCTCTGTTAAGAAAAGAAAAGAAAAGTAATGCTGAAAGATAGTCGTCGGGACTCGTTGAAGGGATGCACCAAGGATGAGTCGACCTTAGGATAATAACTAAAACTTTAAAACACTTAAAAGACATTGACGAATGCGGTGAGCAATGAGTGCGAAGTAGTGGAGAGGAAGATACCATGGGTATCTGCGAATACTCAGGAGGAGATTGCATTAGGGGGAGGCAATGACGGTGATACGTCAAGAAGCCTTGAGTACTTTCTAGGCAGAACAAACTCCATATGTGGTATACCAGACGTGGTAGGGACTGGGTCCAAAGCCGTGGTAAGTTCTGCAGCGCAACTAGAACTAGTACTGTTGCCCCCTAGATTGCAAATCTTGAACAGTGAGAGGGACTGGAACGGGGCTATGTGATTTTGCCACTGTACCCGATTTTTATACAATGTGCCTTGATATTATATGATTTGATTTGATTTGAGACTGTAACCGATTTTCTACAGTTCTCCTGGCTTGGAGCCATTTGATTTGTTGAGACAGCTGTCGAGCCCGCGTGGTAAAGGTCCTGTACTCCTGTTTGCTTCCGACTAGGTTGGGTGGATGACCGAGGAGATGTAGACTTGTGTGCTAACTGCGAAAGAAACGAGTACCTCGATGATATTATAATTTTCCCCAATCATCGATGGACATGATCTGATAAGACTTGATAAGAAAAGTTTAAGAGTTATGAAAAGACTTGTAATTATAAGAGCGAAATCTTATGAAAGATTGATGATGAGAAATGAGTTGAGAATGAAAGTGTGAAAAGTGAATGGAATCATATGAAAATGGAAATGAATGCAACTCAAGGAGTTGCAAATTGAGATCGAGAGAGAAATTGAGAAAGAAAGAATGTTATGTTGAGAAGTGAAAATAAGTCTGGCAAGATATTGAATATTGATGATGATGATAATGATAATGAGGATGATGATGATATACTTGAATGCTATGTTTTATGTATGTTGTATTGTTATGTTTGTATTGTCTTGGTATCTTGCCTATTGTAAACCCACACCGTCGACGATACGTCGTTCGGATTGCTTACTCTCTCCTGTTCGTTGGCATATCGGTGTTGCTGGTATCTCAACGGGCAGATGGAGCATCGTATGGAGATCACCACCTGGAAAAGGCACGGAAATGGATGGAAGCCTACTCCCTATGGTTGGGTATGGACTGGATGTACTCAGATAGTGATTCCGGACTCGGAACACACCTTGAGTGGAGTTAACCTGGAACCACATCTGGGACAAGTCACGATACGAGGATACAGCAGCTACGAAGAAAATGTGCGAAATGAGACTCAGGAAAGCTCCACCACTCTAGATGGAGTGGAGTTAGAGTCAAACGACAATGGGAGAGCAGCGGCAGAGGCGGCATCATCTTCGGGAGTGAAGAAAGGACGCAAGTGTAGGATTCTCATGTTTTGATGCTAACAATCTCTCTCCAAGCAACAACATTGGCAACAAGCAAGCTACACCACATGAAGATTAGAATTAGGATTTTTATTAATTCTATTTCAATGTAATCTTTATTTTTATGCAATGCATCTCATTGGTGTGGGTAGCTTAGGTGATTTTAAGAATACTTAAATAATGTTTGATTAAGAGTGAAGATACTTTAAATCTTGATTAAATAGCTCTATTAAAAGCTTTGTGAAAATCCTTTTAGAAAAACCTTGTTTTTATTCAGATTCTGATCAGTTCACTCGAGTAATGAGTATTGGTTCACTCGAGTAATTTATGTCATGACAGGTTAATCGAGTAAAGGTTTACACATCACTCGAGTAACTTAATCTGACATGTTTTAATCGAGTAATGTTATATGGTTTACTCGAGTAATTCAATCAGTTTTTGGAAAATTATAAAAGGACTTAATTTTATCTTTCACACATGATAGACATTCATTCTTACAATTTTCTATATACTTTGAAAAGCAATTCAAGAGCTATTTTACATCTTTCAAGAGCTATCAAGATTCAACAAAGAACTTTTCATTCTTCACTCTATTTCTTTCATTGTTCAAATATTCTTGAGATCATAATTTTTGTTCTTAGTGGTTGTTGAAGATTTGCAATTTGTGATTGCATCATTGAAGTTTCAACACAAGTGAAGAATCTCACAAGGAAGACTTTGAGGATCAAATCAAAGCAAGAAAAGAGGATTGGTTGGAAGCATCTTCAATCAATTAGCAAGGAAATCTAGAATACTCAAAAGGGGTAGATTAGATCAAAGTGTTTGGTACACACTTTGTGTTGGGTTTTAAGATAGGAGAACTAAGAATCTAGTTGCATCTTAAAACATTGTAAAATCTACATTTGAAGATTTCTAGTGAAGAATCTCTCTTGATTCAAGAGGGGACTGGAGTAGCTTTCAAGTGGGTGAAAGTGAACCAGGATAAATCCTTGTGTCTCTTTTATTTTTCATTCCTTGTATTGCATTAATTCATTAACAATTGCATTTTTAGGTTAGAATTGGGGTTTTCTTAATTCAACTCAATTGATCTAAAATTGCATGTTAATATTACTTGAAATTGTTCATATTAATCATTCATAATTTGTTGAATCATCATAGCATTGTTATTCTTGAAGAACTCCATTGAAAACTGAGTTTTAATTGAATTTTACCCAGTTTACTCGAGTAAAGTTCTTGTCATCAAGTAATCTGCTTTCAGTTTATGAACATTACTCGAGTAGGTTTTCTGTTACTCGAGTGATTTAAAAATAGCTTTCGTAATACTCGAGTGATTTGCTGAATACTCGAGTGAAATTATTTTTGCTTGCGTATTACTCGAGTGAAGTCTTGAGTTACTCAAGTAATCTGAGTTGAATTTTTAAGAAAATTTATTTTCATAAAACCATTCTCTTAGGTGGACGAAAAATCTGTAATAAGGCTTCAATATTCTATTCACCCCCCCTATAGACTATATTGAGCCGCTTGTTGGTTTCCAACAAGTGGTATCAGAGCTCGGACGAAAAATCCGAGCCTTAAAAAGCTTTTTCGAAAAGATCCTTTTACTTGGAAACAATGGGCTCAATTTCAAATCCTTTTGGTGGTGAAGGAACTTCCATTAATCGTCCTCCACTATTCATTGGTGAGGGTTATGCTTATTGGAAGGTCCGCATGAAAATTTTTATTCAAGCAATAGATATGGAAATTTGGAACGCCATAGGAATGGACCTTTTGTTCCTCAAACGAAAGTAAATGATGTTGTTTCGGTCAAACCTCAATCGAGTTGGGACAATGATGATAAGAAGAAAGTTGCATTTGATTTAAAAGCTAAAAATATCATCACGTCCGCTCTTTCTTATGATGAGTTCTTTCGAGTATCTCAATGTGTTGATGCTAAACAAATGTGGGACACATTACAAGTCACACATGAGGGCACTTCGGAGGTTAGAAGGGCTAGGTTAAATACACTCATGCATGAATATGAACTCTTTCGTATGCTACCTAATGAAAACATAGGTGACATGCAAAAGCGGTTCACTCATATCATAAATCATCTTTCTGCACTTGGAAAAGTTATTACTAATGGTGAAGTTGTTAATAAGATTTTGAGATGTCTTAGCAGGGAATGGCAACCTAAGGTGACGGCCATTATGGAAGCTAGAGACGTGGATCAAATTGATTTAGCAACTCTATTCGGAAAACTTCAAGAGCATGAAATGGAGCTTGGACGGTTATCCATGAATGAAGATGCCGATAGAAAGAAAAAGGGGATTGCTCTTAAATCAACTTCAAAATCTTTTAAGGCACAAGAGGAAAACTCTCAAGTGGATGACTCGGACTCCGATATAGATGATGAGACCCTTGGCTTGCTAGTTAAAAAGCTTGGTAGGTTCTTTAAGAGTAAGGGAAACTTTAATAAGAATAGACAAAGAGATTCTAAGGACTCACAACCAAGAAATAAGACTAACAAGGATTACATCAAGTGTCATGGGTGTGGAAAGCTTGGTCACTATCGATCAAAATGCCCAACTCATTCTAAGAAGTCCGAAGGTGACAACTCTAAGTTCAACTCATCTAAAGGAAAAAGGGCTTACATAGTATGGGATGAAGAGGAGAGTCAATCAACATCTAGCTCATCGGATGATGAAGAACTTGCAAATCTATGTTTGATGACGAAGCTTGATGAAGAGGAATCTTCGAGCATTAAATCAAGTGACAACGTCAATGAGGTAGATTATCTTTCCGATGCTAGCTCTAGTTCTAATTCTCCTTCATTCAATGAGTTGTACAATGTGTATGTAGAGATGCATAAAGAGTTGAAGAAACTTGCTAAAATAAATGTTGAAAGAAAGAATTTCATAATGAAGCAACATGAAAAGATAATTGAACTTCAAAAAGATTTAGAAGAACTTAAGCTTCAAAATGAAACTCTTGAACTCATTTATGCAAACTCTACATGCAATTGTGAATTGAAATCAAATGAGACTCCATCTTGTGAAAATTGCAAGTCTTTGGAAAAAGAAGTTTTTAATTTGAATGATCGACTTGCAAGGCTCATGAAAGGAGATACTTCATTAGATCATTTGCTTTCAACTCAAAGGAACAATAGCAATAGATCCGGTCTTGGCTATACCAAACCTAAGAAACGCAATTATCGCAAAGTTGGTGGATTTTCAAAGAATAAGATTTCTAAAAACCCAACTTGCCATTATTGTGGGATCTTTGGGCATACCACGAATAAATGTAATATAAAGAAATTTGGTATACCAAGCGGTGAATATATTTGGATTGTTAAGGGGACTTCTCCCCATGCTAACAACAAAGGACCCAAGACCACTTGGGTACCTAAGTCAACCAAATGATATCTTTCTTGTAGGTGTGTCTTCGAACCAAAGAGCGCAAATGGTACTTGGATAGTGGTTGTTCGAGACACATGACGGGAGACAAAACGCACTTCATGGAACTTACTCCGAAAAGTGATGGATTTGTGACATACGGCGACAACAACAAGGGCAAAATTCTAGGAGTCGGGAAGATCGGTAACGTATCTAACCTTGTCATAGAAAATGTCCTATACGTAGAAGGCTTAGAACATAACTTGCTTAGTATAAGCCAACTATGCGATATGGGCAATTATGTGACTTTTACCCCGGAATTATGTTTCATTAAGTCTTCTATAGATGATAGTGTTAAGTTTGTTGGTCGTCGCTCTAATAACACTTACTTAATTGATTTGGATGAGATAACTTCACTATTTTCAAAATGTTTCAAATCTTTTAATGATGAAATTCGTCTTTGGCATAGACGAATTGCTCATGTGAATGTGAATCAATTAAACAAACTTTTGCGAAAAGATTTAGTGATTGGTTTGCCTAAACTAAATTTTAAGCTTGATGGCATTTGTGACTCTTGTCAAAAGTGCAAGCAAGTTAAAAGTTCTTTTAAACCTAAAAATGTGATAAGCACAACAAAGCCTTTGGAGCTAATCCATATGGATTTGTTTGGCCCTTCACAAATTAAAAGTTTAGGTGGCAATTACTATGGATTTGTTTTAGTAGACGATTTTACTAGATTCACATGGACTTTATTTTTATCCGCAAAAAGTGAAGTTTATAAATGTTTTAAAAAGTTTGCCAAACTCATCCAAAATCAACTAAGTTTGAAAATTGTGTCTATTAGAAGTGATCACGGAGGTGAGTTTGAAAACACTAGGATTGATGCGTTTTGTGATAAGTTTGGTATTGATCATCAATTTTCGGCCCCTAGGACTCCGGAGCAAAACGGAGTTGTAGAAAGGAAAAATAGAATATTAGTGGAACTTGCTCGTACTATGTTGATAGAATCAAATGTTCCTAAATATTTTTGGGCTGATGCAGTAAACACTGCTTGTTATATGCTTAATAAGGTTCTTATTCATCCGCATTTAAATAAAACACCTTATGAACTTTTAAAAGGGCGAAAGCCAAATATTTCACATTTTCATGTTTTTGGGTGTAAGGTGTTTGTTTTAAATAACGAAAAGGAACCGGTCGGCAAGTTTGACTCCAAAGCCGACGAAGGCATATTCATAGGTTATTCAACCCATAGCAAAGCATATAGAGTCTACAATAAAAGAACATTAACCGTTGAGGAATCCGTGCATGTTGTATTTGATGAATCTTCGAAAGAAGATTCTGTTGTTTCTTGTGATGATGATAATATAGGTACATTTTTTGATCATGAGAAGTCAACACCACAACAAATGGAAGAGAATCAAATTGAAGATGGAGAGGTGCAAGCACAAGATAGAGACTTAGCACAAGAGATTCAATCTCAATTACCAATAGCTTGGAAATCAAACAAAAATCATCCGATTTCTAACATCTTAGGTGACATTGCGAAGGGAGTGGTAACCCGACGCACTTTAAATAATTTTTGTTATTATGTTGCCTTTGTATCTCAAATAGAGCCTAAAAGTATCAAAGAGGCTGTTCAAGATGATCATTGGATTATGGCCATGCAAGAAGAATTAAATCAATTTGAAAGAAACCAAGTTTGGGAGCTTGTGCCAAAACCCGATGATCGTCCTGTAATTGGTACTCGGTGGATCTATAGGAATAAGTTAGATGAATCGGGTATTATTGTTAGGAATAAAGCTAGGTTGGTAGCACAAGGTTATAGTCAAGAAGAAGGAATCGATTACGATGAGACATATGCTCCTGTTGCTAGACTAGAAGCTATTCGTATTCTTCTCGCTTTTGCTTCGATAATGAATTTTAAATTGTATCAAATGGATGTTAAGAGCGCCTTTCTTAACGGATACATTCAAGAGGAAGTTTACGTGTCACAACCTCCTGGATTCGAGAGTTTTGAGCATCCGGACTACGTTTTCAAACTGAAAAAGGCTTTTTACGGTTTGAAACAAGCTCCTAGAGCTTGGTACGACCGACTAAGCAATTTTTTATTACAAAAAGGTTTTAAACGAGGCACTGTTGACACTACACTTTTTATTGAACGTTCCGGTAAGGATATTTTATTGGTTCAAATATATGTTGACGATATTATATTTGGTGCTACTAATGAGAACTTGTGTAAGAAGTTTTCAGACTTGATGCAAAGCGAATTCGAGATGTCGATGATGGGAGAGCTTACATTCTTTCTTGGCCTTCAAATAAAGCAGCTTAATGATGGCATTTATATTCATCAGAGTAAATATTGTAGAGAGCTTCTCAAACGTTTTGGGATGGATTCGTGCAAATCCGCTTCTACACCAATGAGCGTTGCATGCTACCTAGATCAAGATGAGGCTGGAAAAGCGGTAGAGGTAACGAAGTATCGTGGTATTATTGGTAGTTTGTTATACTTAACTGCATCTAGGCCTGACATCATGTTTAGTGTATGTATGTGTGCACGTTTTCAAGCAAAACCGAAAGAGTCGCATCTAACTGCTGTCAAAAGAATTATGAAATACTTAAAGGGTACAACGAATACTGGACTTTATTATCCTAGGGATGCTTTTCTAAAACTTATAGGTTATTCGGACTCTGACTTTGCCGGTTGTAAAGTTGAGCGAAAAAGTACAAGCGGAACATGCCATTTAATTGGTAATTCACTTGTATCGTGGTTTTCTAAAAAGCAAAATTGTGTAGCTTTATCAACCGCGGAGGCCGAATACATAGCAGCCGGTAGTTGTTGTGCTCAAATCCTTTGGATGAAACAACAATTATCTGATTTTGGTTTAAATTTGACAAAAATCCCTATAAAGTGTGATAACACTTCGGCAATTAATTTGACTAAAAATCCAGTATTACACTCAAGGACAAAGCATATTGATATTAGGCATCACTTTTTGAGAGATCATGTTCAAAAAGGTGATTGTGTTATTGAGTTTGTTCAAACTTCGGATCAATTAGCTGATATCTTTACAAAACCATTACCAAGGGACACATTTTATAAGATTCGAAGAGAACTTGGTATTTTTGATGAATCAACTATTAGCTAATTGTATTTGATGCTTTTCGAAATCACCTTCAAGCCTATTTCAATGTGATTTGTATTTTGAGTTGTTGTATCTTATTAAAGTGTTTCTTATTTTTTTTATATGTAGTTATGTGTGTATGTTTTCTATAATATGTTAATTGCTTTATTTGTATGTGTGTTACTTGCTAAATGCTAAGTGTTTCTATGTGTTTGTGTATGAAAAATGTTTTTGCATGAAAAATTGAAATTTTTAAAATTCTGGACAGTTCACTCGAGTAACAGATATTTCACTCGAGTAATTTTAAAATCTCTTTCGTATTACTCGAGTAATTCTGTTTGTCACTCGATTAATTTTAAAATCTCTTTCGTATTACTCGAGTAATTCTGTTTGTCACTCGATTAATTTTAAAACGACTTTCGTATCACTCGATTAGTTCATCCATCACTCGAGTAAATATTTTTTAATCTTCGGCACACTCGAGTAACATTTCTTTTCACTCGATTACTGCTCGAATCACTCGAGTAATGCATGAACATCACTCGAGTAACTTACGTGATTTTAAAAACTGAACTGTTGAAACTGCATCATTTTTCACGTTTCTTTCTCTCTCTTGTTCGTATTTCTCTCTTCTCTCTCATACGGTTCTTCATCAAATCATCATTTTCAGCCACAAATCTTCTCAAATCATACAAATTTCTTCCATATTTCATCATTATATCATCATTTCTACTCATTTCATTCATCATTTTCACCAATTTCACCCAAAATCCGAAAATTCCCAAATCAAAACCCTAACCCCAAAACCGAATCTGCACTTTCTGAATCAATGTCTTCTTCCTCACAATCTCAACCTCCTCGAAAGAAAGCAAAGCAAGGAGCAGGCCGTAATGACCCCTGGTTTTCTGGAATCAACCGAGACTTGCGGGAACCGAATTTTATCAATCGCTCTTTTGGTCTTACACGGTATGTTAAGTTTGCTTGGTTGCATAAGGAGCAATTTTCATTTGTAGAGGATTTGGAATTTCAGAATTTGAAGAGGTTTTTAGAATTTGAGACTCATTATTACCCTAGGCTTGTCAGACAATTTTATCAGAATTTTACTAAGCTAGATGGTGAGTATCAAACACTGGTTAGAGGACATCATTTTGTTATAAAGCCTGAAGATTTGACAATGTTGTTTGGTTTGGAAAACAAGGGAACTTTTATTGGTGATGATGACTGTTTGGATTTGGATGTGGATACTAATAAGATTTATACTGATTTGTTGCGTACTGGTGAATCTTGGAGTGATAGGACTACTAGAACTGTATCACCTTTGCATGCTGTGGATAGAGTGCTCATGTACATTGTTTCTTATTGTTTGATTCCAAAATGTAATCAAAATTATGCACAATTGGGAGATGATGATCTTATTTTGTTTCATGGGATCAAAAAGAGATATGAGATGAATTGGAATAAAATGTTTTTAGCTCGTATGGAAGCTGCTGCTCAATCTCCTCCTACCCAATTCTTGCCATATCCTATGCATGTTACCAAAATAATGAGGTATTACCGTGTTCCAATCCCTGATGATGAGCCAGCTGTGACGGAAAAGAAAAATAACTGGTGTCTTAATGATTCACATATTAGTTATATGAAAATTGCTTGGCATAGGGAAAGTCGCACTTGGTTATGGAAATCACAGATTAAGAAAATGGTTGAAGCTGCAAAGGCTGCAAGAGCTTCAGGTTCTAGGAAAAGGACTTTACTTGGTGATAGGGCTGGTGCATCTTCTTCTGCTCCTCCTTCTTCTACTGATCCGATGGATACCGATCGCATTGAGGACTATATCAATTTGGACAATCTTGGTACTCCATTTGATGCACAGGCTGCTCATGAGTCATTGGTTGAGCACATCAATGCTCAATTCGCTCAGTTGGAGATGAGACAGGATGTGAAGAATATTGCCATGGAGCATCGTTTAATGGATTATATGTCTGGCCTATTTTCTCACCATTTCCCTCCTCCTCCACCTGATTCCTAGACCTGTGGATGCTGATGATGTTTTGCTGATTGACATCTGTTTCATGTTTCATATGCATATTTCTGACTATGTTATGTTTATGTTTCTATTTCATGTTTCTGACTCTGTTACTACTATGTTTTAGGACCTTGTGTATGGTCTAGTTTGGATAGTTTCATTTGCTTATTTGCTATGGTTGATGTCTTTTTGCTTTACACTATGATTTGCTGCTTAGTGTGATACTCTGCTATTATGGATTATGGTGCAATATTCGTTGTGCGTTTATATTCGCTGTGGCACTATTGTGGTTTATTTTGGTATTGTCTTTATTGTTATATTTTTTTTACCATTGTGAACTACTTACCTTCAACTTTTGGCAAAGGACTTTTCTCAACTTTCATATCTTTTTAATGATGCCAAAAGGGGGAGAATATTTTGTTGATGTTGTTCTTGTAGGTTAAGTTTTCTTATATTTTTCCTAGGTGTTTTACATTTAGGGGAAGTATGTTAAAACTTAGTGCTTATTGAAAAGGAGGTTTGTCATCATCAAAAAGGGGGAGTTTGTAGGATTCTCATGTTTTGATGCTAACAATCTCTCTCCAAGCAACAACATTGGCAACAAGCAAGCTACACCACATGAAGATTAGAATTAGGATTTTTATTAATTCTATTTCAATGTAATCTTTATTTTTATGCAATGCATCTCATTGGTGTGGGTAGCTTAGGTGATTTTAAGAATACTTAAATAATGTTTTATTAAGAGTGAAGATACTTTAAATCTTGATTAAATAGCTCTATTAAAAGCTTTGTGAAAATCCTTTTAGAAAAACCTTGTTTTTATTCAGATTCTGATCAGTTCACTCGAGTAATGAGTATTGGTTCACTCGAGTAATTTATGTCATGACAGGTTAATCGAGTAAAGGTTTACACATCACTCGAGTAACTTAATCTGACATGTTTTAATCGAGTAATGTTATATGGTTTACTCGAGTAATTCAATCAGTTTTTGGAAAATTATAAAAGGACTTAATTTTCTCTTTCACACATGATAGACATTCATTCTTACAATTTTCTATATACTTTGAAAAGCAATTCAAGAGCTATTTTACATCTTTCAAGAGCTATCAAGATTCAACAAAGAACTTTTCATTCTTCACTCTATTTCTTTCATTGTTCAAATATTCTTGAGATCATAATTTTTGTTCTTAGTGGTTGTTGAAGATTTGCAATTTGTGATTGCATCATTGAAGTTTCAACACAAGTGAAGAATCTCACAAGGAAGACTTTGAGGATCAAATCAAAGCAAGAAAAGAGGATTGGTTGGAAGCATCTTCAATCAATTAGCAAGGAAATCTAGAATACTCAAAAGGGGTAGATTAGATCAAAGTGTTTGGTACACACTTTGTGTTGGGTTTTAAGATAGGAGAACTAAGAATCTAGTTGCATCTTAAAACATTGTAAAATCTACATTTGAAGATTTCTAGTGAAGAATCTCTCTTGATTCAAGAGGGGACTGGAGTAGCTTTCAAGTGGGTGAAAGTGAACCAGGATAAATCATTGTGTCTCTTTTATTTTTCATTCCTTGTATTGCATTAATTCATTAACAATTGCATTTTTAGGTTAGAATTGGGGTTTTCTTAATTCAACTCAATTGATCTAAAATTGCATGTTAATATTACTTGAAATTGTTCATATTAATCATTCATAATTTGTTGAATCATCATAGCATTGTTATTCTTGAAGAACTCCATTGAAAACTGAGTTTTAATTGAATTTTACCCAGTTTACTCGAGTAAAGTTCTTGTCACTCGAGTAATCTGCTTTCAGTTTATGAACATTACTCGAGTAGGTTTTCTGTTACTCGAGTGATTTAAAAATAGCTTTCGTAATACTCGAGTGATTTGCTGAATACTCGAGTGAAATTATTTTTGCTTGCGTATTACTCGAGTGAAGTCTTGAGTTACTCGAGTAATCTGACTTGAATTTTTAAGAAAATTTATTTTCATAAAACCATTCTCTCAGGTGGACGAAAAATCTGTAATAAGGCTTCAATATTCTATTCACCCCCCTCTAGACTATATTGAGCCGCTTGTTGGTTTCCAACAGCAAGAAGAAATGGAAACTGTATCCAGTTGTTTTCGACAGGAAGATTTAAGAGTAGTGCTACGAGTTTAGGGGCCTCTTGTTATCTTTAAGTTTAAGTCAAGAGTGAATGTCTGGAGTCGAGGATTACCTAAGTAATGAACTATGTATGTAATTCAGCTCATTTTGGAATATGCCCTACTTTTGAAGAAGTGTAAGAATGAAACTTTGTGAGAACTATATAAGTTCTTTTGATGTAATGCAAAGAGCTATTTTGGGTTCGAAACCAAACCATTTTCCAATGATAAATGTTTTTAGAGATTCAAGTAAGTAAGTATATGTTTTAGTAACAACTCGGTTTTCAGTAAAGAATGTTAAGAGCATCAACGATGTCTCAATAATGTTTTCAAAACAAAAAAAAATTGGCCTCATTTTTAGCAACTTAATAAATAAAAGTTGGTTATTCTGTGATACGAAAATCGGGCTGTTACAATTAGACTAAAGCACACTCAAGGTTTTTGTTCATGATGAAGAATAGATGAAGATGATGATGATATTACTTCTCAAAAGATTTTCAAAAGAACGAATAGAGAAGGAGATCAATGATGTTGTGTGCATGTGTTTTTTTCAAAAAGTAAAAGAAGAAGCCAAAAATCAGAATCATGATCATCCAGAAAAGGAAATAAATCATTCTGGGAATCAGATTTGATTTCAGCACGTTTTTCAAAAATTTGAAATAGGTAATCAATTACTTTGGTCAATGTAATCGATTACTTGCTCTCAGGTTTTTCACAAAATTTGCAGCATTAAAAGATAATCGTTTATTAGCTTCAAGTAATCGATTACTTTCACTTAAATGACCAGTTCAAGGAAGTAATCCATTACATGAACCTAATTAACCCATTACTTACTCTCTGGTTACAAGTTGCAGCAGATAATCGATTATTCCAGGTAATCGATTACTCCAAAATAAAATCTGATTTTCATAAAAAATTTGTAACCAAAGGTTTTCATATAAAAGATTTTCATAAAAACTTTTCCAGGAGCAAAGGGTTTTAAAAAATACTTCTTCTAGTTTTTCAAAACGAAAAGTATCATCATCATAATCTAGCAATATAAAAATAGACTTGAGTGCTTTAGACTAATTTTTGCTTTACATAACTACTAAGTCCTAAGCGACTAGATCTTCAATACGGAATACACTTCTTGCATCATCAATGTACCTAAACCTGTTCAAACACATTATATTAAATTGTGTTGTATCATCATCAAAACATCATCATGGGTAAACCTGAGTTTCAACACATAGTCCATCATTCCATTCTTCAACCCATTAATCTCATCTTTAACTTTTCTCTTAGCTGGTGCTGATGCTTTCAGAAAAAGGGCCATCAGCGGCATAGCGACTTAGTGATGGGATTAATCATTTCCATTTAACAGTTTCAGGAAAAGTCCATCAGCGGCTTAGCCACTTTGTGATGGTTTTAGAAATAGTATTGAATTATTCCATTTATAGTCCATATTGATGGTTATTGCAACAACCCCATTGGGACTCCTAATGTAAAATATCAACCAAGTGAATAAAACTTTCACTGGGACATCTATAGGATTAATATCGACCAAATGGGTGTACGCACTTTCATTGGGACTTCTGTAGGAAAAATATCAACCACTGAATAAAAATTCCAGTAGGACACCTCCAGGGTAGTGATCAACCAAATGGGATTAGATATTAAGCATAATGATGTTTAGAACTTAGTAATTTAGGAGATTAGACGAGTTAATTTCTGAAACTTTAAAAGAATAAGAGATTTATGGAATTTTCTCAAAATACTCGAGTGGTTCATGCCAAAAATACTCGAGTACTTGAAGAAATACTCGAGTCGTTCATCACTTTCCAGAATACTCGAGTCTTTCTCAAAATACTCGAGTCTTTTTGCTGCAACAGCACCAGTTTTCTGCATTTTATGCACCAATTCGCGATTCTTACATTTTAACTTCAATTCTGCACAAAACAGAAGTTATTCCACATATAATAAACATGTTGCATATATCAATTAACATCAAATTAACAGAAAACATAATCAAATCACATAATTGCATAAAACATAGAAAATATCCATTTTAACACATGAATTTCATTTCTACTTGATTTTAAATTCGTAAATCAATCTAGTGAGCTTCCTTAGGTCCAATTAAACTTGTTTGAACACAAAAACCATGAGTTTCTGGCCTCCAAGTCAGATTCCCATTTCAAACTTACATTGCCCATGAACCTCATATGGTTCCTATGAATTTAGCTTATTGATTATCATTCTAGCGATTAGGTAACTTCTCCCATACCTTAGAGAAGCTAAACAAACGATTGGTTGAAGAGGAAAAAGACTGGATCAAGGTTTGTGATTCTGCACCGGTGCACAAACAATCGCACTAGCTGACTTTGGCCATTAAATTCACCACGAATAAGGCATGAAAAAGAATGAAATAAGTTAGCTTAAGCAACTAGGGAGTGCTAACTTTAATCAGAAACGAATTTGGAATCGAGAGGGTTCCTGAATTTACCAGACCAATTCAAGAAAGAGAGGTTGATGGTGTTGTTTGATGCTCTGTTTTCACAGCTTAGAGTATGCAACTTTGGAAGCTTATATCTTGATCTACAGGTAGTCAATTTGAGTGGTTCTTGGTTCTAATTCAAGATTGGAATCAGAACTCGAATTGTGTTTTGGTTGCACTAGATTTGGTTGAGTGAGGAAAGAGAATCGAAGGCACAAAGTTTGCACCCGAAAACAGAGAAATGTGGACAGAAATTCAGGTTTTGGGTGATTTTTAATGTGTTTCTAGCTTCCCAAATCATCTACTTATAGCCTGAGGTTACCTTCCCTCGAAGTAAAGTCCGGCTCTGTGCTTGTAACTAGATGGAACGAACTGTTGGCTTTAAATTGAGTTGAAACCGACTTTTAATTTTTTGCAGAACTGCTCGAAATACTCGAGTCTTTCCCAAAAGACTCGAGTCTTTCAACCAAAAATTCAAATTTCCTAACAGCTAGTTACAATACTCGAGTCTTTCCCTAAAAGACTCGAGTCTTTCGACTAAAAATCAGAAAATTAATATTTTATTTACTAAAAACATTTTATTTTATTTATTTATTTATAATATTGGAAAAATACTTTATTTTATTTTCTTAAAATATCGGACCTTACATCCTCCCTCACTTAAAGAGGAATTTCGTCCCCGAAATTCGATTCAGAAAATAAAACTTACTCGAACAGATACGGATATTCTTCCTTCATCTGACTTTCTAATTCCCAAGTGATGTCGCTAACACCACCACGTTCCCATACGACTTTTACTAACGGGTTTTCCTTCCATCGCAGCTGCTTAATCTTTCTATCTTCTATCCGAATGGGACCGGTTTCGAACGTCTGATTTTCTCGTAAGGGTATCTCATCGGGTTCGATGCGGATAATCGAAGCAGGGTCAGGCACGAACTTTCTTAGTTGAGACACATGGAGCACATTGTGCATGTTGGATAGGAATGGTGGCAGGGCTATTTGGTACGCAACAGGACCAATGCGCTTCAGGATTTGGTATGGACCGATGAACTTGGGTGATAATTTCTTGGGTTTCATCACACGTCCAACTCTAGTTGTCGGAACTACTCGGAGAAAGACATGCTCCCCTTCTTGAAATTCTAATTTAGTTCTTCTCTGATCCGCATAATTCTTTTGTCTCCTTTGGACAGCCTTCATCTTTTCTTGAATTACTTTAATCCTTTCGGTTGTTTCTTGAATGACATCGGGGCCGATGAGCGTATTCTCCCCCACTTGGAACCAACATAGCAGGATTCTACACTTCCGTCCATATAGTGCTTCGAAAGGTGCCATCCCAATACTCGCATGGAAGCTATTGTTGTAAGTGAATTCTACCAAAGGCAATAATTGTAACATCCCCGATATTTCCAAATCATTAGGTGCCTTAGTTAATAGAATTTTGATAAGGGTAGTGTTGTTTCCAAGTCTTTGATTCTATTTAGAGGTGCTAAGGGATGTTTAGAATGTGTTTAAAATGTAGGATTTAGTAAGGGTAGGTTTTTATGAGGTAGAATTAGCTTAGAAATGAGTTTTAGAAGAGTTATTTAAGATCTAAAGAACATAGAATCTTAGGAAATTAGGAATAAAATATCCATAGATCTAAACCCAAATTCCACCGTTGGATGTGAAGATAAGCGTCTTAGGATGCTTGTCTCAAAATTTGAGCAAGATCCGATGGTTAACGAAGAAGTTATGACAATTTGAAGTGCAAGGGAATGGTGGGCTGAACCAGTTAATCGATTAAAGCCTTGAGTTAATCGATTAAGTTTTTGGCAATGTTCAGCCACTAATCGAGTAATGTGTGGCTTAATCGATTAATTTTTTAGCCACCTTCAGCCACTAATTGATTAAGGTCAGAATTAATCGATTAATCATGTGCAAACAGCAAGTGTTAATCGATTAACCAAAGTGGTTAATCGATTAACCACTGCTTTATCAGACAAAAATACGTTTGATTGGGGCACTTTTCTCAGAGTTCCTCTTCCCTCTTCACGAGTCCTCTTCTTCTTCTCTCTACCAAGGGTTTTGCAAACCCTCTTCTCATCATCAAATCAACACCAAATAATATTAATTAAACCCTCTAAATCATCCCTCCATCAATCCTTTATGTGTTCCCTCTCCCAAAATCTCAATTTCATCTCTTTTCTCAAAATCCCCAAATCCCCATATAAACCCTAACTTCTCCAATCCACCTTTTAGAACTGTGCAGTCAACCAAGGAAGCTTAGGAAGTGGTTAAGGGCAAGGAATAGGAGACTAAGGAGTTAGGATGGAAGGTTGGTGTTGGTGCTTCAAGAAACCCCAATTTTTCCGCTTCTCTTCAAGAGGTAAGGGGGAGTACTTTGGTTTTAATTAGGGAAGGGACTTAATGATAATAATAAGGTCATAAGTAGATGTATTTTGTTATGTGTATGTGTGATTTGTATGTTTTATATGTTGAATATGAGAATATATGTTATGAACTTAGGGTTTTGTTAGAAATAAATTGTTATAATTGTTATGGAACTAAAGGAATGAATGGCATGGTTATGATCATTATTGTTGTTATGTGTGATTGTTACTATATATAAAGTATGGCCATAAATCCTAAGTTAGAGAACCCCACCAAATGGATATAAATTATTAAAGGTTTGATTAACAAAAAGCTACATAAAATGAACTAGAAACACGTGCATTCAAGGAGTAAGGTGGACCTTAGGTACGGGGAAAAACATACGTCGTTTATGATTGATGAAGGCAAAAGTAACTAGATTGTGTCATTGAAACAATCGCCGAGAATTGTTGTGGTAAACTTTGATCCTGCAAAGAACACGGGTTCGCCATCCGTGTTGGGGATTGGTTTTATGCAACCATAACAATTCTGTCAGTTACTTTGGCTTTTCGTGGCCAGTTGAGGGTGATTTCTGCTAAAGCCAATTTGGGCGAATCAAACCAAACTGTATGACAAACCCTAAAGGGGTGAAGTACTGTGCAAGCTAGCATGACGAACCCTAGAGGGGTGAAGTGCGGTATGACGAACCCTAAAGGGGTGAAGTACTTTAGGTTGAGAAATGCTTACTCCTGGTCAGTTTTTCCCCAGAGTTGGAGGGTGAAGTGTTGTGAGAAAAATTACAAGTGTTATTGTTATTGAAAATGGAGAAGTGTATTCATTGTTATATAATGGGTTTAATTCACTGAATCCAATGAAAGTATTAAAGTGTTATAGTGGATAAAGTTAAATGGTACAGTGTTACATTGGATTCAGGAATTAAACCATAATGGTATAAAGTGCATTTCATATTCATATGTTTGAGCATCAAAGCATTGTTATGTATTGGTATTGTATACTGAAATGTGTGTGTATATATATATATATAGTGTAATGGAATAGTTGAATGATAAGGTATAAAAATAGTATGGTTGAATAGGATAAATGAATATGAGTATATGTGTGTGGGTATGTCTAGTTATGTCTTATTACTGTTATTTCAAGTGTTTTCCTTAATTATTATTCAAATTACTCACCCCTTAAGTTGACCATTTTAGGTACCATTGGAGAAAGTTAGTCACTGCTTCCGTGCCGAGAAGATATACTCTTACATAAGGAGAGTATATTATTTGTTGAGACTTTAGTAGTCTCATTTATATTGCAATCATTCTAGGATAATGTAATGTAAATTATTTTCATTGACTAAAGTTGTATTTAATTTTGAACTATTTATCTCAAGTTAAGGATACTTCTATTTTTGTAAAAAGGACTTTACAAGAACATTTATTTTGATTCAATGTATTAATGGTTGTCAAGGATATAAATATATCATTTTCTAAATTATTTCAAAGTAAGTCACAACCACTTGCAATGTAATTATAGCTTTGTTACAAATAAACTGATCCGATCTGACAGGTACAAAGTTAACTTGGGGAAAGTCCATATTTTAAAGTAAACTCCGCCAAAATTTTTATAAAACCCCAAGTATTTTCTAATAGAAAGTAAAGTATTAAAGTATAAAAAGTTAGGGTGTTACAATAATTGATTTCAGTTCTCACTATACTCCAAAGCACATGCCCTTAACAGATCCTCAAGAGATTGGATTGTCCTTTCAGATTGACCGTCGGTTTGGGGATGATAGGCTGAACTCATCCTCAACTTGGTTCCCATTGCTTGGTGTAAACTTTGCCAAAACCGAGAACAAAACCTTGGGTCACGATCAGAAATTATGCTTGATGGAATTCCGTGCAATCGTACCACCTCCTTGATATAAAGTTGTGTGAATTTTTCCAATGAATATCTCATATTGATTGGAATAAAGTGAGCCGATTTTGTCAATCGATCCACTATTACCCACACGGCTTCATATCCTCTTTGCATCCTTGGAAAACCGGAAACGAAATCCATTGCAATACTGTCCCACTTCCATTCCGGAATATCCAATGATTGAAGTTCGCCTCCGGGCCTCTCATGTTCTACCTTTGCTTTTTGATAAACAAAGCAAGATGCCACATGAGTTGCCACATCCTTCTTCAGTCCAGACCACCAAAACATTTTCTTCATGTCTTGAGGGGTCAAGTGTTACGAATGCCTAGGAACAAGCATAATTACAGAAAAAATCATAATTCTATGCTAATACGATCAACTAATGCTCTACTATCCCAGCTCCTATAGAGTGGATAACAATAACTTATTCTATAAGCAACCTCACGCTTCATAATTCTCAACACTTGTTGAACTGATCTGGATTTATTTTCAAAAATCCTTTGGTTTCTCTCAATCCAAATATGGTAAATAGTGGCTGCAAACACAGCAGAAATGCATTTCCTTCTTATCTTGTCCTTGAAAGAATGCACAATCCACCTAGTCCAGGATGCGTACCTATAAGGCCAACAATCAAGACCAATCCAATTGCACACATCCTCCAGAAGTGCTTTTCTGCAATTACAGTAAAAAAAATAAATGATCTCGGGTTTCCAAAAGTAGCAGAACACAGGTTGCAATCAGGCTGCAGAAGGAACAACATGTCCTTTGTTTTTAATCTTCCATGAATAGTGAGCCAAGAAATGAATCTATGTTTAGGGACAGTAACTGGATTCCATGTGAATTGATGCAAGGGAAAAGGAGGGTAATGACCATTTAAAAACAAATAGCCAGTCTTGACAGAATAAGCCCCATCAGAGTTTGCATTCCACTTGCCATTGCTGAAACCAGATTACAACACGTTCTTAACCTTCAATATCTGCTTCCAGTGCCAACTATCTCCAGGCTTAGCTACACAATTCCAAAAATCCTGGTCCTTGAGATAGATGGAAGAAATCCATTTAACCCAAAGAGAGTCCTTCTTGAACCAATGTGCCAAACTTGCTTACCAATTGCTGCATAATTCCAGATGATGCTATTTTTAAAATCCAATCCACCTTTGTTTTTCGGTCTGCACACCATAGACCAGGCAACTGCTGCAATAATGATTGTTCTGATCCAATCCCCAAAGGAATTCTCTGCATTTCTTCTCTACCTCCTTTAACACAGCCTTTGGAATAATGAAAATTGAAGCCTAGTATGTGTGCAAGCTCAACAGAACAGAATTGATCAGACAACATCTCCCTTGATAAGAAATATTTCTGGACTTCCATGATGCAATTCTGCAACTGATCTTATCAACAAGCAAATGAAAAGTAGCTTGAGACCATTTCCTGGCAGAAATTGGAATCCCAAGATACCTAAAAGGAAAAGCACCCTTCTGGAACCCTGTGATGTCTAATAACTCCTCTTGTTTGTGCTGATTAAGACCTGCCATAAACAGTTGAGATTTTTCCAAGCTAGCATGTAGGCCTGATCATGCAGAGAATTGCTGAATTGCCTCCTACAGAATCCTCACACTGGCTGGATGACCTTTACTGAAAACCATAAGGTCATCAGCAAAGGCTAGATTAATAAGCTTAGTTTCCTTACACAGAGGGTGATATCTGAAATTTCTGTGCCTAGCAGCATGCTGCAAACCTCTGGTTAGAACTTCCATGGCCAACACAAAAATTAAAGGAGAAACTGGGTCTCCTTGCCTGATGCCTCTGGATCCTGTGAAAATCTCAGACCTCTAACCATTAATATTTATAGCATAAGAAGCAGTGGTGATGCAAGCCATAAGCCAGTTCCTGAACTTTTCTGGAAATCTGAATGAGATGAGCATCTCTTCAATGAAAGACCACTCCAGTGTACCATAGGCTTTTCTTATGTCTATTTTCATAAGACACCTAGGTGATACATTCTTCCTTCCATACACCATGAGGAGCTCCTGAGTAATGAGTATATTATGGACTATGCTTCTGTTTTGAATAAAACCTGTTTGATTTTCCTGGACTAGACTAGGCAGAACAACATTAAGTCTGCTGCAAAGCAGTTTAGTAATGCATTTATACAAGTAATTACAACAAGCTATTAGCCTATAATCTTTTACAAAATTTGGGCAGTCAGATTTAGGAATCATTACTAAATTTGTTTCATTCAATTTCCTGAGCATATGACCTGAATTGAAGAAGTTCTTGATAGCAGCAATGCAGTCTTGGCCAATCAGATCCCAGGCACTCTTGAAAAATCCAACACCAAAACCATCAGGTCCTGGTGCTTTGTCATTATGAGTAGAAAAGCAAACCTGCTTGATTTCCTCATCTGAGAAGGGTTTAATTAGGAACAGTTGTTGCTCAGTACTTAGCTTAGCACCCTCATCCGTGACAGCATCACACCACTAGTTTTGATTAGAGCTTGTGAAAAGCCTTTTATAATAATCCACAAACAGATTCCTGATCTCGACTTGATCAGAGATACAATTCCCCTGCTCATTTGTGATAGTAATAATCATGTTCCTGTAAGCCCTTTGCTTAATAGCCTGATGAAACATCTTAGAATTTTGATCTCCTTCTTTCAACCAAGAGACCTTTGCCTTTTGCCTCAGATAAGATTGAGCTGCAGCTTGAATTTTAATGTATTGTGAATAAATCACTCTCTCCTCCTGCTGTAGGCTTAGATCAGTAGGATTTTGAGCTAATTGAGCTTGAACCAAGTCCAGCTGTCCCCTTAGATCAACCTCCTTTTTATCAATATCAGAAAAACCTCTTCTATTCAGATTACTCAGAGGCAATTTGAGAAGTTGGAGCTTTTTACACACCTGAAACATCATGCTACCTTCAACTTCAGTAGACCACACATAATTAATAATGTTGGTAAAGTCTTCATGCTGAGCCCACATGTTAAAATATTTAAAACCTGACCCTTTCTAATGCTGCACCTGATTCCATTTCACTAAGATTGGTGAGTGATCAGACAATCCTGGTAGTAGGAAAGAAGTAGTAGCATTTGGCCATTTAGCACACCATTCTTGATTCACCACTGATCTATCAAGCTTGCTAATTATCCTGTGATTGCCCTCTTGATTATTAGACCAGGTGTAGAAATTGCCATTATATTTCATGTCAGTCACCTATATAGCATTCAAACAGTCCCTGATATCATCACAATGAGAGACATCCAAAGGGTTTCCACCAACTTTCTCATGAGGGTGCATAACAGTATTAAAATCACCAATGAGCAGCCATGGTAAATCTATTCAATCCCCTATTCCTTTTAACACCCTCCACAACTCTTTTCTTTCATCATGATCATTAGAACCATGAATGAAAGTAACATAAAAAGTAGAGCTATCAGTCTTGGCAGTAATTAAACAGTGAGAATACTGACCTGATCTAGCCATCACATTGATTTCAAACATATCCTTTTTCCAGAGAATCATAATTCTACCAATAGGGCAAATGTCATCATCAGAGATAAAACCCCAACCAGGCACCATTAAGTTGAGAACAGATGCAATAGAGTTGCTTCTAACTTTATTTTTTAAAATGCCAAGTAAACCTACCTTATACTTACAGTAGAAGTTAACAACTTATCTTTGTTTAGAGGGTCTATTAAGCCCCCTAATGTTCCATGCTGCTATATTATCCATTGGATCTAGGGTGGGATGACTCAGCCTTCTGAGGATCTGAGATAGCTGGCTTCCTTCCTCTTGTAACAACATTCCACTGCACTTCTTTATTTGTATTACCTGATCCTGAATCAGTAGCAACTTGATTAGAATCACTTGCTGCAACAGTTACAGGAACATCAATCAGGTCTTTAATAACCTCCAAGGCTGCAGCTCTATTCTCTTCAAGGATAATGCCATTTTGCACAGCTTCCTTCAGCTTTAACTCCTCATCCAACTTCTCAATTTCCTCTCTGGAAGGTCTTTTCTTCACGACCCACTCTTGTTTCACATTCTTCATGCACATTTTGCTGTCATGCCCATACATAGAACATTTAGCACACAAAACTGGTTTCCATTCATAAATCACTTTTTGTGAGATAACATTGCACTTGTCATCTTCAAAGTAGACTTCCTCAGGCAACACTACAGGATCTACCTCAATCAAAACTCTTGCAAAGTTAATTCTATTTCGTTCCTGAGTAACCTGATCAACCATTATAGGCATACCAACCAAGCTAGCTATTTTACTCAGAGCAGAAGCACCCCAGAATTTCAAGCTTAAATTTGGAAACTGAATCCAAATAGGAACATGATCTAGGTGACTCTTTGAGACTGGCCTACCAATCCAACGTGCTAAGATCATTGGTTTCTTATCAAAGTGATAGATACCAATGTCTAACACAGCATTCCTTGCCTCAACAGAATTAAATCACACCACCACTGTGCCATCATTGTTCATCAAAATTTTATCAATACCATGTTTTCCCCATATCTTCTTCAGATAACCACAGATCACAGAATAGGGTGGTTTAGCTCCTAATACATAACAGACTAAATCATTCTGCCAGTATTTGATCTCCTGTTCTACATCTGATGTCTCAATTTTACCAATCGAGACTCCTTCCTTGAGGCCTGGTTGCACAAAGCTTAATTTTTCTCCTGCGTTCCTTAATTTAGAAATATCAAAGTTGTCCCAAACTGAAGCATTTCTCTCTAAATTAGGATTCTCTGATACAGTTTGAGTAGCATCACTCGCAGGGTTCGAAGATTCAATCATATTCAGACCCTGATCATTACTTTGTGTATTATCATTCTCAATGACTACCTTTCCTTTGATCCTGGCTCTTATCGCATCAAGGTTTTGGAGCAAGGTTTCAGCTTGCTTAGGGCTCAAGCTATCGATATCAGCTAAGTAATCATCGTCTAGTTGGGACAAATCGAATAAAGGTGCATGTTCGTCCTTGTTACCAGAAGAAGGCTGCTTGTTTGACGAGAGAGGTGAATTCTTAGGAGGCCTGCCCCTCTTTTTCGGCATCACGCCGGTGCCGATGACAGAGGGTCACCGTGAGAAAAAGAGAAGCAAAACCCTAGGAGAGGAAAGTCAACTCTCAGTCAAACTCTCAGATGATTTGATTTTTGATCATCTCTAAATTTTGTTGGTCTACCTTCGATGATCCTTCTATTAACGTCACCTTCACTTGTTACTTTCTTTTAAAACAATCTTTATTTTAAAATATATAATATAAAAAATCTAAAATATTAACAATCCGTACATACACAGGATAAGAGTTAGTTAAATATAAGTTTATCATTGTTTTTTTCGAAAATCTCAAAAACCAGATTTTTCAATTTTTTTTATATTTTTGATTATCTTAAGACACATGTTAGCATTTGACTTAATTATATATTAATAACTTTTGTGAGGTTATAAAGTTATGAATTTTCCAGGGCTTAGCATTAAGATTTTAATTGAGAAGTTTTATATTAGAAAAAGACAAATTTATAACATCAAAAACATATAAAAATACATATTTAATTTATTTTAACTTCTTATCACGAGTCTTAAAAATTGAGATTGAGCGAACCATATGGTTTTTGACATGACATACAGTATGACACATTTTTAGGCTTATTTATGTCTTTAATTTATGAAAGTTGGGAGTGTTTTGATTTTGGTCCCTGAAAGTTTTCTTGACCTTGATTCATCCTTAATTGTTTTGAAAATTTGATTTTAGTCCATGTCGTTGGGAAGAATCCGTTAACTACTAATGTGGCTAACGGAACTCCACCATAAGCAACATACACGTGTGCAACTATTGTGTGTCACCAGTAGGATAGTGTAGATGATTCGGATCCATAGGCTAGAAATAATGGTGTTACTTTGCCGATAGTGATGCAAGCTGACTCGCGGTGGTGGTTGATCAATCTAGACAAAGATAACAATGTGATAGAGATAACAGAGATGGCAGTCAAAGCTTTATCAATGGAGTCATAGAAATATATGTCAAGCTCTATTAATGGGACAGTAATTAGTGTAAATATTTCGGGTATAACTAACATTATTATGACAGAATGACCAAATTAATTTTTTTGAAAAAAAAAGACCAAAATATGTAAAAAAGAAGAAAAAGATTAAGGATCAAAGCGAATCTTGAAAATAAGATAAAGGACAAAAAATGTAACTAAGCCAAAAAAACACACTTCTCATTTCATGATCAAAACAATCATTGATGTTAGTTAGGACTTATAATAATATTACGAATTATCGTTAATAATTTTTTGGTTTAAATACTGTTTTGGTCCTTTATCTTATTTTAAGGTTTCAATTTGGTCCTCTAACTATTAAAGGAGTCAGTTTAGTCCTCTATTTTTATGCAGTTTGTCAATGTTGCCCTTCCGTCATAACACCGTTAGAATTCATCAGAATATACCCAATTCTCATCGAAGATTCCTTCCCCCTCGCCAAAATCTGGAATTTTTTGCCGGAAATTTTCCCTCTCTACTAAAACTCTTCTCTCTTTCTCTTCCTTCCCTCCCATGCTCACCTCAACCACGTGAGTTCCAAAATGCTCTATAAATATATTTTGGCTTAATTGCATTTTTGGTCCCCCAAATTTTTTCAATTTGACGATTTTGGTCCCCCAACTTTTAATTTGGCGATTTCGGTCCCCCAATTTACGATTTGTAGCGATTTTGATCCCTCCGTCAATTCCACCGTTCACGGTGCAGACGTGGCGTACCATAGGGACACATGTTAGCAGCTTAATTGCACTTTTGGTCCCCCAATTTTCTCAATTTGGCTATTTTGATCCCCCAATTTTTAATTTGGTGATTTTGGTCCCCCAATTTACGATTTGTAGCAATTTTGGTCCCTCTGTCAATTCCACCGTTAACGGTGTTGACGCGGCGTACCAGAGGGACACGTGTTAGCTGCTTATGGCCCTATATTTATTTATTAAAAATAATAATAATTTTTATATTTAAAAATGAAAAATAAATAAAATCCAAACAATATAAACTGTTCACTGCCTCTTTGTGACACTGTGTTTGACCGAACATCGACACCGACGCCAGTACCGGCACACAAACCACCACCTGCCACATCCGCCATGGCCACCCACTTGCTTCATGCCCTTCCATCGTGGTTTCAAAATCAAATTCGAATCAGAGACCATCGCTGTCAAGATCGAGATGGTTAAGATCACTGTAACAAGCGATGGTTTCGCAAGGAAGAAGCAGTGTGCAACGATCTCGCCAATTCTCACGCAGCCACCGCCGCCTTCATCCTCCAACGTCATCGCCGCAACTGTGTTCCAGGGGTTTCGGCTATTGCGAGCGCCACCATCACTCTCGGCGAGCGAAAATGCGACTAGGTTGCATCGCTGATCCGCCGCCGCCGCACCCCATCGTGGCTTTCCTCGTTCGAGCGAACTCGCGATCTATGCAGGAAACACCACATCGTGACGCTCTAGTTGTGGCAAGCGAACTCACGGCGGCGACCGATCCGCACCAGGATTCATCGCGATCACAATAGTAGACCAACACTGTCTGCTCTTCGCTGCGATCTCAGTGAGACTCGTGGGTTTTATTTTTTTTTCATTTTTAAATATATTTTATTATTATTATTATTATTATTTTTAATAAATAAATATAGGGTCATAAGCTGCTGACACGTGTCCCTTTGGTACGCCACGTCAGCACCGTTAACGGTGGAATTGACGGAGGGACCAAAATCGCTACAAATCGTAAATTGGGTGACCAAAATCGCCAAATTGAGAAAATTGGGAGACCAAAAGTGCAATTAAGCTGCTGACACGTGTCCCTTTGGTACACCACGTCAGCACCGTTAACGGTGGGAATCGACGGAGGGACCAAAATCGCTACAAATCGTCAAATTGGGGGACCAAAATCGTCAAATTAAAAGTTGAGAGACCAAAATCGCCAAATTGAAAAATTGGGGGACCAAAAATGCCATTAAGCCTTAATACTACTAACAACTGATAATAACCACGACTCGTCTTCTTCCTTTGCTAGCACGTTTTTTTTAAAATAAAAACTAATATCTAACATTTAAATAATTTATTAAACTAATAAATATTTAAAATATTGTTATATTTTTTAAAATAATAAATTAATTTATATTCATTTAAATAATTACTCCCACGTTCTTGTATACTTTCTTCAGCCTAATATAAACACATATTGAAGAATTTTTTTATTTTTAATATAAGTCTCATTTTCAATTTTCGATGACATTAATTACTTTTTTTCACAAACAGATCTATTTACTCACCACTTTTTATAATCTCAATAATAATAATAGTTATAGAGGTACTTTTTAAAAAGTATATCAAATACTCTCTTCGTCCCTAAATATAAGACCACTTTGGGGAATTTCACGTCCATTAAGAAAGTGAAATAATTTAGTCAATTGTATTGGAAATGTGAACTTTTGATATGTAATTTCAAAATTACCCCTGTTAATATTATTGGGAATCTAAAAAGTATTAAATAAATAGGAGTGTTTGTGGAAAAAAGTAATTAGAGATCATTGAAACTTGGCAAAGTGTCTTATAAATAGGGACAAAATAAAAGTGTCAAAAAGGTCTTATATTTAGGAACGGAGGGAGTATTTACATTTTCAATATCAGTAACAATATTAACTAACTTTCTTAAAGGGCGTGAAAATTGGTCAAAGCGATTTTTAATAAGGATAAGAGGAAGCATAAGCTCTTGAGTTGACTTTTGCGTGGATTACGGAAATTACTCACTCTGTCTCATAAGTTATGGTGATTTAGAAATTGCACATGGATTAAAAAATGAGTAGATGATGTAAGAATTTGGAACATTTTGACCAAATTACACCCATTTAATAATATGAGAGAGTAATAATAAATGTATGAAGATTATATCGAAGAGAAATTGAGAAATGAGTTGTAAAAAAGAGAATGTAATAAATTAGGTCATGTTGGAAAAAGAAGTATAAATAAGTAGTATTGAGTTTCTAAATGAATATAACTTATGAGATAAAGTAAAATGACTAGACAAACATAACTTATGGGATAGAGGGAGTAGTTAATATTGTCAGTGGTATTGAAATTGATAATATTATTATATTATTATTTTAAATCTTAATTACTATTATAATTATAAATTACTTTATTTATTAGTATTATTTTTTTAATATTAATTTAAAAAAAATACGTACAAAAAATATTCCATGCCACATAATGAAACCAATCACTAATAATACTGGCCCAGCCCACTGAAAATTAAAAAATTGGTCCATATTGAAAAAAAAAATTTACTCTACCATACACCTTGTCAACCTTGCCAAATTAGTGACACAAGTAGCAGGTAAGAATCCTCACCATCCAACATCTTAAAATTAAGGTGGCTTTAGATTCACCAATGAGTATGTGTTCTCTTCAACTTTGGATGAGTACTATATACACACCCATTTTTATAAGTTAGAATTGGAAGCTTACCATTTTTTGAAAAAATTAATACTAAAATTTTAATAATACACACATCCTAAACTTAATAGCACTAATTTATAAGATTTGATAGGATAATTCGTATTTGATTATAAAATAAAAAGAGTTCTTTCCCTATTTGTTATTATGTATAAAATAAATTAATTTTTTTAATAGGCAAAGAAATGAATTATTAATAAAAATAATAAATTATTAAAATTAATAAATTATCATTTGGTGTGAGAAGAAATGAAGTACAGTAAAAAAATGAAAATAAAAAAAAATGAGTAAAGGATAGTGTAGCCATAATGTAAGACAAAATAAAAGGGGTAATTAACCTATCACCTATACATTTAATGTGCATAGGTTAAAAAATCTATAAAAAGGTTTTTCTATCCTATGTATAAGATAAAGGAATATAAATAATAAAATTATATTAAAAAATTAAATATATTTTTTTTAATTTATTAAATGTTTTAATTTCCAACAAACACTTATTTTTTAAGAGATAATTAATCTATGAACCATAATACAAAATATCCATATACAGAATACTCATAATACAGAATATCCCAATTAAATGTCCGCGTAAGACAATCCAGTTGGTGACTAGGGACACTTAGAATTTCTCCTTCCCTTAGGTCATGGGTTCTAGACCTCCCATGTTAAAAAAAAAAAAAAATCCCAGTTAAAAGCACAAAATGTCAAAATTAATTGCAGAGGCAAAGCGTAATTTAGCATGTATTATACATAGAAATAACATAGAAACTTAGTAGCAAGAAGTACCAGTAATTATACATCATAGCATTCAACTCTATCAAAAGTACTTATACTACATGCAATCAACATCTCTAAAAGATGCAAACTTATTTACAATCCCACGCTACGCATACCACGGTTTTAAATCGACATCTACAACCGCTATATCGCAATTATTCTATATATAATTATAATTATAATTATAAGCATCTTAAGTCATCAGGTTCAGTTTAATCTCCCAGAATCAGAATCGAAACATGTTCAAGAACGGGCGAATCTTGTTCGAGAACCAACCTTTCTCATGCTCTTTCTCGTGATGATTGCTATGGATAACGACTCGCCGATCACGAAACCTCGCAACGTTCGACGGGATCTGGCGAACAGCTTCGCGGATGGCCGGATCGACGACGGCGGCGTCGCTCCGCACGATCATGTCGTTGCCGTAGGGGATCTCGCGGCGGTGGCGGCCAAGGCGGCAGCGGCGATTGCCGAGGCGTAGGGATAACGGCAACGGTAATGGACGAAGCCGGGGGTGACGGTTGATCGGACGGAAAGTGACGAAGGTTAACGGAACGGGATCTGATGTTTCGACGGTGAATGAAACGGTGTCGTGTTGTTGATGGGGTTCATGGTTGATCTGTTTTGTGGTTTCGGATTCGGGTTTGGACTCGGGGAACGAGTCGTGGATCTCACTCGCACGCGCGCGTGAGAAGGTGAAGAGTAGGAAGAGTAAGATGGTAAGCGAAGCAGCGACTCTGGCCATGGTTTTAGCAAAGCTATTGAAGTTGTTGGAGAAAAAGAGAGGTTTGTATATAAATATGCGGAAATGGAAATGGACAAAGCGAAATTTCTTGCTTACTTCAAAATATCACACGCTGCAGACTTGACTTTTATCTACTTATTACAGTAGTTTGTTTTACTTATTTCTTTTTTAACCCGATATTCAACTTTTTGACTATCTCGTTTTTTCATGGGTCATTCTGCCCTTAAGCTTATTATAACTTCCGCCTCTTTGAAGTCGGAATTAACACTCCACCTTTGAATAGACGGAAACCAAAATATGAAACTTTTCGACTTAGGTACGTCTGAACAACTTCCATTTTATTAAAGTTAAAAATAAAATTACAAATTCCGACTTCTCGCAGAAACATTAATAATTTATTAGAATTTCCAAACTACTCCTCCTTTCATATAGTACAAACATAAAACATTCAAGCCTTGTTCTTGCTTCTCACAGAAGGCAGTAACAACAAACACACGAAAAACACAAGGGAGAAAGAAACTCATTAAAAAGATCAAACTAAAGCAATACCTTGAAGCAACATTGTCCACACTTTATTATTGTATTTGCACAAGAACATACTTAACCACAAGGTATTTCAAAGCCCTTCATTTTTATTTGAAACATATTGTTTGTGTGTGTTGTATTTTGAATTTTAAATTGATATATTGAGGTTATATTTCCCTTAAATAGTAGTATTTGTGTATATTTATTTTGTTGACAATCGTGGTGCTGAGCTAAGGAAGCATTAATGCCATTAATGCTTCTTGTGATTTCCCTCATTTTTGTAAAAAAGAATAAATAAATAAAATATGTATTTTCATGGTGATTATTAATAAAGGAAAATATTTTAGGGATGTTTTAGAAAATAGTTTAGTAAAAATGAAATATTTTAGATTAGGGATATTTTAATATAAAGGAAAATACTTTAATAAAAAAACAATAGATTATTGTTAAATTGGAAAAGAATTACTCCTTCTGTTCCTATTTATCTGTCATATTTCAAACAAAACACATCATTTAAGAAATCTAATCATTACTCAGATTTCCAATACATTAATTATGTTTTTTCCCATTATACCCTTTCTCTCTATATAATCATTAATTTTCATCCACTACTTACATAAATCAAGACATATTAAATAGGGGCAAACATGGAAAATAACATTTATTACACTCTTGAAATCTCCAATACGACAAATAAAAAGAAACACAAAATCTCTCCAAAAAACAACAGATAAAAAGGAACGGAGGGAGTACTTTATTATGAAAAATTATTTTAAGGAAATTATTTTGAAAAATAAATATAAGGGAACATGTTTTTGTAATAAAAGAAGTTTCGGTAAGAAAAGATAAAAATAGAATATTTGAAAAAATGATATTTTGGTAAAATGCCATTCAAAGATTGGGCAATATCTCCTTCGTTAACCTTGGAACTTGCTCAAATTTTTATACAAGGTTATTAACTATTTTATCATCACAAATAACGGTGGAAATTTTGTTTTGAGGAGTAAAACTATTAAAAATCAATTTTTCTGCAAAACAGTTATCATATTTTGAATTTTTGAATTTTAGCAGTGGCTTACCGGTTAGCAAAACCAGTAACCGGTTAGTGACACTGAAACTGTAGAATTTTAAGGTAATTTAAGGGCTGCTCAGTGAGCTTTCTTCGTCCCTAAGTCTTCCCAAGACGCGTGGGGCCTTCCTAGGAGTCCTATGACGCGTGTGTATGGCTCGAAGCAAGCAAGGAGGGTTGGAGCTTTCTTCACCATGAAGAATTCCCCACTTTTCCTCTTTATAAATACCCTGATGTTGGTTTCTATCTTGTTCATGTTTCCTCATGAATTTCAGACCCAAAACTCTGCCAAAATTACCTCTGATTCGTGCAAGTAACTTACTCTTAGTAGCTGCACTATAAGCTTGTGATTTGTGAGTGCAAGAGCTTGTGAATCCTTGGTGTTTTCTCTTGTTCTTGGTTGTTTGGGGGCTACTATGGTTGTTGCTGTTCTTGTCTATTTCCTTTCGTTTTCAGAGCTAAACTCTGCCCAAATTCCATCTCAAAATTGTGCAAGTGATTTGCCTTAAATCGCTGCATGTAACACCCTTATTTTGTATACAAAAATATAAGTAAAAGTCTAGGTTTAAAATAGTGTACTTAAAAATTCATTTTCACAAATTAAGTTTACATTAACTTTGGGCATCCATTTACAATATAGTAGCACCCAAAAATAAAGTTTCTTTCTTTCCCGGTCTCTCGCTGCGCACTCTGATCCACAAGCTCCTTAGCAATCACCTAAAATGTTAACCACATAAGGGTGAGACCTTTTCACAACAAAGTGAATCAAAGGATAATATAAAGCTCATAATATAAACTCAAGAATAACAATCAAATCAAGTCAGGGATCAATCAATTCATTACATTCCCATTTCCTTATACATTCCTTTATATCCATTTTCCATTATCCCTTTTTCCTTTCCTAGAACCTTTCCATTACCATGTTCATTATTTATTCCCTTTAATTCCTTTATCAATTCCATTTTTATTTCCTTTATTCATTTTCCATTATGTGTAACCTCAACCAGAGATCTACACCTTACCATTGCGTGTAACCCCAAACAGAGATCTACGCACGGTGTATGCAACCACAAACAGTGATCTGCATACACTGTGTATGCAACCACAGACAGTGATCTGCATACACTCCATCTCGTTTATGTAACCTCAAACAGAGATCTACATAAACTTCCCTTTCCCTTTTTACCTTTCCATTATTCATTTTCCATTAATGTGTGTAACCCCAAACAGAGATCTACACACAGTGTAAGCAACCACAGATAGTGATCTGCAAAGACTTCCATTTTTACCGTACACCACTAGGATTTGGATACCCGCTAGGTAATTGGCACACCTGTCTAGGGACTTGGAACACCTGCCCAGGACTTTACACCCATTCAGACCATCACCTGTAGGACTATGTACTTTTACCAATCCATTAATTATTCCGATTATTGGTGTGGAAAACTGATCCTGTGGGTCACCCGGCGCCTACAGGGCGGTTTGGCCTGATGGGTAATTGGCCTGGCAGGTAATTGGCCCTAACAGGTAATTGGAACACCTAGCCGGGTACCTAGTGTTCCGGGCCCCACTGATCAGTTTCCACTTTAGTTACCTTTACCAATTTCAATTTAATCAACAGTCCAGTCCATTCATTTAATTTCCATAATCAAACAATCACTCATATATTCACAATTAAACATTTATCATCTATGATCATAACCATGCACATATAAATTCCATGTTCAGTCTCCAGTTCTTTTAATACCATTCATTTATAATCCATAATCACAACTATTCTCCAACCACATATACTCATAAATAACACATATCATCCATCATCAAAATATTTCCAAAGATTCACATTTCACCATTAACATTTAGCCACACATCAATGTGAACACTTTTAACCATATTCTGTCACGTCTAGTCCATTAATAATAACAAAATCACAATTTCCAACTTATCACCCGTATATTCACAATTAAGAAATTCATCCTCAATAATCATATTCATTCACCAAGTACTCCCATTTAATTTCATATTCCACAATTTACATTTGTAACCATTCTATCAACATCTCTCATTTGCTTAATTAGTATCTTAATCTCAAATAGGCACCCTTAACATTTAAACCCATAATTTCCCGTTTAGCATATAATCAAAAATCGCACATTTAGCATTTAGTTTGCATAATCAATTCTCACAAATATCAGACATTTCAGTCGACACACTCAGGCATGTCTCAGAGTGCTTAAAATAAATCATCTCCCTAAGGTTCTTCACTTCCTACTTATTTAATATACAAAACTTAAACATTAACAATTTCCAGAATAACAACATTAACCAATATATTACCTTTACCCTTCCTTAATTCTAATTACCTCTTAATCCATCACCCACAACCCAACTCAACTATTAAACTCAAATCCTATTATAAACCCCAACTATCCCTAACTCAAAGTGTGAAAAAAAGACTCCCCTTACCTTGGAAATCCTAGTCATAGTGACAGAGTCAATTTAACATCCGCAACTTGCTCCCGGGTCAAGGTCAAAAACAACGTGTTGAATCTAAATAGGGACATGTGTTAAAACTAATTATAACATTAAAATATATATATTTATATATAACTATATCAAATAAACTCATTTTTGTCAAAACAATAAATATATATCATTATACAATAAAGATATATCACTTTTCCCTAAAACATCTCTTTATTTGAAAATATATGGATAATAAAAATATTAACGGATCGTAAAATAAATTATATAGATAGGTAGAGCGAGTTGAGGAGATTAAATACCGAAGAAAGATTTAATATTGGACGGTTGGATTTTGAATTATTGGACCGGAAAATTTGAAAACCTTTAAATTCTTTTTCTCCTGTGTCGCCCTCTCTGCTCTCGTTCTATCTATTTCTTTCCTTCTATGTTTTTCTTTCTCTCTCTTGCGCTCTCAGACTCTATATTTCCTTCTTTCTTGGCTTTTAACGTGTTGGCCTCAGTGCCACACGTTTTGTTTTATTTTTTTATTTTTTTTCTTTTCTTTGGGTGGGCTACGGGTACCGGGTAGATTAGGAATAATACATTTGTAGGTATTTTGGATTATAGTTAAAAGTTGGATGATACTAAAAATAAAATACGTTTAGGTAAAACAATATTGTATTTTAAATTACTCAAAACTGATTGAAAAATAATAAAGTTAACGGTCCCTTCGGATAACTATTGCGTAAGAAAAATTATCAAAATTCAAAAGTAAATATATTTTCTAAATCTTGATATTAAACTTGATAAAAATAATATTTATAATTTTGAAATAGAAAATTATTATATAGAACTTATACCATTAATTTATTAAACCAGCCCAGAAGCTAAAAATAAAACAGCCTCCGAACACTATGAATATTTACAGGGACGCTCAAAATATTAAGTTAAACATATTTTTCTGAAGAAACTATTTATAAAAATGCCTCTAAGGCTTGCCACTTGAGCTCCCTATCAAAATGTTAATTAAACTAAATAAAAGTACTACTTTATTTTTGGAAGACGTATGATAACAAATTTATACTTATTTTGACTAAAAAACATATTTCAAATATAATGATGAAATCAGAATTTTATTTCGAGACTCAAATCTTGAAAACATCATATTAAATCATTTAATTATTTTACGAAAAGTATTAAAAATAGCGGGATGTTACAATTCTCCCCCACGTATTGGAATTTCGTCCCCGAAATTCCCTCTGATTCCTTTAATGGAGAACCATCCCTATCATAAAGTCCTTCGCTCATGGTATTCACTCCTTTATGATTCTACTCCCCCACTTGGATTCGGCATACTTCTCTGCATTAGCACGCCGCTAGGCTCTTGCGCTCGATGAGGGGTACTAACTATAGTTCAAGTGGGTTAGTCTTGACGCAAGGGCTCTATCCGGTTTACTATGGTTCACTCTTATCACGATTGAGCATTTCAAGAGTCTCACTAATAAGACTCTCAAAAATTAGGTTTAACTTCCCAAGGGAGTCAGAAATGGTTTCTAAGATTAGCTGGATTCCTTCCAGAATACTACGTCACCGGTTGAAAAGGGTACTAACACAGTATACCCATTGATGCCCTCAAGGGTCTAATTATAGTCTAATCCCAAAACTTACAACATATCCCCTACTCCTAAATCCTAATCAAGCACATTCATCAATTAGGCAGTTATATATCACATACGCATCATACACAATTCAAACATATGCAACAATAATTTACCACATCATATACTTCAAACACAAGCATTACTCAATCCCTACCTCTTCCTAACTTAGTCCTTATCTATCTAGCCTAACTTAAGGTAAATCTTCATCTATCCACACAATCTTAACAATCATCACATATATGAGAATCGGTTTTAAGAAAAGGGTTCGGGAAATAGGATTACTGAGGGTAATAAAAATACATTTTCATCACTTCATTTTCCTGATGTTTTGAAATTTTCCAAGTAGTGTCCCTACACATACAAGAGTATCCTGGTAAATTTTCAGGTCACTCAGAGTTCATTAGGTTCAGTTTAAACCTACGATCATTTTGCCAAAGAATTGTAATTGTCGGGGCTAAACCTAAATCAGATTTGTTTGAAAATTAGTAATTAAACTCTGGATGGCCTCAAAACTTTAAGGTACATCACTTGTTCTTAGCTAAAGGTTGAGTAAAAATATCGAATCGATCAGAGCACGTTAGACTAAATTTGTTCAAAAACACTAACTTGCTCCAATTGGCTTGAGATTTTTCATGGAACAATCATTCAACCTTAGGGACTCACATATAAAAATATTTAAGTCAATCAAGTATCCCCAGCCCAAAACTCAGTTTTCCACTTTATGTAATAAAAACCCCGATTTCCCAACAAACACCTAATCACAATCACATACACACGACAAAATCTTTGGTTTAACAATCTATACGTATGAGGGTTAAAATTTAATATATAAGATCCCATACAATAAAAGCATTTAGAAACGCGTTTGTGTACTTCACCATAAAGGACTACCTTCATCTAATTTCGTAAGAACCTAGATGAAGGAGTGCAAACTTGTACAAAGTTTATCAGACTTAGAGAAAAAGGAATATGGTTTTAACTTAGAAAATTCAGTTTAGTTCATTTTCAAAAATTGGAATAATTACATTTCCTTTTACTCCAAGTTTGAAAATTGAATATCATTCCGAATCACGAGATGTCGCTTATAGCGAGTTCCTATTTAATCGATAGGTGACTTGTTTAAAAACAAATGAGTTAATTCCTTGTTCGATCACTTAGGAATTCCTTGCTTTCTTTATCACTTTCTTAAAAATGTGTCGTGCGACTCCACGATTCGTTTGGAATGATTGAGATTCGGTGCAGCACTTTGAAATTCATTTTGAACACTTATATTACCAAACAAACAGTCATAAGAATACTCACTCACAATCCTCAAATAGGATTCAAGTTCACATACAGCATCAAGCACGTACATCAATCAAACATACACCACTATGCACCAATATCAAACACACATATGCAACAACAACGATCAACAATCAACATGGATACTTATATACACATGTACTAATAACAACCTAGGCGAAATTCGGGTCGAGAACCTCTCGATTGAATTTAAAACCCCTTTTTCGATTAGATACACCTCTTTTCATTTATAAAAATTTTATTGTTACACTTGGAGTTCAAGTCCAATCGATAGGAGCTCCATACATATCTTTCATTTAGTATTAAAGTTGTCGGAATTAAATTAGTGGTGGAGTCAATTACAAATCTGATATAAAAGGTGTTGTTGTTCATGGATTCTAATCTAAGCGACGTAACTGAATCACTCGTTTAGATTAGAATTAGATAGGGAATTATTTTGATTCTCCCGATTCCACCTCTAATTTTCGTCCGCTTACTTTAACGCTAAACTATTCCGCGTATAAATATATTTTGAGAACCTTTCGATTGAGTTTGATCCGCTTCCACAAGTTAGGCAAAAGTCCTTTTATATTCGCAAATCAAATTGGTGTGGTTCAGCGATTCAAATTCAATTTGTCAGTACTCAATGCTTATTTCATACTTGGTGTCACAGTTAATCGAATCGAGATTAGTAATGGAACCAACTATTGCTTTACTTTAAACATTATTTTTCGCTCTCCTAGATACTAGTCTAATTAATGTGAATTTAATCCCTTGATTAGATTGGCATCGAGATTCTAGCTTATAAAAATCCATATGGTTCCATTTCAAATCTCCATCCAACTACTTTGATACCCCACTACTTGTCAAACACATATATTCAAAACATAAACAATTAAACATAGCAAAGCAAAGAAAAGCATTTCATTGGCATTAAAGTTTCATACATAGGAAATCGTTTGCAAATTCATGATAGTGCACAAACTTTTGAATTTCGGTGACTTCACCTCCCGATAGATATAATGTCGGATTGGCCATTTCCAACACTACATGTAACCGGTGGTAGTAGCCCTCGCAATTCGGTTGAGTTCCTGTACTACATGCTTGAATGCATTAACATTAACCAGACTTCTTTTGTATAAAACTTTAACTTTCGATTAGTCCAAAAACTCAACATTTACGCTCTCGACTAATCGTGTTCATATCACTTAGGTTTCCTGTTTGCAATTGGGTGAATACTCAGAATATCCAATTCTTTGAATCACTAAGGGATCCTGCTTAGTTTCCAAAGAATTCGATTCTCTTTTCGCTTCCATAAAAAAATTTTAGTTTAACACTTGTTATTATTTCCCATTTGCAAACATAAACTTACTCAATAGCATTTATCATTTACAATTTCCACATAAAAGGCACCTTTAGAGGAGAAGCTCGAGATGAGAGTGTTCGCAGCGAGATTGGGACAACTTTCCCTCAGGCCGAAAGGAAGAAACTGCTCTGATACCATAAATGTAACACCCTTATTTTGTATACAAAAATATAAGTAAAAGTCTAGGTTTAAAATAGTGTACTTAAAAATTCATTTTCACAAATTAAGTTTACATTAACTTTGGGCATCCATTTACAATATAGTAGCACCCAAAAATAAAGTTTCTTTCTTTCCCGGTCTCTCACTGCGCACTCTGATCCACAAGCTCCTTAGCAATCACCTAAAATGTTAACCACATAAGGGTGAGACCTTTTCACAACAAAGTGAATCAAAGGATAATATAAAGCTCATAATATAAACTCAAGAATAACAATCAAATCAAGTCAGGGATCAATCAATTCATTCCATTCCCATTTCCTTATACATTCCTTTATATCCATTTTCCATTATCCCTTTTTCCTTTCCTAAAACCTTTCCATTACCATGTTCATTATTTATTCCCTTTAATTCCTTTATCAATTCCATTTTTATTTCCTTTATTCATTTTCCATTATGTGTAACCTCAACCAGAGATCTACACCTTACCATTGCGTGTAACCCCAAACAGAGATCTACGCACGGTGTATGCAACCACAAACAGTGATCTGCATACACTGTGTATGCAACCACAGACAGTGATCTGCATACACTCCATCTCGTTTATGTAACCTCAAACAGAGATCTACATAAACTTCCCTTTCCCTTTTTACCTTTCCATTATTCATTTTCCATTAATGTGTGTAACCCCAAACAGAGATCTACACACACAGTGTAAGCAACCACAGACAGTGATCTGCAAACACTTCCATTTTTATCGTACACCACTAGGATTTGGATACCCGCTAGGTAATTGGCACACCTGTCTAGGGACTTGGAACACCTGCCCAGGACTTTACACCCATCCAGACCATCACCTGTAGGACTATGTACTTTTACCAATCCATTAATTATTCCAATTATTGGTGTGGAAAACTGATCATGTGGGTCACCCGGCGCCTACAGGGCGGTTTGGCCTGATGGGTAATTGGCCTGGCAGGTAATTGGCCCTAACAGGTAATTGGAAAACCTAGCCGGGTACCTAGTGTTCCGGGCCCCACTGATCAGTTTCCACTTTAGTTACCTTTACCATTTTCAATTTAATCAACAGTCCAGTCCATTCATTTAATTTCCATAATCAAACAATCACTCATATATTCACAATTAAACATTTATCATCTATGATCATAACCATGCACATATAAATTCCATGTTCAGTCTCCAGTTCTTTTAATACCATTCATTTATAATCCATAATCACAACTATTCTCCAACCACATATACTCATAAATAACACATATCATCCATCATCAAAATATTTCCAAAGATTCACATTTCACCATTAACATTTAGCCACACATCAATGTGAACACTTTTAACCATATTCTGTCACGTCTAGTCCATTAATAATAACAAAATCACAATTTCCAACTTATCACCCGTATATTCACAATTAAGAAATTCATCCTCAATAATCATATTCATTCACCAAGTACTCCCATTTAATTTCATATTCCACAATTTACATTTGTAACCATTCTATCAACATCTCTCATTTGCTTAATTAGTATCTTAATCTCAAATAGGCACCCTTAACATTTAAACCCATAATTTCCCGTTTAGCATATAATCAAAAATCGCACATTTAGCATTTAGTTTGCATAATCAATTCTCACAAATATCAGACATTTCAGTCGACATACTCAGGCATGTCTCAGAGTGCTTAAAATAAATCATCTCCCTAAGGTTCTTCACTTCCTACTTATTTAATATACAAAACTTAAACATTAACAATTTCCAGAATAACAACATTAACCAATATATTACCCTTACCCTTCCTTAATTCTAATTACCTCTTAATCCATCACTCACAACCCAACTCAACTATTAAACTCAAATCATATTATAAACCCCAACTATCCCTAACTCAAAGTGTGGAAAAGAGACTCCCCTTACCTTGGAAATCCTAGTCATAGTGACAGAGTCAATTTAACATCCGCAACTTGCTCCCGGGTCAAGGTCAAAAACAACGTGTTGAATCTAAATAGGGACATGTGTTAAAACTAATTATAACATTAAAATATATATTTATATATAACTATATCAAATAAACTCATTTTTGTCAAAACAATAAATATATATCATTATACAATAAAGATATATCACTTTTCCCTAAAACATCTCTTTATTTGAAAATATAGGGATAATAAAAATATTAACGGATCGTAAAATAAATTATAGAGATAGGTAAAGGGAGTTGAGGAGATTAAATACCGAAGAAAGATTTAATATTGGACGGTTGGATCTTGAATTATTGGACCGGAAAGTTTGAAAACCTTTATTCTTTTTCTCCTGTGTCGCCCTCTCTGCTCTCGTTTTATCTATTTCTTTCCTTCTATGTTTTTCTTTCTCTCTCTTGCGCTCTCAGACTCTATATTTCCTTCTTTCTTGGCTTTTAACGCCTCAGTGCCACACGTTTTGTTTTATTTTTTTTATTTTTTTTCTTTTCTTTGGGTGGGCTACGGGTACCGGGTAGATTAGGAATAATACATTTATATATATATATATATATATATATATATATATATATATATTTGTGGGTCAATGTGTGTAGGTATTTTGGATTATAGCTAAAAGTTGGATGATACTAAAAATAAAATACGTTTAGGTAAAACAATATTGTATTTTAAATTACTCAAAACTGATTGAAAAATAATAAAGTTAACGGTCCTTACGGATAACTATTGCGTAAGAAAAATTATCAAAATTCAAAAGTAAATATATTTTCTAAATCTTGATATTAAACTTGATAAAAATAATATTTATAATTTTGAAATAGCAAATTATTATATATAACATATACCAGTAATTTATTAAACCAGCTCAGAAGCTAAAAATAAAACAGCCTCCGAACATTATGAATATTTACAGGGACACTCAAAATATTAAGTTAAACATATTTTTCTGAAGAAACTATTTATAAAAATGCCTCTAAGGCTTGCCACTTGAGCTCCCTTTCAAAATGTTAATTAAACTAAATAAAAGTACTACTTTATTTTTGGAAGACGTATGATAACAAATTTATACTTATTTTGACTAAAAAACATATTTCAAATATAATGATGAAATCAGAATTTTATTTTGAGACTCAAATCTTGAAAACATCATATTAAATCATTTAATTATTTTACTAAAAGTATTAAAAATAGCGGGATGTTACAATTTAGCTCAAGATTAGTGTTATGTCCTAGACACAATGTTCAGAGTATAACCCTAGCTCAAGGGTATGGAAGACCTAAGAGCTAGAATACGGTCTGATGTTACTGTGTGATTTTGTTGGTATGCTAGCTATCCAGTTAGGATAACTAGGGTTTCCCTAATCACAAGTGTGTGCTAGTGTATGATTAGGGAGAAAGAACGTACCTGAGCCCCTAGCTGGAGACAGCTATTTATAGGGGAAGCGGTGTTGTACCCTATGGGCCTGTACGGAGGTCCAGTAGGGCTGACGTGTCCCTTTATAGGATAAGGGATGAGTCATTCATCCTTATCCTGTTAGCGGTTAGTCTTATCTGGTTGGCGAGCTAGGCTCACGCGCCCTTAGCTTGGACTCTTTAAGGGAAGAGGTCCCTGTACTCGGTCCAGAGTCGTTAGGGTGGGTCCTATGGCATGTGCTCGGCCCAAAGATGCGTGACCCGACAGAATGAGAATTCTGGTCGGCCAGTGAGTATTCTGGTCGGCCGAGGGCGTTTTAGGGTAGACCGAGGGTCGGTCTACCACATAAGCCCCTTAGCTCGGTAAGACTTTTCGAGTCTTGAGCCGAGCTGAGAGTTCTTCGTATGTGACCTTCAAGGTGTCGAGGGTTAAGCTCGGTAGGGGATAATGAGTTCAGGACAGCTCACCCTGCCTCGCTGTCCCCTTGACTGACTGAAAGGACGTTTGGATGTCCTTCTATGACACGTGCTGCCTTGTGTCAGAGGGGTCATGATGGTGCATGCTGCCTTTTGGGTTTTCGAGATGCTTCTTTCCATTAGTTGTGCGCCACATGTCCTTTTAGTGGCGCGATGTAGGCTTTTGGGCTTTTGTGATTAGGCCCAAATTTTCAAACGTGGGGGGAAACCACCCCTTCAACTACTCTTTTCCTCCTTTTTTCATACTTTCCTTCAAACTCAGACTTCTGACACTCCTCTTCTCTCTGAAATTTGTCTCATTGGCTTTTGGATTATAATTTCCCTACGCCGTTATTCTTCTGTTCTTGATTCCCCAGTTCGTTCGTGCCAGTTCTCATCTCCAATTCTCAGGTATTTTGATTTTCTTCTTCTGTTCCTGTTTTTCGCTTTTCTTTCCTTCTTTGCTGAATCATATTCTCCGTAGGTTCTGGGTTTTTGGTTGCAGATTTTGTTCCTGTGTTTTAGTTTTCTGGGCTTATTTCTGGGTAAGTTTAGATTTCATTATGAGTATTAATTGGCTTCAGTATGAGGAGTGGTCTAGGATTCTGGGTTTGAGTGATCTTGAGGATTCTTCCTCTTCTTCTTCTTCTTCGTCTTCCGATCTGGAGGTGCTGGACTTTCTGCCTTCACCCTTCCGCCATCGCATGGTAGATCCGATGGCCGAAGTACCACTATCAGTAGATTACCCTCGGAACCTTGAGGAGGAGGAAGGTAGGAAACTGTTGTATCAAGCGGCGGAAGAGCGTGCCCAACTATCCCGCCGCCCTTCGAACCGTTCCTGGGAGAAACCCTTCTGGGGAAAAGCTGTTAGGGTTAGGGGAAGGTGTAGCAGGCTCGGCTATAGGACTAATAAACCTAGGGCTAGGTTGTTTAAAAATCTTGATTTTATAGATTCTGACGCCGAGTATTCCCTTTCCCCAGGTATGGTTCGAAGGTGCATCACACATCCTCAGGAGTTCCTTGTGCCTCCGAACTCTGTAGATTATGACTGGGTTGACTTGGAGGTGCTTGGAACCCCGTCGGCTTTGGTCAACAGTAATCTAAGTCATATCCGAGCCCACATACTCCCCTGCCCCACGGATAAAACTGGGACATCTTATGCCATAAGCTCACCGGCAGCCAACGACCGAGTGTGTACGGCGATCGCCGCGGGTCGCAAAGAGTTTTTCATGTATGAAGAAGTTGTCATTCGACTGGGGGTGAAGTTGCCCTTTACTGAAATAGAAATAGAGCTGTTGCGTCGGTTACGCTTGGCTCCTACCCAACTACATCCTAGCGGTTGGGCCTTCATCTGAGCCTTTCAAAAGTTTTGCGAAGCTCAAAAGTTGACTTGTTCGCTCCGAGCGTTTCTATGGTTGTATATACCGCAAGTGAACATCTTCGAGAAGGGGTCGCGCCAAAGATTGTGGGTGTCGTTGAAAGCACGCAACGGTCATGCCCTCTTCGATAAATTCACAGATTCATGGAAGACTTTTAAACCTTTATTCTTTAAGTATCAATTCGTCGGAAACGGGGACTGTTGGTTTATGGAGGGTGATCAGCCTCGGTTTCCGTTGTCTTGGTCACCCGAGTTTTTTAACCGCAATCCCAAACTTTATCAGTATCAATATGAGTCCGAGCTATCTGTAGCCGAGAGGATCACTTGTGATACCTTCTTTTCCTATCTTAGACGGAATGGTCCAGTAGATATCAAGAAGATCATTCTTTTTCCCCAGGAGCTTATAAAAGCCGAGCTTGGTAAAATATATTTTTTTTTTTTTTTTAACATTTGGATTCTTGGTTTTGCAGAAAAAATGGCTAAGGAAAACAAGGTTGTTGCTCGTATAAAGGAACTTGCTAAAGCAAAGGCGTCTGCTGGGTCAAGTGGTTCTCGGAGTGGAGACATGTCCTCGGAAGCCATTCGCTCGGTGACTGTCGTCGAAACTTGTCCCTCCGAGATCGAGGTGGTGCAGGTTGTTCGTCCTTCACCGACAAAGGGGGGGAATATAGCTACTGGAATCCCGCTGGTGCAAGTAGAAGGAAAGGAGGATGAAGAGGATCGGGTGCCTCTTGCCAAAAGGGCTAAGTTGGATAAAGGCAAAGGCAAGGCTGTGGAGGTGGTGAAGGCGAAGGTTGCCGACCTTCAAAGGACCAATCTGTGGTTCGATTTGTCTGACCCGGACGAGGAGAGTGTTTGGGCAAGGAAGCTAAATGAGAAATTCATCGGCTTGGTTTATACGCCGAACGATGAAAAAAGGTTGTCGGATCAGACGGCAAGCACCTTAAGGTGCCATTGTGACCTTTTGGGCCGAAACATGCTGAGGGCCGCCAGCTATATGTTTCATTTAAGCAAGAATGCGGAAGACATCAGTGCCACCCTCTCGTCGGCTGAGAAAGAGAAGAGGAAAGCTGCTGCTGCTGAAACTAAGAATCTGCTAAGCCAAGTGAGGGAAAGTGAGGCAAATCTCCGAGCTCTAACGGAGGCAAACGCCGAGCTTCAAAGAAGATTTGACGCTTCGGAGAGAGCTCGGGAGACTGCTCTAAAGGCTCTGGAGGATACGGTTGGAAAGGATGCTGAGAAAGGAAGGTTGCTGCAGGCGGCCCAGGCGAAGCTGACTGAAGCTTGTCAAAGGGTTAACGAGCTGGAAGGTGTTGCTGGTCGTTTGACGAGGTCGGAGGCCGAAGTGACTAGGTTACAAGGGGAACTGGGCGAAGTGCAGAGGGAGTTGATCAAAACTCGTCGGAAGGCTTTGAAGCATAAGGTACTGGCTTGCAAGAACCACTTCAACTGGGATCATGGTGCTGTCGACTCTTTTGTGAATGCTGTCAAACAGTTAATGCTCTTGAACCCTGGAATCCGAGTGGTTGGGACTAGCCCATATTGTGGGGTTGATGGTGATCGGATGATCGATTATCGTGATGATGCTGAAGTGGATTTATCAGCACCTAACCTGCCGAACCCCCTGGAGTTGGAGCAAAGTGAAGAAGACTTTGATGGGTCATCCATTGCCTTGTCCGAAGACGAGGATTAACTCCCTGGAGATGTATTTTGCTGTGTTTTGCTGTGTAATTTGGTAATTTGAACTTATTCTGTTCTTGTAAGAAGTGAATCTTATTTTGTAACATTGTTCTTGTAAGAAGCGAATCTTATTCTGTTCTTTATGATCTAGTATTGTGTTTTATCTCGTTATAAACTGTTGTTTTAGATTTCGAATCTCCGACCTATGGCCTAGGTGGGATCCTCGGTCCTCGGCATTATAGAACTGTTTTTAGTTTTTGGCCGGGCATCTCATTAAAGTACTTGCAATTGTTAGTTTATATGTCCTTGTTAGAAGGTCATGCATAAACATCCAAGTTCGCCTCGGTGGCGAGCCGAGGGGAAATGGATAGTACGTTAACAGTAAGAGAATACGAGAATTTAAAAGCTCCATCGAATTTCCTTGATCCGTTTGTAAACGGGAGTCAAATACAAAAAAGGATAATTAAGATCATGTTAAAGATAAATGACAGGAATTTAAAATGATAAAATTTCATCTTTGCAGACAGTGTTGTGGCTCCCATTTAGCTATAGTATGGTTTGAGCTTGGTGGCGTTCCAGGAGTTGTTCAACTGTTGGTTGGTTAGTGTTTCAAGTCTGTAGGCCCCCGAGCCTGTCTTCGAGATCACTCGGTAGGGACCTTCCCAGTTCTTAGCCAACTTCCCTTCTCTTGAATTTTTCCGTCCAATGTCAGCTCGTCTAAGGACCAGGTCTCCCACGGCAAAACTCCTCGGAACCACCCATTTGTTGTACTCTCGGGATTGTCTTTCCTTAGCTTTTTTCTCTCGGTCCGAGGCTAGGGATCGGATTTCCTCGCTGAGGGTTAACTCTTCCTTTAACAAATCTTCGTTTACTTCTATTGGTCGCTCGGATATACGGAAGGTAGGGATCCGAGTTTCAATAGGTAACAAAGCGTCACAACCGTAAGTAAGTCGGAACGGGGTTTCTCCTGTTGAGGTGTGTACGGTCGTTCTGATTGACCATAATACCTCGGGAAGGAGGTCAGCCCATGAACCTTCGGCATCCAACAATCTTTTCTTCAAACCATCGATGATGGTTTTGTTTGCAGCTTCAGCCTGTCCATTGGTTTGCGGATGCTCGACGGATGAGAAGTGATGGGTAATATGAAAGTGATTGACAAGTTCTTGGAAAACCTTAGCAGTGAATTGGGTACCATTGTCGGTGACCAGGGTGTGTGGGACACCGAAACGGGTGTTGATTTGTCTGAGAAAGAACTTTTGAATTTTGGCGGAGGAGATTGTAGCCAACGCCTCGGCCTCAATCCACTTTGTGAAGTAGTCAACTGCGACCACCACAAATTTTAGTTGCCCCGGGGCTGTTTTGAATTTTCCTATGATGTCCATGCCCCACTGATAGAAGGGCCATGGTGCAATCATGGAATGTAGCTCCGTTGGGGGGGCGTTGAAAAATATTTCCATGGAACTGACAGGAATCGCACTTTTTAACATGTTCTGAGGCGTCGCTGAGGAGTGTAGGCCAGTAGTAGCCCGCTCGGAGCACTTTGCGAGCCAATGCCTTCGCACCCACATGGTGGCTCGAGATTCCTTCATGAACCTCGGCCAGTACCAGATCAGCTTCCGCTCGGTCCAGACACCTTAGCATTGGGGAGTCTGTTCCCCGTTTGTACAAAATGTTGCCGACCATGGTGTATTGAGCCGCTTGTCTTACTATCTTCTTTCCTTGGGAGGAGTCGGTAGGTAGGATTTGGAACTGGAGATACTGCTTAATGGGGTCCATCCAGCTGGTGGCTAGAGACACAGCTAAGATAGCACTCGGCTGGTGAACAGTTTCTTGGATTAGGATTTTGTTGTTCTCTGGTCCTTTAGTACTGGCGAGCTTTGACAGGATATCTGCACGGCTGTTAGAAGACCTAGGGATGTGGGTGATGGAGAATTGGGGAAAAAGATCTGTGAGAGCTTTGACTTGTTCTAGATATTTCTGAAGGATTGGTTCTTTGGCTTGGAATTCACCTTTGATTTGAGATACAACTAGCTGGGAATCACTGAAAACTTCAATTTCTGACGCCCCCATTTGATGGGCCATGCGCAAGCCGGCTATCACCGCTTCGTACTCTGCTTGGTTGTTCGAGGTGGGGAAGTCGAACTTGAGGGAGTACTCCACACAAATGCCAGCTGCGTTTTCAAGGATTATCCCTGCTCCTGCCCCCTTATTGTGGCTGGAGCCATCAACATAAATTTTCCATGGCTGGGAGGGGTTGGAATAAGTAGAATCTGACAGCTCTGAAACAAAATCTGCTAAAATCTGGGACTTGAGAGTTTTTCTTGGCTCGTAGGTGATGTTGAACTCTGATAGTTCAACAGACCACGACACCATCCTTCCAGCCAAGTCTGGTCGGTTGAGGACCTGCCTGATTGGCTGAGTTGTTCTGAGTACTACGGGGTGGTTCTGAAAGTACTGCCGGAGTCTCCTAGCAGCAATCACCAAAGCAAAGGCGAGTTTTTCAATTCTGGAATATCTTATCTCAGGCCCCTGGAGGGCCTTGCTGACAAAGTAGATGGGACGCTCGGTTCCCGAGTCGTCTCTGACCAAGACCGAGCTAACAGATGTTTCACTTACGGACAAATACAAAAACAAAGTTTCCCCTTCCCGAGGACTGGTGAGGACGGGAGGGGCCGAGAGGTATTGCTTGAGCTCTGTAAACGCTTGTTCGCAAGAGTCGTTCCAATGGAAGTTCTTGTTTTTTCTGAGTAACTGGTACCATGGTAAAGCTTTCTTGGCTACTTGAGGGAGAAATCTGGAGAGGGCCGCCATCCGACCAGTTAGCCTTTGAACTTCTTTGACATTAGATGGGCTGTGCATGTTCAGAATAGCTTGACATTTCTCCGGGTTGGCCTCGATCCCCCTCTCCGAGAGCATGAAACCTAAAAAGGTCCCGGCTGGGACCCCAAAGGTACACTTATCAGGGTTCAGGCGCATGTTAACTTTTCTGGTTCTATCAAAAATAGCCACGAGGTCCCGAGGATGGTCCTCCTTCTTCTTACTCTTAGCTATCATATCATCAATGTACACCTCAAGAGTAGGTCCGATCATTCCCGAGAAGACCTTGTTCATCATACGCTGGTAGGTTGCGCCAGCGTTTTTCAACCCGAAAGGCATTACCGTGTAGCAGTAAGTTGCCCTTTCAGTGATGAAGGCCGTTTTCTCCTGATCAGGAGGGTACATCGGGATTTGATTATATCCTGAGTATGCATCCATGAAAGATAAGAGTTGGTAGCCAGATGAGTTGTCCACTAATTTGTCGATGATGGGGAGGAGGTACTGGTCCTTTGGGCATGCTTTGTTCAAATCGGTATAATCGACGCACATGCGCCACTTCCCATTCGATTTCTTGACCAGAACGGTGTTGGAGAGCCATTCCGAGTAGCTAACCTCCCTTATGAACCCGGCGGAAAGGAGCTCGGATACCTTTTGCTCTATCACTACCGCCTTTTCGGTGCCAACCCTTCTCTTCTTTTGGGCGACCGGTTTGGCGGTCGGATAAACACTGAGCCGATGACAGATCAAGTTCGGATCAATCCCCGGCATGTCTGCCGAGGTCCAAGCGAAAAGATCTTTATTCTTCTTTAAAAGCTCGAGCATTTCTGCTCGTATTTCTTCTGGAAGGTTGGTTCCTAGTTTCACTCTTCTGTCTGGTAGTTTTTCATCCAAAACAATGAACTCCCACTCTCCTTCAGGGGTAGGTCTTGAATCATCCAAATCGGACCTAACATCTAGATCCGTCAAGAGTACACTTCCCTTGTTCAAACTTAACGTTGGCTGGATTTGTTCTGGAATCTTGATCTTTGTCAAACTAGCATTGTAACACAGTCGAGCCTTCTCTTGCTCGGCTCGGATGGTAACTACAGTCCTGTCAGTACCTTCAAACTTCATAGCCAGATGGACCGTTGACACGACCACGCTGAAGGCCTGTAAGCATGTCCTGCCGAGGATGGCATTGTATGCTGAAGGGCAATCGACTACAAGGAACTTGATAATCTCGGTTCTCGCCGAAGGGTGGTTCCCGAGGGTCACTGGCAGCTGGATGTGTCCCAGGGGAACCACTGCATCCCCAGTAAAGCTGATCAGCTTTCCCTCGAAGGGGGTCAGGTCCGAGTTTTTTAATTTTAGTGTTTCGAAAAGGTTTAGGAACATGATATCTGCCGAGCTACCCTGATCGACGAATACCCTGGCGACCTCGTAATTACCGATCAAAGCAGTGATGACCATAGGGTCGTTATGACCCGGGATCACCCCTTCAAGATCATCATCAGAAAAGCTAATGGGAATACTTCTTGTGGTTCTCTTTCGGATTGGATGGTTGTGAACTGCAAGGACTTGATTGATATATTTCTTTCTGTCGGACCGTTTCTCTCCCCCTCCCGCAAAACCTCCAGCAATGGTGTTGACTCGTAGGTTTTGCGGGGATTGATCCGTCGTGGCAACCTCTACCATGGCCACTCGCTGCTGATTGGTTGGTTGTTGTTGGTTGGTGTTTTGATCAGCTTGCCTGGTTGACGGCCGACCATTCCTGTCAGGGGATGGAGTTCTTCTTCGAGTATGTCGGTCAAGTGCTTCCCGGACATACTGCTGTAACTTACCGTCCCTGATTAACTGCTCAATCACATCCCTGAGCCAAGTGCATTCATCTGTCGTGTGCCCATACCCACCATGATACGAGCAAAACTTGGAGCGATCTTGCCGCTGGCTTCTCTTCAAGGGGGGTGGTCTTTCTATCGCTCGGAGGTCAGTCTGCATTGTTTCCTGCAGAATTTGGCTTCTTGGGACTATGAGAGGGGTGTATTGCTCGAATTTCCCTCGGGGAGGTCCAAATCTCCTTTCCCCCCGGGGTCCCCTCCTTTGATCTTCCCTTCTGTCATCCCTTCTCTCGTCTCTTCTTGATCTCCCCTGGGAGGATGGCTCTCCCCGCTCGCCTCTGTCTCTGTTTCTTTGCCATTTGCTGAATTCTTCTAAGTTTATGAACTTAGTAGAACGATGTCTTAGCTCCGCCATATCCCTCGGCGGTTTGCCCACAAGTGAATTTTTGAAATCTCCGTTTCGGAGACCCTGAGTGAAGAGAAAGACTGCAAAGCTTGGTTCTAAGTTAGGCACGGTCCCTGCCTCCGAATGGAAACGTGAGAGATATTCCCGTAAAGGCTCTTCGGTCTGCTGCATAACGCCCGCTAGCGCGTGGTCGGACTTCGGCTGGACGCAACTAGCGGTGTACCTGTTCAGAAAAACTCTCTTCATCTCTGCCCAGGAGTTAATAGAGTTCCTGGGCAAGGCTGAGTACCACCTTAAGACGGGTGGTTGGAGAGTCATGGAGAAAGCTCTGCATTTCATCATGTCTCCACCGTCGTAAAAGTTCATAGCTCCTTCAAAAGACAAGATATGCTCCAAAGGGTCGGTTAACCCGTTATATTTGGAAACACTCGTTGGGCCGAGAAAGGCTGAGGGTGTCTCGTATGCCATGATTCTCGGAGTGAAGGGATGGCCAGGATGAGCAGTGTGGTCGGTTTCATATGTGTCCTCTAAGATTGGGTTTATGGGGGGTGGTGGAGGTAGAGTGGTGGTTGGGTGGGGGATCAGCTGAGTTGCTAACACCCCTCCGGCCACCGCCTGCATATGGAGCTGTTGGAGATCGGCGATGGCCTTTCCCTGTTGTTCTAGGATCTTAGCTTGTTGCTTAATGATTTCTTCCAACTGGCTCTCCCTTTGACCACGGGAGTGATCCCTATCATCTCCAGAAACACGAGCGTCGATGGATCGGCCTGATCCATGGTTTTGGGCATGATTGGGGTTAAGAGGATTTTGGTTCTGGGGGTTTGTTTGCCTGGAATGGACGGTGTAAGGACCACTGTGCGTGCGAGCTGGAACGGAGTGGTGGCTCCGGGCTGGAATTTGTCTTACTGATGGCATGCTGGGATGTGGAGGGTTTCTTCCATCGAGATCTCCGCCGTTGTCGCCACTGCCTTCTTGCAAATTCTGATGGTTTCGCCCTGCTTGGCGGTTTGCGCCACGCGATGTTGCGTTTCCTCGCGTCTCTACCATTTTGGGGTGGGAATAGCAGTTTACGGTTCCCCACAGACGGCGCCAATGTTATGTCCTAGACACAATGTTCAGAGTATAACCCTAGCTCAAGGGTATGGAAGACCTAAGAGCTAGAATACGGTCTGATGTTACTGTGTGATTTTGTTGGTATGCTAGCTATCCAGTTGGGATAACTAGGGTTTCCCTAATCACAAGTGTGTGCTAGTGTATGATTAGGGAGAAAGAACGTACCTGAGCCCCTAGCTGGAGACAGCTATTTATAGGGGGAGCGGTGTTGTACCCTATGGGCCTGTACGGAGGTCCAGTAGGGCTGACGTGTCCCTTTATAGGATAAGGGATGAGTCATTCATCCTTATCCTGTTAGCGGTTAGTCTTATCTGGTTGGCGAGCTAGGCTCACGCGCCCTTAGCTTGGACTCTTTAAGGGAAGAGGTCCCTGTACTCGGTCCAGAGTCGTTAGGGTGGGTCCTATGGCATGTGCTCGGCCCAAAGATGCGTGACCCGGCAGAATGAGAATTCTGGTCGGCCAGTGAGTATTCTGGTCGGCCGAGGGCGTTTTAGGGTAGACCGAGGGTCGGTCTACCACAATTAGTGAGTGAGAAAGCTTGAAGTTTTGAGCAGTTTTCTTGGTGTTCTTGCTGCAACTTGGTTGCTGCTGCTGCTGTCCTTGGCTGAGGTTGTAGCTGCTGATCTAGGTGGTTTGAAGCTTGTTTAAGTTTTGTCCAATTGTCCAAGGTATGGGAGAAGTCATTCATATTGCTAGGATTATTGATTGTGAGGTTTGATTATGTAATTTTGTATGTTAGAACCATGACAAGGATTGATTGGTTTGGAGACCAAAACAATATCATGGCTCCTTTATTAGTTGGCTGAAAAGATGAGTTAAATAGTAAGACTAAACTGAATAAGAATGATATGATGAATGGCTTCAAGTGTTTAAGAATCAATTATGAAACGTGAAGAATTATGCATAATATGAGCTTGATTGATTGAATGATTTGATGAATTGGCTTCATGATATATGCTTTGATTTACTTCTTGTAAAGTGATGCCTGAATATCATATGTTGATTGTCTAATGCTTGCAAGAAGTAATAATTAGATTATGAATGGAATTGAGGAAGTAAAAGTGTAGTTTTGCTGTTAGGCTGCACAGACTAACCGGTTAGGAATCCCTGTAACCGGTTAAAGCCTGACAGAATGCACCAGTTGATTGTGTTTGATATAAAAATCATTAAGGATAATTGTTACTTACACTTGGACTGATAATTGAACTAATCACTGGGAGTAAACAAGAGTTAGTGGAAGATGGAACTTGTTATAGTTTGATAATGAATTTCTAATTGGAGATTATAGTGATGAACTTAGAACTAATGGAATGTAATTTGATATGTTTGAGCCTTTGCCTTTGGCATATGAACTATGGATGATAAGATGAGAAAAAAACCTTACACTGAGACTCAATCTAATCAAGAAAGGATTATGTGATAAGATTAAATGCTGAAATTGTAGAAGGTATTATGTTTATGTACTTTTAGTTATGAGTATGACTGTATACAATTGTATTTTCAGTAAATTATAGTCTGTGACAAGTCTATAAGTGAGTAAGGAAGATGATATGTTGATTGTTAATGATTAGAGAGAAGATTAAAAATGAATTGGAATTGAAATATGAAGGTTTTGCTCTCAGCCTGCAGATTCTAACCGGTCAGGAATCCCTGTAACTGGTTAGATCCTGACAGAATGTGAAGTTAATTAAATCTAGTACAGTAATCTTGGAGTATATGTATGGCATGGGTTTAGACTAGTAATTGAACTATAAATCGAAGTAAATAAGTGGAGAAATAATGGTAATTGTTTTGGTTTAATGATGAGACTTTCTTTGAAACTATGTTAGGACTTTGGAATGTATAAAGTATATTTTAATGTGTCTAAAGGCTTGTAATAACCTTAGATTCATGACTTAATTATTGCATGAGTGAAAGAAGGGGATTGGAAAGAGATTAGAAATAATATGAATTGGAATTCAAAGGATTTACTCTCAGGTCTGTCCCCTCTAACCGGTTAGCGAGTGAGTAAGACCTGAGAGAAAGAAATAAATAGATAAGTTAATTACAATAACTCTTTAGGACTTTGCATAAGAACCTTACTAGTTGATAATTGAGTAGAACATCATAGTATTATTTCAATAAGGAAATTGATAATGATTTAAGGATACTATAAGGAGATTAATAACTTGAGAATTGAGGAAGATGATAGGCAAGGATTGAATAAAGCATGATTTGAGTTGAGTATTATTCAAGAAAGGATAAGAGTTTGAATAAGAATATAATGATTTGAAAAGAATGATGATGATGATGTTTATGTAGCTCCGATCCAAATGCGTTGATGCTTATTGCACTGGTTTGGATATGTTGAGCCTGAATGAATAGCTCCGATATGAGATCGTTGAGCCTGATTGATTAGCTACGATGTGAGATCGTTGAGCTTGGATGATTCCGTATAGTACGGTGTGGCCGCTATACGAAGACATGTGGAACGGTGTGGCCGCCATATGTGCGGGAAATGTAATGTAATTCCGTATAGTACAGTGTCGCCGCTATACGAAGACATGTGGAACGGTGTGGTCGTCATATGTGGGAATAGTGTAATGGAATTCCATATAGTACGGTGTGATCGCTATATGAAGACATGGAACGGTGTGGTCGCCATGTGTATAATGATGAGGATTACTCTTGATAATGGAATTGTTAATAAATTGATATATTGAAAGTGCATCGCATGCATGGTGTTACGGGAATCGTAAAATGAGTAAGGTTGCATGCGGGATTGGAGACCATATAGTACGGTTCGACCGCCATATACTAAGGTTGCATAGTAAAGTGAGAAACCTTAGTACCTAACAAGGAAGATGAGGGCGTCATCAGGGAACTTCTGATTGATTTTTATGCAAGTTTTGGGAAGAGAGAAACCTTTAGTTCAAAAAGTATTTGACGAGGAGCCACTACACCCTAAACGAAACTCGACCACATTAGAAATCCACAGAACGTAAGAAGGATAGATACCGACCAACGTGAACCAAGGAGAAAAAGAACCCCTGGAGTAGAACCAACTTGGACCATAGGCGATGCCCTTGCTACGATTCCCAATTGTGTTAGTTGTTGAAAGGACCAAAGAACGCCTAGACACCTGGACTTTAGTTGCTAATCTACAAAGACCAATAAAACATCCCTCTTTTCACCAAAGGAAAACAGTGGATATGAGTTCGGGAGAGTAACAAAATCCTAAGTGGGGGAGTACACCGGGGACAAAATTCGAGATCGTGGGAGTCTCCGAGAAAAACCATTATCATCATTGTTATTATTACTATTAAACCTATATAAGTTTTTGAAATTTCAAATGTTTTGTTGATTTCAAAAGGTTTTAAATTTAAAATGATTTAAGGTACCCCGCTTTGTTCTTTTTCAAAAACCGAATTTCGGGGACGAAATTCCTATAAGTGGGGGAGTATTGTAACAATCTGATTTTCTTAATTTAATGATTATATTTATGTATGTATTTATTTATGTGAAACCGAGGTACGAGTAATGGTTTATAATTATTTTCTGAGCATATATATATATATATAGTTACATTGGGCTAATATATATATATATATATATATATATATATATGATTTCAATACATGAGTTTGGTTTTGAATGTACTAGATATGTATGTGAGTTAAGCTTTGAATGCTCTTAATGTGTGTGTGGTTGTGAATGCTCGATTAGGAATTCGTTGTAGGTTTTTGAGTGTCGGGGTTGCAAGAGTCCGAGTGTGTCCCTAGTGTCTTGATCTCGGTCAAGTAATAGGTTAGAGAATTCTAAGAAAGGGTTTGAGTGCAAGAGTTAGCCTTTAGTGTTGATACACGGAGGATTCCTTCGAAATCGTGTTTCGACGGAGGTTCGGAAGGTGTTAGACTCTAGGAGGCATTTGGATGTCATCCGACCACTTGGTCATGCCTCGAGTTTTAATAGCCTTATTAGTAAGGTTCGAGCGTTGTCGTAAGTCGTTCGGGTTAGAACGAGTGTCAAAAAATAGGGTAAAGTCTAGAGTTTTGTGGATAGGAACGCTTAATTTTCGTGTTTTGTTAATTATATGTTTGATATTTTAAAAATGTGGTTTTTATGTTTGGAATGTATTTTTAATGTTGTGCATGTTTGATTTAGTGTTAGGAAGGGTTAGGAGTCCTTAGATCAAGCTAAAAGTGCAAAAATCAGAGTTTTGGGGCGCACCGGGGCACCAAAATCTTGTCGCCACAACCAACCTGGCGCCCAGCCCCGCGCACTAGGCGCCCAGGCGCACTGCATCAGTGGCGCATCAGACCTGCACACCAGATCAGGTCGCGTGGCACGCTCAGACGCAGCACCAGGGCGCCCAAGCGCACGTCTATCTTTAAATCCGCACCAGCAGCACCATTCACACGCACCAGCCCCACCACTCTTCCCCCAACCTGCATCAACACCCCCAAAAACCCTAAATCTCACCTCCAATCCTTCTCCCATGAACCCAAAGCAAGATTTTGTTAAATCCTACACAAAATTACTTCCTCCCTCTTGTTCTTCAAGCTTTCCCTCTCCTCCTATGGCCTCTCTCTCTCCTCAAGTCCCTATCTGTCTCTATTCAATCTCAAGACCAAAAGGGGAGATCTCTCAATAGAGTTGGAATCCAAATGGATCGAGGGTAGATTCGAGGTCAATGAGGCTTCAATCAAGCATCTTCTTCCTCTAAGGTAAGGGGGAGACACTTTTCTACACTTTGAGTTAGGGATAGTTAGGGTTTATAATAGGACTTGGGTTTAATGGTTAAAGCGGAGTGTGGGTAGTCTTTATCACTTGTTTTGAGTTGAGTTAGGGATAATTAGTGTACTATTGGTTAATTTTATATTTATTAAAGTGTTTATGATAAAACCCCTTTTTGTATGCTACAAAAGTAGGAAGTGAAGAACCCTAGGGAGTTGATTTCTATTTTTGGACCTTGAGACATACCTGAGTATGTCGACTGACTTATATGTTATTTATTGGTTGTCGTTTGTTGATTCTGTTATTGTTATGGTTGATTGATGTAGTCCTTGTTGTTGTTGTTGTTATTGGACTTGTTTGTATAGAACTGAGATATGCCTATGCATATTGACTAAGTGTATATTGTGTGTGTGAGCATTGTAAATGTTGGAAAGTCCGGGTTAAGGTTATTGTAAAAGAAGTCAATATCGGATTATATGATAAATTAATTGGATGGTACTTCAATACTAACTTAACCGATTAGTTGATTCTAATAACCAGTTAAGTAAGTATGAAGAACCATGTTTTATGATGAAAACCAAAAGAACGCCGGCTATTGACTTCCTTTCCAATAATCCTAACCATCATTCATCGTAATATGAAGTTGAGGTTGGACATTAGGGTATGGGATAGGCTGTCGTTAAGGTTCAATGAACCGAGGAACGAGAATGATACGGTGATCAGGTTGTGTTATTGAAACAACAGCGGGAATCGTAGTGGGTGGAACATCGATCCACTAAAAGGGCACGGACTTGCTACCCGTGTCGGGGATTGGTTCTGCAAAACCACTACATTTCTATCGGTCGCTTAGGCATTTCAGTGGTTATGGAGGGCGGTTTCGTCTATAGCCACTTGGGAACACCACCCAAGTAGTGCTTGGTCTAACCGAGGAATGAGAATGATACGGTGATCAGGTTGTGTTATTAAAACAACAGCGGGAATCGTAGTGGGTGGAACATCGATCTACTAAAAGGGTACGAACTTGCTACCCGTGTCAGGGGATCGGTTCTGCAAAACCACTACATTTCTATCGATCGTTTAGGCATTTCAGCGGTTGCAGAGGGCGATTTCGTCTATAGCCACTTGGGAACACCACCCAAGTAGTGCTTGGTCTAATAGGGCCAAGTAATGTGCAAGCATTGGTTGCGAGGCGTTTACTCACGACTAGTCTATTCCCAGGAGAGGAGGGTGATGTGAGGAAAAAGGAAAAGAATGAAAAAGTGAAAAAGAGAAAATGTGAAAAGAAAAGAAAAGTGGAGAAAAGATAAAAGAAAAGAAGAGTGGACCAATTCTATAAATGGATCCCATAGTGAAATATTGATAGTGAATAAATAAATGTGAATGATGTGAACGGGATCTAGTTATAGGTTGGCATTGAGAGGCGCTCATGCATTGCACGAGTCTGGATTTTGTGATATGTGTGGTTATCCCATAGTTTGATTTAGTTATTATTCTTGAGTTTTATTATGAACTGTTTACTATCCTCTAGTTCACTGTGTTTTGAAAATGTTCCACCCCTTGGTGGTTTAACGTTTTAGGTAAACTTCCAAGAAGCTGGAAGATCAGAGTGTCGCAGCCGAAGAGTCGAAGGAGAAGAACTCTATTTATTTCTGCTTGTATTGTGATTGAATACCCCCAAAGTTGTTTATAAACTCATTTGTAAAAAGAAATTTTGAGTTCCTCAATTTAAATTACAAACTTTTATTACTTTCACACGACTTTTATTTATATATCTTTTAAATATAAATCGGGGTGTTACATGTGGCGTGAGGATGAGGCTGTTCACATGCTCATCTTATCCACAACATTACTTCCTAATTAATGAGCGATTAAGGAAATTGTGATTGAAAATTCCTTATTTAATGCTTGTATAATGATAATGTAAAGTCATGGGAGTGTAATCTTATGATTAATTTGGCCTTGTCATTAAATATCTTGAGGACTTCTTTAACTTAGAATTTCCATCATAGATGTTTGTAATTTGATTGAGTGAGCATCATTAGCATCTGCAAACTACCTTTTTATATAAGCATTGAACAATCGACAATAATAATAACAACGGTAAAACAGTCCAAACTAATGCAATGTTCAAAAGATACCCAAATTTATTTTTGATAAGCAAAAAAAAAACATTCAATTAAAAGTCAAATGTATATGAAACCCAACTATCGGAGACATGTCGCCTAAACATTCACATTTCATGCCCTTTCAAATTATCTCTCGCTTAAGCATTCACATTTCATGCCATTTCAAATTATCTCTCACTCTTTGCAATTCGAATTAGACACTCCATTTCTGTTCGAGATGCTCTGTTTGACTTTGCACGGTAACCCTAATTACATTTCTCCTAAAGACAACTTTAAACCAATTTTTTTTTCAAAAAATGATGTCGTATTGAACTCTTAATGCGCCACGTATCTTTGCCGTTAAGATTCCTTAACGACTCAAAGAGACAAGAACGAACATGTATAACATTTTACAAATCCAGAAACTTAAAAGCAGTTTTTATAATTTTAGGGACTAAAGTGAATATTAAGTATAAATTCGGAAATTTAAGTAACAATTTAGTCATTTATAAATGTGTGGGTCTTCCTCCTATTCTTATTATAAGACATATTTAACCGAATCATTACATACCAATGAAAATAGTTGGTTTTATGAATTTTATGAGAATATACAATTTTACCCTTTCGACTTTTCTTGAAAAATTCACACTCATTAATGAAAAAAACTCAGACAGTCAAAACATTTAATAAGCGAAAAAAAAACAATAAATAATGCATAAAAAATATAAAATGACTTATAATTAAGACAAAAAAATATTCTAAAAAGTGACTTATAATAAAGACAAGAGGGAGTATAATAAATCTTTTTTGGAAATTCTATCTACACCCGATTTCTTTTAACTACACTCATTTGTGTATGTGAAATTCCAAAAATGCCTTTTCTTTAAAAGAATTTCGTTATATATTCGTAAAGCCTTTCTGATAGGCATGTCCTCCCAATCTAAAAGCCTAGCGAAAAGATTTTCCGAATGTCTAAGTTATTTCGGATCATATTGCTGCGTTATACTCACACTTGTTTTTTTAACATTTGGAAACACCTTCTAATCGAAAGATTTTCGGAAAGCCCTTCGAATCGAAAAACCTTTTTGATCTGATTGTTTTTTCGAACGTAAAAAGAAGAAAAAGGGTGCAGGAAAGATCAAATTCAAAAATTTTTGTGAAAAAAATTTAAAAATCCTGCTGCATTTAGCAAAACCTGGATGCTAATAGAATTTCCCAATCTTTTCATGTCTATTTAGATTTTCGTAATATCTTTACGACTAACTGAGTAACATTATCCCGGTTCTTGTGTGTTGTGTCAATGCAACCAATTCCAATTCCAATACACACTCTGCAGCGCCAGCGGGGACTTGAACTAAACCGATAGCGGGCTAACGAGCAAATAAGCAAAGGGGTCGTTCATGCTAATGGACATCACTGCCCTCAAATCCTTCAACATAGCAGCAGCAACCTCTCTTCATTTCCGACCCAAACTCTCTCTTTTTCGTCCATTTACTTTCCTTCCCTTCAAACCCACCGCCCCATCTCTCTCTCTTTCTTCACCTCGCCTATGCTCTCTCAGTAATCTCCCCACCTCTCTCTGAAGACTCTCATTTCACTTCTCTCGGTATTTTATTTATTTTTAAAGGGTAATTTTGTCTTTTGTTGGTTTTACAGATGGTGCAGCTGGGATAAGCAAGGAAGTTACTTTGCCCCCGGGTGCTGGAGAGGCAGTGAATGAAGCGTCAAGTTCCAAGGTTCTTCAGGTTGTGTTGGTGTCCCCTCAGGTAAGATGCAGTTAAAGTTGAGATTTTTTGTTAAATTTCTGTTCTCATAGTTCTATTCCATTTTTACAAAGGTTTGTATGGTTTATGCTAAATTAGTAAATTACGTATTTGGTCCTTATCTTATTTATCCAAATTTTAAATTGGTCCTTACTGTTTTGATATTATATTGGTTCTTCATGTTTCTTTTTCTGTCAAATTGGTCCCTAAGTTACTGTCATCATATGTGTCAACATCATATTGCTCCACATTTGCAATGTTGGAGAGAGAAATGATACGTGTGCGTATCTTATTGATCCACGTAGTATGAACACGTTTTAGGGACCAAATTGATAGTGAAAAGAAACGTGAGAGATCAATATGATAAAAAAAAGTAAGGGACCAATTTGAAATTGAAAAATAAGGTAAGAGACCAAATACGTAGTTTAGCCTTAATTTTTTTTTTTTCTCAATAGAGTTCTTATATTTTTGTTTAGTTTGACAGGGTAAAGTTTGCATCAACAATAATTTATTATTTTTTTAAATTTTTTTACATTTCCATTCATGTGTATGGCTTTTATTTAAATGTCACTATGAATGATAGATGATATACACTAATAGGATATAAAACTCTTACACCATCGGTGCATTAATACATGGTAGAGATGATTGTGTGCGGTTTATTTGGGTATACAATTTGTTACTTTTTACATTGTTATTACAAGACTTTCTTTAACAATAACTTGATACACAGTACACAGGGTTTAAAAGAGAATCTGGTAACTATGGTTGGTAGACTTAAGAATCAAAAGAGTAATCTAAGCCCCCCCCCCCCCCCCCCCCCCCCCCCCCCCAACACCCCCGCACGCGCACACACACACACACACACACACACACACACACACCTTTTTCCTTTCCTTATTATTCTTGCTATTCGTAACCGTTCCTTTCTGTTAACTTTGATAGTACAGTATGCAATGGAGCATTAAAGCACCCCAAAACTTATAAAATAAAAATTAAAGGTAACACTTTTAGTGGTTGTTTATCATGGGGAGCAATCTTGGCTAGTACTTCGCACTCAATCAGTTAATCTATTTTGAGAAAAAGACTTTATTGAACCGAAGAGAAGAAGCTTCAACAATAGCATAAAGAAATAACAATAAAATCTTCAAAGGAGGAAGCTCGGATAAGGAACCACTCATCTAGGGTCCCTTGATCAGTTGATAGTACAAACAAGTGAACATGTGTGGCAACAAAAGACAATTTTGATTCTAGCCAGAGGGCATAGTTAGAACTTGACTGTTGGTGGCCTAAGCCCTAAGGTAATGATTGTGTTAACTCAACTGTTAATTATAAGATTTTAGTTGGTGGCAGAATATATAGCCATATCTAATAATTGGATGTTGGCGTCGGCGGCTACTGTAAAGTGCATTCAGGATGAATGAGGGGCTTTTGCCGATAGTACTTTGAACTAAAAGTTTTGGTGCTTACATTCATAACATATTGGATAATTGGTTTGATAACAAGGTTATTTTTCGAGTAACAAGCAGGGGCTTGTCAGAGGTCACACAACACAACCTATTGTAGGGAATGCAACTGGCCAAGGATTAGGCACTTCTAACCCCTGAAGTCTCACTATGACATGCAAAAATCAGTACAGTTTATAAGAAAAACCCACATTACTTAAAATAACTATACAAAATATCCTGGGTACAGCCTTCCTGAGCATGGGAGACTTCCCATTATTCTACATAACTTGAAAAAGGGCATAATAAATGAACTTTTATGTTGGTTGTGGGCCAGGATCCTACCTTGGCAGGTTGAAGGTAGATCAAACTGTGGCACTTGAGGATGAGCTTAATTAAAAAGAGTTGCACCCTGACTAAAAGTTATTGTTTTTGGCCTAGTGGTAAGTGCTAGATTTGTCAAGTGGTGTTAGAGCCAAGGTAGTGACTCGCGAGTTTGGCTTCTAGAAAGACACAGGCTCCTTGTAATTTGTAAGTGATATGGCATGTTGATTCTTGGTCTACATTCTACCTTGGCAAGGCCAAGTGGACGAAGTCAAATCAGACTGGAGATTCATTCATGAAAAGACACAGATTGTTGGAGACAGCTGCTGGGATGGGAATTGTTGGTTGCGTGGCAACGTCCTGGCTTCGCAAGCCTTAAGTAGGGTTAGATCATCAGAGTCAAATCGAATTATGTCCCTTGTTGATGGGTTAAGTAAAAAGAGTTGCGCATTGACTAAAAGCTATAGCTTTTGGCCTGGTGGTAAATGTTTAATTCGATAACATAAATGAATATTGCATTGGCAATCCCAGAATGCTATGTAAGCATTTTCATGATGGAATCAAAACTTATAAAGAGAGGCTTCTAGCACGGACCTAGATCACTTATATGAATTCATTTCCAAAGTTCTTTCCAAGTTATGTTTAACAATGGCAAGTCTCCCATTTCTGGGAAGGCTTTACTATTATTTATGTGGTTATGTTAAGTGATGTGAGTTGTTATAAACAATATTGAGTTTTACATGTGATAGTGAGGCTTTAGGGGTTAAAAGTGACTAATACCTAGTTAGTCACATTCCTTGGAAGTAGTGGTGCAATTGAGGTGGTATGTGTTAAGCAAACCAAGTCCTAACCTCCTTGTTTGGATCTCTGTTGTATTCTTAAATAGTAATATTTGAGTGCTATCAGGTTCTTTTCTAATTCCTTTTTTAAATGGAAAATGTTTACTTGTCAAACCCGTAAGTCTATCACTGTCACACTTGCAAAGAATGCTCCTGATAAATTCCTTACATGAAAATTTATTTCTCTTGATAAATTCGCTAATCCTATGATAAAAGAATGTTCCAATTGCAAAGAATGACTGACATATATGAAAATAGCGGTAGTGATATAACTATGGCGACAACTTCAAGTGATCAATCACTTATTTTTTACGTTAATATATTTGTTCAAAAATATTGAAATAAAACAATAGTCATGAACATGAATTTGATTGCAAGATCAATAAAGAAGAAAGAAATGGATTTCTTAATCCTAGTAGTGTCTTGTGCTGTAACCAATATGAGTATCTGACAATAAACTGAGATGGTAATGATTTACATTTAGTCCCCTTGGAATATGATACAATTCTACAGGTTGCTAAGTTGATATTCAATGGCTGTTTACGTAACTATTCAATTACGTGTTGAGGTTGCATGTGTTGAAAAGTAGGATGTTCTCAACTATTGTCTAAATGTAATTGCAGCAGAAATGTTCTCTTTATCTTTTGGAACTGATTATTGTTACTGTCTGTAGAAATTTAAAGCAAGCTAAGATCATGATAATGGTATTATTGGAAATCACTGGGTCCTTTCTGTTCTTGTTATTGTTCCCAAACTAATTCAATTAGTAGTTACCTAATTGAGGATTGGTTACTAAATCAAATGTTTTTGTTTCTTGAATCCTAAGCTAATTTGAAGTTCTTGTTCATTTTTATTGAAGTGAATATTAAAGTTTATATCACCTAAAAAATCTTGAAGTTTGGCGTAGTAAATTGTCCTCAGTAAATGGATGTTTTGCTTTGATTAGAATCGCACAATTTCTGAAGATGGTTCTGGGATTTATGTTGTTCTTGGTAGATCCCAGGAAACACTGGATGCATTGCAAGAACATGTGCAGCATCAGCTGTTGGACTACACTTAGTTGGGGTTAGTTTTGGTTTTCTATGTCTAATAAATTTTTACATTTGATGATAATTTTTTTTTCTTTTTTTATTTTTGTGTTTAGTTGCAAAATATTAACAACCTTTGTATTTGTCTTCTCAGCCATTAGGTTTTAAGGTAGATGATACTAAGCTAAAGCGTGCTGGATTGGATTACTGGCCGTATCCTGAACGTATGCTTCTTTATAGTTGCAAGTTGCAACCTTTATTCTTTCTTGCATCTCTCCTGATAACTTTGAACAAAGATTAAAAATTTTCTACCATGCTGCTGGTATGCAATTGTCTATCGCTGTTTAGGAATTGTCTATCATTGGTAAAACGTGTTGCTTTTCAAATTTAACACGTCTATTGTTTTTTCCAGATCAGACAGAGGTCCTTGTTAAGGATTTTAGTTTGACAAGAGTTGACTCTTGGTTCTACGTACCCATTTGAACAATGTTCTAGGGATCAAGATTACGTAGTTTTATTAAGCATGTAGAAATAGTGCATAAGGGGGACAAATATGGCTTCGAGCTGTTCCCAAGAGTATTCATCGATATGCCCACTACTCTTAGGAAGTTTGTTTGCGGGATTTAGTCTCTTGAATGAATGTATTGGATATACTCTTTCAGATCCTGAGATTGAGATTCTCAATACTATTCGGTAGTAACCTTCGTGATGTTGTTGAATTTTTGTGGTGGGGTTGGATGCAACTATCATCGTGGGACAGCAAGAGTTTAACTCTCTTACTGCTGAATATCTCTCTCCAGGAGTATCTGTGTATACTTTCTGCATAATACAATTCTGAAGTTGTGCATCGATTGTGTATCAGATGTGTGTTCAACCTCCTGCTTGAGGCTGTTATTTATAGAATTAGGATAGGGAGCTTGACCTGATGTATTCCTTGATATATCTTCTATATCTGAGGATAATCTTCGTGTGATCTTGTTTTATTGAGATAAGTGACGATTCCTTATACTTATAGATAATCCCATAATAATCTTCTTTGATTGAGTTGTTTATCCGCTAGAGATTGACTTCTGGAGTAGGTCTCGTGGCCTATCCACGGGTCAAGTTCATATTCGAGCTTCTCCACGTTGATATAAGCTTAAAGCCCTTAATAGTAAGTTGTCTGAGCTCGGTTCGTGTCTTTAGGTCCTTACTATAAGTCGCAGTAGGTCTCTTGATGATCATCATATAAGGTAGGTGTCCTTAGCTCGTGACAAGTTCGGAACATCTATTGATTCCAACTGATCTAATATTTACATAATTGCATTATTGCTTTTTATATGTTTTCCATTACGACACAAAATTACAGATATGTGGTTGTCAAAATTCATGATTCTTGGGCAGATTTTCATGATTATTTTAGGCAACAGGTAATTATCATTCCCAAAGATTTTTATAAAAGATAAATTTCAGAAACCTTCATCATACATTTCTTTGACCACACATGTAACCATTGTCTGGTACAGGAGGGTGAAAAGCGGCTGCTAGCGTTTACTAAGAGGGGAACTAAAATTCATTCGGTAAGTTTTCCATCATTAATTTTTAAAGCATAGTCCCGTTAATAGTAACATTTCTCATATTGTTGCTTGATGATTAATCTGTTCTTTTTTGTCATTACTTCTTCGAGGGTTTTATTTCAATCCTTAAGATTCTAAACCATTATTTTCTTTTAAACCAATGTTTTGTTCAGGATAAAATTTTCTGTTTATCTTCTATTGCATCAAAACAACTGGCTGGTTGGAGAAACCAGTAACATACTCGTAAGAAAACTGCTCCGAATTTGACTTTGAAGTGGTCACCTCTTTATTCTACAACTAATAACAGACATGGGGAAAAGATCAATGCAACTTCCAGTTTAACAAGAATGAATGAATGAATGAGTTTATTGTAGAAAAAGTTTACATGTTGTATGGTGAGGATCGTATTTTTTTTGTGGTTAAAAATGTACTATATTATTAAAAAACAAGGCTATTAAAAAAAAAAACAGAGAGAGAGAGAGAGAGACCTGGAGAGTTTGAAGTTTGAACACCAATCAATGTTCAAAACAGCAACCCACAGTCCCAAATAACGTAGGGCATTCCCTATTTTTGGGAATATAAGGCGGAAACTCAATCCCCCACTTAAAAGTACATGTTAGGAGCAACTAACATATGTATGGTAGAAAAATGACAGTACAACAACAGCGAGAACACACCGAGATTTCAACATGAACAAGGAAGATGAAAACACCCAAATATCTGTTGTTATCCGAGGTGAATATCTAACTCCACGGACCTCAAACTGCGATCTGCAATATTTAAATCTAAAGAGAAGGATGTCACGAGCTTGCTGTCCAAATTTGAGCTGATCCGACGGTTATCTCCAATTGCAGTTTGAAGTTGCTATCCAATGTGAAAAATGAACCAGTTTTTATGGTGTCTCTCTTTCCCTCTCCTTTTCTCTCTTTGGCCGCTCTTTCTCACTTGATTTCCAATTGGTCATCCATGTGAGAGAGCAGCCAACGAAAGAAAAAAAGACACCAGAAAAATTGATTTGTTTTTAACATAGGGTATCTTCTTCAAACTGTAATTGAAGAGTCATTAATTGTTGTATCGGGCTCAATTTTGGGCAACAAGTTTGTGGCATCATTCTCTTCAATTTCAACATCGGAGATCGCGTTCCGCTATCCGTGGAACAACATATTCACATATTCACCTCAAATAGCATACGGTTGTTTGTGCATTGTGATCATTTATACCCTGACTTGATCATAATAGAGCTTGACTCGTGCCTTTTGTTTTTCAAATTCACATATACACCAGCCATTGAGCTTGACTCTATGTTTACGACCAATAGTTGTCTTCCTTCAAGGTAAAAGGACATGGTCTCAAGTGCCACTAGAGTGCATGGTTGCCATCTCTTCGACCATAGCTTTTTGCCATCTTGGATGGGAAAAGGCTTCACTTGTAGCCTTAGGAATACACATTGAGTCCAAAGAGGAAATACAAGCATTATGTGGGAGATAATCGATAAGAATAAAAGATGTAGACATATGAAGGATTAGGGTTACGAGAAGACCTCATATGTTTATGTAATTTAATGGAAAGATTTGAATCAGGTTTCGTAGCAGGAGAGTCTGACCAAGGCGGCGATGAGTTTGGGGCATTAGAAGTGTTGATGACAAGCTCAATGGTTGTTGTAGGACAAGGTGTCCCATGATAAATGAGCAATGGTGACTGGGTAAGACTAGCCTGTGGTGACTCGGTAACCTTGGAATCAAAGTACCATCTGGTATAGAAGTAGTGGATTGAAAGAAGGATCACAAATTCTTACATCATTTAACCATTTCTTAAAATCTGTGCATAATCTTAAAATACACTACATATGGAATGGAGGGAGTAGTAGCCATAGATCCTTCTCACCCAAAGACTAATATTATCATATGATTTCAGCCTTTTCTTACTTCCAAAAAAAACAAAGCATTCTTTAAGCATTCTTTGGTTTGGAAATGTGATCAAGTTAAAAAGAATCTAAGACTTTTTCCATGGATTAGTCTATAAACTTATGTTAGAGAAGGTTTCCAAAAATTTGTTGTTCATATTTGATTGCTGGGAGAAAAGTAATATGGAAATGGGACAAAGTGTTGGAGATAACTGAATCCCCTTCAGTTTGGTTTGTTACAATTTCCTCTTTATGTTTGGTGCGGACCAATTGCAAGAAAAGTTCAAGGTTGTAGGATTTGAGCAGGGTGACAGACTCCTCGGATGAAATGTGTTGAGTATTAGGCCAAGCTCTTATTAGTGCAATGTTCTCAATTTTATAATTTATACTTTTATTTAGTGCATGTTTGGTTTTGTGGTGAGTTAGCCCAGAATCAATTCTGGAATGCCAACGCTATTAACAGTTGCTTTTGCTCCAACGTGATTTTGGGGCCAGAATTGATTTTGAGAGTTATAACCAAGCATGGCCTTGATCAATTCAAATTTGGAAAATTGGAGCTGAATTATCACCGGTAGTTTGGTTGTTCACATCATTATTATTTTTAATCTAAGTAACTTTTCATATAAGTTGACCTGGTTGTTTTACTTGGTGAACCTTTGGTCCGGATTATATGCTTATTTTGCATTAAAAGGATCATGTGCCTTCGTTTCCAAAACAATAATTGTGATTTGGCTTCTTTATCTTGCAGGATTTTTCTTACAGAAAAGGTGATTATCTTTTATTCGGTTCAGAAACCAGTGGCCTGCCACCTGAAGCCTTGCTAGACTGCAAAGCTGAACCATTTGGTGGTGGGACTATCAAAATCCCAATGGTTGAAACTTACGTGAGATGTTTGAATCTATCTGTAAGTGTTGGCATAGCATTGTATGAAGCTTCTAGACAACTAAACTACCAGCAACTTCAGATACCTACGGAAAGCTGTATTGATACTGAGGAATCATTTATTGCTGAAGACATTTTTGCTTGATTATATATACTGACTTTCATATTTAATTTATTTTAACACTCCTAATTAATTTCTTAGCTAATTGTACTTGTCACGTCCTTAGCATGGTTCATTGAGATGGAAAATGTCTTTTTCATATTCAACTTTAGTGAAGTGGCAAATTGAAATTACAAGATTAATTTTACACATATAAAACCCACCCCACATCCTTCTGTGCCACTAGATTTTGTTGAGATTGAATCAACACTGTTCAACACCGATCCACTTGAAATCTCAGTAGTTGTGGCAATTATGGAGGTTATTAATGCTCATGTACCACTATCCATAAATATAAAACTTTTAATATCTTTTATTTTGTCCTTATATATAAGATTTTATATCAATTTTCAATGATCATTAATTATTTTTTTTACAAATACTCATATATATTTAACACTTTTTAGATTTCCAATAATATTAATAAAGGTAATTTTGAAAATACATACTCCCTTCGTCCTTAAATATAAAGCCTTTTTAGGGGATTTCACGTTCATTAAGAAAATGGAATAATTTAGTTAATTGTATTAGAAATGTGAACTTTTGATATGTAATTTCAAAATTATCCCTATTAATATTATTGGGAATCTAAAAAGTGTTAAATAAATAGGGGTGTTTGTGAAAAAAAGTAATTAATGATCATTGAAAATTGGTATAGGGCTTTATAAATAGGGACAAAATAAAAGTGTCAAGAGAGCTTTATATTTAGGGACGGAGGTAGTATCAAATATTCACATTTCCAATACTATTAATTAAATTAATCAATTTTCTTAATGAACGTAAAATCTTCCAAAAAGTCTTATATATAGGGATAGAGGTATTACTCCCTCCGATCCTTATTATAAGCCCCCCTTTCTCTCTCAAAAAAAGGGTTACAATAAGGACCGGATGGAGTATTTTTTTAAATAAGAGAATCAACTTCATTTTTAATAGCTTCTTTTTAAAATTGGACATCAAAAGAGTTAACATGTTCACGAAAAGAAACAATGTCCTTTTTAACTGAATACATGTAAAAATAATTTCCAAAACTTATTTTTCTTTCTCTTTTATTCCTTCTCAAATCCTCATGTTGGTTTTCCTCATTATTTGTCTGACTATTTTCTAAAGATGCATGGGTAAGAATTTCACATTTCATTAGAAATATATTTTACAAGAAATCAACATTTTTTATCTTTATTGTAGTATTGCAATCAAGAACATCGTTTTTTAACATCAAAACTCTATATGCAGCATTATGTTCAACCTATCCAATAAACATACAATCAAATGTCTTTGATCCTAATATTTTTTTTTATGGTCAGGTAGCAATAATTTAGCGAGACACCCCCACACTTTTAAATATTTTAAGTTAGGTTCATATCTTTTCCATAACTTGTGGGGTGTTACTCCAATTTTTTTTATAAGGTATCCTATTTTTCAAATAACATGCACTTAATATAGCTTCATTCCATAAGTTATCAGGTGCACTGGTTTTAATGAGCATAGCATTCACCACATATTTCAGGGTTCTATTTTTCCTTTCAACAACATCATTAGATTTTGGTGAATACGGGGGAATAAATTCATGAATTATTCCTTCTTTATCAAAATAATTATAAAACAAAACTTACTCTTCACTTTTATTTTATCTAACTCTTTTAATCTTTTTTTTTTCTAATTGATATTCTACTTGTGCCTTATATAACAAAAACATATCAAAAGCCTCATTTTTATTCTTGAGCAAATATACTTTAGCATATTTTGAAAACAACGATAAAAGTCACATAATATTTTTTACCACCTTTAGTAATTGTTTGTTTCGAATCACCTGGATCGGTATGAATTAAATTAAGCAATTCAATTTTCTTTTGAAAACTATTATTATTTGACTTTTTCACTGACTTTGATAGATTTAGGATATATTTCACGTTTATTCAAGCATGTATTACTAAAACCAGAAATTAAATCAAGAGATTGCATTTTCTTAATATAATTAAGACTAACATGTCCTAATTTAGCACGTCGCATATACCATGGAAGTAGAAGAGGATAAAATTGCATTCATGTTATCAACATTCAGTACATACAATTCTTGGTCATATTACCCTTTCCCAGAAAGACATTCTTTGTCATAACAATTTTGTCCGACTCAAAGGACACTTTAACTCGCACTTTTTTCAATAGTGCTACGAAAACCAAATTGGCCCTAATATTAGGCACTTGCAAAACTTCACTCGGATATAATGTCTTGCCAGATATGAGTTTTAGTATAACTTTTCTTTTCCCAAGAACTAGAGCAGTTCAAGAATCGCTTAGATAAACTTGTTCTTCTCCTTCATCCATAGATGTGTAGGCCTGTAGGGGATAAATGTACTTTTTTCTACACATTAGCAACCATCATGGCTTGGAAAACAATTACAACAATATTATCATCTTCTTGAACCAAATTTGCATTTGGCTTAGAAGGTTTTTCATTTCTTATACGGTGTCTACGAACTTATGCATAATGCCCATACTTCCACAAACAAAACAATGGCCTTTTCCTTTTTTTCTTAAAAGAGAGGTTAGAAGCAACTATAGGAACAAAAGTAATATGATCAGAGTTCTTATTATTTGCGTACTTTTTCTTATTTTGTACGATGTTTACTTTTTCACCCAACGCTTTTGCCCTTGCAACTTCGAGTTCTTTTCTGTTTGTGTCCTCAATGATAATATGTGTAATCAGGTCCGCCAACGACAATTGCTTGTGTTTGTGCTTTAGTTGTTGTTTGTAATCATTCCAAGCAATTTTTCAATCAATATGCCAGGAATGAAGGCTTTAGGAAGAATAATGTTTTCTGCTTTGAGATCTTTCGACAACTTGTGATATTCATTAATTTGTTGCTTGATATCCTTTTCCTCCAACATCTCCTACTTGTAGTAATTTCCAATAATAAATATATGCTTTCTAAAATCCTCGGCTATGTACTTCAAATTGAGAGAGTCACAAATCTCCTTCGCTTCCTTATAAGAACAATAAAAATCGAACAAATCATTAGACAAAGTGCTAATTATGGTGTGTCGGCGTACCTTATTGGCATATGTCCATGTCTCGAATGCCCTTGAGTCAGCGAAAGATATTGTTGGTCATCTGTAAGAGCCATAATAACACCATGCATGTCTAGCACAGAGAAAATGCATTCTTGTCAGCACCTAAAATTTTGCCATCAAACGTCTCAATTGTAACAGAAGAAGGAACAACATGGTGTATGGAAGTAGTGGTGGTTTGAAGATTGGTTTTGCTTTCAGATACACCATTGTTAGTTGTGGTGGTGTTGATGTGATTCGGTGAAGATGTCATAGATTCTTAAGATTGTCGGTAAAAGTTAGGAGAAAATTACACTGAAAATATGCAAAAATAATAATAAAGTTTGAGGCGTATTAAAGATACTGTCATTAAGAATCTATTTATGCATCGCGACGTTTCCCTAGAATTCAATAAACCCATCTAATAAATGTCAGGTAATAAACAATATATTGAATAATGTAATAACCTAGATAAAAAAAATGAAAGAATAAAACACAAGAAGACAAGTTAGAATTAATATATTATGGAATTCTAGACTTTTGTGATCACGGTATATATGTCACTTGTGTAACGGATAAGAAAAGATTTGTTATCTTTCCCTTAACTATCTCAAGTTATCTATTATTATGTCAAAAACACTTTTCTATTTTGTGGCAACTGAGGATATTTATATGGAAGCAATACACCCTTTCAATCAATACACATTGTTTCGGAACAAAAAATATATCTTTTTAAGCATTATTGAACAATATAATTGTAACGTTTCAATATAACTCTGTTCACTTTGAATTATTAAGTTTCAACTCATAACTACATAGGTCTATATAAAATTAATAATAATAATAAATTAATATCAATAAATTTTTTTGAAATAAAATAAACAAAATTAATAATAATAGATTTTACAATGGATACTATTGGATTACTTCATCCCATATCATTTGCACTTTTAAATTGATGATTTTATTTTTAAATGACTTATATGAGATTATATATCATGGTATTGTTATGTTATGGATTTATGTGAAATTCTCAAAACTTTGGATTACTTCATCCCATATCATTTGCACTTTTCCCCTACAGATTTGCTAGTGGCTAAGTACGAGGTAGTTAACGATGAATGTTCTTTAAAGACATTATTTTTGGTACGCCTATGTTATATAGGTGGTGTTGTAAAAATTATTATTATTATTTCAAAATATTTTTTTATATATTAAATATTTTTGAAATAGACTTTATATTTATTTGATGATAATGTATATTTGTCGTGTATATTATAATATCTTTTAATAGTTGATTGGTTAGTTAATTTTGAATTGTTTTTTAATTAGTTGTAACAAAAGAATGCAACTTTTCAGTAGATATATTATGAAGAAATGCAACTTTTCAATTTAATGGAGGTTAACTATTTTCTGAAACAGTGCATTGTGTTTAAGTGGCGTGTGGTGTGTTGAAGTTCTTTTTGCTTCTATATATATTATATCACCAAGGCAAAGAAGAAAGATGTTTCTTAGACTTTTGTCACAAAACTGAGTACATTTAAAGCATTTATCCTCCTTCTTCTTTTAAGTTTTTAATTCTCATTTCCTCAATCTTGGGTTACATTAATATACAATATGCTGCCAGTTCTGTTACCTGATATTAATCAGAAGGGTTTGCTGAATCTTGGGGAATCGTCGCGGTACACGAATAGATTCTTAAGGACAGTGTCTTTGACACGCCTCATATCATGTTCTTACTTTAAGTATTTTTAGTGTATATTTTCCTTATTTTTTCAACAATCTTAAGAATCTATTCGCGCACCGCGACGATTCCCCAGGATTCAGCATACTCTTCTGATTAATATCAAGTAAAAGAACTAGCAATATATTGTATAATGATGTAACCCAAAGTTGAAAAATTGGGGATTAAAAGACTTAAAAGAATGTACTCAGTATAATTTTCTAGTGTGCAAAGAAGAAGAAATCTGCACTGTTGCTCTGTATTATTTTCAAATCTTCCACTGTGTTCTCTGAAATGTATGTTAAAAATGTCATTGTTGTTTTGTTCACTAACTATCCTTTTCCTCTTGTCTCTTGCGGCAATTCACAGCCATCTATTTCTAATAATAAGAAGGCAAAAACAACATATACCAAACATTGCAACTTTTATTATAAGACACCCTTTCATATACACATTTTCATAAACAAAACTCCATGCATTGCTTCACTTCTTGTAACTTCTCATAACATCTAAATACAATTTTTGAACTTTAAATTTATTAAGATATTAAAGTACACTACACTATTAAGAAACACACAGGATAAATCACATAATAAAAATAGTATAATAATAAATTAAATTAAATTAATATTTTTGAAATAAAAATAAAAATAATAATAATAAATACTAAATTTTACAACAATCCCCCACTATTTCAAAAATATTTGAAAAATAATTTGAGAAAATTTCTGGGTTAGGAGGATGGCTTTGGATCGCAGAAACTATAAGCAACTTGTGGAGACGACTGTTGAGATAGCAAACACGGCAGACAAACTCAGATTCCATAATATTCTAATGATCTCAAGTAAGATTTATATTTCGTTGTTGCCCATGAGAATAGTACACTCTCTTTTAAAATGTTGTGAAATGCATGAAATTCTAAATTTTAATGTGTTCATGATGATAATTTATAAATGCATAAATAGATAATAATTTTTCACATGGTATCCAAGCCATAGTTTAAGAACTCATGTTTTTCTCATTTATGTTGTAAATGGTTTTTTATACTGAGTATGCGTTTATTAAATTTTTTGTATTATAGTTGTTAGCATATTTGTGATATTTTTATGTACTTGAGAAATTTTGTGCAATGCTAGGAAATTCATGATGGGTGTAGAAATCAACAGATATGTTTAATGGATTTGGATTAATTATAAAATATATTAAGAGTTTAGTTTCTAATTTAAATTATTGTTATGATCAAATGAAGTATCAGTTCTTATCTAGTTTCACTAATTGTTGTGGAGAATATACAAAAGACATTTGTGATAATTGTTCATCAGGTTGTGAGGCCAAAAAGGGATAGACCAATATTTGTGACAATGATATTTTGATGAAGGATGCAAGCATGACGAACAAACTCAGATTTCATGGTGTTCTATAATTTCAATGGTGAAGCAGTGTGCGAGCACCGAGGGTGTGGAGGCGGCCGGATTATATTAGGAGTTGTATCCTTCCCAAATTTTTCAAGAATGTATGGGTTAGGAGAATGGCTTTGGATCGCAGAAACTATAAGCAGCTTGTGGAGACGACGGTTGAGATAGCAAACACGGCAGACAAACTCAGATTCCATAATATTCTAATGATCTCAAGTAAGATTTATATTTCGTTGTTGCCCATGAGAATGGTACGCTCTCTTTTAAAATGTTGTGAAATGCATGAAATTCTAAATATTAATGTGTTCATGATGATAATTTATTCATGCATAAATTAAGAATAATTTTTATGGGGCATGCATTTGTGGAACAATTTAAGAATGAGAATTAATTAATTGTGAAGTTTTCAAATTTTGCCACTGCTATAACTTTCATTGCTTCCATTTTGAACTTTAGCATGACACTAGTCGAAATTTGATTTTTGATGTGATACACTGTGTCATTTAGCAATTGTTAGTGTTGTCAATTATTACTGCATGTGGCACTGATAACAGTATTGTTTTGGTCATGAGTTCAACACTTGTTGGTTACAAAACAGTTACATTTTGAACTTATGATACGATGCTTAGTTTTGTAATATTTAAAAATAACATAAATATTACCAACATGGGTTGGGACGAGTGGTAAGCGGCTCGGTCTCGCTTAAGCAAGGTCTCGAGTTCGAGTCCTTGTGAATGCAGAAAATTCATGTTGGGAGACTCACCTGCCATAGCCAGGCACGCGACCCGGGTCGGATCCGGATGTACCTAGGTAGTACTTAGGGAACCGGGTGGGCAACCAAAAAAAAAAAAAAAACATAAATATTAACTGAATATAAATATGTTCTAGTAGTTTGGCCATCAGGCTGATAATATTTTGGTGCACAGTTCAACACCTATACATTGCAATTTTTTAAGATTTTGCATTTTGCAGAGCATTGTATTTAGTAGCAATACAAAACCATCGTTAATATCATTTGGTGTATATTTATTGTCAATTAAGAAGCACTACAGTAATTTGATGAATCATATAATATTGTTCCCATAATAGTTATTTTAAGGGAATAAACTGTGTTAAATATTCAAATTGAGAGGGTGTCTAACTAAAATATTGAAGTTTGACTCTAAGAAAGATTTTTTTATGCTAACTTGTAATCAAGTTTGTGCGTAATAATTGTATGCATAAGATATTAAATTGTAGAAAAGCTTGAGATATTGTGGTCCTTGAATTTAAATTGCTCATTGAGTATAGATGAGAAATATTATGCTTTCTGTGGTGGACTAAGCCACTGGCCGAGATCACAAGGCATAAGACCCTATCTGATCGATATCGTATTACACCCGTGCTACCGCTGTCGGACCGAGATCTATATCTCTCGGACAAACAGGTACAACCGAGACGGGTTGAGCTCGCTCCCCCAACTCGGCTGAATACCGCACACTCAAGCCGATAAGGACAGGATAACGTTTGGCCAACTCATCCAGCCATATCCTCTTGCGGCTCATAACAGGCTGGCCCAGTTGGGCCTCAGCTTAGCTGGCCCATTAGGGCACCCAGCCACCCCTATAAGTAGTACAGTGCTACATGGGGCTCAGGTACGTCTTCTAACCCTAAGTTCACACTGCACACACTTTGTGATTAGGGCAACCCAGGTAATCCAACTGAATACCTGTGAGAACTCATCGAATCACTCATAAACCCTAGATTGAGCCACCCCACTAGGTCTTCCTTGTGACCTTAGTGACCGCTCCAATCTAGAACACTTCATTGGCGCCGTCTGTGGGGATCGTTAAACTTTGATTCGCATCCATAACAAAAACCTACCATGGCTGATGCAGGAGAAAACCAAGCCCCACGTAGAATAAGGGGACACCCTCGCAGGGTGGAGGCAATTCAGCAGCAACTGGATGAATTGCGCCTCCACCTCCAGGCGAACAGGGCAACACAGCCACAACCAGCATCGATCCCTACACCACCACCGCCACCACCCCCAACACACACCCATAGTGGTCCATACACCGTGGTTTTAGGAGAATCATCACACCAAAACAGGCAGGAAAGCCGAAGTCCCCATCATCAAGAGCGCGATCGACGTTCATCCGCGCACTCTCTCCATGCAGAGAATGCATCACAGCAGCGTCGCCACCACAGAGAGCACGGGCACTCCGCCGGCCCCTATCACCGATCTCATTGCACGAACACGTCACCACGACGTCGTGACGATGAGATCTTGGCCATGATGCGGCAACAGATGAGAATCATAGAACGTCAGAGCCAGGCTATTGCCGATCTACAACACAGGACCATGGAGTGTGAGGCCGAACGAGCACCGGCGGTGGCTCTGGCCCGAAACAGTCCTCCTCAGCATCATCGAAGCAGTGAACCCCGTAGAGGGGAAGAAGATTCTCTTCCTCCACCACCCCTGTTAAACCCCGATCTAGAACCCGAGCAGGAGCATCCTGGTCACCCCTTCACTCCTTACATAATGGCTTACAAAACCCCTCAAGGCTACCTCGTACCAAGCAACATTCCAAGGTACGACGGTCTCTCCGATCCGAATGATCATATCCTCTCTTTTGAAGGGTCGATGAACTTTTATGGGGGTGGAGACAGGATGAAGTGTAGGGCATTTTCGATGACTCTCCAAGCACCGGTTCTACGATGGTATTCTTCACTCCCGCGGAACTCTATCAACTCATGGGCCGAGTTAAAAAGGGTTTTTCTCAATAGGTACACCACCAGTTGCGTTCAACCAAAATCGGACCACACTCTGGCAACGGTGACTCAAAAGCCCGGAGAAACCCTTAGGGACTACCTTAATCGGTTCCATCATGAGTCAAGTTCAATTACAAACCTCGAACCAGGTGTAGCCGTCCTACTCTTTACTCAAGGGCTGGCCCCCGGTGATTTTCGTAAAGCCCTTATCGGGAAACCACCTCGGGATATGGCCGAGTTGCGGCAACGATCAAACAAGTTCATTAATCTTGAAGAATTTGACAAAGGTCAGTCAAGCAGACTGGCCCGTAATCAAGGCGATCCCGCAGAGGAGGATCACACAACTCCTCGGGGTCGACCTCGGAAGGACGAGCGAGAAGGACGACGTCCACCTCCCCCACCCCTGCCCCGCAGGTATAACTCTTACACTCCGCTGAACGCATCAAGGTCACAGATTTGGTGATAGACAATGCAGACGGAGCTCAGGCATGTCAGCAGGCCCCCGTACCTCAGAAATCAGAAAAACGTGAATAGAAATAAGTACTGTAACTTTCACGAAGGGTACGGGCACAATACAGACCAGTGCACCTGGCTCCGAGATGTTATCGAGGAGATGATTCAAGAAGGTAAGCTTCAGCAGTACATAAAAGAAGCGATTGAAAAAAGGCTGCGGAGAGGATCACAAAGTCCCAATAGGGGGAAGAGGAGGAGAGACTCTACTCCCGAGAAGAGATGGGAAAATCAACAGCAGGTGAATCTCGTCGCTGTCGAAGAGTTGGACAAGTCGCCGAAAAATCACAGGATTCAGACAATCTCGGGAGGTTTCGCAGGGGGAGGTGAGCACAGGTCCGAGAGAAAAAGGTATGTCAATCAAGTGTTAGCGGTTCATCACCGACCCATTCAGAAAAGGCCATCTCGGAACATCCCCATCAGCTTTATCGATAAGGATATGGAAGGGGTCATTCATGAACACAATGACCCGATGGTGATTTCGGCCAGGATTGGCAACTTCGATGTCGCCAGAGTTTTCGTGGATCAAGGAAGTTCGGCCGACATCCTTTTTCTACATGCTTTTTCAAAGATGAGATTGCGGTAGGAGGATTTGGAACAGTTTGAGGGTAATCTGATCGGATTCACGGGGGATGCGATACGACCTCTCGGCGTCATCAAACTACCGATGACCCTGGGAGGTCAGCCTGCCGCGAGAACGGAGATTATTAAATTCTTGGTTGTGGATTGCCCCTCGGCCTACAATGCCATTCTGGGGAGGACCTGCCTCCAGGCTTTTGGGGCAGTGGTGTCTACTGTTCACCTGGCCATGAAGTTTGTGGGCTCAGATGACACGGTAATCACGGTGAAGGCTGAACAGGGGGAAACGCGTCTATGCTATAACGCCAGTCTTGGAAAGCTGAAAAAGGATAAAGAAGAAAAGATTCCTAAAACGCCCATGGTCAAAGGAGGGGTCCTCCTGGCCGAATTGGACGTTAGGGCCGAGCAGGATGACTTCAGACCGCAGCCTCAAGGAGGATGGGAGTCCGTGCCCATGGATCCAACAGATGCCTCGAAAATGGTCAAAATCGGTTTCGACTCTCACCTTCGATCCGGGCCGAGGTCGTCCAATTGATCCAACGCAACAAGGATCTGCTCGCTTGGACTTCGGCGAACATGCCTGGGATTGACCCGAATTTCATCTGTCACAGACTCAGTATCGATCCCAACGCCAAGCCGGTGGCGCAGAAAAAGCGCCGAGTTGGAGCCGAGAAGTCTAGAGCGATCCAAGGTAAGGTGTCTGAGTTATTGGAAGCTGGGTTTATCAGGGAGGTTTCTATTCCGAATGGTTGTCAAACACTGTGCTAGTGAAGAAGTCGAATGGTAAGTGGCGAATGTGTGTTGATTACAGCGACCTGAATAAGGCTTGCCCTAAGGACCAGTATCCACTTCCGATTATCGACCAGCTGGTTGACAATTCGGCAGGGTACCAACTTCTCTCTTTTATGGATGCATACTCGGGTTATAATCAGATACCGATGTATCCTCCTGACCAGGAAAAAACAGCCTTTATTACCGAAAAGGTTACATACTGTTACACAGTCATGCCTTTCGGTTTAAAGAACGCTGGTGCGACATATCAAAGAATGATGAACAGAGTTTTTGAGGGACTCATTGGTCCGAATATGGAAGTCTACATTGATGATATGATCGCAAAGAGCAGGTCTAGAGAGAGTCATGTCCGGGATCTCGAAATGATTTTGGCTCGAGTCAGGATGCATAACATGAGGTTGAATCCCGAGAAATGCACATTCGGGGTCCCTGCCGGAGCTTTTCTTGGATTCATGTTGACGGAGCGCGGAATTGAGGCCAACCCTGAAAAGTGTAGGATCGTCCTCGACATGAAGAGCCCGAAGAACATTAAAGAGGTCCAACAATTAACAGGTCGTTTGGCTACACTCTCTCGATTCCTCCCTCAGGCTGCAAGGAAGGCTCTCCCTTGGTACCAACTGTTAAAGAAAAATACTGAATTTGTTTGGGATGAAAACTGCGAAGCAACTTTCTCGGCCTTGAAGGAGTACTTGGCCTCCCCCCCCGATTCTATCTAGTCCTCAAGGAGGGGAAAAGCTCTTTTTGTATCTCTCGGTAGGGGAACTGGAAATCAGTTCGACATTGGTTAGGGAGGAGTCCAAACTTGAGCTCCCAATCTATTTCATTAGCCGAGCTTTGCAAGGTCCCCAGCTCAGGTATTCGAAAATTGAGAAATGTGCTTTTTGTTTGGTTTTGGCTGCTAGGCGACTCCGGCAGTATTTCCAGGGTCACCCAATTGAAGTGAGAACTGCTCAGCCTATCAGGCAGATTTTGCAGAAACCTGACTTGGCTGGAAGGATGATGGCCTGGTCGGTGGAGCTTTCCGAGTTTGACATCTCCTTCGAACCGAGAAGGGCGATTAAGTCTCAGGCTTTGGCTGATTTTATTTCCGAGTTCACCGAGCTCGTTGCAAGCTTGAACTCGACATCTTGGGTGATATATGTGGATGGTTCTAGTAACAAGAAAGGGGCAAGAGCAGGTGTAATATTGGAAAACTCAGAGGGCGTCAGCATTGAGTACTCCCTCAAATTTGAATTCACCACTTCAAATAACCAGGCAGAGTATGAAGCCGTGCTCATAGGTCTCAGAATGGCAAAGGAATTAGGAGCAGAAGAAATTCAGATTTTTAGTGACTCGCAGTTGGTCGTGTCACAGATTTCAGGGCAGTACCAGGCAAAGGAACCTATCCTCCATAAATATCTTGAAAAGGTAAAAGATTTGGCGTTGGGTTTTTCACGGTTCAAGATCTCTCACATCCCAAGGTGTTCCAATGAAAGGGTCGATATTCTCTCGAAGTTGGCGAGCACTAAAGGAGCCATAAACAACAAGAGCGTCATTCAGGAGGAGATCTCAGGGCCTAGTATCATTTTGGCTATCTCACTTTCGCCTGACTAGATGACTCCTCTCAAATCCTTTTTGCAGCACGGCATCACTCCGATAGACCAACTACAAGCTAAAAAACTCGTCAAGAAAGCAGCTCATTTTGTGATGATCGAAAGCGTATTATACAGAAGAGGCGCTGCTTCACCACTGCTACGCTGTTTGACTCCAGAAGCGGCCGAGACGATTTTGAACGAGGTCCATGGCGGCATAGCTAGCCACCACATGGGTAGTAAGTCCTTGGCAAGGAAGATACTCAGAGCGGGGTATTATTGGCCGAATTTGATGGCCGACTCCATTGACCACGTCCGCCGATGCACCCAATGTCAGCACTACAGTGATTTATTCCACAGACCCCCGGAAGAATTGCACTCGCTAGCCTCACCATGGCCCTTCTACCAATGGGGCATGGACATCATCGGTAAACTTCCGAGAGAACCTGTACAACTCATATATGTGGTGGTTGTTGTGGATTATTTTACTAAATGGATAGAGGCTGAAGCCTTGGCCACAATCTCTTCGGCAAGAATCCAGAAGTTCTTCCTCAAAAATGTTGTTTCCCGCTTCGGGGTTCCCCACTCGATTATCACCGATAATGGGACCCAGTTCACAGCGGATACCTTCCAGGCCTTAGCCGAGGATCTCCACATTTCTCATCATTTTTCCTCGGTCGAGCACCCGCAGACAAACGGGCAGGCCGAGTTCGCTAACAAAGCTATCATTACAGGATTGAAAAAAAGGTTGATGGAAGCAAAGGGGGCGTGGGCCGAGTTGCTTCCTGAGATCCTTTGGTCGCTGAGAACGACCACTCAGGCCTCAACAGGTGAGACTCCGTTCAGGCTCACTTATGGATGCGATGCTGTGATCCCTATCGAGCGCAGAATTCCGAATTTCCGTATGTTGGGGAGACCAGAAGAAACAAATAACTTGTTGCTGAAGGAGGAGCTGATCCTAAACGAAGAGATCCGAGAAAAAGCTTCCGATAGAGAAAGGAGAAGGAAAGAAAGGCAAGCCAAGCAGTACAACATGGTGGTAAGCCCAAGATCTTTCGAAGTTGGTTCCTCGTCCTGCGCAGAACTGACATTGGTTTGAAGAACGCCCGGGATGGGAAGTTTGCGCGGAATTGGGAAGGGCCGTGCAGGGTTATATCCAAAACAGGCTCGGATAAGCTGGAAACCCTCAGCGGCGCCGAGCTCAATAACAGTTGGAATGCATCGAAGCTCAGGACTTACTTCAGCTGAACAACAGCAGATCAATGAGAATCATCTTCACTTTTCATTTTGTTTTTCATTTTCGTTATTTCCTGTTTTTCACTATGTTAGGGAACTATTAGTGTTGCTTTCAGGATATTTCTGTTATATGAATAAGTCGGTTTTCACGCAAATGTACTAACAATATTTTTCATCAATAAAAAGTACAACTTGCAGTTTCATCTATGAACATTATTTATATCTTAAACATGTGACAAGTACATGCCTTTCCATTTTAGACTAGCCACCTAAATGGGACTGTGCGATTTATATACAGCACCTCTTTTCAGAGGAACGCTTATAAATTTTCCTAAGGTACAGGGAGCACCCAACTCTAACAAGCATATCCTCAAGTAGCCTAGCATAGTTGGGGGACGAGGTCCACACCTTGGCTCAGGTGCATGGACTGAGTTCTCCCATCGCATTAAACAGATAAACTCGTCTCAAACCGAAAACAAAATATGACAAGCTGCATATGCAATAAGTCGATAGCAGTAAAAGTCTTGCATAAATTAAAAATGGCATAAAGCTAAACTTGTCCACCAAAAGGATGATAACTGAAACAAAGGAGTAGCAAGAGCTGCCCATCATAAGGGACTTATGCTCAATCATCGACATCCGACAAAACAACTGTGGATGGATCGAAAATAACTTCTTCCTTTTCTGCTAGGGGATCGGGTAAGTTCTCAGCCGAAAGATCAACCTCAGCACCACCATGTTCATAGTCGATCAACTTGTCTTCGTCCACCCCAAAGAAGGCACTGGCCCCAACCACTTGTAGACGAAGGTTCTGGTTCAAAAACTTGATTTGTTCCACGGCATTCCGAAAAAATCCAGCGGCGACCTTTTCCAAGTTGAAAGTTGTCGTCTTGGCATCAATTTTGTGTTTTAATGCCTGGGCCGCCCTCCTCTTGGTTCGTTCTCGAACCAACTCCAACTCCCTTTCAGCATCCGCTTTGGCCTTTATAACTGCCTCTTCTTTGGCCTTCGACAGCTCCTCTCTGACTTCCTCCAACTTTTTGGTTGACACCTCCGCAGTCCGATAAGCTTCTTCGCGAGCCTTCTCCGAATTTTCCAGAGCCTTTGTCGTCTTTTCTAGATCAGCTCTGGCCTTTTCGAGATCCGAAGTCAACTTCTCTTTTTCTTTCTTAATGGCCGAGCGACGATCCCTCATGACTGGCGAATAGAGAATGTGGTAGACCGACCCTCGGTCTACCCTAAAACGCCCTCGGCCGACCAGAATACTCACTGCCCGACCAGAATTCTCATTCTGCCGGGTCACGCATCTTTGGGCCGAGCACATGCCATAGGACCCACCCTAACGACTCTGGACCGAGTACAGGGACCTCTTCCCTTAAAGAGTCCAAGCTAAGGGCGCGTGAGCCTAGCTCGCCAACCAGATAAGACTAACCGCTAACAGGATAAGGATGAATGACTCATCCCTTATCCTATAAAGGGACACGTCAGCCCTACTGGACCTCCGTACAGGCCCATAGGGTACAACACCGCTCCCCCTATAAATAGCTGTCTCCAGCTAGGGGCTCAAGTACGTTCTTTCTCCCTAATCATACACTAGCACACACTCGTGATTAGGGAAACCCTAGTTATCCCAACTGGATAGCTAGCATACCAACAAAATCACACAGTAACATCAGACCGTATTCTAGCTCTTAGGTCTTCCATACCCTTGAGCTAGGGTTATACTCTGAACATTGTGTCTAGGACATTACATTGGCGCCGTCTGTGGGAAACCGTAAACTGCTATTCCCACTCCAAAATGGTAGAGACGCGAGGAAACGCAACATCGCGTGGCGCAAACCGCCAAGCAGGGCGAAACCATCAGAGTTTGCAAGAAGGCAGTGGCGACAACGGCGGAGATCTCGATGGGAGAAACCCTCCACATCCCAGCATGCCATCAGTAAGACAAATTCCAGCCCGGAGCCACCACTCCGTTCCAGCTCGCACGCACAGTGGTCCTTACACCGTCCATTCCAGGCAAACAAACCCCCAGAACCAAAATTCTCTTAACCCCAATCATGCACAAAACCATGGATCAGGCCGATCCATCGACGCCCGTGTTTCTGGAGATGATAGGGATCACTCCCGTGGTCAAAGGGAGAGCCAGTTGGAAGAAATCATTAAGCAACAAGCTAAGATCCTAGAACAACATGGAAAGGCCATCGCCGATCTCCAACAGCTCCATATGCAGGCGGTGGCCGGAGGGGTGTTAGCAACTCAGCTGATCCCCCACCCAACCACCACTCTACCTCCACCACCCCCCATAAACCCAATCTTAGAGGACACATATGAAACCGACCACACTGCTCATCCTGGCCATCCCTTCACTCCGAGAATCATGGCATACAAGACACCCTCAGCCTTTCTCGGCCCAACGAGTGTTTCCAAATATAACGGGTTAACCGACCCTTTGGAGCATATCTTGTCTTTTGAAGGAGCTATGAACTTTTACGACGGTGGAGACATGATGAAGTGCAGAGCTTTTTCCATGACTCTCCAACCACCCGTCTTAAGGTGGTACTCAGCCTTGCCCAGGAACTCTATTAACTCCTGGGCAGAGATGAAGAGAGTTTTTCTGAACAGGTACACCGCTAGTTGCGTCCAGCCGAAGTCCGACCACGCGCTAGCGGGCGTTATGCAGCAGACCGAAGAGCCTTTACGGGAATATCTCTCACGTTTCCATTCGGAGGCAGGGACCGTGCCTAACTTAGAACCAAGCTTTGCAGTCTTTCTCTTCACTCAGGGTCTCCGAAACGGAGATTTCAAAAATTCACTTGTGGGCAAACCGCCGAGGGATATGGCGGAGCTAAGACATCGTTCTACTAAGTTCATAAACTTAGAAGAATTCAGCAAATGGCAAAGAAACAGAGACAGAGGCGAGCGGGGAGAGCCATCCTCCCAGGGGAGATCAAGAAGAGACGAGAGAAGGGATGACCGAAGGGAAGATCAAAGGAGGGGACCCCGGGGGGAAAGGAGATTTGGACCTCCCCGAGGGAAATTCGACCAATACACCCCTCTCACAGTCCCAAGAAGCCAAATTCTGCAGGAAACAATGCAGACTGACCTCCGAGCAATAGAAAGACCACCCCCCTTGAAGAGAAGCCAGCGGCAAGATCGCTCCAAATTTTGCTCGTATCATGATGGGTATGGGCACACGACAGATGAATGCACTTGGCTCAGGTATGTGATCGAGCAGTTAATCAGGGACGGCAAGTTACAGCAGTATGTCCGGGAAGCACTTGACCGACATACTCGAAGAAGAACTCCATCCCCTGACAGGAATGGTCGGCCGTCAACCAGGCAGGCCAATCAAAACACCAACCAACAACAACCAACCAATCAGCAGCGAGTGGCCATGGTAGAGGTTGCCACGACGGATCAATCCCCGCAAAACCTACGAGTCAACACCATTGCTGGAGGTTTTGCGGGAGGAGGAGAGAAACGGTCCGACAGAAAGAAATATATCAATCAAGTCCTTGCAGTTCACAACCATCCAATCCGAAAGAGAACCACAAAAAATATTCCCATTAGCTTTTCTGATGATGATCTTGAAGGGGTGATCCCGGGTCATAACGACCCTATGGTCATCACTGCTTTGATCGGTAATTACGAGGTTGCCAGGGTATTCGTCGATCAGGGTAGCTCGGCAGATATCATGTTCCTAAACCTTTTCGAAGCACTAAAATTAAAAAACTCGGACCTGACCCCCTTCGAGGGAAAGCTGATCAGCTTTACTGGGGATGCAGTGGTTCCCAAGGGACACATCCAGCTGCCAGTGACCCTTGGGAACCACCCTTCGGCGAGAACCGAGATTATCAAGTTCCTTGTCGTCGATTGCCCTTCAGCATACAATGCCATCCTTGGCAGGACATGCTTGCAGGCCTTCGGCGCGGTCGTGTCAACGGTCCATCTGGCTATGAAGTTTGAAGGTACTGACAGGACTGTAGTTACCATCCGAGCCGAGCAGGAGAAGGCTCGACTGTGTTACAATGCCAGTTTGGCAAAGATCAAGATTCCAGAACAAATCCAGCCAAAGTTAAGTTTGAACAAGGGAAGTGTACTCTTGACGGATCTAGATGTTAGGTCCGATTTGGATGATTCAAGACCTACCCCTGAAGGAGAGTGGGAGTTCATTGTTTTGGATGAAAAACTACCAGACAGAAGAGTGAAACTAGGAACCAACCTTCCAGAAGAAATACGAGCAGAAATGCTCGAGCTTTTAAAGAAGAATAAAGATCTTTTCGCTTGGACCTCGGCAGACATGCCGGGGATTGATCCGAACTTGATCTGTCATCGGCTCAGTGTTTATCCGACCGCCAAACCGGTCGCCCAAAAGAAGAGAAGGGTTGGCACCGAAAAGGCGGTAGTGATAGAGCAAAAGGTATCCGAGCTCCTTTCCGCCGGGTTCATAAGGGAGGTTAGCTACTCGGAATGGCTCTCCAACACCGTTCTGGTCAAGAAATCGAATGGGAAGTGGCGCATGTGCGTCGACTATACCGATTTGAACAAAGCATGCCCAAAGGACCAGTACCCCCTCCCCATCATCGACAAATTAGTGGACAACTCATCTGGATACCAACTCTTATCTTTCATGGATGCATACTCAGGATATAATCAAATCCCGATGTACCCTCCTGATCAGGAGAAAACGGCCTTCATCACTGAAAGGGCAACTTACTGCTACACGGTAATGCCTTTCGGGTTGAAAAACGCTGGCGCAACCTACCAGCGTATGATGAACAAGGTCTTCTCGGGAATGATCGGACCTACTCTTGAGGTGTACATTGATGATATGATAGCTAAGAGTAAGAAGAAGGAGGACCATCCTCGGGACCTCGTGGCTATTTTTGATAGAATCAGAAAAGTTAACATGCGCCTGAACCCTGATAAGTGTACCTTTGGGGTCCCAGCCGGGACCTTTTTAGGTTTCATGCTCTCGGAGAGGGGGATCGAGGCCAACCCGGAGAAATGTCAAGCTATTCTGAACATGCACAGCCCATCTAATGTCAAAGAAGTTCAAAGGCTAACTGGTCGGATGGCGGCCCTCTCCAGATTTCTCCCTCAAGTAGCCAAGAAAGCTTTACCATGGTACCAGTTACTCAGAAAAAACAAGAACTTCCATTGGAACGACTCTTGCGAACAAGCGTTTACAGAGCTCAAGCAATACCTCTCGGCCCCTCCCGTCCTCACCAGTCCTCGGGAAGGGGAAACTTTGTTTTTGTATTTGTCCGTAAGTGAAACATCTGTTAGCTCGGTTGATGAGCATTTTATTTCCCATTATTCCTTGCATTATTTTACTCCTATTATTGATACTTGTTGCCCATTTGACATTGATTAGTTTGATTTATTGATTTAGAGTTTATTGGACTAATATTCCGAATATTGTTTAATTTGGAATTATTTAGCCTAATTAATTCTATTTCTATTTTCAGGTAATATTTGGCACAAGGACACTTTGGAATGTTTGGAAATGAAGATTGAAGCATTGAAGTGAAGATTGTAATTTGCATTTAGGTCCCTTTTTAATTGTAATTTTTAGAATAGTGTTTCTTAGGACTTGGGCCCATGTTTTAGGCCCATTTTCATGACTAAAGAGGGGAAATTCGTGTAACCCCCAAGACACACTTTCATTTCAGATTTCTCACTCTCTCTCTAGGTTAGAACTTCTCTCTTGGCTCTCCCAAGTGATGGTGGCTGCTAGGGTTTTGTTCTTCCCCATTTCTACTCGTTTTTCTTCATTTATGGCCATGGAAGGCTAGACTTCAAGGGTTAATCCCTTTGGTATTGTATTATCTACTCTTGAGCTCTTGTTATTAATGCAATTTCATTTTCTCTTCTCTGTTTTCATGTTTATCGATGTGTAGTGGTTTGCTTAATTCCATTTCGTAGAGATAATACATGAATATAAATGCTTAATTTGTATTAACTCGTAAAAACTCCAATTCTGGTTTCTGATGCTTAATTAGAAGTTAGGGTTTGGAGTGATAACTGAATTTTCGCTTAGTATTTGGTTATCACGAGTTGGACAGAGGAGAGGAGAGGAATCGATCTTTAGTGAGCTAGGATTGAGTAGTGTACGTAACCAAAGGGGTTTGCCCGCTTTTGTTTCTGATTTTCTTAGTTTTTATATTCTGTTTGTGTTTTGTTCTTCACATTTGTCACACACAAAAAACCCCCCATTTTACTGCACACTACGTGTTTGATACTTTGCCTAGACCGATATTCGCTGGGAAACGACCTAGGATCACCTTCCTAGTACTACAGAATAAACACCTTTTATTTTGATCGGGTACGGCCTCGATCATCGGTCTTGGTCAGAGACGACTCGGGAACCGAGCGTCCCATCTACTTTGTTAGCAAGGCCCTCTAGGGGCCTGAGATAAGATATTCCAGAATTGAAAAACTCGCCTTTGCTTTGGTGATTGCTGCTAGGAGACTCCGGCAGTACTTTCAGAACCACCCCGTAGTACTCAGAACAACTCAGCCAATCAGGCAGGTCCTCAACCGACCAGACTTGGCTGGAAGGATGGTGTCGTGGTCTGTTGAACTATCTGAGTTCGACATCACCTACGAGCCAAGAAAAACTCTCAAGTCCCAGATTTTAGCAGATTTTGTTTCAGAGCTATCAGATTCTACTTATTCCAACCCCTCCCAGCCATGGAAAATTTATGTTGATGGCTCCAGCCACAATAAGGGGGCAGGAGCAGGGATAATCCTTGAAAACGCAGCTGGCATTTGTGTAGAGTACTCCCTCAAGTTCGACTTCCCCACCTCGAACAACCAAGCAGAGTACGAAGCGGTGATAGCCGGCTTGCGCATGGCCCATCAAATGGGGGCGTCAGAAATTGAAGTTTTCAGTGATTCCCAGCTAGTTGTATCTCAAATCAAAGGTGAATTCCAAGCCAAAGAACCAATCCTTCAGAGATATCTAGAACAAGTCAAAGCTCTCACAGATATTTTTCCCCAATTCTCCATCACCCACATCCCTAGGTCTTCTAACAGCCGTGCAGATATCCTGTCAAAGCTCGCCAGTACTAAAGGACCAGAGAACAACAAAACCCTAATCCAAGAAACTGTTCACCAGCCGAGTGTTATCTTAGCTGTGTCTCTAACCACCAGCTGGATGGACCCCATTAAGCAGTATCTCCAGTTCCAAATCCTACCTACCGACTCCTCCCAAGGAAAGAAGATAGTAAGACAAGCGGCTCAATACACCATGGTCGGCAACATTTTGTACAAACGGGGAACAGACTCCCCAATGCTAAGGTGTCTGGACCGAGCGGAAGCTGATCTGGTACTGGCCGAGGTTCATGAAGGAATCTCGAGCCACCATGTGGGTGCGAAGGCATTGGCTCGCAAAGTGCTCCGAGCGGGCTACTACTGGCCTACACTCCTCAGCGACGCCTCAGAACATGTTAAAAAGTGCGATTCCTGTCAGTTCCATGGAAATATTTTTCAACGCCCCCCAACGGAGCTACATTCCATGATTGCACCATGGCCCTTCTATCAGTGGGGCATGGACATCATAGGAAAATTCAAAACAGCCCCGGGGCAACTAAAATTTGTGGTGGTCGCAGTTGACTATTTCACAAAGTGGATTGAGGCCGAGGCGTTGGCTACAATCTCCTCCGCCAAAATTCAAAAGTTCTTTCTCAGACAAATCATCACCCGTTTCGGTGTCCCACACACCCTGGTCACCGACAACGGTACCCAATTCACTGCTAAGGTTTTCCAAGAACTTGTCAACCACTTCCATATTACCCATCACTTCTCATCCGTCGAGCATCCGCAAACCAATGGACAGGCTGAAGCTGCGAACAAAACCATCATCGACGGTTTGAAGAAAAGATTGTTGGATGCCGAGGGTTCATGGGCTGACCTCCTTCCCGAGGTATTATGGTCAATCAGAACGACCATACACACCTCAACAGGAGAAACCCCGTTCCGACTAACCTACGGTTGTGACGCTTTGTTACCTATTGAAACTCGGATCCCTAACTTCCGTATATCCGAGCGACCAATAGAAGTAAACGAAGATTTGTTAAAGGAAGAGTTAACCCTCAGCGAGGAAATCCGATCCCTAGCCTCGGACCGAGAGAAAAAAGCTAAGGAAAGACAATCCCGAGAGTACAACAAATGGGTGGTTCCGAGGAGTTTTGCTGTGGGAGACCTGGTCCTTAGACGAGCTGACATTGGATTGAAAAATTCAAGAGAAGGGAAGTTGGCTAAGAACTGGGAAGGTCCCTACCGAGTGATCTCGAAGACAGGCTCGGGGGCCTACAGACTTGAAACACTAACCAACCAACAGTTGAACAACTCCTGGAACGCCACCAAGCTCAAACCATACTATAGCTAAATGGGAGCCACAACACTGTTTGCAAAGATGAAATTTTATCATTTTAAATTCCTATCATTTATCTTTAGCATGATCTTAATTATCCTTTTTTGTATTTGACTCCAGTTTACAAATGGATCAAGGAAATTCGATGAAGTTTTTAAATTCTCGTATTCTCTTACTGTTAACGTACTATCCATTTCCCCTCGGCTCGCCACCGAGGCGAACTTGGATGTTTATGCATGACCTTCTAACAAGGACATATAAACTAACAATTGCAAGTACTTTAATGAGATGCCCGGCCAAAAACTAAAAACAGTTTCGTAGTGCCGAGGATCGAGGATCCCACCTAGGCCATAGGTCGGAGATTCGAAATCTAAAACAACAGTTTATAACGAGATAAAACACAATACTAGATCATAAAGAACAAAATAAGATTCGCTTCTTACAAGAACAATGTTGCAAAATATAAAAAAAAGTTCAAATTACCAAATTACACAGCAAAATACAGCAAAATACATCTCCAGGGAGTTAATCCTCGTCTTCGGACAAGGCAATGGATGACCCATCAAAGTCTTCTTCACTTTGCTCCAACTCCAGGGGGTTCGGCAGGTTAGGTGCTGATAAATCCACTTCAGCATCATCACGATAATCGATCATCCGATCACCATCAACCCCATAATATGGGCTAGTCCCAACCACTCGGATTCCAGGGTTCAAGAGCATTAACTGTTTGACAGCATTCACAAAAGAGTCGACAGCACCATGATCCCAGTTGAAGTGGTTCTTGCAAGCCAGTACCTTATGCTTCAAAGCCTTCCGACGAGTTTTGATCAACTCCCTCTGCACTTCGCCCAGTTCCCCTTGTAACCTAGTCACTTCCGCCTCCAACCTCGTCAAACGACCAGCAACACCTTCCAGCTCGTTAACCCTTTGACAAGCTTCAGTCAGCTTCGCCTGGGCCGCCTGCAGCAACCTTCCTTTCTCAGCATCCTTTCCAACCGTATCCTCCAGAGCCTTTAGAGCAGTCTCCCGAGCTCTCTCCGAAGCGTCAAATCTTCTTTGAAGCTCGGCGTTTGCCTCCGTTAGAGCTCGGAGATTTGCCTCACTTTCCCTCACTTGGCTTAGCAGATTTTTAGTTTCAGCAGCAGCAGCTTTCCTCTTCTCTTTCTCAGCCGACGAGAGGGTGGCACTGATGTCTTCCGCATTTTTGCTTAAATGAAACATATAGCTGGCGGCCCTCAGCATGTTTCGGCCCAAAAGGTCACAATGGCACCTTAAGGTGCTTGCCGTCTGATCCGACAACCTTTTTTCATCGTTCGGCGTATAAACCAAGCCGATGAATTTCTCATTTAGCTTCCTAGCCCAAACACTCTCCTCGTCCGGGTCAGACATATCGAACCACAGATTGGTCCTTTGAAGGTCGGCAACCTTCGCCTTCACCACCTCCACAGCCTTGCCTTTGCCTTTATCCAACTTAGCCCTTTTGGCAAGAGGCACCCGATCCTCTTCATCCTCCTTTCCTTCCACTTGCACCAGCGGGATTCCAGTAGCTATTTCCCCCCCCTTTGTCGATGAAGGACGAACAACCTGCACCACCTCGACCTCGGAGGGACAAGTTTCGGCGACAGTCACCGAGCGAGTGGCTTCCGAGGACATGTCTCCACTCCGAGAACCACTTGACCCAGCAGCCGCCTTTGCTTTAGCAAGTTCCTTTATACGAGCAACAACCTTGTTTTCCTTAGCCATTTTTTCTGCAAAACCAAGAATCCAAATGTTAAAAAAAAAAAAAATTATATATGTACCAAGCTCGGCTTTTATAAGCTCATGGGGAAAAAGAATGATCTTCTTGATATCTACTGGACCATTCCGTCTAAGATAGGAAAAGAAGGTATCACAAGTGATCCTCTCGGCTACAGATAGCTCGGACTCATATTGATACTGATAAAGTTTGGGGTTGCGGTTAAAAAAATCGGGTGACCAAGACAACGGAAACCGAGGCTGATCACCCTCCATAAACCAACAGTCCCCATTTCCGACGAATTGATACTTAAAGTATAAAGGCTTAAAAGTCTTCCATGAATCTGTGAATTTATCGAAGAGGGCATGTCCGTTGCGTGCTTTCAACGACACCCACAATCTTTGGCGCGACCCCTTCTCGAAGATGTTCACTTGCGGTATATACAACCATAGAAACGCTCGGAGCGAGCAAGTCAACTTTTGAGCTTCGCAAAACTTTTGAAAGGCTCGGATGAAGGCCCAACCGCTAGGATGTAGTTGAGTAGGAGCCAAGCGTAACCGACGCAACAGCTCTATTTCTATTTCAGTAAAGGGCAACTTCACCCCCAGCCGAATGACAACTTCTTCATACATGAAAAACTCTTTGCGATCCGCGGCGATCGCCGTACACACTCGGTCGTTGGCTGCCGGTGAGCTTATTGCATAAGAAGTCCCAGTTTTATCCGTGGGGCAGGGGAGTATGTGGGCTCGGATATGACTTAGATTACTGTTGACCAAAGCCGACGGGGTTCCAAGCACCTCCAAGTCAACCCAGTCATAATCTACAGAGTTCGGAGGCACAAGGAACTCCTGAGGATGTGTGATGCACCTTCGAACCATACCTGGGGAAAGGGAATACTCGGCGTCAGAATCTATAAAATCAAGATTTTTAAACAACCTAGCCCTAGGTTTATTAGTCCTATAGCCGAGCCTGCTACACCTTCCCCTAACCCTAACAGCTTTTCCCCAGAAGGGTTTCTCCCAGGAACGGTTCGAAGGGCGGCGGGATAGTTGGGCCCGCTCTTCCGCCGCTTGATACAACAGTTTCCTACCTTCCTCCTCCTCGGGGTTCCGAGGGTAATCTACTGATAGTGGTACTTCGGCCATCGGATCTACCATGCGATGGCGGAAGGGTGAGGGCAGAAAGTCCAGCACCTCCAGATCGGAAGACGAAGAAGAAGAAGAAGAAGAGGAAGAATCCTCAAGATCACTCAAACCCAGAATCCTAGACCACTCCTCGTACTGAAGCCAATTAATACTCATAATGAAATCTAAACTTACCCAGAAATAAGCCCAGAAAACTAAAACACAGGAACAAAATCTGCAACCAAAAACCCAGAACCTATGGAGAATATGATTCAGCAGAGAAGGAAAGAAAAGCGAAAAACAGGAACAGAAGAAGAAAATCAAAATACCTGAGAATTGGAGATGAGAACTGGCACGAACGAACTGGGGAATCAAGAACAGAAGAATAATGGCGTAGGGAAATTATAATCCAAAAGCCAATGAGACGAATTTCAGAGAGAAGAGGAGTGTCAGAAGTCTGAGTTTGAAGGAAAGTATGAAAAAAGGAGGAAAAGAGTAGTTGAAGGGGTTGTTTCCCCCCACGTTTGAAAATTTGGGCCTAATCACAAAAGCCCAAAAGCCTACATCGCGCCACAAAAAGGACACGTGGCGCACAACTAATGGAAAGAAGCATCTCGAAAACCCAAAAGGCAGCATGCACCATCATGACCCCTCTGACACAAGGCAGCACGTGTCATAGAAGGACATCTAAACGTCCTTTCAGTCAGTCAATGGGACAGCGAGGCAGGGTGAGCTGTCCTGAACTCATTATCCCCTACCGAGCTTAACCCTCGACACCTTGAAGGTCACATACGAAGAACTCTCAGCTCGGCTCAAGACTCGAAAAGTCTTACCGAGCTAAGGGGCTTATGTGGTAGACCGACCCTCGGTCTACCCTAAAACGCCCTCGGCCGACCAGAATACTCACTGCCCGACCAGAATTCTCATTCTGCCGGGTCACGCATCTTTGGGCCGAGCACATGCCATAGGACCCACCCTAACGACTCTGGACCGAGTACAGGGACCTCTTCCCTTAAAGAGTCCAAGCTAAGGGCGCGTGAGCCTAGCTCGCCAACCAGATAAGACTAACCGCTAACAAGATAAGGATGAATGACTCATCCCTTATCCTATAAAGGGACACGTCAGCCCTACTGGACCTCCGTACAGGCCCATAGGGTACAACACCGCTCCCTCTATAAATAGTTGTCTCCAGCTAGGGGCTCAGGTACGTTCTTTCTCCCTAATCATACACTAGCACACACTCGTGATTAGGGAAACCCTAGTTATCCCAACTGGATAGCTAGCATACCAACAAAATCACACAGTAACATCAGACCGTATTCTAGCTCTTAGGTCTTCCATACCCTTGAGCTAGGGTTATACTCTGAACATTGTGTCTAGGACATTACAGAGAGGTTCAGCGTCGGCCACATGGCTGGACAGGAATCTCATAAACTCGGCCATCTCCCCAGTCATCCTCTTCCACTCCTCGGCCGACATGTCACTGAAGTTGACGGAAGAGCTAGAAAGTCGTGTAAGGTCAGCAGCACGGTCTGATGTTTTTTCAACAGTGTCGGGAACTCCTTGAGTGGCAACAACAATTGTTTGTGGAGAGACCTCCTCGGATAAAGGAGCAACCATTACCACCTCAGCAGGGGAATTCCTTGAAGGGTCGGGGGAAGCACCCGCGGCAGGAGTCGGCAACACTAGTGGATCACCTGCTGAGGGCCCGCCCGCTTCCACTCGTCTCCTTTTCCCCCGAAGAGCCTCCATTAGGATGTCCGCTTGGTCGCCACCCGCCATCTCTTCTTGAGTACTGGAGGTATCCTCAGAACGAGACGAGTCGCTAGCTGTTGAGATAAGTCTTATTCTCGGACGCACGCGCCGACTTTCTAGTTCGATTTGATCCGGATTGGTAGCAAGCTGGTCCAATATGTATCTGCAAAAGGAAATATGCGGTTTAAACATAAGAATTAAATTCTAGGTGCAAGTAAAAAAAAATAAAAAAAATATGCGTTTACCAATCTCTCCAACCACCAATTCATCGACATAGTTAACGATTAAACGAATATCAAATTGAATGAAGTTCTGCCTCCGCAACTCCATGTAAAAATGGTCGACCGTGCTCTGTTCCTCGGTGGTGAAGGTCTCCCTGGCAGGAATAAAACCCCTTGTCTTGGAAGCTTGCTCCCGGTAGAACCCCTTGGTCCAGCTTAACGGAAACAGTGATCCATTCTCACTTCTAAACCAGGGTTGGCCCTCCCCAACGTACTCGTATCGGAAGAACTTCTTCTTGAAATATTTCCAAGAGTCCAAATACTTTGCAAACAACCCATAGTGGCTTCGACTTTTCACTGATACCCAAAGCCTTTCTAACTCACCACTTTCTTTAATGGTCGTTTGGGGATGAAAAAGACATAAAAATGTCTGAACCAAGCATAGGAGGTTCTTTGTTTGGCAATATTTCTGGAATGCCCGAAGAAAAGCCCAAGCCTGCGGGTGGAGTTGAGATGGAGCAATCCCCAACACCTGAAGAAGTCGAGTTTCTACTTCACTAAAAGGGAGCCGAGCGCCGAGGAGAGACACTAGATCTTCATACATGAAAAAAGATTTCCCGTCTAGCACTCGCGTGCATATTCGGTCATTTTCGGTGCACGATCTTACAGCATAAGACGTCCTGGTTTCGTCTTCAGGACACGGCAATAGAAGCTGACGGACAGAGTTCACGCTCACCTCCGTCTTCAACACTGACTTCGTACCAACAACCTCTCTGTCTATCCAATTGTATCGCTCAACGTCAGTCGGCGCAGGAAAAGCAGCTGGGTTCAGCACAACTTTGCGGGGGGCCATATTACCTGAGGAAGAAGAAGAAAACTCGGCATTAAACACGCGGGTCCTATGCATAAACCCACCCTAGAAACCCCTAGGTGTTGTGCCGAGCGGGGAACATCTACCCCCCTTTACCTTCATTCCACTCCCCCAGAACCCCCTCTCCTTCTCCTCCCTCTGCAACCTCTCGTAGTCGGATTTCTCCTCTCCAGCCTTAATCTCGGCCCTCACATACATCCTGATCCCTTCCCTTTTCTCCTCTAAGTCCTAAGGATAATAAACCTCTACAGGATCCACCTCCTTAACTCCCCCATACCCCCCAAAACCCACTAAAAAGGAAGATGATGAGGAAGTGGAATCATCATCACTCTCACTATCACTGCTAAGGTTAAGAAATCCAGCCCATTTTCGAAACCATTTTGCGCTCATAGTTGATAAACCACAAGACCCAGAAGAAAGAACAATCAGAAAACAAGACCCTTCCCAATAATTGTGCAACTTAATGACAGAGACAACCCAAAATTCTCCTAAACTCCAAACACGAAGAAGAAAAGGAAAAGGAAGACTAACAATGCGTAATAGAAAAGCGAACTAGAAGAGTAGAGAAGGACAATACCTGTTTCAAAACAAATTTTGTCAGTGAGGCACGAAAAAGATTACTGCAAGCTTCTGTTTGATGATTCTGGGGGAAACGTTTGAAGGGAAATGGAGGAAGTAATGAGGGAGAGAATCTGCAGAGAGGGAAAGTGAAACGGTTTTGAGAACGTGGGAGGGGAAGGAAAGAGAATAGAAGGGGAACGGAAAGGACTAATTGGAGAGACTTTCCCTCTAATTTCAAATGCATGGGCCTGACCCAATAACCCAACCTGAAGGAAAACCCAAATAACAATTATGACGTGTTGAACACTGAACAGACTGATGCACCTCGAGCCACTCAATAATGATGGTAGAGCATCGATATAAGGACCAGAGGGCACGTGGCAATAGTAAAGAAAGCAAACGTCATTAAGGATAGGTGAAAGGACAACCAAGCAGTCTATCTTGACAACTGAAGGGACAACACGGTCAGGGTTGTGTTCGAGCAAAACTCCTCAGATACCAGAGGCTAACACCCCAACTCAGTTTTAAGCTCAGACGACCTAGCCAGATTGAGATTGACGTGGCAAAACTCTCCCTCAAACTCGGCGTAAGACTCGCATAGTCTTACCGAGTTGGGGGGCTTATGTGGTGGACTAAGCCACTGGCCGAGATCACAGGGTACAAGATCCTATCTGACCGATATCGTATTACACCTGTGCCACCGCTGTCGGACCGAGATCAATATCTCTTGGACAAACAGGTACAACCGAGACAGGTTGAGCTCGCTTCCCCAACTCGGCTGAATACCGCACACTCAAGCCGATAAGGACAGGATAACGACTGGCCAACTCATCCAGCCATATCCTCTTGCGGCTCATAACGGGCTGGCCCAGTTGGGCCTCAGCTTAGCTGGCCCATTAGGGCACCCAGCTACCCCCTATAAGTAGTACAGTGCTACATGAGGCTTAGGTACGTCTTCTAACCCTAAGTTCACACTGCACACACTTTGTGATTAGGGCAACCCAGGTAATCCTACTGAATACCTGTGAGAACTCATCGAATCACTCATAAACCCTAGATTGAGCCACCCCACTAGGTCTTCCCTGTGACCGCTCCAGTCTAGAACACTTCACTTTCAATGTCTGATAATAAATTGAAATGTGAGGGTTGCAAGTACAATCTGTGTGATAATGTATTTTAATGCATATGTTGGAAGGGGAATGATAAATCCTCCTAGCCAAAAAGGAAGTGTTGGTTTATGGAGATGATTTTATTATTGTCGTCATTTCTCAAACTCGCGTTATTTCTAATGCGAAATAATAATTAAGTTAAAATTTTTGGGATCTACCTCCTTTATTTTTCAAGAGATGAACTATGATATGTTATATATTGACGCCTGGATTTTAGATTCAGATGAGACCAAATGTGTGTAGTTATTTTCCAGACTTTTATTGTAATCAATATGAAAATTGGTGTTAGATTTTGGAGCTATTTGATATATTTGAATAAATAAAATGGTTGTTGCCTCCTAAATTAGATAGGGGATGAATTATGATTTTCTATAGAATGATGCTATTAGGGTATAATTTGTTTATGCATGCTAACAAATATTATATTTGTACCAAAGGTGTACATTACTTATGTGAGGTTAGAAGGGATTTTGGCCAATCCCCTGACTAGACCTTTAAAAAGGTTGAGATACAAGAAACATCGAGGGGAATGTGACATGTTTAAGCCAACCTTATATTAGCGGTGATGGGAACCCAACCTTTGTGATTGGAGATCCCATGAAGAAGATTCATATGGGTAATAACAAGTCACTTGTTAATAATGCTAGCACTATTAATTTTTCCTTCCTATGGTGTAGAGTTGTGTTATACTGCATTCAAGAGCTCTTAATGAAATTCATATCCTTTATGGAGGTGTATGAAGTGCAGCATACATTTGATGAATCACCTATATGACTGTGGAGTGAAGCCGCTCCTATGAAATTAATGGCACAATTTCTAGAGCACTCATGAACACCCAGACACGCGCATGGCTGTAATAGCGCAAATCGGCGATAACAGCAAGAATTGTGGGTTGTAGTGTGACTGGTAGAATCCCTGCTTACATCAGTGTGTCATTGGTTCATAGAGCCCAGCCCTACCAATGCACCGTATGTCAAAGTCTATCGGTCTAGGCTTGGTTCATAGCCCAGAAGACACCAAGTACGATGCATTACATCTGTGATGTTAACCCAAGAAATTGTCTTAAATATTTTGAAATAAGTGGGGGATTGTTGTAAAAATTATTATTATTATTTAAAAATAATTTTTTTATATATTAAATATTTTTGAAATAGACTTTATATTTATTTGATGATAATGTATATTTGTCGTGTATATTATAATATTTTTTAATAGTTGATTGGTTAGTTAATTTTGAATTGTTATTTAACTAGTTGTAACAAAAGAATGCAACTTTTCAGTAGATATATTATGAAGAAATGCAACTTTTCAATTTGATGAAGGTTAACTACTTTCTGAAACAGTGTACTGTGTCTAAGTGGCGTGTGGTGTGTTGAAGTTCTTTTTGCTTCTATATATATTATATCACCACGGCAAAGAAGAAAGATGTTTCTTAGACTTTTGTCACAAAACTGAGTACATTTAAAGCATTTATCCTTCTTCTTCTTTTAAGTTTTTAATTCTCATTTTCTCAATCTTGGGTTAAATTAATATATAATATACTGCTAGTTCTGTTACCTGATATTAATCAGAAGGGTCTGCTGAATCCTGGGGAATCGTCGCGGTACGCGAATAGATTCTTAAGAATAATATCTTTTACACGCCTCAGATCATGTTCTTACTTTAAGTATTTTTAGTGTATATTCTCCCTATTTTATCAACAGGTGGTCATTGAAGTCATTTTTGGACTTTAGCATTATGTAGTTGTAGGAAATTAAATTTGTATACTTGGTATTTCTTTTGTTACAGGGTACAACACTGAACTTGAAAGTCATTATGGTTATTTTTTTTTCCCAATTTATAACTATTATAGATAGGTTTTCCATGTTAAGTAGTATTTTGAATAAATTAACCTATGCGTCGGTCATGGCCTAAAATTGGGTTGTGACAGGAATTAAATGCTTTTTTATATATATATATATATATACTAGTGAAATAACGTTTTAAGGACGCTGTTGGAAGAAACAGTTTTATGTATATGATCTCATTATTATAGTTATTCACTATTATTCTTTTTTTTTTGGTGAAAGTTATTCACTATTATTCTATTCATGCACAATTTATCCATTATTAATTTCTTCTTTACTCCCTATTTTCCACCAATGACTTGGTCTTCCTGATTCTAAAATGTTGGAAACCAACAAGCGGGCTAAGCAAATACTAGAGGGGGGGTGAATAGTATTTTGAAGCACTAATACCAAATATTTCGATTGATAATTGAAGAATGGAGCTAAGACTGAATTTTCTGCAATCAGACACAAAATACTCGAGTCTTTTGTGAAATACTCGAGTTTTTCAGTGATGAACAACTCGAGTCTTTTCTGAAATACTCGAGTTTTTCCTATCAGATATGGGAAAAACCAGAAACGAAAATTCAGCAATTTAACTCAAATCAATTCAATAATAAACAGGAACTTATCCAACAGAATAGCAAGCAATCTAAATAACTTTTAAACACAAAGATTCCTTGAACTTGCTACCTAATTGTATAAATCCTAATTGATTGAAATGACTTAAGTCTATTGAGCTAGAAAGTAGATTAAAAGCAATAAACCAACACTCAAGCAATTTTATCCTGGTTCACTCCAACAATGAGCTACATCCAGTCCTCCTAATCACTTAGGAGTTTCTACTAATAATCAAATTGTTAGAAATTACAAAGGATTGCTTGAGAATGGCCTCACTCAACCTAACCCTTTCAAGAGTGTACCAAACTCTTGATTTCTACCCCAATTTGATTCCGGTGATTGAAGAACTCTTAACAAAGCTTCCTTGAACTCCCTTCAAGAAACTCCACCGGGCTAGGAACCTCCTAGTCTTGTGCTTGAGAACCTCTCAAGACTTCCAACACCCTAAGCCACTTAGGGTTTGCTTGGGAACAATCCAAGACTTTGAATAATCAAGCTTTTTGTATGTGTATTACTAATCTCACAATGGATTAGCACAAATAAGCACAGCTCAATGTAAGAATTGAGGCCTAAAACTCAACTTGGAATAAAATGACAATATGATTGAGAAGTTGAGCTTTTTGGGAATTAACACTTGAGAAAAGGAAATTATGAAAGCTTGTGATCAATAATGTGTTGTTGTCTTGTTTGTTCTTGCACAAATTCAAAGAGAAATTTTACAATTAGGTTCTGAATTGCTCTCTTGGGTTGGATGAGACTCAAATGCCCTCAATTGAGTTTTTGAGTCTCTCCAACGTTCATTTTTGCTGACTGGACAAAAATACTCGAGTCTTTTGGTAAATACTCGAGTCTTTTTGGTCGGTCACGAGTGAATTGGTGCACGAACAAGACTAACGGTCATAATTGCTGACCTGGCAAAAATACTCGAGTTTTTCTACAAATACTCGAGTGTATACTCGAGTCTTTTTCAAAATACTCGAGTATTTTGATCAGATATGGGAAAAATTATTTTTCAATTTTATTTTTCCTCTCAAGTATTAATTTTTGGTCAATCTCAACTTAATAAACATATAAAAATTTATTCCTAGAAGAGACTAACTATTTCTACCCACTCTCAACCACTCTCAACATAAATTAGAAATTTACAATTAATATTTGATTGAGAATGATTGGGCACTTGTCTTCTTTTCTTGACTTCTTGTTGATGTTGATGTTGCAATATCTTCAAGGCATGATTTGTTAATTATTTTGTCATCATCAAAACATAATCCACATAATTAGGAGCATTGAATTCACAATCTCCCCCTTTTTGGTGATGACAAAATAATTAACACTTGATCCATTTGTTAAGCTTGATCCACTTGGAGATGCAACTCCCCCTCACTATATGATACTTTTCACCTATCTAAAAATTCAGCTTGAGCAAAGATGTTATGACAATTTAATTTTAGCACCAAGCCTATGGTATTAGAGAATTTAACAATTATCAGAGTATATACCATAATTAGAGATTTTAGGTGCAACAATATCAAGACAAGACAAGTGTAATATCTCTCCCCCTTTTTGTCATACGCCAAAAAGATGTAACAATTTAGAAAAAGATCAAGGGAGGAGAGGTGCATAATCGGAAAACCCCATAACCAACTATGCAAATAAAACGGAGATATAATAACGATAAAGAGCTCCCCCTGAAGCTTTGCACAAACATCATAATGAAGACCAAATTCATTAACATAAAAATATCATAAAAGGTCCAAATCAAAGGTGCAATTAATAAACCCAAAGTCGCAAAACACCAAGTTCTCAAAGTACAGAAAATGCAACAAGATCAACATGATGAAAACATAATGAAAACTAAAATAGAAAATCCATAAGCAGCAGCATCAAAACATGGAAGGAGCTGGATCATCTGGAGGAGGATAAAATCGAGAGAAGGCCGCCATCATCTCATCAAACCGGCGGTGCATGCTGGTCCAGGCGGGCATTAATCTGGGCCGAGTGCTGATCCAAATGAGAATAAAACATGGCAGACTCTGCACTCATCCTAGTGTCTAGGCTAACAAAATCATCACGCTGGGCGTCCATAGCATGCACAAGGGAGTCCATTCTCCCATCTAAAGTGTCCAGACGTGTGATCACATTCTCTCTCCAGCCCGAGTTGTCAAACCCAGATTGAGATCCAGCGAAGTCATCAAAGTTAATCTGATCAATAGGATCCCCTTCTTCAGCCTGGGCAAATGCAGCAGCTTCCTCTTCCATCTGATGGGCATCCATCCCTTGTTGAGCTGCCACATTTGCAACCCTATCTAGCTCAGCAATATCAGATCGGTACAAGTATTGACCAGAGGGTTCATGGAATGCCATGTCCTGGTGACTCAAGGTGCCTTTGTTGAGGCAATGCTGGTTCACATGAAGAGTCTTTTTCTCTTCATTGCGTGGGATAGGCACCTGGAAGTAACTCAACAGATAACAAACATGCATGGCATAGGGCAGGGTTTTTGGGTGTTTAGACTTAGCAGCAAGGAGCATTCTATCCAAAATTATGCGACTCCAGTTCAGCTTCTCATTGTTCAGGATGGCACTAAGAAGCCTAAGTTCATTGTTTGTGGGTTTGGCATAATTGGGTGAGGTTTGAGGCACTAATTGATGACAAACAATATAATGCAACACCCTAGATTGGACAGTCATGTATGAGGAATGCTTAACTCCTTCGGTCCATACACGACCGGGGCGCAAACAACTTTGAAAAATGTCGTCCGCATCGGCCTTTAGAGAATTGTCCTCGTGACGTGTTGTCCCAAAAGCTACAAAGAGGTCCTTAGTGCTAATTTTAAAACGAACACCGTCAACCATTGTTTCTATGACATTGTCCTTTAGCCTAAGGTTTGCATAGAATGTTCTAACTAACCTAGGATATATAGGTCCATGAAATTTCAGAAACTGAATCAGTTTCTGATATCTAAGGTTAGTAACAAAATGGAAACCCTTACTCTCAAGGAAAGTACTATTGATCCATGTGATTACTCCGAATTCTCTGGTGGCAAAGCCTTCCATCCTTTCCAAGCGTTCATCCTCTTGATAGTAGTCGGAAATTTCCTCCTCGGAAGATGAGTCAGCAATCCTTACTCTCTTTCCTTTGCCAGATGATGAAGCCATAGAGGAATTGATGAAAATTGAAGTTTTGGAAAGTTAGGGTTTGAAAAGGGGGTGACGGATTTGAGGTTGAAAAGAGTTGAAATTCGTTGAAATAATGGTAGAAAAGTGATTAGAGGATGTAAAACTAGTAAGATTTGGCAAAAATTTGAGTAAAAACGGAGTTTTGAGGAGAGAGATATGAGAAAACCGAGAGAGAAGAGAAAGGGGTTCGTGAAACTCGAGTTTGTGGGGGCTGGAGAATATATAAACTCGCCAAAATACTCGAGTATATTCAACAATACTCGAGTTGTTCGTTACACAATACTCGAGTGTTTGAGAATAAACTCGAGTCGTTCATGACTCAGCCCAGATTTCCCCAGAAAACTCGAGTAAAAATTGAAAAACTCGACTTTGGTCCGAAAGTTCAATTTTCAGGAAAACGCAAAACACTCGAGTTTTTGGAAAATACTCGAGTTTGGTCTGAAAGTTCAAAAATTGGGGGTTTCGAAAGACTCGAGTGTTTTGAAAAACACTCGAGTATTTTAATAAAGACTCGAGTGTTTTTAGAAATACTCGAGTATTTTTATCAGACCCTGATTAAAAACTTTTTCAATTTAAAACTGATTTAATTTTGAATTAAAATACTCGAGTGGTTTTGGAAAAACTCGAGTATTTTGATAGAACAGAGAGTAAAAACACAGTTTTAAAGGACCAAACACAAATCAAACACAAATGCTTCACTACCAACTTGGAATACAGTACAGAATCACACACAATTAACATATACAATTTCAAATATCATCAAGGACAATTTAACTAAGAATCAATAACACATTAGAGTAAGACTAATATGGTGATTTTCCAAAAATGACACACAATGCAATTAGCCTATATTAGCTTCATCTAAAATACCAAGTTCTCTCCTAATATGATAAAAGGTGTCCCTTGGTAGAGGTTTTGTAAAAATGTCGGCTAATTGATTTGTGGTACTAACAAATTCAATTGTGAAATCACCCTTTTGTACATGATCTCTTAAAAAATGATGTCTTATTTCAATGTGTTTAGTTCTTGAGTGATACACCGGATTCTTAGTCAAATTGATTGCACTCGTGTTATCGCATCTAATCGGAATATTTTCAAGTTTCAAACCAAAATCCGATAATTGTTGTTTCATCCATAACAGTTGAGCACAACAACTACCGGCTGCGATATATTCCGCTTCGGCGGTAGAAAGAGCGACACAAGCTTGCTTTTTAGAAAACCATGACACCAATGAACTTCCCAAGAAATGGCAAGTACCACTGGTGCTTTTGCGATCAAGCTTGCATCCCGCGAAGTCGGAATCCGAGTAACCAACTAAACTAAGATTGGCATCAGCAGGATACCATAAACCAGTGTTAATTGTTCCTTTTAGATACTTAAATATATGTTTAACTGCGGATAGGTGAGATTCTTTAGGATTAGCTTGAAATCTAGCACACATGCATACACTAAACATAATATCCGGTCTAGATGCAGTGAGATATAGGAGACTACCTATCATACCCCTATACTTACTAACATCAACCGGTGTACCTTGTTCATCCTTGTCTAGGTAGCATGATGTGCTCATTGGAGTGTAGGCTTCCTTGCACTTGTCCAATCCGAATTTCTCAAGGAGCTCTTTGCAATATTTCCCTTGATGCACAAATATCCCCTCCTTGACTTGCTTTATTTGTAAGCCTAGGAAGAACTTGAGTTCTCCCATCATTGACATTTCAAATTCCTTTTTCATCAAATTTGAAAACTTTCTACAAAGAGACACGTTAGTAGCACCGAAAATGATATCATCAACATAGATTTGTACTAACAAAATGTCATCCTTGGTTTTATAAATAAATAATGTATTATCAACCTTCCCTCTTTGAAACTTGTTTTCTAATAGAAAGGAACTCAATCGATCATACCAAGCTCTAGGAGCTTGTTTCAATCCATAGAGTGCCTTTTTCAATTTATAAACATGGTTTGGAAATTCACTATTTTCAAAACCGGGGGGTTGTTTGACATACACTTCTTCATTTATAAACCCATTCAAGAAAGCACTTTTAACATCCATTTGATATAAAGTGAATTTCATGATTGAAGCATAAGCAAGTAAAATTCGGATTGCTTCAAGACGTGCAACCGGAGCAAAGGTCTCATCATAATCGATACCTTCCTCTTGGTTGTACCCTTGAGCTACTAGTCTAGCTTTGTTTCTTATAATCAACCCGGATTCATCAAGTTTGTTTCTATAAATCCATTTAGTACCAATTATGGTATGATCATCGGGTTTAGGGACTAGATCCCAAACTTCATTTCTTTCAAATTGGTTTAATTCTTCTTGCATAGCAAGAACCCAATGATCATCCTCAATGGCCTTTTTAATTGAATCGGGTTCAATTTGAGAAACAAATGAGACATAGTGGCAAATGTTTTGAATAGACCTACGAGTAAGTACTCCCTTTGACATATCTCCTATGACTTTGTCTATAGGATGAGCCTTGACCGATTTCCAAGTTGGAGGAAGTTCTTCCCTTACTTCTCCTTCATCAACTTTTGAATTCTCTCTCTCTTTTTCTTCTTTTGAAAAGACAATGCCATCTTCACTAGCATCACATAAAACACTATCTTCTTTTGAAGACTCATTAAAAACCACATGAATTGATTCCTCAATAGTTAAAGTTCTTTTATTGAAAATTCTATAAGCTTTACTATGAGAAGAATAGCCTAAAAATATGCCTTCATCGGATTTGGAATCAAACTTGCCAAGGTGTTCTTTTCCATTATTTAAAACAAACACTTGGCATCCGAAGACATGAAAATGAGATATATTTGGCTTTCTTCCCTTGTAAAGTTCATAGGGGGTTTTATCCAAAGAGGGCCTTATCAAAATACGATTTAAAACATAACAAGCCGTATTGACGGCATCGGCCCAAAAATATTGAGGTACTTGAGAATCATTTAACATGGTTCTAGCAAGTTCCTCTAGCACCCTATTTTTCCGCTCTACCACTCCGTTTTGTTCCGGAGTTCTTGGTGCGGAGAATTGGTGCTCAATACCATTTTTAGCACAAAATCTATCAAATTTGTGGTTTTCGAATTCACTACCATGATCGGTACGAATAATAATTACTTTTTGATTCACTTGGTTTTGCAAAAGTTTGACATGATGTTTAAAAGATTTGTAGGTCTCACTCTTAGTAGTTAAAAATAAAGTCCAAGTAAACCTAGAGAAGTCATCAACAATCACCAATGCATAATAGTTGCCACCAAAGCTTTTTACTTGTGATGGTCCAAACAAGTCCATATGAAGCATTTCTAATGGCCTTGATGTGGACATCACCATTTTTGATCCAAAGGTGTTTTTAGTTTGTTTACATTTCTTGCAAGGGGAACAAACACCTTCAATAGAAAAATTTAGCTTTGGTAAACCAACTACTAGATCTTTAGATTGAATTTTCTTCAATTGGTTTACATTTATATGAGCGGTCCTACGATGCCATAACCAAGTGTCATTTTCTTTACTCACTAAACAAGTAGAGACCAAAGAAGTGACTTTGTTCAAATCAACTAAGTAAGTATTATTTGACCTTCTACCAACAAATTTGATTGATTCATCTTTGTCACTTTTAATGAGGCAATGGGTAGAGGTAAAAACTACATGATTACCAACATCACATAATTGGCTTATGCTCAAGAGATTATGTTCTAATCCTTGAACATAGAGCACATTATCAATAATCAAGTTTGAAGAGTTTCCGATTTTACCAATACCAAGGATTTTGCCTTTGTTGTTGTCCCCATAAGTGACATAACCCTTTTCCTTTGGAGTAAGCTCAATGAAGTGCCGCTTATCTCCCGTCATGTGCTTCGAACATCCACTATCAAGATACCACAATTGTTTTCCCGTTCGAAGGCACACCTACAATATGAAATCACTTGTTCACTTTGGGTACCCAAACAATGTTGGGTCCCTTAGGGTTAGTGTTGGGACTTTCTCCCTTCTTAATCCACATATAAGTGCCCTTTTTCATTTCAAACTTCTTAATGTGGCACTCAATGTTGATATGTCCAACTTTTCCACAATAAGTACAAGTTGGTCTCTTTGATGAATTTTTGTTAGAAAATGTTCCAACCACCTTGTACTTTTTGTCCTTTTTATGAACATATCCTAAACCGGTTTTGTTGTGATTATGTCTTTGAGAGTTCAACAATCGGTTGAGGTTTCTATCACTATGTGAGATTGTGAGTTTGTTTTTCAACTCTTTCACTTCTTTTTCAAGATCATCACATCTCTCACATGAAGTGATAATTTCCTCATGATTTGCACAATCACTTTGATGACTAGAATTAATAAGTTCCAAGGATTCATTTTGAAGTTTCAACTCATTTATAGATTTTTGCAATTCATCAATTTCATGTTGAAACTCCAAAATTTTCTTTCCTTTTTCCTTATTAATTTTAGCAAGCCTTTTAAATTGAATTAACATTTCATTGTAGGCTTCTTGCAAATCATCATATGAAATGGAGTTTGAAGAGGAACAAGAAGAACTAGAGGTTACCTCATCATCACTTTCACTCATGCCATGATTAGCTCTTGATGAGGACTCATGATTGTTCTTGGCCATGAGACAAAGGTTTGCATTTTCATCACCGGAGCTACTTGAAGATGATTCATTGCTCTTCTCCGGTGCATCCCGAACAATGTATGCACGCTTCCCTTTGGTCTCTTGGGTCTTCTTGTCATTCTTCTTCAAGAATGTGGCACATTCCATTCTTATGTGACCAACCCCTCCACATTCATGACACTTAACTCCATCATTGGTACTCTTTTCTCTTTGTTTGGAGTCTTTGGTTCTCTTGAAATTGGATGAAGATCCACCTTTCTTCCCTTTGAAGAATTTGTTGAATCTTTTCACAAACATCCCAAATTCTTCTTGATTTGGTTCACCATCGGAATCTCCACTTGTAGAGCATTCTTCAACTTCTTTTGTAGCTTTGGTTGAAGCTTTGAGTGCTATGCTCTTTTTCTTTTTGTTCGATTCCTCATGCATCCCAAGTCTTGTAAGCTCCATCTCATGCTCTTGGAGTTTTCCAAACAAAGTGGCTAAGTCCATGCTATTTATGTCTCTTGATTCCTTGATGGCGGTTACCTTGGGTTGCCAACTCCTATCAAGACATCTTAGAATTTTGTTAGTAGTTTCACCATTGCGAAATACTTTTCCCAAGGAAATCAAATGATTAACAATGTGAGAGAATCGCTTTTGCAAGTCACTAATGGTTTCATTTGGCAACATGTGGAACAATTCATATTCGTGAGTTAGAGAATTCAATCTTGCATCTCTAACCTCACTTGTTCCCTCATGTGTGACTTGCAAAGTATCCCACATTTCTTTTGCCGATTTACATTGGGAAACTCTATAAAATTCATCATGGGATAGAGCCGAAAAGATGATGTTTTTAGCTTTTAAATCAAATGAGACTTTTCTCTTTTCATCATCATTCCAACTACTCCTTGGAATTTCAACAATTTCTTCATTTATTTTCTTTTTGGGAATGAAAGGACCATTTTCAATTGCATCCCAAATATCCATATCAATTGCTTCAATAAAAACTTTCATGCGAGTTTTCCAATAAACATATCCTTCACCATTAAATAGTGGAGGACGGTTTATTGAAGCTCCTTCTCCACCAAAGTTATTGCTAGAGCCTATTAAGTTTCCAAAAGGATCTTTTTCGAAAAAGTTATTACACTCGATCTTTCGACCGAGCTCTGATACCACTTGTTGGAAACCAACAAGCGGGCTAAGCAAATACTAGAGGGGGGGTGAATAGTATTTTGAAGCACTAATACCAAATATTTCGATTGATAATTGAAGAATGGAGCTAAGACTGAATTTTCTGCAATCAGACACAAAATACTCGAGTCTTTTGTGAAATACTCGAGTTTTTCAGTGATGAACAACTCGAGTCTTTTCTGAAATACTCGAGTTTTTCCTATCAGATATGGGAAAAACCAGAAACGAAAATTCAGCAATTTAACTCAAATCAATTCAATAATAAACAGGAACTTATCCAACAGAATAGCAAGCAATCTAAATAACTTTTAAACACAAAGATTCCTTGAACTTGCTACCTAATTGTATAAATCCTAATTGATTGAAATGACTTAAGTCTATTGAGCTAGAAAGTAGATTAAAAGCAATAAACCAACACTCAAGCAATTTTATCCTGGTTCACTCCAACAATGAGCTACATCCAGTCCTCCTAATCACTTAGGAGTTTCTACTAATAATCAAATTGTTAGAAATTACAAAGGATTGCTTGAGAATGGCCTCACTCAACCTAACCCTTTCAAGAGTGTACCAAACTCTTGATTTCTACCCCAATTTGATTCCGGTGATTGAAGAACTCTTAACAAAGCTTCCTTGAACTCCCTTCAAGAAACTCCACCGGGCTAGGAACCTCCTAGTCTTGTGCTTGAGAACCTCTCAAGACTTCCAACACCCTAAGCCACTTAGGGTTTGCTTGGGAACAATCCAAGACTTTGAATAATCAAGCTTTTTGTATGTGTATTACTAATCTCACAATGGATTAGCACAAATAAGCACAGCTCAATGTAAGAATTGAGGCCTAAAACTCAACTTGGAATAAAATGACAATATGATTGAGAAGTTGAGCTTTTTGGGAATTAACACTTGAGAAAAGGAAATTATGAAAGCTTGTGATCAATAATGTGTTGTTGTCTTGTTTGTTCTTGCACAAATTCAAAGAGAAATTTTACAATTAGGTTCTGAATTGCTCTCTTGGGTTGGATGAGACTCAAATGCCCTCAATTGAGTTTTTGAGTCTCTCCAACGTTCATTTTTGCTGACTGGACAAAAATACTCGAGTCTTTTGGTAAATACTCGAGTCTTTTTGGTCGGTCACGAGTGAATTGGTGCACGAACAAGACTAACGGTCATAATTGCTGACCTGGCAAAAATACTCGAGTTTTTCTACAAATACTCGAGTGTATACTCGAGTCTTTTTCAAAATACTCGAGTATTTTGATCAGATATGGGAAAAATTATTTTTCAATTTTATTTTTCCTCTCAAGTATTAATTTTTGGTCAATCTCAACTTAATAAACATATAAAAATTTATTCCTAGAAGAGACTAACTATTTCTACCCACTCTCAACCACTCTCAACATAAATTAGAAATTTACAATTAATATTTGATTGAGAATGATTGGGCACTTGTCTTCTTTTCTTGACTTCTTGTTGATGTTGATGTTGCAATATCTTTAAGGCATGATTTGTTAATTATTTTGTCATCATCAAAACATAATCCACATAATTAGGAGCATTGAATTCACATAAAAGCCCTCCATCATCATTTGTTTGGTGCCTTCGCTACCAACTTGAGGCCAAACATGTTTTTTTACCCTAATTTTAAGCTTCAGACATTAGCTTAAATAGGTCTAAAAAAAACTTATAACCGTGTTTCATTTTTTTTAATAGGCCAAGTTAGTCTTAAACCTATAATAGGTCAAGCCGCATGCCGCCTCTGACAAATCTATTGACTTATTTCTGTAATACCCTCACAATTAATTAACCTAAGATAAAATTAGTTATCTAATTACTTGAAAATTTCGTTAAAAAATATTTGACAGAGTTTCCTCTGTTTATCTAACTTCCCAAAAATTTCCTTCATGAATACCTGTTCAGTCCAGAATATTTTAAAACATAGACTTATATAATCATTACAGCCAGTCTATCACTAGTGCCCTGATTCAGAAAATAATACTACCTCTGTCCCTAATTATAAGGTCATCTTGGGAGATTTCACGTCCATTAAGAAAGTGGAATAATTTAGTTAATTGTATTGAAAATGTGAACTTTTGATATGTATTTTCAAAATTATCCCTATTAATATTATTGGGAATCTAAAAAGTGTTAAATAAATAGGGGTGTTTTTGGAAAAAAAATAATTAATGCTCATTGAAAATTAAAGGGCCTTATAAATAGGGACAAAATAAAAGTGTTAAGAGGACCTTATAATTAGGGACGAAGGGAGTACAACTTTTAGGGCTACAACTAGTGAATTGTTTTTACATCAAAATGAGTCGACTTCAACCTAATCTACTATACTTCTCTCATATCTAATTTACACTCCACAGGGTAGAGAGTATTCCTACTCGGCCTGCAATAGTGTAAGCTTCGTTCCTGTACTTGTATAAAAACAGCAAGAAGGGTGGCATTACATAGAACATAGGAAATAGTTTCTAGACATGCATAACAATAAACTAAGATCATGCACAATTATCAACAATAATTCATATCACAACATACACAACTAGGTACACAATTATTCCTACTCAATTCGTCTACATTCATATTCATTATTTTCCTTTCTTTTCATTATTTTCCTCTTACTAGTTACCCACAGGGTCAATAGGACCGCCTGGGCTATGTTTCGTTTTATTAATTGTCCACAGGGTCCATAGGACCACCTGGGTTAACTATCCTAGCCCACATGGTCTACAGGACCACCTATGCTCATTAGCCTAACCCACAGGGTCTACAGGACCACCTGTGCTAACTATTCTGACAGAGTCCATCTAACCTTTTACCTTATCTTATACTTCTCTCACGTTTTATTCTTAATTTTATATCACAACTTACTTATTCCTTTCTCCCTTCTTAATTCTTATTTCTCTTCCTTTATTTACTATCCTTAGTCCTCTTTCATTTCCACCATTAACTATCCACTCTGTTACTCTTATTGTTTCCTAACTTGCTTTCTAATTTATCCATCATCCAGTTCTTTGTTACTGTTCCCTAAATTCTCTTACATCTTCCTATTTGTTGGCTAGAATCCGATTCATGCTTAATTCTTTCCTCAAATCTCCGTCAATCTTAATTCCATCCTATCTACCACAGTTAGTTCATTTATGCTTAAGACCTTTTTAACTAATCCTCAATTAATTCTCATCTCTATTAACTTTCCTTATGCATAAGTCACTCTAATTAGCCTCGACTAATTCCAATAAACTTAAGCCCCTTATTCTAACCTTAATTGATTCTCATAAGCTTAAATCCCTTTTTCTGACCTCAATTGATTCATCGACCCCAAAAATAAGATTATCAATTAACTTACTAATTCTATACTATTCATCCGGTGGCTGCTTTCAACTACCCTAAGGTTCTATCCTATTTTATTCAGTCAAGTCCTTAACTATCCATTTATCCTAGTTGACCCCTCTACTTTCACTTATTCTTTTGACACATTTCCTTGGTGGTTCTAACTCACTTTTAACTATTCCCTTAACCCAAACAATCCCAATTTATTCTATTATCATTTTATCAAGTTTTCCTCTCAAGATTTACTATAAACCTAGCCTAGCTAGTGATTTACTAACAATTTCATATTACTAATTATTTCATAAAATCAATAAAACATACACGAGCACATAGCATCACAATTATATTCATTCATCAACATAATGGGTTCTTTCACCAAAACCCTAAATACTTAGTTAGTTAGTTTCTAATCAATTACAATACCCTAAGGTTTATTATTATCCATACCCATCTACCCTTAGCCATCACTATACTCTATTTAGAACCCACCCCCTAAGTAATGGTAATACCACCTCCTTACCTCAAATGAAGAGAGAGAGAGAGCAAATCACAAACCCCCTAGCTTCTTTTCCTTGTCCTTATGAACCCTTAAAGCTTGAACCTTCCAAGCTTGGCTTGCAACCTCAACAAAGCCACCAAGAGATGTGTAGGAACCTTGTCTAGAGGAGAGTGAGATGGGGGAGGAGAGTTCTCTTTTACTTTATCTTGAAAGTGTGAAGGCATGAGAGAGAGAGCGGTGTTCCATGGTTATGGTGGTTTAGAGAGAGAAAGCTCAAGGGTTATGATGATGATGATGATGGGGCGTGTAGTGTTGGTGGTGGTGTGATGGTGTTGGTGCTCTTGATTATGGTGGGTGATGGTGGTTCTTGATGATGAGAGATGGTGGTGTTGCTCTTAGTTCTTGAGAAGAAAATGAAGAAATGAAGAAGAAGAGTGTATGTGTGAAGGGAAATGAATTTTGCATGAATAGAAATGAATTAGAGTGTGTAGAATGAGTGGTTGTGGTGCAATGGCTTCTTGGGGAAGCTTGAAATTCGTGGCCCCAAGCTATTATTTTTTTCCAAGTCTGACATCAAGTAATCGATAAACTCCAGAGGTAATCGATTATTTCCTTAATTTCCCAATCTAGGGTTTCCCACAGCAAGCTGGTAATTGATTACCTTCCCAAAGTAATCGATTACTTTGCCTGATTGTTATCCCTTGCACTTTGAAATACCATAAATTCTTTGTTACCCGTCGGATTGTGCTCAAACTTGAAAGCAAGCCTCTTAAGACTCCAAACTTCACATCCGACGGAGGAATTTGAATTATAAGTTATAAATCTTTTATTCTTGATTTCGTATTATTATATGTTTTCTAATTCCAAAACCTCCCTTATAACCCCTACTTACGACTTATTATTATCGTTACTATTATTCCTATTCTAGTTATTCCTAGAATTAAAATTCGGGATGTTACATTTTTCACCCTAAGCCATTGACCAAAATAGTGTCAATAGGTTTTTTTTATAATATTTTATAATTGAATTTTTTAACTAGCCAATCTATTATTTAAAAAAGAAATCCCTTACATATGTATCTAATTTAGGTTATTTTATTCATTTCTCATAAAATATTGAGAGTGTGGAATTACGGAACTCAGGCACTGAGAGGGCTCCACAAGGGAACTGATTAGGCACCTGAATTGGGAATCTCATGGATTCCTCAATGGTTACACTGAACATTTGCCCTTTCGTGATTCTCTCAGATATTTTAGCCTTGGATACCTACATTAGAACACGCATTAGCTAACTGCTGACTACGCATCATTAAGGCAAAGGAAATATTTCAGACATTCCTTCTTTAATGCGAGCAGCCTGACCCAATTCAACAAGGCCCAACAACAACTATTGAATCTTCCCTTATAAATAGTTCATTACTAAGGAGGCTTAGATATGTTCTCTAACTTCTAAGTTAACACTTGCACACACATTGTTGATTTGGAAGAATTGAAATACTCAAGTTGAGTATTTCGGATCAAAAGTCCTATATGAATTTTCAACTTGGTCATTAAGTTCATAAGTCCCTATATGTTAAAACACTACACCATTTAAAAACAAATGTTGGTTCATAAATGTTTGAAATGAAAAAAAAAATTAATAGTTTGATTCACAAGAAAATGTGAAAAATTATAATACATGAAAGGGCTTTACTTCGATAAGAGTTGTTATACATACCCTTTTTAGTTGACCTAATAAGAAAATGTCACATATTTTTTTTATGCCATGTCAGTTAGGCATATTCTTATAAATTTTTGCAATTAGGTTCCTGAGTTATTTACATAAAAATAGTATGTTTATCCATAATGTAATATATCCAAAATACCCTCCATTACATTTTCATTACCCATAATATCTAAAATACCTCTTTCTCACGACTCAGAAATACTTTTTTCATTACCCCTTATTCTTTTTTTGATTCATTATTTGCAGGAGCAGTTCTTTCTCCATTTCGATTCACCCAAGTTCTGCATCACCACCAAGAAGACTTGTTGTATACTTGTTTATTGAGATAATATTAAGAAGGATTTAATTACAAAATTTATAATACAGTATATAGTTATGCTTTTTTAATGTACATAATAAAAACATGTGATACATTTTTTTATTGAGTTAATTAAAATAAAATGAGTACAACTTTATTAGAAGTACAATGAAAAAATTCTAAGTGGAATCCATTTATAAAAAAATGTTTTTTCATGTAAGTGGATGCTCTTATATTCCCTCCATCCCTTATTATAGAGCATCATTTTGGTAGATTTATTATCTCTTTTTATAAGTCGTTTGGTAATATTTAGGTAGTATTAAAAAGTTTATTCCAAATATACCCTCATAATTATATAGGGTGTGAGAGAGTAATAATTACACTAGAGAGAATGAATGGAATTGTAAATTTTTCAATAAAGATAACTTTGAAATAACAACATTTTTTATAATTTTGAGAGTAATAATTATTTTTTTAATACGTGTGAATTAAGTAAGAGTAACTTATGTTAAGAGATAAAGGCATGAAAATCCAAGTGAAATATGGATAAGCAGCGCTCAATCCCAAGAGGGGGGCCGGGCACATTGCACCGGCAATGGCATGTGCAAAAATCTGGCAAAACTGATTGTAATAAATGCACCATGCAAGGGGCAGTTTGGTCACTTAAAGCGTATATAACACAGTACATGAACCCACACACATCAACACTGAAGCATTCACTTCCCTCACATTCTTCTACTGAGCAAAAACCAAACTCAAACAATGTCTTCATTCCTACTCTTAATAACCGTCATTCTGGCCACCACCTTCTCCGTCGTCACCAGCTGCTCAGCGTCTGACCGGTCGGCGCTTCTGGCCTTCAAGTCCGCTCTCAGCGAGCCCTACCTCGGCGTCTTCAACACGTGGTCCGGCGACAACTGCTGCCTCAACTGGTACGGCGTTAGCTGCGACGTCAGCACCGCTCGTGTCACCGACATCAACCTCCGCGGTGAGTCAGAAGATCCAATCTTCGAAAAAGCCGGCCGGACCGGTTACATGACCGGAAAAATCTCGCCGGAGATTTGCAAGCTTGACCGACTAACCAACCTCGTCGTGGCCGACTGGAAAGCAATCTCCGGCGAAGTTCCCGCCTGCATAACCTCCCTCTCCTCCCTCCGCATCCTCGACCTCATCGGAAACAAAATCTCCGGTAAGATTCCGGCACACATCGGAAACCTTCAAAGGCTTACTGTTCTCAACCTCGCCGACAATGAAATCACCGGCGAGATTCCAGAATCGATAGTTAACCTCGCTTCCCTGAAACACCTCGACCTCAGTAATAACCGTCTCACCGGAGCTATCCCCGCGGATTTCGGAAAACTGGGCATGCTGAGTCGCGCGTTGCTGAACCGGAACCAACTAAGCGGTTCGATTCCCGCTTCGATTGGGAACATTTACCGGCTCGCGGATTTAGATTTATCTGCGAACCAGCTCACTGGTTCGATCCCGGTCCAGCTTGGGAAAATGCCGGTTCTCTCTACTTTAAATTTGGATAGTAACTCTCTTTCGGGTCAGATTAACCCGAATTTGCTAAGTAATCCGGGTATGGGTATTTTAAACCTGAGCCGAAACGGGTTTGAGGGTTCCATACCTGATGTTTTCGGGCCAAAAACTTACTTCATGGCTTTGGATTTGTCTTATAATAACTTGAAGGGTCGGATACCCGGTTCATTATCTTCGGCCAAGTATATCGGGCATTTGGATCTTAGCCATAACCACCTTTGTGGATCCATCCCACTCGGGTCACCCTTTGATCACCTTGAAGCGGCGTCGTTTAGTTACAATGATTGTTTGTGTGGAAATCCGTTAAAGACTTGTTAAAGCATGTTTGGTTTGCAAAATCAGTTTAGCTCTCATTCTCATGTTGGAATGGAAGCTTATGTGAGCAGCGTTAATTCGCATTTCAGAATTAATTTTGGACCAACTTACCGCATATTCAAAAAGCACTTAGTAATGAGTCACCCAACCTGTATCAGAAATAAGTACTTGATTTGATGATTCTTGTTATAACAAAGCTATATACTAAGAAGGAAAAATTAAGTGTTGGTTTTTTATGTTATAGTTCTTGTTAAGTGATGTAATATAATAATATTTTAGTGCTAAAGTTGAAATGTACAAATATGCATATGCATGAACGTGCGTAACAACATAGGGCTTTGAAAGTTTGAAGGAAGGGATCCAAAGTTTGAGTGGGCATGGGACATGGGTCTCCTAGTTCTGAATATTCATTCCTGTGGTGCATGTTATGTTCACACTTCACAGTGTAATTAGATAATGCGAAACATTTGCGTTTGGATTGGATAATGAATCTTTAGTTTGTCTCATTACTTTTGGTGATTTTTTGTTAAATTCTTAATGGATTAGTGCTTGGTGGTTCTCACACTTGTTTCCATTTTTCATCCTACTGGCATAATCAGTGTAATGTTTAAGTGGACGGTGGTCAAGCTAAGCTAGTTCCATATTCCTGTGATGCATGCGAGATTCATTGTCAGATCATGTAAAGGATGGATAATGATACTATTATTGTTTTTTTTTTTTATATAAAAAATAGTTTGTACACTAACAGTGTAAAATTTTTTTATACTGTCAGTATATCATCCACTATCCAAGGGTGTATCATCCACTGTCCAAGAGTGTATGATTGTTGATTTCTAAATAAAAGTAATACAAATGAACGGTGGATGATGCACTGACAAAGTAAAAAGTGCACACATATTACACTCTTGTTTTTTTACGTCATATTATTATAAGTGCATGACTGTTTTATATATTGGTATTTGGTGGTTGATTTTCACTTCTCAGAATAAAGCTATGTTTAACGTTTTAAGAGAGTTTATACTTTATACTTCATTCCGAAGGTGGAGAAAATGAACGGAGGAATACTAAAACTATAAATTACTCCCTCCGTCCAAAAAGTTAGGAAAAAATAACAAAAGTTATTATTCCAAATCAAAGTCAAAATAGTGAATAAAAAAATTAAAAATTATATTATTTATTTTTGTTTGGTTTGTCATTTAATTTAAAGATGCATTAAATAGTTGATTTTGCAATTGGTTGATTTGAAAGACAAAACAATAAATGTTTGTCCCCTTAATTTTTTTGACTTTTCAAAATTTTACTAATTTCTTGGGACGAATGGAGTATACAATTAATATATATATATATATATATATATATATATATATTATTTTGGGTGGTATTATATGTAGATTCAGTATTGACATTTGGATGTATATAGGTTTGTCTTATATGCAAAAATAATTGTTTTTGTACATAAGACAAACATATGCATTGTTCCTTCACAAGACAAGCAAAAACAATTATTTTTGCACATAAAACAAGCAGATATACATTCAAATATCAATTCTAGATTATTGTATTATTTTCAACAAAAGTATGATATTGTCATTCTTTCCATCTTGTACAGGGAAGGAGAGAAAAATATTTAATTAGTAAATGTGTTAAAGTAAAAAGTTGTTGTATAAAGTAATCAGTTGCACAAATATAAGAATTCATGAATTTGTTAAGAGACGAGTCCAAAAAAACATTGGAGGGAGGATCGAATATAATATAGTAGTTACAATTTATTCCATCTGGTTCTATTTATAAGGCATATTTATCCAAATCACACGGATCAAGGAAAGTAGTTAAGTTTCTTGAAACTTTAAAAAAATACTTTAACATTATAATCTTACTCTTTTATCTTATATTGGAAATTTCATAATGTATTATTTCACATTAATGGACAAAGGGCAAATAAGAGAAAATAGTAATAAATGTTTTCTAGAAAATACAAAGTGACTTATAAATAAAACAAAAAAATTCTTCTAAAATGTATCCTATAAATAAGAACAGAGGGAGTATAAGTTTTGTTAAGGGATAATTGAAGCCGTAGATGCATAGTAAAGAAGATACAACACTCTAATTTTACCAAAATCAAACCATGACTACTAAATAGTACAAGGAAAATGCCAAAGAAAGTGTTTATAATGTATTGGTTAAGAAACTCAGAGAGATAATTTTATATTGAAAAATGATGAATTTAAAATATTGAGTAAACTTGGATTTCGAATGCAAGCTTTTTCTTTATGGATACTGTTCTGTCGTATAATTATTGGACTAGGACAATCCGGCCAAGTATCCAGCAATTCTACCTGGTGATGTCAAATGTAAAGAGGGCACCTTGTATACCAAGATACCCACACTCTGGTCGTTTTACTTGGGTGTTGTGTGTGTATGTGTGAGCCAATAAGATACATACCTGTTTTTCTTACCAGGCTTATATAAGCATACCCGCTTTATTGGTGTTGATTGCTGTCATCTTGAGGCAGGTGATGTCTCTGTAAACGGTAGAGCATAATGGCGAGTATCATAACGTGCAGGATCCAATGCTCAATAGGATAACAGATTTCTTTGGATTCCTTGACACGTACAGCTTGTAACACCCTTACAATTACTACCCTTAATTCCCAAGTATTAAAAATGTGTACTTAAAAATTCCTTTTTAATATAATAAAATCACCCGTCAAACTGACGGAGTTTAGTCTGTTTTTCGGACTAATCCAGAAATTCAACCTGTGGTAAACAATTTTAATTAAACAACCAATAGCCAGCAGGGCTTCAGATAATATTTCTAAAACATATCCAGGCCCAATGGGCTCCAAAAATATCAGAGTGCATAATTAATCAGAGTAATAGCGGGAATACTAAGTTTGAGTATTGAAACCAAAAGTTATAACTTTAGCAAAGCAAAACCATCCTAAGCCTCATTCGAGATATGCATATTAAATTTACATCAAAATAACATAAGAGGCTTAGGCCCATATTATATTCTAAATCCCATAATAACCCTACTTTCCCTGTAAGGGAAAGTACTCTTGCTCGGCCGGGGGCTGTGCAATCTCAATCTTTGTACCTGTAAAGTATAGTAAATGAGTGAGCATTGCACATGAAATAGAATAGCAGTTTCTAGATAGACATAACAACTAACCAGACCAAACACAATTAGCAATTTATCCACATAAGTACAAGTTCATCACATACATACCATATTTTCCAATTCCATCATTTTATAAGTGTCGATTCCCTTTTTAGTTAATTCCTTTTCACCCTTTGGTTCCCTTTTATTTATTTTCCCCATTTCCAAAGAAATCCCTTTTTAATCCCTTACCTTTTCCTTATTTTTACGGTGTATATATGTCTCCACCAAATCGAAGGCCTACATACATCGCGTTTCCATTACCATTATCTTATTCAATTTTATTCCCCTGTTTCCTTATTCATTTCCTTTTATTTTCGGTGTATGTATGTCTCCACCAAATCGAAGGCCTACATACATACACCAATCACGATGTATGTCTCCACCAAATCGAAGGCCTACATACATCGCGTTTCCATTACCATTACCTTATTCAATTTTATTCCCTGTTTCCCTTATTCGTTTCCTTTTATTTACGGTGTATGTATGTCTCCACCAAATCGAAGGCCTACATACATACACCAATCACGATGTATGTCTCCACCAAATCGAAGGCCTACATACATCGCTTTTCCATTACCGTTTTACCTCTTTATTATTTGGCCACAGGGTCAATACAACCACCTGCGCCGTGCCACAGGGTCAACTCAACCACCTGTGACATGTACCATTTTATTTAGGCCACAGGGTCAATACAACCACCTGCGCCGTGCCACAGGGTCAATACAACCACCTGTAACATTTACCATTTATCAGGCCACAGGGTCAATACAACCACCTGCGCCGTGCCACAGGGTCAATACAACCACCTGTGACATTTACCATTTTTATTTCCTTTTCCTTTTTATTTACGGTGTATGTATGTCTCCACCAAATCGAAGGCCTACATACATACACCATCGATGATGTATGTCTCCACCAAATCGAAGGCCTATATACATCGCCCCAGTTTCGTTGTATTGTCTCCCCCAAATCGAAGGCCTACAATACAACCCCAATTTTACGATGTATCGTATCCCCCAAATCGAAGGCCTACGATACATCACCATATTTATCCAATATTAGTTGTCCATATTTTATGTCATTATTTTGTCTACCAACTCCGTTTAATATTTACCAAATCATTCCAAGCACAAGTACCATCACAATTATCACCAAATAGCCATAATTCACTTTTCTAATTAACACCATTCCAATGTTTAAGAAATACCAAATAGAACACATAATTACATCCACCACTATTCATACAAATCACTTTTCACATAAACAATTAGTGCAAATAACAACAAAATTCACCTTTTCATATAATCATGCATAACCACATTTTTCACTTATCTGTATTATTGATTCAAAGTCCTATCTTAGGGGTTCATGTCATTTATTTTCCTCAATTAAAACCTAACCTCATTCTCTACTTCTTAGAATTCCATAATTAATAATTAAGCCTATTTTCAACATTTTCCTTAGTTTCTAAATTAGGATTTCTAATTTCCTACCCTAACACATAAACTCCTAGCCAACCATTATATCTAAACACAAACCCTTTCCTAGAACAAGCCAATGCTCACTATATCCACCCCCTTACCTTAACCAAGAAGAGGGAGAATGGAAAGACCCAAGCTTTAGCTCCGTACGCCCCCAAAACAAAGAGTTCCCAAGCCAAGAAGATGGAGAGAGTGATGATAATCTTCCCTAAGCCAAAGGAACAGAATAATGATGAGATTATTGCCCCATTTCAAGAGAATTTCGAATTTTCCAAAGAGAGGAAAGAGAGAGAGGGAAAATCCAACTTAGAGAGAGAGAGGAACTTCAAAAATCATGAATACTTACTTGGAGAGACCAAGAGAGACTTGATGGTGGGTTTTGGAGTAATTCCCTTGAAGCTTGATGGATTTGGGATGAGAGGTTTTGTGCCCTAGAGAGAGGAAATTCGTGCATTTTGGCAAGAACAACGCGTGAACGACTTTTATTTTTTTCCACTGCAACAGCTCTTAATCGATTAATAATCGATTAAATTGTAGCTTAATCGATTAAGAGGCGATTAAGCTGCACAATTTTGCAGCATCCAGACTTTGGAAGGCCATAACTTCTTCCTTACCCGTTGGATCTTCCTCAAATTTTAAATCAAGCTTCCTCACATATCCTAATTCACATCCAACGGTGGAATTTGTGTTTAGAGTTCTAAATCTTTTATTTTGAATTTCCTAATATAGGGTGTTTATAACACCAAAAACATAGCTTCTAACGCTCTTTTGTTCATCTTTCAACCTCCTTTTTGATGCCAATGCTTCTTGATTCCTTTATGGCATTCAAAGAACTCTTAATCCATCATTTTAAATCCTTTTTAGAATAATCCTTACTTCCAAATCTTATCGTTATTCTAATTATTATTTGAATTAAAATTCGGGATGTTACATTTCTCCCCCACTTAGTAGAATTTCGTCCCCGAAATTCCGTTGAGTTCCGTAATTGGAGAACCATCCCATTGGTAAAGCTTTTGACTACGGTTTTCACTTCCCTTCGGTCTTTATTCCCCACTCCGGGTGTGATTAGGGTCATGCCTGTTTCAATGCTGGTCCTCGAATACAATGTATCATCTCCACCTAGACATGATCGCCGGTTTTCTTATTATTAAAGTTCCATCTCCCATTCCTTGGATTGAAATCCTCCCCCAGTTAGCATTGACATACTTGATTATATCCATGCTAGGGGGTATGCTCATTCGTTTTTCAGAATAGAGTACACAGGTTGCCGACCGGTATCCAAGGCTGAAAAGAGGACACGTGGTTGACTATCAATGGGTGGGCATAGAACTATGTCCTGTTTCTATGACTTAGCAAATTCTCACATATGCATCTAAGATGCTTGAGGCTTGAAGAGAGTGAAGATGCAGAGAAGAAACATGAAGCACTCAAGAGTGAGTCTCATGGTCTTTGCAAGATGACCCAGGATGTACTGGATACATGTCAAGCAAGAAGGCAATGGAGGTTATCCCCAAAGTGTGCATTTTCAGCAGAGAACTGTCGAAAGATGCGTTTTCTATGGATCTGCGGTTAATTGATTGGTCTCGGTCGACCAGGGTCCCATCAAATGCACAGAGTCCCAAAAGACTTTGATTATCACTTGCGGTGTTCCGACGTAACATCTTGATTGAGATTCTACCTTGCGACTGCACTTTTATCCAGTTCACCTTTTACTCCTTCAAGTGAGTTTAGCAAGGTCACTCTTAAAATCAATCTCCATCGTACTCGCAGTTCACTTCTATACTACTTCCTTCCCATTCATTTAATAATTTCAATTCGGTATAATAATTCCCAAAGATCGACTCCACTTGAGGGTCAAGATCCAGATCTAGTTGTTGTTTCTCAATTTGGTGTCATTTTGGGAAGGTCTTGTTTTATCTCTAGTTTAACCCTCATTCGATTCTCTGCGAAGTGTTTGGAATTATCTGTTTAGTAGTCCTATGGCTTATGGTATGATTATTAGTTATTTGTCGCTCGGATAGGATCCGAATTGAGTCGTCACGTCTCCCCCACTTGATATCAACATACCTGAGTAAGTCGAAGGCAGGGAGGAAACTGGGTTGATTCCCAGAATTGTTTAGCTAGGCTCTTCACACCTACGCATACGACTAAGTTCTCATACTAGTTAGAAGGGTGGTGCGATCATTTAGTTGGATGTTCTCGGTAGAATATAGGACAAGAGTGTCTTGAATGGAGTTGGTTTGTGAATCACTATTCATGAGTCTTGTAAAGATCCTATAGGATTAAAGTCTAATCGGGCTTTTGACAGAGATAGAATTCCTAGACGGTTTATTCGGATCTCAACTAGATGATTGCAATAATATAACATGTCAACAAACGCGAAGACCGAGGTGGTCAGTCCCAATCTCACATTTATTGACTGTACATCACTGCGTTATTGAATGATAGCATTATCATTTAACAGATGCAAGAGAAAGGATGACCAATCCTGACCTTACACTCTATTAGAGGACGACACTATCACAATTGAGCTTGATGAAATTTCTAGCTAAGGTTTTAACACTTATAGACTCCTTCTAGATTACACCACTCACACTTACTCTAGGCAAAGACGCTAAAGTAATTAGTTGGTGCAACATTAACATGAAAAGTACCTTGGATAAGTTTATTCCTCGTTCTATGTGCCCATAGGACAGTTTGCAGCACGGTGTCTGGGTTGGCCGCATTGGAAGCAGAGACCTTCCTTTCTACGCTGCTCCAGCATCCAACACATACGAGTATGTGATCCTCCACAATGTGGACATGGTGGCCTGGTCCTTGAAGCGGTCGCACTCTGACCCGCATTCTCTAGCACCACTGCTCTGGTGCGGTTAACGGCGTGCGGACCTGATCCTTGAGCCAATCCCTTACCCTTGTTGAGACCTACTTCATTCGGTATATTCTTGCTCCTTTCCTCTGCTTCCTGCTGATTCAAACTCTTCTCATAAGCGCTAGTCATATTCACCAGCTGAGAGAGGTTAGCTATACCCTGGTGCACAAAGATAGTCCGAATCCTGGCATTGAGACCTGCTTCAAATTTAATACACTTGGTGCGTTCGTCTGCGTCCCGATAACTTCCAGAATAGCGAATCAGATCTTCAAATTGTGCCGCATACTCACCGACAGTCATACTTCCTTGCTCCAGATGCAGAAAAGCGGTCTCTTTTTCCCTACGAACATCCTCAGGAAAATACTTTCCCAGGAAGTGAGCCTTAAACAGATCAAAAGTGATATCCTGATTAGCTGCCTCCAATTCTCTTCGCACTCGTTCCCACCAATACTCTGCTTCATCAGTCAACATATACTGCGCTAGCAACACAGTTTGTTCAGCAGGTGGCGCCATGGTGCGAAGGATCTTCTCAATTTCCTTGAGCCATCGCTGAGCTTCATCAGGATTATACCCTCCTTCGAACCTAGGTGGTTCGCATTTCCTAAATCGAGCCATCCAGTCGATTTCGACAGGAATGGGTGGTGGATTCAATGTTGCTGCTGCTGCGGCTGCGGCTGCTGCAATGTTTTCAGCTTGGTTCTGTTGCATTCGGGCCTGATTCTGATTCATTTGAATCAGGTTCTCCAATATAGCAGCCATCCGATCATTTTCGGTACGTCGCCCAGCCATACTGTTAGGTCATGAAGGGAACAACCAGTTAAAGACTGAATACTTAATCAACAACCTAAATATCCTATTCCTAGACTTAAACTCTTACTAAACGAATCAGTTACTCGCTTGGTGAGTAACCATCGGAGATGTGAGTCCACACTCCAAAGGCCGAGGAAAAACTGCTTTGATACCAAAATGTAACACCCTTACAATTACTACCCTTAATTCCCAAGTATTAAAAATGTGTACTTAAAAATTCCTTTTTAATATAATAAAATCACCCGTCAAACGGACGGAGTTTAGTCTGTTTTTCGGACTAATCCAAAAATTCAACCTGTGGTAAACAATTTTAATTAAACAACCAATAGCCAGCAGGGCTTCAGATAATATTTCTAAAACATATCCAGGCCCAATGGGCTCCAAAAATATCAGAGTGCATAATTAATCAGAGTAATAGCGGGAATACTAAGTTTGAGTATTGAAACCAAAAGTTATAACTTTAGCAAAGCAAAACCATCCTAAGCCTCATTCGAGATATGCATATTAAATTTACATCAAAATAACATAAGAGACTTAGGCCCATATTATATTCTAAATCCCATAATAACCCTACTTTCCCTGTAAGGGAAAGTACTCCTGCTCGGCCGGGGGCTGTGCAATCTCAATCTCTATACCTGTAAAGTATAGTAAGGGAGTAAGCATTGCACATGAAATAGAATAGCAGTTTCTAGATAGACATAACAACTAACCAGGCCAAACACAATTAGCAATTTATCCACATAAGTACAAGTTCATCACAAACATACCATATTTTCCAATTCCATCATTTTATAAGTGCCGATTCCCTTTTTAGTTAATTCCTTTTCACCCTTTGGTTCCCTTTTATTTATTTTCCCCATTTCCAAAGAAATCCCTTTTTAATCCCTTACCTTTTCCTTATTTTTACGGTGTATATATGTCTCCACCAAATCGAAGGCCTACATACATACACCAATCACGATGTATGTCTCCACCAAATCGAAGGTCTACATACATCGCGTTTCCATTACCATTATCTTATTCAATTTTATTCCCTTGTTTCCTTATTCATTTCCTTTTATTTTCGGTGTATGTATGTCTCCACCAAATCGAAGGCCTACATACATACACCAATCACGATGTATGTCTCCACCAAATCGAAGGCCTACATACATCGAGTTTCCATTACCATTACCTTATTCAATTTTATTCCCTGTTTCCCTTATTCGTTTCCTTTTATTTACGGTGTATGTATGTATCCACAAAATCGAAGGCCTACATACATACACCAATCACGATGTATGTATCCACCAAATCGAAGGCCTACATACATCGCTTTTCCATTACTGTTTTACCTCTTTATTATTTGGCCACAGGGTCAATACAACCACCTGCGCCGTGCCACATGGTCAACTCAACCACCTGTGACATGTACCATTTTATTTAGGCCACGGGGTCAATACAACCACCAGCGCCGCGCCACAGGATCAATACAACCACCTGTGACATTTACCATTTATCAGGCCACAGGGTCAACACAACCACCTGCGCCGTGCCACAGGGTCAATACAACCACCTGTGACATTTACCATTTTTATTTCCTTTTCCTTTTTATTTACGGTGTATGTATGTCTCTACCAAATCGAAGGCCTACATACATACACCATCGACGATGTATGTCTCCACCAAATCGAAGGCCTACATACATCGCCCCAGTTTCGTTGTATTGTCTCCCCCAAATCGAAGGCCTACAATACAACCCCAATTTTACGATGTATCGTCTCCTCCAAATCGAAGGCCTACGATACATCACCATATTTATCCAATATTAGTTGTCCATATTTTATGTCATTATTTTGTCTACCAACTCCGTTTAATATTTACCAAATCATTCCAAGCACAAGTACCATCACAATTATCACCAAATAGCCATAATTCACTTTCCTAATTAACACCATTCCAATGTTTAAGAAATACCAAATAGAACACATAATTACATCCACCACTATTCATACAAATCACTTTTCACATAAACAATTAGTGCAAATAACAACAAAATTCACCTTTTCATATAATCATGCATAACCACATTTTTCACTTATCCATATTATTGATTCAAGTCCTATCTTAGGGGTTCATGTCATTTATTTTCCTCAATTAAAACCTAACCTCAATCTCTACTTCTTAGAATTCCATAATTAATAATTAAGCCTATTTTCAACATTTTCCTTAGTTTCTAAATTAGGATTTCTAATTTCCTACCCTAACACATAAACTCCTAGCCAACCATTATATCTAAACACAAACCCTTTCCTAGAACAAGCCATTGCTCACTATATCCACCCCCTTACCTTAACCAAGAAGAGGGAGAAAGACCCAAGATTTAGCTCCGTATGCCCCCAAAACAAAGAGTTCCCAAGCCAAGAAGATGGAGAGAGTGATGATAATCTTCCCTAAGCCAAAGGAATAGAATAATGATGAGATTATTGCCCCATTTCAAGAGAATTTCGAATTTCCCAAAGAGAGGAAAGAGAGAGAGGGAAAATCCAACTTAGAGAGAGAGAGGAACTTCAAAAATCATGAATACTTACTTGGAGAGACCAAGAGAGACTTGATGGTGGGTTTTGGAGTAATTCCCTTGAAGCTTGATGGATTTGGGATGAGAGGTTTTGTGCCCTAGAGAGAGAAAATTCGTGCATTTTGGCAAGAACAACGCGTGAACGACTTTTATTTTTTTCCACTGCAACAGCTCTTAATTGATTAATAATCGATTAAATTGCAGCTTAATCGATTAAGAGGCGATTAAGAGGCGATTAAGCTGCACAATTTTGCAGCATCCAGACTTTGGAAGGCCATAGCTTCTTCGTTACCCGTTGGATCTTCCTCAAATTTTAAAGCAAGCTTCCTCACCTATCCTACTTCACATCCAACGGTGGAATTTGTGTTTAGAGTTGTAAATCTTTTATTTTGAATTTCCTAATATAGGGTGTTTATAACACCAAAAACATCGCTTCTAACGCTCTTTTGTTCATCTTTCAACCTCCTTTTTGATGCCAATGCTTCTTGATTCCTTTATGGCATTCAAAGAACTCTTAATCCATCATTTTAAATCCTTTTTAGAATAATCCTTACTTCCAAATCTTATCGTTATTCTAATTATTATTTGAATTAAAATTCGAGATGTTACACAGCTGATATGACAGTGTCTTACCGGTATAACGATCTGAGGGTAGACATAAGATCATTGAGGAATCTTGCCGGTATGCCGGTATCAGCACGATTGGGTCACTAAGGCCTCTTACCGGAATGCCGGTATCAGCACGATTGGGCCACTAAGGCCTCTTGCCGATATGCCGGTATCAGGACGATTGGGCCGCTAAGGCCTCTTGCCGGTATCAGCATATCGGTATTCAAAGGTGTAATATATATGGTCCATAACAGTAGCCCCCAAGTCATGGTTCATGAATGTGAGTCATGAGTTCTAAGTGGCTTCATTAAGTCTTCCATTTTCCCATTCCTATCCAAAGCTTCTATTCCCAAAGCGTGCTGGACGTACCGGCATCATGACTTCGTGACGTTAGGTTTATCTTTTCGAAATTGAATGTAAAATAGAAATTTTGAACTTTAACTCTTTCCAAGACTTCACAGTCCCCAAGGACCCAGTCTTCGAGAAAGAGATTCCCTGCCACAGGTCAATCTCTGGTCTTCCCCATGGCCATCCTCTTGTCTTGTCCTTGTTCCCCAGAAATTCATTTGTTCCCAAGAAAGCTTGGAATCCGAATTCCTTCCTTCACTGTATCCTCTGTGAAGCTTAGTTCCTGAGGAGATGCATTGATTGAGGTTCAGTTTTTTGGGGAGATGGGGAGGTGTTGTCAATCATCATGACTCATCACTATAACCATCATGACTCCTCGCTGCTCCATCCCAACTGAATATGACCTTTGATTAGGTTTCTACTTAATGCAAACACTTTTTCACTTGCCCCTCCTGAAACCGAACTCCCACTATAAATAAAGAGGAGTCTTTAGTGAAAAATTCACTTCACCATTTCTTCTACATTTCCATACGAGTTCATATCTTCCTTGACTCCTTCCTTCTCTTTTTTACAGAATCTTCATCCTTCTCAGATATATACTCACCATCTGCTTTTTCTTTTATCATGAATTCCTTCTTTGTCAACACACTCTCATGTCCTTCTTCCTCCACTTCGTCTAAGTCTTTTACCACTGATACTGGGAATTCCACTAACCAAACCAGTGACCTTCAAAACTCCTCTTTTTCCGAACGTGAAAAGGAAGCCTTAGACGAACTGATGAAGAAATGGATCATAAGGGATATGTTCAGTGAAGTCAGTAGCATTCCTCCTAAATTTTCTTTCAACACTTCCTCTCAGGAATCCTCCATGGGGAAAAAGAGATCTCAAACCAACTCGGAGGAATTCGTTCTTCCCACTGATTGTACATGCTATGAGACCATCGACCTTGACGCTTTAGGCAGACCCTCCATATTTGTAGATGTCCAACTACTACAAGAATACCATAACAAAGCTAACCTTGTAGTCCAAGGGATTACTCCCAACTTTTATGCCTTAGAGGCTCCTTCTTCCCAAAACCGAATTTGCACTGTAGGGAGTCCTATTGAGAATTTTTTCTTTATGTACGCAGTTCTTTTCAATACTTGTGGAGTTCGTATTCCATTTACTGATTTCGAATGTAGAGTCCTCACCCATCTAGAACTTGCTCCGTCCCAACTTCACCCGAACGGCTGGTGCTACTTGAGAGCATTTCAACTTTTCTGCAACCACTTCAATCTAGCTTGCACACTCCCAGTGTTTTTTTACCTTCTTTGGACCATTTGCCTCAAGTAAAGTTAAGGGGAAATGGTCTTGGGTTACTTTAAAATCTCGCCTTAACTGGAAAATCTTTGAGACTTACTCGGAAACATGGAAGGGATTCAAGAATGAATACTTTAAGATAACGGGGGCTCCGAACTCGTGGCCTTTCTTCTTTGACCATGGGGGAAATCCATATTTCCCACTCTTTTGGTCCAAAAAACATTGGAGGGAGGGATCGAATATAACATAGTTACAATTTACTCCTTCTGGTTCTATTTATAGGGCATACTTATCAAAATCACACGGACCAAGGAAAGTAGTTAAGTTTCTTGAAACTTTTAAAAAAAATACTTTAACATTATAATCTTACCCTCTTATCTTGTATTGAGAATTTCATAATGTATTATTTCACATTAATGGACAAAGGGCAAATAAGAGAAAATAGTAATAAATGTTTCATAGAAAGTACAAAGTAACTTATAAATAGAACCAAAAAAAATCTTCTAGAATGTGCCCTATAAATAGAATCGGAGGTAGTATAAGTTATGTTAAGGGATAATTGAAGCCGTCGAGGCATAGTAAAGAAAACACAACACTCTAGTTTTACCAAAATCAAACCATGACTACCAAAATCAAACCATGACTACTAAATAGTACAAGGAAAATGCTAAAGAGAGTGTTTATAATGTATTGGTTAAGAAAGTAAAAGAGATAATTTTATATTGAAAAATGATGAATTTAAAATATTGAGTAAACTTGGATTTCGGATGCAAGCTTTTTCTTGATGGATACCCTTATTTATTACATCATTTTTTATACTTCTTTTTGTAAGCATACCCTTATTTATTATTTATCATTTTTTCACCACTTATTTCTCCATTTATGTTCAACATAATCTTCATACATTCATCATTATTTTCTTTTCTATTATTAAATGAGGGTAATTTAGTCAAAATATACCAAATTTTTACATCATTTACTATTTTCTTGATCTATGTGCAATGACCTAAAAGAACTTAACTTATAGGATGGAGGGAGTAGTCGTTAATTTTTTTAAAGAGAAAAATAGTTTATGTATTAATAGTGTAAAGATTTTTTACACCGTCTGTTTGTCCATTTATCATTGATGAGTTTATGGTCATTGATTTGTAAGTAAAAGTACTCCCTCCGACTCGAATTATAAGCAAATCTAATTATTTTACGCTTATTAAAGAGGTTAGTTGATTGTATTTAACTTTATCAAATTTATAAAAAGTAAAAGTATTTTAGAAAAGTAGTATTGAGAATGAAACAAAAATTAAATAAGATCACAATTTTCTAAAGATGTTTTAGGAAAGTGGTATTGGGAATGAAACAAAATTTAATAAAGTTAGTTAATTTTGCTTATACTTTAAACCAAGAGAGTAATACAAATGAACCATTGATAGTGTATCGATAGTGTAAATTATTAAAAAATTTTACACTATCACTGCACTTGAATTAATATTTTTTGAAAAATTAAAAAAATAATACTTTACTGTAACTTTTTAAATTACTCCCTCCGGTCCTATATATAGGACATACTTAACCATATTCCTCCGACCAAGAAAAGTAGTTAGTTTTATGAATTCTTTGAGAATATATTGTAAGATTACAATTTTACCCTCTCAACTTTTCTTGAAAAATTCACACTCATTAATGAACAACAAAAAACACATAAATAGTCAAAGCATTTAATAAGGGCAAAAAATATAAAAAGCAATAAATGATGCATAGAAAATACAAAATGTCTTATATATAGGACCAAAGATTGCTTCTAGAATATGTCCTATATATAGGACCGGAGGGAGTATCATTTATCATAAAATTCATTTAGTTATGGGTACTTATCCTCCATCCTAATGATTGAATTTAAAAAATTCTTTAATTTATTTATCTATTTCTGTGAGTTCTCAGTTCTTACTATGTTGCCATTTCCGGGCCTTACCTGAAAACGATGGAACAGAAAAATGAAATAAATATACTTCCTCTTATCTCATTTATAAAAAAAAAACATCTCATTAATGATTTTAAACATAAGCAAAAATTAACTAACTTTCTATCTCCGATATAATCATTTCTAAAATATCCTTGTAATATGGTTGAATTATTTAATTTTGGCTTCATTCTCGGTGTAAATTTATAAAGTAATATATTTTTTTTATGGATTTTCTTAACCTCAGCCCTTAGGGCTGAGGATAAGAGACTAAAAAAAGTATTTTTGCATTGAAAGATTAAATGTTTAATACTTTAAGAGTTAGTGGGTTAATATTCCAAGACTTTTTTTCTACTTTTTTACCTCTTATCCTCAGTCCTAAGGACTGAGGTTAAGCAAATCCTTTTTTTATAAATTTGAAAAAATTAATTATACTCAAATAACTTCTTTAATAAATATGAAATAGTTATTTTTATTTAAAAATTAATATGCGAAGGAATACTAATGCAACAAATAGAAAGCCAACTACCACTTGGGAATCACATGCCGCTGTGCCTCATCCCCTTTCCATGTGCATTAACTATGAGCCAAGTCTTTATTATTCCATTCAAATCCGCGTAACATGTAAATAAAAACAGAAAAATCAATGTCTCTCAGTATCACAAAAGATGGATCACCCCCAACACCATCATATCCAATTATCCATGCCTTTTTTTTTTTACTCTATCTAAGACATTCTTCTTTCAGCAAAATAAATTTATCATTTTGCAATAATTATCATTTCAGCAAAATAAATTCATTTTTAAATACTCCTTTCGTCCCTGAATATAAGATTCCTTTGGGAGATTTCACGTTCATTAAGAAAGTTAACTAATTTAGTTAATTGTATTGGAAATGTGAACTTTTGATATGTATTTTCAAAATTACCCCTATAAATATTATCGGGAATCTAAAAAGTATTAAATAAATAGGGGAGTTTGTGGAAAAAAGTAATTAATGATCATTGAAAATTGGTATGGGGTCTTATAAATAAGGACAAAATAAAAGTGTCAAAAAGATCTTATGATTAGAGACGAAGGGAGTAATTATCATTTTAAAAATTCAATATAACATCAATCACTACTTTTACAATTTTACCTTATCAAATTAATATGAAAAATAATAAGAAAAAAATAATTATTATAAAAAGATAAATAACAAAAATGATAAAATAATGATTGATCTATTAAAAAAATACCGTATAAAATATATTTTTAACATAAGCACTACTCCATTAGTTCCACATTATTTGTCACTTTAGCCTTTTAAACTTTTCTAAATTATTTGTGCTTTAGGAATTCGATGATGTATTAATTGATTTTTTTCAATTTTAACCTTGCATTTAATGTGTTAAAATATGTAAAATTGGTTATAATTAATGTACTTTAAGGATATTATAGTAAAGTTATCTAATAATTCTATTAAAAATTGAAGTATTAAATGACTTTTTTAATTCGTGTAAAATTTCTAAAATTACAATTAAATTATAATGGTGGAAGCATAAGATAGAGTATTACTACAATAACTTTGGTCCAATCATTTCCCAACAGAAAAAGGGCATGGACCTCAACTTCTGCATCCGCATTTTAAGTGGCCCTCTACATGTGAAGTTTAAATACGATCATTGATAATTGAGGACAGACCTATCAAGCTGTAGCGTGTAGGCCGTAGCCCCTGCTCACATAGGATATTTTTCTCACTTTCTTAAATTTTTAGTCTTTAAATTTATGTGTTTTTTTAGAATTTGGTTCTTTAACTTTTTATTTGATGTTTTAGGTATGTGAGATTTGCTCAAATATTTGAAAATAATTTCATTTAAGTGATAATATAATCGATCATATGTCACGTCATTTCACAATATCGACAAGCGATGTGCTATGTGACATTCATTACGTGGGCGGGCATGATTTTTTTATTAAGAAAATAAATTATTTTAAAAATAAATAAAATGTTCAATTTTTTAAAAGAAAATGAAATTTTGTATTATTTTTAATAAATTTGATTTTCTTTAATTAAAGAAATCCACGTGGCGCGTTACCTATTAACATGACGAATGTGGCGTGGCATGTCGTCGGTCATATTGTTACTTAAGTCACGATAGAACTATTTCCAAATGATTGAGCAAAGTTTAAGAACCTAAAACATCAACAAATAAGTTTAAGGATTAATTCCTAAAAAGGACCTAATTTCATGGACTAAAAACTTAAATAAGCTGTTTTTTTTAATGAGCTGCACACAACAGGGTGATATCATATAAAGTTTGGATCCTTAGTTCAATATGTTCATGTCCTGTCATGAGTTAAGAACACCTATCGCACGTGATAATCTTCAGACGACCTAGAACGACTTGTGGTGAAAGGCTCAAAATCTTGACTAATTCGGAAGAGCTCAGATATGAGCGTAACTCGTAGACAAGTGGCGAGGCTAAATTATAAAGTCAATCTCCAGTAGATAATAATTCAATCAGAGAAAATTAATGTTAGATTATCTATAATTATAGAGTGTCATCGCTTATCTAAATATGATAAGATCACACGAAGATTATCCTAAAAAATAGAAGATTTATTAAGAGAAATACATTAGGTCAAACAGTTCATGCAAACCTTATAAATACCAGCCTCAATCAGGGGGCTGAACACACAATTCCACCACCCAACAGACCAATGAGGCAACCGTAACTGCAATGCCAATACCCATAAAGTAAACATGATATACATCCACACTCCCTCACAGATAGAAAATTTTATCAAAGAGAATATCCAAATCCTACAATCCTTACGGTGGCAATTAATCACAACTCCATCGTAGAGACGTCACAACATCATCAAGGCCTCTGCCAAGCCATAGTCTTAAGATCCGAAATGGTCAACCCTATTTGCTCATACAGAGGTTACAAGCCCTCTATACAACCTTCCTAGGAAAAGGGGCTTATCATTGAACTCTCCTAACCTGTCGTAATCGCCTCTGCCCTAACGTCGTTATCGCCAATGTCATCAGATTTGGAACCAAGTCGCTTGGGCCTCAATTTTTGATGATGCCGACTATCTCACATACAGACCCTAACATCTCTCTACTCAACATCGCTTAACATATGAACCCTAGAATCCTAATAATCTGTTGACAAACCCTTGAAATCGAACTCTCACTCCCTTTCACCATACCCTTCTAACCAACGATCTCTCTCTCACTCCCGGTCCTTCTCCCCCTTGTTCTCGACCTCTTTCTCAAATCCATCTCCACCGTAATCTCCTCTTAAAGTACCCGTTGGATTCGGGAGCAGGCGATTGAGGATTGTGGTGACCGTTGGGGCAGGTTTTGTTGGGAGTCATTTGGTGGATAAGCTTATTGGGAGAGGGAATGAAGTTATTGTGATTGATAATTTCTTTACTGGGAGGAAGGAGAATTTGGTTCATTTGGTTGGGAACTCGTGGTTCGAGCTTATTCGTCATGTTGTTGTGGAGAAGACTATGTTGGAGGTGGATCAGATCTATCACCTTGCGTGCCCTACTTCGCCCGTGCATTATAAGTATAACCCTATCAAGACCATCATATCCTTGTTTCTTGGTTCATGATATTGTGTTTTTGAAATTGAATTTTCCGCAGACACTTTCATTACAAAGTACATATAATTGGAATTGATGAATGGTGATGGTGTCGTCTCGAAGTAGCGACACTTAGTGACTGAAATTTAGCAAACCAAGTGAGCTTGGATGCATGCCTTATTGCCTTATGTGATTATGTGTGTGCTTGTGATAAGTGAAAAGGCATGGGAAATATTTTAATAATTAATAATATGTAAAATAGGGTTTTTGCATATTAGTCCCTGATTTAGGACCTAGAAGTAATATTAGAAAGGTTTTGGAGGGAAGGGAATTAAAATAATAATTTTTCAAATTTCGACCAAAAGACTCGAGTCTTTCAGGAAAGACTCGAGTATTCTGGTCAGTGTTGCACTCGTTAGTGCTTTTGATGAGTCAGCACTCAACGATATTCAATAGTTTACACGAAAACATCCCAAGGACTCGATAATGGGCTTCGTGTTGCCATGCATGATCGAGAGAAACATCTATATAAGCTGATTGTTGAAGGAATTCGACCATTTTGGTCGAATTGCTCTGGAAATCATAAGTTAGGGTTCCCGATTTCGTCTTCTTCATTCTCCTTGGTTTCTAAGTGTGAGATTGAGTGTTATACACCATTGTGAAGCTCACGTCTCGAGCTTTACAAAGACACAAAGATTGTGAGTTGAGGTTTCGTGAGGAGGAAGAATCGAAGCTCGAAAGATTGGTGTTGTTTGCTGTCAAGTTCAGTAAACTGAGGTCTGGAGCTTACTTTGAGCTCGGATTTGGTAAGTATATGAGTCCTACAATCCTCAAATTCATTCCTACCTTTAGTCTATGTTGTAGAGAATAGTTCCTAACCAAATTCCCAATTTTTAAACTGATTTTGCTTGTTAAAATCTCTGGTTTTTGGACTCTGTTTGTGTGTGGCTGCATGCAAAGGGTTTTGTGGGTTAGAGTGTTCCGGTCAATTTCTCTGCAATCTCTTTGTTGATTCACGGCTTAGAGGTAAGGGTGAAGCTATTTGTTCACTAGAATAAGTTTAATTTTGTTAAATTTTAAGTGTAGAGTCACCTTAAGACTCTATGGGCATAGCTTGAATTAGATTTATGGCTTGGAGGCCTATTTGAGTTTCAAAGTTGTTTGGAACAAGTTCTATATGTTGCATGCAAGCTGTATCAAGGTTATTTTCATGCTGAAAATGTTTAGAATTGAATTTAGTATGTTAAGTTGTTGAAAATGTGATTTATGCATAATTGGTGCTCAAATTCAATTCAGTGTGATATGATGTTATCTTTGTGTTGGAACATGTTTAACTTACATGATGTTAGCTCTGTTGAGAATTGGTTTTGATTAAATTTGATTAGATTTGAAAATGGTGTTTTAACAGTCAAGTTTCAGTGTTATCTGTCTGTCAACACTTGAGTCCTTGATGTAACTCTCCTTGTATATCATCTTACTTTATAAGAAAAGTAATCAGTTTATGATTACTTGGACTTGTTATTGTTGGAAAAAGATATGAAAATAAGAATTTTCCCTTCCCTTGAAAATTCCTTTTCACAAACATTTGATTAATAATGAAGTTGACTAATAAAATCAGAGTTTGCGAAAACATAGTAAAATAATCACATTATACTCTCAAAATATATCAAGTGTAACAAGTCCATGGATACCAAATAAGTATTATTATGAAACCAAATTCATCTTATGATACCTCTTTCAAAATGTGTATCATATAAATACTATTAAAAATAGAGATGTTATAGAGCTGGTCACTGGTCCTCTGTCCAAACATCCATCTGGTCGGATCCTCGATATCTGTACAAAGGGTTTCTAACCCACACTTTCTACACCCTGCATGCACCTAAGGGACATCTCCCTTCATTGACTTTTGTGCAAGCTAGATATACGATCAACACCTAATAAGGGCATGGGGGTTAGCTATACATATTCGCATAATCAAATGAGAATAAAACTAACATACACAAGTAATCATGTAGCAAATTAGAATGCATAACCATATGAGCACACCCGGTTAATCATAATAAGTCTTTCAATGCAGGTGGCATGATGCATGATTTCTATCCACAAATGAGGCCTCCAATACTAATCCATCTCGGACGTCCATCCAATACACCAAGGTGTTCCCAGAACACTGACATACGTTCCCAGAACGTATAGCAAACCATACTTGGAATATAAATAAGCACCACTCCCAGAGTGTGCATTACGTTCCCAGAACGTATAGCAAACCATACTTGGAATTTAAACAAGCACCACTCCCAGAGTGTGCATCACGTTCCCAGAACGTATCAAAGAAACCATGTCCTAGACACTGACCACATTCCCAGAATGTGTCATCAAGTAGGTTGCACACCAATGTGTTCCCGGAACACATCAAAGAAACCATGTCCCAGACACTGGCCACATTCCCAGAATGTGTCATCAAGTAGGTTGCATCAATTTGGTACTCCCAGAGTACCCTCCTCATGTTCTCAGAACATGACAAACGATCCTTGCCAACTTAATCTCCATTCTCTATGAATGAATGCACGCACAAACATACGTTCCCAGAACGTATGGCAAACCATACTTGGAAAACAAGCACCACTCCCAGAGTGTGCATTACGTTCCCAGAACGCATAAAAAACCATGTCCCAGACACTGGCCACATTCCCAGAATGTGTCATCAAGTAGGTTGCATCAATATGGTACTCCCAGAGTACCCTCCTCATGTTCCCAGAACATGACAAACAATCCTTGCCAACCTTTTTCATCACCTTTCATCATGCACGGATGCACACATAATTATTAAGGTTGGTCTTTCCATTAATTCCATTATTATGACTTAGAAAAACACAACTTCTGAATGATATCTTGAGGTATAACTTTACTCATAAAATTCACCTTTGAATTTAAGTTAAACATATGCTTATAGACCTGGATTGAGAGAATAAAATCATTGGTATTAACAATCCTTACTCAAAAACTTAACTTTTATTTTTAAGTCTGTGGTACTAACCGGTTACATCACAACATAACCGGTTAGAATTACAGACCTGAACTTGAAATCACTGATTTTCAAAGAATCCTTTCTTGAATTCTCTACTCAATCCAATAACAAGGTCTTAGCATAACAGAATACCTCAAGTCCAACATATAATATCATTCAAAAGATCTAAGTCATAATCCAATTTCATTTATGCTTAATTTCCTCTTGAAATTATCATTAAATATTAAGGTATTAACTCATCACCTCCAATCTAAACCACATAGTGCTCAATGCCTCAATCACATATTTTTAGATTGGTCTTTATATGAAATTCTAGCTTAAACTTGAGTACAAATGGTATGAACACTTAGCCAATTTCAGAAAACCTTTTTCTTTTGAAAACTGACAGTATCTAACCGGTTACAGCTTCAAACTAATCGGTTAGATTATGCAGAAAATACACTAAAAAGTGAGGTTTTGCATACCATTCTTTCCAATACTCAAGTCTAACCAATTTCAACCATACACAGAGTTACAATACCTTAATATTAATATGTTTACCCACTGAATCACATTCATCTTGCATCCATTAACATTAGGAGCATCAAATTGCATATATCTTCACAATTTTCAATTGAATTTGTCATTCACTTTAAGGTATAACCCATTTATCAAGTTTGGAATCCATATCCAACAATCAGAGGGTAATAACAGTGATAATAGACCTTAAGTATCAATTAAAAATGGTGAGAATTACTTAACAAAACCAGAATTGTATATTTTCATTTATGTCAGGTACCAACCGGTTACAAACAGGCTCTAACCGGTTAGATTGTGCAGCACAACATACTAAAACTGATTTTTCAGCACCATTTTCAATTGTACTCAAATCTAGCCTATTTTCATCATTACCCAAGGTTCAATACCTTAAAGTACACATGTTTAAACACTTAAACATATCACAAATTCATGCATGCAAAATCATCATACACCGAAAGTGCATAAATCACATATTTCACAACTTAATGCATCAATTCACTTAATATCCAAATAAGTCATGAAATTGTCATCACAATAGCTTGCATTCATCATATTATAATTGCTCAAAATCAGAAATGAGCTAAAGTTGACCTCCAAGCCATTAAACCAATTCACATTATGCCCTTAGAGTCTTTTGGTGACTCATCCTATTTACCAAACATGTTTATCCTCACTCTAGCAAATAGTAAGCTTCCCCCTTACCTCTAGATCGATTGAGAACAAAGACTTCACAGAGAAATGAGTTTGAACACCAAAATCCACTAATTCCCCTTCTCTGCTGGACATGCAACACAACTTCAATGGGTTCCAAAAATCAGAGAATTCAACATAGAAAACATGCATCAAAATTGGGGAAAATAGTTAGGACTTAATCTCTGCAACATGCTATAGAGATTAGGAAAGATTTGGGACCAAAGGATAGCAGGAGCTTACCAAAATTGAAGCTAAAAGAGGGCTTCACGAATCTGCAGTAGAGTTTGACAGGTTTGCAACCTCAACTTTGCAGGTTCGAAAATCCCTCCATAGAGACTCCCAACTCACAAAATTTATATCAATACAAAGCCCTTGATGTGAGCTTTGTAACAGTGTATCACTCGTTTTCCAACTCTCAACACAGACTGAGAATCAAACAGAAAAACTATGAAACCCTAAACAGAGCTTCAACACTTCAGATCAACAAAATGAGCCAAAAATCTTGATCAATTGGGCTATTTATAGAGAAATCAAGCTAACATGCATCAAGACACGTAGCTCCCACTACGATTAAGATGATTTCGTGGCGAATTCTGGGTTAAAACGCGTGATTACTCATCAAACGCACTAACCCAGTTTTCTGAGTTCATCGTGTAACCGGTTACAGAGCCCTTCTAACCGGTTACATACTGGTAAAACATCAAAAATTAATAATGTAATTACTCTTTCTTCAAAAACCATTCTAATATTGCAATTAGGTCCCAACCCAAGGACTAAATTACAATATTCATATTTTTGTACAAAATAACCATATAAAAATATATCTCATATTTTTATATATAAACACATAATGTACAAAAACTAAAACTTTCAAAAGTAATATAATCCAATTATAAAATAATTGTTATAACTAATTTCTTTGTTATTTAGGAGACGAAAATTAGGGGTGTTACACTTGACTCGAGACTCGAGTATTACGGACGCACCAGTGCGTCTGGTGGCACCAATACTCGAGTCTCTGACCCAGGACTCGGGTACTGACTTATGCTAATAATGAACTTTTCTAATGAACCACTCGAGTCGTGCACGATCCACTCAAGTCTTCTGGGTTGATGAAGACTCGAGTATTTCATGAACTACTCGAGTATTATAGAAAAATATGAGACTTAAACTTTTCAGAAAACCAAGATCCACTCGAGTCTTACTAAGAACCACTCGAGTATTTTGTGCAGATTGAAACTCTACTCGAGTCTTTTAAACTCTACTCGAGTCTTTTTGACCAGAATGCTAAAACAATGCCATTTTCAACTAAGTCAAGTTTAATTAAACTATGGAATGACTACAAGGAATAAATCATGTTCCAAAAGAAGATTTGATGTATTCGAATTATATTGGCAATTGCATTGTGAAATATACTGCATGTTGCACATAATGAAATTAATGAATAACCTCGAGGAACATGAGGAGGGTACTTTGGGAGTACCAATTTGGTTACGACTTGCCTGTAGTCACATTTTGGTAATGTGGCCAGCATTGGTTGCTGCGAACGTTGGGTATTCGTCTTGGTGACGAGATGTGCACATCGATAATGGTATTATGGACCACGTTCCAGGCATAGTTGCGTGGCTTGCTCGATGACACATTTTGGTAATGTGGGCAGTATTGTGGAATGTTGCTGCGTCTTGGTGACGCGACGTGCACTTTGGTAGTGACGCCATGGATTACGTTCCAAGCAGGTTCATTATACGTCTTAAGCACTTATATGGGTTGTTTGGTTGGACTTCCATAAAGTGATAATTGGAGAATATCAAGAAATTGACATAGTGAGCATGCATCATGCCATATAATTAAAGAGATTAATTATAATTGAAAAATTGGCTTGCTCATATGTTTATGCATATCACTTGACTACTTGGTATATGTGATTGTTTACCTACTTTTATTAATCTTATTCGATTATGTGGACTATATTGCTTACCCCTTATGCCCATTGTAGGTGATGGCTCGCTATCTAGCTTGCATCAAGTTGCGCCAACTCCCTAGTGGAGTGTGGTACTACGAGGACCACAGAGCCACGTTTGAGGGGGAGGTAGAGGTGATCCTCTACCACCCTAACCCTTTGGCTCGTGTCCGTCCTCGTAGGTTCCGCATACCCATTATCTATACCCTGCATGTACCCCCGTTTTATGCTTATCATGGACCACCCCGGTTCGACCAACTCGTCGATTTCATTCTTTTCGTTTTAGAGCAGCTACTAGATACCATCCATCTGCTTCCTGAGTGATTCATGAGGAGACTCCTGTGCCTAGTCCGATGAGTCCAGTTCATGGGACTCCTTCAGCTGACCCAGTGCCTAGTGGTAGGGCACCGACTCAGTCGGACGAGGTAGAGGAGGATCCCGAGGAGGCAGAGAGTGAGGGAGAGCCAGTCGAGAACTCCACTAGGAGCCAGTGGGGAGTTGGGGATCCACTGGGAGATGCATAGTATGGATGGTTAGGATGTGGAATTAGTGGAGCTGTTGTTGGAGACCTATGAAGGATCATGACTTGGAGGAGGATCACTGGACCATTTGCTGAGAGTTTCTATATTTTTGAGTTGTATTATTATGTATATAGTTTTGGATAGATCTCAGTGAGATGGTCTATCTTTTTAGCTTTCATGGACTTGTCTTTTATTTTGAAACTTTGGGATATCACCACCTGGACCTTGGACACGGATGTACTTATGTTACTTTCACTTTATCTACTTTTCATCTCTCTCTATATATATATTTGGTAGTTCGGTATTTATCACTCCAAGGTTCTGTTGATCTTAAATTCCGCATACACTGATATTATATTATTTTATTAGATACATAAGAATTTCACTTTATGAGTTCGAGATAACAATACCTTGTTATGGAAAATCTTATTTACCACTATTTTTATGACACAAGTCCATAACCTAATTCATTAGAACTTTAATCTTTATTAAACTATTAAATTTTTCCAAGTTTGAAAGAGGACGTGACACCCTTTTATGGTATCAGAGCAAAATGGTACTGATTCTTGATCCTCACAAGCATGATCTGCCAGAAGAGTTCTCCATATGAGTAAAATTTCTTTGCTATTTGATTTATTTCATATAGGTTAAGTCCTGTTAATGCTTTGTTTAGAATAGAACTAGATAGCATTCAATAGTTTAGATAGACCTTTAATGACCTAAGTCCATAGTGCTGGTCTACTATGGTAGCTCGCTATAGAAACCATACAAACGAGATGTTAGATAGGATTACTGCAGAGTTGGAAAACATGCAGCAGAATCAACATCAGTATCAGCATCCACAGCCAGCCAATGTAGCAGCTGCTGAGGCTAAGACTTGGTCTGACTTCAGAAGCTGTAATCCCTCAAGGTTTGCTGGCGGGTTCAAACCGGAAGAAGCTAATAAGTGGATCTTGGAGATGGACAAGATCTTTAGAACCTTGGAATGTTCTGATGCTCAGAAGGTAGCCTATGCTGTGTTTATGATGGAAGGAGAAGCTGAACATTGGTGGAATCATACTACCCAATTATTGGCTCATGAAGGGAGAGAAATAACTTGGGCAGTATTTATGGAGAAGTTTTTGAACAAGTACTTTCCGGAGGATTTGAGGAGAAAGAAGGAAGTTGAGTTTTTACAACTCAAGCAAGGCAGCATGAGTGTGGGTGAATATGCTGCAAGATTTGAAGAACTGATGAAGTGTTCTCCTTATTATCAGATGAAACCTGATGAAATGAGTAAGTGTATTAAGTTTGAAGGAGGACTGAGACCGGAGTTGAAATCGGTGTTCAGTTATCAAAGATTTCAAAGTTTTCCCTTGTTGGTAGACATGTGTAGAATGTATGAGGACGATAAGAAGGCTGAGGCTCTGCAGTTTGTGGAAGAAAAGATGAAGCAACAGGGGTATGGACCACAAAGGAGAAAGGGACATGATAACCGCCACAAGGGCCCTTATTCCAATAAGAATCGGGGAAACGGTAAGATGGTGCATGGTGACCGGAACAGTTCTTACAATAATGTTCCTTATTGTGAGAAATACAAACGTCATCATTTGGGAAAGTTTTGTTGGACCAACAATGGATGCTACAACTGCGGGAAACTTGGTCATTTTTGTCGTGATTGCAAGGAACCACGGAGGAACAACCCAAGAGGATCTGCAGATAAGCCTGTAATTCAAGGACGGGTTTTCACTCTTAGTGGTGCTGAAGCCAATCAGACTCCAGAACTCGTGCAAGGTAATTATTTTCTTAATGACCAACCTTGTAGAATTTTATTTGATTCAGGAGCCACTCATTCATTTATTTCTTTTGAATGTGTGAATCGTTTAAAGTTGCCTGTGTCTGAGTCACCCTATTGCCTTAGGGTAGAAACCCCTACTAATTCCCCTGTGATTGCTTCAAGGATATGCCTTAATTGCAGAATTAAGGTATTAGATTGAGTCTCTTGTATAGATTTGATCTGCCTACCTTTGTCCCAACTAGATGTTATTTTGGGCATGGATTGGATGACTAGCAATCATGTGGTTATTGACTGTGATAAGAAGGCAATTTTGTATAAGGACTCAACTCCAGAGAAGTATCTCTGTTTGTTCTCTACCGTTGGATCAGAGGAAGAAGAAAAGTCTGTAGAGGAGATTCCTGTTGTTCGAGATTTTCCTGAGGTATTCCTTGAGGAGATGCCGGGACTGCCACCCAAGAGGGAAATTGAGTTTGGAATTGAGTTGATTCCAGGAACTGGTCCCATTTCTATTGCTCCATATAGAATGGCACCACCCGAGATGGTTGAATTAAAAAAGCAGATAGAGGATTTACTGCAAAAGCAGCTTATTAGACCAAGTGTATCACCCTGGAGAGCTCCAGTTTTATTTGTTAAGAAGAAAGACGGAAGCCTGAGAATGTGTGTAGATTACAGGCAGTTGAATAAGGTGACAATGAAGAACAAGTATCCTTTGCCAAGGATTGATGGCCTCATGGATCAGGTCAGGGGAGCTTCGGTGTTTTCTAAGATAGATCTGAGATCTGGGTATCATCAGATCAGGATTAAGGAGGAAGATATTTCTAAGACTGCATTTCGATCTCGATACGGACATTATGAATATGTTGTAATGCCGTTCGGATTGACTAATGCACCAGCTGTTTTCATGGATTATTTGAACAGGATTTTTAGACCATATCTGGATTCATTCGTGGTGGTATTCATTGATGATATCCTGATATATTCTAAGAATCTTGAGGAGCATGCCGAACATCTTCAGATAGTGTTGGGGATTTTAAAGGAGAAGCAGCTCTATGCCAAACTCTCCAAATGTGAGTTTTGGCTGAGGGAAGTTAAGTTTTTGGGGCATGTGATTTCAGAAGAAGGCATAGATGTTGACCCAGCCAAAGTTATTCAGTTCTGCAGTGGGTTCAACCTAAGTCAGTCACTGAAGTTTGAAGTTTCTTAGGACTGGCTGGTTATTATAGGAGATTTATTGAAGGATTCTCCAAAATCGCACTACCTCTTACAAAGTTGACTCGGAAGGATCAGCCATTCATTTGGGATGAGAAGTGCGAGAAAAGTTTCCAGATGTTGAAGGGAAGATTAACATCCTCACCAGTGTTAATCTTGCCTAATCCTCACAAGGAGTATGAGGTGTATTGTGATGCATCGAAGCAAGGACTCGGAAGTGTATTGATGCAAGGAGGAAAGGTTGTGGCATATGCATCTCGTCAATTGAAAATTCACGAGGTGAATTATCCCACTCATGATTTGGAGCTTGCTGCTATAGTGTTTGCTCTGAAGATATGGAGACATAATCTCTATGGCACTATATTCAGAGTATTTAGTGACCATAAGAGTTTGAGGTATTTGTTTGATCAGAAGGAATTAAATATGAGGCAACGTTGGTGGATGGAGTTTTTGAAAGATTATGATTTTGAGCTTCGTTATCACCCCGGCAAGGCCAATATTGTGGCAGACGCTTTGAGCCGGAAAGCGATTCATGTAAGTTCGATGATGATTAAAGAGGCAGCTTTGATTGAAGAGTTTCGAGATCTGAGTTTGGTGATGCAAGTGGAATCAACCTGTATAAAGATGGTTATGTTGCAAATTTCTAATGAATTCTTGGCTCGAATTTGAAAATTGCAACAAGAGGATGACGAATTAAAAGAGAAGAAGGAATTGATGATCAGAGGAAATGAGCCTAACTTCTCTGAAGGACCGGATGGGATTCTTCGCTTCAAAACAAGAATCTACATACCAAAGAATTTGGAAGTTAGGAGGTTAATCTTGGATGAGGCACACAAGAGTCAGATGAGTATCCATCCAGGATCAACTAAGATGTATCGGGACTTGAAGGACATGTTTTGGTGGTCAGGTCTAAAGAGAGATGTTGCGGATTTTGTAGCTTCTTGCTTAATCTGTCAAAAGGTTAAGATGGAGCACCAGAAGCCTGGAGGAAAATTGCAACCCTTGGATATCCCGCAATGGAAGTGGGATAGTATTTCGATGGATTTTGTGACGGGATTACCAAGGACAATTGCAAACCATGATGCAATTTGGGTAATTGTGGATCGTTTGACTAAGTCGGCGCATTTCGTTCCGGTGAATATGCGTTATTCTTTGGAGAAGCTTACCCAGCTTTATATCAAGGAGGTGGTAAGATTGCATGGCGTACCTTCGAGTATCATTTCGGATCGTGATCCAAGATTCATGTCGAGGTTTTGGTTTAGTTTACAGCAAGCCCTGGGAACCAGGCTCAAGATGAGTTCGGCATATCATCCGCAGACAGATGGACAGACAGAAAGGACCATTCAAACTTTGGAAGATATTCTATGATCTTGTGCATTGGAAGAACAAGGAAGGTTGGATCAAACTTTGTCACTCGCTGAATTCACATACAACAATGGATATCATATAAGTATTGGAATGGCACCGTTTGAAGCATTGTATGGAAGAAAGTGCCAAACCCCGCTATGTTGGTTCCAAGTGGGGGAGAACTTGCACCTTGGTCCTGATGTGGTGCAGCAGACGACTGAAAAGATTCGGATGATTCAAGAGAAAATCAAGACTGCTCAGAGTCGTCAGAAAAGTCATGCTAATCAGAGGAGAAGACCTCTAGAATTTTCAGAAGGCGACCATGTGTTCCTCAGGAATGTATCGATGAAGGGAGTGAGTAGAGCCTTGAAACCTAAAAAGCTTTCACCTAAGTTTATAGGTCCCTACCAAATTCTTAAGCGAGTAGGTCCTGTAGCTTATCAAATAGCTCTACCACCATCCTTAGCCAATTTGCACAATGTTTTTCATGTTTCCCAACTGAAAAAGTATGTGCACGATCCAACCACAATCCTTCAGATTCACCCTGATGACCTAACCCTGCGAGAAAACCTAACCTTTAAGGCTGGCCCAGTTAGAATTGAGGATAAAAGAGTGAAGCAGCTTAGAGGAAAGGAGATTCCGCTAGTCAAAGTTATTTGGCGAAGTGGAAATGTATATGAAGCAACTTGGAATTGGAAGATAAGATCCTCAAGGATTATCCTGAGTTGTTTATGTAGGTTGAATTTCGGGGACAAAATTCCTATTAAGTGGGGGAGTAGTGTAACACCCCAAATTTTCATTTCCTGATGTAATGAAATTATAATCATGCAAGTTATTCAGAATTATTTTCTTAAATTATAAATATTTCTTTTATAATTAATTTAGATTAATTATGTGATTATGTGTGTGCTTGTGATAAGTGAAAAGGCATGGGAAATATTTTAATAATTAATAATATGTAAAAATAGGGTTTTTGCATATTAGTCCTTGATTTAGGACTTATAAGTAATATTAGAAAGGTTTTGGAGGGAAGGAAATTAAAATAATTATTTTTCAAATTTTGACCAAAAGACTCGAGTATTCTGGTCAGTGTTGCACTCGTTAGTGCGTTTGATGAGTCAACACTCAACGATATTTAATCGTTGACACGAAAACAACCCAAGGACTCAATAATGGGCTTCGTGTCGCCATGCATGATCGAGAGAAACATCTATAGAAGCTGATTGTTGAAGGAATTCGACCATTTTGGTCGAATTGCTCTGGAAATCATAAGTTAGGGTTCCCGATTTCGTCTTCTTCATTCTCATTCATTTCTAAGTGTGAGATTGAGTGTTATACACCATTGTGAAGCTCACGTCTCGAGCTTTACAAAGACACAAAGATTGTGAGTTGAGGTTTCGTGAGGAGGAAGAATCGAAGCTCGAAAGATTGGTGTTTTTTGCTGTCAAGTTCAGAAAACTGAGGTCTGGAGCTTACTTTGAGCTCGGATTTTGGTAAGTATATGAGTCCTATAACCCTCAAATTCATTCCTACCTTTAGTCTATGTTGCAGAGAATAGTTCCTAACCAAATTCCCCAATTATTAAACTGATTTTGCATGTTAAAATCTCTGGTTTTCGGACTCTGTTCGTATATGGCTGCATGCAAAGGGTTTTGTGGGTTAGAGTGTTCTAGTCAATTTCTCTGCAATCTCTTTGTTGATTCACGGCTTAGAGGGGGGTGAAGCTATTTGTTCACTAGAATAAGTTTAATTTTGTTAAATTTTAAGTGTAGAGTCACCTTGAGACTTTATGGGCATAGCTTGAATTAGATTTATGGCTTGGAGGCCTATTTGAGTTTCAAAGTTGTTGAGCAAGTTCTATATGTTGCATGCAAGCTGTATCAAGGTTATTTTCATGCTGAAAATGTTTAGAATTGAATTTGTTATGTTAAGTTGTTGAAAATGTGATTTTATGCATAATTGGTGCTCAAATTCAATTCAGTGTGATATGATGTTATCATTGTGTTGGAACATGTTTAACTTACATGATGTTAGCTCTGTTGAGCATTGGTTTTGATTAGAATTGAAAATGGTGTGTTAACACTCAAGTTTCAGTGTTATCTGTCTGTCAACACTTGAGTCCTTGAATCGAGACTCGAGTATTACGGACGCACTAGTGCGTCTGGTGGCACCAACACTCGAGTCTCTGACCCAGGACTCGGGTACTGACTGATGCTAATAATGAACTTTTCTAATGAACCACTCGAGTCGTGCATGACCACTCGAGTCTTCTGGGTTGATGAAGACTCGAGTATTTCATGAACTACTCGAGTATTTTAGAAAAATATGAGACTTTAACTTTTCAGAAAACCAAGATCCACTCGAGTATTACTAAGAACCACTCGAGTATTTTGTGCAGATTGAAACTCTACTCGAGTCTTTTTGAACAGAATGCTAAAACAATGCCATTTTCAACTAAGTCAAGTTTAATTAAACTATGGAATGACTACAAGGAATAAATCATGTTCCAAAAGAAGATTTGATGTATTTAAATTATATTGGCAATAGCATTGTGAAATATACTGCATGTTGCACATAATGAAATTAATGAATAACCTCTAATGGAATGTTTGTGTGCACTCATGCATGGTGATGAGGTGGTAGCATATCATTTGATCATGTTCGAGGAACATGAGGAGGGTACTCTGGGAGTACCAATTTGGTTACGACTTGCCTGTAGTCACATTTTGGTAATGTGGCCAGCATTGGTTGCTGCGAACGTTGGGTATTCGTCTTGGTGATGAGATGTGCACATCGATAATGGTATTATAGACTGTAGGTTTCTATGTTTTGATGCTAACAACCTTTCTCCAAGCAACAACATTATCAACAAGGAAGCTATCTCATGAAGAATAGAATTAGGATTTAGCTTGATTCTAATGCAATGTAATATTTAATTTTATGCAATGCATATCATGAGAGTGGGTAGCTTTAGGTGATCTTAATGAAGCTTATAATAATGTTTGATTAAGAGTGAAGAAAACTTAATCTTGATTATAATAGCTCATATTAAAGTTATTGTGAAAATCCATTAGAAAAACTTTGTTTTTAGTCCATATCTGATCAGGTCACTCGAGTAATGAGTTTGCCTTTACTCGAGTAATGTGTGTTGTTATAGGTTAATCGAGTAATGAGTTATTCGTCACTCGAGTAACGTATTTCAACATGTGTTAATCGAGTAGTGTGTTACACTTCACTCGAGTAACTTGAACAGTGGCAGAAAAATTATAAAAGGACTTCATTTTTACATAAACAAGGTTACACACTCTTTTACAATTTTTCTATTGAGCAATACACTTTCATTTTTCAAGAGCTATTACACACTTCCTTTGAGAAATCAAGATTCAACAAATTTCTTCTATTCTTCACTCAAGATTAATCATTGTTCTAAGTTTTCTTTGAGATCAATATTTTTTAGTTCTTAATTGTGTTGAAGCTTTGCAACAAGAGGTTGCACATTTCAAGAGTTCAACAAAGGTGAAGAATTTCACAAGCAAGTCTTTGAAGGTTTATCAAAGCAATATTGAAAAGGATTTGGTTGGAAGCATCTTCAACAAATCAACAAGAGAAGACGAAAATTCAATTGGGTTAGAATTTCAAAGTGTTTGGTACACACTTTGAAGAAGGGTTAAGATAGGATAGCTTTGTGAGAAAGTTGCATCTTAAACATTGTAATTCTAACAATTGAATTTGTCTAGTAGAAACTCTTTATCATTTTGATAAAGGGGACTGGATGTAGCTTTCAAGTGGGTGAAAGTGAACCAGGATAAAATCACCGTCTTCATTGTTTCTTTTCTTGTTTGCATTAATTCAAGAACAATTGAATTTTAGGTTAGAATTGGGGTTTTTCAATTCATTATCAATTGACCTAAAATTGGTTGGTAAATTTACTTGCAATTGTTCATAGCATTCATACATAGTTTGTTGAATCATCATAGTATTGCGATTCTAAAAGAATTCTCATCAAAACTCTTTTACTATTCGATTTTTACCCAGATTACTCGAGTGAATTGTGGATTACTCGATTAATCTGAAAGCTGTTTTGAACTTTACTCGAGTGAGACTTCTGATACTCGAGTGAAATAAAATTTGCTTGCGTAATACTCGATTAAAAGGTATTTTACTCGAGTAACCTGACTTGTTTATAAAAGAAAATTTATTTTCTTAAAATCATTCTCTACGGTGATCGAAATATCTGTACTAAGGCTCCAATATTCTATTCACCCCCCCTCTAGACTATATTGAGCTGCTTGTTGGTTTCCAACAAGTGGTATCAGAGCTCGGACGAAAAATCCGAGCCTTAAAAAGCTTTTTCGAAAAGATCCTTTTACTTGGAAACAATGGGCTCAATTTCAAATCCTTTTGGTGGTGAAGGAGCTTCCATTAACCGCCCCCCACTATTCAATGGTGAGGGATACACTTATTGGAAGGTCCGAATGAAAATTTTTATACAAGCCATAGATATGGAAATTTGGAACGCCATAGAGAATGGACCTTTTGTTCCACAAACTAAAGTAAATGATGTTGTTTCTGTAAAACCAAAATCGAGTTGGAACGATGATGATAAGAAGAAAGTTCAATTTGATTTAAAAGCGAAAAATATCATCACGTCCGCTCTTTCATATGATGAGTTCTTTAGAGTGTCTCAATGCGTTGATGCTAAACAAATGTGGGACACACTACAAGTCACACATGAGGGCACGTCTGAGGTTACAAGGGCTAGGTTAAATACACTCATGCATGAATATGAACTCTTTCGTATGTTACCTAATGAAAATATAGGTGACATGCAAAAGCGTTTCACACATATTATAAATCATCTTTCGGCTCTTGGTAAAGTACTAACAAATGGTGAAGTTGTTAATAAGATTTTGAGATGTCTTAGCAGGGAATAGCAACCTAAGGTGACGGCCATTATGGAAGCTAAGGACTTGGACCAAATTGACTTAGCAACTCTATTCGGAAAGCTTCAAGAGCATGAAATGGAGCTTGGGAGGTTATCCATGAATGAAGATGCCGATAGGAAGAAAAAGGGAATAGCTCTCAAATCAACTTCAAAATCCCTTAAGGCACAAGAGGAAAACCCTCAAATGGATGACTCGGACTCCGACATAGATGATGAGACCCTTGGCTTGTTAGTCAAAAAGCTTGGAAGATTCCTTAAGAAAAAGGGTAACTTTAATAGAAATAGACCAAGAGATTCTAAGGACACTCAATCAAGGAACAAGACTAACAAAGAGAATATCAAGTGTCATGGGTGTGGGAAGCTTGGTCACTATAGATCAAATTGTCCAACTAACTCTAAGAAGTCCGAAGGTGACAATTGGAAGCCCAACTCATCTAAAGGCAAAAGGGCTTATATAGTGTGGGATGAACCGGAGAATCAATCCTCATCTAGCTCATCGGAAGATGAAGAACTTGCAAACCTTTGTTTAATGACGAAGCTTGATGAAGAAGAATCTTCGAGCATGAAATCAAGTGAAAACGTCAATGAGGTAGATTATCTTTCCGATGCTAGCTTTAGTTCTAATTCACCCTCATTTAATGAATTGTACAATGTGTATGTAGAGATGCATAAAGAGTTGAAGAAACTTGCTAAAATAAATGTTGAAAGAAATAATTTTATTATGAAGCAACATGAAAAGATTTTGGAACTTCAAAACTCTTTAGAGGAGCTTAAGCTTCAAAATGAAACACTTGAACTCATTTATACAAACTCTACATGCAATTGTGAATTGAAAACAAATGAGACTCCATCTTGTGAGAATTGCAAATCCTTAGAAAAAGAAGTTTTCAATTTAAATGATCGGATTGCAAGGCTCATGAGAGGAGATACATGGTTAGATCATTTGCTTTCAACTCAAAGGAACAATAGTAATAGATCCGGTCTTGGCTATACCAAACCTAAGAAACGCAATTATCGCAAAGTTGGTGTATTTTCTAAGATTAATTTTTCTAAAAACCCAACTTGCCATTATTGTGGGATTTTTGGGCATACCACGAATAAATGTAACATAAAGAAGTTTGGTATACCAAGCGGTGAATATATTTGGATTGTTAAGGGGAGCTCACCCCATGCTAACAACAAAGGACCCAAGACAACTTGGGTACCTAAATCAAACAAATAATAATTGTTTTGTAGGTGTGTCTTCGAACCAAGGAACGTAGATGGTACTTGGATAGTGGGTGTTCGAGACACATGTCGGGAGACAAAACGCACTTCATTCAACTTACTTCAAAAAGTGGTGGATATGTGACTTACGGCGACAACAACAAGGGCAAATTCTAGGAGTCGGGAAGATTGGTAACGTATCTAACCTTGTCATAGAAAATGTCCTATACGTAGAGGGCTTAGAACACAATTTGCTTAGTATAAGCCAACTATGTGATATGGGCAATAATGTGACTTTTACTCTGGAATTATGCTTTATTAAGTCTAGTATAGATGATAGTGTTAAGTTTGTTGGTCGTCGCTCTAATAACACTTACTTGATTGATTTGGATGAGATAACTTCACTATTTTCAAAATGTTTTAAATCTTTTGATGATAAGATTCGTCTTTGGCATCGACGAATTGCACATATTAATGTGAATCAATTAAATAAACTTTTGCGAAAAGACTTAGTGATTGGTTTACCTAAACTAAACTTTAAGCTTGATAGCATTTGTGACTCATGTCAAAAATGCAAGCAAGTTAAAAGCTCTTTTAAACCTAAAAATGTGATAAGCACAACAAAGCCATTGGAGCTAATCCACATGGATTTGTTTGGCCCATCACAAGTTCGAAGTTTAGGTGGCAATTACTATGGATTTGTTTTAGTAGATGATTTTACTCGATTCACATGGACTTTATTTTTATCCGCAAAAAGTGAAGTTTACAAAAGTTTTAAAAAGTTTGCCAAACTCATCCAAAATCAACTAAGTTTGAAAATTGTGACTATTAGAAGTGACCACGGAGGTGAGTTTGAAAATACTAAGTTTGATGCGTTTTGTGATAAGTTTGGTATTGAACATTAATTCTCAGCCCCTAGAACTCCGGAGCAAAACGGAGTTGTAGAAAGGAAGAATAGGGTATTGGAGGAACTTGCACGTACAATGTTAAAAGAATCTAAAGTTCCTACATACTTTTGGGCCGATGCGGTAAACACCGCTTGTTATGTGATAAATAGGGTTCTTATTCGTCCGCATTTAAATAAAACACCTTATGAACTTTTAAAAGGGCGAAAGCCATATTATTGTTTAGCCTAGTGGTTAATGCTTAAATTATTTAAGCCTTTAGATTATAAAAAAAAAACCCTAGCCGTGCTCTCTTCTCTCTCTAGCCGTTTTCCTTGTTTCCCACGGTGGCTACCACCGTGCCGCCATGGCAAGGAAACGGGGGAAGCAGGCCCAACCTTCACCATCGCCCTCTACCCCATGACCCTCTCATGATCCAAAAACGCTTGAAAAGTCTGGTTCAAAATCGATTACTGGCACATGTGACAAATCGCAAAAACATTCAGCCATGGATGGTGCTAGGGCAAACGTGAATGAGATCAGCGCTGGTGGTGGAGATCGCACCACCCTTGTCCAGCAATCGCACCAGTCTGGTGCGGGTATGGAAGGGACATGCGCGACGGTGCAGAACCAGACGCGTGAAAATCTACAACACCAGCCGCATGTGGTGCGCGCAGAACAGGGCACCAGCCGCGTCACACAGCAGGATCAGAATGATGCGCGTGCAGGCACCAGCCGCATCACGCAGCAGCACCAGCCATGCGATGGTGCACCGATTGGCCACAAAAACCTGCATGACCGTGGGGTTTTGATAAACCCTATTAATTTTGATTTACTTGATGAACAAGAAACCGAATTTGATGATCTTGTTGAGAGTATTGATGCTTTGGATGAGAAACAAGCGAGTTCAGTTCTTGAAAAGCTTGATCGTATTCGTGAGAAGATCAATGGCAAGAGACAAGCAAAGAACGTGCATGGCAAGCATGAGTCTGTGGTCAAGGAAATTGCAAATCCTACGACTAAGGAGAGGATAGCCAAACGTGCCTCAGTCTGGGACACGTTTGATATCACAAAGCTAAGGAATTCTGGTGAGAAGCTCTCATATCAGGCACCAACAATTAAGGAGGGAATCTCTGTGGGCAAGATTGAGGTTGATGATGTTAAGGATGAATTGCACTATTGGGAAAATGCCGTGGTTTGTTTTGTCCTGGGAGCCAAGCCTCCGTTTCATGTGATTAGTGGTTACCTCAAACGTGTTTGGGGACAGCATGGTATAGATAAAATCCTTATGGATCCTGAGGGGAAGATTATTGTTCGGTTTAACACGTTGGAAGCCAGGAATGCTATTCTTGAGATAGGTGTATTTCACTTTGACAAGAAGCCCTTATTTATTAGTCCTTGGTCTGAAAAGTGTGCAGGAGGTTTCAATCCGGATCATGTTCCTATATGGATTCAGTTGCCTAAGCTTGATGTGAAGTTTTGGGGTGCTAATGCATTAAGCAAGATAGCCAGTTTGGTTGGTGTGCCTATTATGGTTGATAGCATGACACAATCAAGAGATCGCATCAATTATGCTAGGATTCTGGTTGAGGTAAATCCTGATACTTTACCTGATGAGGTTTTCTTTGAGGATGAAAAGGGTCATGTGTTGACTCAGAAGGTCATGTACGAATGGAAGCCTAGCTTTTGTGATCACTGTGAAAAATATGGCCATGATAAAAAGATGTGCAGACAGCCAAAGGTTCAAAAGCCTGTGAAAAAGGAATGGGTTAAAAAGGATAAGCCAACACAGGAAGAGGTCCTTCAGGTTGTGGATTCAATTAAACTTCATGAACAGGTTAAGGAGGGTTCTATCCCTGCTGAAAGGGTGGCTGATTCTGAATATCACCCTATTCTGGCTGATGTTAGGGCTAAGGAACAGGATAGCCAGGATAATGTTACCAAAGAGGATGATCAGGCTAACCAGGATAAAGGTAACAAAGAGGATGATTGGCAACCTGTGACTACCAGAGCATCTAAAAGATTGCAAAAGAAAATGGATGAGGCAAATCAGGTTCTTGGAGATGGAGGTAAGTCTACTTCTAATTCTGGGAATGGATAGTATTGCCACATGGAATATAAGAGGGATCAACCACCCTCATAAGCAAAAAGAGCTTAGAAGGTTGATTAGTAGGTATAAGGTAGGATTGTTAGCTATTTTAGAAAATAAATTGAGATCCTCTTCGTATGATAGCATGAAACAAAGACTAGTTCCTGGATGGGGTTCTTTCATTAATCTTGATTCTAGTCCACTTGGTAGAATTTGGGTAGCATGGAGGCCTGATATGTATGTGGTGGATGTGGTTAGTAGCACCAGCCAGTATGTTCATTGTATGGTTAAGCAGAAACAGGGACAGAATGATTTCTGGGTTACTTTTGTATATGCCAGTAATGATGCGTTAGAAAGGGTTGAGCTATGGAACTTCATTAATCAGTTCAGTTTGCAAGTTGACAAGTCGTGGTGTCTAACAGGTGATTTTAATACTTTTCTTGAACCTCAAGAGAAGTTAGGGGGCCTTCCTGTGTATGTTGATCAGATCTCTGACTTCAGAAATTGTGTTCAGAATAGCCAACTGGTTGATATGAGGTACACTGGGTGTTTCTATACATGGTCTAACAAGCAGCAACCTGATACTAGGATCTATTCAAAGCTGGATAGGACTTTGGTAAATATGCAGTGGATTTCTTTATGGCCTCAAGCTGAAACTGAATTCTTGAATGAAGGTATCTCTGATCACTCTCCAATCATCATTGATTGGAAAGATCAACAACCTTTGTATCCTTCATCTTTTAAGTTTTTTAATATGCTTATCAAGGATGAGAACTTTATTGATATTGTAAAAAAGGGTTGGGATATGGATATTCAGGGATATGCCATGTACAGGGTGATGAAAAAGCAGAAGCTCCTCCAGACCCCTCTCAGAGAGCTGAATAGATCCAAATATGCAGAGATTGATAAGAAGGAAATTGTGTGCAGACAGGCTCTTGAGAGAGCTCAGAATGATTTATCTGATGATCCAAGCAATGTCCACTTGCAAAAAATCGAAAGAGATGCCAGCAGAGATTACATGAAGATAGCTGATGCTGCTAACTCTTTTTTGCAACAAAAAGCAAAGGAGAATTGGTTGCGTGATGCTGACCAGAATACCAGGTACTTTCATGATGTTATTAAACTCAGGCAGTACAGAAATAGGGTCCTTTCCATTAAAAATGAGAATGATGTGTTGGTCTCTACTCAGCATGAGGTTGGTAAGGTATTTGAGGATTATTTCACTAAGTTGTTTCAGAGATCTAGTGCTAATTGGAATATGTCTGAGGCTGAAATTAACCAGGGTCGTGTCCTCTCTCCTGATCAGCAAATTACTCTGATTAAGCCTGTTTCTGATGATGAGATAAGGGATGGTTTCATGAGTATGGGTAGCAATAAGTCTCCTGGTCCAGATGGGTATGGTGCTGAATTTTATAAATCTGCTTGGGATGTCATTGGCCCTGAGATCTGTGAGGCTATCAAAGATTTCTTTCGTAATGGGCAGCTTTTGAAAGAGGTAAATAACACTTCCCTAGTGTTAATTCCTAAGGTTGATTGCCCTAATTATGCATCTGACTTTAGACCCATAGCTTGTTGTAATTCTATTTATAAGTGCATTGCTAAAATCTTATCTAATAGAATGCAAACTGTTTTGCCTGGTTTGGTTCAAGACAATCAAACAGCTTTTGTGAGTGGTAGGAATATCATCCAGAATATTCTCATTACTCAAGAGTTGCTTAGATTGTACAGTAGAAGGCATGTTTCTCCTAGGTGCTTGTTGAAGATTGACTTGAGAAAAGCGTATGATATGCTTGATTGGTCTTTTGTGAAAAATACGCTTATTGCTTTGAAATTCCCTATGAAATTTGTTGATTGGATTATGGCTTGCATCTCCAGTGTCTCTTTCAACTTGGTTCTGAATGGTAGATCTTTTGGTTGCATCAAAAGTAACAGGGGTTTGAGACAGGGTGATCCTATGTCTTCTCTCTTGTTTGTTTTGGTTATGGAAATGTTGACTAGAAAACTTCAGGTTGCATCAAATTCTAGGGGCTTCAGATTTCATCCTTTATGCAGGAATTTACGTCTTGTTAATTTAGCATTTGCTGATGATATTATGATGTTTTGTAATGGCAGTGAATCTAGTGTGAGAATTCTTATGAATGCTTTACATGAATTCTCTGCTAGTTCTGGTTTGGTTGCCAACAATGCCAAATCGCAGATTTACATGGCTGGTATCCCTGATGATATTCAGAATAATTTGCAGCATATTACAGGATTTTCTAAAGGGAGTTTTCCTTTTAGGTATTTAGGCTTGCCTATATCTACTAGGAAATGGTCTCCTCAAACTTGTCAAGTTTTGGTGGAGAATGTAACAAAGAGAATTAATTCCTGGAAATCTAGACACCTTTCCTATCAAGGTAAAACTCTTTTGATTAATTCAGTGCTCCTCTCGCTTCATGTCTATTGGGCTAGTGTTTTCATTATCCCAAAATCTGTTGTGCACCAAATTGAGCAAAAGTGTAGAATGTTTCTTTGGGGAACTAACCAGATGGGCAGGTCTAGATCTATTGTTGCTTGGGACCTTTGTTGCAGGCCTAAAAAAGCTGGTGGTTTGGGATTCAAAAATACTAATATTTGGAACCAGGCAGCTTTAGGTAAGCAGGTGTGGCAGATTGCTATGAAGAAGGATAACCTCTGGGTCAAATGGATCAGCACAGTGTATCTTAGAGATATTGATTTCTGGGATTATCAGGCTGGTAGTCAAGACAGTTGGCATTGGAAGCAGATCATTAAGGTCAGAGACAGGTTCAGATCCTCTTATGCTAATGGTGTTTGGGCAGGTATGGAGTATACAATAAAGAAAGGGTATCAGTGCTTGATGGGCAGCCAGGACACTGTAATCTAGTTCAAAACAGTTTGGAATGCAACTTCTATTCCAAAGCACTGTTTCATTTTCTGGTTGGCTACTATCAATAAGCTTAGAACAAAAGCTAACATGGCAGCATTTGATGATTCTGATCCTACTTGTGTACTATGCAATGATAATTATGAAGACAGAGACCATTTGTTTTTTGACTGTGCATGGAGTAGAGACCTTATGGAGCTTGTTTGTAATTGGATTGGGCTTGAGGGGTGGCGTTATAATTTTAATAGTTGGTTGCATTGGCTCACCTTTGGTTTCAAGCACAAGAAGAGGAGACAATTCATTATTGCTATCATGGCCGCCACTCTATATCATATATGGATGGAGAGGAATCGCAGGATCTTTACTGGCAAGTCTAGAGCCCCGTTTCATGTTTTCAACTTGGTGAAGAGGGATCTTGTTATTAGAATTAGTATGTTTTTCCCTAGTTTAAATTCATGTTGCAACAATGTAATAGCTACTAGAATTTTAGCAGAACTGTAATTGGTATTTAATCTTGGGTGCAACCCTACATAGTAGGTGGGTACTTAAGTTTAAATACTTCTTTAGTTAGCAGGTTTTTAGCTCTTGTTTTTTTCTTTGGTGCAACCCTACATAGTAGGTGGGTACCTTAGATTAAACGTTTATTTTTCTGCTTTTGATTGATGTACAATTTTGTTTGGTTGGTTAATGAATTTTTTCGTTTACCTAAAAAAAAGGGTGAAAGCCAAACATCTCATATTTTCATGTATTTGGGTGTAAGGTGTTTATCTTAAATAACGGAAAGAATCCGGTCGGCAAGTTTGATTCCAAAGCCGATGAAGGTATATTCATAGGTTATTCAACCCATAGTAAAGCATATCGTGTCTATAACAAAAGAACATTAACCGTTGAGGAATCCGTGCATGTTGTATTTGATGAATCTCCGAGAGGAGATCGTGTTGTTTCTTGTGATGATGATAATATAGGTACTCTTATGGATCATGAGAAGTCAACACCACAACAATTAGAGGAGACGCAAGTAGAACATGAAGAGGTGCAAACACATGATAAAGACTTAGCACAAGAGACACAACCTCAACTACCAATAGCTTGGAAGTCCAACAAAAATCATCCGGTTTCAAACATCTTAGGTGACATTGCTAAGGGGGTGGTAACCCGAAGCACTTTAAATAATTTCTGTTATTATGTTGCCTTTGTATCTCAAATAGAACCTAAGAATGTCAAAGAGGCTCTTCAAGATGATCACTGGGTTATGGCCATGCAAGAAGAATTAAATCAATTTGAAAGGAATCAAGTTTGGGAGCTTGTGCCAAAACCTAATGATCGTCCTGAAATAGGGACTCGTTGGGTCTATAGGAATAAGTTAGATGAATAGGGTATTATTGTTAGAAATAAAGCTAGGTTGGTAGCACAAGGTTATAGTCAAGAAGAAGGAATTGATTACAATGAGACTTATGCCCCCGTAGCTAGATTAGAAGCTATTCGTATTCTTCTCGCTTTTGCATCTATCATGAATTTTAAATTGTACCAAATGGATGTCAAAAGTGCTTTTCTTAACGGATACATTCAAGAGGAAGTTTATGCCTCACAACCTCCTGGTTTTGAAAGTTTTGATCATCCAAACTACGTTTTTAAGTTGAAAAAGGCTTTGTACGGTCTTAAACAAGCTCCTAGAGCTTGGTACGATCGACTAAGCAATTTTTTATTGGAAAAAGGTTTTAAACGAGGTACTGTGGACACTACTCTCTTTATTGAACGTTCCGGTAAGGATATTCTTTTGGTTCAAATATACGTTGATGATATTATATTTGGTGCTACTAATGATAATTTGTGTAAGAAGTTTTCAGATTTAATGCAAAGCGAATTCGAGATGTCGATGATGGGAGAGCTTACATTCTTTCTTGGCCTTCAAATAAAGCAACTCAACGATGGAATTTATATACATCAAAGTAAATATTGTAGAGAGCTTCTCAAACGTTTTGGCATGGACTCGTGTAAATCCGCTTCTACTCCAATGAGCGTTGCATGCTACCTAGATCAAGATGAGGCTGGAAAAGCGGTAGAGGTAACAAAGTATCGTGGAATTATTGGTAGTTTGTTATACTTAACTGCATCTAGGCCTGATATCATGTTTAGTGTTTGTATGTGTGCACGTTTTCAAGCTAAATCGAAAGAGTCGCATCTAACTGCTGTCAAAAGAATAATGAAATACTTAAAAGGTACAACCAATACCGATTTGTGGTACCCTAGGGATGTTTTTTTAAAACATATAGGTTATTCGGACTCTGACTTTGCCGGTTGTAAAGTTGAGCGAAAAAGTACAAGTGGAACTTGTCATTTAATTGGTAGTTCGCTTGTATCGTGGTTTTCTAAAAAGCAAAATTGTGTTGCTTTATCGACCGCGGAGGCCGAATACATAGCGGCCGGTAGTTGTTGTGCTCAAATCCTTTGGATGAAGCAACAATTATCGGATTTTGGTTTAAATTTGACAAAAATCCCTATAAAGTGTGATAACACTTCGGCAATCAATTTGACTAAAAACCCGGTATTGCACTCAAGGACAAAGCACATTGAAATTAGGCATCATTTTTTGAGAGATCATGTTCAAAAAGGTGATTGTATTATTGAGTTTGTTCAAACTTCGGATCAATTAGCTGATATCTTTACAAAACCTTTACCAAGGGATACATTTTATAAAATTAGAAGAGAACTTGGTATTTTTGATGAATCAACTATTAGCTAATTGTATTTGATGTTTTTAGAAATCACCTTCAAGCCTATTTCAATATGATTTGTATTTTGAGTTGTTGTATTTTGATAAAGTGTTTCATAAATCTTTTGGTATGTAGTTGTGTGTGTATGTTTTTCTATGATATGATTACTTGCTTTATTTGAATGTGTGTTAATTGCTAAATGCTAAGTGTTTCTATGTGTTTGTGTGCATGAAAATGATTTTGCATGAAAATTTGAAATTTTATGTTTTTCAGCAGTTTACTCGATTAACAGATGTTTTCACTCGAGTAATTTTTAAATCTCTTTCGGCTTACTCGATTAATTGCATCTGTCACTCGATTAATTTTTAAATCACTTTCGGCTTACTCGATTAACTGATACTGTCACTCGAGTAAAATATTTTCATCTTTCGGCTTACTCGATTAAACTTGATTTCACTCGATTAAGGAACGAAATACTCGAGTAACGTATCATTTCACTCGAGTAACGCGCATCAGTATAAAACCTGAACTGCTGCATTTTGCATCATTTTTCCGAATTCTTCTCTCTCTTCATACGAGTTTCTCTCTTCTTCTCTCTAAAGTTCATCATCAATCCGTCCCAAATGGCCTAAAATCATCCATTAAAAACAAAATCCTTCCACATGTCAACCTTATAACACCATTTCTTCATCACAAACATTCATCAATTTCACCCAAATCCTCACAAATCCGAAAATTCCCAAATTCACAAACCCTAACCCTAAAACCCCATATTCCGAATTTCATCACAACAATTCAGCAATTATGTCTTCTTCCTCACACCAACCTCTAAGAAAGAAAGCTAAACAAGCTACTGGACGCAATAATCCTTGGTTTTCTCAAGCGGAAAGGGATTCACGTGGTCCAAAATTCGACCGTCGCACGTTTGGCATAACACGGTATGTGAAGTTTGATTGGTTGCGTAAGGAACAATTTCATTTTGTTGATGACTTAGAATTTCAGAATGTTAAGAGGTTTTTGGAGTTTAATACTCATTACTATCCTAGGCTAGTCAAACAATTTTATCAAAATTTCACTAAGTTGGATGGTGAGTATCAGACTATGGTTAGAGGAGTTCATTTTGTGATCAAACCTGCTGATTTGACTTTGATGTTTGGGTTAGAGGATAAAGGAACATATATTGGTGATGATGAGTGTGATGATTTAGCTGTGGATACTAGTAAGATTTATACTGATCTTTTGCGTCCTGGTGAAAGTTGGGATGGTAAAGCAACTAAAAATGTCTCACCTTTACATGCTGAGGATAGGATGCTTATGTACACTGTGACTTATTGTCTTGTTCCAAAGTGTAATCAAAATTATGCACAACTTCAAGATGATGATCTGAAATTGTTTCATGGAATTAAAAAGAGATATGAAATCAATTGGAACAAAACTTTTCTTGCTAGAATGCATGCTGCAGCTGAATCTCCTCCTACTCAGTATTTACCATATCCTATGCATGTGACTAAGATTATGAGGTATTATAGAGTTCCATTTGATGATGATGAATCATATGAACGTGAAGTGAAAAACAATTGGTGTATCAATGATTCTCATATTAGCTACATGAAGATTGCTTGGCATAGGCCTACGCGTTCTTGGTTGTGGAAAACGCAAATCAAAGCTTTGGAGCAAGGTGCTCAAGCTTCTGGTTCTTCGCGTGGTGATCGGGCTGGTCCTTCTGCTCCTACTACTTCTGCTCATCCTCCTTCTACTGATCATATGGAAACGGATCGTATTGAGGATTATATTGACTTAGAAAATTTGGACACTCCGTTTGATCCTCAAGCTGCACATGAGTCTTTGGTTCAGCACATAAATGAACAATTTGCAGCTATGGAGATGCGTCAAGATGTGAAGAATATTGCTATGGAACAACGTCTGATGGATCATATTTCTGGACTCTTTTCCCATCACTTTCCACCTCCACCTCACCCTTAGTTCATGTGGTTGATGTTGTTCTTTGGACATTTTATTTTCATTTATATGCATTTCACTGACTATTTTATGGTTATATTTTCTATGTTATGTTTCAGACTATGTTTATGTATTTGCTGTTCATGGTTGATGACTATGTTGGATACATTGTGGTACTATGTTTTGTGGTGCTTTGTTTTGGACTGTTATATGGTTAGAGACTATACTCTGATTTTGGATTTTATTCATTACGTCTTAACTATATTTTCATTCTTTATCATAGTTACTACACTTACCTTCCACTTTTGGCAAAGATTTTTCTCAACATTTATATTTTTTAATGATGCCAAAAGGGGGAGAATATTTTGTTGATGTTGTTCTTGTAGGTTAAGTTTTATTTTATTTTTCCTAAGTGTCTAACATTTAGGGGGAGTATTTTAAAACTTAGTGCTTAATTGCAAAGGAGGTTTGTCATCATCAAAAAGGGGGAGTTTGTAGGTTTCTATGTTTTGATGCTAACAACCTTTCTCCAAGCAACAACATTATCAACAAGGAAGCTATCTCATGAAGAATAGAATTAGGATTTAGCTTGATTCTAATGCAATGTAATATTTAATTTTATGCAATGCATATCATGAGAGTGGGTAGCTTTAGGTGATCTTAATGAAGCTTATAATAATGTTTGATTAAGAGTGAAGAAAACTTAATCTTGATTATAATAGCTCATATTAAAGTTATTGTGAAAATCCATTTGAAAAACTTTGTTTTTAGTCCATATCTGATCAGGTCACTCGAGTAATGAGTTTGCCTTTACTCGAGTAATGTGTGTTGTTATAGGTTAATCGAGTAATGAGTTATTCGTCACTCGAGTAACGTATTTCAACATGTGTTAATCGAGTAGTGTGTTACACTTCACTCGAGTAACTTGAACAGTGGCAGAAAAATTATAAAAGGACTTCATTTTTACATAAACAAGGTTACACACTCTTTTACAATTTTTCTATTGAGCAATACACTTTCATTTTTCAAGAGCTATTACACACTTCCTTTGAGAAATCAAGATTCAACAAATTTCTTCTATTCTTCACTCAAGATTAATCATTGTTCTAAGTTTTCTTTGAGATCAATATTTTTTAGTTCTTAATTGTGTTGAAGCTTTGCAACAAGAGGTTGCACATTTCAAGAGTTCAACAAAGGTGAAGAATTTCACAAGCAAGTCTTTGAAGGTTTATCAAAGCAAGATTAAAAAGGATTTGGTTGGAAGCATCTTCAACAAATCAACAAGAGAAGACGGAAATTCAATTGGGTTAGAATTTCAAAGTGTTTGGTACACACTTTGAAGAAGGGTTAAGATAGGATAGCTTTGTGAGAAAGTTGCATCTTAAACATTGTAATTCTAACAATTGAATTTGTCTAGTAGAAACTCTTTATCATTTTGATAAAGGGGACTGGATGTAGCTTTCAAGTGGGTGAAAGTGAACCAGGATAAAATCACCGTCTTCATTGTTTCTTTTCTTGTTTGCATTAATTCAAGAACAATTGAATTTTAGGTTAGAATTGGGGTTTTTCAATTCATTATCAATTGACCTAAAATTGGTTGGTAAATTTACTTGCAATTGTTCATAGCATTCATACATAGTTTGTTGAATCATCATAGTATTGCGATTCTAAAAGAATTCTCATCAAAACTCTTTTACTATTCGATTTTTACCCAGATTACTCGAGTGAATTGTGGATTACTCGATTAATCTGAAAGCTGTTTTGAACTTTACTCGAGTGAGACTTCTGATACTCGAGTGAAATAAAATTTGCTTGCGTAATACTCGATTAAAAGGTATTTTACTCGAGTAACCTGACTTGTTTTTGAAAGAAAATTTATTTTCTTAAAATCATTCTCTACGGTGATCGAAATATCTGTACTAAGGCTCCAATATTCTATTCACCCCCCCTCTAGACTATATTGAGCTGCTTGTTGGTTTCCAACATAGACCACGTTCCAGGCATAGTCGTGTGGCTTGCTCGATGACACATTTTGGTAATGTGGGCAATATTGTGGAATGCTGTTGCGTCTTGGTGACGCGACGTGCACTTTGGTAGTGACGTCATGGATTACATTCCGAGCAGGTTCATTATACATCTTAAGCACGTATATGGGTTGTTTGGTTGGACGTCCATAAAGTGATAATTGGAGAATCTCAGGAAATTGAGATAGTGAGCATGCATCATGCCATATAATTAAAGAGATTAATTATAAATGAAAAATTGGCTTGCTCTTATGTTTATGCATATCACTTGACTACTTGGTATATGTGATTGTTTACCTGCTTTTATTAATCTTATTTGATTATGTGGACTATATTGCTTACCCCTTATGCCCATTGTAGGTGATGGCTCGCTACCTAGCTTGCATCGAGTTGCGCCCACTCCCTAGTGGAGTGTGGTACTACGAGGACCACAGAGCCATGTTTGAGGGGGAGGTAGAGGTGATCCTCTACCACCCTAATCCTTTGGCTCGTGTCCATCCTTGTAGGTTCCACATACCCATTATCTATACCCTCCATGTATCCCCGTTTTATGATTATCATGGACCACCCCCGGCTCGACCAGCTCGTCGATTTTATTCTTTTCGTTTTAGAGCAGCTACTAGATCCCATCCCTCTGCTTCATGAGTGATTCATGAGGAGACTCTTGTGCCTAGTCCGATGAGTCCAGTTTATGTGACTCCTTCAGCTGACCCAATGCCTAGTGGTAGGGCACCGACTCAGTCGGACGAGGTAGAGGAGGATCCCGAGGAGGCAGAGAGTGAGGGAGAGCCAGTCGAGAACTCCACTAGGAGCCGGTGGGGAGTTGGGGATCCACTAGGAGATGCATAGTATGGATGGTTAGGATGTGGAATTAGTGGAGCTGTTGCTGGAGACCTATGGAGGATCATGACTTGGAGGAGGATCACTGGACCATTTGCTGAGAGTTTCTATATTTTTGAGTTGTATTATTATGTATATAGTTTTGGAGAGATCTCAGTGAGATGGTCTATCTTTTTAGCTTTCATGGACTTGTCTTTTATTTTGAAACTTTGGGATATCACCACCTGGACCTTGGACATTGATGTACTTATGTTACTTTCACTTTATCTACTTTTCATCTCTCTCTATATATATTTGGCAGTTCGGTATTTATCACTCCAAGGTTCTGTTGATCTTAAATTCCGCATACTCTGATATTATATTATTTTATTAGATACATAAGAATTTTACTTTATGAGTTCGAGATAACAATACCTTGTTATGGAAAATCTTATTTACCACTATTTTTATGACACAAGTCCATAACCTAATTCATTAGAACATTAATCTTTATTAAACTATTAAAGATTTCCAAGTTTGAAAGAGGACGTGACAATGGTATGAATTTATTGGATTAATAATGTGGGACATTATTAATTGGGATATACCAATAAATACTTTTCAGTTAAGAAATTGCATTCATCCTGGAGTTCGGGTGTTAGATCGTTTTCATGTTATGATAACATGAGGAAGGCATCTGGGAGTGCCAATTGACGGCTTGCTTGATGACACATTATGGTGGACGATGTGGCCAGCGAGAGTAATATGCTGATGATATGATTATTCCATTAGGACGACGGGACGATGCTAGAGGAGCGCGTTATGTATCATTTCCATGCTTGTCGTGTACATTCAGGAAGGAATGTACGAATGTTGTACAACTAGGAGTACAACGCACTGTTGAGTGCTTATATGAAGTAAAGGATGGACGTCAGAGAGTGACATAGATTGATGGAGTTAGGATTGAGAGCTAGACTCATACATCATGCCACTCATCTAATTTAAAGTTGATAAATGAAAATAAGTATGAGCATTCTACTTGCATCAAATATTTGCTAAGTGCTAACTGTGGTTGATGATTATTTGATGTATACGTTCATATTTATATTGTTAATTTATTTATGCACTATTTATTATGTGTGTAGAATTGCTTATCTCTATGCCCTTGTAGGTGATGTCGTGTTACATCGCTTGCATCGAGATCCGCCCACTTCCTAGTGGCATATGGATCTATGAGGATCACCGGGCAGTGTATGAGGGTGAGGTCGAGCTGACCTTTTATCACCCTAATCCACTGATTCGGTTCCATCCTCGTAAGTTTAGGATCCCCATCATATACACTATGCATGTACCTCCCTTTTACACTTACCATGGACCACCTCCCACTCGACCAGCTCGCTCGTATCATAGTTTTCGATTCGGACCTACCCGCTCACACCCTTTTACTTCTAGAGTCGTTCCAGAGGAGACTTTCCCTTCTGTTCCGAGGAGTCCTGTTAGGGTCACGCCTTCACCAGACCCTGTACCTAGTGGTAGGGTACCTACTCCTTCAGATGAGATTGAGGAGGATCCTGTCGAGGACGAGAGTGGAGGCGAGCCTGTCGAGCATTCTACTGGGAGTCAGTGGAGGGACGATGATCCAGAGGGATGTGCATAGGGTTGATGATGTGGATCAGGGATCCGGTGTGATTGCTGCTATGGAGGAGATGCTGCTGATGGTTGATGATGACTGCTGCTACTACTGGGAGACTACTACTACTACTGCTGCTACTAGTGCTATCTGACCAGCTCTGGAGTCTGATATTTTGATATGTATATATATTGTAGATATACCTTTTCAGAACTCTAGAGTGATGGTCTACTTTTGATATAGATATTATATTATGGACTTGTACTGGGATTTGGAGACTCTTGTTTATGGACTATGTATCTCATGACTCTTATATATATATATATATATATATATATATATAAAACCTAAGTTTATATCACAACTTGTTACATAGTCCTATTATTTTCGCTTACTCTGATAATGATTTTAAAAGAGTTTGGCTACGATGTTTTAAAATGGTATCAGTTTTGAAAAATGAAATAACGGATGGCATCACTTAAGTTTTCGTTGTGTAAATTGTATTATTAAGAGCAGATGTTATCTAAGTTGTGAAATGAGTTCCTTGTTAAAGAAAACGTCGAATTCAATATTTAAAGTAATACGAAATCTAATCTCCAAAGACCCCATATTTTGGTTTGTGCACCCGCTTCTTTTAGAAAATAAAAAGGAAAAATTTAACCTTATATTTTCTACTTTCAAACAAGTCCATATCTAGTCGAGTAAAAGTTAATTTGTTATTCTAATTACTAGTATTATATTGAGGGTGTCACACTGAGTGGTATCAGAACAAAAGTCAAATCCTGTAGTAGTTGAAGTAGTTCCAGAAAGGTAGTCATCAGCATCAAGCAGGTATCCACAGGGTATATCTATTGTTTTTGAATGATAGTATCTTACTCGAATTGAACAATAGATACAAATTGTCATCAACATCAAGCAGGTATCCACAGGTATCCAGAGGAGGCTAATAAGTGGATTCATACTATGGATAAAATCTTCAGAACATTAGACCGTAGAGAAGTTCAGATGGTGGCGTATGCAGTTTATATGTTAGAAGACGAGGCTGAGAATTGGTGGAATCACACAGTTCAACTCCTACATTATGAAGGAAGAGATGTTAACTGGGGTGTGTTCATGAAGAAGTTTCTCCATAAATACTTCCCAGAAGATCTAAGAAGGAAGAAGGAAGTTGAGTTTCTGCAATTGAAAAAAGGAGATCTGAGTGTGGGTGAGTACACAGCTAAGTTTGAGGAGCTGATGAAGTACTCTCCATACTATCAAAACAATCCAGATGAAAGAAGTAAATGCATCAAGTTTGAAGGTGGCTTGAGGCCTAAACTGAAATCTATTTTCAGTTATCAAAGGATTCAAAGTTTTCCTACGCTGGTGGATATATGTAGGATGTATGAAGATGAAAAGAAGGCAGAGGGGTTGCAAGCACCGGAGAAGAAGGATAATCAAAGTTATGGACCTCAGAGACGCAAAGGTTTCAACAATCGAGGCAAGGGTCCATATGATCACCGAGGAAAAGGCAAGGGAAAAGTTGGAGGAAATGATAGAGCTAATTTCCGTAGTGAGGCTCCCTATTGTGACAAATGCAAGCGTCGTCATTATGGTCGTATCTGTTGGGCGACAAGTGACTGTTTTAATTGTGGAAAGCCAGGACATTTTGCAAAGGACTGGAAGGAACCGACCAAGACCAATCCGAAGGGGATAGCTGATAAGTCTGTGGTTCAAGGCAGGGTTTTCACGCTTAGTGGTGCGGAAGCAAGTCAATCCTCTGATCTTGTGCAAGGTAATTACTTGCTAAATGGTCAGCCTTGCAATGTGTTGTTTGATTCTGGTGCAACGCATTCATTTGTTTCTTATGAATGTGTAAATCGTTTGAGTTTACCCATATCTGAATTGCCTTATACTCTTAAAGTAGAAACCCCTACTAATGCTCCTGTAGTTGTTTCTAAGGCATGTCTTAACTGTTGTATAGAAGTGTTAGGACAAATTTCTAGGGTAGATTTGATCTGTCTACCTTTATCGCAATTGGATGTGATCTTGGGAATGGACTGGTTGAGCCAGAACCAAGTGATCATTGATTGTGATAAAAAGATAGTTACCTATAAAAACCCAAAACCGTTAGGCTATATGTGTCTGTTCAACACCGAAGTAGAAGAAGATGGCCCAAAGGTTGAAGAAATTCCTGTTGTCAAGGATTTTCCTGAGATATTCGCAGACGAGATACCGGGTTTGCCACCTAAGAGAGAAATTGAGTTTGGAATCAATCTAATTTCGGGAGTTGGTCCCATTTCTATTGCTCCTTATAGAATGGCACCACCGGAGATGGCTGAAATGAAGAAACAGATTGAGGAGTTATTGCAGAAGTAGATGATCCGACCAAGTGTGTCACCATGGGGTGCTCCGGTCTTGTTTGTTAAAAAGAAAGATGGTAGCATGAGGATGTGTATTGATTACAGGCAATTGAATAAGGTCACAATCAAGAACAAGTATCCTTTACCAAGGATAGATGACCTTATGGATCAAGTTCGAGGAGCTTCAATATTTTCTAAGATTGATCTGAGGTCGGGGTATCACCAGATCAGGATTAGAGAAGAGGATATCTCTAAGACTGCATTTCGATCCCGATACGGACATTACGAGTATGTAGTAATGCCGTTCGGATTGACTAATGCACCAGCTATTTTCATGGACTACATGAATATAATCTTTAGGCCCTATTTAGATTTATTCGTGGGTGTTCATTGATGATATCCTAATATATTCCAAGAATCCGGAGGAGCATGCTGAACACTTAAGGATAATGTTGAATGTCTTAAAGGAGAAGCAATTGTACACCAAAGTTGCAAAGTGTGAGTTTTGGCTAAAGGAAGTTAAGTTTTTAGGACATGTGATATCAGACAAGGGATTAGGTGTTGATCCGGCGAAGGTGAGTTCAGTTCTACAATGGGAACAACCGAAGTCAGTCACGGAAGTGAGAAGTTTTCTTGGTTTGGCAGGGTACTACAGAAGGTTCATAGAAGGTTTCTCGAAGATTGCGCTACCGTTGACAAAGTTAACTCGGAAGGACCAACCATTTATATGGGATGAGAAGTGTGAAAGGAGTTTCCGAGAATTGAAGGAAAGATTGGCATCGTCTCCTGTGTTGATTTTGCTTGATCCACAGAAGAGTTTTGAGGTGTACTGTGATGCATCAAAACAAGGACTTGGGAGTGTGTTGATGCAAGATGGAGAGGTGGTAGCTTATGCCTCGAGACAACTAAAGGTTCATGAAATGAACTATCCAACCCACGATTTAGAGCTAGCAGCTGTTGTTTCCGCTCTAAAGATTTGGAGGCACTACCTCTATGGCACTACGTTTCGGGTATTCAGTGACCATAAGAGTTTAAAATACCTTTTTGATCAGAAATAGTTGAACATGAGGCAACGTCGATGGATGGAGTTCCTGAAGGATTATGAGTTTGAACTTCATTACCATCTTGGGAAGGCAAATGTTGTGGCGGTTGCATTGAGTCGAAAAGCAATGCATATCAGTTCGATGATGGTCAAAAAATCTGAGTTGATAGAAGAATTTAGAGATTTGAGTTTGACGATGCAAGTGGAGCCGACAAGTATCAGAATGGGAACGTTGCAGATTGTAAATGAATTCTTGAAAATGATTTGAGAGTTGCAAGAAGAAGATGATGAGCTTAAGGAGAAGAGGAGGCTTATGGAGGAAGGCAAAGAGTTAGAGTTTCAAGAAGGGAAGGATGGAATTCTTCGTTTCAGAACAAGGATTTGTGTGCCCGATAATCCAGAAGTAAGAAGAAGGATTTTGGATGAAGCGCATAAGAGCAAGATGAGTATGCATCCGGGAGCTACCAAAATGTACCAGGATTTGAGGAAGATATTTTGGTGTCTAGTCTCAAGAAGGATGTGGCAAAGTATGTAGCATGTTGTTTGGTGTGTCAGAAGGCTAAGGTGGAACATCAAAGGCCAGGAGGAGAATTATATCCCTTAGAGATTCCGTTATGGAAATGGGATAGTATTTCAATGGATTTCGTGTCCGGGTTGCCAAGGACAGTTGCTGGTCATGATGCAATCTGGGTGATAGTAGATCGCTTGACGAAGTCAGCGCATTTTATTTCGGTGAATGTGCGCTATTCTTTCGAGAAGCTCACTCAGTTGTATATCAAAGAGATAGTTCGTCTGCATGGTGTGCCATCAAGTATCGTGTCGGATCGTGATCAAAGGTTTACAACGAAGTTTTTGCAGAGTCTACATAAAGCTCTGGGTTCAAGGTTGAAGCTAAGTTCTGCTTATCATCCCCAGACGGACGGTCAAACGGAGAGGACTATTCAGTCACTGGAAGATATTTTAAGAGCCTGTGTCTTGGAAGGTCAAGGAAGTTGGGAACAAATGTTGCCGCTCGTGGAGTTTACTTACAACAATAGTTATCATATGAGCATTGGAATGGCACCATTTGAAGCTCTATATGGGAGAAAGTGTCAGACTCCACTATGCTGGTTTCTGTAACACCCCAAATTTTCATCCCCTGATGTAATAAAATTTTTGATTATGAAAGGTTATTTTATAATTATTTTTATATTATCATAATTATTTACTTTATAATTAATTTAGATTAATTATGTGTTAGTATTGGTACTCCGATGAGGTGGAAGGATATTTTGATAATATATAATATATAAAAATATTGTTTTTACATATTAATCCCTGAATGAGGACCTAGAAGCAATATTAGGAAGGTCTTGGAGGGAAGGGTATTAAAATAAATATTTTTGAAAGATTGGCAAAAATACTCGAGTATTCCTGGAAACACTCGAGTAATCGAGTCAGTGGAGAACTCGTGAGTGCGTTTGATGAGTCAACACACGACGATTCTTTTTGGTTGACACGAAAACACACCCAGGACACGTTAATAGGCATCGTGGCAAGATGCATGATCAATGGGAGTGTCTATTTAAGCAAATGGTTGAAGGAAAGGGAGGATTTTGGTTGAATTTCTATGAAGATAGCAACTTAGGGTTCCCAATTTCGAGCTTTGATTACTCGAACGTTGCTGAGAGTGAGACTGAGTGTGATACACCATTGTGAAGCTCACGTTTCGAGCTTCACAAAGACATAAGATTCGTGAGTTGAGGGGCTGTGTGGAAGGAGAATCAAGGATCGAAAGAGGAGGGACAATTGCTGCCAAACCAAGTTCCTGAGGTCTGGAGCCTACTTGGAGCTCGGATTTTGGTAAGTTTGGAGCCCTCTGAATCTCAAATTCATTCCTACCTCTAGTTTAAGTTGCAGAGAACAATTCCTAACCTTTTTCCCTAATTTTTACAATGATCTTGCATGTCAAATCCTCTGGTTTTGGGACTCTGCTCATATATGGTTGCATGCAAAGGATTTTTGGGGTTTAGCATTTCCAGTCAACTTCTCTGCAATCTCTGTGTTGATTCATGACCTAGAGGTAAGGGTGAAGCTATTAATTCACTAGAATAAGTTTAAATCATGTGAATTTAGGTTGAGAGTCAATAAAAGACTCTATGGGTGTTAGATCCAGTGAGAAGGTTTTGACAATGACAAAGGTTTTGAACAAGCTACAAGTGTTTGTGATCAAGCTCAAGTATGAAGAAGTTCATCAATCAACAACAAACAACATTGATGAAGAGAGAGCAAGCTCATGAAGACTTAGTTTGTATTTTATTGTAATATCTTTAGCCTCTCAAGTCTTTTATTTTGATGAGTTTGGGTAGAGTCCTATAGAGGGTAGTGAATCTCTATCAAGGTCATGATTATATCATAATTTGAGTATTCACTTAACCTAAAATCAATAGGTGGCTTAAAGGTTTGAAAGGAAATGTTTAATTTTGAGAAAACAAGTTTTTAATTGATTTTAGCAGTGGTTAATCGATTAAATGTTTTGTTAATCGATTAACAAGTTATTTTTATAAGTTCTTAATCGATTAAGACCTATGTTAATCGATTAACACGTGCAGAATCTGTAACATCCTAAACTTTGATTTTAATGAAATTATTGATTAAAAACCTTAGAAAAATTGGAATAATGACTTAATGAATTTTGGTAGGTAGGTGAGTGGTGATTATAAGTTCTAGGGGTTGTATAGAAGGCAGTTGTGGCTTTGGGCAAAGTCAAATAAGCGAAATCGGGAGTTAAATCGGCGTTTTAGATGTTAGAAATCGACCGAAAAGAGAAAATTAGAAATTTATTATAGGATGCTAAGAAAATAAATTCCACCGTTGGATGTGAAGTTTATGGGGTGAAGAAGCTTGTCTAAAAATTTGGACCCGATTCGACGGTTAACGAAAAAGTTACGGCGAATCGAAGTTTGGAAATTCTGGTGCAGGCCTAGGCGCACCGGTGCACGCCCAGGCACACCACTGTTCATTGGTGCACCGACTCAGGAGCTTTTTCGCTCAGGCGCACCATTCCGTGCGCTCAGGCGCGCGCAAATGGCACCAGCCACGCACCAGTTTCGTTCTGGCGCGCCATTTCCTCCAACATCCAGCAGCTGGCGCATCAGCCGTGCACCAGCTTGGTGCTGATGCTGATCCTGCGCTCAGGCGCAAAATCTGGCGCTCAGGCGCGCGACGCACACCAGATCAAATCTGGTGCGTCCAAAATCAGCTTGGTGGCTAAGTTTTTGATTCTAGCCACACGATCCTTCAGCACCATGGCAAGGAAATTAAGACACATAAAACCCTTCATTCCTTCACACTCCCCTACCAAAGCAACTCATCATCCTCATAAGATTCTCTCCATCTCCAAGACCATCTTCATCACATTTCCAATCACAAATCCACCATACACCTTGATTCTTGGGCACCTCAACCCAAAATCAACCAAAACCACCAAGCCCCATCAAGCTTTCACCATGGATATTGTTTGAAGCTCATTCCTCTTCCTCCTTGGCACACGAATTGCTCCCTCCTTCCATTCTCCTTGGTTTTTCATTTTTCCACCATTGATTTGGGTAAGTAAGCTTCTTGCCATGAGTTAATTTCTTTCTCATTCAAACTCTCCCTAGTTCATGGATTTTGTTCTAAAACCCTTAGGGTTCTTGCACCCATGATCATGTAGGGCTTTGTTTCATGCTTTTCCAACTCAAACCAAGGCAAAGACAAGGATCACTTCATCATTTCCTTATTGAGGTGGCAAGCTAGACTTAGGAAGTTCAAATTCCCAAGATTTTGAGCTAGGGCTCACTAAGGTTCTATTTACTCTTTGCTAATTTAAGGTAAGGAGTGGGTTATAGTGAGTATTACCTTACTCTGGGGTTTAGTTTACAATATGCATATAATGGGTACTAAGATTTTTGTGGTAGTTTAGGATTGATATGATATGGAATAATTGTTAAATTAGAATCTATGACTTATGGAAATTATTTTGATGATGATATGTCTCATTTGTTATTTGGTGATGATTGATGACTTAGATGCCTATGTTGTTAAATGATTTGAGATGTGATATTATGTTGAATTGGGCTAATTAAGTTATAAAATATATTAGTGATCATTGGATAGTGGAAATGTGTAATGTGGTGGTTAATTTTGAGTAATGGAAATTTGCTAAAGAATTGATAATGATAAAGGAACTGAATGAATTATACCCGGACACAGTAAGTCGTTATCGCACGGGGGTGCGAACGCAGTAGGTCATGACCAGGGGAGATTGTATTATACCCGGACGCAGTAAGTCGTTATCGCACGGGGGTACGAACGCAGTAGGTCGTGAACAGGGGAGATTGTATTATACCCGGACGCAGTAAGTCGTTATCGCACGGGGGTGCGAACGCAGTAGGTCATGACCAGGGGAGATTGTATTATACCCGGACGCAGTAAGTCGTTATCGCGCGGTGGTGCGAACGCAGTAGGTCGTGACCAGGGGATTGAGAAACACACCCGGACGCAGTAAGTCGTGAGTGCACAGGAGTGCAGACGCAGTAGGTCGTGACCAGGGACAGATAAAAAGAACATAAATATGATTAAAATACATGGAACGAAAGACTTAAGAAAATGTTTAATAAAAATCGATTTGAGAAACTAATGAATACTTGAAATTGAATTGTGATGAATTGACTCTTATTATGTTGTCATTGAATTGTTATTTGTGTATGGCTTAGTGTTGCATTATGTCTTAATTGGAAACTGCCTCCCCATTTTATGTGTAATAGTCACTCCTTACTATCCCCACAGGTACTGAGGAAGAGTTTGCACAGGATCAGGTCGAGCAGGAGTACTCTCCCTCACAGGGAGAGTAGGTCACTTATTATTAAATAGGACATGGGAATGTCCTGGGCCCGATGATGTGAATCCTTCTTGTTGTATATAAATGTAAATAGCTTTTGGGGGCCCAGGACGACTCCTTTTGGGAAAGGGGTCTATTTTGGGGAAAAACTATTTTCCTAACTTGTTTATATTCCGCTAACTCTGATGACTAGATTCTGATGTTTTAAACTTGTTTCTGATGCGTGCACGAAGATGCACTAGCTGATATATATATATATATGTGAATAGCCCTGCTGGCTTTGCTATTTGAAAATATGATATTTATCAGGTTACAGGAAAACAGAAATTTTGGAAAAGTCTTAAAAACAAACGAAACTTCGTCCATTTGACGGGAGATTTTCTTATGAATTAAAAATAACTAAGAGTTTTTACTAATCAATTTATAAGTTAAAAATGAAATTTTCAAGTTGCTATTTTTAATTAGGGGTATAAAAGGGTAAATAAACTTAGGTGTTACAGAATCAGTTTTTAAAATAAGCTTTTCAAGGCAAAATCAATTTCTATTGTTTCCCAACTTTTGGGTATTCTATATAAACCTTTTCCTAACCTTTGTGATCAACATACATCATTTTGATATTCATTTTACAAAGAATCAAGCCACACTATTCTCTCTCACTTTCATAGATCAAAGCTTTCACTTTTACATTCTTTGATCAAGTATCTTTGAATCTCTTATGTTGATATTTTCATAGCTATTGAAAGAGATTCATAGGATTGTCATTGTTTTCATTTTGGTTGTAATCATTGCAAAGGAGGCAAACATTCTACAACATTGGAAGCCTAGGTGGTTGTTCATCAAGCAAAGTTATCTTGGAAGTCTTGTTGTGTTAACAAGCAAAGTGGAAGTCTTGGTGTGAGGCATCATCAAGCAAGTGGAAGACTTGTTGTGGGGATATCAACAAGCAAGGGAATAGGTTAGATTAGAGGGTCAATAGGATTGCAAGGCAAGGGTGTGGTATCTCTTGTAGGCTATCAAGAAGGGAGTCTTGAGAGGCATTTACTTGTAATTTGAGAACTCTAATTCCTCATAGTGAAGAATCTCTCTTGGTTTAAGAGGGGACTGGATGTAGCTTTCAAGTGGATGAAAGTGAACCAGGATAAATCACTGTGCAGTATCTCTAAACTCTTAACTCTTTACATTCAAGTCATTTCAATATTGTTCTTGGTTGAAAACCTAGAAAATATTGATTTTCATAATTGATTGAATTGAATCTTAATTGTGCAAATTGATTTGGGGAAAATCATTTTCATAACCTAGGTAATCAATAAGAATATTGGTGTTAATCAATTCCGCTTAATCTCTGATCATATGTGTTAATTGATTGATTTTCGTATTTGATTAAAACTGAATTTTCATCAGATACTGTTCAGATTAATCGATTAAGTTGATTGTTAATCGATTAGTTTTTAAGTTGCTTTCGGCATTAATCGATTAGTACCTTAGTTAATCGATTAGTTTGAAAGTAAGCTTCGGCATTAATCGATTAGTACCTTAGTTAATCGATTAGTTTGAAAGTAAGTTGCGGCATTAATCGATTAATACTGAAATTAATCGATTAATCAGTATATTTTTGTAAAAATCATTTTGTTTTAATCGTTTCGATTTGGTTCTTTCGAAAATCTTTCAAGGTTTCTCTAACACCTATTCAACCCCCCCTTCTAGGTGTTCTCCTAGTTATTTCACCCACCGATTGTAGTTCTTTCAATTGGTATCAGAGCTCGGTCGAAAGACACGAGCATAGAGCTTTTTCGTAAAGATCCTTGAGGAAACTACAATGGGTCCTACGAATCCCTTTGGTGGTGAAGGTGCTTCGATTAGCCGCCCTCCTATGTTTGGTGGAGAGGGTTATGCTTATTGGAAAGTTAGAATGAGAATTTTTATAGAAGCTATAGACATGAACATTTGGGAAGCCATTGAGAATGGTCCTCATATTCCCTCAAAACAAGTAGAAGGTGTATCTCAACTTGTTCCCAAAGATAAGTGGACCGATGATGATAAAAGGAAAATTCAATATGATTTAAAAGCAAAGAATATCATCACCTCCGCTCTATCTTATGATGAGTTCTTTAGAGTCTCCCAATGTCATAATGCCAAACAAATGTGGGACACCTTGCAAGTCACACATGAAGGCACTAGTGAAGTTAGGCGTGCTAGATTAAATTCTTTGATGCATGAATATGAATTGTTTCGTATGTTGCCTAATGAATCTATATGTATTATGCAAAAACGTTTTACTCATATTATTAATCATCTCATTTCTCTTGGAAAAACTTTCTTGAATTGTGAACTTGTTAACAAAGTTTTAAGATGTCTAAGTAGGGAATGGCAACCTAAGGTTACCGCAATTGTTGAATCAAAGGACTTGGACACCATGGACTTAGCTACACTTTTCGGAAAGCTTCAAGAACATGAAATGGAGCTTGAACGTTTGCATTTGCATGAAGAATCGGACAAGAACAAAGAAAGAAAAGGAATCTCTCTTAAAGCCAAAAGTTCATATAAAAAGGAAGAGATTTCCGATAATGATGATAATGAAGATTCCGATTCGGACATTGATGAAGAAGAGATGAAACTTCTACTAAGAAAATTTAATAAGCTTCTAAGGAGAAAAGGAAAGGTGAACAAAGACAAAAGTAAAGAGAAGAATTCCCCACACCACAAGACCAAGACAACAAAAGAAGGAATAGTTTGCCATGAATGTGGAAAGCCCGGTCATCTCAAGTATTCGTGCTCTAAGTATCTCAAGAAGAAAGAAAAAGAGAAGAAAAATGCAAAACACAAAAGAGCATACATAGTTTGGAATAGTGATGATGAAGAAGAAACGAAAAACACAACAAATAGTTCTTCGGATGATGAAGAAGCCGCTTGTCTCAACTTGATAGCTCTAGTAGATGAAGAGGAAAGTTCAAATGATGAATCAAGTGAACAAAGCGACGAAAGCGATGTAAGTGAAACTAAATCCGAAATTTCTTCCAAATATGAAATTTTATATAATGCTTATGAAGAAATGCATGAACATCTTAAGAAACTAGCTTTGAAAAACATTGAAAGGAAGAAGCTCATTTTGAAACATCAACAAGAGATTTTAGAACTTCAAAAACAAGTTGATGAGCTTAATCTTCAAAATGAAACTCTTGATCTCATATATGCTAGTTCTTCTTGTGATTGTGCTAGTAGATTGAATATTGTGGTTGATTGTGAGAACTGCAAGTTGCTTAAGGATGAAAATGCTACTTTGGAAAATAAGCTTGCAAGTTTCACAAGTGGTGATATTAGATTGCGCACATTGTTAAATTTTCAAAGGGAAAATTCAAACAAGTTTGGTTTGGGTTATACTAATGCTAAGAGTAAGTCTCATAGAAATGTTGTTGATTTTTCTAAAGCTGATTTTTCAAATGCACCAACATGTTTCTATTGTGGTACTCATGGACATACTTCAAATGTGTGTTATATTAAAGTGCATGGTATACCTAAAGGAAATTTTGTTTGGGTTAAGAAGGGTGAGAGTCCCTTAACTAACAAAAATGGATCCAAGACTATTTGGATACCAAAAGGCAAAGCATGATTGTTTTGTAGGTGTGATTGAAGAGCAAAAGGCTTACAAGTGTTATTCTTTGATTTGCTTCTTCAATTCTCAAAAGAAGTCCTACAAATTGGTACAATTGATATTGTTGGATTTTCACAATTGGTATTGTTTTTACAATTGGTATCACAATTTGTATCATTATGTGATCATTATTTGATTATCATGCTATTGTTGATTTTATAATATTTCTTTACAATTGATATCTTACTTTGTTAAGTAATATGATGATTTTCTAGTTACAATTGGTATTATATTTCATTGTTATATTTCTTGCCAATTGTTATCACATCTCAAAGTATCGTTGCAAGTAGTTACATATAGTATCATTGATTAATTGATTAATTAATTACAATTGGTATCAATGTTGTGAAGAAATGATCATTGACTATCTCTTATTTTGGCTTAGAATTTGATATTTCAATGGGTATATATTACTTTTTGATAATGCCAAAAGGGGGAGAAGAGGTTGTTTTGTTTGTTTCTATATAGGTTGAGCAAAGTTGTTGAAGATAGGGGGAGAATCAAGCTTAACTCAATTGGATTTCAAATGTCAAAAGCATTTATTGAGGGGGAGCAAGAGTCTCACCAAGTGCTAAAATGGTTCAAGCATCAACAACTTCAAACAAATTCAAAACGTGTTTGTCATTTTAAAAAAGGGGGAGATTGTTAGATCCAGTGAGAAGGTTTTGATAATGACAAAGGTTTTGAACAAGCTACAAGTGTTTGTGATCAAGCTCAAGTATGAAGAAGTTCATCAATCAACAACAAACAACATTGATGAAGAGAGAGCAAGCTCATGAAGACTTAGTTTGTATTTTATTGTAATATCTTTAGCCTCTCAAGTCTTTTATTTTGATGAGTTTGGGTAGAGTCCTATAGAGGGTAGTGAATCTCTATCAAGGTCATGATTATATCATAATTTGAGTATTCACTTAACCTAAAATCAATAGGTGGCTTAAAGGTTTGAAAGGAAATGTTTGATTTTGAGAAAACAAGTTTTTAATTGATTTTAGCAGTGGTTAATCGATTAAATGTTTTGTTAATCGATTAACAAGTTATTTTTATAAGTTCTTAATCGATTAAGACCTATGTTAATCGATTAACACGTGCAGAATCAGTTTTTAAAATAAGCTTTTCAAGGCAAAATCAATTTCTATTGTTTCCCAACTTTTGGGTATTCTATATAAACCTTTTCCTAACCTTTGTGATCAACATACATCATTTTGATATTCATTTGTACAAAGAATCAAGCCACACTATTCTCTCTCACTTTCATAGATCAAAGCTTTCACTTTTACATTCTTTGATCAAGTATCTTTGAATCTCTTATGTTGATATTTTCATAGCTATTGAAAGAGATTCATAGGATTGTCATTGTTTTCATTTTGGTTGTAATCATTGCAAAGGAGGCAAACATTCTACAACATTGGAAGCCTAGGTGGTTGTTCATCAAGCAAAGTTATCTTGGAAGTCTTGTTGTGTTAACAAGCAAAGTGGAAGTCTTGGTGTGAGGCATCATCAAGAAAGTGGAAGACTTGTTGTGGGGATATCAACAAGCAAGGGAATAGGTTAGATTAGAGGGTCAATAGGATTGCAAGGCAAGGGTGTGGTATCTCTTGTAGGCTATCAAGAAGGGAGTCTTGAGAGGCATTTACTTGTAATTTGAGAACTCTAATTCCTCATAGTGAAGAATCTCTCTTGGTTTAAGAGGGGACTGGATGTAGCTTTCAAGTGGATGAAAGTGAACCAGGATAAATCACTGTGCAGTATCTCTAAACTCTTAACTCTTTACATTCAAGTCATTTCAATATTGTTCTTGGTTGAAAACCTAGAAAATATTGATTTTCATAATTGATTGAATTGAATCTTAATTGTGAAAATTGATTTGGGGAAAATCATTTTCATAACCTAGGTAATCAATAAGAATATTGGTGTTAATCAATTCCGCTTAATCTCTGATCATATGTGTTAATTGATTGATTTTCGTATTTGATTAAAACTGAATTTTCATCAGATACTGTTCAGATTAATCGATTAAGTTGATTGTTAATCGATTAGTTTTTAAGTTGCTTTCGGCATTAATCGATTAGTACCTTAGTTAATCGATTAGTTTGAAAGTAAGCTTCGGCATTAATCGATTAATACTGAAATTAATCGATTAATCAGTATATTTTTGTAAAAATCATTTTGTTTTAATCGTTTCGATTTGGTTCTTTCGAAAATCTTTCAAGGTTTCTCTAACACCTAATCCCCCCTTCTAGGTGTTCTCCTAGTGTCTCGAAGTTATTTCACCCACCGATTGTAGTTTTTTTCAATGGGCATAGTTGGAAATAGGATCAAGGCTTGGAGGCCTCTCTGTGTTCAAATTTTGTGTTGGACAAGTTTATTATGTTACATGTAAGCTGTACCAAAGCTGTGATTGTGCTAAATGTGCCTAGAATTGGATTTGGTATGTTGAGTTGTGGAAAAATGGACTTTATGCATATTTGATGCTATTCTGTGATTCAGTGTAATATGTTGTTAATTCTATATTGGAAAATGATTAGTATGTGTAAAATAAGCTCTGTTGATTCTTGGTTTGGATTGGAATTGACTATAATTGGAAATGGTATGTTAAAACACAATTCATAGTGTTATCTGTCTGAAAATACTCGAGTATTAAGGATGATACTCGAGTGTTTCGACCAATTTGGGAAAATTGAATTTCTGGAAAATGAAGAACACTCGAGTACTCATGAAGAATACTCGAGTATTTTAATGAAATTGAAAATGAATTTCTGGAAACGAAGAACACTCCAGTACTCATGAAGAACACTCGAGTATTTTAATGAAATTGAAAATGAATTTCTGGAAACGAAGAACACTCGAGTACTCATGAAGAACACTCGAGTATTTTTGAAAAATCTGAGGAACACTCGAGTCCAGGAAAGTTCACTCGAGTCTTTTGGTCCAGGGACATAAAAGTAATTTCCTTTTTAACATACCTAAAATAATGTCAATTAAAATCAACTATGCTTATGGGGAAATGTATCATGTTCCGATAAAAGAATTGGGGAAAATACTAACAACATTGTAATTCACTGATGGAATAATATTGGATGCACATAACAAGATTATTGGTTAATCTTAATGGATAAATTTTATGTGCATACATGCATGGAGAAAGGAGATGGAGAATTAATTCGGTGGTAACTGGCTCGATGACACATTTTGGTAATGTGGGCAGCATTGGGGAATGCTGTTACGTCTTGGTGACGTTGTGTGCACACTATCCGAGCAGTTTCACAATACATGTTGGTCATGTATACGAATTACTGGATTGAACGTTCAAATATACAATGGAAATGGGAAGCATGCATCATGACACATAAACAATGGGATTATTATAAATGAACCATGCTTGCTCATTTGTATATGCATATGAATACTTGGTACTTGTGAATGTTACTTGCTTTATTTATTCTTATTCGATTATGTGAGTTATATTGCTTACCCCTTATGCCCATTGTAGGTGATGGCTCGCTATCTAGCTTGAATCGAGTTGCGCCCACTCCCTAGTGGAGTGTGGTACTACGAGGACCATAGGGGCACGTTTGAGGGTGAGGTAGAGGTGACTCTATATCATCCTAACCCTCTGGCTCGTGTCCGTCCTCGTAGGTTTCGCATCCCTATTATCTATACTTTGCATGTACCCCCATTTTATACTTATCATGGACCACCCCTGACTCGACCAGCTCGTCGATTTCATTCCTTTCGCTTTAGAGCTGCTACTAGATCTCACCCCTCTGCTTCTCGAGTGATCCGTGAGGAAACTCCTATACCTAGTCCGATGAGTCCGGTTCATGGGACTCCTTCAGCTGACCCAGTGCCCAGTGGTAGGGCACCCACTCAGTCGGACGAGGTAGAGGAGGACCCTAAGGAGGCTGAGAGTGAGGGCGAGCCAGTCGAGCACTCCACTGGGAGTCAGTGGGGAGTTGGGGATCCACCGGGTGATGCATAGTATAGATGGTTAGGATGTGGGACATGTGGAGCAGCTGCTGGAGACTCTGGAGACTTTTGCTATGGAGGAGGATCATCGGACCACTGCTGGGATTTTATACATTGCTCTATATACATATATTGTATTTTTTTTTTTTTGAGAGATCTCAGTGAGGTGGTTTTTTCTCTAGTATTTTATCATGGACTTGTATTTTGTAAACTTCTGCTATCTCGACTTTGACTTTGATTTATGTTGGTACTTTTATATTATGATATGGTTAGTTATGTATATATAGCTTTATATAAATGACGTGGGATGTGGATTCTCAAATCAAGGTCACTATTTTATTCAAATTCCGCTTACTCTGATAATCATGTGATTTGATTCTAACGAGAAAAATTCCAAGGGCGAGTTGGGATGTTTTTGGAAAATGAAAACCCAACTTATGCTATCACAATTTATTTTGATCATATACATATTTAATAAGAGAGAGTTTTCACTACTTCTCTAATAAACGCAAGTCCATATATTCTATATTTTATAGCACAATAGAGAGGGTGTGACAGTTTCAAGTGGGGGAAAGTTCTCTTATCGGTCCAGATTTTGTGCAAGAGACAACTGAGAAGATTAAGATGATACAAGAGAAGATGAGGACTGCTCAAAGCCGACAGAAGATTTATGCTGATCGGAGAAGGAAACCATTAGAGTTTGCCGAAGGTGACCATGTTTTCATTAGAATAGTACCAACGAAAGGTGTTAGTAGAGCTTTGAAAACCCATAAACTATAACCTAAGTTTATTTGTCCCTATCAAATTCTTAAAAGAGTTGGTCCAGTAGCTTATCAATTAGCCTTACCACCATCTTTAGCTAATATTCACAATGTGTTTCATGTGTCTCAGTTGAAAAAGTATGTCCATGACCCCACCATTGTCCTTAAAATTCAACCTGATGACTTAGAAATACGTGAGAGCCTAACTTTTGAAGCTATGCCTATCCGGATTGAAGATCGAAGAGTCAAGCAGCTCAGAGGGAAGGATATTCTTTTGGTCAAAGTTATCTGGATCTGTGGAGATGTCATTGAAGCAACTTTGGAATTAGAGGATAAGATGCGTCAGGATTATCCTGAGTTGTTTGTATGAGTTGAATTTCGGGGACGAAATTCCTTGTAAGTGGGGGAGTAGTGTAACACCCCAAAATTTTAATCCCTGATTAATAAAATGTTAATTATAAATTTTATTTATAATTAATTGTTTTATTTTAATCTTCGATTAAAATCTATGTATGTGTTGTTAGTATATGTGGGAATGTGATTTGATAATTATATTTATGTGAAAATAAATATTTTGCACATTAGTCCCTGTTTTGGGACCTAGAATTAATTTTAGGAGAGGTTTTGGAGGGAAGAAAATAAAACAATTATTTTTCAAAATTTGACCAAAAGACTCGAGTATTTCTGAGAATACTCGAGTATTCTGGTCAGAGCAGCACGAGTTAGTGCGCTTTGGTGAGTCACCACCAACAATTTCCGTCGTGTGACACGAAAACACCACCATAACACGTCCACAGATATCGTGTCGATTTGCATGAACTCGTTCGTGGTCTATAAAAGTCGATTGAAACCCTGTTGAGAAGCATTTTGGCGAATTTCGTGGAGATTTGCATGTATTAGGGTTCTGAAGTTCCCCCTTTCGATTCTCCCACTCTGTTCAAAGTTGAGTTACAAATTATACACCAATACAAAGCTCACATCACGAGCTTTGTATAGACACCAAAATCGTGAGTTGAGAGTTTGTGTGTTGGAAGATTCGAAGCTCGAAAGTTAAAGTTCGTTTGCTGTCAACAGTTTTTGGAGCATACATTGATCCTCAATTTTGGTAAGCTCTTGTGTCCAATCAACCCCAAATTCATTCTAAATTCTAGTTTGTGTTGTAGAGAATGAATTCTAACCAAAACCCCTAATTCTCTTGCATGATTACCCATTCAAAAACTCTGAATTTGGACCTCTGCTCACACTGTGCTGCATGTTGATGGTTGAAGTAGTTTTTGGTGTTGTGGAGTATTTCTTTCCAAACTTTCTGTTGATTCACGTTTGAGAGGTAAGGGGAAAGCTTTCTATTCACTAGATAGAGTTTAAATTTCATGAATTTGATTAGAGAGCCACCAATAGGCTCTAAGGGCTTAGTTTGAATAGGGAAATTGGTTTGGAGACCAACCTGTGCTCTAAAAAGGTTTTGCGCAAGTTCTATATGATGCATGAGAGCTATTTAGAACTTAAGATCATGAGTTTACTGAGCACTTTGCCATTTGGCATGTGAGTTGTGAATTTTTCCAAGTTTATGCATAATCCTTTGAATCTCTGCAATTTCTGTAATTTGATGTGTTCTAAGTGTTTGAACATGTTTATTATATGTTATATGAACTCTGTTGATCATTGGTTTTGGTTAGAAATGGTTAGATTTGAAAATGGTATGTTAAAACCCAATTTTCAATCTTTACTGTCTGTCAAGACTCGAGTAGCTAGCTCGAGACTCGAGTATTTCATGACGCACCAGTGCATCTGTTTGCACCAACACTCGAGTATCAGGTCTAGGACTCGAGGTTTGACCGATGCAGCAAGAGTATTTTTCTGATGAACCACTCGAGTAATGCATGAACCACTCGAGTCTTCTGGGTTGATGAACGACTCGAGTAATTCATGAACTACTCGAGTATTCTAGAAAATCTGTAACTTAACTTTTCTGAAAAAGTATGAACGACTCGAGTGACCCTTGAACTACTCGAGTAAACTGGAAAGACTGAAGAACTAATCGAGTCTTATGAAGAAGACTCGAGTCTTTTTGACCAGAAAACTTAAAAATGCCATTTTTAATTCTGAATCATTTTACTTATGTTTAAATGATAATAAACCATATGATCAGGAACTTAAAAGTAATTGGTTAATGATGGTATGAATTTATTGGATTAATAATGTGGGACATTATTAATTGGGATATACCAATCAATACTTTCAAGTTAAGAAATTGCATTCATCCTGGAGTTCGAGTGTTAGATCGTTTTCATGTTATGATAACACGAGGAGGGCCTCTGGGAGTGCCAATTGACGGCTTGCTTGATGACACATTATGGTGGACGATGTGGCCAACGAGAGTAATATGCTGATGATATGATTATTCCGTTAGGACGATGAGACGCTGCTAGAGGAGCGCGTTATGTATCATTTCCAAGCTTGTCGTGTACATTCAGGAAGGAATGTACGAATGTTGTACAACTAGGAGTACAACCCACTGTTGAGTGCTTATATGAAGTAAAGGATGGACGTTAGAGAGTGACATAGATTGATGGAGTTAGGATTGAGAGCTAGACTCATACATCAAGTCATTCATCTAATTTAAAGTTGATAAATGAAAATAAGTATGAGCATTCTACTTGCATCAAATATTTGCTATGTGCTAACTGTGGTTGATGATTATTTGATGTATACGTTCATATTTATATTGTTCATTTATTTATGCTCTATTTATTATGTGTGTAGAATTGCTTATCCCTGTGCCCTTGTAGGTGATGTCGCGTTACATCGCTTGCATCGAGATCCGCCCACTTCCTAGTGGCATATGGATCTATGAGGATCACCGAACAATATATGAGGGTGAGGTCGAGCTGACCTTTTATCATCCTAATCCACTGATTCGGTTCCGTCCTCGTAGGTTTAGGATCCCCATCATATACACTATGCATGTACCTCCCTTTTACACTTACCATGGACCACCTCCTACTCGGCCAGCTCGCTCGTATCATAGTTTTCAATTCCGACCTACCCGCTCACACCCTTTTACTTCTAGAGTCGTTCGAGAGGAGACTCCCCCATCTGTTCCGAGGAGTCCTGTTAGGGTCACGCCTTCACCAGACCCTGTACCCAGTGGTAGGGTACCTACTCCTTCGGATGAGATTAAGGAGGATCCTATCGAGGACTAGAGTGGAGGCGAGCCTGTCGAGCATTCTACTGGGAGTCAGTGGAAGGACGATGATCCAGAGGGATGTGCAAAGGGTAGATGATGTGGATCAGGGATCCGGTGTGATTGCTGCTATGGAGGAGATGCTACTGATGGTTGATGATGACTGCTGCTACTACTGGGAGACTACTACTACTACTGCTGCTACTAGTGCTATGTGACCAGCTCTGGAGTCTGATATTTTGATATGTATATATATTGTAGATATACCTTTTAAGAACTCTAGAGTGATGGTCTACTTTTGATATAGATATTATATTATGGACTTGTACTGGGATTTGGAGACTCTTGTTTATGGACTATGTATCTCATGACTCTTATATATATATATATAAAACCTAAGTTTATATCACAACTTGTTACATAGTCCTATTATTTCCGCTTACTCTGATAATGATTTTAAAAGAGTTCGGCTACTATGTTTTAAAATGGTATCAGTTTTGCAAAATGAAATAATGGATGACATCACTTAAGTTTTCGTTATATAAATTGTATTATTAAGAGCAGATGTTATCTAAGTTGTGAAATGAGTTCCTTGTTAAAGAAAACGCCGAATTCAATATTTAAAGTAATACGAAATCTAATCTCCAAAGACCCCATATTTTGGTTTGTGCACCCGCTTCTTTTAGAAAATAAAAAGGAAAAATTTAACCATATATTTTCTACTTTCAAACAAGTCCATATCTAGTCGAGTAAAAGTTAATTTGTTATTCTAATTACTAGTATTATATTGAGGGTGTCACAAAAGCCATGCAAGAAGAGATGGAGTCCTAAAGGAGGAATGATACTTATGAGCTGGTGGAACTTACTGAAGGCAAGAAAGCCTTGAAAAAAAAATGGGTGTTCAAGCTCAAGAAAGACGGTGATAAGTTAGTCAATTATAAAGCTCGCTTAGTCAAGAAAGGATTTGGACAAAAGCGGGGAATAGATTTTGACAGAATTTTCTTAACAGTAGTCAAAATGAGTTCTATTGGAGTTATACTCGGATTGACAGCTAGCTTGAATTTGGAACTTGAGCAACTAGATGTAAATATTGTGTTTCTCCATGGCGATTTAGAGGAAGTGATCTACATGGATCAGCCATAAGGTTTTGAAGAAGCTGGAAAGGAGCACATGGTTTGTAGATTGAAGAAGAGTCCATATGGATTGAAGCAGGCTCCCAGACAATAGTGTAAGAAATTTGACTCGTTCATGATGAGTCATGCTTATACCAAAACCAATGCAGATCACTGTGTATATGTCAAATCATTTTCAGGTAATAAATTCATCATTCTTTTGCTGTATGTGGATGATATGCTGATAGTGGGATAAGACGCGGAAATGATTGATGATTCAAAGAAGGAGTTATCAAAGTCCTTTGATATGAAGAATTTAGGCCCTGCAAAGGCATTTTGGGCATGCAAATTTTACCAGATTGGTAGGCTAAAAAGCTTTGGTTATCACAAGAAAGATATGTGGAATAGGTTCAAGATATGTTTAATATGAAGAATGCTAAGCCAGTTAGCACAGCAATGCCTAATCATTTCAAACTTAGTAAAAGAAGTTGCCCCAGTAGAGAAGAAGAAAATAAACACATGGCTAATGTACCATACTCATCAGCAGTTGGGAGTCTGATCTATGTCATGGTTTGTACTCGATCAGATATCACTCATGTTGTTGGCATCGTTAGAAGGTATCTTTCCAATCCAGGTAAAGATCATTGGGAAGCAGTGAAGTGCATCTTAAGATACTTGAAAGGTAGCCCTAAAGTGCTTTGGATAATCTGAAGCATTATTAGAAGGCTATGCAGATGTGGATATGGCAGGTGATCTTGATGGTAGAATGTCTACCTCAGGATTTGTATTCACTTTTTCAGAGGGAGCTGTGTCTTGGAGGTCAAAATTGCAGAAGTGTGCTGCATTATCAACCATTGAAGCCGAATACATTGCCATGGCAGAAGTAGGTAAAGAAATGCTTTGGTTGAAGAGATTCCTTCAACAATTGGGAATCCAGCAGGAAAATTCTGTTATCCATTGCGATAGTCAAAGCGCATTGGATCTAAGCGAGAATGCTATGTACCACTCGTGTATGAAGCGCATTGATGTCAAATACCATTGGCTACGCCAAGCAACTGAAGAAAAAAAACTCAACCTGTAGAAGATTCGCACAGATAAAAATCCAGCTGACATGATGATAAAAGTTGTAGCTCGTGAAAAGCTTCACTTTATGCTAGATTGATTGGTATGAATCCCAAATGAATATGTAAAAATTTTCTCATTGGTTGGAGGGGGAGAATCGACATATCCAGCCAATTTGACAAACTAACAACTAAAGTTAGAATTTTCAAAAGTTGACAATCTAAAATTACATGGTTGCCCATGTTTCTAGGAGAAAAAAAAAGATTGTTAGAGCAAATCATAATATATACTTCAATGAACATGCAGAAAAATACATCAGAAAGAAGAAAAAGAAAAAGAGGGAAAAGAAAAGGAAAATTCTTCTATAATAAAGTGAGATATAAAAATAAAGATTATATCCGGAGAGTTTGAGATGTGAGAAAAAGAAAAACATCGGGTTGGGTATTATCTCTATTACTCTTTGGTACTATAATTTAGTATAATTTGTACAATAAATTATACTATTTGAATAGTAGGAGGCTCATTGGGAAACATTATATTCATATCTCTTGTGTGAAAAGAGTGTGGAAAGGGTATTATATTATCTTGTAGAATATTTTCCGGATTTTGTCCCGTGGTTTTTACTCTCTGTTTTTGAGAGTTTTCAGGTTAAAATTTTAGTGTCATTTTTTTTGCTTTGCACAAATTTATTTCCACTGCGTTGCTTTAATTTACACTGTAAATTAATCCAAGAGCCCAACACAAGTACACCCAACAAAGCCACAAAGACTCCTCCACGAATACATTCATGCTTCACCATGCTACAAAAATCATTCCCTCCTGTTTTAAATGTCTGCAACTACATAATTCTACATCTGAGACACATTATAAATGTTCATAAGTTGGTAAGAAATTTGAGCTTTGTATTTAACAAGAAAGGTAGGTGTTCATAATCTACAAATGACAACTCGGAACAAAGTTGACAATTCACTCACTTTTTTTCCCTGATTTTCTTTGAAAGAGGTTAAAATTTAGTAGGAATGTCAAATTGTAAATTATATCAAAACACCTCAATATACAAAAAATTTTGAAGTTTGTTTCACATGTCGTATAGGGTCACTAACAAAAAAATGGGGTTCATTTAGGTTTGAACATTGACTGAATATGAATATGGAGATGAGAAAATATTGTATGTATTGATGGTGTAAAGGTTTTTTTACACTATCAGCATATCATCCTCATCCACCATTAATAGGTTATTAATGGTTAACTTACAAATAAAAGTAATAAAAATGAATGGTAGATAATGTACTGACAGTGTAAAAAACCTTACACTAGCACATATATTCAACTCTAGGAAAAATTGCACTCACCTCTCCTAAGGTTTGTACTAATGACACAGACACCCCTTCTAGTTTAGAAAATGACACTCACCTCCCCTCCTTAGCAATCATCATTGCACTTACACCCCCTCCTTGTAATAAAATTATTAGTTTATTAACGAAAATGTTATATTTAGGATTGAAAAAAGACTTTTATACCCTCAAGGGATATCTCATACAAATTTCAAGTGTATTTGGTACATTTTTTCTTTAGAATAATATGATAAAATTAATTTTTTTACAAGAAAATATAATGACAAACCAAGTAATTATTGCAAGCTAATGTGAGGCAACTAATAATTATGAAAAGTAGCGGGATTTAGAGAACATATACGCTAGGAGATTATTTGTGAGACTATCATACTTATTATAACCAAGATTTTATTTTAACACTTTCACCATGAATTATATAAGCTACCTACAATGGATAAAAGCTCATAATAGATATAATATGATATAACAAATTTTAATTTTGCTGTTGTTCCTATAACCTTTGGATATGGATATAGCAAGTTCACTCTCTGTATACAGTATGTATATCAATAATGATGGTAGGTCTTTTGCATTATTCTAAAATCATTTGATTAAAATTAGTATATTAAAATATGTGTTTTAGTAAAAATAAAATATTTTTTATCATAAAAAAATATTACATTTTCTTGTAAAAGAATTATTTTTAAAAATATTTTATCATATTATTGCAAAATAAAAAAAATGGCATCAAATACACTTGAAATTTGTGTGAGATATCTCTTGAGGGTATAAAAATCTTTTTTCAATCTTAAGCATGACATTTTCGTTGATAAGTGTAACACCCCGATTTGGAAAACTCGAAACAAACAACTTTAATCATTAAATAATTTGTTTAGGAAAAATAGGGTAAATTTTTTTTTTCACAAGTCTAAAACTCATCGGTCAAGCTTTCCAAAACAAGGTATTACTTTTAAATCTTCCCTCTTAAAAACGTTTACTGAATTTTCTAAAAACAATTTGATATTGGTAACTTACTTTCAGCAGATAAGTAAAACATTTTGATCATTTAGAAAACATATTTGATTTAGAAGTGAGATGGAGTAAGAGAAAGATTTAATGATGACCATAGGAGTCTGATATGGACAATTATTTGCTGAGATATAAGGCAACCAGAGGATAGATTGAAGCTAAGTGATGAGAAATTTTGTAAGATTGACCCGAAAGTGGTGAAGGATAGGAGTACTTAGAGGTTAAGTTTGTAATCATGGATGTGGTGTAGAGGGATATGAGTCATTTAAGTTGGGGAGTAGTTGGAAATGTGAGTTTTGAGGAGTAGATCGTCTAGGCTTGAACCGATGAGAAGAATGTAACCCTAAGTATGGTAGTGTCTTGACCCAAATAAACATAACCTTGTTATCCTTGAATGTTGTTTTAATGCCTTTGAACCCCTCAGTCTTTTGTATCAGTGAAACCGTATTGTTTCTACCCCACCATGTTTGTCATTGAAAGTACCCCGAGAGATTACTTTTGTAAGTAATCCGCTCTTGAGAACGAGGAATAGACGGTGTCAAATTCGAAGATGCGACGATTGCGACGGTTAAAGAGGGGAAGAATTTCATCAAGAAGTTACGCGTCCGCGAATTAGCAAGACTCTACACGGTATTTCTCGAGGACAAGAAATATTCAAGTTGGGGAGAATGTAACACCCCGCATTTTTCCCGTACGTGCGTGAACGAATTTGATTAAAATAAACCCTAAAGTTCTGTCTTATAAAAGATTTTTGGAAAAGTATTTTACGTGAGAGAGAAATAAAGTAATGATTTTCATGGATTTTTATGAACAAAATGTTTTTATAAGAAGAGAAATGAAGGATTTTATTGAGTTTTGAAATGATTGGATTTATAAGAAATAAATTGTGATTTTTGTTAAAAGATGTTTTTGTTAGAAATGAAGTTTTTGGAACTGTATCTTTGAAAATTGGTAACTTTTTAACCGTAACTCGGATTTTCGTGATCTTTATATCAAAACGATCGTCTTGAAACATAGATTTTAAAAATTTAAATTTCAGATTTTTATGGGTGGTTTTACAAAAATTTATTTTCAGAAATATGTAATACGAATTTTGAGAATTTTATCTTGAAGGAAATAAATTTAATAATTTGGCTTAAAAATTTTATATGAAATGTGTTTGATTTAATGTGTGTGCTACATGAGAATTGTTGTGTGAATGTGATTTGTGAATTGATTGCATTATGGTGTGAATTGGTGATTTTGAGTAAATGTAATTAGGAAATAAAAATGCTAAACATGTATGTATGTGTGTGAGTGTGCTACGGTTGGTATGTATATATGTGTGTATGTATATACGTGTATGTGAGTGTATGTATGAGCTAGGATGTATGGATTCTAGAAGCTTGTAGGTTAAGGAACTAGTAACCAAATGAACCAAACCATAACTAAATTAAGTAACAAAACCCTAACCATTTGCTAACTAGTAGTTAAGCCTAGAATGACCCCTAAAACTATAGCCTACTCTACCTTGTCTCCTTGCATTTGATAAAATCCACCCATGCATCTTTTGGTAAGGACAAAACCGCCCCTCCCAATTGAACATGAACCAAAAATTATTAAGGGCAAGGAAGGGAAATTCGGTTAGTCTATAAAGAGAGGGAGCCTTAGTTCATTTCACCCCATTCCTTTTCATTTCTTCACACCAACACAAACACCACTCTAAGAGACTCATCAAACTCTTAGATAAAGAAAAGAAAAATAGAGTGAGTGAGAGAGGGAGAGGGCCGTGAGCATGAGGGAGGAGAAAGAAGGAGATCCAAGCTTAACCAAGTCTCATCCTTGTAGATCCAAGTGTTAGGAGCTAGAAGACCAAACTCTTTTCATGGTAGGACTTGAAGATCAAGAAGAAGATTTTTAATTAGTATAGATTTTCCTTTCTAGTTTGAAGATCTTTCTTTTGATTTTGTAGATCTACTTCCTTTTCTTTTGCATGTCTTATTTTATGGTTTGTAAGATGATTTCATGTGTTGATCTTGCTTGATCTTGGACTTTAAGGACTTAAACTAATTTGTAATATGTTAAGTTTTGTGTTTGATGTTTCGGTTAAGGCTTTTCTTTGATGGATCTAACATTTTTTCTAACTAAATCTTGAAGATCTAAAGAAAACTAAGATTTTTTTGAAAACTTAAAAATGAATCTCCTTGCATGTTAAGTTTTCTTGTTCAAACCGTGATCTATGTGTGTGTTTGTAATTATTTGATAATCAAATTTATAATCTAAGTTTGATTAACAATAAAGTGATATTCTTTGGCTTACATGTTAAATCTTTTTCTAGATCTAGATCCATGATGTGTTTCCATGTTTATTTGATGAATAATTTCATGATCTAAACTTAATTTGTAAAAAGGATTAATTCTTTGGCTTTGCATGTTAACTTTGTTGATGATCTTAGTTAATCTAAATGTATTCATGTATTTTTGTTTGATGGATTAAAGATGTTTAGATCCTTGATTTGCATGTTACTTTTCAAGAATAAAGATTGTGTTTTCTTTTATGTGTGATTCGGTTTTAAGAAGAAAGATTAAAGAAACTAAGTTTTAAAATGATTTTCAAAGTATAAACATGATTTAATTACGTGTGCATGTTTAGATCTAGTGATTGATTTGATTTAGTACTTGATTTTGTGTGTGTTAAATTTTTATGAGGCCATTCGGCCATGTTTGAAAAATAAGCTCTATGTTTTTATTTTGTTAATGCATGTTTGTTTTAAGATTAGGACTAATGATTTTAAACGTATGCATGTCTTTTTTATAGAAGCTTAAATTATAACTTTGATTTTTAAAAATGGTGAACTTGAGGTTTTTTTTGTGAAGGTTGATGTGAATAAATAATGTGATGTGTTGTTTTACATGTTTTGATGTGAATGCATGACTTTGTTTGTGTAAAAAAGTGAACCAAAAATCTTGTTAGGTGCATGTTGACTTTCGGCCATCCTAGGAAAAAGTGGGTAGCTATATTTGTCCCTTATTTAGGTTGCATGTGTAACAGCCCGATTTTCGAAAACCAAAACAACTAAATTTTATTTATTAAAGTTGCAAAAATGAGGTCAAATTTTTGGGAATTTTTTTTTTGTAACAGCGTTGAAGGGTTTGAAAGCGTTCTTGAAAAGTTATTAATGTCCTTCAACCTTCTCTTTCGAAAACCGAGTTGTTACTTGAAACCACAACTCACTTACCTTGTTTCCCGAAAACGTTTGATTAAGAAAACAGTTTGATTTCAACTTAAGTAACTTCATTCATTTCTTCAAAAGAACTTAATCATGTTTCATAAAAGTGTCCTCACATTCCATAAAAGTCGGGCATGCTTCAAATTAATTGAAGTACAGCAATAGTTCATTACTTAGGTAATCCTGAATACAAAATACGAACAACAACTCATTCTAATTCTACTACTGGCTCCCTCTTTCTATCGAAGATAACCGGATCCAACTTCCTTTTCTTCTTTGCTGGTGCCTTGATACCGGAGGTTGATGCGCCCTTACTTGATGTCTCTGCTTCGGAGTTCGGTTTAAGCTCCACTCCGAACAGCTTCACCGGGTTCTCCTTCCTTGTATCCCGAGATGGTGGTTCAGAATTATGTCCCACAAAGGATACGCTTCCTAAACACGAGCTCGTTGTCTTTCCTCTCAGCTTATGCTCCGGGTCTGCGATCACCAACTGAACATGTCCAGTCCATACCCATCCGTAACGCGTAGCTTTCCATTCATTCCCTTCACGAAGCCACGTAGAGATTTCCAAGCGACGATCCATCTGCCCGTTGGGGTATCAGCGACACCGATGCACCAACGAACAGGAGAGAGTAAGCGATCCGGACGGCGTAGCGTCGACGATGTGGAATTACGGTAGGCAAGATAATAGGACACACACACAATACATAACACACATACAGGATAACAAACAAGCATACTACCATCATCAACACACCTCATTATTTCATCTTATTATCATTTTCTTCATGCCTCTCCACTTTATTTCTAATCTCTCTCATGGAGCTTAATATCCTTCCCACATTTCCATTCTCAATCTCTTTCTCACTCTTTGCACTACTCACACTCTTGTTTCTTGACAATTATAAATCTTTTCTTTATCATGTCTTATTGATTTATAACCATCGATGATCGGGGGTGTTAAAGCATCATCGAGGTACGCGTTTCTTTCGTTGTTAGCACTCACGTTCCAAGTCTACATCTCCTCGGCCATCCATCCACCTAGTCGGAAGCAAACAGGAGTACAGGACCTTTACCACGCGGGCACGACAGCTGTCTCACAACAAATGGTCCCAGACCAGGAGGCCCAGCCTCAAATCAATTCATATAATATCAATAATCAAGGCTCACTGTACAACCAGTGGCAAATCACAATGCCCCGTTCCAGTCCCTCTCACTGTTCTCGATTTGCAATCTAGGGGGTGACAGTATTTTCTAGTGCACGCGCAGAACTTACCACGGTATTGGACCCAGTCCCCACCACGTTAGTGCACCACTTATGGAGTTCGTTCTGCCTACAACAATAGTCTAGACTTCTTGACGTTTCACCGTCATCGTCCTCCCCTAATGCAATCTCCTCCTAAGTATCCGCAGATACCTATGGTTCCTTCCTCTCCACTACTTCGGGTTACTCTCATACCTCACCGCGCTCGCTGTTAATGTCTTTTAAAGTCTTTTATCTTTTTAATTAACCTAATGATCGGCTCACCCTTCGTACATCCCTTCAGTGAGTCCCGACCACTAACTTTGCACAATTCTTTCTCACACCAAATCTCACATAGCTCAGAGCTGGGATCACATCAACAGATTCTCATTCCATTTCTCAATCTTCCTTTTTACCATCCCTCTCAAACATCTTTGATTTCACCATTTTATAAAAACCTTATTTCTCAAACTTTCTACAAACACTCTCTCTCCAAAAACCTTTACAAAACTTTAATTTTCACCAACATTCAAAAAAATGTTTTCACATACTTTTCTCAAAGAGATCATTTCGTAAAGCTTTCTCAAAATAATGTTCCAGGAAAACCTTTCATAAAACCTTTTCAAAAATATTGTTTCATAAAACTCCTTTGAAAATATTGCTTCTCAATCTTCTTCAAAAATCCCATTTCAAAACCTTTTTCAAAAGTCTCATTTCATAAACCCCTTTTTTCCAAAAATATTTCTTTTCCCATCCCTTTATAAAAATTTCTTTTCAAATCTTTTCGAAAATTCCTTTTTCAAAAACACATTTTTGCTGAGTGCTAGTGGAGGAGCAAGCTCAACTCAACACTACTTCCCAGTCTAAAACCCAAAAAAAAAAAAAGGAGCCTAGCTCAGCTCCAATCACATCTCATATTCCAACAATCCATATATCACTTTCCCAAGCTCTGGCTCGATCTCAACATCATCCTCAACTTCTTTTCTCAAATCAACTCTCATCTCTCTTTCACTTAATCTCTTACTCTTTTCTCATTATACCATTACTTTCAATCCCATTACTTTCGCAACTCTTTCTTTTCACTTTCATTCTCTTATTTAGAACGTGACAAACGTCCATCCACCATTTACTTATAATAATCAACAGAAATAAACATTACCAAACATAATTAAATAGATAAGTAAATAAATAATTCAAAGCATGTTATCAACACCCAATATCACACAATAACATTGTGGTCTTCGTCACCTTCGTATAAGTGGCCACACAAAGCAAACAATTGCCGCTTATACTACTGACGCCAACCACGTAGTTCCGATCTTTGAGATGATACGGAACGTCCTAATAAATCACCTAGCTACCACGGTGTCTTAGGAAAGCTTCTCTCTCACCTGAGGTCCAGCAATGAAGTGCGTACCGTCTCTTCGAATCCTCGTGCTGCCAACTACCCCAACCTCTTTTCTATACCATTCCTCATATTACATAAAACACTTTACATTACTAACTTATAAGAGAAAATCTCTTCTTAGTTTAATACTTGTCTTTCTTTTGTTGGGAAAACTTTGAAAATATAACCAAAATCAACTATCACTCGAAAACTTGGTTTTAGATCACACGAAAACATTTTTAAACATAAAAAGCACGTCCAAGTAATTCTGGACAGCAAGTTAGTTTTACAAAATCACGTTAATAAAACTTCGAAAATATTATAAAAACATCCTTTTCTTCAAATAACTTCTTAACTTAAAATTAACACTTTGAAAATTCATGTTTTCACCATAAAACGACTTTGGAACAGCCATGAACATAATTTAAAAATCTCAAGTAAATCAAATCAATTTTCTTAAAAATCAACTTATTCCAAAATCGTTCACACCTTTACATATTTTTCAAGCGTAACTAACACACAACAGCAACAAACAACACTTGATTTATTGGAAGTATCAACATCAAAGCAATTAGGCATTCACACGTAATTCATGTTCATAAAACACTTAAGCATTCAAGTATTCATAAACCAAACAAAATCAAGTTTCAAGCCAACCACATCTATATTTATGTCCATGCACATTTCATTCATGCAATTTAACTCCCTAACCTATTTAAACTATTCAACCGAATAAGGTTGAAGAAAATAGATCAAACATTATAATTTAAACCACATGAATCAACTTGGTTTGTTTTAAGCATTAAAATTCTACTCCCTCCTAACTTTAGCCGAATACATATAAACACACACACACCCACATATGTATTCATTTCTTTGAAGTCATTTAATAGAAAAAGAAATCCTAATCTAGCTAGCATGTATAGGCCGGATATGGTATGCATAGAGAACATGAATTAAAGCAAATATCATTTTCTAAAATCTTGTTTTCTTATTTTCTTTATAAAAACCGTGAGTTTCACAAGAATCTTGACAAACAAAAATTTAATTTCTTGACACACTAAAATTAAAATCATGTCAAGGTCTTTATCCTTTTAGAAAGACACATGCATGTAAACAAAATGATGATCTAGTATGATTTCCTATTCTACCTAGTCTTGGCCGAATGGAGACATGCAAGAAGGCAAGATCTCACAATTTCCTTTTCACATGCAAGCACCTAATTTCATAGATCCTATCATGCAAGACTTAAAAAGCATCATTTTACTTTTCCAAACATCAACCGAATCATCATTACACACACAAAAATCTTGATTCAAACTCTTTTTTATGCTCAAAATTATTTTTAAAGCTTGTTAAGCTTAATTTTCCTTTGAAAACCGTGACATGCATACAATAAATCAAGACTTTACACTCAATTTAGACATACACGATTCAAGCTTCATGTTTTCTTAAAAATTAACCATGGATCAAGACATGCAAAAGAAAATCAAAGCAAAACATAAACTTAAGCTCAAACCTTCAAACAAACCATGAAAAATAAGCTAGAAATTAATACAATTAACATAAAATTACTTAGATCAAATCAAAAGCATCTAGACCTACTCCTTCTACTCATGGCCGAATCATTTTAGCTCTTGATTTGGTGATTTATAAGTTCATTCATTCATAGAAATCCAAGATCAAAGCATAAAGAGAACATGCAAAGAAGAATAAGGATTATAAAGCCACAAAATCAACATGCATGAGAAAATCAACACAATATATGAATGTTAAACACAACTTTAAACAAAACCGTGATGAAAACAATTTTACAAGTTAGAGATCAACACTTTTTCACATCAACATTCAAGATCAAAACATAAAAGTAACATGCAAAACATTTAAACCTTAAGAACATTCAAAAATAATTACATGCATCACAAAAATAAATAGAGTCCATGATAAAGTCCTTTACAACACAAAATGGTTCAATTAAAACTCTTTCTACCTTAATTCCTAATCTTAAATCTTCAAATTTCTTTTTCTCCTTCTCTTGGGTTTGCCTCGGTCTCTTTCTTCTAGGGTTGAGGGGTAGTTTTCTCCTTGAGCTTTGATGAAGAAAATGGTTAAGAAAGGAATTGAAGAAGTTTGGGTTAAGGACTTTGGGGTTTTCACTCTCTTTCTCTCTTCTTCTCACGGGTTCCCCTCTTTCTCTCTATGAGTCTCAAGAGCTTGACGGTGCTCTTGGGACTAGATGTGTTTGGTGGAAGAAATGTGATGAAGTGAAGGAAAAATAAGTCCTAGCCAACACTCACTCCTACGGTTTTAAGAGCAAGGCAAAGGTGTGGAAATTTCCCTTCCTAGCCTCGGTTCCTAGTGGAAGTTGGAGGGCAATTCGGTCCAGCTCAAAGTTTGCATGGATTGGGTCTTATCAAGGAGACATGGTGGTGAGAAAGTCCTCCCTGGGTATCATGAGTCACCTCTCCTAACCTCTCCCTATTTTCTATTTAATTTCTAATTTCTCAATGCATAAGGAAATCAACCCACTTGGTTTTCTACTCCTTGCATGGCCGAACCTCATACACTAACACACACACAATTTATTTTCATGTTGATCATAGCAACACATAACATGGCATCATGGGTAATACATATACTTAACACACATATAAGCATCACACAAGTAACATCTTTAGGGTATCATGTCCACACGGCATACCCACATATATTCATTTTATTTTCATGTTCACACATAGCATGAGTTCATGTGATAATGCATACATGTTCATCATACACACACACGGATTACACATATATACATTCACATGCATTCCCACATACATTATATTCTTTTCAATAATTAACTCCTCACATCATACTAAGCATACCAAAACCGTATGTACACACACCTATGAAATAATTCTAGTTCATCCCAAGATAACTCAAACAAAATCACAAATATTTTTATAAAACATCAAGCATATAAACTTTTCCAAAAACTCAATTTCTAAACTTTGGGCATTACTTCAGAAAATCATTTCCTTAAAAATCGCCCATTATTTTAAAAATATGAGTTTAAGAAAATCATTTAAGAAAATATTCTTTCAAAACACTTTTCTCAAAAACAATTATCTCAGAAGTAAATTTCTTTAGTGTTTTAAATTGATATGAGGAATTTACGGGGTGTTACAGCATGCATGATGAGGTTAATTGAATTTAAGAGTTCTAAAAGTACATGCATGAAGTAATTGGATTTAAAAGAAAATAAAATGATTTTGGAGTAGTTTATGATTTAAATTATTGTTTTGATTTAAGTTATGAAATAAATTAAAATTGTTAATGTTTCTTCAAAAAAAAAAGAAATGCTCTCGATTTTTAGTTAAAATAAAAGAAAATGATTTCATGATTGTATGTTTCTATTTGTGCATTAAATCTTTGCAAAATTGTATGTGTATAATTCGACCAATGTATGTTTAATTGGTAGGAAAATTATTTTCATAAAATGACTTGTGATTGTAGCTATACTCCTAGATGCATGATGCTTGGTGAAAGTGATGTGTATTTCTTTTAATTCTTTTTGGTTTCATTTGATTATGTGAAAAGGAATTTTTGTAATATTAATCGAATGATTTCAAGTTTTAAAATTTATTAGAGACTAGGAATTATTGACCTTGATAATTCGGTCCTTGATGAATTAGTCACAAGGCCTAATTTAAATTATTTTCTTAAGTGTAATTATGTTAATTTATTAAGATTAAAATTTAATTGATGATTTTTAATGATTGAAAATGTAATATGTAAGTTTGTAAATTCTATGTATGCTTTGAAACCTATATGTGTTGTGTTTCATGCTAACTGAATGTGCTAAATTGGAATACTGTTTGTGAACTTTGTTTGTGAAAAATCTAATTTTGGATTTCAAAAGGATTTGAAAAATGTTTTATTTAAAGTGTGATTTAAACAAACTTAAATCAATTTGGAATTTTATCTTCTTGAACTCTTTTCAATGTGTGGTTTTGGAATTTTATTTTCTTAAATTTCTGTATTCTGTTTAAAAGTATAAGAACACTGATTTTATAACCAAAGTGTTTTAAACTAAGAAGAATGGATTTGTTTTAATAAGAAGATTGTTTTAAATTGTTTCAAAGTTTTCCTGAAAACCCTTTTCATTAGAGATTTAAAGTGGATTTAAAACCTTTCTGGATATTGGCAATGTGTTTTCAAGAAAAGAATTATTTCAACGAGTTTTCAAACGAAATTAAGAATTTATTGAAAACGTTCTAACGCACGGGGAAAAATGTTCTAGTTTGGGTGTCGGACGCGAAGGAAAACGTGGCAAGGCTAGCTACTGGGAAATCTTGGAAAGATTTCGGAAGTTTCATCACCGAGGTGAGTGAGAGTGTTGTGGTCCCGTAACGTGGTTGCTCGCAATCCGAATAGATGGATTGTGAATGTACTGCGACTTAGGCAATATAGATATGTGTGCTAAATGTTTACTTGTTTTATTTACATGCTAAATGTTTATTTGTTGAGCGTACTTTATTCTGTATTGGAAATGTTTGATTATGTGTGAATGGTGAATCGATAACAATGAAACCGCGAAAGTAATGAGATAAGACTGAAAAGAGAAAAGAGATACGAATAAGAGATATAAGAATAATTAAAGTTAAGATTTAAGAGAAATTATGTGAAATACTGTGAAAGAGATAATTAATGAAAGAAAGAGAACAAAAAGATGACGCTTAAGATGGTGACAAGAACTATCCGATAAGGCGAGCGGAAGCGTGGTGATGATAATGCTGCTGATCTTGTTGCAGAGGAACAACTAAGGAGAGCGATGCTGATGGTGCTGCTAAGCAATAGCTACGGAGAAGGATGCTGATGATGCTACTGAGCAATGGCTGCTGAGAAAGATGCTGAGGAGCGCTGATGAGCATGAGCTGATGAGAATAATGCTGAGACGCATGAGAAAGTGATTTGAGGCAAGATTGCCGTTGAGATTTAGGGGGAACGGATTGCGATTAGTGGTCGGGTTTCATTGAAGGGATGCACCAAGGATAAACCGACTAGTAGGACTAAGCCGCTAATGAGAGCGTAAAACCTTAAAAGACTTTAAAAGACATTTATAAACGCGGTGAGGCATGAGTGTCGTACCGAAGTAGTGGAGAGGAAGATACTATGGGTATCTGCGGATACTCAGGTGGAGATTGCATGAGGGGAGGACAATGACGGTGAAACGTCAAGAAGTCTAGAGTATATTTCTAGGCAGAACAAACTCCACATGTGGCGTACTAACGTGGTAGGGACTGGGTCCAATGCCGTGGTAAGTTCTGCACTGCAGACTAGAATTATACTGTCGCCCCCTTGATTGCAAATCTAGAACAGTGAGAGGGACTGGAACGGGGCATTTGTGATTGCGCCTGTGAGTGTGTGTTGATTATATGATTGAATGAAATGATATGAATTGAATTGATTTGAGGCTGTAGTCCTCCTGGTCTGGGACCAATTGATTGTGAGACAGCTGTCGTGCCCGCGTTGTAAAGGTCCTGTACTCCTGTTTGCTTCCGACTAGGTTGGGTGGATGACTGAGGAGATGTAGACGTGTGTGACTCCCTCAATGATGATGTTCCCCCATCATTGAGTGAACCGGAACGCTAAAACTTAATAGACAAAGATGTTTCAAAGAAAAGTACAACTAAAGATATCAAGCATCGAATAAGATTTATAAGATGAGTATATAAGGAAAGATTCTTGGAACGCGCGATAAGTTTGGAAAATCATGATTGAAGAAAGAACGGAAAAGATTTGTGAACGTAATGATTGATTTGGTTATGAGTAATGACATTGGTGTGTTTATAACCTTATAATATGTTTTGTTTTCTATATGCTATGTGTATAACATGTTCTATATGTTGATGATGACATGAAATGATAAGTGTCTAGGTTATGCTGTTTTATTTGTATTGTTCTGTTATATTATCTGCCTATCTTTATATTTACTCTACCCTGAGACCGCATGGTCAACCCGTTAGTGTTCGGAACACTGACTCTCTCATACCATGTTGTCGTATCGGCAATTGCTGATATTGCAACTGGTAGATGGCGTAGCGTGTAGCGATCCACCTGTGCCCCTGCAAGAAGGAGTATAGAAGTTTGTCCCTGAAGAAAGAGATCATGGAGGGAATTCTTGGAAACGACGAACGAGGACAACTCTACTTGCGGTTGGAGAGCTTGGTCTACCAAGATCCGAAGTTGGACGACGAGTATTAGTGTGTATGACTAGAAGTTAGGTAATTCCCCTCAGAGCATGGTATTCCATTGTAAATGCTTAGTTACCTTAGCTCTATCATACTGTACCCCGGCTAAAGTTTTATTAAGCATGGAATGTTTTGAAACAAGTAAATGGGCTACGTTTTAAATGATGTTTTGAAAACAAGTTTCAAGGTGCGGTGTCTTGTGACATCTCGGTTTGGAACTTGAAAGGTTTATGCAATGTGAGAACATGAGTTTTAATTGTAACTGTGTTTTGAAAATCTACATGTTCTCATATTGTGTAACACTTGTTTAAAAAAAAGAAAAAAAATGGCCCTAATTTTCACTGTATTTAATTTAAGTAACTGTAGTTTTCAAGTTGCCGAATCGGGGTGTTAACACCCCGATTTGACAACTTGAAAATATAATTTCTTTAATTTAATGTAGTGAAAATTTGGGCCAATTTTTTTTTATAACATAACATGGACATGAGAATCTCCAAGTTCCAAAATCTTTTATCAAAATAATTTGCAACATAAATTTGATTCTCGTATCACACGTTATACTTCAAGTTCCAAACCGAGATGTTACGAAACATCGCACTTTGAAACTTGCTTTCACAAATCACATTTAAAAGCCCATCTCTTTTATGTTTAACCAGAAAACTTAATATTGATTATCCAGCTTTATAAAACATCTTTCGGGTGCACATGTGGATGCAGCTAATGATGTCTAAATACCTGGTAAGGGAGTACAACACTTGAACATAGATACTATGACAGTAGACCTCCGTCCAACGCAATGCTCCTCAGAAGAGTCGAATCATCAACCATCGAGTCCTCGAGCCGAGCTTGACCTTCTTCTCTTTCGAGACTCCATCTCGGTCTTGTCTTCGTAGGCCAATACTTGAAGCGCCACCTCCCAATATAATCTACTTACTCTGTCGCTTGTGGACGTCATCACAGAAGTCCACAGGGATGGGAAAGACAGAGAGAGTAAGCATTCCGAACAACGCATCGTCGACGATGTGGGTTTACGATAGGCAAAATATTAAGACAACACAAGCATACAACATTACATATTCACAGCACAACAATACAATATAAATACAACACAACAAGATAACATATTTGCATCATCACCTTCATAATTAAGTTCATCATAGGTTAATCATTCATTAACATAAATCTTACTTTCGTTTATCGGTATCGTTAGTCTCTTTGCGACGTATACTTCTTTCTTTCTCACGTGCTTTTCTCGAACACCTCTTACGACTCTTTCACTTACGGGGATCTCTTGATCAGTTTATCTCATGGAATCAAAATCTCTTAGTTCATATTTCTCGAGTCCATAATATCGGGAATTCAGGCTTTATGGTTTGGGTCTACATCTCCTCGGAATTCATCCACCTAGTCGGAAGCAATCAGGAGTACAGGATCTCTAACCACACCGGCCTTTTACGGATGGCAAAATAAATAATGTCTCGAGAAAAAGGGCACATCCAATCGTGTTCGAGCATCCCTCTCACTGATCTAGATTTAGTCAAGGGGGGTGTCAGTCATCCGTCTAGTGATCGTGTGGTACTTCGTCCACACCCTTGGGTGACCAGCTCCGACCGGTTCAGCCAGGGCCCCTATGGTTTTTCCCACCTAGACAGAGTTCTCAAGGCTTCTTGACGAATCACCGTCATTGCCGCCCCCTATCTTAATCATCCAGCTGAACACCACGAGGGTAATTCAGGTGTATCTTCCTCTCCACTACTTCGGGTTAAGGTTTTAAGTCGTGAGGTTATACTCGTTTGTTCTAACGTCGACCCATCCTAAGTCATCTCCGTCATACAGCTCTGACCATATGCGAAATACTTCTGCGGGACTCGACCACTATGTCTGACGGGCTCCGACCCATCCTAAATCATTTTCGGCATACGGCTCCGACCATATGCGGGATATCCATAATCTTTCTGATGAGCTACGACCCATTCAGAACCAACCTCGGCATATAGCTCCGACTATATGCGAAATATCAATCATCATTCTGACTGGCTCCGACCCACTTAGAATCACCTCTGGCATATAGCTACGACTATATGCAGGATATCAATCAATCCTTGATAGATAGGCTCCAACCTATCTTAACTCACTCTCATCATATGGCTACGACCATATGGAAACTATCTCAACATATGGTTACGATCATATGGAAACTATCTCAACATATGGCTACGACCATATGGAAACTATCTTTGTGGAATTCGGCAATCATTGCGTCCGCGTCAAAAGGCATCGTCATCGTCGTCGTGTTGTTAGCTCGATCCACGTACTTGGGTGCATCAGCATCATCCGGTTCCGTAGCGTGTCTTATCCGTTAGAGTTCCGTTCTATTCTTTGGGGGATTTCTTATAGTTTTCTAATGTCTTTACTATTCTTATATTATATCGCGGGATGATGCATTATGCTCATGCAATGACAATATAAGTAATATATCTCAACATAAACAAATATATCAATCAATCAATACCATGTAATGGTATAGGTCTGAGTCTTCGTATACCACGATACAAACAAGGCACACAATTTATCGGGTATACTACTAGCTATGATAGACCTTTACTCCGACTTTGAGAGAGTATGGAGTGTCCTAATAGATCACCGAAGTACCACGGTGTCTTAGGGAAGCTTCTCTCTCACCTTCACTCCAGCAAATACTTTGTCCGAAATCGTTGCGGGTCCTCCCAACTGTCAGCTGCTCCAGGTTCTTGACTTATACGCACCTTATACTAGATAGGAGACACTAACGTTACTAGTCTATCCAAATGATCGTCATACTTAAAATCAAAGCGCTTTTTCGAAAACTCCTTTCACTTCTTGTTGGAAAATCGTAAAACGTCAAGATTTTTCTCAAATCAAAATCCAACTTTCACTATACTTTAAATACTTTGAAATCATTATAAGAAATCAATGAAATCATTTTAAATAAATGGATCGGTTGCTGGTCCGTCTTGGACAGCAGCTCGCTCGATCCCGAAAACATCAAGTAACGTCACTTTTGAAATCCAACTTTTCTTAAATCACGTACCATTTAAAATTTAAACTTTAAAACCAGCCAAACACATTTTCAGGATTGAAAAGCAATTTAAATAAAAACTGGACAGCAAAGATGCTAGCCCATAAAACACTCTTTAGAAAATCCGAAAACATTGTAAAATCGCGTTTTTCAAACCAACTTTATCTTATATTAAATACTCATAAAAACTCAACTTCAAAGCACTTTGTAAACATTTTTAAATAAGAAATACAACTTAGAAAAACTCTGGACAGCATCATATTCTAAGTCTCAAGTTCACTTTCCGTTGTCCAAAACCAATTTAAATCCATAGACAAACCAAGTATCTTGAAAACAATTAAATAAACACTTTGATCAACAATTTCTCAATCAAATAAAGTAGTGAAACATATAGGCACATACAAACGAAATCATACTCATGTAAACACTTTTAAATAAATGAATTGGTTGTTGGTCCATTCCGGACAGCCACAACCAAGATTCGAAAACACCGAAAAATCGTTCTTTAATCTATTTAACACTCCATGTTAAAATGAACATTTGAAATGATTTATTTTCCAAACATAACACTTAAACAAAGTAGTTCAATTAAAATGCACCACTTAAAACAAACCATTTGGCACATAGCACATAGCACATTTTCAAATCATAATTTCAAACTAATAGTTTAGATCGAAACACCGTAAACAATTAACTTTGCAAACTCATTCATGCATAGTCTAAACATACCATCAATCAATCAATCATTCAATTATTTCAAGACATTATAATCACCATATAGATCCAGCCAAGTCATGAAATGAAGTACAAAATTCATGTTTGTCGAAAACATTTAAGTAAAGCTTTTGTTCGATTATGGGAAAGCACAAAAGATAAAATCTAAAACTATACCAAATCAATTTGTTTAATCCTCAAAATTTCCAGAACATACACATATATGACAAAGTTCATCACATAAAATTTCCAAGTCATTTGAACAATCTTAAGTTAGGTTTCAAATCAGATTTTGCATACAAAGCAAGATAGAACTGTTGCTGACCTCAGGCCAAAATGCCATAATTAAAAATAGTGTTTCAACTCCGAATTGCATGAAAATTGGTATAAACTTTCCTCATACAGTCAAGACCATATCATAAAAATTTCAGATTATTTGGAGTTGTGCAAGTCATACTTTTTCAATTAAATTCGTCACTAAGTCCGGAAAATCTGAACCAAACGGTTCACTGTTTCTCAATTGGTAAAAATATCAAACCAACTCCAAATCACTTCAACTTGTACAGAGAGTCACACGAAATGTTTAAGGAGCTACCATAAAAATTTCAAGCAATTTAGAGTAGCACAAGTTTGAAAATTTTGTTCATCTTTAAACCAAAAACTCGTTTATTCATTTCAACCATTACATAACCATGAGTTATCAAATTGAACATGCATATATCTTAATCAAATAAGGTAGTTAAACTTATGAACACATACAACCAAATAATACGTAAACACTTAGACCAATTTTCATTTAACTTACACTTAATCACATTAAAACCGTGTGCATCATTAGTCTTTTAAGAATTATTTCTTCAAATAATAGTTTCGCAAATCAACATATAGTTTCATGACACGAACACATATACATTCAAGAAAATTTAACTCAAAAGTTAAGGTCCAAACCGTGACCTTAACTAGGTTTTCTCAAAAACATTTTCAAGGATTCAAGACATCTAAAAACAACTTCAAATCCAACAACAATTTCACATAATTCATCAAACAAGTAAAAATATAACCCTAGCATGCATTTTCTACCTAAAACCGTGAGCATCAAACAAATCTTTAAACAATTTTTTATTTCACATCAAACACTTAAGATCAACTCAAAGTTCATGGAAATCACATATTCATCATTTAGACTTAAGAAAATCTTAATCTTTTCAATCAAACATGCAAACCGTGGCTAACACATAAAGATCACAACATCACATAAATTTTATTCATCTAAAACATCATCAAATTCAAGATCATAACATGCAAGAGATCAATCAAAAAGGAAATCAAACTTTCATCCACAACAACATCAAAACCGTGACCAACATAAGAAAAATCATCAAGAAAAGTTCAATCATTTCAAAGATCTTTATATTAAAACTCAAGCATCAAGCACATCATAGTTCAAACATAGGTCTTGACATGCATGCAAACAAAAACAGTAGATCTTTGAAAAATCCTTTATGAAAACCCAAGAATCAAATTCTTTTCAAAAATACTTTTTAAGAAATCAAAGAAAAATGGATAAGTTCATGAGATAACACAAGACCTTAAAAGAAAAACACTTTCCTAACAAAACTTCAAAATCAAGTTTAGAAATCAACATGCATGTGAGTAAAAACTCTAGATCTAACATAAAAACCAACATGCATTAACATTTTTCAAACCAAATCAAAGCTTTAGAAAGAAATCATGAAAAACGAAAATGAATCAAAGAAAATGGGTTTAAAATTTTCAAGATCATGAAATAAAGTGCTTACTTAATCAAAACTTCAAAATCAAGTCCAAATCTTTGGTTTCTCTTTGGTTTTCTCTTCACTCTCCTCACGGCTCACTCACTCTCCTCCTTAGGTTCATGGTTTCTCCTTCTCTTCTTCACTATCTTGGTTTGATCTTGCTTAGATGGTGTAGTGTTTAGGGTTTTGGTTCTTCTCCTCTCTTTCTAATTCGGCCACTCTCTCACTCTCACTAAGGGCTTGATTTTGCTCTTAGTGTTGTGTTTTGGTTGGAATGAATGGAAATGAAGAAATGGAAACCAAGGTAGTGTGTGTTGGTGTTTGTATATGTGATTTGTGGGCTTGGGCTATGTTTCCTCCTCCCCACGGCTCCTTCTTTTCTTTTTCTATTTCTTTTTCCTCCCTTATGTCATGCTTAGGTCACTAAGATGACATCATAGACTTAGCCATGAAGCAATTCAACTTGGTGACCAAGTAAACAAACTTGGTGGCCAAGCAATGCTCTCAAGCATTCGGCCTTAAGGGTTTAGGGTGTATTAGGTTGGCTAATTTAGGTTTAAGGTGCTAATTAGGGTCTAATCGTGATTAGGGTAGGATTAGGAAAACTAAATTAGGTTTAGTCCACTAGTCCTTAGAGTTTAAGGCTTAATCAAGGATTAAGGTACTAATCAAAAACTTAATCCATACTAGCATAAGTTTAAGGAAAACTAATTCTAGATTAGTTCACTAACATTGAGGGTATTGGGTTTTAAGAGAGTGATTAGGTGCTTAATCGAGGATTAAGCACTTGATTAAGGTTTAATCAAAGATTAGGATGTTAATTAGGGTTTCTAGAGATGATTCTAGATTAAGGATAGGATAAGATGCTTGGACTTTGATTTTTGAAACTTAGGGTAGAAATAATTTTCCATTTAAAACCATAAAACCATATGAGTCAATTTAATGAAAATAAAATCTTAATTAAAACCTTAAGTAATACAATTCATTTGAAAACCTTAGAAAAACAAACACATAAAATCATAACATAAGTGGATTAAATTCCAAAGTGTAGAAATCCATCATGAAATCAAAACTCCTTTAATCAATTCTTAAATCAATTAGGCTAAATCCATAAAAATGCACAAAGAAATTCATTTTTCAAATAAAATCACAAATAATAAAATTACTCCAAACTTCAACAAAATCATTTGCTTGAATTCCATAAAAATCTTTGTTTTACCAAAATTCCATAAAATCAACAATTGATTACGAACGACGCATTCCGAACGACACATCGTCGACGGTGTGGGTTTACGATAGGCAAAATATTAAGACAACACAAGCATACAACATTACATATTCACAGCACAACAATACAATATAAATACAACACAACAAGATAACATATTTGCATCATCACCTTCATAATTAAGTTCATCATAGGTTAATCATTCATTAACATAAATCTTACTTTCGTTTATCGGTATCGTTAGTCTCTTTGCGACGTATACTTCTTTCTTTCTCACGTGCTTTTCTCGAACACCTCTTACGACTCTTTCACTTACGGGGATCTCTTGAACAGTTTATCTCAAGGAATCAAAATCTCTTAGTTCATATTTCTTGAGTCCATAATATCGGGAATTCAGGCTTTATGGTTTGGGTCTACATCTCCTCGGAATCCATCCACCTAGTCGGAAGCAATCAGGAGTACAGGATCTCTAACCACACCGGCCTTTTACGGATGGCAAAATAAATAATGTCTTGAGAAAAAGGGCACATCCAACCGTGTTCGAGCATCCCTCTCACTGATCTAGATTTATTCAAGGGGGGTGTCAGTCATCCGTCTAGTGATCGTGTGGTACTTCGTCCACACCCTTGGGTGACCAGCTCCGACCGGTTCAGCCAGGGCCCCTATGGTTTTTCCCACCTAGACAGAGTTCTCAAGGCTTCTTGACGAATCACCGTCATTGCCGCCCCCTATCTTAATCATCCAGCTGAACACCACGAGGGTAATTCAGGTGTATCTTCCTCTCCACTACTTCGGGTTAAGGTTTTAAGTCGTGAGGTTATACTCGTTTGTTCTAACATCGACCCATCCTAAGTCATCTCCGTCATACAGCTCCGACCATATGCGGAATGCTTCTGTGGGACTCGACCACTATGTCTGACGGGCTCCGACCCATTCTAAATCATTTTCGGCACAGGGCTCCAACCATATGCGGGATATCCATAATCTTTCTGACGGGCTACGACCCATTCAGAACCAACCTCGGCATATAGCTCCGACTATATGCGGAATATCAATCATCATTCTGACGGGCTCCGACCCACTCAGAATCACCATCGGCATATAGCTACGACTATATGTGGGATATCCATCAATCTTTGATAGATAGGCTCCGACCTATCTTAAATCATTCTCAACATATGGCTACGACCATATGGAAACTATCTCTGTAGAATTCTGCAATCATTGCATCCACGTCCAAAGCATCATCGTCGTCGTCATATCGTCAGCTCGATCCACGTACTCGGCGTATCAGCATCATCCGGTTCCATCGCGTGTTCCATCCCTAGAGTTTCGCTCTATTCGTTGGGGAATTTCTTATAGTTTCTAATGTCTTTGCTATTCTAATCTTATCATGCGGAATGATGCATTATGCTCATGCAATGACAATATAAGCAATATATCTCAACATAAATAAATATATCAATCAATCAATACCATGTGATGGTATAGGTCTGAGTCTTCGTATACCGCGATACAAACAAGGCACACAATTTATCGGGTATACTACTAGCTACAATAGACCTTTACTCCGACTTTGAGAGAGTACGGAGTGTCCTAGCATACTCACTAGACACCAAAGCGTCTTAGGATAACTTCTCTCTGACCTGGGTTCGCAGTCACCAATTCCACAAGTTTCGAACGATCTGCTCCCTTCCTAGTCTGCCCGACTCCAACTTCTTTCAAGTCCCACAAGATAGACACAGGGATATTAAAACTTTATTCAATATTACTCTTAAAATCATTCTCAAGGTTGCTTAAGAAAAATCCAAACTTTGTCTTTTTGTAAAACCAAAACATCAATTCTTTTTATTCAAACTTGTCTAAAATCAAACACTAGCTTTTATACTTTAAAATCATGAGAAAATAATCAAATAAATTAATTTAAATGAAAAGTTTCTTTGCTGGTCTCCCTTGGACAGCAATGAATTCAACTTCGAAAACACCGAAAAATCGTACATTTCAAACCAACTTTACCTTATATTAAATACCCATAAAAACTTAACTTTAAAACACTTTGAAAATACTTTTAAATAAGAAATACAACTTAGAAAATTCTGGACAGCATCATTTTCCAAGTTCTAAATTCATTTTTCATTGTTCAAAACCAATTCAAATCCACAAACAAACCAAGAATCTTGAAAACAATCAAATAAACACTTTAATCAACACTTTATCAAGTTCGAACATTCATTCATTTCAAACATCACATAATCACAAATCATCAAATCAAGTTGAACATAGCATGCTCACATACTTATTCATACATACAACTCAATCAAATAAAGAAATCAAACTCTTAACCTCATACAAACTGAATCATGCATCACCTAAACACTTAGACACATTCTCATTTAACTTTCACTTAATCACATTAAAACCGTGTGCATCATTAGTCTTTTAAAAATTATTTCTTCAAAGAATAGTTTCACAAATCAACATATAGTTTCATGACATGAACACATATACATTCAAGAAAATTCAACTCAAAAGTTAAGGTCCAAACCGTGACCTTAACTAGGGTTTTCCAAAAATATTTTCAAGGATTCAAGACTTATAAAAACAACTTCAAATCCAATAACAATTTCACATAATTCATCAAGCAAGTAGAAACATAACCCTAGCATGCATTTTCTACCTAAAACCGTGAGCATCAAACAAATCTTTAAACAATTTTTATTTCACATTTAACACATAAAATCAACTCAACACTCATGGAAATCACATGTTCATTAATTAAATTTAAGAAAATTTTAACCCTTTTCATTTACACATACAAACCGTGACCACCACCCAAAATCACAACATCACAAAATTTTACATTCATCTAAAACATCATTAAATTTCAAGATCATGACATGCAAGAAATCAAACAAAAGAAAATCAAGATTTCAACCACATCATCATCAAAACCGTAACGAACATAAGAAAATCACTAAGAAAATTCAATCATTCTCAAATATCTTTACATTAAAACTCAAGCATCAAACATATCATAGTTCAAGCATAGATCTTGACATGCATGAAATCAAAAACACTAGATCTTTGAAAAATCCTTTATGAAACTCAAAAATCAAACTTTTTCAAAAACACTTTTAAGAAATCAAGAAGAAAACTCAAGATCATGAGAGAAAACACTTTCTTAACAAAAACTTCAAGATCAAGCTTAGAAATCAACATGCATGTGAGTAAAAACTCTAGATCTAGCATAAAGACCAACATGCATTAACATTTTTCAAACCAAATCAAAGCTCTTAGAAAGAAATCATGAAAAACGAAAATGAATCAAAGAAAGAGGTTTAAAAATTTTGAGATCATGGAATGAAATGCTCACTTAATCAAAAGCTTTCAAAATCAAGTCCAAATCTTGGGTTTCTCTTCTTACTCCTCACGGTTTTCTCCTTCCTTTCCTAAATCCATGGTTTCTCCTTTTCCTCTTCACTATCTTGACTTGATTTCACTTAGATTGTGAACTGTTTAGGGTTGGTTCTTCTCCTCTCTCAATTCGGCCACTCTCTCCCTCTCACTCTCTCACTAAGAGCTTGATGTTGCTCTTAGTGTTGTGTTTGGTTTGGAATGAAAAATGAAGGAAATGAAGAAATGAAACCAAGAGAAATGTGTGTATTAGTGTTTGTATACTTGGTTTTGTGTGGGCTTGGGCTTGTTTCCTCCTCCCCACGGCTACCCTTCTTTTTCCTTTTCTTTTTCTTTTCTTTTCTTCCCTTAGGTCATGCTTAGGTCATCTAGGTGATGTCACTAACTTAACCATGAAGCAAAGCAACTTGGAGACCAAGTAAATCAACTTGGTGGCCAAGCAACACACCTAGCATTCGGCCTTAGGGTATTTAGGGTAGATTAGGTTAGCTAAATTAGGTTTAAGGTACTAATTAGGGTCTAATCACGATTAAGGTAGGATTAGGAAAACTAATTTAGATTTAGTCCAATAATCCTTAGAGATTAGGGCTTAATCAAGGATTAAGGTACTAATCAAAAACTTAATCCACACTAGCATAGGTTTAGGGAAAACTAATTCTAGATTAGCGCACTAACCTTGAGGGTTTAGGGTTTAAGAGAGTGATTAAGTGCTTAATCAAGGATTAAGAACTCGATTAAGGCTTAATCAAAGATTAGGATACTAATTAGGGTTTTCTAGAGATTATTCTAGATCAAGATGATTTGGACTTTGATTTTTGAAACTTAGAGTAAAAATAATTTTCCATCTTAAAACCATAAAACCATATGAATCAATTTAAGAAGATAAAATCTCAATTAAAACCTCAAGCAATATGATTCATTGAAAACCTTGGAAGATCAAACACATAAAACCATAGCACAAGTAAATTAAACTTCAAAGCATAAAAATCCATTCATGAAACCAAAACTCTTTTAAATCAATTCTTAAATCAATTTGGTTAAAATAATTTCTTGATTAGGGAATTGTAGAAGAAGTGAGTCAAAAGGCAGATGCTACAATAAACTAACAATTTATTATAAAGAGGGGGTGTAAGTACTGATTGCTAATCAGGGGAGGTGAGTATTGTAACATCCTCAATTTTTGATTCCGTTTATAAGTGTCGATTCGTGTTAGTATTGTAAGTGCTTAGAATTGTTTAGAATTAGAAATTTAGCTAAGTGTAAGATGGATTGAGTTAAGAATAGGTTAGATTGTTTTTAGAGTGTAGGTTTTAGTGTTAAGTTAAGTTAGAATGAGTGTGATAGCTTAAGAGTCTTAGAAGTGTGAAAGAAAGCCATTTTACACTGAGTTAATCGATTAATGGAAGCTCTAATCGATTAAATTTTAAGCAACATGGAGCCACTAATCGATTAAGGAGTGGCTTAATCGATTAAATTTTGTTGCACATGTAGAAACAAGTCTCCAATGAGGTGGATTTATTTTGATGATGACAATATAATGAGATCATGGATTTAAAGGAAGAATTTAAGCTCACAAAGTCAAGAAGATCAAGTGCATCAAATTAGCTAGTCATTCTCTATTCTATTTTAATTGTAATTTTATTTCTATATTTGAGAGTGGGTAGCTTAGGAAATAATCTCATCCTAGGATAAATAATTTTAATGCATGAAAAAGGTTGGGATTACATAAAATTATTCCTTGAGAAGAGAATTGAAATTAATCTTTGAAAAACTTAATTTTTATCATTTCTGGGCAAAAGACTCGAGTAGTCTGAAAATTACTCGAGTATCAAGAGACTCGAGTAATCTGAAAGTTACTCAAGTATAAAAAGACTCGAGTAGTCTGAAAATTACTCGAGTATCAAAAGACTCGAGTAGTTTCCAAAAGACTCGAGTATTTCAGCCTAAATCAGAGATTTGACCGTTAGTTCAGTACATGGGCATTTCTATTGAAAGATGGACAAAAGACTCGAGTAGTGTCAAAAATACTCGAGTATTTTGGTTCTGACAGCAAATTTTTAACCGTTGGAAGAGGGCAAAAATGGGAGGAAAAAGTTTGTCTCACTCTCTCATTCCCTCTTCCATATATCAGAATTGAATGCCTTTGAACTAACTAACAAGAACATTAAAGAATATTGTGCTAAACATTCTCTTTGTTCATTCTCTCTCTCAAGTGATAAATTCTCTAACTCAATCTATTCATTCATCATTATTATTTTGTCCAAAGAGTTAGAGATTGTGCTTTATTGTTGTGGAAATCATTTGTTGGATTTCTCCACATACACATACACTTCTTGTTCCAAAAATCTTGGTGAGGTATCCAAGTTCTCAAGCCTTGGGAGGTTCTCAAGCACAAAGTCTAAGAGGTTCTTAGCTTGGTGGAGCTCTTGAAGGTTTCAAGGAGCTTGAAAAAGAAGAAGTCTTCATCACCAAACTTCAAATTGGGGTAGAAATTCAAGAGTTTGGTACACTCTTGGAAGGGTTAGGTTGAGTGAGGCATCTCAATACCCTTTGTAATATTTCTAACAATTTGATTTTAGTAGACACTCCTAAGGTTCTTAGGGGGACTGGACTAGCTCTCTAAATAGAGAGTGAACCAGTATAAAATTGGTGGTGTTGTTCTTTTTATAGCTTTCTTTACTTTCAAGTAAAAACCTAGCCTAAGTTTCTCAAAAGGGGTTTTTTTTAATTAGAGTAGTAATTCCACAGCAATTAGGTTGATTTCAAGTTATTATAGCTTTATTTAATTGCTTTCTACTCTTCTATTAATCTTCCCTGGACTGGTTTAATTCGTATTGATTAAAGTGCAAATTATTCAAAAGCTGTTTTCTGCTAACTGCACGATTTACTCAAGTATTCTTCAGAAGACTCGAGTGTTCTTGTGATTTTACTCGAGTAGTCTGAAAAAGACTCGAGTGTTCTTGCTCTGTTTCAGAAAAATCTGCACGTGATCAATTATACTTAATTGCATTCGAAAAATTAGTCACTGTTGCACTCAGATTACTATTCACCCCCCCCCCTCTAGTAATTGCTAAGCCCGCTTGTTGGTTTCCAACAAGTGGTATCAGAGCTCGGTTGAAAGATCGAGCGTAAAAGCTTTTTCGAAAAAGATCCTTTTGGAAACAATGGGCTCTAGCAATCAACAAGACGGGTCTATGTCTCTTAACCGACCTCCATTCTTCAATGGTGAAGATTATTCTTATTGGAAGGTTAGGATGAGAGTCTTTGTAGAAGCAATAGACACCGATATTTGGGATGCAATTGAAAAAGGTCCTCATATTCCTAGAAGAGTGATTAATGGTGAAGCCATTGTTATTCCTAGGACAAGTTGGAATGAAGATGATAAAAAGAAAGTTTCATATGATTTAAAAGCTAAAAATATCATCTTCTCCGCTTTGTCCAAAAATGAATTTCATAGGATTTCACAATGTCAATCGGCTAAAGAAATGTGGGATACCTTGAAAATTACTCATGAGGGAACTAGTGAAGTTAGAGACTCAAGATTAAATGCTTTAACTCATGAATATGAGCTCTTTCATATGTTCCCTAATGAGTCTATCAATGATATGCAAACAAGGTTCACACATATCGTTAACCAATTGATTGGCTTAGGAAAGGAATTTAGAGATGGTGAAACTACTAACAAAGTCTTGAGATGTCTTGATAGGAGATGGCAACCTAAGGTGACCGCCATCAAGGAAGCTAAGGATGTAAAATCTATGGACTTGACCACCTTGTTTGGAAAGCTCCAAGAACATGAGATGGAACTATCAAGACTTCACCTAAATGAAGATTCGGACAAGAAAAAGAAGAGCATCTCTCTAAAAGCCTCAACCAAAATGTCTAAAGAGGATGAAGATGAATCTTCAAGTGAAAGCTCCGATCATGCTCTAAATGAGGAAGAGATTGGTTTATTTGCCAAGAGGTTCAACAAATTCCTCAAAGGCAAAAAGGGTAGCTCATCATTCTCTAAGGACAAGAGATCTCAAGACAAAAGATCCAAGGATAACAAGCAAAGAAACAAGAGTTCAAGTGAGAGTGTGAAATGTCATGAGTGTGGTGGGATAGGACATATAAAAATGGAATGTCCCACCCACTTAAGAAAGAATGAGAAGAAGACCCATGATGGGAAGGGGAAAAGAGCTTACATTGTTTGGGATGAACCAGAAAAGGATTCCAAGTCATCCTCAAGTAGTTTGGATGATGAGGAAGCCAAGCTATGCCTCATGGCCAAGAATGACAATGAAGCCTCCTCAAGTAGTGAAAGAAATGACAATGAGAGTGAGGATGAGGTATCATCTAATTATTCTTACACCTCTTCTCATACTATTTCTTATGATGATTTGCTAAATGAGTATAATGAAATGTTAACTCAATTTGAAAAAGTTGCTAAAGTTAACAAAGAAAAAGGAAAGAAGCTTTTGGAGTATCAAAAGGAAATCAATGAATTAGAAAAATCTATTAATGATTTGAAACTCCAAAATGCATCCTTGGAACTTGCTAACTCTAGTCATGTTTGTGAGAATGCAAATCAATCATATACCATCACTCATTGTGAAAAGTGTTGTGTGCTTGAAAAGGAAGTTAATGATTTGAAAATAAAACTCAACACTTTTAACAAAAGTGATAGAAACCTAGACCGGTTAATTGGTTCTCTTAGACACAATTCAAACAAAACCGGTCTAGGATATGTCCACAAGAAAAAGAAAAATAAAGAGGTTGGTTCATTCTCAAAAATTGATTTTACAAAGAAACCAACTTGCTTTTATTGTGGAAAATTTGGACATACAAACAATAAGTGCCATATCAAATCTTTTGGAATTCAAAATGGTACTTATGTTTTGATTAAGAAGGAAGAATCATCCAAGACTAACAAAAAGGGACCCAACATAATTTGGGTACCCAAAATGAGCAAGTGATTGTGTTTTGTAGGTGTGCCTAAGAACCGAAAAGCAACTTTGGATACTTGATAGTGGATGTTCTAGGCACATGACGGGAGATAAGCAACACTTCATTGAGCTTACTCCTAAAGAAAAAGGATATGTCACATATGGAGACAACAACAAAGGCAAAATACTTGGTATAGGTAAAATTGGTAATTCTTCCAACTTGGTTATTGATAATGTACTTTATGTTCAAGGATTAGAACATAATCTTTTGAGCATTAGTCAATTATGTGATATTGGTAACCATGTATTATTTACCTCTACTTATTGTCTCATAAAAAGTGACAAAGATGAATCTATCAAATTTGTCGGAAAAAGGTCTAATAACACTTACATGGTTGAATTGAATCATATCACTTCTTTAGTTTCAAAATGTTTAATTAGCAAAGAAAGTGATACTTGGTTATGGCATCGTAGGACTGCTCACATTAATGTAAATCAACTTAAGAAACTTCAATCCAAAGACTTAGTAGTTGGTTTACCAAAGCTCAATTTTCAAATTAAAGGTGATTGCACTCCTTGCAAGAAGTGCAAACAAACTAAAAATCCTTTTGGTTCCAAAAATGATATGTCCACAACAAGACCATTGGAAATGCTTCATATGGACTTGTTTGGACCTTCTCAAGTAAAAAGCTTTGGTGGCAACTACTATGCCTTGGTGATTGTTGATGATTTTTCAAGATTTACATGGACATTATTTTTAAGTGCTAAGAGTGAAACCTACAAGTCTTTTAAACGCCATATTAAGCTTTCACAAAACCAAGTAAACCAAAAAGTGATTATAATTCGAACCGACCATGGAGGTGAATTTGAAAACTATAAATTTGATAGATTTTGTGATAAGCATGGAATTGAGCACCAATATTCGGCACCTAGAACTCCGGAACAAAATGGAGTTGTTGAGAGGAAAAATAGGGTGCTAGAGGAACTTGCTAGAACCATGTTAAATGATTCTCAAGTACCTCAATATTTTTGGGCCGATGCCGTTAATACGGCTTGTTATGTAATGAATAGAATTTTAATTAGGCCTATGATAAAGAAAATCCCCTATGAGCTTTACAAAGGTAGAAAACCCAATATATCCCATTTCCATGTTTTTGGATGCAAAGTTTACATTTTAAACAATGGAAAAGATCAACTTGGAAAATTTGATTCTAAATCGGATGAGGGAATATTTTTGGGTTACTCTTCTCATAGTAAAGCATTTAGAGTTTATAATAAACGAACCATGACTATTGAAGAATCTATTCATGTTGTTTTTAATGAGTCTTTGAAAGAAGATAGTGTGTTGTGTGATGGTAGTGATGATGGACTTGAGATTTCAAATGTTGACAAAGAGATGGAAAAATCAAAGGATGAAGGAGAAGTCAAAGATGAACTTGATCCGGCTTGGAAAACGGTGAAAGCTCACCCTATTGACAATGTCATAGGAGACCTTTCAAAGGGAGTATTAACTCGTAGGTCAATTCAAAATATTTGTCATTTTGTTTCCTTTGTTTCTCAAATCGAACCAAATTCAATTAAGGAAGCAATTATGGATGAACATTGGGTTATAGCCATGCAAGAAGAACTAAATCAATTTATTAGAAATGATGTTTGGGAATTGTGCCGATACCCGATGATCATACCATAATTGGTGTAAAATGGATTTATAGAAATAAACTTGATGAATCCGGTTTGATTATAAGAAACAAAGCGAGACTTGTTGCCCAAGGGTACAACAAGAGGAAGGTGTTGATTATGATGAGACCTTTGCTCCGGTTGCACGCCTTGAGGCAATCCGAATCTTGCTTGCCTTTGCATCAATTATGAATTTTACTCTTTATCAAATGGATGTCAAGAGTGCTTTCTTAAATGGTTTCATAAATGAAGAAGTGTATGTTAAGCAACCACCCGGTTTTGAAAGTCATGAGTTTCCAAACCATGTTTACAAATTGAAAAAGGCACTTTATGGATTAAAACAAGCTCCTAGAGCTTGGTATGATCGATTAAGTACCTTCTTATTAGAAAATGGCTTTCAAAGGGGAAAGGTTGATAATACCCTATTCATCTATAAAACCAAAGAGGACATTTTGTTAGTGCAAATATATGTAGATGATATTATCTTTGGTGCCACTAACGTGTCCTTGTGTAGAAAATTCTCAAATTTGATGAAAAAGGAATTTGAAATGTCCATGATGGGGGAGCTCAAGTTCTTCCTAAATCAAGCAAGTCAAGGAGGGGATCTTTGTGCATCAAGGAAAATATTGCAAGGAGCTCCTTGGAAAATTCGGAATGGACAAATGCAAAGAAGCATACACTCCCATGAGCACATCATGCTACCTAGACAAGGATGACAAAGGTAAACCGGTTGATGTTAGTAAATATAGGGGCATGATAGGTAGTCTTCTATATCTTACCGCATCTAGACCGGATATTATGTTTAGTGTATGCATGTGTGCCCGTTTCCAAGCTAATCCTAAAGAATCACACCTATCCGCGGTTAAACATATATTTAAATATCTCAAAGGAACAATAAATACCGGATTATGGTATCCTAGTGATGCTAGTCTTAGTTTAGTTGGTTATTCGGATTCCGACTTTGCGGGATGCAAGCTTGATCGCAAAAGCACTAGTGGTACTTTCCATTTATTGGGAAGTTCATTAGTGTCATGGTTTTCTAAAAAGCAAGCTTGTGTTGCCCTTTCCACCGCCGAAGCGGAATATATCGCTGCCGGTAATTGTTGTGCTCAACTCTTGTGGATGAAACAACAATTATCGGATTTTGGTTTAAAATTAGAAAGTGTTCCAATAAAATGCGATAATACGAGTGCCATAAACTTAACTAAGAATCCGGTTTATCATTCAAGAACCAAGCATATTGAAATTAGACATCATTTTCTTAGAGATCATGTGCAAAAAGGTGATTGTACCATAGAATTTGTTAGCACATCAAATCAATTAGCCGATATTTTCACAAAACCCTTGCCAAGAGATACCTTCTATCATATAAGAAGGGAACTTGGTATTTTAGATGAGTCAAGCATTAGCTAATTGATTTGTGCTTTTATTGAGAAATCACCAAACATGTCTAATTAAATGTGCATTGATGCTTGATGAACAATTGGACCTTGAGATATTGTGAAATATATGATTTTGATTGTGAGTGATTTTAATTCCAAGTTTGTGTTGATGTTCTATGTGTTAGATTTGTGCAAATGTGTTAAAAATGCTGTTAGATCTGTCTGTCTGATAAAAACACTCGAGTATTTTTCATGTTACTCGAGTATTTTAATTCCAAATTAAATCAATTTTAAATAGAAAAAGTTTTTGGGCATGTCTGATGGTTTCACTCGAGTATTTTCAATTTCACTCGAGTAAATTTCATTTTACTCGAGTCTTTTATGCTACACTCGAGTGATTCAGATTTCTCAAAATTGATGGTTTCAGATGCCCCAAAAACACTCGAGTAAATTTCAGTCTACTCGAGTGAATCTCAGACCTGAGACTTTGAACTTTCGGGTTAGGAAAATTACTCGAGTCCTTTCACAAAGACTCGAGTCTTTGGCCTTAGAACACTCGAGTGTTTTCAAAAACACTCGAGTAATGCGATCAGTTCATAAGTATCAACAGCGTCTCTGAACCTCATTTTTCACGAACCCTTCTCTCTCTTACTCGAGTTCTCTCAACTCCTTTCATCAAAAATCAGTTTTTAACTCAAATCTTTCACTTCTTTCAACTCCAAATCATCTTTTCATCATTCTTCCTCACTTATTTCACTTCAAATCTTCATTTTTCACCTTCAATTTCAAAAATCCCTTTCAAAACCCTAACTCCCCAAAATTCCGAATTTCTTCAATTTTTCTTTTCAATAAGTGCAAAATGTCTACTTCTCGCTGTCCTAAGCGTCCAAGGAAGCAAAGGAGGGAGCCCACTCCTTCACCTTCATCATCTTCAGAGGAGGAAGAGGATTTCTTCTCTGCTGCTGATTGTGCAAGGAGGGAGGCCCTGTTTGTGACTCATGCATATGGTGTACAAAGCTGGACAACTGAGGAATTTCTTGAGGGTAATGGTTTTTCTTTTGTTCAAAAGCTTAGAGACCAACATCTGATGCGGTTTATATCTTTTAATGGTCCCATCTATCTTAGGCTAGTGCGCAGTTTTATGCAAATATTAAGGAGATAGATAGGACTAAGTATGAAACTAGTGTAGAGGGCACCCATTTTCAGATTCTCCCTAGGGATTTAGAGACCGTTTTCGGTATAACACGAACGGGGATGAACAATTACAAAGCTAATACTGATGATATTTTTAGAGACTTGCTTCGCCCCGATCGTGAATATAACGGAAACAAAAAGAAAGCTGTGCACATGACCGCCCCAAACCGACTCCTCCATCATATAGTATCTCACCAACTAGTGCCCCAAACCTCTCCCAATTACTCAAAGCCCACCCAATTAGAGCTTCGAATTATGGATGCTATTCTTAATGATAATCTGCTGAATTGGGCTGCGATTATTCTTTCTCGGATGGTGAAGGCAGGGAACTCCAAAGCCTCCCAAAATTTGCCTTACCCGATGCATGTTTGTAAACTCCTCCAGCACTTCAATGTGCCTATTCCTGATGATGAGGAGTTCTTTACTCCTTCGGAGGAGTTGCATGCTATTCATGATGGGCTTCTCCGCCAGATGAAGATGAGGAAGCATGGTGGGAGATATTATTGGCAGGATGAGGTGGCCGCCATGGAGGCTCAGGCGGCAGCTGAGCATGCTGCAGCTCAGCAAGGTATGGATGCTGAGCACTTGGCTCAGGAGCAGGCTGAGTTTGACCAGGCTGCTGGTGGTGGTGCAGATGAGGATGACCCTGCTGCTCATATTGATTTTAGCAATCCTGCTTTCCAGGGTTACATGACTCATTTTGATGATCACTTTGATAGTCGCATGGATGGTATCGAGCATCGGATGGCTGAGCAGCAGGATAGCATTACTAGGCTTGAGTCACAGATGGGTGTTCAGTCAGCCATGATCTACTCCAGGTTGGACCAGCATTCAGTTCAGATGAATGCTCGGTATGATGATATGATGACTGCGTTTGGTCGATTCTTTCCTCCGCATGACCCTCCTGCGCCGGACATGTTTTGAGCTTGTGGACATTGCACTCTCTGTTTTCTGATCTTTCATGTTTTTATGTTATGTCGTTTATGGATTTTTAGTTTTTCATTTTATCTTGGGAGTTAGTTTGCTTTCTGGAACCCCTGCGTGGGTATTTCTCAGCTTTTATGATGTTGACCTTTTCATTGCAAACTTTGGATTTAGTCTTTATGATGTCTTATGCTATGGTGACTTTTGACTTATTTTATGCTCTGAGTTTCACTGGTTTTCACATGTTTTATGTTCTCCGATACTCATGATTTTGTATATTGCTTATATTTAGGGGGAATCTTCGTTATTGGTATCCTTCTTATCTCCTCTGTTTCCAAATGATATCTTTTTGATTATGACAAAAAGGGGGAGAAAAGAGGCATCATGAGAGCAAGCACATATTTTTTTTACTCTGATATTATACATGCTCTCGCTCTGATACCAAATATATAGTGTGCACTTGTCTATGATTAGTATGATATTATGTTGTGCTTGGAATTCTCTGGATTGACAGGTTTTATAGGTTCCTATATTGAGGGGAAGCTCTCAAAAGTGATGGAACGGTTTAATTATTTTGTCATCATCAAAAAGGGGGAGATTGTAGAATCAAGTCTCCAATGAGGTGGATTTATTCTGATGATGACAATATAATTAGATCATGGATTTAAAGGAAGAATTCAAGCTCACAAAGTCAAAAAGATCAAGTGCATCAAATTAGCTAGTCATTCTCTATTCTATTTTAATTGTAATTTTATTTCTATATTTGAGAGTGGGTAGCTTAGGAAATAATCTCATCCTAGGATAAATAATTTTAATGCATGAAAAAGGTTGGGATTACATAAAATTATTCCTTGAGAAGAGAATTGAAATTAATCTTTGAAAAACTTAATTTTTATCATTTCTGGGCAAAAGACTCGAGTAGTCTGAAAATTACTCGAGTATCAAGAGACTCGAGTAATCTGAAAGTTACTCAAGTATAAAAAGACTCGAGTAGTCTGAAAATTACTCGAGTATCAAAAGACTCGAGTAGTTTCCAAAAGACTCAAGTGTTTCAGCCTAAATCAGAGATTTGACCGTTAGTTCAGTACATGGGCATTTCTATTGAAAGATGGACAAAAGACTCGAGTAGTGTCAAAAATACTCGAGTATTTTGGTTCTGACAGCAAATTTTTAACCGTTGGAAGAGGGCAAAAATGGGAAGAAAAAGTTTGTCTCACTCTCTCATTCCCTCTTCCATATATCAGAATTGAATGCCTTTGAACTAACTAACAAGAACATTAAAGGATATTGTGCTAAACATTCTCTTTGCTCATTCTCTCTCTCAAGTGATAAATTCTCTAACTCAATCTATTCATTCATCATTATTATTTTGTCCAAAGAGTTAGAGATTGTGCTTTATTGTTGTGGAAATCATTTGTTGGATTTCTCCACATACACATACACTTCTTGTTCCAAAAATCTTGGTGAGGTATCCAAGTACTTGGTGAGGTATCCAAGTTCTCAAGCCTTGGGAGGTTCTCAAGCACAAAGTCTAAGAGGTTCTTAGCTTGGTGGAGCTCTTAAAGGTTTCAAGGAGCTTGAAGAAGAAGAAGTCTTCATCACCAAACTTCAAATTGGGGTAGAAATTCAAGAGTTTGGTACACTCTTGGAAGGGTTAGGTTGAGTGAGGCATCTCAATACCCTTTGTAATATTTCTAACAATTTGATTTTAGTAGACACTCCTAAGGTTCTTAGGGGGACTGGACTAGCTCTCTAAATAGAGAGTGAACCAGTATAAAATTGGTGGTGTTGTTCTTTTTATAGCTTTCTTTACTTTCAAGTAAAAACCTAGCCTAAGTTTCTCAAAAGGGTTTTTTTTTAATTAGAGTAGTAATTCCACAGCAATTAGGTTGATTTCAAGTTATTATAGCTTTATTTAATTGCTTTCTACTCTTCTATTAATCTGCCCTGGACTGGTTTAATTCGTATTGATTAAAGTGCAAATTATTCAAAAGCTGTTTTCTGCTAACTGCACGATTTACTCGAGTATTCTTCAGAAGACTCGAGTGTTCTTGTGATTTTACTCGAGTAGTCTGAAAAAGACTCGAGTGTTCTTGCTCTGTTTCAGAAAAATCTGCACGTGATCAATTATACTTAATTGCATTCGAAAAATTAGTCACTGTTGCACTCAGATTACTATTCACCCCCCCTCTAGTAATTGCTAAGCCCGCTTGTTGGTTTCGAACAGCACATTCTGGCACTAATCGATTAATGGCCATGTTAATCGATTAAGGGTCAAATTAATCGATTAACCCCTGTGTTTAAGTTGAGAAGTACGTGAATTCAATTTAGTTTCAGCGGCCCTTTCTCTCTCATGTAGCTCGAGTTCTTCTTCTAGTTCTCCTAGGGCAATCAATTTCTACTCTAAATCTTCAAAGTTCTACCCAATTAAAACCCCAAATCAAATCCCCATCATCCCTACACATATTCTCTACCCTTTAATCTCTCAATTTCTTCCTCTTTTCATTTCCCCCAAATCACCCATAAACCCTAAGTATGTGCAAACTTTGGTTTGAAGTCTTCTAGCTATCAAGGAGCTTGGAGTAGGGCTAAGGGGCAAGAACTAAGGAGCTAGGAGTTGGATTGGAGCATTCTCTAGTATTTTGGAAGGTTCTCCTCTACCCTCCAAGAGGTAAGGGGGTTTAACTTGGGTTTAGCTTAGGGGAAGTGTTAGAAACTAGTAATTGGTACTTAGTTAAGTGTGTTTAAGTGATTGGTTATGATTAGAATTAAGAGGAATTGGTTTAGCCTAGCAACTCTAAGTGTTGGTAGATTTTGTATTTAATTGTTTATGTCTAATGCTTTAATTTTTATTTGTAATTGCTAATGGTGGTTTTATAAGTGTTGTGAGATGTTTGCTAATTATGAACTTAATATATTATTAGTTAGACATACCCTAGGAACAAGTAACTTCCAATTGAAAGGAACCACTATAAATGGATTTTTGGTGAAATAAAAAGGGTTCCATCCTCAATTGGAGAGTACTTGGTTGTCAAAGCATGCATGGTGTAAAGGGAACGTTAGGTGTAGGGGAAAAACACACGTTTTTTGATTGATGAGGACAAAAGTAAATTAATAGAATTATTGTAGAGAACTTTGATCTTGCACAGGGCATGGGTTTGATTCCCGTGTTGCGGATTGGTTATATGCAAACTATAATAATTCTATTTACTTTGATTTATTTGGGTCAGTCGAGGGTGATTCTTGCTAAAGCCAATTCGGGCAAATCAATTCGAATTTCACGAGGGACCTTCCTAAGTGGAGGTGAAGTGTTGTGCGAGCGGATATGAGGGACCTTCCTAAGTGGAGGTGAAGTATCCAATTATAGGTTGAGGAATACTTACTCCTGGTTGGTTTTTCCCCAGAGTGGAAGGTGTATGTGAGGATATGGAATTGTGAATGAAAAGGGAAAAAGTAAAGTATAAAGTGCAAAGTGTTAAAGTGTAAAGTAAAGTGTTAAGTGTCAAAGTGAAAGTGAAAGGGTGGAAGGAAAGTGCATAAATGGATTAGTTCACCAAATCCGATCAAATTGTTTAAGTGAAATAAAATGGAATACATTGTGAAATGTCGGATTTGTGAACCAAAGCATTAATAGTGTGATGTGCATAGCATATACATATGGTTGCATACTACATTATTATGACATACTTGTGCACTGTTTTATCTTTATAATTGCCCATGTTAAATTTATACTTAGAGTGCTTGATTATATGCATGTGCTTAGTTAAGTCTTATTATTATTTTCTAATGTTTTCTCTAATCTAAATTTGAGTTACTCACCCTTTACATGTTGACATTTTAGGTACGCATAGCGAGGATCCACCGACTGTTCCCTCTGCCGGGGACCCCTACGCTCCTCATGATGAAGTGTAGCGCATAGCATGCATTGGACTTTCTGCACTATTTAGTCTCTTGCTTTTGATGCTCACTCTCTTTCTATCATTTTGGTGTATATATTATTATGACTTGTATAGGTTGTGAGGGTGGTTAATCGTCCACCTTTTTTATGTGATTATAGTTTCTCAAATCACAACCTCTTTTGGATTTTATGTAGACTTTTATGGACTTGTAAAACAACTGCTTTTATGATGATGGTAATATCTTATGCAAGTGCGCATAAGTAATGAAATATTGCTCAATTATATTTGTCTGGATTCTGACAGGTTATATATATATATATATATATATATATATAATAGTATTGGGAAAAGTCCGAATTATAGATGAAACCTTGCAAAAAATTTTCTCAAATTTTCTAATTGCATTAAACTATTAAAGATAAAAAATAGGGATGTTACAAGTATATTTTTTAAACTAGAGGGGTGCCTCTGTCGTTAGTGCAAATCTCAAGGATGGCGAGTGCAATTTCCCCCGCACTCTATGGAGATTGAGTTATGCCAATGCTTTAGAGTTATCAAACATATTACCGCTTGGACTGTTACGATCAATGGCAATGTCATTCAGGTGATGCCAAACCCGAAAGAGACAATTACCAATAATCACGACAAGAACATAATCCATCTGAAAAGTGGTGAAATCGCTTTGAATCTCGGATAATGATAACACGCTTCTCAACCAGCGAGACAAATTTTGCAGTATTATGGCAATCACGGCAAATTCTAAGATTCTTTGTAATAACTATTGGCATATCAGCACTAGTAACCAAAAGTGCATATGCAATAGCTATCTTTTCACTATGCTTCTTGATCATATTTGTTTTCACTTCCTCGTCAACATCGTGGAGAATGGATTCTGTTTCAGACACAAAGCCAACCTCTTGAATTTTTCTTATAAGCTCTTCTAACTTCTTGTGTATTTTGTCTGAATCAGGGTGAGAATGGTCATCCACCACAAAACGGTGGATTTTATTCCCATGCTCAATAAAACTGCATCCGGGGTTTCTATCAAGATTTTTAGCTTTCATTAAAGCCCTCACTTTTGACGCATCACTCCACAGACCTGAAGCAGAATATATATTGCAAAGCATGATATAGTTTCTAGGGTCTGATGGATCTAATGCAATCAAATTTTCTGCAGCTTCTTTGCCTAACTTAATGTTTCCATAAACCCTACAGGCGCCAAGAAGGGCACCCCAGACTCCAGAATTTGGCTCTAATGGCATGTGCTTAATCAGCTCACGAGCATCATTGAGTAGACCACAGCGGCCAAGCAGATCAACCATGCATGAATAATGATCCAAACCAGGTTGAACTCCGTAAACATTGTACATGATTCGGAAATAGTACCTCCCTTCTTCAACGAGTCCTGAATGGCTACAAGCATTTAATAAATGAGTAAAAGTAACATGATCAGGTTTCATACCTTCCCTTATGGTCCTTTCAAAGAACTCTATTGCTTCTTTGCCATGCCCATGCATTGCATAGCCAGCAATCATTGCAGTCCATGCCACTTTATCAGGCTTACATATTTTTGCAAAGACCTTATGAGAAGCATTCAGCCTCCCGAACTTTGAATACAAGTTCAAAAGGGTGGTCACAACTGTCATATTATTATTAAGACCACAAGTGAAGATTACACTGTGGATGGCCTCTACCAGTCTTACTAAATGCAAATTTTCACAAGCTTGAAGCAAGCTCACCATTGTTGCTTCATCAGGAAAAAATCCATTCACCCTCATCATGTTAAAATAACTAATGGCTTCATTAGGGATTCCATTTTGGGTGCAAACAGCCACCATTGAATTCCATGACACTATATTCTGCTCGGGCATTGCCCAAAACAGCCTGAAAGCAGAGTCAACAAAACCAAACTTTCCATACATATTAATAAGAGCATTAACAACCTTCACCTCCAACATCATACCCAATTTCACCACACAACAATGAAGATACCGACCTTCATCTCTGGTTTTCGCAGAAGCGCAAGCCGAGATAACAGATATGAGCGTAACATCGTTCAATTCATACACGAATTTAGATTTCATCGTAGAAAACACACTCATACACTTGCCAAGGTGTCCCCTTTTCGAAAACCCAGAAAGTAAAGAATTCCAAGATACGAAATCTTTGTTGGGCATTTCATCGAACAGCTTCTCTGCATCCTGGGTGGAACCCATTTTGAAGTAGCAAGACACTAATTGATCACCGATAAAGCCGTATCCGTAATCAAGAGATTTGATGACTCGGGCATGAATGACCCTGCAGGAGGAGACAGAAGATGAAGATTTCAAAGCAACAAGTAGAGTAGATGGAAGAAATGGCATGAAAGTGAATAGGGGTTTCAGAGAGGAGGGAATAACATGCGGAGAAGAACGAAAGAATGCGGATATTAATAAAGGTTTCGGTGGAGGTGATAGCAACAAGCGACGTTGAGTTCCTTGTGGAAAACCTATTTCATGCAAACATCTTGGGTTGGCGCTTCCATTTGAATTTTAAACAATCTTGTATAGCTTTAAAATGACTAAATCGTCATTTTAGTCGTTAAAAGTGTGACTGTCGATCATTTTCGTCCCCCCATAGATCATAATTACATTTTTTAATCCGTAACATTGTCTCAGGTCGATCATTTTAGTCATTTGTCATTTATTCTTTCTTCTTTTGTAATTAGAACATTTATGTTTTCTTCTTCTTGATTGATGTGGCATTATGGTGTTTTGATTCCTTCGGGCATCTGAGGCATAGATGGAGTGGCTTATAAAAAACCGAAAAGCTTTTGCTGAGCGGGGTGATATTTTTGACATAGGTGTGTTGGAAATTTATTTTGTTTGTTTTCGATACTTGAAGTCAGAAACTTTTTTTTTTACCAAGAGTATTATTCGATCGATAATATTAAATGGGAAACAAAAATTCAATTATGGGGACCAAAAAATTAATAGGTAAGATCACCAGAGGCAATGAAGAGTGCTTACCTAGAACACCCCCCCCCCCCCCCCAAAAGGTTTAAACAATGTCTATGTGACTGGATCAGATCAATCACTCAGTTAAGCGGGTGGACAATGTGGATCCACAAAAAAATTAATAGGTAAGTCTCTAAACTATTTGAGAATTTTCAAATAGGTCCCTAAGTTTTAAAAATTTGTAATTGAGTACTTGAACTTTAAGATCTATAATCATATCCTAATCTTTAAATTCATTTGTAATTGGGTTCTTAATTCATTTCCTTAATAATAACAATAAGTGTTTGGTTCTAGATAAGAGGTCAAAATTTGGTGAAAATTCCTCAGAAATATAAGTTCATTGTCTCTAAAGTATTAAATATTTAAGTTTTTAATGAAAAGTTGTTTTCTATTAGTAACTTATTATCAATCTCATGGTCATGCATCAGGTCTTAATGTATGGGAGTTGGAAGTCTCAGTTTCGATCTGCATGCCAATATTTGATGGTCTGTTTGTAGATTTAATTTTCATTCCTTAGTCCTTGTAAAAAAAAAAAACTTTGCCAATAAAAAAAATCAGTTTGAAACCTAAAGTTAAAAAAATCCTAATAATAATTAATATTATTATGATAGATAAATGAATAAAATGAAATGTGAATATTTGTTTTGTTTTTTATTAATCAAAATTATCCTCTTTTGCACATAATTATGTTTCAGTTTAGAATATTCACAATATAGTTGGCTAATTAGTAGTTATTTAAAAAATAAGAGGAGGCCCCAAATATGCATGAATCTCGACCGAATTCTGTTATCAATTTATTAATCGAGTATAATGATAGCAACAATTCATCATATTCAATATTCTAGATTTGAGCACTATAAGCAGAATATAACTTAGAAATTAATTTAGTTTAATCGATATTAAATCTAAAATTTATATTTATCTTTAAAATAATTAGAGACCTAATTATAAATGACTTTAAAGATTAGGGATGCACTCACTAATTTTAAAGTTTATTGACTAAATTACAAATGTTTTTAAAGTTTCGGGACCTAATTACAAATTTTTAAAGTTTAGGAACCTATTTCAAAATTCTCAAATAGTTTTGGGATTTACAGAATAATTTACTCGTATTTAAATTAACATAGTTGTTACTTATTAGTGTGTTCAAAATTGTTTTTGTTTTTGCTTAAATACTATTTTGGTACTTTATTTTATTTTTTGGTTTCACGTTGATCCACTAACTCTGAAAAGAGTCAATTTGGTCATTTATCTTTCGAACATTGGTTGGATTTCGTAACGCATAATGCATTGAGTTTTGTTAATGACGAATATCAAATGATCTATTGCATGTATATGTTATGTGCTTAATTGATAAAATGTTTATATCATGCATACATAACGAGTCATAATTGTTATGTGCTTAATTGATGAAATGTTTATATCATGCTAAATGAATCATATATGCTATGTGATTGAACTAACCATGCTATTCAAATATAAGTTACTCTTTGTAGAGCAGTGTATCAACTATAAGGAGAATAACAAGATGACTCAAGCCATTAGAAGACTAAGAAGAACATCATAAGCTTAGAGAGTTCATCCTGAAGTCTGAGCATTATGTCCTCGAAGAAATCAAGAGTCAAGCACTTGCATTAATCCGACAAACAACGAAGGATAATCAATGTAAGGCACTATATCATAGAACTCAAGTTATGATTTTAAACTAAGTATTATGGAGAAGAAAAACCGCAACATGTTTTAAAAACTGTTTTCCAGTATTGTCACATGCATCAAACGTTTTTAAACATCGTTTTAACTCTCTATATGATGAAAACATATTTTTATAAACTTTAGCAATAATTGATTGCTTTGGTCGCATCATACATAATTCGAGAGTTTTAAATCAATTACTTTTTTTGCAATGAATTGATTATTCTGAACCAAAGTAATCGATTATTTATTTGAAAAATCAAAATAACGACTTTTGATCAATTGTATTTATCATTGAGATTAATTCTTGATTTTTCTATGATCATTTCTCTAATTGAAAACGATCGGGTTGAGTTTTTAAAATAACATACAATCACTCATTCACTCTTAGAATCCTAATCCTGGTTATTGTGTTCTTCTTCTCCATAATTCTTCTCAATGGCTATACACTATTTTAGTGGTATTCTTGTCACAGTTTTTCAATTTGTATATCTGCACTACAAGAGTGCTTCACTCTTAGAATTCTTGCCGCTGTAAGACGTTGTCCGAAGGAGACTGTACGCAATTATGGACACAAACACCATATATTAATTAAAGATATAATTGGGTTGTGCCTCTCCAGATCTTGTAAGACGTTGTCCGAAGGAGACTGTACGCCTAGATCGCGTAAGACGCACTTGATGCGCTGCTGTAAGACGTTGTCCGTAGGAGACTGTACGCAATGATGGATGCACCTTCCAATTGTGGAATCCAGGTCTTGTAAGACGTTGTCCGTAGGAGACTGTATGCATTGACCGTGTAAGACACACATTGTGTGCAGCACGTTATCCGAAGGAGACTGTACGCAATGATGGAAATCCACGAGATAAATTCTAAAATCTTTTGCAAAACTCAAAGAGTATATGAATAGAAGAGAATTGTGGAATTAATCAAGAGTTTGAGAAAAATTTAAATTTTGTATAGATTGGATATGTATGAAATAATGAATTGAAGCTAAAAGGAACTAATTTACTATTGAAAAGGAAATAATTGGATTGTTTGAGAATGCTTATTGGATTATGTGCATTATATGACTAGATGTGTTTGGCTTGGTGGTTCAGTATAGCATAATAGAAACCGCTTCCCTATTTTATTGTGTAATGCTCACCTCCTTACCATTTTTCAGGTACTGAGCTGGAGCACACACCAGGACTGGCCGAGCAGGATTACTCTCCCTCACAAGGAGAGTAGGGTTGTGTGGGTTTTAGAGAACTTTTATTGACCTAAGCCTCCTACATTATTTTGATGTATATGTGATGTATATACTTTTTGAGTGAGGCTTAGGATTTTTTATTTGGGCACAGTTTATGTTTTGTTTCTTGGTTCACATACTTGGTCTTTCTGCTGATACTCTGAAAACTGATACAGTTTGTTTAATTTTTTAGCCCATGGGGCACTTATATGATGCATACATATATGATATGAGCCCTGCTGGCTACTGTTTATATTATGTGAATGTATTCAACAGGTTGAGAATTTAGAAAAGTCCGAAATACAAATGAAACTCCGTCCGTTTGACGGTTGATTTTTAATAAATTAAAAGGAAATTTTAAGTTCACATTTTTAATTATGGGGAATTAAGGGTAATAAATCATAGGGTGTTACATTTATGGTATCAGAGTAGTTTCACCTCGACCTTGGAGTTATGCAAACTCCAATGATTACTCACCTAGCGAGTAATCGATGCTCATAGCAATAGTTTAGAATTTTAATAGAATATTTATAGTACTATGTGTATACTTATTTATTAAGTCTTACTGGTCTGTTCTCCGTGGTTAAACAGTATGGCTAGAAGGAGGGTCGGTAATGATGGGCTTGCAGCCATTCTGGAGCATCTATTACAAATGCAACAGCAGCAGGGGGAACAGATTGCTGCAGCAGCAGCACTGCAACCAGCTCCAGTTGAGATTGACTGGATCGCTCGGTTCCGAAAGAATGAGCCACCCCGCTTTGAAGGTGGGAATGATCCAGATGGAGCACAGAGATGGATACAGGAGATTGAGAAGATTCTTCGTTCTCTTCAACCACCAATGGAGCAGCATGTTCGATTAGCTGAATTCATGCTGACCAATGAGGCAGAACATTGGTGGGACCAGCAAAGGAGGGGATTGGTGGTAGTGAATCCGGTTATTTCTTGGGAGGTATTCAAGGATCGTTTCCTAGGGAAGTATTTCCCTGAGGATGTTAGAAGGGAGAAGGAGATTGATTTTCTCCTATTGACTCAAGGCTCCATGTCAGTTGGGGACTATGCAGCTCGGTTTGAAGATCTCATCCACTTTTCTGGTAGTTATCGAGATGCAAGTGATCGTGACAAGTGTATTAAGTTTGAAGCTGGGCTTAGGAGTGACATCCATCTCTCTTGTGAGTATCACAACATCGACAATTTGGCTCGCTTGGTCAACATGGCAAGCACATATGAGAAGGGTCTTAAGAGGAAGATGGTTGAAGATAAAAGCAAGACCGTGCAGAGAAGTGATGGTCCTATGAGGGGCAAGGGTTTGGTGCAGCGACCAGGCCCCTATCCTCAGCCTAGAACAGGCCCTATAGGGGGTTCTTCTGGTCCTATTCCGCCTTGTCCTCATTGTGGCAAGAAGAATAGAGGTGTATGCTGGAATCTGAATCAGAATCAGCCGAACATCACCTGTTTCAAATGTGGACAACCCGATCATGTTGCAACTAACTGCCCAAAGAATGCAGTTAAGAAAGAAGCTAATGTGACTAGGGCGCAGAGGGTTGGTGATGGCCATCCACTATAGCAGGGAAAGGTGTATACTCTTGACGGGGAAGAGGTCACTGATGCTGACAAGCTGATTCGAGGTATTGGCCATGTTAATGATATTCCATGTGGTATTTTTTTTACTGTGGAGCTGCACACTCTTTTATTTCTGTCAATTGCATGGAAAGATTAAAGTTGTCTGCAGTTGAGATGCCTTTCAAGTTGTCTGTGTCTACCCCTACTAATTCAGTTGTGGTTACATCCTTGATGTGTTTGGATTGCCCACTCCGAGTATTTGAGCGGGAATTCAAAGTGAATTTAATATGTTTGCCCTTAACCAAGCTGGATATTATTCTAGGCATGGACTGGATGTCCCAGCACCGTGTCCTACTTGATTGTAGTCAGAAGTCAGTAATATTCTGTCAAGTTTCGGTATCGGCCATGGATGTTGATGAAGCATCGAATATCAGTCGAATTCCAGTGGTTAGTGAGTTTCCGGATGTTTTTCCTGCTGAAATTCCCGGATTACCTCCAGTTAGAGAAGTGGAATTCGGCATTGATCTTATGCCTGGTGCCGGACCGATATCTAAAGCACCTTATAGAATGGCCCCTCAAGAGTTGGAAGAGTTGAAGAAGCAGTTGGAGAAGCTTTTGGCTAAGGGGTTCATCAGGCCAAGTGTTTCCCCGTGGGGAGCTCCTATCCTCTTTGTCAAAAAGAAGGATGGAAGTGTCCGTATGTGCACTGATTACCGGCAGTTAAATGCGTCAGTGAAGAATAAATATCCACTCCCACGCATCGATGATTTGTTGGATCAGCTTAGGGGAGCTGCAGTTTTCTCAAAAATTGACCTCCGATCTGGATATCATCAAATTCGTATCCGAGAGGAGGACATTCCTAAAACTGCTTTTAGAACTCGATATGGGCATTTTGAATATGTGGTAATGCCTTTTGGTCTCACGAATGCTCCTGCGATCTTCATGGATTATATGAACAGAATCTTCAGGCCGTACTTGGATTCATTCGTCATTGTGTTCATTGATGACATTCTTATTTATTCCAAGAGCCCGAAGGAGCATGAGGAGCATTTGAGAATAGTGCTCTAAGTTCTCAAAGACAAGCATCTTTATGCGAAGTTCTCTAAGTGTAGCTTTTGGTTGAATGAAGTGCATTTTCTGGGGCATGTAATTTCTGAGAAGGGTGTTGCAGTAGATCCTTCTAAGGTGGAAGCGGTGCTTAAGTGGGAGAGACCCAAGTCCATTACTGAGATCAGAAGCTTCCTTGGTATGGCTGGGTATTATCGGAGGTTTATTGAAGGGTTTTCTAAGCTAGCTCTTCATTTGACTATTCTTACTCGGAAAGGTGTCCCATTTGAATGGTCCCCAGAATGTGAGGATGTTTCCAGGAGTTGAAAAGGCGATTGACTAGTTCCCCAGTGTTGATTTTGCCGGATCCAACTCAATCCTTTGTAGTATATTGTGATGCTTCAAAACAAGGGTTGGGTTGTGTGTTGATGCAGCAAGGACAAGTCATAGCCTATGCATCCAGGCAATTGAGGAGCATGAGCAGAACTATCCTACTCACGATCTTGAGTTGGCGGCAGTAGTCTTTGCATTGAAAATTTGGAGGCATTATCTGTATGGTTCAAAGTTTGAGGTCTTTAGCGATCATAAAAGTCTCCGCTATCTCTTCGATCAAAAGGAGTTGAATATGAGACAGAGGAGGTGGATGGAATTTCTGAAGGACTATGATTTCAATCTCCAGTATCATCCGGGCAAGGCCAATGTAGTGGCTGATGCACTAAGTCGCAAGACTTTGCATGTCAGCAATTTGATGGTGAAGGAGATGCAGCTAATCCAAGAATTCAGTGGCCTCAACTTGAACATGCAAGTGAAAGAGAAGAGCATTTTCTAGAAATGTTGCAGGTTACCAATGAATTGATTGATCTTATCAAAGAAAGACAGGCTGATGATGAGGAGCTACAGAAGTTGTTGGAAGGGGCATCGGGCAATGAAGAGCCCGATTTTGTAAAATGTTCTGATGGTATTATCCAGTTTAGGGGTCGGATATGTGTTCCTATGGATTTTGAAGTTAGAAGAGATATCCTATGGGAAGCTCATCGAACCAAAATGATTTTTCATCCTGGTGCAACAAAGATGTACCAAGATTTGAAGAAGATTTATTGGTGGCCAAAGTTGAAAACCGATGTAGCAGATCATGTATCTCATTGCCTAACTTGTCAGAAGGTTAAGATTGAGCATCAAAAGCCTGGTGGTTCGTTGCGATCACTTGATATCCCTGAATGGAAGTGGGATAGCATAGTCATGGACTTTGTGACGGGTCTACCTAGAACTGCTGCAGGATGTGATGCAGTTTGGGTTGTGGTGGACCGTCTAACAAAGTGTGCTCATTTTATCCCTATTCATAAGAAATACACTCTGGAGAAGTTGACTCAGTTGTATATCAGGGACATGGTGAAGCTGCATGGTGTTCCCACCAGTATTGTATCCGATCGTGATCCGAGATTTCTGTCTAGATTTTGGCAGAGTCTCCAACAGGTATTGGGTACTAAGCTGAAATTTAGTACGGCTTACTATCCGCAAACTGATGGGCAGTCGGAGCGCACTATCCAGACACAAGAGGATTTGTTGAGAGCATGTGTTCTGGAGCAGGCTGGTAGTTGGGAGCAGTTATTGTCGTTGATGGAGTTTACTTATAATAATAGTTGTCACTCCAGTATCGGTATGGCACCCTTTGAGGCTCTTTACGACCGAAAATGTAGGACGCCTCTGTGTTGGTTCCAGATAGGTGAAAACTTGTTGACAGGTCCTGATATAGTGAAAGAAACTACTGAAAAGATCACAATGATTAAGAAGAAAATGAAGACTTCCCAGGATCGCCAGAAGAACTATGCTGATAGGCGAAGGAGGCCTTTGGAATTCGATGTTGGGGATCATGTTTTTCTAAGGGTGTCTCCGATCACAGGAATAGGTCGGGCGATCAAGTCCAAGAAGCTAACTCCTCGGTTTGTTGGACCTTATGAGATTCTGGAGAAGGTTGGCCCAGTAGCTTACAGGATTGCTTTGCCCCCTCATTTGGCTAGACTTCACGATGTGTTCCATGTTTCACAATTACGGAAATACATCCACGATCCTTCACATGTGATAGCTGTGGATGACTTGCCATTGAAGGAAAATCTGACTTTTGAAGTGGTGCCAATGAGAATTGAAGACAAACAAGTTAGACGGTTGAGAGGCAAGGAGATCGTTCTGGTGAAAGTTATATGGAGCAGGAACAATGTTGAGGAGGCTACTTGGGAGTTGTAAAGCAAGATCAGACAGTCTCATCCACACTTGTTCGATGACAACTGAATTTCGAGGGCAAAATTCTGGTAAGTGGGAGAGGATTGTAACATCCCAAACTTAATTTCTAGTGTAACCTATGTTGTGATAGTCTTTGGGTAGAAGAACTGATGATATAAGTTAGTAATTTGGCCAAATAGACATGTAAATTTAGGTTTAAAGCATATAACTTTAGGGAATTTAAAATAACAAGATTGGTAGCTCAAAATATAAATTCCATCGTTGGATATGAAGTAGGATAGGTGAGGAAGCTTGCTTTAAAATTTGAGGAAGATCCAACGGGTGACGAAGAAGTTATGATGTTTTAAAGTGCTGAGTAATGCATGATTCTTCAGGTTAATCGATTAACCTGTAGGTTAATCGATTAGTTCCTGAAAGTGGTGCAAAAATTAATCGATTAACCTACTGGTTAAGGTTAATCGATTAATGCTAGAAAGTGTGGCAATAATTAATCGAGTAGCTTAGAGGATTAATCGAGTATGACTTAAGTGTTGATTTTTGGCCAAATTGCATTGGGTTAATCGATTAACTGGGCTGTTAATCGATTAACCTTGGTTGCTGTTGAAAAAAAATAAAAGTGAGCCACACATTTTTCTTTCTCACGTTCGACCTCCCCTCTCATTTCTTCTCTAGGGCACAAAACTTTCTACTTCAATTAATCAAGACTCAAGTGTATTGTATCCATTTCCATCATCAAATTTCTTCCTTGTTGCTCCAAGTAAGTGATTTAGTTTAAGAGCTTTCCTCTTTCTCTCCCCTCTTGTTTGAATTTATCTCTCTCTCTCTTGCTCCCTTGGAGACTTCAAACTTCAACCTATGGAAATCTAATTGGTTTCATGGATTCTATCAAGATTAAAGGCAAAGCATAATAATTTGTTTTGTTGCTCCTATTGTATTTTGTCCCTCTCTCTTCCCTTGATTTGTGGCTTTTATTGTGGCAAACTCTCAAGTTTAGAGCAAATACAATCTCCCTATCTCTAAGAGCTTGAGGTAAGGAGGTTTGTGTTACCATATTCTAGGGGTAGATTGTATTATGTATATATTGGGTTATTAAGTGATATGTGTTAGTTAGGATTAAGAACCCTAGGATAGATAATGTTGTATAAGAGTATTTAAATGTATTACTTTGTGTCCAAATATGATTATTGATACTTGATTTGTGTGACTTTTTATCTTACTAAATTATAGTGATTTGTTATCTTACTAAATTATATTGATAACCTAGAAATTATAAATGATAATGATTATGATATTTGGAATTGGAATGAATGTCTCTTTGGAAAATTAAAAGTATGATTACATGATGAAATTGATGAATTCATGAGAATGACTACAAATGAAATAATTGAATATGAAATTAAAAGATTTAAAGGAAAAAGAGTGTGTGATCCAGATCTTGTAAGACGTTGTCCGTAGGAGACTGTACGCATTGATCGTGTAAGACGCGCTTGATGCGCCGCTGTAAGACGTTGTCCAAAGGAGACTGTACGCAATTATGGACACACACACCATATATTAATTAAAGGTATAATTGGATTGTGCCTCTCCAGATCTTGTAAGACGTTGTCCGAAGGAGACTGTACGCCTAGATCGCGTAAGACGTTGTCCTTAGGAGACTGTACGCAATGATGGATGCACCTTCCAATTGTGGAATCTAGGTCTTGTAAGACGTTTTCCGTAGGAGACTGTACGCATTGACCGCGCAAGACACACATTGTGTGCAGCTGTAAGACGTTGTCCGAAGGAGACTGTACACAATGATGGAAATCCACGAGATAAATTCTAAAAATCTTTGCAAAACTCAAAGAGTATATGAATAGAAGAGAATTGTGGAATTAATCAAGAGTTTGAGAAAAATGTAAATTTTGTATAGATTGGATATGTATGAAATAATGAATTAAAACTATAAGGAACTAATTTACTATTGAAAAGGAAATAATTGGATTGTTTGAGAATGTTTATTGGATTATGTGCATTATATGACTAGATGTGTTTGGCTTGGTGGTTCAGTATAGCATAATAGAAACTGATTCCCTATTTTATTGTGTAATGCTCACCTCCTTACCATTTTTCTGGTACTGAGCTGGAGCTCACACCAGGACTGGCCGAGCAGGTGTTGGGATTCTGGCAAGTGTACCAGATCGTACAAGTAATATAGACAATGAAGTCCGAGTATCGTACCCAAGGGAGTGATCGTTTAATTAATTCCACCTATTTAATATTACTTAGTGAACGAGACAAAGGATTTATGAATTTGTAAATAAAAAACAGAAATTAAAATAAATGACTCTTTGACAAGGGGAAAGGCGGGACGTAGTTTCGATGCAGGTTCCTAAATATTCTATAACAAATTAATTTATTTTCCTTGAATTCCGAATTGGTTTTGCAAAATTAGATAACACCTAATGTCTTAGCGTGTTTCTATATTTTAGAGATTAATCTCCCAATGATGTCTCAAGGGAGCCTTAAAACCTAACCCTTTCATTAAGTTCAGTCAAAACCTCTTTTTATAAAATTACCCAATTCATAGAAAACATGTTTGTGCCTATGCAATTGAGTTTTTGATTAATGACTAAATCCTAAATTCATATGTCTATTCATAAAGGATTTTCAAAAGTCATGAAGCAGCTTCTTTCATGAGAAACAAATAAGAACAATCAAACACAGAATTCAATAACGGAAAATAAGATTAATTTATTACTAGAAATATTGAAAAGGTTCCATTCATCTACTCCTACATCCCAAAGATGGAATTAGTTCATACTTACAAGAGAAAACACAATAAACATGATAAAAATAATTACCATGAATCCTTGAGCTAACTCCGTGTTCATCACAAAAACCTCCAATCCTTGTTCCTTCTCCAAGTCTCAAATCCTAATCTACTATTATTCTATGGAGTTGTATGAGTGTCTCTCTCCTCCTGAATGAATCCTAATCCTATTATTATATAGATAAAACTAACCTAATTTTCAATCTAATGTGATAGGATTTTTATTTGAATAAAACTAATCCTAAATCTGAATATAATATGATAAGATCCTATTAGAATAAACTAATCTTTAAGAATCTTATCTACAAATAGAATTTATCATTAAAATCCTTCTAGAATCTCGTATTTGTGTCTGACAGCAACTTCGGCACTGATTTTGACCTCCAATATGGACGAATTTGAGCAAGGCTATTTCTGGAAAAGTTGTAGATCTTTTCCTTAGCTTTAAAATGATATATAGATCGCCTCATTTGGATAAGCGTAGCTCAAGTTATGATCAAAACAGCAAACATTGTCACTTTCTCGCATTTGTGCGCCCAGGATCAACTTTTCTTCATTTTTTCCTCTTTTTCTTCCCAATTCAAGTATCAAGCTCTCCTTCTTCATTCCTTTGCAAAAATCACTATTTTAAGAGTTTAAATACCTGAAAACAAACCAAACACATCAAAAGGTTCCAGAAATCTTATAATGATAAAATTCCATTGTTTTATTCCAATTTACTCAAGAAATAAGCCACTTATTATACAAAAGGGAGGAGAAAAAGGTACAAAAACATCACATATTAGACCCCAATTAGCAGGATTACTCTCCCTATGTGGGAGAGTAGGGTTGTGTGGGTTTTAGAGCACTTTTATTGACCTAAGTCTCCTACATTATTTTGATGTATATGTGATGTATATACTTTTTGAGTGAGGCTTAGGATGTTTTTATTTGGGCACAATTTATGTTTTGTTTCTTGGTTCACATACTTGGTCTTTCTGCTCGTACTCTAAAAATTGATACAGTTTGTTTAATTTTTGAGTCCATGGGGCACTTATATGATGCATACATATATGATATGAGCCCTGCTGGCTACTGTTTATATTATGTGAATGTATTCAACAGGTTGAGAATTTAGAAAAGTCCGAAATACAAACGAAACTTCGTCCGTTTGACGGTTGATTTTTAATAAATTAAAAGGAAATTTTAAGTTCACATTTTTAATTATGAGGAATAAAGGGTAATAAATCATAGGGTGTTACACTACACATTATCCATGGAGAGGGAAGCTTACAAGTGAATTTATAACATTCTTTTCATCAATTGTTATTTGGACAAGGTTTACTTCAAGTCCACAAAACTATGATCTTCTGTATGTTGCATTCAGGGATTATTACAGGATAATTAACTAATTAACCTAACTATTAATATTTTGGGGTTTGAAAAGGAAGATAAGGAGGTTTGAGGACTTGAAGGGGAAGATGAGGAATTTGGGGTTTGGAGAGAAAAATAAGAAGGAAGGATTTTTTAGACATTTTACTTTTAAAATGGGGTTGGGACTAAAGTGTGAGGTTTGGGGACTAAAATTCCTACTTATATAGGGATGGACAAAATATCCATACAACCTAGTACCCTCAAAAATACCATAAGGGGTACTCGAACTATTTCCTTATGGGTGGGGATGAGTATTATGATACCTGCTCCATGAATACCCGCATATATATATATACACGTACTTATATTTTACTAATAAATATTATTTATATATTAATATTTTTTATTATTTTGAGAATATATATAAATTTTCTTTGCTATTCTTGAAATTCAATCCACCTTGTTTTTTGCTTCTAGTCATTGTGTTCCAAGCCACTTGAGCTAAATAGTGGTTATTAGCATCAACTCCCCAAAGGAATTTTTTGCACTTTTTTTCTACCAGCAATTTTTTATTATCATATGAATGTTAGTATTCATCTTACAATTAATTTTATGTATAATAATTATTACAAAATACATAATTATATAATAAAAGTTTAAAACCTGCAAATATCCGTGAGTACCCAAATACCCGTAAATATCAGCCGGTATGGGTATGGGTAAGCACTACCCTGCCTGTGGGTACCCATACCCATCCACTTATATTTTTCTCGCCCCTGTCCAACCATGCTCTTCTAGGGATGTTCGCGATCCGATTCGGTTCAGTTTTGAGGAAAAAAGTCATTCGATCCAATCATAAAATATACTTGCGGTTCGATTTGGTCCATTTATATCATCAAAACCAATATCGTCCAATGCAAAGTTCGGTCCTGTTTTAATTTAATTTTTATAAAAATTAATTATTTGGCCATAAATATATTTTTTTTACCACAAGTCATAAACATATATGCATGAAAACTATAATTGTTGTTGGCATTTCTAATTAGCACAAAATGATATAATATTGTCCATATGTGCAGCGTGTGCGTAAGTATTAAGCTCAATCCAGTGTGTTTTTGTGTATATACTCCCTCTGTTTCATAAGTAATGTATTTTAATGTTATGTACGAGTTTTAAAAATTGTTAAATGATTTAAGAATTTAGGGTATTTGGACTACAATGTCCTATATAATTATTATTAAAGAAAGTGAAAGATATTGAAAGTGGGAAAGGTGTGTTAAGAAAAATAACATTAATTATATATTGGATTTTGTAAAAGAACAATACATATAAAACATGAACAAAAATTCTATGAAGAATACATATGAAATGGAAGAAGTATTTATAACTAATGGCCCAATTCGGTCTGGGTTATGGACCACCTAAACGGAATTGGTATGCCGGATTCAGATACCGGCATGAGGTCCTAAGAGGCCCAGTGAAGCCTGATCCTGATACCGGAATGAGGTCCTAATAGGCCCAATGAAGTCGGATCCTGATACCGGTATGAGGCCTAAGGAGGTCCAACGTAACTAATACCGGATACCATGAGGGAAGAGGATATCAAACACCATTCTTCATACCGTTATACCGGTGGGAATCCAACAAGTCAGCCACACGTGTGAAGGAATCCGAGGAATTTCGTTATCCTCACAAGCATAGGATTTCACTCAACTTAATACCCGCCATTATGCCTGAGCCGTTTAAAGAGAACCTCACCCGCCACATGAAAGCAGCAATCAACATCATTTATGCTGGTATGCATATATAATACTTGGTAAGGCAAGCATGTATGATCTATCTCATCTCACACAAACACACACACCACCCCAAAGTAGAACGACAAGAGTCTGGGTATCTTGATGTTCAAGATGCTCACTTCACGTCTGATATCAAAAGTGAAATTGCCGAACTCTTAGCCGAATTGTCTAAGACCAATAATCCTACGACAGAACAGTCTGAATCAGTTCTTATAACTAAAACAAAAAAACCAAATTAAATTTTTAATAATCAATCCAATAACATTCAAACAAATTTGGTTTTTTTCGATTTTTGATTTTTTATCTATTTGTGATTTTTTTATAGGTTTGGATTTGAACAGCCAATGCTCTTCCGGTCTTCCCTGTCTGAGAGCGTATGTTCCACTCGCGAGGTGCGAGTCATACACATCCGGCAACAACCTGTTGGGTCATAAAAGGCAACCCTGACTCTCCCAAAAAGAAAAAAATCGGGCCAGCCGCGATTTCTCGCGCACGAACTCAAAATATCGTCCCACATTATACCGTCACATGTCAAATCAGATGGACCCCACACATGTTTCAATCATCACTGTCATTGAAAATGGAATTTCAAAGTGCAAGCCAAATGACAACAGTACCCCTACACAAGCCTTCAAATTCACTTCACCGTGTCTCTGCCGTGCTTTATCCAATCGCGGATAATCATCACCATAAAACGAGTAAATAAAAAAAAAATCTCAATAAAAACTTCATACTTTTCTTCACCAAAACAAATTCCTCATTTTCATTCTTTTTCTTTTAATTCATTTAATATCCAGCAACAAAATTTGAATACTAGTATTAGAAATGCTACTGAAAATTCAGAACGTAGAATATAATCACAACAATTAGACATGAGTTTCTTCATGAATAATTGTAAATCACAATAATTTATCATTCCAAACACAAAAAAATAGAGAAGGACAATAAAATTGGGCGAAAAAAATTGAAACGATCAAAAGGTAATTCGAACATAGGAATTCTTCATATTTTTAAGATAACATCTCTCTCTAACCTCACACACAAAGCTCTCTCTTGAAAGTTGAAACTATCATAAGCTAACATTTTTTTTTCTATATATAATCTGAAAAATAAAATGAAAATAAAAAACATTAGCAACTCGCGACCCAAACCCAATCTAAGAAACTGGTCAACGATGTCTTTCAAGCGATCTCTTCGAGATTCTTGGATTCAGATTTAAACCTTAACGATCTTGGAAGCTCTGATCACAGGGTTCTCTTTGGCAATAGCTTCTCTCCCAGCAGCTTTGTAATCATAGCTGCAGTCGTGGCGATCGGAGTACCGATGCTCGGAGCAGAAAAGCTCCCCGCACCTGCATCGGAATCCGGTCAGACCCACCCTCCTCCGGCAACCGGAGCACCGGTTCAGAACTCGCTTCGCTTCCAACGGCGTCGTTTCGCTGGGTCTCGGAGTCTCCACTTGCTCCGTGGCCTCCAGGTAAGATCGCTTTTGGCAGCGCGCGGTGGTGGTGGTGCCGGATCTCGAAGATGGAGGTAAGATTCCGGTGGAGGAGGAGGTGGTAGTGGTGGCGGTGAAGCAGTTTTGGCACATGTTATTGGTGGTGGGGTTGGCGGTGAGACCGCAATTGTTGACGCACGGGGTGATGGTTTCAGGAACCTTAAACTCGGTCTCTTCTTGTTCTGTTTTCTGGGCCATAAGGTGATAGTTGTTTAGAAGAATTTGAAGAACGCAGAAGAACAACGTTGTAAGAAAAAGGAGTGGGTTGGGTTTGAGAGAGATGAGAGAGAAGGAAGAGTGAGAGAGAGGTGTGTGGGGAATATGAAGGAGATTGTGGTCGGTAATGGCAATGGAATATGGGCCTCATAGAGACGCGTATCAAACTAGTACTAATCTTTTTTATTTCTTGGCGGCTACAATTACCAATTTGTCCTAGTGGGTCTCCCTCTCTCAACTCAATTTGCATCTCTTTTTCTTTTTCTTTCCTTTTCTTGTCTTACAGGTTTCTGACGTGTTCATGTCAGTGCATGATCTCAATCATGTAGAAGATATTATATTAAAGGATTGTTTAGCTTTGGACCGAGGATAAAAGCTTTCAAAAGTGGTAATAAAGTCTTCGAAATTTAAATTAATCATCTTTTAAACATTTAAATTTTAGTTTTTTAATGAAAAACAATTTTTTTAGTCTCTTATCCTCGGGCTGAGGTTAAGAAAATCCTCACATTAATATTCAACTCTTTTTATGTTATTTAATTACGGTAAGTTTTTTATTCCTTTAAATTAGTATTTGGTCCTTTACCTTATTTTCAATTACATTTTTTTGATATCATTTTGGTTTCTCATATTTCATTTTGCTATCAAATTGGTCCCTCAATCATTATTCATCCTATATGTCAACATATTGGTGTTCACATTTGCAATGTTGGAGAGAGAAATAATATGTATGTGTTATCTTATTGGCTCACATAAAATGAACGGTGATTCAAAGACCAAATTGATAATAAAAAAATGTGAAAGACTAATATGATATAAAAAATGTAAGGACCAATTTGAAATTAAAAAAAAAATAAAATAAGGGAACAAATACAAAATTTAACCTTTTTTTTTCTTTTTTTCATAAATCATTTTTTTAAAGAGAAACAAACTCTAAAAACTTATATAAACATTTTATTAGAAAACACATTTAACGGAACCATAAAACATGAGAAATTGTCACAACTACATCTTATATTAGAGAAATATAGTGATTACTCTTTAAAAAAACAAAATAAGATGTTGCATGATGATATTATTTGTATTGCAAAAAATATATTTATTTTAACTTCAAATATTTTTTTTAATTATTTTTCATTTTTAATATTATTATTCTAAAACATTTCTACAAAATAGTTATTTCGTTTAAACTCTTAGTTTTATTTTTTTTAAAATATTTCTATATTTTATACATATAAAAAACTTAATCTTCTTAATAAACATAATTTTAATTATTTTTTTATAAAGTACTAAAAACGAATGAAATATTTTATTATAATATTTCAAAAGAATAAAAACAAATATCAGTTAAAAAAATAAAAACAAATACTCCCTCCGTTCCTAAATATAAGACCCTTTTGATACTTTTGTTTTTTTCCTATTTATAAGACTCTTTACCAATTTTCAATGAGCATCAATTACTTTTTTCCACAAACACCCCTATTTATTTAACACTTTTTAGATTCCCAATAATATTAATAGGAGTAGTTTTGAAAATACATATCAAAAGTTCACATTTCCAATACAATTAATTAAATTATTCCACTTTCTTATGGACGTGAAATCTTTTAAAGGGGTCTTATAAATAGGAACGTAAGGAGTATTAAATATGTTCATGATTGCGAACGAGCACCGAACCAGTTTTATCGGAGCAGTAAATAAGATCCACTTTCATGTGAAGTCATCAGTTCAGCAACATTTCTTGTATCACAGGTTCATTGTTCACATCACCATTACCCCTAATCATACGTCTCCCACGTGATTTTATATTGTATATGTATATATAAAAGGGATAGTTTGATTTTTTTTTTAAAAAAAAAATATTTAGATTATTAGTTCCTGAACATAGGTGTTTTTTTGGAATTGGTCTTTAAACTTCTTTTTCTTTATGTTTTGAGTTGCTAAACTTTGCTCAAATTTTGGAAATGGTCATTTCATCATTTAAGTGGTGATATGATTGAGGACAGGTCACGACAATTCACCAAATCGATAGATAACGTGTTAAATGATGCAACATGAATTTTTTAAATTTAAAAGAATTAAAATTTATTAAAAATAATTAAAATAATTAAAAGAATTAAAATTTATTAAAAATAATTAAAAATTATTTTTTTAAAAGAAAATCGAATATTTTAATAATTTTTAAAAGAAATGATTTTTTTAATAAAAAATATGTAGTGTCACGTGACGCTACATAAAACATCACTCGTCCATATTGTGACAGTGACGTGACATAGCGTCGGCTATATTATCATTCAAGTAACGAAAGGACCATTTTCAAAAATTGAACAGAGTTCAGAGACCCAAAACATCAAAAAAAGAATTTAATGTCCAATTCCAAAGAATACTTAAATTCAAGGACTAAAAAGTTACTCCCTCCGGTAAATAGACTCTTTTAAGGTTTTGATTTTGGTCCTATTCATAAATTTTTTTCCAATTTTCAATAACATTTAATTACTTCTTTCCACTAACACCCCTATAAAGTCAACACTTTTTAGAATTTCAATGATAATTATCGGGGTAGTTTTGAAAAAGTATATCAAATTTTCACATTTTTAATATCACTAACAAATTTATCCATTCTCCTTGGTGAGAGTGAAAAATCTCAAACGAGTTTTATAAATATGAGCGCAGGGAATAAATACTACTACTAACTTGTTACTCTATCCGTTTCATATGTAGTGTGTTTTAAGGTTATGCACGAGTGTTAAGAAATAATTAAATGATATAAGGATTTATTATATTTTGACTATAATGCTCATATGTAATCATTATTGAAGAGAGAGAAAGATATTGGATAAAAGTGAAAAAGAGAGTGTATTAAATAGGAGTGTGTTTGAAAAAATTGCATTAATTATATATTGAGTTTATAAAAGAACAAGATTTATAAAACATGATACAAATGCTAAAACAATGCTGAAATAGAGTGAGTAGTAATTTTCTTACGACCTTGCACTATTATTTTTATTTTATTTTTTTTGGTATACCGACCTTGCACTATTCTATTAACGAAAAATACACCCTGGAATGTAAACAGATCACGAGACAAAACTTATTGTACACATTATCTATTCATTAAATTTGTACCTAAACGCGATCTTATTCATGGGCATAAAAAAATTGAAACGAAAACCTTTATGTGCCCCTTTATTTTTCGAGTTTTTCTTTTTGAACCTCATTCATTACTTACTGTTTACTGGCTCCCATTCTCAATTGCTGAAACGGAATTGTCCTTAATGTGTCGACTGAGACAAGGCGGGACTTCCTTCCGTCATTAAGTAGGCGATAAAAAATAGATTAATGAAACCGACTGTTTAAAGATGGAATCATTCCACTTTGTTAAAGTCGGAGTGTAATCTTTATTTCCGCTTTGTTAGAAGCGGAATAAGTTAAGAAATTATTAAATACCTAAATTGCCCCTCCATGAACGGTTGCCCCTTCCCATTCAAAACCAACTCGTTCTCATTCTCCCTCTCATTCCTTCTTCCTTCGAAACCCCCTCAACTCCCTCTCAATCTCGGTCTCCAAGTCTCTCCCAGTCTCCTCCTTCAACTCCCTCTCAATCTCGGTCTCCCGTTGTCATTGACGACCCTCCTTCATCACTCGATTTCTCACTCCGTTTCAATCTCTTCTCGTTTTCTCAAGTAAGTATTTTGTGTTTTCATTCTCTCCCATGCTCCCTTGATAGTTGGTATGGTATAGGGTTTGTGTTTGTTTGATAATGGGTTATGGGTTTGATCATTGGTGTTTGATCATTGTTATGGGTTTGTTGCATGTTATAGAGGGTTTGTGTGTAGTTGTTGGTGCTGTTTGTTGCTACGTATTGATTTGATGAAGTCAAAATCCTCCAATTTATGGTTGGCAGTAATAGTCCCGCTTATCTAAAGGCGGTAGATGTCCCGCCTAACTGTGGGCGGAACACTTACGACTACCTAAAGGCGAAAGTACTGCGGACACCCTAAAGACGAAAGTTAATAATAGTATGTTTATTATTATTAGTATTACTATTATTTTCTTGTAAATAAATAATATTCTTATTTTTATAGATTTTGGTTTATAGTAATTGGGCTATTAAATACATAATTTTATTAATATTTACTTTTTATCATTTATGTGATTTGTATTGTGAATATTATTATTATTATTATTATTGCATTAGTTATTATTAGATTAGTATTTTGTTTTTTTTTTGTGATTAGTTATTAGATTTAATTAGTATAATGGCTAATATTAGTGGTATATAGATACTAATAAATGAATTGAGTTAATCAGTGTATTATTTTGTTGTTTTTTATGGTGATTAGTTATTAGATTAGTATTAATGTATTGATTTGATTAGAATAGTGGTATATAGATTAGTATAAATGAATTGATTTAATTAGTATATTATTATGTTTTTTTTTGTGATTAGTTATTAGATTAGTATTAATGAATAAATTTAATTGCTAATATTATTATGTTATATAGATTAGTATAAATGAATTGATTTAATTATTTTGTTTTTTTATTTTGGTGATTAGTTATTAGATTAGTATTAGTGAATAAATTTAATTGCTAATATTACTGGTATATAGATTAGTATAAATGAATTGATTTAATTAGTATATTATTTTGTTTTTTTTATTTTGGTGATTAGTTATTAGATTAGTATTAATGTATTGATTTAATTGCTTTTCAGGTATATGGTGAGGTTCAAGAACACCATTAGGAGTGCACCGCTGCAGACAGTTCATCCCGATAATCGTGTGATGCTGCCACCCGGTGCTACTCGCGCGGGGAGAGAGGCACCGAGCGCGTCGGGTAGGAAGCGGAAGGCAGGGGAGCTTGAGGCGTCGTCGTCCCAGGCACCAGTAGATCCACACACAGCGCCACCACCGCCACCACCACCACCAGTACATGGGTGTGCACCTCCACCATCAGCAGGCGATCCTACACCACCACTGTAACACCCCAATTTTCATAATATAAAATATACATAAATAAAAGTTTTGGAGATAGATAAGGAATTTTAAAAGTCGTTTCATTAAATAAAATACATGAATCAAAGTTTGAAAATAAAGCGGATAACTTTAAATTTATGCTTTTACAAACCATTATTTATACAAAATGTGGGGTACCCAATTACAATATCGAATATTTATACAAAAATTAATTTCCTTTCTTTCGACTTGTTCCGCTGAGCACTTTGATCTCCAAGCTTCTTGAACATGTACCTAAATTGTTAACCACTAAGGGTGAGATCTTTCACAGCACAGTGAATTAAAAGGACAATAAACAGTTCATAACAAGACTTAAGAATAACAGCTAAATCGAGGATGAAATAACAAAATATATATACTATTCAGTTCACTACAAAGTCCACTTTCACACTTGAGTCCAATTCCCATTATTCAATTTCAATTCTAAAACCAATAACCATTTCCATTCATTTCATTTATACTCATTTTTAATTTCATGACCCTTTGACAATTCAAATACCTCGCACTATCATAATTACTCTATTATAACACTTATCCTATTCACAAGTATAAACAATTAGCACTTAGATTGCATAACAACTATCACAAGCAACACAGATTCACAAATCCACAGAGAACAAGTAATGCAGTCGACATACTCAGGTATGTCTCAGAGTGCAATAATATAAATCAACTCCCTAGGGTTCTTCACTTCCTACTTCATTAACGTACAACAAAGAGAATTTAACATAAACATTATTAATATTACTCTAAGCACTCCTATCACAATTTTTATCAACTATTATTTTGATACCTATACTCTAATTTAACTATTAAACTCAAATCCTATTATAAACTCTAACTATCCCTAACTCAAAGTGTGGAAAAGTGACTCCCCTTACCTTAGAGGGAGAGAGAGCTCGATCAAAACTCCAAAGACCGCGAATCTACCCCCGACCTACATGGATTCCTGCTCCCTTGACCGATTTTCACTCCGATCATGAGATTGGAGGAGAGAGAGAGAGAGAGAGAGAGAGAGAGAGAGAGCTTGGAATCAAGAGGGAGGAAGTGTTTATGTGTAGGATCTAACCCAAAATCAAGTTTAGATCCATGGTGAGGCTTGGAAATGGGGTTTTGGGTGCTTGAGGGTGGTGTTGGGTTCTTGGAACCAAGGAGAGAGAGGAATGAGAGGGAAAAATGAGAGATTGATGAAGAGATGATGTTTATATGTGATTGGGATTAGTTTCTAGTGATTTATTTTGGGTTTAGTTTATGATTCAAGAAGAATTTTAGAGAGAAGAAGAGAGAAAATCGTGTTTTAGAGAGAGAAGGGAACCTAATTTTATGGTTCCCAAGCTGCTGAACCAGCTTTTAAAATCGCGCGCACGCTCGAGCGTGCGCCTAAGCATGGGTCCATGGTGGCTGATGGCTCGTTTCTGGTGCGTAGATCTGGTGCATCAGGGGGGTTTTCTGGCGCGCGCACGCTCGAGCGTGCGCTCGAGCGTTGACCAATGCAACATTTTGGTGCTTTTGCTAGGTCGAGCATGCGCTCGGGCGTGGCTGATGTGACTTTTGGGCTCCTGCCCGCCTGGGCGTGCGCTCGGGCGTGGGGGTCTGACTCATTTTGGCTTATTTTCCCTTACTTCAAACTGCTATAAATTTTTCGTTAACCGTTGGATCTTGCTCAAATTTTAAAGCAAGCTTCCTAATAAATCCAACTTCATATCCAACGGTGGAAATTGGGTTGCGGGCTATAAATCTTTAAATCCTAATTTTTCTTCTAATTGAGAAACTTTAACTATTTTCTAACTATTTTTGGTTCTAATATCTACCACTTGGTTTTCCTATCACTATCGCCTCCTGAGTCTATTATTCTAATAAATAGACTTGAAAAATAAATTAGGGATGTTACAGGCCAGAAAAAATGTGAAGCCCATACACCACCTGGTTTCGAAAAAAAAAACAATAGAAAGATGATGTATTGTTTGTGAGCAATTATTGAATGATCCAGGACCAATAGTCCCGAATAAATTACCATCATTTGTTACTTATTTTCAAAATGTTTTAATTAAAAAATAAATTATAAACGGTTGAGATGAATTCTGAATCACAGACTAACTAATACTCCCTCCGTTTCATTGAGTTTGGCCTTTTACCCTATTTTTTTTGTTTCACAATGTTTGACCTTTTACATTTTCAATACACAAACATATTTTTTTTTTCTCGAATTTTAACCTTTCATTCAATCATTTCTCTTACTCCTAATTAATTCTACTTTTATCATCTCTCTCATCTCTAAATCATTATACATTAATTAATGGACACACTTACTGATAAAAGTTAAATACTACTACAATTTTCAATAAGGATTAAATAAGGGCATTTTAGACAAACTATACATAATACATACAATAATTAACACTTTCTTAATATGTGTGTCCAATCCTAAAAAACCAAACTCCATGAAACAGTGGGAGTAATTTCACATTGTTTTGCCTTATGCTATTCGGAAATTTGTGCTAATTATAATACTTGGCGATAAACAAGAGGCAAAGGAACGTTAAATAATAATAATAATAATAATAATAATAATAATAATACTCTATCTGTCTCTGAATATAAGACTCCTTTGAAAGATTTCACGTTCATTAAGAAAGTGGAATAGTTTAGTTAATTGTATTGGAAATGTGAACTTTTGATATGTATTTTCAAAATTACCCTTATTAATATTATTGGGAATCTAAAAAGTGGTAAATAAATAGAGGTGTTTGTGTAAAAAAAGTAATTAATAGTCATTGAAAATTGATAAATAGTCTTATAAATATAGACAAAATAAAAATGATCTTATATTTAGAGACAGATAGAGTAATAAACAAGCGGCAAAGGAGAGTGAGAGAACAGCGAGATTTCCATTTCTTTTTTTTTTTTTTTGGATTTACATGGGAGGTCTGGGACTAGAACCCGCAGCCACCAACTGGGCTGTCTTACGCGACAACAAGATTTCCATTTCATTTCTACTTTACCAATACAACTCAAGTGTCTCATTTATTATTATTATTATTTTTGGTAAAAGTGTCTCATTTATTTTAAAATGATAAGTTAAAATCATACGAGAGGACAGGGAGGATATAGAAAAAATGGGAGATGAACATTCACGATAATAACTACACATTCAATTACTCATAATTGATTTTCCAGGATTTTTCCAACAATAATGTATTTTTGGACGTTCCCTTGTATTTAAAATGGCTTAAATAACATCGAAATCCCAGGAGGTTGGCCATTGCTATCGCATGAAGTCAAGGGAGAAGACAACTTCTTTCTTCGATTTTTTTTTTTAAAACTAAAAATATAAAAATATTAAATTTTTCAATTTTTTAATTTAAAAATAAAAAGAAGGTTTATTTAGGTTTTTAGTCCCTGAACTTATATGCTCTTTTGGAATTAGTCCTTGATCTTTTTTTTCGTTGTTTTGGGTCCCTAAACTTTTTCAATTTTTGGAAAAGGACCCTGTTGTTTCTTAAGTGATGATATGACCAATGAAATGTCACGTCACTTGTCCGAGATCGAAGAATGAAGTGCTATGTAGCATTTTGTAACACCACATGATTTTTTTTATTAATTTTTTTTTTCAAAATTATTAAAGGATTTTATTTTTTTTAAAAAAAAAATACAATTTTTAACTATTTTTAATAAATTTGAATTTTTTTAATCTTTAAAATTCACGTGGCATCATCTAGTATGTTATCTATCGATACTGCGAAGGTTATGTAGCATTTCATCGGTCATATCATCACTTAAGCAACAACAAGGTCATTTTCCAAAAATTGAAAAACTTTAGGGACCCAAACCAACAAAAAAAAAAGATCAAGGACTAATTTCAAAAGAGCACCTAAATTCAGGGACTAAAAACTTAAATAAGCCTAAAAAGAACTTGGCATATTTCGATGTTAAATATCAACAAAAGGACATAATTGGTAGCAAGGATGTATGATTGGTTATAGGGATATATAACAAATGCTCGGAGAGTCGAACATTAAAAAAAAAAAAATATCCGCCAAAAGTATCACAAACGAGTTGTACCACAGTAACCTTTGGATCAAACTATTTATTGGTGGAGTCAAATGTAAATTTAAGAAAGTTGATTAATATAATTTTGCATATATTTTAAACCAAGATATATATATATATATATATATATATATATGTTTTTTTGTTATTTCAAGCGGAGGGGAGTATTATTAAACCATTACTTGAATACATTGTGTGGATTGAAAAGATTGGACAAAAAAAGCAAAATTCAAAAGGAAAAGAAAAAGAAGAATTATAGAAATAAATCTCAATTCCCCATCCTTTTGGTTGTTGCTAGAACTAGCATCCAATGATTTCTAGAATATGATGTAATAATCATAAATCATCACCCTTTATTCCACATACATAATCCCCTTTTGCAAACCATGCAACGTAGTCATAACTTAGAGTTGCACGTAGTAGGCAACAAAGGAGAGGAGGGAGGCACCAACGAATGAACCAAGAGCAGCAGCACCACTGCTAGCGCTGGGTCCCGGTGCCGGGGCGGGGGCTGCAGGGTGTTCACCACCATGTGCCATGACGGCGCTGACGGAGGCAGCGGCAAAGAGGACGGCGCAAGCAACCTTCTTCATCTCCATGGCTGAATTGGATCTCTTGTTTGAATGAAGAAAGCTTCACCCAATAGAGATGTCTTTGCCTTGTATTTGTGGAAATGTGCCGCTTGAGAAAAAATAGGTTGAGAATGAAAGGATTTTTATAGTGTGAGGGAGTGCAACTTCGTTAAGTTATTTTTATTGATTTGTTTCTTTTTCTTTGACGATACTTTGTCATTTTTGGAAATTGGCTAAAACGGGGTGGTGGTTTATCTAATCTAATTTTAAACATAAAAAGGGATGCAATTTCTGATAAGACAATAAAAAAAATCCTATTAGACAATGTTAATTGGGTGGGTGGGGGAGTGCTTCATGGTTAAGCTATTTTAATTGATTTGTTTCTTTTTCTTCTTCTTTTTTCTTTTTAAATTTGTTTCTTTTTCTTAGACGATTATTTGCCATATTTGGAGAGTGACGACTATAATTGAGTAGTCTAGCGGTTTCTCTAATTTTAAATTCAAAAAAATTAAGTAATTTCGATTATGATTAAACAAAACTATTGTCTTGTCTTAAAAAAAAAACAAAACTATTGTCTTAAATCTTAAGACTTAAAAAAAAAAAAAAAAAACAAACACGTCCGCGTAAATCAGCTCAGTTGATAGCTGCAAGGACACCTAGGTAGCTTAGGCCCCAGATCCTGGGTTCTAGTCCCAGGTACCTCATTTGTAATTAAAAAAAAAAAACAAAAAAACACACACACACACTTTACCTATAAAAAGAGGCATAACTGCTGTCAATAAAATGTAATAATATACTATATGCCGAGAAATCAACAAACCAACATACACCAAAAGAGCGTAAAATATATGATTTAATGGCTCTTACCCCATACATTGTACTGAGTTATTAATATTTTAAAAAATTTTACATTAAATATTTTAAAGTAATGATTATTATTATTTTTTCCTAAAAAATGATTATTATTATTTTTTATTATAAATTAAAAATTATTATTAAACAACAGCGAAAAATTATTATCCAAGAAGTCAGGGTTTCAGATCAACCCTACACTTAAAAAAAATTAATCTAAATTATCTTGTTGATAAATTTTGAACTTCCTCATATGAATCAAAGGTGACACTTTTTATCTTGGATCTTAGATATTCCATATTTATTTAATGGATAAATTAACATTTGTTATATGATAATCAACTTTATCATGTTGAATCGAAATTAAATCAGAATTAAACATTTCGATCTTTTGTGTTTGATGGTATTATGAGCATAATTAATAATAAACTAGAACGTTATTTCATTATACATAAATTCATTGGAAGATAATGACTATTCATTTTTTTAAATATTATATTTGTTTATGTATAGATCATTATTAAATCAATGTATTTTTTATTTAGTTAATCAATGAATTAATATGTTTTTATATACCATTATTACATTTATCATGATGTTATGATTAATTAGAGTGAAATCAAAATTAAACTTTTTGATATTTTTTGTTTGATGATATTATGAGTAGATTCAAGGATAAATCAAAATATTTCATATTTCACGGGACATGATAATTTAACATTTGTTGAATATAATTATCACCTTTAATATGAAAAATTAGAATTAAATAAAAATTATACATGCTTATATTTTTTATTTGATGGATAGATTAATATTTTTTTTATATGATTATCCCAAATTAATTATAAGATTAGATCCTAAAAAGTCTTTATCCTAATTGTTTTAATAATTTTGATTTAATCTTTTTTTTTTGCAAAGATGATGTTTACTTGAGTTATTTTCTTTTTGTTTCTTTGTGATTATCACATAATATTGTTTTTTTATTGTGATGATATATATATGTGTTTCTTTGTGATTATCACATAATATTTTTTTTTGATATATATATATGTGATAATGAATGAGAATTGTTTTAATTTTTTTAGATCTAAAAAATTTTATTCTTCCGCAGTTGAGGCAATTGGCAGAGAGTGGACAGAGGGACTTAAAGTGTTTCATAAAAAAATCTTCAGGGACTAAAACTGAATTTCCACATTTTGTGAGACTAAAATATTCCATCTAAAAAATATAAAGGACCAAAGTGATACTTCACTCAAAATAAAACTCGCAACTTAGGATTATGGTAATATATACACGATAAACCGGTTCTTATACTAATTGATGGAAAATATTATATAATCCATTAATCTTGAAGTATGGCATATGATATATCAAAATTTAGTGATCCAGAATTACTACAATAAACAAAATTAATTATATTTGACTCTTCATGATAGATAATAAACCGGGGTAGGAGATTTTAAATCCACCAAAATCCTTCAAATGGTGGTGCTCAGGATCAAACTCGATACTTTCAACTCCTAAGCCTTAAGATTTGGTACATGACCATGTGGGCTACACCCACTTGTCGATAAACTCCATTATTAATTTTATTTTTTTCTTGGTGAAGCATTTTCTTATTTGACACAAGTTCTTTTTCTGTTTCTATTCTCCCATTTAGTTCAGCAACTCCCTCCGTGGCCAGCTCCTCTCTTTATAATAATAGAAAATAATATTTTTTAAATCCATGAAAAAATATTCAACCAAAATTTATTACAATAAACAAAATTAATTATGAGCAAATCCTATTATATATAATAATTATTTTGACATGTTACAATAAATAAAATAAACAAAATCTACTATAAAAGGAATTGCAACTGTTGTAGATTCAGATTCAGTCTTATGAAATTAAAACTTAAGCCCATAAAAAAGATGCAATCTTCTTCGGTCAAAGCTTCAACCCCTCGAAAAGAGTTATTAATTTATCAAAAGATAACAACCTGACGTTTAGAATATACATCAATCATATTATTTGATTTTTAGTTAGGTTTGTGACTCTGAAAAATCAAATAATCAAATAATATAAAATAAAAAAATAATAGGAGAATTAGTGTTATGGACCATGTAAACGGAACCGGTATGCCGGATTCAGATACCGGATTAGGATATTGAGAGGCCCAACCAGGCCGGATTCAGATACCGGATTGAGGCCGGATTGAGGCCGGATTGACGAGGTCCACTAGGCCCAGAGGCCACCGCCGGATTGAGGCCGAATTGACCAAAGGAACCGGATTCCGAATTGAGGCTAGGAGTAGCCCATTAAAGCTGAATCCGGATTGAGTTGGGAGGCACTATCCAAACAGGATACCAGATACGATACCTAGAGCGAATCCTGAAGGATGGATTTAGATATGACTTCAAGCTGTTGATTTCTATACCGTTATAACGGTACGAATTCGGACACGTGCATTAAGGGACCTGAAGGAATCCCACTATCTTCACCAACATAGGATTCCATTCGCTTTAATACCAGCCATCATGTCAGAACCGTTGGGGAGAATCTTACCTGACACATGAAGGCAGCCATCAATTCGGTATCAGCAGGTATCAGCCTATATTACCTGGTAAGGTATCAGGTATGAACTAACTCAACTCACACAAGCACACACATCACCCCCCAAATATGAAAACGACAAGAGAGTGTGTATCTTGGTATTCAAGGTGCTCATTTCACGTCTAACATCAAGAGTGGGATTGCTGGACTCTTAGACCGAATTGTCTAAGTACTGTGATCCTACGACAGAACATTGGCGACCACAGTGGGAGCGAGAAACTTATTCCCACCACTTTCTGAAGAAGTCCATGGCAAATCAGTCACACGAGGAACGTACTGAACCCAGCCGCCATAGCGTGCTGGATGCAACGAAAAATGGAGAACAAGCGCCTTCTCGTCAGAGGGACCTTAGGGAACGATTGAGCGAAGGAAGGAGAAGAGCAGAACAGGAACGTTCGAGGCAAGAGGAACCTTCTCGGCAGGAGCAGGAAAGATCGCGACAGAGGCCCCCCACTAGAGGAGGAAGCCCTTCGCATTCTCGACATGAGAGTAAGGGGTCATCCGGCGGGTGTTCGCAGAGGAAAGCCAACATGGAAACAGAACTGGCTCGTTTGCGTAAACGACTGGATGAACAGGATATGTTGCTGAAGGAATTAAGAAAGGGAACAATCCAGTCAGGCAGGGGTAAAGGAAATGAAGTGGAACTGGTGGAGGAACCTGAGGAAAAGGATCACCCATTTTCAGAAAGCATAATGGCTTTCCCCATGCCCGAGAACCTTAAAGCTCCAGCCAACGTAGATCCATACTTTGGGAACTCAGATCCACAGGAACATATTGACAGCTTTCTGGTTGCAATGACATGTCAAGGGGCTAAGGACGCGTACAAGTGTCGCACGTTCCCCCTGACTCTGAAAAAAGCGGCTTTGCGCTGGTATTCTAAATTGGAACCTGATTCGATAACAGGTTGGAAGGATTTGGCTGGCAAGTTCCTGGGACACTTCACAACAAGTAAAGCGCAGCCAAAGTTTGAACACCACTTATCTCAAATTAAGCAGGAAAAGGGGGAGCCATTGAGAGACTTCCTCACTCGCTTTAATACAGAGTATTTGTCTATCAGTGACATAGAGGCTTCGGTGGCCCTTCATATCTTAATGCGCGCTCTGAGGCCAGGAAATTTTACAGACTATTTGGTGATGCACAAGATCAAAACTATGGACGAGGTGATGGAAAAGGCTGAAAAATACATCAATTTAGAGGAGTACCAGAAAGCTCAGGATAGTTTTGCCAAGAAAGTCTTATAGACCACTGTCGTATTTTTAGTTTATTTCTGTTTTGAAAGAAGGTCATGTGGACCATTGTCTCGTCCAAGTTATGGTAGTTTCTATTTTATTAATAAGAATCCTGAAAATTCATGAGTTGCAGGGTTAATAGAAAAGCCGAATTAAGTGTTATACCCCCATGAGCTGGTCGTCTCAGACCAGTTTCCTTCAATCAAAGACCCCATGAGTGAGTCTAATCTTTTTCAGATTCAAAGAGTGCCTCATATCAGCATCAGGAATTCGGCAAAACGGTCAAAAAATCCAAATCCGGATATAAGAATTCAGTATCCAAAGCTAAATACACCACTTATTTGACTAGCCATCAGATAAGGAGAGAAATGGGTAGAAGATGTTCTTGTATAAAATGAACACCACCCATGTATCTAGTATGGTCCCTGTTAGTCTTGAATGTAAAAGACTAATAAGTTAAATGGAAAACCATTCGCTGGCTAGAATAGGATTTCCATGGATCAACAATTGTATGGATACATAAAGACAAAACCAGCATCTCGAAGTCGGTAATCTGGTATGATCAGTGCAGCTGGATTGAATTGATGAAGTCACTTGAAACTCATGGCTCATATTCATAAACCATGACTTGGGGGGCTACTGTTATGGACCATGTAAACGGAACCGGTATGCCGGATTCAGATACCGGATTAGGACATTGAGAGGCCCAACCAGGCCGGATTCAGATACGGATTGAGGCCGGATTCAGGCCGGATTGACGAGGTCCACTAGGCCCAGAGGCCACCGCCGGATTGAGGCCGAATTGACCAAAGGAACCGGATTCCGAATTGAGGCTAGGAGTAGCCCATTAAAGCTGAATCCGGATTGAGTTGGGAGGCACTATCCAAACAGGATACCAGATACGATACCTAGAGCGAATCTTGAAGGATGGATTTAGATATGACTTCAAGCTGTTGATTTCTATACCGTTATAACGGTACGAATTCGGACACGTGCATTAAGGGACCTGAAGGAATCCCACTATCTTCACCAACATAGGATTCCATTCGCTTTAATACCAGCCATCATGTCAGAACCGTTGGGGAGAATCTTACCTGACACATGAAGGCAGCCATCAATTCGGTATCAGCAGGTATCAGCCTATATTACCTGGTAAGGTATCAGGTATGAACTAACTCAACTCACACAAGCACACACACCACCCCCCAAATCTGAAAACGACAAGAGAGTGTGTATCTTGGTATTCAAGGTGCCCATTTCACGTCTAACATCAAGAGTGGGATTGCTGGACTCTTAGACCGAATTGTCTAAGTACTGTGATCCTACGACAGAACAATTAGGATATGAACTTACCAATGCACTAAATCAACATTCTCTACTGCTGCAAACACACAACAAAAAAATCAAATAATAAATAATGGGAATATAAGACAAGAAATAATAGAAGGAGAGAATTTGCAGAATTAGAATGATTTAAAGGTGAAAAAAATAAATATTGAAGTTGAGATCCAATTATATATAGTTTTTTTAAATATTTTTTAAAATATTTTTGTTGAGGATAATGATTTTTTTTCAATAAATTGAGGATAATGATTTCACATACAGATAATGATTAAATAAATTTGAATAATTTATTTAATTTCAAATAGTAATTTTTGTTGGAGATACTGACTATCCACCTACAAACGCTCTCATGCGAAGAAAGCATCACACGACAAACGTGGTACCTCGAAAATTTTTCTGACAAACGTGGTGCCTCGAAAATGCATCTTTTTATATATAGATAGTAGATAAGTTAATCAATGGTAACTTGTGGATAATTTCTAATACATACTCCATCCATATCCTATTATATAACTTAAGTAAATAAAGGCAAAAACTTTTATGAAAAATGGAAATGAAAAATGAAAAAAATTAAATTATTGAATATAATATCCATGATTGAGTAAAAAAGTAAAGACACATTCCATTAATTGTTTAGCGTGAGCAAAAGAATTTTTTTAGAAGCAATATTACAACATGTATTAATTATAATGATATGAAATTTTGTGTAATAATAATTTGTAATTAAAGTGCCAATCGTGCATTACATAAAAAAGATATTCTCTTATTTTTCATTTATATATTACTCAAACTTTAATCTTGGTTTTGGAAAAAGAGAACATAATTTTTTTTTTGTGGTGTAAGCTAGGCTATTTGTAGGTTAATTTTATAAGCACATATATTACTCACTCTGTTCTATTATCTTGGTATATGTCATACTAGTCAATCAAAATACGATAATATCTTTTTAATGTAATGCATGATTCATTCGTTAATTACAAATTGTTATTACACAAATTTTCATATCATTACAATTAATACATGATACATTAATCTTTTATAAACATTTAAAAAATTGAAGATAACAATGAGATTTTAAAAACTAAGGAATTATCATTTTTTTAATAAAATGTGTTTTCTCTTACTTACTCAATCATGAATATAATATACTACAATTTTAAAAATTTTTCATTTATTATTTGTACTTTAATTTGGGATAGCTTTTTTATTTATTTTTTACCAAAATAACGAAATGGTGAAAGTATTTTTTGTCAATAATAGAGCACACCTGTGGGTGGTTTTGGTGTTGTTTCTATTTTATTTTCAAAACTAATAAATATTAGAATCCGATTTATTTATTTATTTATTTATTTTTTTTACAAATAAAGATACTGAGCGTGTTGATCAACTAGCATGGAATTGTTTCAGTTTAATCATATATTTCAACCTGGGTTTATAAGAAATTATGAAAGTAGTTACAACAAATACACTTGGAAAAGGTTTTGCTGAGGCAAAACTCATTTCGATAATCTTTATGTCTCGGAGGAGATTAATTATTCAACAGTAACAAACATATATAAAAAAGTTATCACATCTCACACATTTATTCATGTTTAACAAACATACACATATTCACAGTTAATTTAATGAGTTCTTTTTATTTACTTTTGTTCTCCATTATTATTCTATATCCACTATCCTATGGTTCAATATCCTAATCTAACACCCATTCTTAGTACTCACTATGAGCACACTAGAAACCCAAACCTAAGCTAGGGTAACACCCACTCTTTACCTCAAAACAGCGAGAGATAAGGAAATCTTGTAAGTCTTAGCCTTGTTCTTGCGTCCGAACTCCTCAAACTCGTAGCCCCTTGAATCTTTTGTGATGCCCTACTAAAGCCCTAAGAATGTCGAGGAAGAGTTCGAAGCTTATGAGAAAGTGGAGGGAATGATCTTTGGCTCTTAGAAATGGTTGAGGCTTAATGAAGGTTCATGATGAGAGTAGAGTCTGTGAGTAAAGTGATAAGAATGGTGTTTATTACTAGAGCCCTAGTAGAGAAATGGAGAACACGAAGAAGATATGTATTTCGTGTGTTAGTGTGTTGGCCTTTGTTCTTCTTTTTATTTCCCTTTGGAAATAAACATGTGGTCCTGGTGAGAAGCTTCTCTTGGAAGTTTGGTAATTGTGTGGTTATAATTTAATGGCTTCTTGAGGAAGCCACAAACAGTGATTTGAAAAGGACAAGCAGTGATTTGAAAAGACATGCGAATGCCTGGGCGCGGATAATGGGGCGCCTGAGCGCGGATAACACTGTGCAAGCCATTTGTTCTAGCACAGTGTTCGGCTTTAACTCGGTGTGTTATGAATCCGACTAGACCGGGATCGGTGCTCGTAAAGTGCTAATTAGTCGGCGTATGATTGAATAGATCGGACTGGGGTCAAGGGACTATGTTAGGATCTCGGTACTCGGTTCTTGGAAGCACCTTCTCGGAATGAGACAGCAGGTAACTCGAAACGCTCGGAGTACGAGGGCCGAAATACTCTAGCGTCGGTTGTTGGCAATTCGGCAAGTGTACCGATCGCACAAGTAATAAAGAGTAAGTAAAATTATCGTTCCACTTGGGGATTGCAAAATTGTTTCTAATTTCTTTCACCTAATTGCGATTACTATGTTTAACTTGTATTGGTTTAGAGTTTAAGAGATAGGAGTGTAGAATTAAAATTATGAAACAATTCAGAAACTAAATAAGATTTAGAAGCAAATATGGAAAAGGTTAGGAACTTGGTTTCATTGTAGGATCAGGTTATTAATTATGAAAATATGTTTTCCAATAAATCAAAAACTCCAGAAACAATAAAAGTTAGATCTCTCATGGCAATTATGTTTCTTACCCGTTAATCCCTTAAGTGAGTTAGTTTATAAGAGTTATACAATTACCCAAAAGTATTCCTATGAGTTGTATTCAATAATTATATTGTTTGGTTGAAAGGCCTAATCTTAAACCTAATTTTCCAATTAAGGTTTAAATTACCAAAGCAAAACATAAAGTGATCAATTCTATGAATTGTAATTAAAACACAACCAAGCAATTGATTTAAAAGGAAAAACATTAATTCATGAATAAATAGCCAAATTAAGATCCATACAAATCAACCTTATTCCTAACAAGAGGTTCAATTATACATATTGGGAGAAGAAGAAGAAGGAATGGGAAATGTAACACCCCAATTTGGACTTAGAATTTTCACTAAAAATTTGCGCCATTTTTTTTATAAACATTTCCAAAATCAGTTTATTTTAATTCTTTTACAAAAAGATTTTCATAAAACAATTTGATTCATTTGTTTACAAAATGATTTGATACTTAACTCGCGTCATAAAAATTCTATTTCCAAAAAGAGATGTTACCATCCAACACATTTCTAAAAACTCATTCTCCATGTCATATTTAATTGATGGTTAACTTGCGAAAAATAATTTAGGTACTTATGAACATGATACAATAACCAAAAAGAACTTCTTTTATTTCATTTCAGATAAATATTTATTACAGTAGGGGTTACATTCGGAACAGAGTAATCATGTCCTACCCATCCAGAGATGGAGTACAAAACAAAGACTATCCTAGACTATTGATCTTCATCATTTCCTTCGCCGCAAAACTCTGGAAGGTTCCTCGATTGCTGCTTCTGCTTCCTCCTCGTATGAGCGTCATCTTGCGATCTTCTTCCGACTTGAGCAACCACTACTCGAGATATTACATGATCTGCCATCTGTGAACATTGTTCCCCCAATGTCCACAGGAAAGGAAAATATAGAGAGTAAGCACTTCCGAACGATATGATCGTTGACGGCGTGGGCTTACTATAGGGGAATATTAAGACCATACAAGCATATCATAAAACAATATATACATCATTATTACCAATCCCTTATAAACAACTTCAGCTAAATACCATAGAGTCCTTTCCACCAAAAGGATAATCTTCATGAAACCATATCCATTATATTTAATTATCTTTAGGCTCTAAGTTTCATTGTCATAACCACCGGAAATTCAAGAGGGGGTACCACCACCGAGGCTCAAGGGTTTGGTAGCACACACGTTACATCTCCTCCATCATTCCAACCACATCCTAGTTCGGAAAGCAGATGGGACGCACAGGAACCCTAACCATGCTGGCATCGATGTCGAAGGGTACGCACCAAAAAGTATTCAACAACCGAAGTAAAATCATTTCATCAATACCGTTTCAAAAATACAGCGACATCTAGCCCCATTCGGGTTCCCTCTCACCATCCAAGATTTGCTCAAGTGGGCGACAACACTTTCTCTAGTTGATCACGCAGTTCCTTGCTACGACATTGTTTACAACCGAAAGACAAGTCCTTGTAGTCTTGTCCCGCCTAGAGAAGCACTCGAGGCTTCTTGACATTCACTGTAACATCCTCACTTTCAATGGTTAATTTTAAGTTTTATTAAAATTTGAGTTAGAAAATTTTCTTTTAAGCCTAATTACTTTTAAAAGTTTTTACGAAAATCCGGCAGAGTTTCCTCTGTTTTTCGGACTCCCCAAAATTTTCCTGTTCGAAACCTGCCAGTCCAGAATTCTTTAGAGACATAAAACACAACAGTTTTAAATCCAGTTCAGATCCTAACGCCCGATTAGCACAAGTCTTGGGGCATATAACTAATTCATATTATACTTTACAAAATAACAGTCCACTCAAATATATATATATATATATATATATATATATATATATATATATTCCACGTAGTGGAACATAATCCTGCTCGGCCATAACCCATGTAAGCTCCACTTCCGTACCTGCAAAAATATAGCAAGAAGGGTAGCATTACACAGAACTTAAAAAGATAAATCCTATAAGAAGACATAGTAAATAACTGAGCCTACATTATTATTATCGTACATTATTCATATATTAAATTTTCTTTTATTCTTCCCTTAATCTCACATTCTTTTAATTTTAATTCTATAACAGTTCTCGCATTTCATTACACTTTTTAGTTCGCTATTCATTTCTTTCAATTCTTAATCCGCTATTCAATTTACCTAAATTATTCATCTATTTCCATTTCCATTAGGTTAGCTCCAGCCCCAGCCAGCCGTACGGTACTGAGCGCTGAAGTTCTTTTAATTTTTGGTTCTCTTATCATCCTTTCATTTTTCATTATTTATCCATTTTCCATTTTTCCATTCTTTTCTTTTTAATGCCGACACGCCTCGACAGGCTCGCATCGGACTTCCATTTTCTGTTATCGATACGCCTCGACAGGCTCGCATCGATGCCGATACGCCTCGACAGGCTCACATCGGACTTCCATTTCCTTATTATCGACACGCCTCGACAGGCTCGCATCGGACTTCCATTCTCTTATTATCGACACGCCTCGACAGGCTCGCATCGGACTTTTATCTTTTACCTTTCTTTCTTTTCTCTTTTTCTTTTTCTTCTTCTCTTCCTTTTTCATTTTCTTAATCCTATATCTTTTCTCTTCTTTTGGTTTTCCTATACTTATTCTCTTTTCTCTCATTTCTTTCCTTAGTGACTTATTATCATATTCTTTATTTTCTTATCCTTTAATATTTCACTTTACTAATTATTCTCAGTTTTAACCAACTTTACCTGTTTTGGTCATATACGCTACGATTTAATTCACGCTACTAGTTATGGGTTCTTTCTTTGCTTACTCTATCTCACACTATTACTTAACTTATTATTCCTATTCCATTAACTCCATTTTATTTAACTACCCTGTTAACTTAACTTAATTTTCCTATTTATTTACACCATTCTATTTAACTTCCCTATTAACGTCCTCTCTCCATTTTATTATCTTTTTACTACTTCTCTTACCGGTTTCCTATTTTCTTTTAAATCTAATTCATTATTTTGTGTCTATTTCCCCCCATCGGCCCCGCACGTACTATTTATTACATAATCTAATCCCAACATCTATTAACTAATTCTATTCCGCACATACCTATTGCTTTCGCATTTAAATTCTTATTTTATCTCCCTTTTAGTTTATTTATTCTACTCTTCTTACCTATTCAATTACTCTCTATACTTTTACACTCGCACGTAATTAGTTTTTTCCTAAATTTTCCCTTTGGTTATATTCTATACTTTCTTATATTTTCATCCAATGTTAACCGAATTAATATCCTAAATACACTTGTTCATCCCGAACCTTATTCTAAGTATATGCCTTTTATTCCCTAAGGTATGGTTTCTATTAACAATTTTATTTACTTCATTTATATCAGCAGGGACTACCCTAAGGTTCATTAATATACTTTTTAATTACCCTATTCTTAGCTACCACTATAGCATCTTAGAATTTACTTTCTAAGTAAAGGTAACGCAACCCGTCTTACCTCGGGCTTTTAAAAAGAACCTGGGTTGTGGCTCGGCGACGATGACGGCATCGGTGTTGCTCCTCGTTAGCGAGAACGATCGCGGCTGGACCAAGGCAAGAACTTCGAGCTTCTGGGCACCCAACACAAGCCCGGCGCGATCACGGGTCGGTAACGGCTCCGGCGAGATCCGTGGAGAGAGAGAGAGAGCTCGTGGGTGAGAGGGGAAAGGGAAATGAGGTGAACTTGTGGCTATGGTGCTGGATTTATGGAGGCGGTGGCGGTGGTCCAAGGGCAGCTGCGGTTTCCGGCGGTGGTTAAGGGTGGAAGTTGTGGAGAAGAGAGGGAGAGAGAGAACCAAGTGAGAGAAGGAGAGAGAGAGCAAGGGAAAGTGAGGGAATAAAGGGAGAGCCGAGTGGGATGGGGAGAACGGCGGCGGCGGCGGCGGCGGCGGCCGGAGGTGAAGGAGGGAGGCGGAGGAGCTAAGGAGAGAGAGAGGGTGAAGAAAGAGAAAGTGGGGTTGAAATGGGGGGTTCAACCCCAAAAACACGAATTTAATGTTGCAGGTCGCAGACATTTCGCTTAAGCAAAATTTGGTCGCTTAAGCGAACTCCTTTGGTGTTGCCACTGGAGCAGTTTCGCTTAAGCGAAATTTACAGATACTGCTACTTTATTTTTCTATTTTTCAGCTATTTTCTCCCTAACTTCAGATAGCCATAACTTTTTCGTTAACCGTCGGATCTTGCTCAAATTTGACGAGCAACTTCCTAAAAATCATACCTTCATATCCAACGGTGGGAATCGTGTTTTGAGTCTTAAATCTTTTATTTTGATTTTCTACCCTTTGTTATGTTTTAGTACCGAATTATCTATTTTTCTGGTCTGTTCCTAACTTCAATTTAATGCTCCTTTCTTTTCTAACCTTATTATTATTGTTATCCTTTCCTAATGTTAAAATACTTATTTTAAATAACTATTTGTAGTTTATTATCATTATTTCCTTTATTCCAACTATTATTTACTTATTCGTCTTTGGGTTTGAAATTTAGGATGTTACTTTCACCGTCCTTGCCCTCCCCTATCGCAATCACCACTTGAAAGTACACCGGCGTCCAAGTATTCGGTATCTTTCCTCTCCACTACTTCACTCTCAACGTGTAGGTTTAGGAGGGGGGTTCCTAAGTCTTTTAAGTTTTTTAAGTTTGTCATTAATCCTAGTTTTGGTCGACCCATTCTAAGCCTCGCTTCTAACGGGCCTCGACCTCTAAGGGAAACATCAAACACCCTTTTACAGTACAGTGGATTCCACAAGACTTAGACCACGGCACAGTCATCCACGTGGCCAGTCACTTAAAGGGGATATTTACAAAGTTATCGTGTCGTTTGCACCATCACTGTACACTAGTATCGTTTTCAAATTTCCACAAGGTTCATTGATCATTCTCATATTTTCTTTTCATAATAATATTTCAAAAATATGCCAAATCCTTTTCATGGAAAAACCGTTCGAAAAATACTAAGAAATCTTTTCATAGGAACAACCGTTCAAAACATTAATTATCTTTCTATAGGATGAACCATTATTTCCAAAATATATTCCCAATCTTCTTGTTATCTCATCATATAACTCATTTCCATATAATATACAATAAAAATATATAACATGGTATAATCAATTATCAACCGACATACAATTAATATCGAGGAATCGTGTTTTTCGTATAAACGGCGGGACACACTCAATTGCCGTTTTACTACTCGACCGATAGATTCCTAGTTCTGACCTTTAAAAAAATACATAAAGTACTCAAATGTGGCCCGGTTTGACTCAAATTTATAGAGCGACTCGATTTCACACTTCCTGTGGGAAGTGTGCTCCTGCTCAGCCTCAATGTCTGCAATGCTCAACCTGTACCTGTAGTGTTTGTAAGGGTGAGAATTGCACGAACTAGTAATGCATAATACATGCCAAGTCATACACAATTAGCAGATAACCAAATGATACATATACATCACGCCCAATCACCTATCCACTGCAAACACAAACATCTCCAATTATTCACATTTCCTAATTAATGTCAATTCCTATTCTATTTCCGTTCACTTAACTTTCTACCCTCGCCTAAACTTAAACTCTCAATTCTTCTTCCATTCCTACTCTTTACTCACATTCTTCCTATTTTTCTCCAGTAAACAAATTCTAATTTCTATCTCTCATTTCTCCATCTCATTCACCACCTTCTCAACTTTCTTCTTTTTATTTCTTTTCATTTTATTCTTTTTCATTTCTTTTTACTTTTTAGGGATATTTGTGGTTTCACTATTGCGACCCACCTTTGGTGTCGTCTTACGGATGCGTACGGATCCCCAAAGGCCGCACGTCTAACTCAACCCCTGCGCACTCTGCCAAGGCGGCTTACGTTTCCTGCACGCGAGAGCGTGTCTTACACGGCCAGAATGCCACAAAATCCTTGGCTATGCGAGTTTGCCACTGCGTTCCCCAGTCTTTCAGAGGATACGACTTACCGATGCGTACGGATCCCCAAAGGCCGCACGTCTAACTCAACCCTTGCACACGTACCAGCCAGCAGCTTATTGCAGGTGTTGCGCACCCAACTTATTGCACCCCACCGTGCGTCTTACAGGATCCAAACCGCATACACATATTCTCTTTTTCATTTCTTTTTATTCTTCTTCAATTCTATTTTTCATTAGGTAGTCCAACCCCAGCCAGCCGTACGGTATTGAGCGCTAGGAGTTCCCTTTTTCATTATTCATTCTTTTCCTTTTTATCAATTTTAGTCCGCCCTCGCCTAACACCTTTTCCTTCTACTCTCATTTTCCTCTTTTCCTCTTCTACACCAACTAATCTATTCCCATATAGTTACTCACTATCATTTTCTCAATACACTTCCTATTTTCCCCAATTTATTTCCCTTAAGTCTTTATCTATGTGTTACTATCAAATTCAAAGCTCACTCCTCCGTTCACTCCTTTCCGTTTTCAATCAATCTCTAAGTACAACATACATACACCATTCAATATATTTAATAATTACATTATAATACAAGTCATTATCCAATTAATTCACATAATTTAGCACATACATATCATTCTTATATTTTCAACAATTACACCTAATTCATGACCTCAATTAGCATTTAGCAGTTCACAACACAATTATCAGGACATATATATCAATTAATCACTTAGCACAATAAATCATCAATTCATAATTATCAATTCCTAATATCAACTACACAAACCAATTAATCTCAACACGCACACACATACTAGTTACACAACCACCGTGCGGCAATAAACCCCTTACCTTATATATAATTAAGGAAAGCTAACCTTAAGAGAGCTTTGAGCCCTAACGTAGGAGAGGTGTCGGTATCCACTAATCTGCGAAGCAGAGCAAGCTTGATGAGTTCCCTCTTAGAGTGTGGGAGGCTCCAAATTACCCTTGTAAGATTGGGGCAAGGAACAATAACAACAACAATAATGAATAAGGGTTATGAGAATACCCAAATCAAAAGGAAATGGAAAGATTGAAAAGGAAAGAGGGGAAAGGAAACCTTGAAGTCTATGGAGATTGAAGCTTGCAACTCACACCATGGAAGCCATGGAGAGCTTGAGGATGAGGATGTTGATGGAGAAGCTTGAGGTGGTGATGGTGGCTCAAATTGGAAGAGGGGAAATAGAGATTGGGGGGTGCCTTGAAGCTTGGAGGCTTACACTAAGCCATCAAAGGAGGAAGAGAGGGAGAGGGAGGGAGCCCTAGCTCTTGGAGGAGGAAGAAGATGAGTGGGGAAGGAAGAGAGTTCGAATATGAGTGAGGGAGAGGGTGTTTGGGGTGTTTAATGGGGTTTTGGGGTGGGAAATGGCGGAAATACCCTCAAAAACGCGTGTTCAGTATTGCAGATCGCAGCATTTTCGCTTAAGCGAAACATTTTCGCTTAAGCGAATTCTCTTCAGTGATGAAACTCAACCATTTTGCTTAAGCGAAATCCATTCGCTTAAGCGAATCCTTGAGGTGTTGATTCTGTGACCTTTTCGCTTAAGCGAAATAATTTCGCATAAGCGAAATTCTCAGATACTGCTGTTACATTTTTCTATTTTCCAGCTATTTTCTCCCAACTTCAAATGGCTATAACTCCTTCGTTCACCGTCGGATCTTGCTCAAATTTGACGAGCAACTTCCTAAAAATCATACCTTCATATCCAACGGTGGGAATTTTGTTTTGAGTCCTAAATCTTTTATTTTGATTTTCTACCCTATGTTATGTTTTAGTACCGAATTATCTATTTTTCTGGCCTGTTCCTAATTTCAATTTAATGCTCCTTTCTTTTCCTATACCAATATTATTATTACTTATCTTTTCTAATGCTTGAACACTTATTTTAATACCTAGTTATGGTTTTATTATTATTATCTCAATTATCTCAAACTGTTACTAATTTATTTATACTTAGGTTTAAAATTTGGGATGTTACATTTCTCCCCTACTTATTTGAATTTCGTCCCCGAAATTCCATCAATCTAGGGAGATAACAAACCCTTGAGAATTAATGTACCGCAACCTCGCATCTCTTCGTCTTTCACTCCCCTACTCGGAATTCGTCCAAGAGACTTAATTGCCACAACTCCCGCTCGTTTCCTAGAATATTCACTCCCTTTGATCAGACTCCTGTTTATTCTTCTAAGTACGCAACCCAAGGTCTTTGGTCATTCGGCCACAATATAGAGTCCTGAGACTCTAAGTATGGCATTGTTGTCAGGTTGCAATTCTCCTAGTCACAACACTTGGAGAATTCCTAGCACTTCATTTCCTTGCTTGAATTTAGCAAAAGTTAGTCCGACATTCAACTTGACTTCATCCGAATCCTATTTCATTGTCGTTCCAGCTTACTCGCTTCCTAGTTCCGCTTCGTCTCGAAAGAAGCCAAGGTTGGTTTCTACTTGGGAATAGGGGTCAAGGTCTAATTCTACTTCTCAGTTTCGTGTTTGTTCGGATTTATCCTAACTCTTTCGAGGTTGATTCTCCGCCAGTTCCTAGTGACCTTCTTTAGCGGTTTACGTAAGGTTTTTAAGAATAACGGTCTTGGACAACCATTGATGAGGATAACATTGTTAAAAGTTGGGTTGATGTCCAACATGATGTCATCATCAATTTGAGAGATATTGGTGGCCTGTGCAAGTCTGTTATGACTTTCCAAAGTGTGGGAAGAGATAACAGCGGATGTTCGACATCTCATCCGTTTTTAGTCTTGATGTTTCTATGGGTACACTAAGGTAGTTTACGTTCTAATTCTGCTCGGCTGTCGTTCTCATTCTTTACCATCACTCGGATGGGTTTCGGGTAGGACTATAAGGTTCTCCCCTACTTAGTATCAACATACCTACGTAGATCGATACCAAGGGGTAGCTGAACAGATGTTAAAAATTAGTGGTTCTACTTTCCGATTAGGTGACGGGTTCGGACAACAAGATTGGATGAACTACTTTTTGGGTTTTCTAAGATATGGTGGTTTCACGTACTTACATCTCTCTATGTTCCTATTCTAGATAGGATTGTCATGGGTAGATTTGTCGCACAATCGATTGTCACGAATTTCCACAAGATTTCTAGTGAGCTTGAACTTAATTTGACCTTCTTCGGGTCAGAATTTCTATGTCAATGGTTCTAATCAGACTTGAGAGATTGCAATGATATATCTGTCAGTAAATGCAAAGACCGGGGTAGCTAGTCCCAATCCTTCATCTAGTAACAGCACATCATCACGTTCTTCTAGATTTGCAATGCTGTCATCTGTCAATAAATGCGAAACTGGGGTAGCTAATCCCAATCTCACCTCTATCAACAACACATCATCGCGTTCCCTTGTATGATAGTATTGTCTTTCAACGGATGTAAGAGAAGGATAGCTAATCCCGACCTTACACTTTATCAAATGACAACACCAACAATGGATTGGGTGTTTATTAAAGCTGTAACTTCATGGGTAATTTTTCTATAGTCTTTCACGGTTACTTAGGTGAAAGAAAGGGGAAGGATGTTCCAGGTATGTCTCTTAGCATCTCGTTGTGAAATAGTCGGAATATAATTACTACAGAATTACTCTAGGAGATCTTACTACTGAAAGAAAAGAGAAGTTTAGAATTTAGGAAATGGTCCTAATTGAAAGTAATTCTAGGCTCTCCTTGAGTTGATTCTTTAGCAAAGTGTTACTTCAAAATAAAACGTACCTTCGCTTGGATCATCCATGTCCAGTCCTGCTGCCTTGTCCAGGTTGTGCTCTTCTCCTATTTGTTCGGATGGACTTCCTTCCGCCTGTTGCCTCGGCAGTACACTCACTCCCTTCCATGGAGTGATATGGGGACAATTTGCAACAAAGTGTCCCGGTTGTTCACAATGAAAGCATAGGCTATCTTTCACAATACGATTCTTGTACCGGCACACACCTCGGTGACATTTTCCACAAGTCTGACATGACTGTTGAGTAGTGGAAATTGTCGCACTTTGGTTCTTAACTCTGGGAGATGCTGCTCTAGTGCGAGTGTTGGCTTGTGGACCTGATGTCTGAACTAGCCCTTTTCCTTTGGTACGATCCATTACTTTTCGAACCTTGCGGTTTCCGCCAGCAGACATTTCCAAGTTTTTCTCACAAGTTAGGGCCAAGTCCACCAGTTGAGCCAGTTTCCTGACTTTACGATTCTCCAAGAGAGTCCTTATATCTCCACGAAGTCCCGCTTCAAATTTGATGCACTTCGTCTTCTCATCAGCCCCAGTGTAGCTTGAGGCATACTGGATAAGATCCTCAAACAGGTTGGTGTACTCCGTTACGCTCATGTCCCCTTGAGTCAAATTTAGGAAGGCAACTTCTTTTTCTCTACAAATCTCCTCTGGAGAGTACTTCGCCAGGAATTTAGTTTTGAACACTCTCCAGGACACCTCTTGATTAGATGCCTCCAACATCCTTCTTTCTTGACTCCACCAGTATGCGGCTTCCCCAATAAGTGCATGCTCTACCATAATGACCATCTGCTCCGTTGGGGGTGTCATAGCACGGATAATTCTCTCGATTTCCTGAAGCCATCCTAGTGCTTTCGCCATGTCATCTCTACCCTTGAATTTCGGAGGATTATTCCACCGGAACTCTGCTAGCCACTGAGTATCTGACAGGGCTATGTCCTATAGTGCCTGTGGTGCCTTGTCACTTCCTGCCACTATGGGAGTAGTTGAGGGCACTACCTCAGCTTGATCCTGCTTTGTCTGAACCGAACCTCCTACGTTGGCAGTGATCCTAACATTGTCACTGCCACTACCCGCCATAATGCTTAGTACCTGGAGGAATCGAAAACAAATGCACACATATGCATACACAATTAAATGTTATTCTATAAAATATAATTATTCTAGTGTATGTACCTATATATGTACCTATACTTGACACAAGACTTTGGTCACTCGGTGAGTGAACCAATAGAGTAATTCTCACTCTGAGGCCGAGGACAAAACGCTCTGATACCATAAATGTAACAACCTATTTTATTTTACCTATTTTGAAAATATGGACTTGAAAATTTCCTTTTAATTAAAATACTTATTATAATTTTTCCGGAAAATCGGACAGAGTCTCCTCTGTTTTTCCGACTTTCCCAAAATTTAGTTTTGACCTGTAACCTGTTCAAAACATTTTTCAATAACAACCAAACAACCAGATATAATATATAACATATTTAGACTCTTTTGACATCAAATATTAAAATAGAAACTTTTAAGCTTGAATTTAAAACAAGATACCCCGGGCCACCAATTTTTTCAAAATACACATTGGAAATGCATACATAATTCCTAATTTAAAAAAATACATAAAGTACTCAAACGTGGCCCGGTTTGAATCAAATTTATAGAGCGACTCGATTTCACACTTCCTGTGGGAAGTGTGCTCCTGCTCAGCCTCAATGTCTGCAATGCTCAACCTGTACCTGTAGTGTTTGTAAGGGTGAGAATTGCACGAACTAGTAATGCATAATACATGCCAAGTCATACACAATTAGCAGATAACCAAATGATACAAATACATCACGCCCAATCACCTATCCACTGCAAACACAAACATCTCCAATTATTCACATTTCCTAATTAATGTCAATTCCTATTCTATTTCCGTTCACTTAACTTTCTACCCTCTCCTAAACTTAAACTCTCAATTCTTCTTCCATTCCTACTCTTTACTCACATTCTTCCTATTTTTCTTCAGTTAACAAATTCTAATTTCTATCTCTCATTTCTCCATCTCATTCACCACCTTCTCAACTTTCTTCTTTTTATTTCTTTTCATTTTATTCTTTTTCATTTCTTTTTACTTTTTAGGGATATTTGTGGTTTCACTATTGCGACCCACCTTTGGTGTCGTCTTATGGATGCGTACGGATCCCCAAAGGCCGCACGTCTAACTCAACCCCTGCGCACTCTGCCAAGGCGGCTTACGTTTCCTGCACCCGATAGCGTGTATTACACGGCCAGAATGCCACAAAATCCTTGGCTATGCGAGTTTGCCACTACGTTCCCCAGTCTTTCAGAGGATACGACTTACCGATGCGTACGGATCCCCAAAGGCCGCACGTCTAACTCAACCCTTGCACACGTACCAGCCAGCGGCTTATTGCAGGTGTTGCGCACCCGACTTATTGCACCCCACCGTGCGTCTTACAAGATCCAAACCGCATACCAATATTCTCTTTTTCTTTTCTTTTTATTCTTCTTCAATTCTATTTTTCATTAGCTAGTCCAGCCCCAGCCAGCCGTACGGTACTGAGCGCTAGGAGTTCCCTTTTTCATTATTCATTCTTTTCCTTTTTATCAATTTTAGTCCGCCCTCGCCTAACACCTTTTCCTTCTACTCTCATTTTCCTCTTTTCCTCTTCTACACCAACTAATCTATTCCCATATAGTTACTCACTATCATTTTCTCAATACACTTCCTATTTTCTGTAACACCCTATAATTTTTACCCTTAATTCCCCCTATAATAAAATACGGACTTAAAAATTCCTTTTTAATTATATTAAAATCAACCGTCAAACGGACGGAGTTTTGTTTGTTTTTCGGACTAATCCAAAATTCAACCTGTGATAAACAATTTCAAATAAACAACTAATAGCCAGCAGGGCTTCAGATTATATTTTCTAAATCATATCAAGGCCCAATGGGCTCCAAATATATCAGAGTACATACTATTCAGAGTTTTCAGCGGAAAATAGCAAGTTAGAACCTCAAAAGCCAAAGCGTGATATTTTATCAAAACAAAGTGTCCTAAGCCTCACTCAAAAGTATACATTACATTTTCTTCAACAGAGCATAGGAGACTTAGGTCTATAATGTACTCTAAACCCATAACACCCTACTATCCCTGTAAGGGAAAGTACTCCTGCTCGGCCGGGGGCTGTGCCAGCTCAATCTCTGTACCTGAAACTGTAAGGGAGTGAGCATTGCACATGAAATAGAAAGCAGTTTCTAACTAGACATAACAACTCACTAGGTCAAACACATTTAGCAAATAAACATATATTCACATATTGCATACCATACTCATTACAATATTTATTTCACATTTCCATTCTCATTATTCATTTCACCACTTGTTTCCTTGTATTTATTTTTCCCCGTTTCCAAATAATTCCCTTTTTAAACCCTTACCTTTTCCTTATTTTTACGGTGTATGTATGTCTCCACCAAATCGAAGGCCTACATACATACACCAATCACGATGTATGTCTCCACCAAATCGAAGGCCTACATACATCGCGTTCCCATTACCATACCTTGTCCAATTTTATTCCCTGTTTCCTTTATTCATTTCCTTTTATTTACGGTGTATGTATGTCTCCACCAAATCGAAGGCCTACATACATACACCAACCACGATGTATGTCTCCACCAAATCGAAGGCCTACATACATCGCGTTTCCATTACCTTTACCTTATCCAATTTTATTCCCTTTTTAAATTATGTGTCCCTCAGGTCAGAGGTCAACACCCATTCATTAATATCCATTTTGTGTCCCTCAGGTCAGAGGTCAACACCCATTCATTATAATCCATTTTGTGTCCCTCAGGTCAGAGGTCAACACTCCAATACATATTTAATCCGGTGTCCCTCAGGTCAGAGGTCAACACCCATTCATTCCAATTCATATCGTGTCCCTCAGGTCAGAGGTCAACACATTTTACCATTCATATTGTGCCCCTCATATCAGAGATCAGCATATTCATCACTTTCCATTATTCGCCACCTCAAATCAGAGGCCAACACATTTAATCACACCACCATATTCATTACCTCACATCAGAGGCCAAAACATACTTTCATATTCTCACATCAACAATTACATCACATTTAAACACAACCACACACATTCAACAACTAATCATTCATGCAAATTCCTCATTCACTTCCTTTCTCAGTTATCACAATCATATCCAATAGCATTCTCATTCATAGTCCAACATTTATATTACACTTCATTTCAATTTACATATTTCACCGTCTCACATTTTCGCTTTAACACCACGTATTAAAATCATCTCTTACTTTTTCTTAAACATAATCCTCTTACTTCCATTTCCCATATTCACAAGTTCCATTAATAAGCCTTGACTTTTGTTCGCAATTAATAATACTTAACATTTAAACTCATTTAGCAATTAAATACAAATACACACATTCATCACATTTAATTGTTTCCATTCCCTTTCTTCCTATATCAATTTATTCCCCAACACATACATAAATTAGCTACAACAATTAATTATCATTTAATTCACAACCTTGCAAATAAAACCAATAATCACAGAGACCATTTTTGTGTCAACTTCATTATCAATTACCCAATTCCTCATTTAATTCAACTTAATTAATAACCAAATTTCATTTATCAGATAATTCATTCTCATACTGTGGGGTTTCCTTTTCCTAGTCATAACACACAATCATTATGCATACTTAATTAATTAGAATTTCATATTCAATAACCTAGGGATTTATAATCTAATTTTCTCCCCTAACACATAACCCTAACAAGCATTATATACTAACTAGACCCGACTCTCTAGAACAAGGCAAGCTCACTATATCCACTCCCTTACCTCAAACACTTGGAGATAAGGTGATTTTGCTTGCTCTACACTTGAAAGCCTTGCCCCCAATTGAGTTAGAGTCCAAAGGAAGAGGGAGGAACCTAAAATAATAGCCATAGCAAGAAAAGATTAACATTCATGTAATGAGTCATGCCAAAACTCAAGAAAAGTGGAGCTTCCATGACTTAAGAATCAAAAACCACCATGGATGGAGGAGAGAGAAAGGGAAAACGAATTTAGAGAAAGAAAAGAGGAAATCCATGGCATTAAACACTTACTTGAAGTGAAGAAGGAAGAGATTTGTTGACGGAATGAAGAAATCCCACTTGCTCTTGGTGGATTTGATGATGGAGAATGGAACCCTAGGGGAGAGAAAGAGTGAGGTTCGAATTTGGAAGAGAAAGAACGTGTGCTGCACTTTATTATTTTCTGCATCTACAGCGTTTAATCGAGTATTACTCGATTAAATTCCCCCCTCCTTCAGGTCTTAATCGATTAAGCTGCAGCTTAATCGATTAAGTTGCAGTATTTTCAGCACCCCGACTTTGAACGGCCATAACTTCTTCGTTAACCGTTGGATCTTCCTCAAATTTTGACACATGCTTCCCCACATATCCTACTTCACATCCAACGGTGGAATTTGTATTTAGAGTTGTAAATCTTTTATTTTGAATTTCCTAATATCCTATGTTATTAATCCTAAATCAAGCCTTCAAACCACTAGTTTCAACTCCATATCATTACTTCCTTCACTTTAGGCTTGACCCATCATCAATTATACTAGGAATTAAATTTGGGATGTTACATTTTCCCCAATTTGTTTCCCTTAAGTCTTTATCTATGTGTTACTATCAAATTCAAAGCTCACTCCTCCGTTCACTCCTTTCCGTTTTCAATCAATCTCTAAGTACAACATACATACACCATTCAATATATTTAATAATTACATTATAATACAAGTCATTATCCAATTAATTCACATAATTTAGCACATACATATCATTCTTATATTTTCAACAATTACACCTAATTCATGGCCTCAATTAGCATTTAGCAGTTCACAACACAATTATCAGGACATATATATCAATTAATCACTTAGCACAATAAATCATCAATTCATAATTATCAGTTCTTAATATCAACTACACAAACCAATTAATCTCAACACGCACACACATACTAGTTACACAACCACCGTGCGGCAATAAACCCCTTACCTTATATATAATTAAGGAAAGCTAAACCTTAAGAGAGCTTTGAGCCCTAACGTAGGAGAGGTGTCGGTATCCACTAATCCGCGAAGCAGAGCAAGCTTGATGAGTTCCCTCTTAGAGTGTGGGAGGCTCCAAATTACCCTTGTAAGATTGGGGAAAGGAACAATAACAACAACAATAATGAATAAGGGTTATGAGAATACCCAAATCAAAAGGAAATGGAAAGATTGAAAAGGAAAGAGGGGAAAGGAAACCTTGAAGTCTATGGAGATTGAAGCTTGCAACTCACACCATGGAAGCCATGGAGAGCTTGAGGATGAGGATGTTGATGGAGAAGCTTGAGGTGGTGATGGTGGCTCAAATTGGAAGAGGGGAAATAGAGATTGGGGGGTGCCTTGAAGCTTGGAGGCTTACACTAAGCCATCAAAGGAGGAAGAGAGAGAGAGGGAGGGAGCCCTAGCTCTTGGAGGAGGAAGAAGATGAGTGGGGAAGGAAGAGAGTTCGAATATGAGTGAGGGAGAGGGTGTTTGGGGTGTTTAATGGGGTTTTGGGGTGGGAAATGGCGGAAATACCCTCAAAAACGCGTGTTCAGTATTGCAGATCGCAGCATTTTCGCTTAAGCGAAACATTTTCGCTTAAGCGAATTCTCTTCAGTGATGAAACTCAACCATTTTGCTTAAGCGAAATCCATTCGCTTAAGCGAATCCTTGAGGTGTTGATTCTGTGACCTTTTCGCTTAAGCGAAATTCTCAGATACTGCTGTTACATTTTTCTATTTTCCAGCTATTTTCTCCCAACTTCAAATGGCCATAACTCCTTCGTTCACCGTCGGATCTTGCTCAAATTTGACGAGCAACTTCCTAAAAATCATACCTTCATATCCAACGGTGGGAATTTTGTTTTGAGTCCTACATCTTTTATTTTGATTTTCTACCCTATGTTATATTTTAGTACCGAATTATCTATTTTTCTGGCCTGTTCCTAATTTCAATTTAGTGCTCCTTTCTTTTCCTATACCAATATTATTATTACTTATCTTTTCTAATGCTTGAACACTTATTTTAATACCTAGTTATGGTTTTATTATTATTATCTCAATTATCTCAAACTGTTATTAATTTATTTATACTTAGGTTTAAAATTTGGGATGTTACAGAAACACACAAGGTTATTCAGACATTCTCACGACCCTTTACTTTGCTATTTACTCCTTTTGAGAATATATCCTTTCTTCGATGTCTTCGTTGATCAACACTCTTTTACTGGTGAGTCTTTGCCGTAACGCCGCGCGGGAGTCGAATTGAGTCAAGTTCAAGTGTAGGCAACAGATAATAGTTATGTTCCTTTAGTCAGACCAAAAGCATTAAAGGCAAGTGAATTATTTATAAGGGATTTTGGTATTTACATAAGGGACTTGGTAAAACAGTTTGTTATTTTCGAAAATGGTGCCAATCCAGAAGCACTTTCTTGTATGCATATCAAAACCATAATCACCAGCTGAGTTACTTCATACTTCCATACTACCTATGCTACACGGGTACATGTCACTACACTTCTTCTAACATGGACTCTACTTAACCTTTTGCTCCTCAACTTTGATCAAACTTATACCATCTATCACACAACTCGATATCCAATTTCACCTTAAGACTATAACTGCCCGACTTTTCACCCACTAAATCCCCTTCTTAGCACCACTTAGGGGCCTGGCTGAAGTGTTAGGTGAGATAAAAGAAAGAAGGAATAATGAACTAAGGGCTAAATGTAAATAACAAATTCCCCTAGAATCATGAATGAGCACTAAGTAAATCACAATAAGCACAACTCAATCACAACTTTATTCTTCTCACTTTTCAATTTAAACTCCTCTACTCTCTTCCTTTTCACTTTCATTTGATTTATGTTTACATCACTTTTTTCATTTGAAGAGGAGTAGGCACATAACACTTTTAACTTTTTTTTTCTTTTTGCATTACATTCCACTTAATTGCTCATCCAAAATTCCTAAGGTACTCACAATAAAATCAATACAATAATTACAGGGTACCAAAGAAAAATCATATATCATTATAAGGCTCAAAGTGGGCAACTAATGGAACAATTTTCAATGCAATAATCTGAAGGCCTCAAAAACACACCTAAGTGCCTTAATCATTTTCATGCATGCAATCAATCATCAATTTTGAAATGGTCACAGGTCAAGTTCTAGAGCACATTTATCAAAGAGAATACACTCATGAAAGAAATAGGGGTCTCAATATCAGAATATTTCAATATAAATGTATACCCCTCCAATAGGCTCAAAAGCTCACATGGCTAAAGTCAGTTCACTAATCACAAGTTCTGAAAGCATTTGTCAAAATAACCAGTTTACAACCATATTTTCAGCTCAATCAAATAGAGTCAAAAGTCAATGAGTCTCAGTCCTAAACTAAGTATATACATGCATCAAAAGAGAAAAAGTCCTAAGGTTAGAAAAATTAATTACTCTTGCTAAGGACATAAACCAATACCAATATGGGAGAAAAATTCAGATCTGAAAATTTTTTATTTTGTATATACTCCCCCAAACATAGATGTTGGCTTGTCCTCAAGCAAACTAATCTATCCTAAACTACAAAATAAAAATTAAAACTACCTAAGAAAGCGGGACATATTTTTGTGAGATACAGGCCGGGGTGCAATATTGAAAAAAATTGGGGCTAATGCGGTCCAAATCCTAAAAATACAAATCTAATTCTAAAATAAATCTATCCCTAAAAAAAATAGAAAATAAAAAAAAACGAAAATAAATAATAAAATAAAAAAAATCTATTCTAAAAATAATCCTAAAAAGATAAATCTAATCCTAAAAAGATAAAAAAACAAATTCCTAAAAAGATATAAAACTAATCTAATCCTAAAAGATAAGATAAAAAAAAAATCTATTGCTAAAAAAAAAAATAAGATAAACATGAAAAGAAAAAAAAAACTTCCTAGAGATAGAGATAAATCTAATCCTAAGAAAATAAAATGGTAGAATCAGAATTTGACCCCAAAACTGAACTTTTGCACCCCTTTGGGACACTAGAAAAATTCCCCCAAACTTGGTCTGTGGCAGCCCGCGCGCCTGAGGCGCGCGACCGCGTGCGCCTGGGGCGCATGAGGTCTGTACCTCAAATTTTTTATTTTTTTTTAACAACTACCTAATAATTGAAACCTACACTACTACTTATGTACAAAACAAATCCACCAGGATCCCAAATTCTATGGGTCAAATCCCATGTGATGCAACAATAATGAGTTATGCCCACATCCCATGGGGAAGACCTTGGGTGATCTTTTCTTCTATCATCCATCATGAAGTTGTTAACTCCATTAGTCAGGAAGATTACTTTCTCATGCTTCCCATTGCCTAATAATGACTCAGATTGCTCTAGATATTTTTCATAAAAGTACTTAGGCTGAATATAATAGAAAAATTTTGAATCACCCAAGCATGAACTAGATGTAATAAAATTCTCTATAACAACAAATTCTTCATGCAAGGGTGGTTCAATTTTTTCTACAATTTTCAAACCTTCTATTGTTATATTTCGATCCTCTTCCTCAAACCTATCATGCACAATTTCTTTTTCAGATTTTTGCTCCTCCAAAGGGATTTGATCATTGGTCACATCCATCACCACAACTTCTTCCTCTTATTTAGGAGAGTCAAAAATTGTTGATAATGCTTGTGACTCCTCAGATAAATGTTTCGCAATTTGCTCAAGTGCTATTTTTATGTTCTCAAAACTTTTTCTGTTTTCTTCATCTATAAAATTAATTTCTTGAACATTACTACTAACTTTTTGAGCTAATTTCTCTTGGTTAATTTCCCATGACTCTTTCTCCACAGGGGGAGGAATTGGCTAAACACGAGGGAATCTAAAATTATTTTTGCAATCTTTAGCATAATCCTTAGCGGCTTGAGCCAATCTCTCTAGAGCTATTTCCATTGGGGTTTTACTAGGAGGAGGAGGCTCCACATGAGAAAATTGAGAATAGTATCTTTCCTTTTTCATATCATTAATCTGTTGATTCATTATCTCTATATTTATTTCCCATTGGGCCTTCCTAGGAGTTATACTTTGTGCAACATAGTATGGAGGATAAGGATAGTATGGAATAAATCTATCACAATCTGAATCACTATTACAACTATAATTATACATGAGAAAGTACAAATTACACAAATAATTATAAAATGCACCGAAAAGAAATTAGAATCGAATTTCAGTCCCCGGCAACGGCGCCAAAAACTTGTTGATTGTCTAGCAAGAGTACTAGGTCGACAAGTAATACAGATAGTAAGTGAGTATCGTTCCACTCGGGGATTGCAAATTGTTTCTAATAACTTTTCACCAATTCGTAATTATTAATGCAACTTGTTATTGAATTTTAGAAGGAGAAGGGGAATTTAAAATAAAATAAAATAAAGAGATTGAGGAGATAAGATGGTTAGAAAGCAATAGAAAAAGGTTAGGAACTTGGTTTCGTTGTATGATTCACTTATTTAACTATGAATTAGATTTTCCCTTAATTCATGGACAATTCCTCTCAAATAGCAATAATTAGATCTCTCTAACATTACCCTTATTCTCTAAATATTTAATCCTTGATCTCTCAACAAATTACAATATTAGAAAATATCATATTCAACACAAGGGAATTACCAAGTCAATAATCATTTAATCATATCTCTATAACTAAACTGATTATACCGTTAATTGCAAGGCCTATTCAAAATCCTAACTCTCGTTACGAATTAAGAGATCCAAAACATAAATTGATCAGGTTTACGTATGCAATAAAAACACAATTAACGCATGAATTAAAAACAGGAAAACTCTAAATCATAAATTAAAATAAGTTACACCATACAATTTACACCATGTTCCTAACAAGAGGATTTAGTTACACATATAGAAATAAAGAAAACAGAAGCAAAGTGAAAACCTCATATCATAGACAATACAGGCTAACTCTCCAAGAGACCTTCAATCTTCACGCAGATCTCTCTTGTAGTGATGATCTCCAATATTTGTGCCTTGCCTCCTTGCTCTCAATAGATGTTACTAACCTCTCTCTCTAATCTTAATTGAATTCTATGATCTCAAAACCTACTGAAAACTATTTACAAATCCTCTATTTAAAGAGTAAAACAAATCCTAAAATAAATCTTAATTAAATCTAGTAGATAAGGTCCATATTTATCTTCTAATTTCTGACCAAATCTAAGATATGAAGCCAAATTAGACTTCTCTTCTTCTACTTTGTTCAGAATCTGGTAAAATTGGGCCTCCTCTGATGCACGCGCGCCCCAGGCGCGCGGGTCTGATGACAGCTTCTTTTCCACACAGGCGCGCCTCAGGCGCCCACGGTCTCGCGCCCCAGGCGCGCGGGACAGTTCCCGACTCCGTTTTGCTCCGTTCTTTTTCCATTTGCAAGATCTTTTCGTCCTCTTTTCAAGTCCATAAATATTTTATCCATTTAAGCTCCAAAAAGTACCTGAAACACTAGAAAATGGATCAAAACGCTCAAAGGACCCTAAACTACTAAAAATAATTAAATTATATTAAAAAGTCCTAAATTTGCTAGAGAAACAAGCCAAATACATAGTAAAAGGGAGTCAAATCAATGCTCAAAACACTATATATTGGACCCAAATCAGTGTATATATGCATGCTAGGATTTTATTTTCTTTAAGATGAGAAGCTAATGAGGAAGATTAGAACCAAAAGGGAATTAAGGGGTAGAAAAGCTTAATTAGTAGAGACAAAGTAAGCATGAAGTGACCAAAAGCCTTAAATCATTCCTCTTTGTCCCCTTTTGCTAAACACCACCCATGCAACAAATTGAGTTGCCAAAGTTGCCCCTCCTATTTGCACCCTTGGCCGAATTTCATGAGGGAAAAAGAGGAAGTGCATGAGTTGCCTATATAAGCCATCACCCTTAGTTCATTTCCATTCATTTATTTCATTTCCTTTCATTCCCACACACACACTTAGTTGAGAGCAAAATTAAGCTCTCAACATTAGAGAGAAAAGAGAGAGAGAGAGGGCCGTGAGCTAGAGAGGAAGAAGAAGAGGAGACTAAGCCAAAAACCCTAGAGCTTTCCTTGAAGAACCAAGACATTAGAAGCTAGAAGACCTTGATTTGGTGGGTAGTTCGAAAATCATGAAGGAAGTTGTAATAGTTTAGATTTTCCTTTTTGATCTTGTGATCTTTCTTTCTTTTCTTCTTTGCATGTTAACTTTTCAAAGCTTAAATGATGAGTACAAGTGTGTTTGTGCTTGATCATGGATTTTTAAATCTAAAAGGAACTTGTAAATTTCTAAACAATGGACTTTATAACTCGTTTAAGGTTTTCATGAAAGATCTTAAAGTTTTTCAAACAAAATCCTAAAGATCTAAAGGTTTGTTGAGATTTTTGTAAAGCTTTAAGTAAATCTCTTTGCATGTCAATTTTTCTTTCTTAAAACCGTGAACCATGATGTGTTTAAGAGTTTATTTGATGAATAAAGTTGTGATCTTTGGCCTTGCATGTTGATTTGATGATGGTTTTGGTGATTTGAGTTCATGCATGTGTTAATTAAACATTGATCTTGGATTTTTAAGAATAAATAAACTTATAAAACACTAGATCATGAGCCCTATGTTTCGGCCATGACTAGAAGATTTGGTTTTGATGCTTTTTGATTTGATCTAAGTCCTTGCATGTTAACTTTAGGCTACTAAAAGTTGATTTGAGCTGTTAAAATGTTTTGATCTTGATTTGATCTTGATGAAGCTTTGATTTTTGTTTTGATCTATGAAAAAGTTATGATCTTGAAGTCATGCATGTCATTTTGGAACAAAAAGACTTGATTTTTCTTCAAAGTTCATCACAGTTTTGGCCCCTTTTTACTCAAAATGATTTATATCTTTGATTTGTACTATGATGACTAATTTCATGACTTGATCTACAAGATCTAAATACATGCATGTCATTTTTGAATCAAAAGATTTGACCTTTCTTAATGACCATCACGGTTTCACAAAGAAATCAAGGAAACAAGTTTTTGGAAAATGATTTTTAACTTGATCCATGTTCTATGTGCATGCATGATAATGATTTGAAGATTAAACATTGATCTATGATGATGTGCATTAGGTCTAAGCCTAGAATAAGGAAACCATGTTTTGTCTCCATGAAAAAGGACACATGCATGTTAAATTCTTTTTGATTTAAGAAATCTTGTGTTTTTGCATGTTGAAAAAGTGAACCAAAAACCTTGTTTTTGTCACAATGAGGTTCGGCCTATGCATGGTAAATAGACTAGGATTCTTTTTCAATGAAGTGACATAAAAGCAATGAGTATGTTTTGTGAAATTATGTTAAAATAAATTGTTTGAAATTGTGTTGTGAATGTTTAATTTCTATTCGGTTTTTGGATTAAAAATAAAGGAAATAAATGAACTAATTGGTTTGGAAGAAAGTTTTGTGTTTAAATGAATATATATATATATATATGTGTGTGTGTGTGTGTGTGTGTATGTGCATTCGGTTGAGAGTAAAAAAAAGAGTAAATAATTTTGTTGCATGAAAAAGAAAGTGGAATTTAAGTGCTTAAAATAAATCAAGTTGATTTGTGTGTTTTACATTTGTAATTTTTGACTTGTTTTCTTTGATTTCATTCGGCCATATAGTGTAAATAAGTTTAGGAAGTTTAGTTGCATGAAATTAAATTTACATAGTGATTTTTAAAAGGAATAAAGTTGTTTAAAGTAAGAAAAATAAATGTGCTTGATTTATATCTTTGGTTCAATTTGGTTTGTAAATTTATGCATGCCTAAGTGTTTTTATTTAATGAAAATGAAAAGGCATAATGATGTATCAAGTTGTCTTGGTTGATTTCAAATGTTTATTTGTGAAAGTGTTTGTTTGGAAATGAATGTTTAGTTTATAATCAAGTTAAGCGATTGGTTTTGAAATTAATCACTTTCGGATTTTTATTAAAATGATTTTTGTGAAGTAATCCTTTTCTGTCCCGAATTATTTAAAATTGTTCCTCAACTTTAAAAACATTTTCATGTGACTTAAAATGTGGTTTTCGAGTGGTGATTGATTTAAGGAAAGTCCGGATTAAAAACGATGAATTTTTCGGTGTTTTCGAACGTAATTAAGGTGCTGCCCAAGACGGACCAGCAACCAAACTAAATGGTTTAAATTATTTTATATGATGTTTTCAAATGATTTTAAAAGTACTTAAGGTATTAGAAAATATTAGAGTTGTTTGAGAGAAAACGGTTATGCTTTTAAGACGAGGAACGAAAAGTGTTTTGAATTAAGAAAGATTTCCTTAATACAAGTTAATAACGTGAGCGTATTTTATTTAGTACGAGGAATTTTAAAGACGAGGAATTTTTGAGACGGGGGATTGGGGCAGCCGGCAGCAAAAAGAATCCGAGGAGACGGTACGTAATTAATCGCCGGACCTCAGGTGAGAGAGAAGCTTTCCTAAGACATCGTGGTAGTTAGGTGATATATTAGGACGTTCCGTATCAGCTCAAAGATCGGAAGTTAGTGGTACTGAGTCAGTAGTATAGTGGCAATTGTTTGAATTGTGTGGCCACTAATACGAAGAAGACAAAGACCACATTGTTGTGTGTGATGTTTGTATGTTGATGATGTGATATAGCATGCTTTATTTACTGTTTAATTATGCATGATGATATTTAAATTGTTAATTAATATGAGTAGCATGCTGATGGACGTCTGCTACGTCCTGATAATGAAAATAATTGAGTAAGTTTATGAAAGTAAAAGACACAATGAGAAAGGAATAATGATAAAAGATATTAGACTGATTGGACAAGAGAGATGTGTGGAGAAGAGATAAAGGGGTGAGATTAAGGAAAGAATTAATGATAATGATGAGGATCAGCCAGAGCTGGGGAAGATATTGTTGTTGATGAAATGTGATGTGACCTGAGTGGAACTTGGTTTCTTTGTTGAGATTATTATGAGACTGGTGTTGAGTTGAACTTGCTCCTCCACTAGTACTCACTAAAATGAGATTTTTGAAATAGGTTTACGAACTGAGATTTTTGAGAAAATTTGTGAAATGATATTTTGAAAAAGATTGTGAAAGGAGGTTTTACGAAAAGTTTGTGAAACGAGGTTTTTAGAAATTTTGCAAAATGAGTTTTTGGTGAAACGAGATTTTTAGAAGGCTTGTGAAATAAGATTTTTAGAAAAGTTTATGAAAAGAGGTTACGAAATAAGATTTTTTTTAAAAGAGTTTATAAAATGAGATTTTTACAAGAGTTTATGAAAAGAGATTTTTGAAAAGGTTTACAAAAGGAGATTTTTTTAGAAAGTTTACAAAAATAGATTTTTGAGAAAGTTTTACGAACTGATGTTTTTGAGTAAGTTTCTGAAAGGATATTTTGTGAAGAGTTATGAAACCAGATTTTGGAGAAAATTTATGAGATGATATCTTTGCGAAAGTTTATGAAATGATATTTTCGAGAACGTTTATAAAATGAGAAAGTTTGAGAAAAGAGATTTTGAGAAAATTTGAGAAATAAGATTTTGAGAAAGAATGTGGAATGAGATTGAGCTATGAGATTGATTGAGAAAGACTGTGAAAAGAGATGCGAGTTTATCGATGTGATCCCAGCTCTGCGCTATGTCGAGGAAAGGAAAAGGAACAGTGATGTTGAAAGATAGCGGTCGGGACTCATTGAAGGGATGCACGAAGGGTGGGCCGACCATTAGGTTAATTAAAAGATAAAAGACTTTAAAAGACACTAACACGTGAACGCGGTGAGGTATGAGTGTGATACCGAAGTAGTGGAGAGGAAGGAACCATGGGTATCTGCGGATACTCAGGTGGCGATTGCATTAGGGGAGGACGATGACGGTGAAACGTCAAGAAGTCTTGAGTACTTTCTAGGCAGAACGAACCCCACATGTGGCATACGAACGTGGTAGGGACTGGGGGCCAAAGCCGTGGTAAGTTCTGCAGTGCAACTAGAACTAGTACTGACGCCCCCTAGATTGCAAATCTTGAACAGTGAGAGGGACTGGAGTGGGGCATTTTGATTGCCACTGTACCCGAGTTTTCTACAGTGTGCCTTGATTATATATATGAATTGAAATGATATGAATTGATTTGAGACTGTACCCGAGATTTCTACAGTTCTCCTGGCTTGGAGCCAATTGATTGTGAGACAGCTGTAGTGCCCGCACGGTAAAGGTCCTGTACTCCTGTTTGCTTTCGACTAGGTTGGGTGGATGACCGAGGAGATGTAGACTTGATACGTGAGTGCTAACTACGAAAGAAACGCGTACCTCGATGATCTTTAACTTTCCCGATCATCGATGGTTATAATTCAATAAGACTTGATAAGAAAAGACTTATATTCATAAGAAGCAAAAGTTTATGAGATATTGATAATGAGAAAGGAAGTGAGAATGGAAAGTATGGAAAGGTGAAGGAAACCCCCATGAAGAGGAAAGTGACTGAAAATGATGGATTTGAAAGTTGGGTATGAGAAATAAATCGAGAAATAAAGAAGGATAATGTGGAGAAATGAATTAAGATGATAATAATGATAAGTTGGTAAAGATGATAACGATAATGATAATGTGCTTGAATGTTATGCCGTATGTGTGCTGTGTGTATTGTTTGTATTGTCTTGATATCTCGCCTATCGTAATCCCACACCGTCGACGATGCGTCGTTCGGATCGCTTAATCTCTCCTGTTCGTTGGCATATCGGTGCTGCTGGTATCTCAACGGGCAGATGGAGTATCGTATGGAGATCGCTACTTGGAGTAGGCATGGTAGTGGTTGGAAGCACACCCCCTATGGTTGGGCATGGATCGGCTACACTCAGATCGTGACTCCAGACCTGGAACATCAACTGAGCGGAGCTAACTTGGGGCCGCGCCTGGGGCAAGTCACCGTGCGAGGATATAGGAGCTACGAGGAGAAGAAGCGGTGTGAGACTCAGAGAAACTCCACCACTCTAAATGGAGTAGAGTTGGAGCCAAACGACAAGGGAAAAGCAGTGACAGAGATGGCATCTTCGTCAGAAAGGAAGAAAGGACGCAAGAAGAAGAAGAAGCTTCATCCGATTGTGTTCAATAGGAAAGTTTAAGGATAGTGTTATTAGTTTAGGTTGTTGTGAGTGTTTTGAGTCATGGATTACCTAAGTGATGAACTAAGTATGTAACTCAGCTTATTTTGGAACATGCCCTACTTTTATAGATGAGTAAGAAGGAAACTTTGTGAAAATTGTGTAGGGTCTTTTGATGTAATGCAAAGAACTATTTTGAGTTGGAACCAAACCATTCTCCAATGCTAAATGTTTTTGGATGGAAGTAAGTATTCGTTTTAGTAACAACTCGGTTTTCGGCAAAGGGATTTTTAAATACACCAATGACTTTCCAATTACGTTTTTTTTTTTAAAAAAAAAATTGGCCTCATTTTTGCCACTTTAATAAATAAGAGTTAGTTATTTGGTTTACGAAAATCGGGCTGTTACATGAGTTGTTCAATAACATCTCTCGGCCATGTGCACTCGTCAGTGGTATGGCCGTACCCCCCGTGGTACGAGCAATACTTTGACTGGTCCTGGTGCGAATTTCTTTTCAAAGCGGGGGGCCTTTCGACCATTCTCAAATCGGTTTGCATAGTTTCCTGCAGAATCTGACTCCTCGGAACTGTGAGAGGAGTGTATTCATCAAACTTGGCCCTGGGAATGAATCTTCTGTCATTCCTAGGCCCTCTCCCCCGCTCTTTTGTTCTATCATCTCTCCTCATTCTGCCATGAGAAGAGGGTTCACTCCTGTCACCCTTTTCTCTCTGCCTCTACCATTTGTTAAATTCTTCCAAATTGATGAATTTGGTGGAGCGGTGCCTTAATTCCGCCATGTCCCTCGGTGGTTTTCCCACCAGTGAGTTTTTAAAGTCTCCGTTGCGGAGCCCCTGGGTAAAAAGAAAAACTGCAAAGCTCGGCTCAAGGTTTGGTACCGATCCTGCTGATTTGGGTCTAATATATGATGTTTTTGGGCTTAATTTCACTTCCTTTTGCTATGGTTTTGGTTTGTTTCTCTCGAAAATATAGGTATTTTGTATTAGTTTTAGGAATTTTTAGTTTATTAGAATCATTTGAACGTTTTGATCCATTTTGGGTATGTTTCAGGTGTTTTTGGAGCTTAATTTGGAAAAATATCATTGGAGCTGAAAAGAGCAAGAGAAGACCTTGAAATTGGCACAAGAACGGAGAGAAACGGAGTTGAAAAATACTTGGCATGCCCAGGGGCGCGCGTGAAGAACGCGCCCAGGCGCGCGTGCATCGCGAAGAAAATGGCATCAGATATGGCGCGCCCAGGCGTGCTGACCAACACGCCTGTAACACCCCGCATTTTTCCCGTACGTGCGTAAACGATTTTTAACGAAAGAACCTTTGAAGTGATGATTTTTAGAAAAAGTATTTTTCATGAGAAAAAAAATAATAATAAATGATTTTGTTGAGATGAAAAATGATTTGCTAAATTGTGATTTTTATTAAAAGTTGATTTTGTGGAAAATGAGATTTTTGGGGTCCGTTGTGTTTGAAAATCCATAACTTTTAAACCGTGACTCGGAATTTTATGATCTTTATATGAAAACGATCATTTTGAAACCTAGAGTTTTAAAATGTAATTTTTAAAATTTTCTGGATTTATTTATAAAAATTTATTTTCAGAATATAAGGAAAACAAATTTTAAAGAAAATATGTTCTGTGATGTATCTTGGCATGAAATTTTGTGTGATGTTTGTGCTTGATTTGATGTATGAACATGTGACCTCTTAGGATTAATTGCATGGTTGTGAATATGATTTCTTATAATTAGTTGCATGATTATGTGAATTAGTATTTTTTTTAGAAAATGTAATTAGAAAATAAAAAGTATGTGACATGTGTGTGTATGTGAGATTGCCACGGTTTGCATGTGCATGTTTGTGAGTGTATATGTGTCATACGTGGGTGTGTTCATGTGTGTGTGTGTGCATAAGCTTAAGACTTTGGAGGCTTAGTGAGTAAGAAACCCATGGAACTAAGTGTAACCAAACCAAACTAAATTAGGAAAAACCCTAACTAGAGCTAGATTAGAAGACCGACTTGCTTCCACACCACTAAGGGTGAAAACTCTTCCTTGAGCCATAGGCCTATCAGCAGCCCCTCTTGAATTGGCTTTGGCCGGTTCCTTGCAGTCCCTTGCAAAATGTCTCGGCTTTCCATAGTTAAAACAACCACTTGTCCCCCAACACACACGGCCATAGTGATTGCGCTTGCACTTGTCGCAGAATGGAGCCTCGCTCCGATAATTCCTTCCATCAGACCCACCAGCTTTTCCTTTACCTTTCCCTCGGCGATCATACGGATTTTTGCCTCGGTTGTTGAAACCTTTCCGTCTTTGAGGTCCATAGTTCTGATTGTCCTTCTTCTCTGAGACTTGCATCTCCTCAGCCTTTGTATCATCTTCATACATCCTACACATGTCCACCAGTGCAGGAAAGCTTTGAATCCGCTGGTAACTGAAGATCGACTTCAACTTTGGCCTCAAGCCTCCTTCAAACTTAATGCATTTGCTCCTCTCATCTGGATTATTCTGATAGTATGGAGAGTACTTCATCAGCTCTTCAAACTTAGCTGCGTACTCACCCACACTCATGTTTCCTTGCTTCAGCTGCAAGAATTCCACCTCCTTCTTCCTTCTCAAGTCCTCAGGGAAATACTTTTGGAGAAACTTCTCCATGAATACTCCCCAACTTACCTCTCTTCCTTCATATTGCAGAAGCTGCATCGTGTGATTCCACCAGTTCTCAGCTTCCTCCTCTAACATGTAGGTTGCATACGCCACCTTTTGAGCATCAAAACACTCCAACGTTCTCAAGATCTTGTCCATGGTGTGAATCCACTAGTTGGCCTCTTCCGGTTTAAATCCTCCTTCAAATTTTGGCGGATTACAGCTTCTAAAATCAGCCAAAGTCTTCGCCTCAGCGTTACCCACATTACACTGATGAGACGGGTTGACCGGTTGAGATGGTTGTTGAGATTGTCACTGTATGGCTTCCAGTACCGTGGTGATCCTTTCTAACATCGCGTTGGTGTGATTTTGGTTTCTAGTTGCCATATTAGACCTGCGCTATGGGCTTATGGTCACATATGTTGAACTAAAGAAACTTCCATAACACCACCTATACTAGAGCTATATTTTTAACGCTTAAATCTACAATCAATTGTGTCTTGTACTCAAATGAGACAAGATACAAACCAAATCAAGAGTATCTAAAGCTCAACAAGCAAAATAATAACATTCAAAATAATGTGCATGCCCTGGAGATACCTGCTTGATGTTGATGGCTACCTTTCTGAACTACTTCCACTACCACAAGATCTGACTTTTGCTCTGATACCACTCAGTGTGACACCCTTTCGTATTATCCAAATATAATATAGTAATTAAGCTTTCATATTGGATAATGTATGGACTTGTGAGTGTTAAGAAAATATGGAAAATAAAATTTTCTTTTAAAGCGGGTGCACAAATCGTCATTTGGAATTCTTGGAGAATAAACTTTAAACCATTTCAAAACATTTGTATCGAGTTCGGCGGTCTTTAAAACCTTTTCACCAATAGGGTAACATTCGCTTTTTGGAAACATCTTTGTATCATTCAAGAAATCAAAGTTACCCATGCTTTGTTCGATAAAACTGATACTATCAAATAATACTTATAGCCGAGCTCTTAAATAGATTAAATCAGAGTAAGCGGAAATTATTGGACTATGCAACTGATAGTAATATGAACATAGGTTTTATACATATATAATAAGAGTCATAATACATAGTCCCATCATGATAGTCTCCAAGACCCAAAAGTACAAGTCCATAAAAACGGATCTACATCACAGTGTAATTACAGCCCTAGAGTACTCCAAAAGTATATCTACACTATATATACATAACCAAAATACAACTCCAGGGGTAATCACATAGATCCGGCAGCATCAGATGTAGTAGTAGTAGTAGCAGTCTCCAAAAACACAAGTAGAAAGGTAGTAGCATCATCATCAACACAGCAGCAACAGCAAGTCTCCTCCACAACATCCACACATCGGACCCACTGATCCTCTTCACATACCATATGCATATACCTAGGGATCATCGTCCCTCCAATCACTCCCATTAGAATGCGCTCCCACTCTCGTCCTCCACCGGATCCTCCTCGATCTCATCTGAGGGAGAGTGTACCCTACCACTGGGTACCGGGTCAGGTGATGGTGAAATCCTGACTGGGCTCCTCGGATCAAAAGGGGGAGTCTCCTCGCGGACGACTCTCGAAGTAAAAGGGTGAGAGCGGGTAGGTCGAAAACGAAAACTATGGTAAGAGCGAGCTGGTCGCGTGGGAGGTGGTCTATGGTAAGTGTAAAACGGGGGTACATGCATAGTGTATATGATGGGAATCCTAAATCTACGAGGACGGAATCGGATCAACGGGTTCGGGTGGTGGAAAGTAATCTATACCTCACCCTCGAACACCGCGCGATGGTCCTCATAGATCCATGTGCCACTAGGAAGTGGCTGGATCTCGATGCAAGCAATGTAACGAGACATCACCTACAAGGGCATAGGGGTAAGCAATTCTATACACATAACCAATAGAGAATAAATTGCGCAATATGAATATGTAAATATGCATCAATTAACAACAATCACATATAAAACTTAGCAGTTAATGAATGCACATAGGATGCTCACACTTATTTCATTTATCACAATTAATTTAAATGAGTGGCATGATGCATGACTTTAGCTCTCAAACCTATCTCCATCATACTATGTCACTCTCTGACGTCCATCCCTGACAACCCAGCACTCAATAGTGCGTTGTATTCCTAGGTATACAACAATTCGTACATTCACCTAGAATGTACACGTCAAGCTTGGAATCCATGCCACCCGAGCATATCCCGTCATCCAAACGGACCGTCATCCAAACGGTATAACCATATCGGCATTCACTCAGCCGACCACGTCCACGACGTGTCATCAAGCAAGCGTATTGACACTCCCAGAGGCCCTCCACATGTTTACCAAAAACATGATATACGTCCTACCAAAAAGGAATTGATCGATGTTTCGTCCTTTTATTAATACACTACGTGCCTCCCGAGCAACGTATCATCATTATTCAAATGAAAACATCATAACGTCAATCAATTTCTTTTAAGTCCAGGATCACTTGGTTTATTGTCCTTTAAGAGTTACAAAATGACTTAGAATTGAAAATGGTATTTTAAGTGTCTGACTAAATATAATCGAGTGTTTTCTAAAATACTCGAGTAGTTTATCATTTTCCAGATTCTACTCGAGTTGTTCATAATTATACTCGAGTCGTTCATGTCTTTTCAGAGATTTAGGTTTTCAGGTTTTCATAAATATACTCGAGTAATTCATGAGATACTCGAGTATTCCATTACCCAGAATACTCGAGTAGTTCATATATTACTCGAGTGTCCAATCTGATTCCCAAGTTGGTGCGCCAATTGTCACTCTGGTGCACCACGAAATACTCGAGTGTTAAGCCAAATACTCGAGTATTTGCAGACAGAATAGAGTGAAACTTGGTTTTTATATACCATATCAATTTCTAAACATTTTAAACCCAAACCAATGATCAAAACAGTTCACATACCATATACTGAACATGTTGCAATACTCATTTCATATCAAATAACCAATTTGACAGAGAATCAACCATTTATGCATAATTTACACAATTTAGCAACTCAACACCTCAAATTGCAAACTAAGCATGACACTCATAAAACAATGGTCATTTAAGCTTGCATGCATGATATAAAACTTGCTCAACACAGTTTTAGAGCAAAGCTTGGTCTCCAAACCAAAGTTCCTATTCAATCTAAGCCCTTAGAGCCTCTTGGTGGCTCTCTAACACAAATAATGGAATTTAATCTCTATCTAGTGAATATAATTACTTCCCCTTACCTCTCAGACGTGAATCAAACAAGAAATCTTCAAAGAAAAGCTCCAAAACTCTCAGACCAACTTCAAGCACCATATGCAGAGCACTTTGAGTGCATCACCAAGTTGGAATCGGTTTACATATGAAACAGAGAATAGAATTAGGGAAATTAGGTTTTCTAGACTCTATGCAACATAATCTAACTAAGGAAACCGAATTTGAGACTCAAGGATTCGTGAGCTTACCAGAAATCAAACCCAAAGTAAGCTCCAGAAACAGAACTTGACAGAAACAGCTTCACTTCCAAGCTCCAATTCTCCCAACACACTCACTCAATCCTCACGATTTTTATGTCTATACAAAGCTCGTGATGTGAGCTTTGTATTCGTGTATAGTTTGTGGTTTGAATATGAACAGAGAAGGAGAATCGAAGAGGATGAATTCAGAACCCTAACTTCAACAACAACAACAAGGTTGATCAAAATCCTCCACCAAAAGACGTTGATGAGCTTAAATACTAACTTGGAAGCATCATGCACAGCGACACGAAGCTATTGATGTGTTCGTGGTGGAGTATTCGTGTCAACAAAGGGGAATCAGTGGTGGTGACTCACCAAACGCACTAACTCGTGCAACTCTGTCCAGAATACTCGAGTTTTTCAGCAAATACTCGAGTATTTTTCCCAATTTTTGAAAAATAATTATTTTATTTACTTTCCCTCCACAATCTTTCCTATAATTACCTCTAGGTCCCAACCCAGGGACTAATATGCAAAATACTCATCTTAGGCATTTATTGTATTTATTAAATCAATTCACACACATATACCAACTATATGAACACATATTTTAATCAAGCATTAATATGAAAATTATTAATTATAATTAATTTATAATTAACATTTCATTAATCGGGGATTAAAATTTTGGGGTGTTACATTGTTTGAGAAACATTAGTGTGCTGAATTAAAGGGAATTAAATTGTGAAAGTAAGGACATGTGATTGAGAATATGATAAGCAATAACAAAGATAAAGCAAGTAAAAGAAGAGATAAAGAGATGAGAGTTTGATGGAAAAGAGATAAAGAGATGAGATTGGAAAAGAGTTATGGAAGTAAGATGAGTTATGGAAGTGAAAAAGAGATACGGAAGCGAGATGTGGCTTGGCTTTTGTTGCTGTTGGTTTTAGTCTGGGACTAGTGTTGAGTTGAGCTTGCTCCTCCATTAGCGCCCAGCAAAAATATGATTTCTCGTTTTCATTTTTGGAAAGAGCCTAGTGTTGAGTTGAGCTTGCTCCTTCATTAGCACTCATCCAAAAATGTGATTTTTGAAAACGGTTTTTGAAAAGATTTGTGAAAAGAAATTTTTGGAAAGAGTTTTCGAAAAGATACAATTTTGAGAAATGTTTTGGAACCAACCTTTTTGGTAAAGTTTTTGAAATGATATTTGAGAAAGCCTTTTTGGAAACAATATTTCTGAGGAAAGTTTTGTGAAAGGATCTTTTTGAGAAAATTTTTGTGAAAGAACGTTTTTGAGAAAGTTTGTGAAAAGTTATCTTTGAAAAAGATTTGTGAAAAGAAGTTTTAGTGAGATTAAAGTTTTGAAAAAGATTTGCGAAAAGGTATTTTGGACATGAGTTTGAGAAAGTTGATGAATGAGTTTTGTGAAGGTTGATGAGCTTTGAGAAAGTGATGAGATGAGAGGAGAAAGATTGTGATATGAGATGCTAAAATGTGATGTGATGAATTGGGGAACAGTTGGAACGATTAGTGGTCGGGTTCATTGAAGGGATGCACCAAGGGTGAACCGGCCGTTAGGAATAAGCCGATAATAAATCTTCTAAAACTTTAAAAGACTATTAAAAGACATGAATAACGCGGTGAGGAATGAGAGTTTGTCGAAGTAGTGGAGAGGAAGAAACGATAAGTATCTGCGGATACTTAGGACGAGATTGCATTAGGGGAGGACGATGACGGTGAAACGTCAAGAAGTCTAGAGTACTGTTCTAGGCAGAACAAACTCCATAAGTGGTGCACTAACGTGGTGGGGACTGGGTCTAATACCGTGGTAAGTTCTGCACTCGAGACTAGAACTGTACTGTCGCCCCCTAGATTGCAAATCGAGAACAGTGAGAGGGACTGAAACGGGGCAATTGTGATTGCCGCTGAGAGCGTGCACTGTTAATTATGATTATGATTTGAGGCAAGGCCTCCTGGTCTGGGACCATTTGTTGTGTGACAGCTGTCGTGCCTGCGTGGTAAAGGTCATGTACTCCTGTTTGCTTCCGACTAGGTGTGGATGCATGACCGAGGAGATGTAGACGTGAGTGCCGTTTTCCTCAATGATGGTTCCCCAAGTCATTGAGTGAGTTGAAATGATAAGACTTAATAAACTTAAAGATTCGAGAAGAATGGTTCAGGGATGGTGTTAAATATAGAATGAGATATGAGAAGTGAGGATAACATGGTATTCATATGATGATGATGATGTATGTTTATATGCTTTGTTTGTTATTTATTTCTTAATAATTGCCTATCGTAAATCCACATAGTCGACATTACATGTTTGGGTAGATCACTCTCTCCTATATTTCTGCTTGGTATCGGAAAATTTCTGTATGGTCCTTAGATGGAAAAATAGCAAGATTCCAGTTCATGCGGGAGATAGGGGCATCTCCATTGAAGGGAGACAATATAACTATGACTGGTCGTGTCATAGTCTATATTGAGAGGACACATATTCGCAAGGAAAGTATAGCTAAGGAGACTGACGAGGATGATGCTGCCTTCAATCAGAGTAGCGCAGCGGAAGCGTTAGAGTCGATGACTAGAGGATTAGGTAATTCCCTTTCAGAGTTTTGTAATTCCATTGCAGTTACTTAGAAATCCTGGCTCTATAGTGTTGTAACCCCAACTAAAGTTTATTTTAGTACTAATGTTTTGAAATGAGTAACGGGCCGTGTTTTAAACAATGTTTTTTTGAGAACGAGTTTCAAAGTGCGGTGTCTTGTGACATCTCGGTTTGGAACTTGAAAGGTTTATGCAATGTGAGAACATGAGTTTTAAATTGTAACTGTGTTTTGAAAACCCAAGTGTTCTCATCTTGCATAACACTTGTTAAAAAAAAAAAATTGGCCCAAAATTTCACTATAAACAGTTGTGGTTTTCAAGTGGCCAAATCGGGGTGTTACAACGCCCAGGCGCGCAAGGCACGTGGAAGCCCAATTGGGCCTAATTCTGAGCAGTTTTGAAGGATTTTGATAAGATTAGATTTTTATCTATTTATATGAGGATTAGTATTAGGTTTAGCAGGGAGTTAGCAGCCATGAGAGCCATTAGTATTCAATAGATAGTTTTAGAAAGGAGATTTTACACACTTTTGGGAGCATTCGAAGGCGGGATCCGGAAAAGATTGAAGATTTGAAGCATATATCTGTGGTAATTTAGGAATGAATATCATAGTTATTTGTTTTCTTCTTCTCTTTCATTATGTGTAACTAAACCTTTTGTGTTAGGAACATGGTGGATTTGTATTTGTAATTTATTTTTATGAATTAATGTTTTTCAGATTTAAATCATGTGTTTAATTGTGATTTTATTGTTATGCATGGAAGTAGCTAATCCATGTTTTGGATTTTCTAAATCTGAATTGGAAAATTAGGATTTGAAATAGGTCATGCAATTAAACTGCATAATTATTCAATAAGTAGGAATACTATTGAATTTTTATGTACTTTTCATAAATTCACTGCTCTTAATCAAGGTTATTCAATGGTTTAAATTTCTAAGGAATTAGGATTTATCAAGTTGAATAATAAACAGTAATTTCATAAGAGGAATCTAGGAATTACTATTTTCTGAATTTGTTCATGATTTAAATGAAAAATATTGATTTATAATAAATAAGTGAACATACAATGAAACTGAGTTCCTAACCAAGTTCTTCCATTTAATTTCTCTTTTATTTTATTTTCAGCATTTAACTCTTCTTTTTAATTAATTTATTTAATTCTGGAATTTAGTTATTAATAGATTTTACTTTAGAATACTTTTAGGTAGAAATAAATTAAACAATTATGAGTCCCTGTGGGTACGATATCTGGTCTTAACCGACTGTATTACTTTTCGATCTGGTATACTTGTCAGCCAGTGAACACCTGCCTCCGAGTGGAAGGGAGCCAGATACTCCCTCAATGGCTCTTCCGGTAGTTGCATTACTCCCGCTAGTGCATGGTTTGATTTTGGTTGTATGCAACTTGCTATATATCTATTGAGAAAAACCTTCTTCATCTCAGCCCAGGAATTGATGGAGTTCCTGGGTAGAGCCGAGTACCACCTTAATACCGGTGGTTGAAGAGTCATGGAGAAGACTCGGCATTTCATCAAGTCTCCCCCATCATAGAAATTCATAGCTCCTTCGAAAGATAGGATGTGCTCCAGGGGGTCGGTTAACCTGTTGTACTTTGTGACACTGGTGGGGCCAAGGAAAGCGGATGGTGTCTCATTGGCCATGATACGAGGAGTGAAGGGGTGGCCTGGGTGAGTATTACCTTCTGTTTCATAGGTGGTTGTTGGGTCAGGGTTTAGAGGAGGTGGCGGGGGTAGGGTAATTGGATCTTGCGGATCATGAACTAGTCTGGTTACTGGGGTTGTTTCCACTGCCCGTCCAGCAATCGCATTCACGTGGATCTGCTAGAAGTCGGCTATAGCCTTTCCTTGTTGTTCCAACATTTGAGCTTGCTGCTTGATTATTTCTTCGAGCTGAGTTTCTCTACGACCTTGGGAGTATTCCCTTTCTCCCCCGGAAACACGGGCATCAATGGATCGTCCAGATCCGTGGTTCTATGCGAGATTGGGCATGTTGGGGTTTCCTTGTTTGGAATGGACAGTGTAGGGCCCGCTGTGTGTGTGGGCGGGTGCGGTTTGGTGGCTGCGAGCTGGGATCTCCACTCGGACTGAAGGAACGTTGTGTGGGGGTGGCTGGGGTGGGGCCCTTTCATCGTTGATATTGCCCTCTAGGTCTCTTCCGTTGTCAACGCTGCCTTCCAGAAGTCTGTGATGGCTTCTTCCAGGCTACTGGCGTATGCCTCTTGAGTTATTTCCGGTGTTACCACGTGTGTGTACCATTGTGGATGGGAATGACAGTTTATCGTTCCCAAAGACGGCGCCAAATGTAGTGTCTAAGATCTGTGGCTAGCTCAGAGATCAGAGATGACCTGAGAACTAGGGTATGATCTGAGATTACTGTGCGATCCTTTAGGTTTTCTAGATATCCAATTGGGATAACCAGGGTTTCCCCAATCACTGGTGTGTGCAAGTGAGTAATTAGGGAATGAGAGAACATACCTGAGCCCCTAGCTGGTGACGGCTATTTACAGGGGGAGTGGTGTTGTACCTTATGGGCCTGTACGGAGGTCCAGTTAGGCTGCTGACATGGCCCTTAGAGGATAGGGGGATGAGTCATTCATCCTTATCCTGTATTAGAAGGCCTTATCCCTGTGGCAAGTTTGGTTCACGCGCCGTAGCTCGGAATCTCAATGGGTAGAGTCCTTGTGGTCGGTCCGAGTCCACTGGGTGAAAGTCTGAAATGTGCTCGGCTTGTATGGACATGGTCCTTTATATAGCTAATTCTGGTCGGCTAGTTATTATAAGGGTAGGACCGAGGGTCGGTCCACCACATATATAATGCTTTCTAAGAGTTGGATGTTAGTTTAGAATATTAAACATTAGGGTAGTTGGTAGAACTGATAACTAGAGTTTTGAAATTAAGATTATAATGGTAAAGGTGAAATTATTTGTGATGATGGTATGTGATATATGTTTTTATTGTTGTGAAGTGATTGAATGTGAATGGAGAATGATAAATTGATCATGAACTTGGAAGAATGTAAATGTAGTGAATGATTAATATATATATATATATATATATATAAATCATATCAAGGCCCAACGACTCCAAATATATCAGAGTGCATCAAAAAATCAGAGTATTAGCGGAAATACTAAGTTTGAGTATCAAAACCAAAACTTATAACTTTATCAAAACAAAACATCCTAAGCCTCACTCAAAAATATATATATATAATAAAATTTACATCAAAATACGGTAGGAGGCTTAGGTCCATATAAACTCTATATCCCATAACAACCCTACTCTCCCTGTAAGGGAAAGTACTCCTCCTCGGCCGGGGGCTGTGCCAGCTCAATCTCCATACCTGAAAAATGTTAAGGGAGTGAGCATTGCACATGAAATAGAAAGCAGTCTCTAACTAGACATAACAACCCACTAGGTCAAGCACAACTAGCAAATAAGGCATGTCATCACATATTGCACACCATACTCTTTTCATTATTTCCATATTCATTATTTACTCCACCATTTCATTTTCATAATTACATTCAAATTCCATTTCCTTTACTTTCATTCTTTTTACTTTCTCTTTATTCAGGTACATCACCTCAAACCAGAGGCCAATGTACAAATCTCATTCAACACATTTATCACCTCAAAACAGAGGCCCTCATACTTTTCTTTATTTAAATTATGTGTCCCTCAGGTCAGAGGTCAACACCCAATCATTTTAATTCATTGTGCCCCTCAGGTCAGAGGTCAACACTCCAATTTCTTAATTCACGATGTGTCTCTCAGGTCAGAGGTCAACACACCAATACTTTATTTCATTTGGTGTCCCTCAGGTCAGAGGTCAACACTCTATCATTTTAATTCTTTCTTTTCTTTTCTTCATTTCATTCTTAAGATGTATCTCATACCAATGTACTTCACCTCCACATCGGAAGGTACCTCATACAGTTTGGCCTACGGGTACTTCACCTCCACACCGGAAGGTACCTCATACCATTGTACTTCACCTCAACACCGGAAGGTACCTCATACAATTTGGCCTGGGGGTACTTCACCTCCACACCGGAAGATACCTCATACCACCACATAGGTTATACATATAAAGATTAAGATTAAAGCATAACAATACACATAATTCCGAGCACACCATTCATTCATTCACTCAATATTTGGCGCCTCAATTCAGAGGCCATGAATTATTCACTTTCTTGTTCAATCAATCATAACACATTTCATCATAGTTACACATATTTATAGTTTCTCATTCATAACTTATCCATACTCATTTCCTATGTTAATCACCAAAATCTTCTCAATAGCATTCATGTTTTCAATTAAGCTTATGCAATACATTTAAGCACAGTTATACAAATTTAGCATTAAGGAGCAAGTATACATAACCAACTCATACTTGTCACATACTCCCTCCGGTCTCATATATAAGCCAAAATAACTAATTTTGCAAGTATAAAGAAAGTAAGTTGAGTGTATTTAATTTTTTTGAGTTCACAAAAGAAATAGACCATTTTAGAAAAGATGTATTGGGAATGAAACAAAAATTAAATGATACAACCATTTTGTTGAGATATTTTAGGAATAATTGTATTGAAAATAGAAAGTTAGTTAAATTTTGCTTATATTTAAGACCATAAATAAGATGTTTTTATTTGCTTATATTCGAGACCGGAGGGAGTAATTAACATCATCGTTTCACCTTTTAATTTACATGTAATTAATTTATTCCCATTTCCACCCTTATGCACATTTAGCAATTAGTGTACAATTATATTCAACCAAAGCATTCATATTATCACCTTCTCATAGTTTTGCTTTAACACCACATATAATTGTTTCCATTCCATTTTCTTCCTATATCAATTTATTCCACAACACATACATATATTTGCAACAGTAATCAATTATCATTTAATTCACAACTTTACAAATAAAATCAATAATCATAGAAATCATTTATGGCAACTTCACTATCATATTACCCAATTCCTCTTGTACTTCATTATAATCATTATCCAAATTCCATTTATCAACTAATTCATTTTCATATCATTGGGTTTCCTTTTCCTAGTCTTTGCATCCAACATTATACATATTTATTTAGTTAGAATTTTATATTCAATAACCTAGGGTTTTATAGTCTAATTTTCTCCCCTAACTCATAACTCTAACAAATCATTATATACTAACTAGAACCCACTCCCTAGAACAAGGCAAAACCCACCCCCTTACCTCAAACACTTGGAGATAAGGTGATTTTACTTGCTCTAAGCTTGAGAGTCCTGCCACCAAATGAGTTAGGATCCAAGGGAAAAGGGAGGAACACACTTGTTTGGAGTTAAGGAGGAAGAGAGTTGATGATAATAGTGCCCAAAGCCCCTTGCTCTTGCACCAAAAATGATGGAGATATGGAACCTTGGAAGAGAGAGAGATCGCATATGAGAGAGAGAAAAAGGAGAGGGATTGATGAAGGAGATGATGTTTGTATGTGATGGGGATGGATTTATAATGATTTAGTATGGATTGGAATGGAGATTAAAGGAGGAATTTAGAGAGAGAAAGAGGAGGGTTTCGAGCCCTAGAGAGAGAGAGAGCAAAGGGGGAGTGAATGAGGAAGAACACCAAAACGTGTTTTAAGCTGCATCAGACCATTTTCGCTTGAGCGAAAATGCTGTCGCTTGAGCGAAAAACTCAATTTGGGAATTTAGGGTTTGCTTGAACCAATTTCGCTTGAGCGAAAATATATTCGCTGGAGCGAGTACCATTTTTGCTTGAGCAAGCTATTTCTCACTGGAGCGAAATCTATCCAGTAACTCAGGGTCTGCACTAACCAATTTCGCTTGAGCGAGCGAACTCTCGCTTGAGCGAGAACTTAGAAGTCTGCTCCTAAACACTTCAAACTGCTATAACTTCTTTTCTAGCCGTTGGATCTTGCTTAAATTTTAAAGCAAGCTTCTTCATATATACTACTTCATATCCAACGGTGGAATTCGTGTTTTGAGTTACGAATCTTGTATTTTAAATTTCCTAAAGTTCTATGCTTACAACTTCAATTTAAACACTACTTAACCAATTTCTAACTTAATCTCACCATTTCTTCTACTCTATGTCTATCACCAGATAGATTATACTTGAAATTAAATTTGGGATGTTACAATTCTCCCCCACTTATTGGAATTTCGCCCCCGAAATTCCGTTAAGTTCAGTAAATGGAGAATCATCCCAATGGTAGGGCTTGGGACTCCTATCATTACTTCCCTTCGGTTTCTTCCGTCACTCTTTCGATTTGCCCCTACCTAGACAGAACTTAAGTTAGGGTAGGAAGTGCTCCCCCACTTGGCATCGACATACCCAATTACCTCTATGCTAAAGGACATGGGTTTGGGTGAGTCCGCTTCCGGTCGTCCTTCGAATAGATGCAAGGCCTGAGTTTCATTAGTTAGATATGGGAAAATTCGAAATGTTTAGCATTCCAAAATAGTCTTAGAATCTTTCCTAAAATAGATACCCTGGGATCGTGGCATTGCGAAGATTTTTATAGGATAGAACGCCTTAGAGTCTAACTCTTGCAAGAGCTGCATAGCATTAACAGGGTTAAGCTTTCAGTTTTACTGCTTGGGAACAAATAGCATAGACTAAGGTTTCCTTTCTTTAGTCCTATTCTCTGTCTATCTTCTAATTCTACCCGAAGTTTTTGAAAGAATGCTTTTTGGTTGGGTTGAATTTCACTTACAAAGATTCATTCCTTGGAAGTCACTACTTTGGATGTCTACTTTCGCTTCAAAGGTTACAATGATAGCATTTATTGATAGATGCAATAATTGAGGTGATCAATCCCATCCTCACGTCTACCAACAACACATCACTGTCGGATTCTGTCAGTAATGTCATCATTTAACAAATGCAAGGATTAGAGTGATCAGTTCTAACCTTACATTACATCAAATAACAACATCATAACATAATATTGGTCACTTGATACTAGAATTCTTAGATGTAAGAATTTTCTTATAAGGTCTTTCATAAGCTCTCTATAAAACAAGATTGAATTTGGGAAGGCAGATATCTAATATGCTTTAAACACTTCCATCCTAAGACATCACTAACTCACTATTTAGTTAACAGAAGGGCAAACTAAATCCACAACAATCGAATCTAAAAGCACTCCGCATGAGCTTGCCAAACGTTAATTACCTGCAACCACATCAGCTGGGTCCACCTCGTCACCCTCTATGGTGAATAACTTTCCGTTATGCAATGATGGACCTTCACGGGCCTTCTGTGCCTTAGTCGCATTAATTTCTTTCTTCACTGTGCTCTTAGGACAATTTGAAGCAAAATGTCCAGGTTGTCCACAGTGAAAACATAACCCCTCCTTTCGACCCAATGTCCAGCACACTCCCCTATGCATCCTGCCACAGTGCTGACAAGTTGGTATTGGACCATAAGCATTCACTGTTGGTCCAGATTCCCTAGGAAACGTGACCCCGAAAGGAGAGTATGGACCTGACTTCTGAATCGGTCCTTTGTCCATATTTTGACCACTGGTTCTCCGGTTTGCCCTATTTCTCTCATCCTCGAACTTCCGTTTGAGACCCTTCTCATATGTGCTTGCCATGTTGACCAAGCGAGCAAAGTTGTCAATGTTGTGATACTCACACGAGAGGCGAAGATCACTCCTAAGCCCAGCTTCAAACTTGACACACTTGCCACGGTCACTTGCATCCCGAAAATCAGAAAAGCGGATGAGATCTTTAAACCGAGCTGCATAGTCCCCAACCAACATAGAACCTTGAGTCAATTGGAGAGAAGCAATCTCCTTCTCCCTCCTAACATCTTGAGGGAAATACTTCCCCAGGAATAGATCCTTGAACATCTCCCAAGGAATTACAGGATTAGCTGCCACCAATCCTCTCCTCTGCTGATCCCACCAATGTTCTGCTTCATTGGTCAGCATGAATTCAGCTAATCGGACATGTTGCTCCAGAGGTGGTTGAAGAGAGCGGAGAATCTTTTCAATCTCCTGTATCCATCTCAGCGCTCCATCAGGATCATTTCCACCTTCAAAGCGAGGCGGATTATTCTTTCGGAATCGAGACATTCAGTCAATCTCAACTGGAGCTGGTTGCAGAGCTGCTGCTGCTGCAGTAGCTGCCATCTGTTCCCCCTGCTGCTGCTGCATCTGAGATAGATGCTCCGGAATGGCAGCAAGTCCATCGTTACCAGTCCTTCTTCCTGCCATACTGCTTAGCCAGAGAGAATAGACCAGTAAGACTCAATTACTAAGTAGATACATAGTACTATAATTATCCTATTATAATCCTAAACTATTACTATGAGCATCAATTACTCGCTAGGTGAGTAATCATTTGGAGTTTGTATAACTCCAAGGCCAAGGAGAAACTGCTCTGATACCATAAATGTAACACCTAGGATTTTTTTACCCTTAGAACCCCGCTATTAAAAATGTGAATTTGAAATTTCTTTTTAATTTAATAAAAATCACCCGTCAAACGGACGGAGTTTTGTTTGTTTTTCGGACTAATCCAAAATTCAACCTGTGATAAACAATTTCAAGTAAACAACCAATAGCCAGCAGGGCTTCAGAATATATATATATAAATCATATCAAGGCCCAACGGCTCCAAATATATCAGAGTGCATCAAAAAATCAGAGTATTAGCGAAAATACTAAGTTTGAGTATCAAAACCAAAACTTATAACTTTATCAAAACAAAACATCCCAAGCCTCACTCAAAAATATATATATATATATATATAATAAAATTTACATCAAAATACGGTAGGAGGCTTAGGTCCATATAAACTCTATATCCCATAACAACCCTACTCTCCCTGTAAGGGAAAGTACTCCTGCTCGGCCGGGGGATGTGCCAGCTCAATCTCCATACCTGAAAAATGTTAAGGGAGTGAGCATTGTACATGAAATAGAAAGCAGTCTCTAACTAGACATAACAACCCACTAGGTCAAGCACAACTAGCAAATAAGGCATGTCATCACATATTGCACACCATACTCATTTCATTATTTCCATATTCATTATTTACTCCACCATTTCATTTTCATAATTACATTCAAATTCCATTTCCTTTACTTTCATTCTTTTTACTTTCTCTTTATTCAGGTACATCACCTCAAACCAGAGGCCAATGTACAAATCTCATTCAACACATTTATCACCTCAAAACAGAGGCCCTCATACTTTTCTTTATTTCAATTATGTGTCCCTCAGGTCAGAGGTCAACACCCAATCATTTTAATTCATTGTGTCCCTCAGGTCAGAGGTCAACACTCCAATTTCTTAATTCACGGTGTGTCTCTCAGGTCAGAGGTCAACACACCAATACTTTATTTCATTTGGTGTCCCTCAGGTCAGAGGTCAACACTCTATCATTTTAATTCTTTCTTTTCTTTTCTTCATTTCATTCTTAAGATGTATCTCATACCAATGTACTTCACCTCCACACCGGAAGGTACCTCATACAGTTTGGCCTAAGGGTACTTCACCTCCACACCGGAAGGTACCTTATATAATTTGGCCTCGGGGTACTTCACCTCCACACCAGAAGGTACCTCATACCACCACATAGGTTATACATATAAAGATTAAGATTAATGCATAACAATACACATAATTCCGAGCACACCATTCATTCATTCACTCAATATTTGGCGCCTCAGTTCAGAGGCCAAGAATTATTCACTTTCTTGTTCAATCAATCATAACACATTTCATCATAGTTACACATATTTATAGTTTCTCATTCATAACTTATCCATACTCATTTCCTATGTTAATTACCAAAATCTTCTCAATAGCATTCATGTTCTCGATTAAGCTTATGCAATAAATTTAAGCACAATTATACAAATTTAGCATTAAGGAGCAAGTATACATAACCAACTCATACTTGTCACATACTCCCTCCGGTCTCATATATAAGCCAAAATAACTAATTTTGAAAGTATTAAGAAAGTTAGTTGAGTGTATTTAATTTTTTTGAGTTCACAAAAGAAATAGACCATTTTAGAAAAGATGTATTGGGAATGAAACAAAAATTAAATGATACAACCATTTCGTTGAGATATTTTAGGAATAATTGTATTGGAAATAGAAAGTTAGTTAAATTTTGCTTATATTTAAGACCATAAATAAGATGTTTTTATTTGCTTATATTCGAGACCGGAGGGAGTAATTAACAACATCGTTTCACCTTTTAATTTACATGTAATTAATTTATTCCCATTTCCACCCTTATGCACATTTAGCAATTAGTGTACAATTATATTCAACCAAAACATTCATATTATCACCTTCTCGTAGTTTTGCTTTAACACCACATATAATCGTTTCCATTCCATTTTCTTCCTATATCAATTTATTCCACAACACGTACATATATTTGCAACAGTAATCAATTATCATTTAATTCACAACTTTACAAATAAAATCAATAATCATAGAAATCATTTATGGCAACTTCACTATCATATTACCCAATTCCTCTTGTACTTCATTATAATCATTATCCAAATTCCATTTATCAACTAATTCATTTTCATATCATTGGGTTTCCTTTTCCTAGTCTTTGCATCCAACATCATACATATTTATTTAGTTAGAATTTTATATTCAATAACCTAGGGTTTTATAGTCTAATTTTCTCCCCTAACTCATAACTCTAACAAATCATTATATACTAACTAGAACCCACTCCCTAGAACAAGGCAAAACCCACCCCCTTACCACAAACACTTGGAGATAAAGTGATTTTACTTGCTCTAAGCTTGAGAGTCTTGCCACCAAATGAGTTAGGATCCAAGGGAAAAGGGAGGAACACACTTGTTTGGAGTTAAGGAGGAAGAGAGTTGATGATAATAGTGCACAAAACCCCTTGCTCTTGCACCAAAATTGATGGAGATATGGAACCTTGGAAGAGAGAGAGATCGCAGATGAGAGAGAGAAAAAGGAGAGGGATTGATGAAGGAGATGATGTTTGTATGTGATGGGGATGGATTTATAATGATTTAGTATGGATTGGAATGAAGATTAAAGGAGGAATTTAGAGAGAGAAAGAGGAGGGTTTCGAGCCCTAGAGAGAGAGCAAAGGGGGAGTGAATGAGGAAGAACACCAAAACGCGTTTTAAGCTGCATCAGACCATTTTCGCTTAAGCGAAAATGCAGTCGCTTGAGCGAAAAACTCAATGTGGGAATTTAGGGTTTGCTCGAACCAATTTCGCTTGAGCGAAAATATATTCGCTGGAGCGAGTACCATTTTCGCTTGAGCAAGCTATTTCTCGCTGGAGCGAAATCTATCCAGTAACTCAGGGTCTGCACTAACCAATTTCGCTTGAGCGAGCGAACTCTCGCTTGAGCGAGAACTTAGAAGTCTGCTCCTAAACACTTCAAACTGCTATAACTTCTTTTCTAATCGTTGGATCTTGCTCAAATTTTAAAGCAAGCTTCTTCTTATTTCCTACTTCATATCCAATGGTGGAATTCGTGTTTTGAGTTACGAATCTTGTATTTTAAATTTCCTAAAGTTCTATGCTTACAACTTCAATTTAAACACTACTTAACCAATTTCTAACTTAATATCACCATTTCTTCTACTCTATGTCTATCACCACATAGATTATACTTGAAATTAAATTTGGGATGTTACAATTCTCCCTCACTTATTGGAATTTAGCCCCCGAAATTCTGTTAAGTTCAGTAAATGGAGAATCATCCTAATGGTAGGGCTTGTGACTCCTATCATTACTTCCCTTCGGTTTCTTCCGTCACTCTTTCGATTTGCCCCTACCTAGACAGAACTTAAGTTAGGGTAGGAAGTGCTCCCCCACTTGGCATCGACATACCCTATTACCTCTATGCTAAAGGACATGGGTTTGGGTGAGTCCGCTTCCGGTCGTCCTTCGAATAGATGCAAGGCCTGAGTTTCATTAGTTAGATATGGGAAAATTCGAAATGTTTAGCATTCCAAAATAGTCTTAGAATCTTTCCTAAAATAGATACCCTGGGATCGTGGCATTGCGAAGATTTTTATAGGATAGAACGCCTTAGAGTCTAACTCTTGCAAGAGCTGCATAGCATTAACAGGGTTAAGCTTTCAGTTTTACTGCTTGGGAACAAATAGCATAGACTAAGGTTTCCTTTCTTTAGTCCTATTCTCTGTCTATCTTCTAATTCTACCCGAAGTTTTTGAAAGAATGCTTTTTGGTTGGGTTGAATTTCACTTACAAAGATTCATTCCTTTGAAGTCACTACTTTGGATGTCTACTTTCGCTTCAAAGGTTACAATGATAGCATTTATTGATAGATGCAAGAATTGAGGTGATCAATCCCATCCTCACGTCTACCAACAACACATCACTGTCGGATTCTGTCAGTAATGTCATCATTTAACAAATGCAAGGATTAGAGTGATCAGTTCTAACCTTACATTACATCAAATAACAACATCATAACATAATATTGGTCACTTGATACTAGAATTCTTAGATGTAAGAATTTTCTTATAAGGTCTTTCATAAGCTCTCTATAAAACAAGATTGAATTTGGGAAGGCAGATATCTAATACGCTTTAAACACTTCCATCCTAAGACATCACTAACTCACTATTTAGTTAACAGAAGGGCAAACTAAATCCACAACAATCGAATCTAAAAGCACTCCGCATGAGCTTGCCAAACGTTAATTACCTTCAACCACATCAGCTGGGTCCACCCGTCACCCTCTACGGTGAATAACTTTCCCTTATGCAATGATGGACCTTCACGGGCCTTCTGTGCCTTAGTCGCATTAATTTCTTTCTTCACTGTGCTCTTAGGACAATTTGAAGCAAAATGTCCAGGTTGTCCACAGTGAAAACATAACCCCTCCTTTCGACCCAATGTCCAGCACACTCCCCTATGCATCCTGCCACAGTGCTGACAAGTTGGTATTAGACCATAAGCATTCACTGTTGGTCCAGATTCCCTAGGAAACGTGACCCCGGAAGGAGAGTATGGACCTGACTTCTGAATCGGTCCTTTGTCCTTATTTTGACCACTGGTTCTCCGGTTTGCCCTATTTCTCTCATCCTCGAACTTCCGTTTGAGACCCTTCTCATACGTGCTTGCCATGTTGACCAAGCGAGCAAAGTTGTCAATGTTGTGATACTCACACGAGAGGTGAAGATCACTCCTAAGCCCAGCTTCAAACTTGACACACTTGCCACGGTCACTTGCATCCCGAAAATCAGAAAAGCGGATGAGATCTTCAAACCGAGCTGCATAGTCCCCAACCAACATAGAACCTTGAGTCAATTGGAGAAAAGCAATCTCCTTCTCCCTCCGAACATCTTCAGGGAAATACTTCCCCAGGAATAGATCCTTGAACATCTCCCAAGGAATTACAGGATTAGCTGCCACCAATCCTCTCCTCTACTGATCCCACCAATGTTCTGCTTCATTGGTCAGCATGAATTCAGCTAATCGGACATGTTGCTCCAGGGGTGGTTGATCGAGGCCGTACCTGATACAAATAAAAACAGTTTAAGTATAGTACTAGGAAGTGACTCCTAGGTCGTCTCCCAAGGAATATCTTATCAAGCTAAAGTTCGAACACATAGTATGCATAGAAAATAGGGGGGTTTTGTATTGAATATTGAATAATTGAAATCAAAACAGAATTAAATTAAAACGAAGTAACAGATAAGGAAAAGCGGATAAACCCCTTTGGCTCGCGTTCACAACTCTATCATCGGTCACAAAAGATCAATTTCTTTCCTCTTCACTGTCCAACTCGTGAGAACTAAATACTAAGCGAAAATTCAATTCTCACCCCAAAACCCAAACCTCTAATTAAGCATTAAAAGCCAAAGCATGGAGTTTTTACGAGTTTGCATAAATTAAGCATTCATACACATGGATTATCTCTATAGAATGGAACTAAGCGAACCATAACATATCAATAAGCATGAAAACAGTGAATAAAAACGAAATAGCATTAAGAATAAAACCTCAAGAGTATGTGATACATTACCAAAGGGATTTAACCTAAGAGTTTAGCCTTCCATGAAGAAAAATACTAAAAACGTGTAGAAAGGGAAGAGAGAGGGAGAGAGAAACCCTAGCAGCCACCACAAGCTTGGAGAGCAAAACTAAGCCTTCTCTAAGAGAGAGAATGTAAAAACGTGAATGATAGATTGTGGCTGCTAGGTCTACACGAAATTGGCTTATTAAATCACAAAACGGGCCTAAATCATGGGCCCAAATCCTAAGGAAAGCTAATCTCTAAATTAAATCTAAAAATATCCTATAGATAAAATCTAAATCTTAAAAGATATAAACTAAATCTCAAATAATCCTAAAGATAGATTACAATCTCCACTTCATCATATATCTTCTCTTCCAAAATTAAATCTTCACTCCCAAAATGCCCAAAAAGCCCTTGTGCCAAATATGACCTGAAAATAGAAATAGAATTAATTAGGCTAAATAATACCAAATTAAACAATATTCAGAATATTAGTCCAATAAACTCTAAATCACTAAATCAAGCTAAGCAATGTCAAATGGCTAACAAGTATCAATAATAGGAGTAAAATAATGCAAGGAATAATGGGAAATAAAATGCTCATCAAACACCCCCACACTTATCCTTTTGCACTCCTGGGCAAAACTAATAAATAGGATTGAGAAGATCAATATGCACCAAAGTGAATCATGCAACGAGATTACTACAACTAATGAATGCAAACCTAAGAGATTACATACTTCACAATGAATTGTAGGAAATGCAAAGAAATGGGCAAAATCGAGCACACGAAGAGAATAAGGACCAAAGAATCAAGGCATCCATGAACATCATCCAATTATTTCAAATATGCAAAGAAAACCAATGACATCAAGAGGGTAGTCACAAAGATGATAGAAACTCACAAGGATCACTAAAAAGTGTTTACACTCAAGTGTTTAAGGTTAATCAGTGTTTACACTTAAGGCACATCATGGAAAACAAACACAACCATAAGCTTGACAAGCCTCTAACATCAACAATCAACACACATGCACATTAAGATCAAAAGGTCTTTTAGGGATTGTAATGGGGCCAAGGACAAGGTAGGATAAAAATATGGGAAATGTAGCTAAAACCCAAGGGAATAGAGGAGCAATGGGGAATAAGTAAAAATAAGCACAATCCACCCCAGAATGAAATGATAAACATAACAACAACCTCCAATTCCAATCCTCTATGCCTCAATCAACCTTTTATTCTATTTTTTTTTCTTTTTTTGCAGAACTTCATGAACGAAAGGGAAGAAGAAACAACAAAAATGGCATAATGAGATAAAGCCATAATTACATAACCGACCATAGAGGCAAAACCCAGAACTCACAAGAGATGAAGAACAAAGCACCATCGCTTACTTAATACCCATTCCCAAAACAATTCCAAAGCTCCAACATTCCCTAAGGTTAGGACAATCATGGTTTTTCAGTCATAGGCTTGTAATGAGCTAAAGAACAAAGAAAAGGGATATAAAGGCTCAAAGAGGCTATCAAAGGATAAATTCATTCAAGGTAGGCTCATATGGCTAGTGGCTTATTCAAGAAAAACAATGCCTAAATCATTTCAAAATGTGCATGGGAATATCAAGTATCAACAAGAGTCAAGTCAAGTTCTAGAGTGCAAGTAATCCAGAGTGCAATCACACATGAAAGAAAATTAGGTGGCATATATAGCAATCCACCCACAATTAAGGCTCAAATCCTCACAAAAGGGACAATTCTATCACAGTGTTACCACCTCTTAATTATCAAAAGCAACTTTACACACAGAAATGCATGAATTCAGACACAAGATACCAAGAACATGCAAGAAAATGCCCAAAACTTAGCAAAACCTAAAAAAGCAAAGCAAAAATATGCAACCTAAACTACTCTCCCCCCACACTTAAATCACACATTGTCCTCAATGTAAAACAACCAGAAAATCCAGACAGACATACCAGCCAGCAGATATAGACAAGTGCAATAAAAAGAGTAAGGAAGGAGAAAAGAAGACTCCCTAAGTCATGGTGGGTCAAAAGTGAGGTCGACCAATGAGGCTTCCTCCACAGGCGCATCATCCAAAGTAGGAGAAGTTAGGAAAGGCTTGAGTCGATGTCCATTAACCTTGAAGCTCTTGTCCGTGGACTCACTCTTGATCTCCACAGTGCCATAAGGAAACACCTGGGTGACTACAAACGGTCCAATCCACTTAGAGCGGAGCTTTCCACTCATGAGCCCAAGCCTAGAGTTGTAGAGCAACACTTTTTGACCAACCAAGAACTCCTTTCTGGAAATTGAGCTATCATGGAGCTTCTTGGTCTTCTCTTTGTAGAACTTTGAGTTCTCATAGGCCTCCAAACGGATCTCATCTAGCTCACTCAACTGCAGCTTCCTCTCCTCACCCGCTTGATCAAGAGCTAAGTTACATTGCTTCACAGCCCAATATGCACGGTGCTCTATTTCCATAGGCAGGTGGCATGCCTTACCAAAGACAACCCGATAAGGTGACATCCCTATGGGTGCCTTGTAAGCAGTCCGATGGGCCCATAGAGCATCCTCCAATCGTATGCTCCAATCCTTTCTATTAGGCTTCACCATCTTCTCCAAAATCCGCTTGATCTCTCTGTTTGAAATCTCAACTTGCCCATTGGTTTGGGGGTGATATGGTGTAGAAACTTTGTGCACAACCCCATACTTCTTGAGCAAAGCTTGCATGGATCTATTGCAGAAGTGTGTGCCTTGATCACTGACTATGGCTCTAGGTATGCCAAACCTGCAAAGGATATTAGACCTGACAAAATCTACAACAACCTGAGCATCATTAGTCCTGGTGGCCTTAGCTTCCACCCATTTGGATACATAATCCACAGCAAGTAAGATATAATAAAAACCAAAAGAAACAGGAAAGGGGCCCATGAAATCTATACCCCAGACATCAAACACCTCACAGAACAACATAGGTTGTTGCGGCATCTGTTGCCTCCAAGATAGGGCGCCTCCTGCTCTTTGACATTGCTCACATGAGCTGCAGATGTTGCTTGCATCCTTGAAGATGGTAGGCCAATAAAATCCAGAATCCAGCACCTTTCATGCTGTCCTTTGAGTGCCAAGGTGGCCTCCAACTGGTGAAGCATGGCAAAACTGGAGAACCGATTGGATCTCATGATCTGGAATGCACCTGCGAATGACCTGATCACTGCAAAAACGCCACAAATAGGGGTCATCCCATACATAATACTTGGCATCGCTCTTCAATTTGTCTCTTTGAGCTTTGGATGCCAAGGGTGGAAAAACATATGCAACTAGATAATTTACAATATCAGCAAACCAAGGAGTAAGGGGAGGGGGATGTGAAACATGCAAAGCTAAAAGCTGCTCATCCGGGAAGTCATCCCGGATAGGAAGTGCATCCTCCTCTCTCTCTATTCTGCTCAAGTGGTCTGCGACAAGGTTATGCGCACCACTCTGATCCTGAATCTCAAGATCAAACTCCTGGAGGAGCAACATCCACCTAATCAACCTAGGTTTGGAATCTGTCTTTTTCAAAAGATACTTCAGAGCAGCATGATCAGTATACACTACAACCTTAGAACCTAACAGATATGATCTAAACTTATCAAGTGCAAAGACAATGGCTAACAGCTCTTTTTCAGTTGTGGTGTAATTAGCTTGTGCTAAATCTAAAGTCCTAGATGCATAATAAATCACATGAGACAGCTTACCAACCCTTTGGGAGAGAACTGCTCCCAAAGCATAATTCGAGGCATCGGTCATGAGCTCAAATGGGAGGGTCCAGTCAGGTGGTTGGATGATGGGAGTGGTGGTGAGTGCTCTCTTTAGCTCATCAAATGCCTTCTTGCATTGGTCTCCAAACTCAAATGTGGTATCCTTTTGAAGCAAGTTGGATAGTGGAAGGGCTATCTTGCTAAAGTTCTGAATAAACCTGCGATAGAAACCTGCATGGCCAAGAAAAGAACGCACCTCTCCCACGCAAGAGGGGTAAGGCAACTGTGATATTACATGCAGCTTAGCAGGGTCAAACTCTATGCCCTTATGCGAAATAATGTGCCCTAAGACTATGCCTTGTTCTACCATAAAATGACATTTTTCAAAATTCAAGACAAGGTTTGTCTCAATGCACCTATTAAGCACCTTAGACAAACTATCAAGACATGCATCAAAAGAGGAACCATATACACTAAAATCATCCATGAAGACCTCTATGCAATGCTCAAGTAAGTCATTAAAAATACTCATCATACATCTTTGAAAAGTGCCAAGAGAATTGCATAGGCCAAAAGGCATCTTCCTATAAGCAAATGTACGAAAAGGACAGGTAAATGTGGTCTTATGTTGGTCCTCTGGTGCAATACAAATTTGAAAATAACCAGAGAAACCATCTAAGAAGCAATAGTGAGATTTACCTGCCAGGCGCTCCAACATCTGATCAATGAAGGGAAGAGGAAAGTGATCCTTGCGGGTCGCCTGGTTGAGCTTCCTATAGTCAATGCAGACTCTCCAACTGTTCTGCACTCTAGTGGGAATCAGCTCATCCTTCTCATTTTTGACAACTGTCACCCCAGACTTCTTGGGAACTACTTGAACCGGGCTTACCCAAGTGCTATCTGAAATGGGGTAGATAATACCAGCTTGCAGCAGCTTGGTGACCTCTTTCTTCACCACATCAAGAATCTGGGGGTTCAACCGTCTCTGGGGTTGTCTCACTGGTTTAGCCCCATCCTCCAATAAAATCCGATGCATGCACATGGAGGGGCTAATACCAGGTATGTCTGCCAAAGTTCATCCTATTGCCCTTTTGTTTGCTCTAATCACATCCAGCAGCTGCTTCTCTTGATCAACAGAAAGGGAGGTAGAGATGATCACTGGAAGTTTCTGCTCATCCTCCAAGTAAGCATATTTGAGATGAGGAGGAAGGGGCTTCAGGTCCAATAAAGGTGTCTGCATCACAGATGGAACTAAAGGAGCAGCAGAATTGGATTCTGCCGCCTGCACCTGAACAAATGGATTACACTCATGCATAACAGAAATGGGGTTAGGGTTAGCATGATCTAAATCTATATCATATGAATCAACAGATGCAGTAGCAGAATTTAAAAACTGGTCAATTTCAATGCATGCAGTGCACATTTCGGAATCAGAACATGCAGAACAAGTAAATGAGCTAGTGAAAGATGGCAAATCATAATCATGCAAAAAGTCTAGAACATGCTCATAAATCAGATCATCAAGCAAGTCAACATGAAAGACAGAGTGGTCATCAGAAAAATGTTTCATAGCATCAAAAATATTGAATCGAACCACTCTGTCATCAAATTCCATTGAAAGTGTACCTGCATGCACATCAATCTTGGTTCGGGCTGTTTTTAAAAATGGTCTCCCTAATATGATAGGGACAGCACTACGAGAGGTGTCCTCTTCCATATCAAGAATATAAAAATCAACAGGAAAGATAAGTTCACCAACCCGAACCAAGACATCCTCTATCAAACCTGCGGGGTAGGCAGTAGATCTATTTGCCAAATGGATAACCACACCCGTAGGTTGAAGAGGTCCAAGTGAAAGAGACTTGAAAATAGACATAGGCATAACATTAATAGATGCTCCTAAATCTACCAAAGCATTCTCAAATTTAGTATTACCTATGATACAAGGCAAAGAGAAAGTTTCAGGATCCTTACACTTTTCAGGAATATGAGGGACGGGTTTACCTATAAGAGCAGAGACATTTCTTCCCATGTTGATCCTCTCATTTCCCTTGAGCTTCCGTTTGTGTGTGCATAGATCCTTCAAGAACTTTGCATACCTTGGAATCTTCTTGATTGCATCAAAAAGGGGTATGTTGACTTCCACCTTCCTGAATGTGTCAAGTATCTCTTTGTCAATCTCTTCCATTTTCTTGCTTTGAGTCACCCCCCTTGGTGGGAAAGGAAGAGGAATGGGGGGTGGTTGTTGGGCAGCAGCAGGTGTTGTGCTTGTGGAAGGCTGAGCTGGATGGGATTTTTTTGTACTTGTGTGCTCACTCTCCTCGACCATTTGGCTCTTCTTGTTGGGTGAAACTAGATCATCTTTGTTGAGGTCAGATTCTGGTGGGGGTGTGACAATCTGCTTCCCTGACCTTAGACTAATGGCACTCACATTCTGGTTTGGATTGATCACTGTTTGGGATGGCAACTTGTTAGAATTCTGAGATTGCATAGTGTTGATTGCTGTTGCCATTTGTCCCATCTGATTGGTCAAAGATTGAATAGAGGCCTCTTGTCTTTAAATGGATGCTCTAGTTTCCTGTTGGAATTGGAGATTTTGCATGGTCATCTGTTTCATCAGCTCTTCCAATGAAGGCTGCTGCTCAGTACTAGGAGCTGGTGGTGCAGAATTAGCCTGTTGTTGTCTCTGTTGCTGTCTCTGTTGCTGGATTGGAGGAGGTACATATGGTGGTCTGGAATTGTTCTGAAATTGAACCTGTGAAGGGTTGCTGCTGATCAGACCATCTCAGGTTGGGATGGTTCCTCCAACCAGGGTTGTATCTATTGGTTGAGAGATCAAAGTTCTGTGGCTGTTGGTTTCTACTGTTGAAGATGTTGGCGGCATATGCCTCAGGTTGGTCAGCACCAGTCGTTGGTTGCTGCTGCAAAGAAGGGCATGCATCTGTGGGGTGCTCAGCGGATGTGCATATGCCACATAATCTAGCAGGCAGAGACAACTTCTTCTGGTTGATGGCCAATTGAGTGACCAAAGTTGTAAGTGAATCTATCTTCTGTTCAAGCTTCTCAACCTTACCAGAACTTGTGCCAACATTATTCACTCCTCTCACTACGATTGCATCGCTGCTGCCCCTTGCATGGAATTGTTGACAATTGGAAGCCATCTTCTCAATCTTGGCTCTGGCTTCTAAAGGTGTCATGTCTCCTAGGGCACCACCACTTGCAGCATCAAGCATGTTTCTCTCCATGAGGTTGAGACCTTCATAGAAATATTGAATAAGCAGCTGCTCTGAGATCTGATGGTGGGGGCAGCTCGCACACAGTCTCTTGAATCTCTCCCAATACTCATAGAGACTTTCTCCACTTTGTTGCCTGATGCCTGATATATCCTTTCAGATTGCTGTTGTTCTGCATGCAGGGAAGAATTTCTCCAAAAATGCCCTCTTCAGGTCATCCCAGCCTGTGATAGAACCAGGGGTCAGATCGTACAACCAATCCTTGGCTAGCCCCTCTAGGGAGTGTGGGAATGCCTTAAGACAAACATGATCCTCTTGCACATCATGTGGTTTCATAGTAGCACACACGATGTGGAACTGCTTGAGATGTTTATGAGGATCCTCACCTGCAAGACCATTAAACTTGGGCAACAAATGAATTAGTCCAGACCTTAGCTCATACGGGTCATCGGGATACTGGATGCACAAATCTTCAATAGTGAAATCAGGTGCAGCCAGCTCCCTCAATGTCCTCTCACGTGGTGGAGGTTGAGCCATATTTTCATAATAAACAGAATAAGAATCAGAATCAGAATTTATAGGAATAGAAGAAAAAGAAGCAGACTCACTATGTAAAGACTCAATAGACTCACTACCTATGGACTGGTTCCTATTTTGTCTAACTAATCTGTGATAAGTCCTATCAATTTCAGGGTTGTAAGGATGCAAGTAGCTTGGGTTGCCCCTAGTCATGTACTGAACAGAACATCATTAAGCATAGCAAACTGTCACAAATATGCATGACCAAAATAGGCAACAAAATTTTTTATTTTCTAAAATTTTTTTCTTTATCTTTTTCAGCACCCTAAAATCATGAAAACATACCACAGAAAGTTTGAGGACAAAATTCAAAAAGGAACCAAGTCAAACAATTAAATCAGAGACCAAAAACTAAGAAAATAAAACTTGTAAAATAAAAAAGAAATAGTAAAACGCCTTTTTCAGGGTCCAGACGAAGGAGTTTTCTGACAAAGTGAGAAAAATCAGATTATTCAGAAAATTCCCTTCGATTTGATATAAAATTCGTCAAATTCCGAGTTACGGGTCAAAAGTTGCGACGATTTGAAGAAAGTGCTGCTAAAACTTAGAAAATTTTTCTGGAACTCACAACCAGTGATGACCTGAGTGATCGTGATGCCTCAAAACCTTTTTATATGATAAAAGTAGTGTGGATATAAATTTTCGTGCAAAAATTCCACCCACAACTATGTGAACTAGCAACCACAAAATCAATCAAATACACCAATTGCAACAAAATAGCAGAACAGCAAACAGTGCAACTTCAACCAGTTATCAGAATTGACTACTAGACCCTAAATCAGACACGACACACTATAATAACTATACTAACTACGACACTAACTAACTACTAATGACCTTTGGCAAGAACCGATAGTCCCCGGCAACGGCGCCAAATTTGATCGAGGCCGTACCCGATACAAATAAAAACAGTTTAAGTATAGTACTAGGAAGTGACTCCTAGGTCGTCTCCCAAGGAATATCTTATCAAGAAAAAGGTCGAACACATAGTATGCATAGAAAACAGGGGGGCTTTGTATTGAATATTGAATAATTGAAATCAAAACAGAATTAAATTAAAATTAAGTAACAGATAAGGAAAAGCGGATAAACCCCTTTGGCTCGCGTTCACAACTCTATCATCGGTCACAAAAGATCAATTTCTTTCCTCTTCACTGTCCAACTCGTGAGAACTAAATACTAAGCGAAAATTCAATTCTCACCCCAAAACCCAAACCTCTAATTAAGCATTAAAAGCCAAAGCATGGAGTTTTTACGAGTTTGCATAAATTAAGCATTCATACACATGGATTATCTCTATAGAATGGAACTAAGCGAACCATAACATATCAATAAGCATGAAAACAGTGAATAAAAACGAAATAGCATTAAGAATAAAACCTCAAGAGTATGTGATACATTACCAAAGGGATTTAACCTAAGAGTTTAGCCTTCCATGAAGAAAAATACCAAAAACGTGTAGAAAGGGAAGAGAGAGGGAGAGAGAAACCCTAGCAGCCACCACAAGCTTGGAGAGCAAAACTAAGCCTTCTCTAAGAGAGAGAATGTAAAAACGTGAATGATAGATTGTGGCTGCTAGGTCTACACGAAATTGGCTTATTAAATCACAAAACGGGCCTAAATCATGGGCCCAAATCCTAAGGAAAGCTAATCTCTAAATTAAATCTAAAAATATCCTATAGATAAAATCTAAATCTTAAAAGATATAAACTAAATCTCAAATAATCCTAAAGATAGATTACAATCTTCACTTCATCATATATCTTCTCTTCCAAAATTAAATCTTCACTCCCAAAATGCCCAAAAAGCCCTTGTGCCAAATATGACCTGAAAATAGAAATAGAATTAATTAGGCTAAATAATCCCAAATTAAACAATATTCAGAATATTAGTCCAATAAACACTAAATAACTAAATCAAGCTAAACAATGTCAAATGGCTAACAAGTATCAATAATAGGAGTAAAATAATGCAAGGAATAATGGGAAATAAAATGCTCATTAGTGGTTGAAGAGAGCGGAGAATCTTTTCAATCTCCTGTATCCATCTCAGCGCTCCATCAGGATCATTTCCACCTGTAAAGCGAGGTGGATTATTCTTTCGGAATCGAGACATCCAGTCAATCTCAACTGGAGCTGGTTGCAGAGCTGCTGCTGCTGCAGTAGCTGCCATCTGTTCCCCCTGCTGCTGCTGCATCTGAGATAGATGCTCCGGAATGGCAGCAAGTCCATCGTTACCAGCCCTTCTTCCAGCCATACTGCTTAGCCAGAGAGAACAGACCAGTAAGACTCAATTACTAAGTAGATACATAGTACTATAATTATCCTATTATAATCCTAAACTATTACTATGAGCATCAATTACTCGCTAGGTGAGTAATCATTTGGAGTTTGTATAACTCCAAGGCCGAGGAGAAACTGCTCTGATACCATAAATGTAACACCTAGGATTTTTTTACCCTTAGAACCCCGCTATTAAAAATGTGAATTTGAAATTTCTTTTTAATTTAATAAAAATCACCCGTCAAACGGACGGAGTTTTGTTTGTTTTTCGGACTAATCCAAAATTCAACCTGTGATAAACAATTTCAAGTAAACAACCAATAGCCAGCAAGGCTTCAGAATATATATATATATATATATATATATATATATATATATATATAAATCATATCAAGGCCCAACGGCTCCAAATATATCAGAGTGCATCAAAAAATCAGAGTATTAGCGGAAATACTAAGTTTGAGTATCAAAACCAAAACTTATAACTTTATCAAAACAAAACATCCCAAGCCTCACTCAAAAATATATATATATATATATATATATATAATAAAATTTACATCAAAATACGGTAGGAGGCTTAGGTCCATATAAACTCTATATCCCATAACAACCCTACTCTCCCTGTAAGGGAAAGTACTCCTGCTCGGCCAGGGACTGTGCCAGCTCAATCTCCATACCTGAAAAATGTTAAGGGAGTGAGCATTGCACATGAAATAGAAAGCAGTCTCTAACTAGACATAACAACCCACTAGGTCAAGCACAACTAGCAAATAAGGCATGTCATCACATATTGCACACCATACTCATTTCATTATTTTCATATTCATTATTTACTCCACCATTTCATTTTCATAATTACATTCAAATTCCATTTCCTTTACTTTCATTCTTTTTACTTTCTCTTTATTCAGGTACATCACCTCAAACCAGAGGCCAATGTACAAATCTCATTCAACACATTTATCACCTCAAAACAGAGGCCCTCATACTTTTCTTTATTTAAATTATGTGTCCCTCAGGTCAGAGGTCAACACTCCAATTTCTTAATTCACGGTGTGTCTCTCAGGTCAGAGGTCAACACACCAATACTTTGTTTCATTTGGTGTCCCTCAGGTCAGAGGTCAACACTCTATCATTTTAATTCTTTCTTTTCTTTTCTTCATTTCATTCTTAAGATGTATCTCATACCAATGTACTTCACCTCCACACCGGAAGGTACCTCATACCATTGTACTTCACCTCCACACCGGAAGGTACCTCATACAATTTGGCCTGGGGCTACTTCACCTCCACACCGGAAGGTACCTCATACCACCACATAGGTTATACATATAAAGATTAAGATTAAAGCATAACAATACACATAATTTCGAGCACACCATTCATTCATTCACTCAATATTTGGCGCCTCAATTCAGAGGCCAAGAATTATTCACTTTCTTGTTGAATCAATCATAACACATTTCATCATAGTTACACATATTTATAGTTTCTCATTCATAACTTATCCAAACTCATTTCCTATGTTAATTACCAAAATCTTCTCAATAGCATTCATGTTCTCAATTAAGCTTATGCAATACATTTAAGCACAATTATACAAATTTAGCATTAAGGAGCAAGTATACATAACCAACTCATACTTGTCACATACTCCCTCCGGTCTCATATATAAGCCAAAATAACTAATTTTGAAAGTATTAAGAAAGTTAGTTGAGTGTATTTAATTTTTTTGAGTTCACAAAAGAAATAGACCATTTTAGAAAATATGTATTGGGAATGAAACAAAAATTAAATGATACAACCATTTCGTTGAGATATTTTAGGAATAATTGTATTGGAAATAGAAAGTTAGTTAAATTTTGCTTATATTTAAGACCATAAATAAGATGTTTTTATTTGCTTATATTCGAGACCGGAGGGAGTAATTAACATCATCGTTTCACCTTTTAATTTACATGTAATTAATTTATTCCCATTTCCACCCTTATGCACATTTAGCAATTAGTGTACAATTATATTCAACCAAAACATTCATATTATCACCTTCTCATAGTTTTGCTTTAACACCACATATAATTGTTTCCATTCCATTTTCTTCCTATATCAATTTATTCCACAACACATACATATATTTGCAACAGTAATCAATTATCATTTAATTCACAACTTTACAAATAAAATCAATAATCATAGAAATCATTTATGGCAACTTCACTATCATATTACCCAATTCCTCTTGTACTTCATTATAATCATTATCCAAATTCCATTTATCAACTAATTCATTTTCATATCATTGGGTTTCCTTTTCCTAGTCTTTGCATCCAACATCATACATATTTATTTAGTTAGAATTTTATATTCAATAACCTAGGGTTTTATAGTCTAATTTTCTCCCCTAACTCATAACTTTAACAAATCATTATATACTAACTAGAACCCACTCCCTAGAACAAGGCAAAACCCACCCCCTTACCTCAAACACTTGGAGATAAGGTGATTTTACTTGCTCTAAGCTTGAGAGTCTTGCCACCAAATGAGTTAGGATCCAAGGGAAAAGGGAGGAACACACTTGTTTGGAGTTAAGGAGGAAGAGAGTTGATGATAATAGTGCCCAAAGCCCCTTGCTCTTGCACCAAAATTGATGGAGATATGGAACCTTGGAAGAGAGAGAGATCGCAGATGAGAGAGAGAAAAAGGAGAGGGATTGATGAAGGAGATGATGTTTGTATGTGATGGGGATGGATTTATAATGATTTAGTATGGATTGGAATGGAGATTAAAGGAGGAATTTAGAGAGAGAAAGAGGAGGGTTTCGAGCCCTAGAGAGAGAGAGCAAAGGGGGAGTGAATGAGGAAGAACACCAAAAAGCGTTTTAAGCTGCATCAGACCATTTTCGCTTGAGCGAAAAACTCAATTTGCGAATTTAGGGTTTGCTCGAACCAATTTCACTTGAGCGAAAATATATTCGCTGGAGCGAGTACCATTTTCGCTTGAGCAAGCTATTTCTCGCTGGAGCGAAATCTATCCAGTAACTCAGGGTCTGCACTAACCAATTTCGCTTGAGCGAGCGAACTCTCGCTTGAGCGAGAACTTAGAAGTCTGCTCCTAAACACTTCAAACTGCTATAACTTCTTTTCTACCCGTTGGATCTTGCTCAAATTTTAAAGCAAGCTTCTTCATATTTCCTACTTCATATCCAATGGTGGAATTCGTGTTTTGAGTTACGAATCTTGTATTTTAAATTTCCTAAAGTTCTATGCTTACAACTTCAATTTAAACACTACTTAACCAATTTCTAACTTAATATCACCATTTCTTCTACTCTATGTCTATCACCACATAGATTATACTTGAAATTAAATTTGGGATGTTACAATTCTCCCCCACTTATTGGAATTTAGCCCCCGAAATTCTGTTAAGTTCAGTAAATGGAGAATCATCCTAATGGTAGGGCTTGTGACTCCTATCATTACTTCCCTTCGGTTTCTTCCGTCACTCTTTCGATTTGCCCCTACCTAGACAGAACTTAAGTTAGGGTAGGAAGTGCTCCCCCACTTGGCATCGACATACCCTATTACCTCTATGCTAAAGGACATGGGTTTGGGTGAGTCCGCTTCCGGTCGTCCTTCGAATAGATGCAAGGCCTGAGTTTCATTAGTTAGATATGGGAAAATTCGAAATGTTTAGCATTCCAAAATAGTCTTAGAATCTTTCCTAAAATAGATACCCTGGGATCGTGGCATTGCGAAGATTTTTATAGGATAGAACGCCTTAGAGTCTAACTCTTGCAAGAGCTGCATAGCATTAACAGGGTTAAGCTTTCAGTTTTACTGCTTGGGAACAAATAGCATAGACTAAGGTTTCCTTTCTTTAGTCCTATTCTCTGTCTATCTTCTAATTCTACCCGAAGTTTTTGAAAGAATGCTTTTTGGTTGGGTTGAATTTCACTTACAAAGATTCATTCCTTTGAAGTCACTACTTTGGATGTCTACTTTCGCTTCAAAAGTTACAATGATAGCATTTATTGATAGATGCAAGAATTGAGGTGATCAATCCCATCCTCACGTCTACCAACAACACATCACTGTCGGATTCTGTCAGTAATGTCATCATTTAACAAATGCAAGGATTAGAGTGATCAGTTCTAACCTTACATTACATCAAATAACAACATCATAACATAATATTGGTCACTTGATACTAGAATTCTTAGATGTAAGAATTTTCTTATAAGGTCTTTCATAAGCTCTCTATAAAACAAGATTGAATTTGGGAAGGCAGATATCTAATACGCTTTAAACACTTCCATCCTAAGACATCACTAACTCACTATTTAGTTAACAGAACGGCAAACTAAATCCACAACAATCGAATCTAAAAGCACTCCGCATGAGCTTGCCAAACGTTAATTACCTGCAACCACATCAGCTGGGTCCACCTCGTCACCCTCTACGGTGAATAACTTTCCCTTCTGCAATGATGGACCTTCACGGGCCTTCTGTGCCTTAGTCGCATTAATTTCTTTCTTCACTGTGCTCTTAGGACAATTTGAAGCAAAATGTCCAGGTTGTCCACAGTGAAAACATAACCCCTCCTTTCGACCCAATGTCCAGCACACTCCCCTATGCATCCTGCCACAGTGCTGACAAGTTGGTATTGAACCATAAGCATTCACTATTCGTCCAGATTCCCTAGGAAACGTGACCCCGGAAGGAGAGTATGGACCTGACTTCTGAATCGGTCCTTTGTCCTTATTTTGACCACTGGTTCTCCGGTTTGCCCTATTTCTCTCATCCTCGAACTTCCGTTTGAGACCCTTCTCATACGTGCTTGCCATGTTGACCAAGCGAGCAAAGTTGTCAATGTTGTGATATTCACACGAGAGGCGAAGATCACTCCTAAGCCCAACTTCAAACTTGACACGCTTGCCACGGTCACTTGCATCCCGAAAATCAGAAAAGCGGATGAGATCTTCAAACCGAGCTGCATAGTCCCCAACCGACATAGAACCTTGAGTCAATTGGAGAAAATAAATCTCCTTCTCCCTCCAAACATCTTCAGGGAAATACTTCCCCAGGAATAGATCCTTGAACATCTCCCAAGGAATTACAGGATTAGCTGCCACCAGTCCTCTCCTTTGTTGATCCCACCAATGTTCTGCTTCATTGGTCAGCATGAATTCAGCTAATCGGACATGCTGCTCCAGGGGTGGTTGAAGAGAGCGGAGAATCTTTTCAATCTCCTGTATCCATCTCAGCGCTCCATCAGGATCATTTCCACCTTCAAAGCGAGGCGGATTATTCTTTCGGAATCGAGACATCCAGTCAATCTCAACTGGAGCTGGTTGCAGAGCTGCTGCTGCTGCTGTAGCTGCTGCTGCTGCAGTAGCTGCCATCTGTTCCCCCTGCTGCTGCTGCATCTGAGATAGATGCTCCAGAATGGCAGCAAGTCCATCGTTACCAGCCCTTCTTCCAGCCATACTGCTTAGCCAGAGAGAACAAACCAGTAAGACTCAATTACTAAGTAGATACATAGTACTATAATTATCCTATTATAATCCTAAACTATTACTATGAGTATCAATTACTCGCTAGGTGAGTAATCATTTGGAGTTTGTATAACTCCAAGGCCGAGGAGAAACTGCTCTGATACCATAAATGTAACACCTAGGATTTTTTTACCCTTAGAACCCCGCAATTAAAAATGTGAATTTGAAATTTCTTTTTAATTTAATAAAAATCACCTGTCAAACAGACGGAGTTTTGTTTGTTTTTCGGACTAATCCAAAATTCAACCTGTGATAAACAATTTCAAGTAAACAACCAATAGCCAGCAGGGCTTCAGAATATATATATATATATAAATCATATCAAGGCCCAACGGCTCCAAATATATCAGAGTGCATCAAAAAATCAGAGTATTTGCGGAAATACTAAGTTTGAGTATCAAAACCAAAACTTATAACTTTATCAAAACAAAACATCCTAAGCCTCACTCGAAAATATATATATAATAAAATTTACATCAAAATACGGTAGGAGGCTTAGGTCCATATAAACTCTATATCCCATAACAACCCTACTCTCCCTGTAAGGGAAAGTACTCCTGCTCGGCCGGGGGTTGTGCCAGCATAATCTCCATACCTGAAAAATGTTAAGGGAGTGAGCATTGCACATGAAATAGAAAACAGTCTCTAACTAGACATAACAACCCATTAGGTCAAGCACAACTAGCAAATAAGGCATGTCATCACATATTGCACACCATACTCATTTCATTATTTCCATATTCATTATTTACTCCACCATTTCATTTTCATAATTACATTCAAATTCCATTTCCTTTACTTTCATTATTTTTACTTTCTCTTTATTCAGGTACATCACCTCAAACCAGAGGCCAATGTACAAATCTCATTCAACACATTTATCACCTCAAAACAGAGGCCCTCATACTTTTCTTTATTTAAATTATGTGTCCCTCAGGTCAGAGGTCAACACCCAATCATTTTAATTCATTGTGTCCCTCAGGTCAGAGGTCAACACCCAATCATTTTAATTCATTGTGTCCCTCTGGTCCGAGGTCAACACTCCAATTTCTTAATTCACGGTGTGTCTCTCAGGTCAGAGGTCAACACACCAATACTTTATTTCATTTGGTGTCTGTAACAGCCCGATTTTCACCTCCCGAAAATAAACATCGTTTAATTAAAAGTTAATAAAATGAGGCCATTTTTTTTAAAGAGTCTGGGAAAACGGTTGGTGCGTACTCGCGTCCTCACTTGAAAACTGGGTTGTTACTTAAAAACCTTTCCGCACCTTCACTTTCAAATTTTCCAAAACAGTTTCAAAGATTCGGCCAGTTCACAAAATAAAGTAGGGCATAGTTACAAGAGTGATACATTGCTAAGATAGTCCTTGACTCATACTTACAACAGCTTAAACTAATCTACCCTACCTCTGGCTCTTCCTAATGAAAACTATAGGGTGCAGCTCATGATCCTCCTTCTTGTGTCCTTGCTTGACACCAGAAGATGAAGCTATCTCAGTTGCAGCTGGTCCACGATTCTTTGGCATCCATTGCATCCTAGTTGAAGTAGAAGAAATCCTCTGAGCTTCACATCGCACCTTCTCCTCGTAATCTCTGTATCCTTTGACAGAAACTTGTCCCAGCAGTGGTCCTAGGTTAGCTCCGCAAAGTCGATGCTCAGGATCCGTAATCACGATCTGAGTGTCGCCAATCCATACCCATCCAGATGGGGTATGCTTCCAGCCACATCCGTACTTAGTCCATGTAGCAATTTCCATGCGATACTCCATCTACACGTTCGAGTACCAGAAGCACCGATATACCAACGGGCAGGAGAGAGTTAGCGAACCGAACGACAAGTCGTCGACGTTGTGGATTTACCGCAGGCGAGATATCAAGACAGCACATACAATACAAACAAGGCACACACAACACAACACTCAAGCATATTTTCATAATTCTTTATTATTATCAACATTCTTATATAAACATCTTTTAGTTTCCAATCATTCCTCAATCACTTCTTCATTCACCCTTCTCAATCTTTCACTTATTCCCTTTTCCTCTTCAAGGGTTTCCATCACTTGTTCCAAACTTCACCTTCTTATCATCAAAACTTCAGAAACTTTACTTTTCTTAATTATACTTCTTTTCTTTATCAAGTCTTATTGAATTATAACCATCGATGATCGGGGGATTTAAAGAATCATCGAGGTACGCGTTCCTTCGTAGTTAGCACTCACGTTTCAAGTCTACATCTCCTCGGCCATCCATCCACCTAGTCGGAAGCAAACAGGAGTACAGGACCTTTACCACACGGGCACGACAGCTGTCTCAACAATAAATGGTCCCAGAGCAGGAGGATCTCGTCCTCAAATCAATTCAATAATATCAATAATCAAGGCTCACTGTACAACTAGTGGCAAATCACAATGCCCCGTTCCAATCCCTCTCACTGTTCTAGATTTGCAATCTAGGGGGCGACAATATATTTCTAGGGAGCTCGCAGAACTTGCCACGACATTGGACCCAGTCCCCACCACGTTAGTGCGCCACTTGTGGAGTTCGTTCTGCCTAGAAACATACTCTAGACTTCTTGACGTTTCACCGTCATCGTCCTCCCCTAATGCAATCTCCTCCTAAGTATCCGAAGATACCTATGGTTCCTTCCTCTCCACTACTTCGGGTTAACTCTCATACCTCACCGCGTTCGCTGTTAATGTCTTTTAAAGGCTTTTATCTTTTTAATTATCCTAATGGTCAGCTCACCCTTCGTGCATCCCTTCAATGAGTCCTGTCCGCTAACTTTGCATCACTTTACCTTTCATATCTCAACTAGGCTCAGAGCGGGATCACATTCACAACTCGAATTTAAAATCACTCCGCATGAGCTTGCCAAACGTTAATTACCTTCAACCACTCAGCTGGGTCCACCTCATCACCCTCTACGGTGAATAACTTTCCCTTCTGCAATGATGGACCTTCACGGGCCTTCTGTGCCTTAGTCGCATTAATTTCTTTCTTCACTGTGCTCTTAGGACAATTTGAAGCAAAATGTCCAGGTTGTCCACAATGAAAACATAACCCCTCCTTTCGACCCAATGTCCAGCACACTCCCCTATGCATCCTGCCACAGTGCTGACAAGTTGGTATTGGACCATAAGCATTCACTGTTGGTCCAGATTCCCTAGGAAACGTGACCCCAGAAGGAGAGTATGGACCTGACTTCTGAATCGGTCCTTTGTCCTTATTTTGACCACTGGTTCTCCGGTTTGCCCTATTTCTCTCATCCTCGAACTTCCGTTTGAGACCCTTCTCATTCGTGCTTGCCATGTTGACCAAGCGAGCAAAGTTGTCAATGTTGTGATACTCACACGAGAGGCGAAGATCACTCCTAAGCCCAGCTTCAAACTTGACACGCTTGCCACGGTCACTTGCATCCCGAAAATCAGAAAAGCGGATGAGATCTTCAAACCGAGCTGCATAGTCCCCAACCGACATAGAACCTTGAGTCAATTGGAGAAAAGCAATCTCCTTCTCCCTCCAAACATCTTCAGGGAAATACTTCCCCAGGAATAGATCCTTGAACATCTCCCAAGGAATTACAGGATTAGCTGCCACCAATCCTCTCCTCTGCTGATCCCACCAATGTTCTGCTTCATTGGTCAGCATGAATTCAGCTAATCGGACATGCTACTCCAGGGGTGGTTGAAGAGAGCGGAGAATCTTTTCAATCTCCTGTATCCATCTCAGCGCTCCATCAGGATCATTTCCACCTTCAAAGCGAGGCGGATTATTCTTTCGGAATCGAGACATCCAGTCAATCTCAACTGGAGCTGGTTGCAGAGCTGCTGCTGCTGCAGTAGCTGCCATCTGTTCCCCCTGCTGCTGCTGCATCTGAGATAGATGCTCCAGAATGGCAGCAAGTCCATCGTTACCAGCCCTTCTTCCAGCCATACTGCTTAGCCAGAGAGAACAGACCAGTAAGACTCAATTACTAAGTAGATACATAGTACTATAATTATCCTATTATAATCCTAAACTATTACTATGAGCATCAATTACTCGCTAGGTGAGTAATCATTTGGAGTTTGTATAACTCCAAGGCCGAGGAGAAACTGCTCTGATACCATAAATGTAACACCTAGGATTTTTTTACCCTTAGAACCCCGCTATTAAAAATGTGAATTTGAAATTTCTTTTTAATTTAATAAAAATCACCCGTCAAACGGACGGAGTTTTGTTTGTTTTTCGGACTAATCCAAAATTCAACCTGTGATAAACAATTTCAAGTAAACAACCAATAGCCAGCAGGGCTTCAGAATATATATATATATATATATATAAATCATATCAAGGCCCAACGGCTCCAAATATATCAGAGTGCATCAAAAAATCAGAGTATTAGCGGAAATACTAAGTTTGAGTATCAAAACCAAAACTTATAACTTTATCAAAACAAAACATCCCAAGCCTCACTCAAAAATATATATATATATATATATAATAAAATTTACATCAAAATACGGTAGGAGGCTTAGGTCCATATAAACTCTATATCCCATAACAACCCTACTCTCCCTGTAAGGGAAAGTACTCCTGCTCGGCCGGGGACTGTGCCAGCTCAATCTCCATACCTGAAAAATGTTAAGGGAGTGAGCATTGCACATGAAATAGAAAGCAGTCTCTAACTAGACATAACAACCCACTAGGTCAAGCACAACTAGCAAATAAGGCATGTCATCACATATTGCACACCATACTCATTTCATTATTTCCATATTCATTATTTACTCCACCATTTCATTTTCATAATTACATTCAAATTCCATTTCCTTTACTTTCATTCTTTTTACTTTCTCTTTATTCAGGTACATCACCTCAAACCAGAGGCCAATGTACAAATCTCATTCAACACATTTATCACCTCAAAACAGAGGCCCTCATACTTTTCTTTATTTAAATTATGTGTCCCTCAGGTCAGAGGTCAACACCCAATCATTTTAATTCATTGTGTCCCTCAGGTCAGAGGTCAACACTCCAATTTCTTAATTCACGGTGTGTCTCTCAGGTCAGAGGTCAACACACCAATACTTTATTTCATTTGGTGTCTGTAACAGCCCGATTTTCACCTCCCGAAAATAATCATCGTTTAATTAAAAGTTACAAAAAAATGAGGCCATTATTTTTAAAGAGTCTGGGAAAACGGTTGGTGCGTACTCGCGTCCTCACTTGAAAACCGGGTTGTTACTTAAAAACCTTTCCGCACCTTCACTCTCAAATTTTCCAAAACAGTTTCAAAGATTCGGCCAGTTCACAAAATAAAGTAGGGCATAGTTACAAGAGTGATACATTGCTAAGATAGTCCTTGACTCATACTTACAACAACTTAAACTAATCTACCCTACCTCTGGCTCTTCCTAATGAAAACTATGGGGTGCAGCTCATGATCCTCCTTCTTGTGTCCTTGCTTGACACCAGAAGATGAAGCTATCTCAGTTGCAGCTGGTTGTAACATCCCAAAATTTAATTCCAAGTTAATTAGGAAAAATCTAAGCTAGAATTATGATAAGAACCATAGGAAACCATGGATAGGAGTTAAGGGTAGTGTCTTAGAGTTAGAATTGGCCAAAATAGGAGTTTCCACCAGAATAATCGATTACTTTGTAGGGGTTAATCGATTACAAGGCCTCTGGTGAAAACACTTAAATGTTGCAGCATTGATAATCGATTAGCTCATGGAAATAATCAATTATTTTGTGAAGTAATCGATTATTTCAAGAGACTTAATCGATTATTTGCCCTCTGGCGGAAACACCAAGAAATGTTGCATTGAAGGGTAATCGATTACTGAGGGTCAAGTAATCGATTATTCTAGGTCTGATGCAGAAAATAAAAATAATTTAAGGGGCAGAAACGTAATTTCCACCCCCCTTATCCCTTATTTCAGCCACACCTTCTCCTCCTTATCTCATTCACTCGACCCCTCTCTCTCTTCTTCTCCCTTCACACGCATTTCTCTCCCTCTCCTCCATCCCAAATCATCTTCCACCACCATCAATCCTCCATGGCTCATCCTCCAATCCTTCTCCATGGTAAGCTTCTCTTCTCCTTCTTCTTTTTCTTCTTCTCTTCCTTCCTTTGGTGGTTCACTTTCTCCCTCACCTCCATGGTTCTCTCTCTAAAACACCCACAAAACCACCACAAACCACCCAAAATCCTTCTTCTCAAACCTTCACCCATGAGACCCATCTCCTTCGTCATGACTTTGCTTTCATCTCCTCCCTTTGTGGCCCTTCCTCAATTCGTGGCTCTCTCCCTCTCTCTCCAAGGGTTTGCTTTCTCTCTCCTCCAATCTTGAAGAACGGAGTGGAGATCGGTCAAGAGGATAGGAATGAAGGTAGATCCGGAGTATATTTGGTGTCCCTGGAGCTTTGTGTGGGCTCTCTCCCTCTATAAGGTAAGGGGAGTCTCTTTTCCACACTTTGAGTTAGGGATAGTTGGGGTATATAATAGGATTTGGGCTAAGTAGTTGAATTGGGTTGTGGGTAGCAAAATAACACCAGTTATAAGTTGGTTCAAGAAGAATGAATGTAATTTGAATTAATTTAATAATTTAATTTAATTGGCATAAAATTGCTAACAATCCCCATATGTATGTTGTAAATGTAGGAAGTGAAGAACCCTAGGGAGTTGACTTATATTTAAGCATGCTGAGACATACCTGAGTATGTCGACTGATTCTGTGAATATATGTTGTTTGTTGATCGGTGTTATGTTTGCAATGTGTGTAAAATGAGTATATAATGGCTATGTGTTAACTAAAGAGGTAAATTAATAATGTTGGCTAAGTGGTGGAGTAATAACTAATGGACTTAGGGATAATATTTGAATGTTTGAATAATAGGATTAAGGATTAATTATGATATTATAAACAATACAACCTAATAAGTAGGAAATAGGATTAGTGGTTATAAGGATATTTCATGGCTAATGATAATTGTTTACTTGATGATGAATATGTTTAATTAGGATGTTTTGGAGTTGGGTTTTAGTCGTGGGTTGGATTATATGCGTTTTGTGAATTATGATGGCGTATAGTATTGGAGCATAAATGATGTTGATTATTTTTTGTTATGTGATGTGAAAATTTGAAATGACGTGAATGTTTGAATGTGAATGATTATTACCTGTCATAAGTGACTATTTGAAATTGTGTGCTTTATGGTGAATGTGTTTGGATGGATATGGACGGTTGAATTGATCATTGGGACATTGGGACACTAGGTGTTCCTGCTAGGTGTACAAACGCCCCATTAGGGCCTAGGTACTCATCAGGCTAAAACGCCCCACTAGATGTAAATGCCCCGTTAGGAGTCGATGTCCCAAAATGATCAATTCAACGAAAACTAAAAGACTGGAAAATGTGAAAAGGACTAAAGTATGTAAATTGATTATGCTAAGGAATGTAATGAATATGAGCAAAGATTATATGTATCAGTCCTAACGGGTGAGGCCTAGTGGGTGAAAGTCCTGATGGGTGAATAAAGTCCCTAATGGGTGTACAAACGCCCTAGCAGGAGCAACCAAATTACCTAGTGGTACAAACTAAAAGAATAAAGATCAATGATGATATAAGGAAATGGTAAAGTTAAGGACTAATTATAAGTACTAGTCCCGGTGCTCACTTAAGCTACGGCAATGTGAGATCTCGGGCAAAGTATAAGGTTGTACCTTGGTGCTCACTTAAGCTACGGCAATGTGAGGCTAAGGGCTTGGTGCTCACTTAAGCTACGGCAATGTGAGACCAAGATAAAGTAAAGGAAATGAAAATGATTTTGGAAAAACATGAAAAGTGAAGCATTTTGGTATTCATAGCTTGATTTGATTATGATGCTTAAGTTGTTATTATGTGCTCTTTATTATCTTCTAATTCACTGTGTTGTGAAAAGGTCTCACCCTTATGTGGTTAACATTTTAGGTGGATGAAGAGGAGCTTGAGGATCAGAGAGTGTCGCAGTAGAAGTTACGGAAAGAAGGAAAATTTTATGTTGCGCTACTCTTATTGTGATTGGAATACCCATTTTTGAATGTCAATTTAATTTATGAAAAGGAATTTTTAAGTTCTCCATTGTACTTATTAAATAAATTGAATGAATATTTTTAATTAAAAGCTGGGTGTTACATTTATGGTATCAGAGCAGTTCCTTCCTTTCCGACCGGAAGGAAAGTGGTCCCGATCTCGCTGCGAACACTCTCATCTCAAGCTTCTTCTCCAGAGGTGAGACCCTTTTAAGTGAAAATGTTTGATAGTAAAAGAGAATAGAATGTGATTCTTTGGGAACCTAAGCCGGATCCCTTAGGGATTCAAAGAATTACATCCTATAAGTGTGGCACGTTTGTAAGCAGAAAACTTCAAAGGTGCAAATTGATTCTTGTTTAAGGGATGCAAATTCCAAGTCTTAAGTTAATTAAAGGCTAAAGTTTCTTACAAAGGAAATCTTACTAATTAATAACGGAGTGCATAAACTTAAGCTGGACAGCGAGGGCTATTACCACTGATGGAATGTAGTGTCAGAACTGGCCAATCCGATGTTGCATTTGTCGGGAGGTGGCGTCGTCGAAATCTAGAAGTTTGTGCATCATCGTGAATTAGAATTTGATTCCCTATGTATAAAACTTATGTGTTGATTCTTTTATGTATGTTTGTTTTGCTAAGTGCTTTGTGTGTAACCTTAATGTTTGTTTGTTGAGTAATTTGATGTCAAAGTAATTGAACCGGGATTAGAAATGGAACTGCATGAAATAAATAAATTATGGATCTCGAATACTAATCCAACCAAGTGATTAAGGTCATGTTGAATCGATTATTATTCAAGAGAACGAAAAATAATGTTTATACTAAATTATTAAGCGGTTCTGTAACTAAACTTGATTCAAGTGATTGTGGCATCAAATGAAAGTAGGCATCGAGAACTAACCGACTGGATTTAAACCACTGAACCATATTAATCTGAGTTTCAAATAAAAACAAACTTTTTGCCCAATGTGAGAAGTGGCTTGAATGCAATCCAAAGGGTTCTCGAAATATGCTTACATGTGGAATGGTGTAGTCTTAAAGTAAGCGAACAAAGACTAGAAGTGGAATCACGAGAATCAAAATGATTTACTACCTCGATTCTAATCTATTCGAGTGACATAGTGGCACCGGTTAGATTAGACTCTATAAAAACAACAAAAACATTTTATTGAATTCGTGGTTGATTCCATCACTAATTTGATTTCCGGTGACTTTAATATTAATCAAAAGTTAAGTTGAAGCTTCTAATGATTGAATTGGAACCCTGAGTTACCATAAAATTTTGCAACGAAAAGAGTTTATTTAGTTGAGAATGGGGTTAAAATTCAATATAGAGGTTCCTACCTCACTTTTGATTACATCATTGGTAGTGGATAGGTGTATATGAAAAAGTTTATGTTTATGTGGAAGTAAACCTAAACTGTCGAACATGTTTTCAAAATAAATTGGGATTAATAACTTTTCAATTGCCCTCTTTATGAGAAGTCCCAAACTATTTTCCACTAAGCATTGACTAAAAATGTTGTTTTTGAAAAATTGTGTTCTTGATGAAATTGAATTTTGTTTGTGTATATTTGGTTGATATGTGTGCTTGTTATGTCTTTATGCCAAGTGAAGTTTGTACTTGATGCTTGTGAGTGTTTAAAATGAATTTCAAAAGTTTTGCACCGAACCACAATCATTCTAAATGGATCGTGAGATCGCATAACAATTTTCAGGAACTGGTAAAAAAAATAAAAAACAAGGATTCTAAGTGATCGAGTAGTGAAATTAATTTAACTGTTTGTAACCAAGTCACACATCGATCAAATAGGAACCCTTATTATGCGACTCAAGTCAATTCGGAATGAAAACTCAAATTTTTAAACTCGAAATACAAAGGGAATGTAATTGTCTCAACTTTTGAAGATGAATTAAAATTAAATTTTTCCAAGATTCAAGGCACATTCCCTCTTTCTTGAGTTTATCCATCTTGAGTGATTTGTCACTCCTTCATATAGGATCTTATGAAATTAGATGAAGGTAGCTCATCATGGTAAGGTGCATAATTAAAAATTTTAGAGAATTTTCAAATGGAATTAATTGTTCCTCATCAAGAGAGGAACCTACTTTGCAAAAAAATTTTGTTTTTATGAATGTGTTATTGTTTCCTAAATAATCCATTTGTATGGGATCCTTTTCTTAAATTTTGAATCCCCATACTTAGTGATTTTTCAAACCAAAGGTTTTAAAGACGTAGGTGTTGTGGTTAAGTGTTTTGGGGTACTCAGGGTTTTTGTAAAAGGGAAAGCTAAGTTTTTGGGTTTAGGATTTTGTTTGACTTGGAAGAATTGATATAAGCACCCTAAGGTTGAATTAATGTCTTGTGTAACCCTTCAAGCCAATTGGAGCAGGTCATTGTTTTTAAACAAAATGAATTTAATGTGCTCTAATCGGTTTGACAATTTTACACAACCTTGGGTCAGGTATAGGTGATGTCCTGTCAAATTTTGAAGCCAATTGGAGTTTGTTTGCTGTTTTTAAATGGATTTGACATAGGTTCACCCCGACCATTACAAATCTTTTACAAAGTGGTCATAGGGTCAAAAGTGAATCTAATGAACTCTGATTGAACTTGAAAATTTGCTATAATGTTCTTGTAGGTACAGGGACACTGTCTTCCAAATCTTCAAAAACCTTGGGAAATTAAATGTATAAAACGCATTTTTGGTTGCAATCTATGCACATCCTATTTCCCCGAACCCCTTTTTAAGCGATTTTCAAAATATGTGATGATAATTGTGAATGTGTTTGTAGAGGTAAGTGTTAGCCCTAAGTTAGGCTAGGAATAGTTAGGAAGGAAACCAGGTTGAGTTATGTTTAGGTTTAAGGTGTAAGATATTGTGGATTGCTGTGTGAATGTTTGACCCTTGATTGATGCTTATATGATTTATGTTATGTGAATGATGGATGTGTTTGATTAGATTTTAGGTCATAAGTAATATATTGTAGAGTTAGAGTATAAGTAACCCCATTAAGGTAATAGTATTTAGAGAGTGTTAGTGCTCTGTCCAACCTTCGAAGTTGGATTCCGGTGGGAAGCCAGCTGACCATAGGAATCTGTTAGAACTGTAGCCTAGAGGTTGACTCAAATTAAACCATAATCGGTGCTCTTCAATGAGTGCAAGAATCTTGTGTCACATTCATGTTGAATGGTATGCCAATCCCAAGTGGGGGAGTAAACCTAAGATGAGTTAGTTGCGTAGCTTAGCAAACCTTTTTCCGGGATGGTTCTCCAATTAAGGATTGTGAGCGGAATTTCGGGGACGAAATTCCAATAAGTGGGGGAGAATTGTAACATCCCAAAATTTAATTCCAAGTTAATTAGGAAAAATCTAAGCTAGAATTATGATAAGAACCATAGGAAACCATGGATAGGAGTTAAGGGTAGTGTCTTAGAGTTAGAATTGGCCAAAATAGGAGTTTCCACCAGAATAATCGATTACTTTGTAGGGGTTAATCGATTACAGGGCCTCTGGTGAAAACACTTAAATGTTGCAGCATTGATAATCGATTAGCTCATGGAAATAATCGATTATTTTGTGAAGTAATCGATTATTTCAAGAGACTTAATCGATTATTTGCCCTCTGGCAGAAACACCAAGAAATGTTGCATTGAAGGGTAATTGATTACTGAGGGTCAAGTAATCGATTATTCTAGGTCTGATTCAGAAAATAAAAATAATTTAAGGGGCAGAAACGTAATTTCCACCCCCCTTATCCCTTATTTCAGCCACACCTTCTCCTCCTTATCTCATTCACTCGACCCCTCTCCCTCTCCTCCATCCCAAATCATCTTCCACCACCATCAATCCTCCATGGCTCATCCTTCAATCCTTCTCCATGGTAAGCTTCTCTTCTCCTTCTTCTTTTTCTTCTTCTCTTCCTTCCTTTGGTGGTTCACTTTCTCCCTCACCTCCATGGTTCTCTCTCTAAAACACCCACAAAACCACCACAAACCACCCAAAATCCTTCTTCTCAAACCTTCACCCATGAGACCCATCTCCTTCCTCATGACTTTGCTTTCATCTCCTCCCTTTGTGGCCCTTCCTCAATTCGTGGCTCTCTCCCTCTCTCTCCAAGGGTTTGCTTTCTCTCTCCTCCAATCTTGAAGAACGGAGTGGAGATCGGTCAAGAGGATAGGAATGAAGGTAGATCTGGAGTATATTTGGTGTCCCTGGAGCTTTGTGTGGGCTCTCTCCCTCTATAAGGTAAGGGGAGTCTCTTTTCCACACTTTGAGTTAGGGATAGTTGGGGTATATAATAGGATTTGGGCTAAGTAGTTGAATTGGGTTATGGGTAGCAAAATAGCACCAGTTATAAGTTGGTTCAAGAAGAATGAATGTAATTTGAATTAATTTAATAATTTAATTTAATTGGCATAAAATTGCTAACAATCCCCGTATGTATGTTGTAAATGTAGGAAGTGAAGAACCCTAGGGAGTTGACTTATATTTAAGCATGCTGAGACATACCTGAGTATGTCGACTGATTCTGTGAATATATGTTGTTTGTTGATCGGTGTTATGTTTGCAATGTGTGTAAAATGAGTATATAATGGCTATGTGTTAACTAAAGAGGTAAATTAATAATGTTGGCTAAGTGGTGGAGTAATAACTAATGGACTTAGGGATAATATTTGAATGTTTAAATAATAGGATTAAGGATTAATTATGATATTATAAACAATACAACCTAATAAGTAGGAAATAGGATTAGTGGTTATAAGGATATTTCATGGCTAATGATAATTGTTTACTTGATGATGAATATGTTTAATTAGGATGTTTCGGAGTTGGGTTTTAGTCGTGGGTTGGATTATATGCGTTTTGTGAATTATGATGGCGTATAGTATTGGAGCATAAATGATGTTGATTATTTGTTGTTATGTGATGTGAAAATTTGAAATGACGTGAATGTTTGAATGTGAATGATTATTACCTGTCATAAGTGACTATTTGAAATTGTGTGCTTTATGGTGAATGTGTTTGGATGGATATGGACGGTTGAATTGATCATTGGGACATTGGGACACTAGGTGTTCCTGCTAGGTGTACAAACGCCCCATTAGGGCCTAGGTACTCATCAGGCTAAAACGCCCCACTAGGTGTAAATGCCCCGTTAGGAGTCGATGTCCCAAAATGATCAATTCAACGAAAACTAAAAGACTGGAAAATGTGAAAAGGACTAAATTATGTAAATTGATTATGCTAAGGAATGTAATGAATATGAGCAAAGATTATATGTATCAGTCCTAACGGGTGAGGCCTAGTGGGTGAAAGTCCTGATGGGTGAATAAAGTCCCTAATGGGTGTACAAACGCCCTAGCAGGAGCAACCAAATTACCTAGTGGTACAAACAAAAAGAATAAAGATCAATGATGATATAAGGAAATGGTAAAGTTAAGGACTAATTATAAGTACTAGTCCTGGTGCTCACTTAAGCTACGGCAATGTGAGACCAAGATAAAGTAAAGGAAATGAAAATGATTTTGGAAAAACATAAAAAGTGAAGCATTTTGGTATTCATAGCTTGACTTGATTATGATGATTAAGTTGTTATTATGTGCTCTTTATTATCTTCTAATTCACTGTGTTGTGAAAAGGTCTCACCCTTATGTGGTTAACATTTTAGGTGGATGAAGAGGAGCTTGAGGATCAGAGAGTGTCGCAGTAGAAGTTACGGAAAGAAGGAAAATTTTATGTTGCACTACTCTTATTGTGATTGGAATACCCATTTATGAATGATAATTTAATTTATGAAAAGGAATTTTTAAGTTCTCCATTGTACTTATTAAATAAATTGAATGAATATTTTTAATTAAAAGCTGGGTGTTACACTGGTCCACGATTCTTTGGCATCCATTGCATCCTAGTCGGAGTAGAAGAAATCCTCTGAGATTCACATCGCACCTTCTCCTCGTAATATCTGTATCCTCTGACAGAAACTTGTCCCAGCAGTGGTCCTAGGTTAGCTCCGCAAAGTCGATGCTCAGGATCCGGAATCACGATCTGAGTGTCGCCAATCCATACCCATCCAGATGGGGTATGCTTCCAGCCACATCCGTACTTAGTCCATGTAGCAATTTCCATGCAATACTCCATCGGCGCGTTGGAGTACCAGAAGCACCGATATACCAACGGGCAGGAGAGAGTTAGCGAACCGAACGACAAGTCGTCGACGTTGTGGATTTACCGCAGACGAGATATCAAGACAGCACATACAATACAAACAAGGCACACACAACACAACACTCAAGCATATTATCATAATTCTTTATTATTATCAACATTCTTATATAAACATCTTTTAATTTCCAATCATTCCTCAATCACTTCTTCATTCACCCTTCTCAATCTTTCACTTATTCCCTTTTCCTCTTCAAGGGTTTCCATCACTTGTTCCAAACTTCACCTTCTTATCATCAAAACTTCAGAAACTTTACTTTTCTTAATTATACTTCTTTTCTTTATCAAGTCTTATTGAATTATAACCATCGATGATCGGGGGATTTAAAGAATCATCGAGGTACGCGTTCCTTCGTAGTTAGCACTCACGTTTCAAGTCTACATCTCCTTGGCCATCCATCCACCTAGTCGGAAGCAAACAGGAGTACATGACCTTTACCACGCGGGCACGACAGCTGTCTCAACAATAAATGGTCCCAGACCAGGAGGATCTCGTCCTCAAATCAATTCAATAATATCAATAATCAAGGCTCACTGTACAACCAGTGGCAAATCACAATGCCCCGTTCCAATCCCTCTCACTGTTCTAGATTTGCAATCTAGGGGGCGACAGTATATTTCTAGGGAGCTCGCAGAACTTGCCACGGCATTGGACCCAATCCCCACCACGTTAGTGCGCCACTTGTGGAGTTCGTTCTGCCTAAAAACATACTCTAGACTTCTTGACGTTTCACCGTCATCGTCCTCCCCTAATGCAATCTCCTCCTAAGTATCCGAAGATACCTATGGTTCCTTCCTCTCCACTACTTCGAGTTAACTCTCATACCTCACCGCGTTCGCTGTTAATGTCTTTTAAAGGCTTTTATCTTTTTAATTAACCTAATGGTCAGCTCACCCTTCGTGCATCCCTTCAATGAGTCCTGACCGCTAACTTTGCATCACTTTACCTTTTATATCTCAACTAGGCTCAGAGCGGGATCACATTCACAACTCGAATTTAAAAGCACTCCGCATGAGCTCGCCAAACGTTAATTACCTGCAACCACATCAGCTGGGTCCACCTCGTCACCCTCTACGGTGAATAACTTTCCCTTCTGCAATGATGGACCTTCACGGGCCTTCTGTGCCTTAGTCGCATTAATTTCTTTCTTCACTGTGCTCTTAGGACAATTTGAAGCAAAATGTCCAGGTTGTCCACAATGAAAACATAACCCCTCCTTTCGACCCAATGTCCAGCACACTCCCCTATGCATCCTGCCACAGTGCTGACAAGTTGGTATTGGACCATAAGCATTCACTGTTGGTCCAGATTCCCTAGGAAACGTGACCCCGGAAGGAGAGTATGGACCTGACTTCTGAATCGGTCCTTTGTCCTTATTTTGACCACTGGTTCTCCGGTTTGCCCTATTTCTCTCATCCTCGAACTTCCGTTTGAGACCCTTCTCATACGTGCTTGCCATGTTGACCAAGCGAGCAAAGTTGTCAATGTTGTGATACTCACACGAGAGGCGAAGATCACTCCTAAGCCCAGCTTCAAACTTGACACGCTTGCCACGGTCACTTGCATCCCGAAAATCAGAAAAGCGGATGAGATCTTCAAACCGAGCTGCATAGTCCCCAACCGACATAGAAGCTTGAGTCAATTGGAGAAAAGCAATCTCATTCTCCCTCCTAACATCTTCAGGGAAATACTTCCCCAGGAATAGATCCTTGAACATCTCCCAAGGAATTACAGGATTAGTTGCCACCAATCCTCTCCTCTGCTGATCCCACCAATGTTCTGCTTCATTGGTCAGCATGAATTCAGCTAATCGGACATGCTGCTCCAGGGGTGGTTGAAGAGAGCGGAGAATCTTTTCAATCTCCTGTATCCATCTCAGCGCTCCATCAGGATCATTTCCACCTTCAAAGCGAGGCGGATTATTCTTTCGGAATCGAGACATCCAGTCAATCTCAACTGGAGCTGGTTGCAGAGCTGCTGCTGCTGCAGTAGCTGCCATCTGTTCCCCCTGCTGCTGCTGCATCTGAGATAGATGCTCCAGAATGGCAGCAAGTCCATCGTTACCAGCCCTTCTTCCAGCCATACTGCTTAGCCAGAGAGAACAGACCAGTAAGACTCAATTACTAAGTAGATACATAGTACTATAATTATCCTATTATAATCCTAAACTATTACTATGAGCATCAATTACTCGCTAGGTGAGTAATCATTTGGAGTTTGTATAACTCCAAGGCCGAGGAGAAACTGCTCTGATACCATAAATGTAACACCTAGGATTTTTTTACCCTTAGAACCCCGCTATTAAAAATGTGAATTTGAAATTTCTTTTTAATTTAATAAAAATCACCCGTCAAACAGACGGAGTTTTGTTTGTTTTTCGGACTAATCCAAAATTCAACCTGTGATAAACAATTTCAAGTAAACAACCAATAGCCAGTAAGGCTTCAGAATATATATAAATCATATCAAGTCCCAACGGCTCCAAATATATCAGAGTGCATCAAAAAATCAGAGTATTAGCGGAAATACTAAGTTTGAGTATCAAAACCAAAACTTATAACTTTATCAAAACAAAACATCCTAAGCCTCACTCAAAAATATATATATAATAAAATTTACATCAAAATACGGTAGGAGGCTTAGGTCCATATAAACTCTATATCTCATAACAACCCTACTCTCCCTGTAAGGGAAAGTACTCCTGCTCGGTCGGGGGCTGTGCCAGCTCAATCTCCATACCTGAAAAATGTTAAGGGAGTGAGCATTGCACATGAAATAGAAAGCAGTCTCTAACTAAACATAACAACCCACTAGGTCAAGCACAACTAGCAAATAAGGCATGTCATCACATATTGCACACCATACTCATTTCATTATTTCCATATTCATTATTTACTCCACCATTTCATTTTCATAATTACATTCAAATTCCATTTCCTTTACTTTCATTCTTTTTAGTTTCTCTTTATTCAGGTACATCACCTCAAACCAGAGGCCAATGTACAAATCTCATTCAACACATTTATCACCTCAAAACAAAGGCCCTCATACTTTTCTTTATTTAAATTGTGTCCCTCAGGTCAGAGGTCAACACCCAATCATTTTAATTCATTGTGTCCCTCAGGTCAGAGGTCAACACTCCAATTTCTTAATTCACGGTGTGTCTCTCAGGTCAGAGGTCAACACACCAATACTTTATTTCATTTGGTGTTTGTAACAGCCCGATTTTCACCTCCCGAAAATAATCATCGTTTAATTAAAAGTTACCAAAAATGAGGCCATTTTTTTTAAAGAGTCTGGGAAAACGGTTGGTGCGTACTCGCGTCCTCACTTGAAAACCGGGTTGTTACTTAAAAACCTTTCCGCACCTTCACTTTCAAATTTTCCGAAACAGTTTCAAAGATTCGGCCAGTTCACAAAATAAAGTAGGGCATAGTTACAAGAGTGATACATTGCTAAGATAGTCCTTGACTCATACTTACAACAGCTTAAACTAATCTACCCTACCTCTGGCTCTTCCTAATGAAAACTATGGGGTGCAGCTCATGATCCTCCTTCTTGTGTCCTTGCTTGACACCAGAAGATGAAGCTATCTCAGTTGCAGCTGGTCCACGATTCTTTGACATCCATTGCATCCTAGTCGGAGTAGAAGAAATCCTCTGAGCTTCACATCGCACCTTCTCCTCGTAATCTCTGTATCCTCTGACAGAAACTTGTCCCAGCAGTGGTCCTAGGTTAGCTCCGCAAAGTCGATGCTCAGGATCCGGAATCACGATCTGAGTGTCGCCAATCCATACCCATCCAGATGGGGTACGCTTCCAGCCACATCCGTACTTAGTCCATGTAGCAATTTCCATGCGATACTCCATCTGCACGTTGGAGTACCAGAAGCACCGATATACCAACGGGCAGGAGAGAGTTAGCGAACCGAACGACAAGTCATCGACGTTGTGGATTTACCGCAGGCGAGATATCAAGACAGCACATACAATACAAACAAGGCACACACAACACAGCACTCAAGCATATTATCATAATTCTTTATTATTATCAACATTCTTATATAAACATCTTTTAATTTCCAATCATTCCTCAATCACTTCTTCATTCACCCTTCTCAATCTTTCACTTATTCCCTTTTCCTCTTCAAGGGTTTCCATCACTTGTTCCAAACTTCACCTTCTTATCATCAAAACTTCAGAAACTTTACTTTTCTTAATTATACTTCTTTTCTTTATCAAGTCTTATTGAATTATAACCATCGATGATCTGGGGATTTAAAGAATCATCGAGGTACGCGTTCCTTCGTAGTTAGCACTCACGTTTCAAGTCTACATCTCCTCGGCCATCCATCCACCTGGTCGGAAGCAAACAGGAGTACAGGACCTTTACCACGCGAGCACGACACCTGTCTCAACAATAAATGGTCCCAGACCAGGAGGATCTCGTCCTCAAATCAATTCAATAATATCAATAATCAAGGCTCACTGTACAACCAGTGGCAAATCACAATGCCCCGTTCCAGTCCCTCTCACTGTTCTAGATTTGCAATCTAGGGGGCGACAGTATATTTCTAGGGAGCTCGCAGAACTTGCCACGGCATTGGACCCAGTCCCCACCACATTAGTGTGCCACTTGTGGAGTTCGTTCTACCTTGAAACATACTCTAGACTTCTTGACGTTTCACCGTCATCGTCCTCCCCTAATGCAATCTCCTCCTAAGTATCCGAATATACCTATGGTTCCTTCCTCTCCACTACTTCGGGTTAACTCTCATACCTGACCGTGTTCGCTGTTAATGTCTTTTAAAGGCTTTTATCTTTTTAATTAACCTAATGGTCAGCTCACCCTTCGTGCATCCCTTCAATGAGTCCTGACCGCTAACTTTGCATCACTTTACCTTTCATATCTCAACTAGGCTCAGAGCGGGATCACATTCACAACTCGAATTTCATCACAAAACTTTTCTCAAAACCACCTTTTATACACATCTCTCTCTTCATAGAAAAATCTCACTTCACAACTTCTCAACTCCTCTTCAAAATTTCATTTCGTAAAACCCTTTCTGAAACTTCAGTTCACCACCTTTTCTAAAAATATTTCATTTCATAAATCTTTTTCCAAAATCTCCTTTAGAAAACTCATTTCAAAAATTTTCCTTTCGAAATCCTTTTTCAAAACCTCTTTTCACAATCACTTTCAGAAAATCAATGTTGGAAAATTTTTTTTTTCATTTTGGGAACCCCTTCAAAAAAAAATACATTTTGTAAACTCTTTCCAAAAATCTCCTTTTTGGGAACCCCTTTCAAAAATACATTTTCAAAAACTTGTTTTCAAAGATTTCAATTCGCAAACTCTTTTCAAAAATCCTTTTCAAACATTTCTTTTCAAAAGTTTTTTTTTCTCAAAAACTTTCTCTTCTTGAGAGCTAGTGGAGGAGCAAGCTCAACTCAACACCAGTCTCAGTCCAAGAAAACAAAATCAAAGAATCAAGCTTCTCTCTCATTACTTTCCACTTTCAATACAACATCACAATCCTTCTCAGCTCTGGCTCGCTCACATCGCATCATTAAATCTTTCTCCAATCCTCATCTCTTGTCTCTTTTCAATCACCATTCTCTTTATTTCCTTTCCAATCATTCTCAATTCTCTTGTCATTATCTCCACTCCCAATGTCTTATCATGCTAAGGCTACCTTGCTCCACAAGGACTTAAGTCAAACAAAGGTTATCTCTTTTCTTGATGTCTTTTAATTCTAATCTCTCTTGCTATCATCATCAATCATCTCATATTAATTCATTTCAACACTTAAAATATCAACATGCATAAGCAAACAAATATAAACAACACACCATCATACATCACACACAACAACGTGGTCTTTGTCCTATTCGTATAAGTGGCCACACAAAGCAAACAATTGCCACTATACTACTGACTCAGAACCACTGAGTTTCGATCTTTGAGCTGATACGGAACGTCTTAATACAACACCTACTACCACGGTGTCTTAGGAAAGCTACTCTATCACCTGAGGTCCAGCGATTAAATGTGCACAGTCTTCTCTGATCTTGGTTGCTGCCACTGCCTTAATCCCTCGTCTGTAACGTCCCTCGTATTAATTAAAAACACATTTCCATCGCTACCTTTATTAAGAAAACATTTTCTTAACTAAAAAGTTCTTTCGTTCCTCGTCGGAAATCTTAAAACATGATTATTTTCTTAAAACACTTTTAACTTTCCTTAGTTCTTTAAACACTTAAAACCATCTTGAAAATATCAAATAAAACCATTTAAATTAATTGGTTATGTTGCTGGTCCGTCTTGGACAGCACCATAACCTCATTCAAAAACACCGAAAAATTCACCGGTTTCAATCCGGGTTTTTCTAAAATCAATGACCTTTTGAAAACCAAACTTTGAGTCTCATGAACTCAACTTTATAAATCAAAAACAACTTTAAAATACACTTGGACAGCAAGGAAATGTTTCACTAAAATTAATTTAATAAAACCCGAAAACATTGTAAAAACTCTTTTTGTTTCAAATACTCTTTAGTTCAATATTAATGGCTTAAAAACTCCAGTTTTTGTTATAAAACACATCTTAAATAACAACAAACATAATCTCACAAACTCAAATAAATCAAACCAAATAAATTTCACAACTACACACACACACAATTGATAACATACTTTATTATTTAAGTCACATAGACACTTAACCCAGCATTTAATTTAATCATTCAACACATAATCACTTTCAAAAACCATTTCATTTTATAAAATGAAAACACTTAAACATATTTAAACCCTTAAACCGAATACATGCACACATAAATTCATTTAAACACAAGACTTATTCCTAATCAATTATTTTACAAAATACATGCATTATTCATATGTGACTTCATGGAAAAAGAATTCTAACCTAATTAACATGCATAGACCGAAACTCTCATAAATTAAATCAAGATTTATTCATCATAAAACACATCAATTCATGCAATTATTTTCTTCTTCTTTTTAACAAAAACCGTGAGCTACAACTTAGAAAATAATCAAACTTAAATTTATTTATCTTAAATTAAATCAAGAATCACATAAGAACAAGTAACATAAGTCAAATTAGAAAAAATCATTTTGTTCTCCCTAATTCTCTTCCAAAACTGAAACATGCAATTCGAGAAATCATAATCTTTTATTTAAACTTAACATGCAAGAATTAAGTCCTAAGCTTTTTCTAGCAAATCATGCAAGAATCATGGATACACACCTTTAATTTACAAAAATAACTTTTCAAGGTTCAACACTCACATGCATGCACTTAAATCATGTAGATCAAGTCATGAAATTAAACATACTAACACAAATCAAAGACAAAATCATTTTTTATGGAAAAGGGACCAAAAACCGTGACATGCTTAAAGAAAACATCAAAGCTTTTGTTTCAAAAATCATTTTTCAAAGCTTAAGATCAAGACAAAAAAATCAAGGATCAAAACACAAATCAAGCTTTATAAAATAAAAGCAAAGATCAAAACATAAATCAAAGCTTTTCTTAAGATTAAACCAAGAATCAAGACATGCAAAGGTTCAAGGTCATACAAATCATTTTCAAACAACATGCAAGTCCAAAATTTCAAAAACAAGTTTAGATCAAACATAGATTTACCAAATAAACACAAAAACATTTCATGATTCACGGTTTAAGCATCAAAATCAAACATGCAAGAAGATCTACCCCATATTCATAAAGATCATGAACAAAACTTTAGATCTAAAAGAAAAACATCAAGATCAAACATAAACAACACCAACCGAATCATCAAACATAATCTACACATATTACAAATTAAATTGAGTCTTTAAAAGTCCATAGTTAAGAAAGATCAACAGATAGAGTCATCTTTTCAAGACATAAAATGAACATGCAAGAGAAGAAAAGAAAAATTTCAAGATTACAAACAAAACTAAGTCTAATACTTCTAGGTCTTCGGTTTATACCAAGGAAAAAGGGTCTTCTAGCATTCGATCTTCAAAGGATTTCCTATGTTTGGGGTTGATCTCCTCTCCTTATTCCCTTTCCTACTCATGGCCTCCTCTTCTTCTTTCTCTATCTTTCTATTTTATTTTCTTAGTCTTAAGAGTTTGAGAAGCTCTTAGACTTGTGTTTGGTTTGTGTTGGACGAAGGAAGTGAAGAAATGAGATGGGAAATGGATGAAAAGCACCAAAGGTCAAGCTTATATAAACAATTCATGGCTTCCTATTTTGCCCTCATGAAATTCGGTCATGAGCTTTGGAAAGAGGGGTGAATTCGGTTTTCTCTAAAATTGCATGGGTGGAGGTTAGCAAAATCCAAGGGGACAAGGTAGGGAACATAAGAGCTTAGGGGTCATTCTAGGTTTTTGACTTGTGGGTTCTTAATTAGGGTTTCCACTATTTGGTTAGGGTTTTGTTAGGACTTAGTTAGGAATTGGTTACTTGGTCTCCACATTTAGAAAAAATTCTAGGCTACACACACACACCTTCACACGGCACACACATATACATGCATACACCCTCACTTACTTACACGCCTAACACACACATGCATACATATTCACATACACATATCAATCATACTTGCATTCATGCACCTACACGTTACACATACATACATGCATATATGATCATGTTCTCCCACTAATTAAATTTTAAGCATACATGCATGTAAAAACCGCACATACATATTCATGCACACATAGAAAATAAATCATAATACACTAAAGTATCAAACACACACATTTTTATAAATTAAATCACCTTTTTCATAAAATAATTCTTATCATATAGTCATTTCCAAAACTCAACTTTGAAAATCATAACATTATTCCATGAAAAATCACTTCTTTTTTTAAAAAAAAAAAATCATTTACCACTTGAAAACGTGAATCGAAACATTTATTTAAGAAAATATCCTTTCAAAAATACTTTTCTCAAAAATAATTCCTTTTAAAAATTAAAACCGTACGAGGATTTCGAGGGGTGTTACAGTGTCCCTCAGGTCAGAGGTCAACACTCTATCATTTTAATTCTTTCTTTTCTTTTCTTCATTTCATTCTTAAGATGTATCTCATACCAATGTACTTCACCTCCACACCGGAAGGTACCTCATACAGTTTGGCCTATGGGTACTTCACCTCCACAACGGAAGGTACCTCATACCATTGTACTTCACCTCCACACCGGAAGGTACCTCATACAATTTGGCCTGGGGGTACTTCACCTCCACACCGGAAGGTACCTCATACCACCACATAGGTTATACATATAAAGATTAAGATTAAAGCATAACAATACACATAATTCCGAGCACACCATTCATTCATTCACTCAATATTTGGCGCCTCAATTCAGAGGCCAAGAATTATTCACTTTCTTGTTCAATCAATCATAACACATTTCATCATAGTTACACATATTTATAGTTTCTCATTCATAACTTATCCATACTCATTTCCTATGTTAATTACCAAAATCTTATCAATAGCATTCATGTTCTCAATTAAGCTTATGCAATACATTTAAGCACAATTATAAAAATTTAGCATTAAGGAGCAAGTATACATAACCAACTCATACTTGTCACATAATTAACATCATCGTTTCACCTTTTAATTTACATGTAATTAATTTATTCTCATTTCCACCCTTATGCACATTTAGCAATTAGTGTACAATTATATTCAATCAAAACATTCATATTATCACCTTCTCATAGTTTTGCTTTAACACCACATATAATCGTTTCCATTCCATTTTCTTCCTATATCAATTTATTCCACAACACATACATATATTTGCAACAGTAATCAATTATCATTTAATTCACAACTTTACAAATAAAATCAATAATCATAGAAATCATTTCTGGCAACTTCACTATCATATTACCCAATTCCTCTTGTACTTCATTATAATCATTATCCAAATTCCATTTATCAACTAATTCATTTTCATATCATTGGGTTTCCTTTTCCTAGTCTTTGCATCCAACATCATACATATTTATTTAGTTAGAATTTTATATTCAATAACCTAGGGTTTTATAGTCTAATTTTCTCCCCTAACTCATAACCCTAACAAATCATTATATACTAACTAGAACCCACTCCCTAGAACAAGGCAAAACCCACCCCTTACCTCAAACACTTGGAGATAAGGTGATTTTACTTGCTCTAAGCTTGAGAGTCTTGCCACCAAATGAGTTAGGATCCAAGGGAAAAGGGAGGAACACACTTGTTTGGAGTTAAGGAGGAAGAGAGTTGATGATAATAGTGCCCAAAGCCCCTTGCTCTTGCACTAAAATTGATGGAGATATGGAACCTTGGAAGAGAGAGAGATCGCAGATGAGAGAGAGAAAAAGGAGAGGGATTGATGAAGGAGATGATGTTTGTATGTGATGGGGATGGATTTATAATGATTTAGTATGGATTGGAATGGAGATTAAAGGAGGAATTTAGAGAGAGAAAGAGGAGGGTTTCGAGCCCTAGAGAGAGAAAGCAAAGGGGGAGTGAATGAGGAAGAAGACCAAAACGCGTTTTAAGCTACATCAGACCATTTTCGCTTGAGCGAAAATGCAGTCGCTTGAGCGAAAAACTCAATTTGGGAATTTAGGGTTTGCTCGAACCAATTTCGCTTGAGCGAAAATATATTCGCTGGAGCGAGTACCATTTTCGCTTGAGCGAGCTATTTCTCGCTGGAGCGAAATCTATCCAGTAACTCAGGGTCTGCACTAACCAATTTCGCTTGAGCGAGCGAACTCTCGCTTGAGCGAGAACTTAGAAGTCTGCTCCTAAACACTTCAAACTGCTATAACTTCTTTTCTACCCGTTGGATCTTGCTCAAATTTTAAAGCAAGCTTCTTCATATTTCCTACTTCATATCCAACGGTGGAATTCGTGTTTTGAGTTACGAATCTTGTATTTTAAATTTCCTAAAGTTCTATGCTTACAACTTCAATTTAAACACTACTTAACCAATTTCTAACTTAATATCACCATTTCTTCTACTCTATGTCTATCACCACATAGATTATACTTGAAATTAAATTTGGGATGTTACATCATGCCTTGCTGGCACTCTGCAAATTATATCAAATTTGTTTATCAGGTTTATGAAAAAATTTTGAAAGTCCGATAAACAAAGGAAACTCTGTCCGTTTGACGGGAGCTTTTTATAAGTCAAAAAGAAAATTTTAAATTCACTATTTTCAATAATGGGTGATTAAGGGTAGTTAATGTAAGGTGTTACATTCCGCATTCCTATCATCTATACCCTGCATGTGCCCCCTTTTTACACATACCATGGACCACCCCGAGCTCGACCAGCTCGACGTTTTCATAGTTTTCGTCTTAGAGCTGCTACCCGATCCCATCCATCTTCTTCTCGAGTTATCCGTGAGGAGACTCCTAATCCTAGTCCGACGAGTCTGTTTCATGAGACTCCATCTGCTAACCCAGTGCCCAGTGGTCGGGCACCGACTCAGTCGGACGAGGTCGAGGAGGATCCCGAGGAGGCAGAGAGTGAGAGCGAGCCACTCGAGCACTCCACTAGTAGTCAGTGAGGAGTTGGGGATCCACCGAGCGATGCATGATATGGGTGACTAGGGTGAGGGACGGTGGAGCAGCTGCTGGAGACCAGGATGAGGATTATAGCTGTTGGAGGATCATCAGACCATCTCTGGGATTTATATTTTTGAAATGTATATATTTTTTATATATTTTTGAGAGATTTCAGAGAGTTGGTCTTTCTTTATACTCTAGTTTTATGGACTTGTTTATGGGACTAGTACTTGGATTACGTTGGACTATGTCGATGTTATGTTTTATATCTACATATATATATATCATGTTTTGATATACAAGAGATCAAGGGTACTTTTCGAATATTTTCCGCTTACTCTGATATTGAAATGCCAAATTTTTTGTAAGACTTATCATTTTAAAATTATACCTCATGAGTTCGAGATAACGACACAATAATTATAAAATACGTTTTGTATTCAATGACATGTTATCTCGAAACACAATCTTTTTCGTCACAAGATAATTAAACTCAAATATCAAGTATTTATCCAATTCTATTTGTAAACTTTTAATAGGAAATTTTTATGAATCCTATTTTGTATACACTTCAAGTCCATATAACTTTTATAAGACAACCATTTACTCAACTTATTATAAAGTAAATAAGAAAGCGTCACAGAAACTGAACCGGTGTCGCTGCATCATAATTGTTTCCATGCGTTTTCACTCAAAATCCAACCATTACAGCCTCAAATCCATTCAATCACCTCAAATAGGTATGAGAAATTTCATTCATTATCACTAGAATAATAATCCACGGGAATTCTATATCATAAATTGGGAACGAATAGGAACCCGTCCATACTTATTTGAGGTGATTGAATGAATTTGAAGCTGTAAAGATTGGATTTGGAGTGACACTGATTCAATTTAACATACTTTATCATCTACAGGCTTCTACATGAAAAAAAATTTAAAAAAATAATAACATGAATGGATTGAAAAAATATTAACATTAATAGATTAAAAAAACATTGTGACAAATTTAAATAAATAAATAAATAAAAGTATAAAACATTAAAAAAATCTAACTAATAATAAATGCAATAATATAATAATAAACTAAATTAAAAATAAATGAATAAGTGCATTAGAATAACGAAACATTAATAAAATAAAAACAGTAAATTAAAAATAAATTAAATATATAAAATAAAATTAAAATAAAAAATTTTGTAAATAGAAAAAACATATATACAAAAACGACACCTAGACATTATATAATAATAAATAAAAGCACAAAATTAAAAATAAAATAAATAAGTTTGGAAGAAGTCATATGGGATGACTTGTTTGACTTTTAGAATAGCGTGGGATGATTTATTTGACTTTTGTAATTTTGTCTTTGACTGTTTCATTTTCGTTAATAGTTTTGTTGATTGCCACATATTATGTAAATAGTTTCAAAATTATTTTATTTACGTAAATTGTTTGTAAAACTACCTCACTTAAGTGAAAAAGCCGAGAGGAGGGCGGAGAGGAATTTAGTGGGGTTGGGGAAAGAGGGAGTAAAAGGGATTAGGGCTATTTTGGAAATATTAAGAAAATTGGGGTTTTAAGAATAAAAAAAGAGGTTTGGGAACTAAAACTCGTTGATGCTCAGTGCCACGATGGCCAAGTGCTCTATTCTTTTTTATTTTTTTTAATTTTTAATACAATCTACTCTATTCTCTCTCCAATTGTCATCTCAATCATGCAAATGTTAAATAATATTCCCTTAATTTTACACGTAGTATATTTTACAATTATGTATGGATTTTAAAAATAAAAATATTAATTAAATGATATAAAAATTTGAAGTATTTTAATTATAAAATTTTTATGTAAATTTTATTGAAAAAAATAATGAAAATTAAAAAATTGTGAAAAATATAAGTATAATTAATAAAAATAATAATAATTATGCACTTAATTTATAAAACAACAATTTACATAAAACAAAATGAAAAATTCTATGAGTAGTAGATATGAAAATCACTTGTAAAAAGAATTAATTATAAAAAATTTTAAGGAATGGAACGATGAAAGGGGGGGATTACTTCTCAACTCTTAAGTGAGGCTTAACTTCACTCTTTTTTTGCTACCTTAACTTGGCACCTCTGCAACATGGTTATTCCTAAATCGGTGATGTATTTGTACCGGATATATCTTGGATATAAGTATATATACCATACTTTTGGATATTTGTAACTGGTGCGTTAAGTTATATTCCATCCGGTTTAAAATATAAGAAACAAAAAACATATTTACTTTGATTTGAAATATAACCAAAAGTAACCAATCTTCTTAAATTTATTTTTTTCAATGCTACTTTCCTAAAACATTCCAAAAAAATTGTTATCTTATTTAATTTTTGTTTTATTCCTAATCAACTTTCCTAAAATACCTCTATTCTTTTACAAATTTTAAAAAATTAAATACAATCAACTAATCTCCTTAATAAGCATAAAATTAGTTGAATTTGCTTATAAATCGAGCCGGAAAGTGTATATATTTTAGGTGTGGATTGTACCAATAATATAATTTTTGTCTTAGAATTTATATTTTAATGTTATAATCAATCTTTCGGCCAAATATCTTAATTTATTTTGAGATCAATCTCTAATTTTACCATACTTATATGATACTTTAATGCCAAAATTGTTTATTTCACCTTGTTTATATATTTATTTATAAAATTTAAATTTATATTGTCGTACTCATACCCTAACTTTTAGGCAATATGTCATATCTGATACCCGATATTGTACCCATATCCGCATTGGTGCAAGCTTTACACTTTTAAACAAGGAAAAATCTTGGCTTAACAAAAAATAAATAAGTGTGATTATATATCCGTGGACCGTGGTTAAAAACAAAATTAAATGAAATATGAACAACAAGTATTCACGTGGGGTTGGTCAAGTGGTAGCTATTTTGGTCATTTAACTAACTGGTTTCAAGTTCGAGCCTTGTGTATGGAGCAACCCCCGTTGGGAGACCCCTATCGCTAAGTGCGAGCTCAGTTAGGTCGAACCGGATGAGTTGGATTCTGAGTAAATCAGATCCAGGTACTGGTTGGTGTAAATATATATCTACTATACTTATATAAAAAGATCCCTTTTCGAGGCACCATGTTTGTCCGCTTAAGGAATACTCGCACCATGTTTGTCCGCTTAAGGATTACTCGAACCAGAGTGTTTGTAGGTAAATAACATTATCTTTAATCAAAATTATAATTTGAAATTAAATAAATTATCTATATTTGAAATCATTATCCTCATTTTATTAAAAAAATAATCATTATCCTCAAAAAGATAAACCCAAAGAGACGAGGCTTAAGTTCATGATAAACTCAAAAATCTAACAAAAGTTTATTTATCTATAACTCTTTTTAGTTATCTTATATTTCAAACTATAAATATGATGATTTCTCAAGTCTACACATACTCATGAGTCATGGCTTCCATAATCATGAAAGCCACCTCCTTCATTATTCTCCTTTATTTTTTATTGTTCATCAACCACTTCCTCTTCCAATGTGTCTGCCCTCCTTGCAAAAACCCAAAAGAGCTTTTCTCTTTGCTTTGTGTTAATGAGAAGGAGTCAATTGAAGACCTAAAAGAGGAGGAATTGTGACCAGATCAACATCAATACAGAATTGTAACGCAATGAAAGCCGCAGTTGCAAGTTGCAACGTAATAGATGAAAATAATTGTATATAATAGCATTTGCTTATAATTAATTTTGTTTATTTAATAAATTTTGATTATAGAGGAGTTTTCCACAATTGTATATAATAGGATTTGCTTATATACTTGATATCTTTAATGCTTTGTAGTTGCGACATTCTTCTTTTCCTATTAACAGGTTTTGCATAAGATCTTAACCTGGATCAGGTGTTCTTAATTCTTATTTCTAGATTTGCATATTTTTTGATTGAGGCACCGTTTAGTGGCATGTATTTGCAGATGAATGTTTATTTATTATGGAATGCCCTTTTTTAGTGAGTCTTTTATTTTTTTTTAGCTTTTTTTAATGAAAAAAAGATCATTCTTTAAATGGGAAAAAAATACTTTTCGGATTTGGGAGCTGATAAAAAATAATTATTTTTTTCCTCTTAAAAAATATTTTTCAATACCCTTATAAATAAATAAATAAAATCTATCAATGTATATAATAAGTATTATCCTTGGGGATATGTGAATAAAAATTATAACATATAAACTATTTATTTAAACTATAAGTAGCATAGTAGAACTTTTATTCCCTACACGTCAACCCAAAAGCTAAACTTAGAAAAAAACACAAAGTTACATGCATTTCAAAAAGTAAAAAAGAAACAAATCAAAATGATTAGAAGATTAGGATAAAGAAGATTTTTTTAGGATTAAATCTTATGATTAACTTGAGATAAGATAAACGAAGAACAAATCAAAATATTTAAATATGAATATTAATAAATGTGATAATTATATTAAAAAAGATAATTGTAAAAAAATATTAATTTACCGATCAAATAAATATAAGAAATACTTATATTATTTATTATTTTGAGCTCCTTTTTTGAGCTTTAACAATTTTTCCTAACACACTATTTATAACAAACAAAATAATATTTTATCAATATTGAAATTGAGAGTATTCCATTATTTTTTAAAAGGTAAAACAAATTAAAAAATTATATATTTTTTTCAAACATTATAAATAATATGGATATACGATTAAATATAATGATTATATTTTTATATAAAGATATTTCAAAAAATTATTTCAAGATAATTAATATAATTAGAATAAAGATTTTTTAGAATCAAATTTTATGATTAACTTGAGATAAGATAAACGATGAAAAAAATCAAATATTTAAATATGAGTATTACTAATAAATGTGATAATCATATTTATAAAAAAATGGTAATTGTAAAAAAAATATTAATCTATCCATCAAATAAATATAAGATATATCTTATAATATCACGAAATAAAAAAAATCAGAATGTATAATTTTGATTTAATTATGACTTTTCATATTAAAGGATTTTTATATTCAAAAGATGCTAAATTATCATATCCTTTGAAATATGAAATATTTCGATTTATCCTTTAATATACTCATAATACCATCAAACAAAAAGATATATAGAAGAGTTTAATTTTTTTTTTTCACTTTAATTAATCATAAAAAACGAAATAATGATATTTAAAAACGTGTTAATTCATCCATTAGCTAAATAACATCATTTTAAATATTTAATACTTATCTATACATAAACAAATATAATATTAAATATAAAAAAAATTCAATGTCGTCTTCATGTCCTATGAAATAATGAATATTCTATCATAAAAAAACAGTGGATATTCTAATTTATCCTTCAATTTGCTCATAATACCATCAAAGAAAAAAAATCAAAATATTTAATTCTGATTTATTTAAATTCATCATAATAAACTTGATAATCATATAACAAATGTTAATTTATCCATTAATTAAATAAGGAAGGACAAAAATTCCTTAACAAATTCATTTAAATTATTTTTTTTTTAAAGTATAGGGTTTGATTTGAGTCTCAGTTTTTTTGTATGATTATTTTTTTATTGTTGTTCAATAATAGAAGTAATTTTTATTTTAAAATATTTAATATAAAAAAATGTAAATATCAATAATCCGTGCATTTGCACGGTGCAAGAGCTGTGTGTATATATATATATATATATATATATATCTATATATATACATGCATGTTAACTTGACCAGCCAACCGAACATGGGTTGTTTAACAAAGCCAAAGACACAGCGCAGAAACGTAGAAAGCTCTCACAAGTCACACCGACTCATTTACCCATTCATACACCAACACTTCTTCATCGAGTTCCAGCTGTCCACGTTTTCCATGGGTCCCACGCGCCTAACCCATCTCCTATAAATATACCTTCCCTCCATATTCCCATATCTCAAACAGCAACATAGTTAGTTTCATAAACCTCTTCTTAAGTTACTCTCTCTTTCTCTCTCAATTTCCTTATTCATTTGCAATGGCATCATCATCAGCCAGTTCCTTCAAGTCTTTCGCCTTTGTCCTCGTCTGCGCTCTCTTCGCTGCAGCTGCCTCCGCTCAAGAGCTGTCACCGGCGCCGGCACCATCTCCTGATGCTGGAGCTGCCGGCTCTATTTCTAGCTCGGTGGCCATGATCGGAGCTTCTGTTGTGCTGTCAATGCTTGCTATCTTTAAACACTGAATCCGATGAAGCCATTTCTTTTCATTGAATTTTGAGAGTATTATATTACAGTCTTTCGTTTATAAAGACTTGTATTTGCTTTACGTTATGGAGTGATGACCTGTATGTATCACGAGCTTTGTACAATGGCGAATGGAGAGAGATTTTACACCCTGTTTATATTATTTGATTATTTATTTTAGGTGCTAGGGACAAATAAGAAAGGATTTTATTCTTGTTACTTATATTTTATAACTTTAATTTATTCTGTAATTATTATTATAGTGATTATTATTGTTACATTTCAAAAAAAAAAATTATTATTGTTGATTACTATTTGAATCATGATAAATCAATCTATAAACAAGCATATATCATAAGAAAGTGATATACTTCCTTCGGCTTGAAATATAAGAAAAAAACATACTTTTTTTGGTTTAAAATATAAACAAAACTAACAAATTTTCTTAAATTTTATTTAATTATTCCCAATGCAATTTTCTTAAAACATTCCTAAAAAATTGTTATCTTATTTAATTTATGTTTCATTTTCATTCCAACTTTCCTAAAATACTTCTATTTTTTTATAAATTTTAGAAAATTAAATATAATCAATTAACTTCCTTAATAAACATAAAATTAGTTGAAGTTGCTTATAATTTGAGTCGGAGAGAATATCACTTATTAACCAATCAATAATAAATAAGCGACACTTCTTCGAAATAAAAGTCTATTTATACGCTGTTTTCTTTTCATTACTATTTATACTATGTTTTCCTTCCTCCCTTTGATCGAACAATACTTCGATACCTTCTCATTACAATGGTTATCTTATTCTTTAGGTTTAATTGTACTTTTGATTCCTTAATTTTGACAATTTGACGATTTTGGTCCCCTAGCTTTTAATTTGGCGATTTCAGTTCTCCAATTTATAATTCATGACTATTTTGGTCCCTCCGTCAGCATCGTTAACGGAAGAGTTGACAGAGGGACCAAAATAGCCACAAATTGTAAATTGGAGGACTGAAATCACCAAATTAAAAGTTAGGGAACCAAAATTGCCAAATTATCAAAATTTTGGTATTTTTAAATTTGTGGTGTATACTTATTCAATATGAGTTTTTTATATGTATCATACGATACATATGAGAAAAATCATTTTAATAACAATAATATTTATACAATATTAAAAAGGTTATAAAAGGATTTTTCCAATGTGTATTATATGACACATGCTAAAAAAATTCATATTTGATAAGTGTGTATAAGGAATTATTGTAATTAATGCACACAATTTTTTAAATATATTAATTTTCAATGTAAACTCAATATACTCCCTTGATCCTTGTTTATAAGGTGCTTTTATCAAGTCCACATAGAATAAGAAAGTAGTTAGAGATTATTACTCTCAAAGTTATAAAAATAAAATACTCCTACATCAAAGTTTCAAAATTACCTATACATAAAATTCAATACAATTTAAATTGATGTTGTCATTATTATGAACAAGTAAAAATTTTCCTTAGAATATGGGATATAAATTGGAATTATTAGGGGTATATTTGGTATAGGTTATTTAATGTTGCCGAGATATTGTAAAGTGACTTATATTTTGGAACAAATAAATCCTCAATAAAATGACTTATAAATGAGAACGGATGGAGTATTTTGTTTAACATGTTTAATATGTGCAATTGGCTTAATTGCACTTTTGGTCCCCGAATTTTGATAATTTGGCGATTTTGGTCCCCTAGCTTTTAATTTAGCGATTTCAGTCCTCCAATTTATAATTCGTGGCTATTTTGGTCCCTCTGTCAACTCTTCCGTTAACAAGAAAGTAGTGTTCTTGTTTTTCTCTTGCATGAAGAAAAGAGTGTGGTCCAAATTTGGTGGCTTCATGAGGAAGCCACGTTTTTTTTTTTTTTGTCCAACGTGTTTTACCCTTTTTTTCTTGCCTTAACGAATATCGTATTTATTCGTTACCTGTCGGATCTTGCTCAAATTTGAAAGTAAGTTTCCCTACATACTAAACTTCACATCTAACGGTGAAATTCTTGTTTAGAGTTGTAAATCTTTTATTTTAAATTTTCTATTACAACATGCTTAAAACACCGAAAAGTCGTTTCTAACATTCGTTCCCCCCCCCCCTCAACTTCTATTTATTTGTTACGATTATCTAACGATTTCATAGCACTAAATTTGATCCTAATCCATCACCTTAATTATTCTTAGACATAATTATCATCTTCCTAAGTTGTTCATTATTCTAATTCTACTTAGAATAAAATTAAGGATGTTACAATCTTCTCTCACTTACCATAATTTCGTCCTCGAAATTCAGTTGGCATTGAACAATTGTGGATGAGAGACTTTCATCTTCTCTTCTAACTCCCAAGTGGCCTCTTCCACATTGTTTCTGTTCCAAATGACTTTCACCAGTGGGATTTCCTTGCCTCTAAGCTGCTTAACCTGCTTGTCCTCAATTTTGACTGGCAACACTTCAAATGTTAAGTTCTCCTTCAAAGGCAAGTCATCAACTACATAGGCCCCGTTCAGGGTGGTTTTTAGTTTTTAGTTTTAAAATTTTAAAAAACCAAAACTAGTTTCCAGTTTTATAATGATGGTTTCAAATTTTTTTGGTTTTCAGTTTTCAAAATTATTTCCAAACTTATAATTTTTATAGTGTTTTTACCATGTTATGCACCATCATAGATACCACCATCGTCCTATATACTACCACCACTATTTAATAACAACTTTCATGTTATTGTTGTCATTATTAGATGAAGGTGGTGGTAGTTGTTATAGTGATTGCAGTCTAGAGTGATAGTTGTGGTGATGGCGATGCTCTTTGTAGGATGGTGACCAGAGAGGCAATGGTGGTCTTCGACTCTTGGTGGTGACGATGGTAGTTTGAGTGATGATTGGTGATAATTCCTGTTGTGTTGGTAGAGGGAGAGATGGTGGGGAGGGGGGTGAGGATGTAGTGGTAGTGATGGTGATAAAATATTACAGTTGGGATGGACATAAAGGTGATGGTAGTGTCGAAAGTGGTGTCATTAAAGGATGGTGGTGGTTGAGGTGGTAGTGATGGTTGTTATGGTGGTGGTGGTCATGCGAGGGTAATGGTGGTGGTCCAATGGTGATAATAGTGGTACAAGGAGGGGCAATGGTTAAAGGTGAGGATGGATGTCGATTGAAATGGCTATAACTTGATGGTGGTTATCATCAAAGATGGTAGTAGTTAGGGTGGTTGAGGTGGTCACGGTGGTGGTTGGGGTTTAGGCAGTCACGGTGGTGTTAGTTGGTAAAAGTTATAGTGATAGCGGCGACGGCAACGGTTATGGTAATGAGTGGGAGGAGTGATGATAATGATGGTGATGGTTGAGTGACACAAAAGATAAGATGAATAAAGATAAAAACTGAAATTATGAAACCATTTATGTGTTGTTTTGTGAATAAAGGTAAAATTGTTCTGAAAATAAGTAAAAAAGCATTTTAACTCAAATTTTTTTGAACAAATTTTGTTTTGAAAATACAATTACGAAACCAAAAACCAAAAACTGTCAATCACCCCGATCATACCTGTAACATCCCTAATTTAATTCCAAGCCTAATGAATGAATTAATAGTTTTATAGTGTAGAGAATGGGTAGATTAATTGTCTAAAGAATTTTGGGAGCAAGGCGACTAGTAATTTTAAGTACTAGGGGTTGCGTAGGGTGCATCGGTAGCAAGAAGTAGAATTATAGAAGCGAAATCGGGAGTCAAATCAAGGTTTTAAGTGTTAGAAACCATCCGGTGCAAGAAAATTAGGAATAAAATATCCATAGCTCTAAATCCAATTTCCACCGTTGGATGTGAAGTTTAGGATTTTAGGAAGCATGTCTTAAAATTTGAGCAAGATCCAACGGTTATCGAAGAAGTTATGGCTATTTGAAGTCAGGACCCCCCAGGGCACGCCCAGGCGCATCGGGGCACGCCCAGGCGCGCCAGCCCCTAAAATGGTGCGCCATTCAGTAAGAAACGTTCCCAGGCGCGCGGGAGCAGTAGCTGGTGCGCGTGGCACCTCTCCCAGCCGCACGAATCATTTGGCTTCCTTATGAAGCCAATCTTTTCCACCCCAGGCATCCTTCCTTCATGCCTAGACCCACATGAAGCATCAAACCACCATCTTCTCTCTTGCTCCCTCAACCATCTCCGCCCCTCTCTCTCACCCTTGGACCAAGCATCATCACCTTTTCTCTTCCTTAAAGCATGAAGCACACACCATAGCTTTTGCTTCCAAGTCATGAAATTGGGTATGAATTCCTTCCTTTCTCTACCACCATCGACGCCTTCTCTCTCTCTTAGGAGCATCATCAAATTGTTCCTTCCCTATCTCCTTGCGGTGGCCATGACCACACCGGGGGAGGATCTCTTCATTTTTAGCATCACCGGGGTAGTTGAATCTTGGCTCTAGGCCCTTCTTGATCAAGTTCGAGCTTGCCGGGTAGAAGGAAACGGGCCACTGACATACCGACACCGACCGAAACCGACTCGATCTTGCTCTCGGTCACTAAAAATGCTTCTAGGACCACCGCCCTGTCTCGTCGGCGAGCTTCGGCGTTAATCGATGCGGAGTTTGGAGCCTCGGGTCAAGGTTCTTTCTTTGGACTCGTCGGTTGAGGTAAGGGGAGTCTTCTTTCCACACTTTGGGTTAGGGATGGTTAGGGTGTATAATAGGATTTAAGTTTAGTACTTAGACCGGGTTGTGGGTAGCAAAATGGTGTTGAATTAAAATTGATTTAGGGGTGATTAGTATGTTAATGGTTAATTTTATATTAATTAAATGGGTTATGTTAAATTCTCTTTTTATGAATATTAAAGTAGGAAATGAAGAACCTTAGGAAGATGACTTATTTTACAGCACTCTGAGACATACCTGAGTATGTCGATTGACTTGTGATATCTGTTACTTTTTGAGATATTGTTAGGTACACTTTGTGATAAAATGATAGTATGGCTAATAGGTGATGGAATGATTAATGAAACATGAGTAAATTACATGAATGATCGAATGATAAGAGTATTATAATTTCTTAGTTAAGGATGAACATGTTTATTGGAAGTACCTAAAAATGATTCTAAGTGCCAACGAATAGAACGAGTGTTAGTTGGAAAAAATTATGAGAATCCATGATTTGTTTTGGTTATTGGCAATGGAATTTGTAAATTAAGGACAATAGTGATGATAATAATAACACGCTTGATTTGTGCTAATTGAAGTATAAGATTAAATTGTGATATGTGGATTACACGCTTAATTGTGATAATTGGATAAAATAGGTGTGATTGGAAAAATTGTGAATATATGTATAACCTGAGACAATTGCACTATGAGTGTTTATTGTTGTGATCAATTGGAAAAATGTACTTTAAATATGATCAAGAGGTGATGTTGTTATAAACCATGAAAATGAAACATACCCGGACGCAGTAAGTCGTGACCAGCACATTAGTGCGGACGCAGTAGGTCGTGACCAGGGGAAAGGATGAAAATGAAACATACCCAGACGCAGTAAGTCGTGACCAGCACATTAGTGCGGACGCAGTAGGTCGTGACCAGGGGAAAGGATGAAAATGAAACATACCCAGACGCAGTAAGTCGTGACCTGCACGTTAGTGCGGACGCAGTAGGTCGTGACCAGGGATAAAATGAAAGAGAAATGTGAATTTAATGGAAGAAAAGAAGAAAAAGAAAAGAAAAGAGTATGTAGAAATAAATTAGAAAACTAAGAATATAAATGAAAAGGGTTTTTGGAAAAGGGAACGGGAAGCATTTCGTTATTCTTGCCTTGGTTTGATTATGATGCTTGAGTCTTTTATTATGTGCTTTTTTACTATCTTATAATCCACTGTGTTGTGAAGTGGTCTCACCCTTATGTGGTTATCATTTTAGGTGTTTGCTAAGGAGCTTATAGATCAAAGTGGCGCATTGGATGACTGGAAAGAAGGAACCAAAGTTATGCTATCTATATTGTAAATGGATACCCAATATTAATCTGAAAAAAACTTGATTTGTGAAAGAAAATTTTTAAATACACTATTTTTAAATATAGACTTTTACTAATTAATTTGTATATAAAATAAGGGTGTTACAATACCTTATTTTTTCTTTAATCAAATCTTTTTTGCACAATCAAAATTAAATCAAATTTGAACAGGTGTGTTACTTTTGGCGGACCCTAACTTGATTGGCCAACCAACATGGGTTGTTTAAGAAAGCCGAAGACACAGCTCACAAACGTAGAAAAGCTTATCTCTCCCTCACAAGTCACGCCGACTCATATACCCATTCATACAACAACACTTCTTCATCGAGTTCCAGCTGTCCACGTTTTCCATGGGTCCCACGCGCCTAACCCATCTCCTATAAATATACCTTCCCTCCATATTCCCATATCTCAAACAGCAACATAGTTAGTTTCATAAACCTCTTCTTAAGTTACTCTCTCTTTCTCTCTCAATTTCCTTATTCATTTGCAATGGCATCATCATCAGCCAGTTCCTTCAAGTCTTTCGCCTTTGTCCTCGTCTGCGCTCTCTTCGCTGCAGCTGCCTCCGCTCAAGAGCTGTCACCGGCGCCGGCACCATCTCCTGATGCTGGAGCTGCCGGCTCTATTTCTAGCTCGGTGGCCATGATCGGAGCTTCTGTTGTGCTGTCAATGCTTGCTATCTTTAAACACTGAATCCGATGAAGCCATTTCTTTTCATTGAATTTTGAGAGTATTATATTACAGTCTTTCGTTTATAAAGACTTGTATTTGCTTTACGTTATGGAGTGATGACCTGTATGTATCACGAGCTTTGTACAATGGCGAATGGAGAGAGATTTTACACCCTGTTTATATTATTTGATTATTTATTTTAGGTGCTAGGGACAAATAAGAAAGGATTTTATTCTTGTTACTTATATTTTATAACTTTAATTTATTCTGTAATTATTATTATAGTGATTATTATTGTTACATTTCAAAAAAAAAATTATTATTGTTGATTACTATTTGAATCATGATAAATCAATCTATAAACAAGCATATATCATAAGAAAGTGATATACTTCCTTCGGCTTGAAATATAAGAAAAAAACATACTTTTTTTGGTTTAAAATATAAACAAAACTAACAAATTTTCTTAAATTTTATTTAATTATTCCCAATGCAATTTTCTTAAAACATTCCTAAAAAATTGTTATCTTATTTAATTTATGTTTCATTTTCATTCCAACTTTCCTAAAATACTTCTATTTTTTTTATAAATTTTAGAAAATTAAATATAATCAATTATCTTCCTTAATAAACATAAAATTAGTTGAAGTTGCTTATAATTTGAGTCGGAGAGAATATCACTTATTAACCAATCAATAATAAATAAGCGACACTTCTTCGGAATAAAAGTCTATTTATACGCTGTTTTCTTTTCATTACTATTTATACTATGTTTTCCTTCCTCCCTTTGATCGAACAATACTTCGATACCTTCTCATTACAATGGTTATCTTATTCTTTAGGTTTAATTGTACTTTTGATTCCTTAATTTTGACAATTTGACGATTTTGGTCCCCTAGCTTTTAATTTGGCGATTTTTGATCTTATAGTCATAGTACCATCTTCAAAGTCTGTACATTTATTCCGACATTTGTTACTATGTGTTGGAGCTTTACTGCATTCATTCAACAAAATTAGATTTCTTGTTGTTGTCAGTGCTTTGTAACATGCACAATCACCACATCAGACTTGTTGGGCAACGTATTAATACAATTTATATTTATCAAAAAAAAATTATTCATCTCTATTATAAACTGTTAGTTTCTAGCATTACAAAATATTTTATCCAATCATCCATGGTGAGAAAGAGGAGTTTGTTAGTATGCAGTGCATGATTTGCTCCAATTTGGGATATGCATTCCTTAGAGAAAAATGGAGTTTAATAAAGACTAAGGGTGATTTTTGGTTATTCCATATTCCAATGTTTGAAACAATGAGTTGCTATATTGGCTACAATCCATATTCTATATTTTGAAACAATTCCATTGGAATTTACATCACCTAACCTGCACTTAAAAAACGCCCAGTACTATGACTATAAGATCAAAAAGTAAACTCAGGCATATATATCAATTATGTCCAGACCAGTAACTAAGCAATTGTGTACCATTAACTAAGTAATTATGTAAAACACCTAGCCACCATTCTTCTTGCAGACTTGAAATTGTGTGAATAACAAGCCAGTTTCAGGTTCTGAAATTAGCTGTAGTAAAGAGAGCAAACTTTGTATTGGATGTGTCTGTATTTTGAAACAATTAATTGTTATATATTGGCTACACATTGATAATGATAATCTTCCATGATTCTATTTTTTTTTTTCAAACTTTATTTTGAAACAAAGTATCAGTAGTAGCAACTCATGGTTGTAATGGCAATAAACTTTGTCAGATGAATATGACCAATATAAAGAACTAACCATTTCAATCAATATTTGTCAAAAGACTACCTTATCATCCATATACAATTCTGTAAACATAAAGTCATTCATTTTTAATAAGACAACAAATTTAATGACGGAAGTACAAGGGATTCTTTAACCCATTTACAAAGACTGAGTTAAGCTATAAAATTAACCATTTGACCACCAAATTAATTTCCTACAATAAGTTAACAAACTAATATACATCAAGAGTTGGGACAACCATCTATAAACTATGTATTACAAAAATTCCATTGGAAGCAAAGATGCCTTCTTCCATTAAATCTACTTGCAAGAGTTAGCACAACCATTCAAACAAGATATTACACAATGGATGAAGCTTTGTCAAAGTTGCCTTCTTCCATTAAATCTACTTGCAATAGTTGCATTCTGACTTTTGCTCCTTCCAATTTCTCATAAATGTTCAACTTTCTTCTACTTCCCTGTCAGTCAATTATCAGTATCATACATTTACATATGTCTTTATAACATGCAACGTTAAGTAAAAAAATTACAGTATCAATCACAAATTAGTATTCATTGTTACTACTCTCACTCATGGTTTGTAATTAAAAAAAATTTAGTGCTGGAAACTAAGATTTCATAACAGAGAAATATTAATGTATCAAATAATGAAATGGAAGTGAAAGTTAATTTCTACCTTGAAAAAGCAGCATATGCTACAAGAAAGTGAAGCACTAAGCAATTCTCATATCATGACAACTATAATTTGTTGAAGTTGTTTATTCCTGCACTGGTGCTAATTGCTGCGAGAAACATAAATACCAAACTGACAATTTCATCACCATCTGGTACCTAAATCTAAATCAAGCACATCTTACAGGACTTTGTCATGATATTAAAATCAAACCCATAAAAAAAAACATGAGCTGCAGCGAAGAGAATAAAAAGTCAGAGTTGCATCAAAATAAATTAGAGTTGCAGCAAAGAGATTAAAAATTAGAGGTGAACACAATTTTTTTTAATAACAAAACTCGTCACGGCGGTGAGACTCGAATCGTCAAATGGCGGTGGGAGACGCTAGCAACGTGACGAGCATCTGGTGAGGAGGAAAGAGGGGACGAACGCGAGCGACGACAAGCGGCGGCCAGAGACGAGCGGTGGTCTTTGCTTGGGTAAGGCTGTGAGGGTGATGATGGTCGCTAATGGCTAGGTAGGGGCACGAGCGGTGGTCTTTGGCGGAGGAACGATGGCCGGTGGGTGGGGAGAAGACGGCGATTGAAACAAGAGGAGAAGCAGGTGCTAGATCTAGGTTTTGGAATAATTGAATGGGAAAGAATTGAGATGTGTCGAAGGGTTTGGGGGGTGGCTGAGTTTTTTTTTATTTAATTTTTTTTATCATAGAATATCAATTTATTAAAATACCCTTGTCATAAAATTCTTTATCACAGAATACATAAGGGTATTTTTGTCCGAATTTTATGGTACACAATGCTATCTTGATCCTATTGAAAAAACAGCTTCCTCATGTTAGCAAACCCCTATATATATATATATTTATTAAATATATATATATATATATATATATATATATATATATATATATATATATAAGTCTTTCGTTTTGTGTACAGACTTATTGCATTTGCCTTGCTTTACGTTATTCCATGGTCCATTGGTGATGAGTATTTGAGCTACATAGACCGGCGTGTGCAGAGAGATTTATTTTTAATTTATACATTTTTTATATTATTTTTTTTTTATTTTTTGTTATGGACAAATAAGAAGGATTTTCATCCTTGTTATTATTTATTTTTTTACTTTATTATTGTGTAATTAATATTACAGTGATTAGTATTAGTATTATTGATTATTTTTACTCCTACATTCTTTCCTTGCTTCTTCGGTAACCTTTTGGATCAATAATAATCAATAGGCCGGGTTAATTACACTTTACATTCGCGTGATTTGATTCACACTTTATCCCTTGTGCTTCCTTTTAGCCCCTTCTCTTTTTTGCCCATCCATCTCAGTTTATAACATGTAATTAGGACATGCATGTGATACCATTTTGGTTCTTAATAGAAGCATGAGCATGAATCACTAGAAAACATATTTTGATTACGAAGTGAAATCATCTTTGCTAATTAATGAATTTGTTATACTCCTTCCAATTCTATATTCCTTTGGAAGATTTCACGTCCATCAAGAAAGTTGATTTATTTAGTTAATTGTATTGAAAATGTGAACTTTTGGTGTGTATTTTCAAAATTATCCCTATTAATATTATTGGGATCTAAAAAATGTTAAATAAATAGGGGTGTTTGTGGAAAAAAGTAATTAATGATTATTGAAAATTGGTATGAGGTCTTATAAATAAAAACAAAATAAAAGTGTTAAAAGGATCTTATAATTAGGGACGGAGGGGATATAAAGCATACTTGGCTGCGGACCAAAAAATATAGTTGAAGGCAGTTTATTTCTTGATTTTAGAAGAAAAAAATACTTCCTCCCTCCCTAAATATAAGGTCCCTTGGAGAGATTTCACGTCCATTAAAAAAGTTGACTAATTTAGTTAATTATATTGGAAATGTGAACTTTTGATATGTATTTTCAAAATTCCCCTATTAATATTATTAGGAATCTAAAAAGTGTTAAATAAACAGAGGTATTTGTGGAAAAAAAAAAGCAATTAATGATCATTGAAAATTGTATGAGGTCTTATAAATAAGAACAAAATAAAAGTGTCAAAATGATCTTATAATTAGGAATGGAGGAAGTAGCACATTTACGTTTTAACCCTTTTAATGGGAATTGACATAGTCATCAGTAGGTCATCTCTCCATCCACGTGGCTGCCAAAAAGTTCATTTATCTCCGTCTACCTATTAGAGACTTGGTTTCTTGGAACTAGCATTGTCAATTAGGGCCAATGTCCACGGGCCCCGCCTGTCCACCCGCATTTTATTGCGGGCAGGGTATATATTTTAGACCCTAATTTTAAAAAATGTCTGCCCCCCCTGCTTGTTTTTTTTTTGCGGGCATGTGTATATATATAAAAAAAAGAAAAAAACAAACAAAATAGGGCCAAGCCCACTAAGTGCTACGATACAGATCCTAAATGCCATGAATAGCCTATGAAGGGTTGCATCTTGCATAAGTGTGCACACACATATTACATGCAACAAAACACAAAAAATTGGCAAGTTCTGCAAAGCATGTTAAGACTTAACATGCACTGATGCATGTGGTGTTAATAGCCATAGATCTAAGCTGATGTGTAATCAAGGGTTGAGATTTGGGCCGGTTACCTTTTGCTTGGGTAAATATAAATTTGCTGCTTTGCCATTATGCCCTTAAAAGGACGACGACGTTTTGGCCAATAATTGAAAAATGGAAAGAAGGAGATGAACAGATCTAAAAACTACTATGGCCTCTTGCTTCAACATCCATCATCAACTCCCACCCCATCGCATAGTCACCACACATGGAGCTTTGGAAATGGAGGTCCCTCACCTCGATGGTAAGACGTTACCAACCTCGCTTAGTTCTGGATCCGGAGGGTTTCAGCGATTTCTAAAACATCTATCAAAGGTGCGATTAGGTGTAGGCAGGAGGCTATGACGGACTGAAAATGGTGATCGGAGCACCATGGCTATAGGTTCACGGTGAACTGCGGTGACTTGTTGGCTCTTGTTACACGCAAAGGAATTGATGGTGGTGATGGACAGCGATAATGAGGGCCTATGAAACGTGGGTGGCTCGGGAAAGAACAAGAACGGCGACTATGATAGGGGCAAAGCGATGAGATCTGAAGCTCGAGGTAGTTGCGGTGGTGATGAAGAGTAAGGGCAAGGAGGGAATTTCAAAAATAAAAAACATATTATATAATTAAATTTTAAAATTGTATGGATGCATCATCATGAGTTTGTTGCATTTAACTGATTTAAGAATCTACCCTAGATTATTGGTAATTAAGTGTTGTCCATGCTCATATACTGATTTGAAATGGAAACAAAAATTGCTCCCACTCAATGGAGCGAAGCAGGAGAATTCATAGCTTATGGAGGAGAGGGAGCTCGCGTGGCTGGGAAGATGTGAAGTGCCATGGTTTGTAATGTGAAGCTAGTGAAGTGAGAGTAGAGTTAAGAGGAATCCAGTAGATCAAATCATATCTTAGAGAAGATGATAATAATAGAGGTTAAAATAGTCTTTTAAGTCCATTGTCTCATTAGGCAATAACTATGAGCAATGGACTTTGTTGCAAATATATATATATATATATATATATATATATACGCAAACTGTAACGTCTACCATTTGACTCACTTCTACAAGTCCCTAATTAAGAGATTATTTCAACCTAATTGATTTAAGAATTGATTAAAAAGAGTTTTGATTTCATGATGAGTTTTATGCTTTGAAATTTGATTTGCTTGTGTGTGTGACTTTGTGTGCTTGATTGTTTAAGGTTCAATTAAGATTTTGTTTTATTGATTTCGTGGAAAATTATTTTCAAAGAATCAAGTACAATCACCCCTAAAAACCCTAATTATTTTAATTCTTGAAAACGTTTTGGAAGAGGGTTTGATTTCAAGTTTTCATGAAAAGTTTTCCAAGGATCTAGTGTTTGTGACTTCATGCATGTCAAGAGTTATACTTGATCTATGGTGTTCTTGATATTTGGACTTTGATGGTTAAGATCTCTAAAAATAATTGAACCTTCTTGATGTTTTCCTTGTATTGGTCACGGATTTATGTTGTCATGCATGGATGCTTGATTTTCTTTTTCTTGAACTCTTGCATGTGATGATCTTGAGATGTAATGATGTTTTGAGTGAATGTAAATTGTGTGATTTGCCATGATAATCACGGTTTAGACTTGATCCTTAAGTTAGAAGTTTTAATGTTGGATTTTGGTCATGTATATGTGATTTCCATGAACTTTGAGTTGATTCTTGTGTGTTAAAAATGAAATCTAATTTGTTTAAGAACCCTATGTATGCCACGGTTTCATGTAGGAAATGCATGCTAGGACTATGTTTTACCTTCTTGATGAATTATGTGAAATCGTTGTTGGATTTAGAGTTGTTTTTAAGTCTTGAAACTTTGAAAGTATTTTTGAACAAAAGCTAGTCTAGGTCACGGTTTAGACCTAAATTTTTAAGTTAAATTCTCTTGTATGAATATGTGTTCATGTCATGAGATTATGTGTTGATTGGTGAAGTTGATCTTTGAAGAAATGATTTCCTAAACAACCCATGATGCATACAGTTTTGACATAGTCATGCATGATAAGATGAAGTTTTGCTAAGATGAAATTAACTAAGTGAAAGATCAATGAAAATGTGACTAGGTGTATGTGTGATGCATGATTCGGTTTGTGCATGTTTAAGTGATAGATTTCCTCATTTGATTGGGCTATATGTATGAATAAGTTTGTGAACATGTTATGTGTAACTTGATGGCTTGTGATTGTGAAATGCTTGGAATGAATGAATGTTTGTTTAATTTGTTTTACTTGAGTACCTTGCTGCCCTCATGTGATTCTAAGTGTTTAAACTTGATGAGTTGTTGATTTAGGTGTTTACTTGATTGTTTTCATGATTCTTGGTTGTTTGTGCTTTTAAATTGGTTTTAAGTAATGGAAAAATGAATTTGAAACTTAGGACATGATGCTGTCCAGAATTTCCTAAGTTATATTTCTTGTTTAAAGTGTTTTTAAGTTGAGTCTTTATGAGTACTTAATCTGAGACAAAATTGGTTTTAAAAGTGCGATTTTTTCGGTGTTTTCGGAAGTGAATTCAATGCTGTCCAAGAAGGACCAGCAAAGAAACTTTTATTTAAATTGATTATTTTCTCATGATTTTAAAGTATAAGAGTTAGTGTTTGACCTTGGACAAGTTTAAGTGAAAAAGAATTGATGTTCGGTTTTAAGAAAAGTCAATGTTTGGATTTTCTTAAGTTGTCTTGAGAATAACTTTAAGAATAATAAGTAAATAAAGTTTAACACTCACATATCTATCTTTTGGGACTTGAAAGAAGTTGGAGTCGGGCAGACGAGGAAGGAAGCGAATCACTCGGAACTTGTGAATTTGGTAACTGCGAATCCAGGTGAGAGAGAAGTTATCCTAAGACGCTTTGGTGTCTAGTGAGTATGCTAGGACACTCCGTACTCTCTCAAAGTCGGAGTAAAGGTCTATCGAAGTTAGTAGTATACCCGATAAGTTGTGTGATTGTTTGTATCGTGGTATACGAAGACTTAGACCTATACCATTACATGGTATTGATTGATTGATATATTTGTTTATGCTAAGATGTATTGTTATGAAATTGTCATTGCATGAGCATATTGCATCATCCCGCGATATAAAATAAGAATAGAAAAGACATAGAAAACTATAAGAAATCCCCCGACGATTAGAGCGAAACTCTAAGGGATGGAACGCGTGATGAACCAGATGATGCTGATGCGCTGAGTGCGTGGATCGGACTGACGCTATGATGATGACGATGACGCTTTGAACGTGAACGCCATGAGTGCTGAGTTCTATGATGATAGTTTCCACGTGGTTGTAGCCATGTGTTGAGATAGCCTCCATATGGTCGTAGCCATATGTTGAGTGTGAATGATTTGGGATAGGTCGGAGCCTATCTATTGATGTTTGATGGATATCCCGCATATGGTCGGAGCCGTATGCTGATGTTGATTCTGAATGGGTCGTAGCCTGTTAGAACGTTGATTGATATTCCGCATATAGTCGTAGCTATATGGCGAGGTTGATTCTGATTGGGTTGTAGCCCGTTAGACAAGTTGAGGATATCCTGCATACTGGTTGGAGCCGTATGCCGAAATGATTCAGGATGGGTCGGAGCCCATCGGAGACAGTGGTCGAGTCCCACAGAAGCATTCCGCATATAGTCGGAGCTATATGGAGGAGATGACTTAGGATGGGTCGACGTTAGGACAGAAAAGTATAACCCCACGAACTTGAAACCCTAACCCGAAGTAGTGGAGAGGAAGATACTCCAGAATTACCCTTGTGGTGTTCAGTTGGATGATTAAGATAGGGGAAGGCAATGATGGTGATTCGTCAAGAAGCCTTGAGAAGTCTGTCTAGGTGGGAAAAACCATAGGGGCCCTGGCTGAACCAGTCGGAGCTGGTCACTCAGTGGTGTGGACGAAGTACCACATGTACACTAGACGGAGGACTGACACCCCCTTGACTAATTCTTGATCAGTGAGAGGGATGCTCGAACACGACCGGATGAGGTTATATTGTTCATTTTATTTTCCCGGGCTATTATTTTATGAATGCATTCACTTTGCCATCCAGTAAAAGCCGGTGTGGTTAGAGATCCTGTACTCCTGATTGCTTCCGACTAGGTGGATGGATTCCGAGGAGATGTAGACCTGAGACCCAAAACTATAAAGCCTGAATTCCTGACGTTATGGACTCGAGATATGTGAACGAGAGGACTTCTTCTGGATGAGACAAACTAATCAAGAGACTTCGACTTTGCGAGACGAGTGGTTAAAGAGATTCAGCTTTACGAGATAATTGATTTAGGGATTCCCTTAAGCGAGAGATAAAAGATTAGACAATGCGACGATTGCACTGCATCCTCATGCATCTTATATAATTGCCTGCTATATTGTTTGTTGTATTGTTTGTTATGTTCTGGTATGCGTCGCTAGTGTAATTCCAAGAAGTCGATGGGAGTAATTCCATTCGGATAACTTACTCTCTCAACTTCTTGTGTATATGTGTCGATGAACCTCTGTTTCTAAAAGATGGCGGAGCTGATGATGCTACCCCTGGAGGAAGGACTTACTGATCGTGACGCGCTGACGAGAGGGCGGCTGCTGAATGACGGGGATCGCTTTAGAAGACTTGCGTTGCAAATCGAGAAGGGGACGTTGTTTAGTAGATTATAAATAGGTTCCCAATGGACCCTTGCTGATATGTATCAAGTGTACCCCTTACCTTTTTGAAATGTTTTGTTAAAGACAAGTTATGTAAGAATGGCACCGATGTTCTGTGGTGGACACTTTTGTAAGAACCTTGATGGTCCGTTTTCAAAACTGTTTTTTGAATGACTGTCTTAATCAGACAGATAACTATTTCAAGTAAGTCAAATATTTCCGATACGAAAAGCCCTTATCTTGTGAAGTCATTCACATCAAAATGTTTTTAGAAACTTCCGCAAACGTTTTTGAGAAAAGGATTTTAAAAAGTAATACCTTGTTTTGGGAAACTCGATAGTCGAGTGTTGTTTCCGTTTCAAAAAAAAAAAAATTCACCCTCTTTTTCCTAAAAGAGTTAATTAACATTTGATGAGTGTTTGTTTCGAGTTTTCCAAATCGGGGTGTTACACAAACCTGCTATAACAAGTGAAAGTCAAACTTGCATCAATGCAAGCTAACTTTTAACATGCTTTGCAGCCTCACCCAAAAAATTAGGGTCGGCTCTTCTTCTTCTTCTACTCTCTCTCTCACTCAAGTTCTCTCTCTCTCACACGGGAGCTGCAACCACCGGAGGTGCCGTTGGAAGCTGCAACCGCCGTCGGAGCTGAAACCGCCTCGGAGCTACACGGTCTCTCTCTCGCGCTGGTCTCTTCTTCTTCTCTCTCTCTCTCACCGCCACGAGCCCAACCGGATCTGCCGAGACGAACAGCAAGCTTCGACCTCCACGAGACCGGCTTCGACCGCCACGACGTCGACCACCACGAGCAGCAAGGTGAGCAGCAAGCTTTGACCACCACGACCACCACGAGATGGACTCTCAACCAGCCCTGACGTCGACCACCACGAGGCCAGCTTCGATGATGACCGCCACGAACAGCAAGCAAGCTTCGACTTCCCGAGTCCCGATCCGCCAATTCAGCATTTGGGAAATATGTCTTTGTATGTGCTAATGTTTTGTCATATTAATTAGAGCATTTAGGAAATATGTCTACCAAATGTAATACACTAAATACAGTTCATAGGCTTATAACAGGGCATGATTTTTGGGCCCTAAAATTTTATTAGGGCGGGCGGGCATGCCCGTAAAATTTGCGGGCCACTTGCGGGCGCGAGCGAAGCCCGCCACCTGCCCGTCCTAATTGCCAATACTACTTGGAACTCTATCATTATTGCTTATTCTTTTGTTAGATACCTTTAAGTTTAAATATATATATATATATATATATATATATATATATATATAAGAAAATTAAAAAATGATAAACGAAAATACTAGGAAGAAAAACATGATGTTGGATGCGAAACTTTACTAACAGAGCTAGTTTCTGGAACAAGAGAAAAACATTAGTCTAAAACTCCTTCTTCACCTTTTACACTACTCTGTATTTGAAGAATTTGAAACCGGTGGAAATCCTTTCTTTTTTTTAATTTTATTCTTTGATCCAGCAACATTGGAGCTCTTTGAAATGTTTTGCGGAAATGCTGCAAGTTGGGATTCGGCTAGATAAGTTTAGTTTGATGGACAAGTAATAGCACTAAGGTGTTCATGGATCGGTTCGGTTCTATTTTTGTGGAAAAAGTCATCCGATCCGAAGAGAAAAATTAAGGTCGGTTCAATTCGGTTTGGTTCATTTAGATTAAGACATCCGATCCGATCCGATCCAAAAAATATATTCGGTTTTCGGCTCGGCTCGGTTCGATTCACTCCTTTTTTTTTTTCAATATAAAAAATATCTAGTATTCATCTAAGATGAAAAAATATTTCCCACAATAAAAAAGCAAAATGGACAAGTAGCGAAGCCACCTTGGCATGATACTTGCTGCGTTTTTATTGAACCAAGTAGCGAAGCCACCTTGGCATGATACTGGTGCAGGATCCTTTTTGATTGACATAATGGATGTTCCTCTGTGATGAATTTGTTGCGGATAATTAGACCCGTATCCCACCATGTAACTCATTCCTTTTGGATTGGAACCCAATATGTAGTCCACCTAATTGTAAATATTATGAAAAAAAATTTAAATCGTATCATATTTCATTTCAGAGGAACTGTTCTCTTCAAAACTTTGTCTTGGACAACTTCAAATCAAGTGCATCCCCACCAAAAGTATGTCAAAAAAAAAAAAAAGTGTAGCCCGGTGAGTGACGGGCGGAGGAACAGAGGAGCGGCGAGGAGAGTGAGGGAGACGAAGTTGGCAAGTTGTTTCGGCGGGTCTGAGGAGGAAGTGAGGGAGGCGGCGGGTCTGGTCTGAGGAGGAAGTGAGGAACAGAGGACTGAGGGGAGTACTAGGGTTGTTGGAAAGAATTGGGCTTGGGCCATACATGAAGGAAAATGCAAAGCACATTAAGGGCCGGTTCAGTTCGGTTATAAAACTAAGAACCGAAAACTGAACCGAACCGATCGGTTTTGAAATCAGCTGATCCAGATTTATTTATTTTTTTTTTGTTTTTTTGGATTTCGGTTTTTCGGTTATCCAATGGACCGGTTCGGTTTTGAAGACCCCAAAATAGCAATGTGCCTAAAGTCAAGGCACCAGCTGTGAGGACGTTAATCAAATCCGTAAAATTGTTGGTGCATTAATTTAAGGGGTGAGATTTTGTACTCACTTTGCTCCTAATCGGTGATATGCAGTAGCATGAACTGGGAGTTTGCATTTTAGTTTTTCCATCCATTATTTCGTTTCTCAGTAGAGAAGGAATGGACCTTTTCTTTAATTGGGTTTGTCGTATTTTTTCTTTTTAATGGAGGCCACTTATTAGAAGCTTAGTATTTTTATGAGAGTAGTACTTATTTTAAGTGTAGTTTTAATAAATGCAATATAATTATAATAATGATGAATTTTTGTATGGTACTTCCTCCGGTCTTATTTATAAGATCCTTTTGAGGTTTTTATTTTGGTCCTATTTATAAGACCCCTTTCCAATTTTCAATAACATTTAATTACTTCTTTCCACTAACACCCCTATAAAGTCAATACTTTTTAGAGTTCCAATAATAATTATAAGGGTAGTTTTGAAAAAGTATATCAAATTTTCACATTTCCAATGCCACTAACAATTTTATCCATTCTCCTTAGTGGGAGTGAAAAACCTCAAAAGGGTCTTATAAATAGGACCAGAGGGAATATAACTTTTGTTTAATCACGTTCATATCTTAATATGATGAATAAATACATGTGTTGTGTTTGAAAACAACTCTTCAATATTATAATTCTTGCACAACAATTAAGGATGAAATGATGAAAATGCAATTTTTCACCGCATTAAAATTTTGCACTATAAACTTTACTTGAAGTTTTGAAAAAAAAATGGTGCACCAAAAATGCCTTACCAATCATATATGCCTCACCAATCAACCTAGTTAGGGGCATTTTTAATAACCATACTAATTTTTATAAATATGAGAAGAATGAAATATTCCCTCTTTTCATTTTGTTTGGTTTTTTAGGTTTTTTTTTCTGTTCAATATATTTTGTCTTTTTACAATTTCAATATGCATAAACATGTTTTTCTTTCCAACTTTAACCCTAAATTCAATCATTTCTTTTACTTCTCGTTAATTCTACTTTTATCATATCTCTTATCTCTAAACCACTATACATTAATTAATGGACACATTTACTAATAAAAATTAAATACTACTATAATTTTCAATAAGGATTAAATAGGGGCATTTTAAACAAAGTACAAATAAAACTTACAATAATCAACACTTTTTTAATCTATGTGTCTAGACCTAAAAAACCAAACAAAATAAAATGGAGGGAAAAGTTGATAAAAATCCCTCTAACTAGGTTAGGTAACTGTGCCTCATCTCCAACCACATTTCCCAACTCACTGTCAAAGGTGTTGGCAGCAATATACGAGCTTGAATCATTTCAAATTAAAAAAAAAAAAATACTCCCTCCGTCGTTAAATATAAGACCATTTTGACACTTTTACTTTGTCCTTATTTATAAGACCATTTACCAATTTTCAATGATTATTAATTACTTTTTTCCTCAGACACCCCTATTTATCACTTTATAGATTTCCAATAATATTAATAGGGGTAATTTTGAAAATAATATCAAAAGTTCACATTTCCAATACAATTAATTAAATTATTCTTCTTTCTTAATGGACGTGAAATCTTCTAAAGGGGTCCTATATTTAGGGACGGATGGAGTATATATTTTGAACTTCGTAATTAACAAAAAATTAATGTTTTTACAAAGATGGGAAAGACTTATAGGCTTTGTTTGGTTGGAGTGATTTTAGAGAAGGAGGAATTGGGGGAGAGAAAACAAGAAGAAAACAAGCTTTTCTCCTTATTTGGTACAGGAGAGAAAATCAGGGGGAGAGAAAATAAGGTGGGTCCCACTATAAAAAAGAGAATGGGAGGAAAATGAGTTTCGACATGTAAAATTATCTATCTGTCCCTCATTTATTCACTTTACTTGATTGTTTTTTTTTATAAAAAAAATCAATTGAAAAAAATAAAGCTTTTTTTTTAAAAAAAATATATTTTGGGCTCAGAATTTTTAACATGTAATAAAAAATTGAAGTAAAAAAAATCTTTGACTATGTTAAATATACATACATGTAAAAAAAATATTTATTTCTATTTGTAAAACAAGGGTTTAGTTGCCTTTTGATAAATTTGTTGTTTTCTCTCTTCCCTCTTTTCTCTCCAACCAAACGAAAGTAAAAAAAACCAAACTTTTCTCTCTTCCCCATTTCTTCACATTTTCTCTCATACAAAACAACCACAAACTCTATCCATTTTGTAACAACCTAAACTTTTTTTTTTCAAACGAAAATACAATGTCCATGCAAATCAGAGTGCAACAAGATATTTCATTTATAAACATGTAGGAAAGAGGTACATAAGCTTTTCCGAGACTCGCTCAGTTTTAAACAAAACAACATAGCTGCCTCGGACATAGAATGATGTCCGAGCTGATACACTACTCTCCCTGTAAGGGAGAGCTCTCCTGCTCGGCCGGGGAAAGTTCTGGTTGGAGCTCGGTCTCAGTACCTGAAATGGTGGGAAGGAGTGAGCATTACACAAAACTTAAGTAAGCAGTTTCTATCATGTCATACTAAGACACCAAGTCAAACACAATTATACAAATAAACATGTAAACATATCATTCATACCAAAACATGCAACGTTCACATTCATATTTCCTGTATTCCTTATCTCTACTCTCTTTCCTCTTCCCTTATATTTTACCTCGATATTATATGCCTGCACATGATCTCGGCCTACCCTCCGCACCCTTATACATATACAGCGGAAAACAGCTCTCTTGGTTTTACCCTCTTACTCTTCTTTCTTTTCTCTATCCTTTCTACCTTATTCCTTTTCGGAAGTGTACATTGTTGAGATGCCAGCAAGTATACTGGGTCAACGTGTAATATATAGTCTCAGGAAGACCAAATATCGTCCCACAGGGAGTTTGTGAGAATGTTCAATGTACTTTTACCTTAGTGCAACTAAAAGCGAATCCTATATCTAAAATTCAGATTTAATTAAAAATTGATTTGAATTGAAATTAACAACTAAAACTAAAACTAATGCTGAAAATTAAAGAGAGTTGTGAGCAGGTAGAGAAGGATTGTTAGGAACGTGGTTTCATTGTATGTTTCGTTTATCTAATTATAAATTATTGTCTTCCCCTAAATCATGAACAAATCCCTAAATTAGTAACTATCAGATCTCTCATGTTTAGTTACCGTTTCTTATTCAATTCATAACCCCCAATTTCTCAAGTGATTAATTCATTGAATAATAGTTAAGAACAATGGATTTCATAAAAGTTATATAATTACCCAATTGTATCTCTACCCCTGGATTAGTTATATTGTTTGATTGGAAAGGCCTATCTAACCCCTAAATCTCTCAATTTGGGGATTAGAAATCCAAAACATAAATTGGCCAGATTCATGCATAACAATTAAATCACAATCAAACACATGATTTAGAAACTGAAAACACTAATTCAATAACTACATAAACTAATCCATACAAATTCACCAATTCCTAACAAAGGGTTGAAGAAATAGAAGGATAATACATGATTACCATGGAGAAGCCTTGATCTCTCAATCCTTGGATCTCCTCCTCTTCTAAATCTCTCTCTAAACTATGTAATCTCCCTCTCTAAAAGCTTACAAAAACTACTGAAAAACCTAGTATTTAATGCCTAAAACCAACCCTAATTGAGTCCCAATTGAATCCCCATCAAACTGCATCAAAACGGGCCTGTTTCGGACCTGTGCAGCGTTCGCGCGCCTGGGGCGCATCTGTCCTCACGCCTGGGGCGCGCACGAGTACTGCACAATTTCAGCACGCGTGCCCCGGACTGTTTTGGGCGCTACGGACTGCTCCGAACTCCGTTTTACTCCGTTCTTGGACCGTTTCGAAGCTCTTTTCATCCTCTATCCAAGTCCATCAATATATTTTGCATTTAAGCTCCATAAGTACCTGAAACATACCCAAAAAGATCAAAACGTTCAAAAGGTTCAAAACTAAGAACTATTTCTAAAAACTAACAAAAATTCCTACAAAATACTTGAGAAACAAGCTAAACACATAGTAAAAGGGAGTCAAATCAATGCTCAAAACACTATATATTAGACCCAAGTCACTCCCCCAAACTTAGCATTTTGCATGTCCCAGGCAAAAGTAAAATAACCTTCTAAACAAAAGACTAACTCCCTAAATCAACATATATACACCTCATCTAAGACTTCGACTCATGACTGCAACACACATTATTACAAACTATTTACACAATCACAAACTCGTTTAGAGTAACAAACCCAATCAGAACTCAGGAATAGTGAACACTCTTAACCTTTCAAATGTTTCTCTCAAAAGTGTATAAGGGTAATATTTCATTTAAGCACACAAGTTCATCAATGATAAAGTGCTGCCATATGCTTGACCATAGACCAACATCTCCACTGAAATTATCGATTGCACACAAAAATCAAAAGGTCTTAATATTGGTTGTAATGAGGCCTGGCTAAAGTGTTAGGTGAGATAAAAGAAAGAAGAGATAAAACTAAGGGCTAAAATGCAAAGCAAAATTTCCCCAGAATCATGAATGAGCACTAAGTATATCACATTGAAACTCAACTCAATCACAACTTTTATTCTTCTTCACTTTTCACTTTTCAATTCCTCTACTCTCTTCCTTTTCATAATTTTCATTCTTTTTTAATTTTCTTTTTTTTTTCATTGGAAGAGAAGTAGGCACATAACACTTTACTTTTTTTTCTTTTCTTTTCTTTTGCATCACATTCCACTTAATTGCTCATCCAAAATTCCTAAGGTACTCACAAAGAACAATGCAATCAATGCAGGGTACCAAAGAAAAATCATATAATATCATTAGGCTCAAAGTGGGCAACAAAGGGAAAAGGTATCAATGCAAAACATCTGAAGGCCTCAAAAACACATCCTAAGTGCCTTAATCATTTTCATGCATGCAATCAATCATCAATTTTGAAATGGTCACAGGTCAAGTTCTAGAACAACAATACCAAAGTGAACACACTTATGAAAGAATAGGGGTCTCAAAATTAGAATAAATCAATAATCACATACCCCATCAATAGGCTCAAAAGCTCACAGGGCTAAAGTCAGTTCACTAATCACAAGTTCTGAAAGCATTTGTCAAAATAACCAGTTCACAACAGTATTTACAGCTCAATCAAACAGAGTCAAAAGCCAATGAGTCTAATCCTAAACTAAGTATATACATGCATCATCAGAGAAAAAGTCCTAAGGTTAGAAAAATTACCTACTCTTGCTAGGGACACAAATCAATACCAATATGGGAGAGAAAATTCAGATCTGAAAAATTTTTATTTTGTATATACTCCCCCAAACTTAGATGTTGGCTTGTCCTCAAGCAAACTAATAATCTAGCCTACACTACAAAATAAAAATTAAAACTACCTAAGAAAGATGGACAATATTTTTGGTGAGGTACAAGGGCTAGAATGGGAAGTTGGAAACTAAGGAGAATCAAGTAGGAGTGAAATTCCCCCAAATAGGGTCTTTCACAGCCCGGCGCGCCTGAGGCGCGCGACCGCATGCGCCTGGGGCGCACGAGGTCTGTACCTCTATTTTTTTTTAAGAAACGAACACTAAAAACTATTCTCCTAAACTAAAATCAACTAATAAATGGAGGTAGGAACTTACCTTTGTTACACAACTTTTTCTATTGGTGCACGTGGAGGAATTCCCCCAAACTTATTTACCTGTGTCACATGAACAACTAAGAGTAGTGCTAGAAAGCACCTCATTAGTAGTTACTTATAGAAAATTCCAACTCCTTATTCACTAAATAAAAAAAATAAACAAAACCTACAATACTACATAATTACAAAAAAAATCCACCAGGATCCCAAATTCTATGGCTCAACTCCCATGTGATATAGGAATAACAAGTTACCCCCATGTCCCATGTCCCATGTCCCATGGGAATGAGCATGGATGATGATGAAATAAGGAAATTTTAAAAATAAATTTAAACCCACCGGGGTCAAAAGGTACATTCCTTACATCATGCATCATCTTAGAAAATTTGTCATTTTCCCCATTCATGAAGGTGTAAATTTCATGAACAAGGAAAACAAAATTTTTAGGATCTTTATTCATCCCATGGTACAACAATGACTTATGTTGATGATTTTGAAAAACGTCATGCAAACACAAGGGTCGAACATAATTGAAAAATTTTGAATCATCCAAACATGCGAGGGATTTAACACAAATCTTAAGTTCAGAAAATTCAGCACGCAAGGATGAGTCAAAATTCTCTACTATTATCCTTCCCTCTTCTGTTTTGTTTTGTTTCACCTCTTCTACCTCATGATGCACCTTACTTTCTTTTTCTTCAAAATTTTCAGAGAGATTAGTACTTAAGTCTTCCTTAATGGAGAACTCTTGTACCAATTCCTCTACAACAAATTTCTTATACTCTTTGAAATATAATTTCTCAATCTCATAAATCGAGGTATTTGCATCATAAGTAAGAGGATGTGAAACCAAAACAAAGTCAAAAAAATTCAACTCTTCACAATTCAACTCTTCACAAGTCATTATTATACATTGCAATTAAGATCAATAGAAAAATAAAAATAAAAAGAAAAATAGAATTTACTAATAACTACACTAAGTACCAAAAATAAATTGAACAATTCTAAATTCCCCTGCAACGGCGCCAAAAACTTGTTGAGATGCCAGCAAGTGTACTGGGTCAACGTGTAATATAGTCTCAGGAAGACCAGATATCGTCCCACAGGGAGTTTGTGAGGATGTTCAATCTACTTTTACCTTAGTGCAACTAAAAGCGGAACCTATTACTAAAATTCAGATTTAATTAAAAATTGATTTGAATTGAAATTACCAACTAAAACTAAAACTAATGCTGAAAATTAAAGAGAGTTGTGAGCAGGTAGAGAAGGATTGTTAGGAACGTGGTTTCATTGTATGTTTCTTTTATCTAATTATAAATTATTGTCTTCTCCTAAATCATGAACAAATCTCTAAATTAGTAACTATCAGATCTCTCATGTTTAGTTACCGTTTCTTATTCAATTCATAACCCCCAATCTCTCAAGTGATTAATTCATTGAATAATAGTTAAGAACAATGGATTTCATAAAAGTTATATAATTACCCAATTGTATCTCTACCCCTGGATTAATTATATTGTTTGATTGGAAAGGCCTATCTAACCCCTAAATCTCTCAATTTGGGGATTAGAAATCCAAAACATAAATTGGTCAGATTCATGCATAACAATTAAATCACAATCAAACACATGATTTAGAAACTGAAAACACTAATTCAATAACTACATAAACTAATCCATACAAATTCACCAATTCCTAACAAAGGGTTTTAGTTACATGCTAAACAATGAAAAACAAGAGAAGAAATATAAGGATAATAGATGATTACCATGGAGAAGCCTTGATCTCTCAATCCTTGGATCTCCTCCTCTTCTAAACCTCTCTCTAAACTATGTAATCTCCCTCTCTAAAAGCTTACAAAAACTACTGAAAAACCTAGTATTTAATGCCTAAAACAAACCCTAATTGAGTCCCAATTGAATCCCCATCAAACTGCATCAAAACGGGCCTGTTTCGGACCTGTGCAGCGTTCACGCGCCTGGGGCGCATCCGTCCTCACTCCTGGGGCGCGCACGAGTACTGCACAATTTCAGCACGCGTGCCCCGGACTGTTTTGGGCACTACGGACTTCTCTGGACTCCGTTTTACTCTGTTCTTGGACCGTTTTGAAGCTCTTTTCATCCTCTATCCAAGTCCATCAATATATTTTGCATTTAAGCTCCATAAGTACCTGAAACATACCCAAAAAGGATCAAAACGTTCAAAGGGTTCAAAACTAAGAACTATTTCTAAAAACCAACAAAAAGTCCTACAAAATACTTGAGAAACAAGCTAAACACAAAGTAAAAGGGAGTCAAATCAATGCTCAAAACACTATATATTAGACCCAAATCATACATTCACCTTCGCAGCTCCCTTCCATGTTATCTCATTACTTTTATGAAGCATACATTCACCTACACGACTTACACCATTACCATTGGAGTTATGAACATGTCCATCTCGGCGTACAACATTCACCTGGTGTACGACTTACAGCTGCGCATGACCACGTCAACTGCGTATCCAGCGATCATTGCACTCGGCTCGCTTGCGACTTACTGCACACACTTTCATGTGCGGCTTATTGCACCCAACCGATGTGATTGACTTGACCTGGCTCACACAACCATTTCTCATTACTTATCTTTCTTTTATTTATTCATTCTTAATCTCCTTTTCCTCAATCAACTCCTACGCTCGGCTCACACTCTGTGCACTCAAAACTCAAACAGTAAACAGTTATACCCTACCTTTAACACATGTATCACACTGTATTCATAATCAAACAACCATATTAAACATTTAGCACATATATTCATACACAGCCACATAAACATTATATCCCTACTCACATAGTCCGTTTTGCCCTTAGTTACTTAGCACTCATAAATCCTTTTATGCTCTAGTGATGTCTCTAACCTACCTTTTCAACACCCATTCCTCAGTACTCACTATGAGCACACTAGGAATCCAAATCTAAGCTAAGGTAACACTCACCCCTTACCTTAAACCGTGAGAGGTAAGGAGGATGGACGAGCTTTGCCTTGATCTGGCGTCTGGACTCTTAACCATATTTTCCTTACTTCCTTACTAGCTACCTCCGTAAGACCCGTGAGATAAAGAGGAAGAGTTTGAAATGCCAAAGAAAAGAGAAGAAGAAGATGATCTTCAACTTGTAACTACTGGTTGAATCTTGATAGAGAATGGACTTGGATTTAGTATCTTAGGGAGTATTAGTTCCTCAAGCCCTAAGAGAGAGATGAGAGAAAACGAAGAAGAGAGAGAGAAAGTATTGTGTATTATGAGAATAGTTTGGGTCTTTGTTGTACTTTATTACACATGTGTCAATAAATGTATGGTCTTGAATAAAAGCTTCTTAAGGAAGATTGGTAACATGTGGACAGAAATTAGTGGCTTCTTGAGGAAGCCTCCAATGGATAAGTAAGAAAAGTCAAGGTCTGACACACACACACACGCACGTGAGAGGAGATAGACACCCATGCGCCATAGCAGTAGACACTCGGCTTCAGCTCGGTGCATGGCCTACCGAGTCGACTGTCGACAAGAGAAACTAAGTTGGGACTCTACTGGGTTTCGCTTGGACTGGGTGAAATGCTTCGCTGCGCTCGGCTTTTCGAGCACCCTAACTGCCGAATGCTTACTGATCGGATTCTCAATGGCTACGAAAGACTAGGTCGGAACAAGGTCGGCCTGACTATAACTGTACTCCTTCGTCCGAGACTTCGCCATTTCTAACTCGGGTCCAGTCGGCCTAGCCAACACCCAACTTATTACCACGATATCCACTAGTATAATCTCGGATTATTTCTAATTAGATTTGATATAAATTCTAGGATGTTACACATTTTCTCACCATAACCTCTCTTCCCTGTTTCTCTCTTCCCTATTTCTCTCCTCCCATTTTCTTTCGTGCAACCAAACAAAGCAATAAGGACCAAATTCTCTGCTTATAACTGCACACAACGTACCCCTTCACTGATAATAAGCATACTCTCTCTTGCTTGAATTTTAAGAAAAAGTAACTAATTTTATCCTTATTTAAGAGGTTAGTTGATTGTATTTAATTTTATCAAATTTATAAAAAAAAAATAGAAATATTTTAAGAAAATAGTATTGGGAATGAAACAAAAATTAAATAAGATAACAATTTTCTAGGGGTGTTTTAGGAAAGTGGCAATGAGAATGAAACAAAATTTAATAAAGTCAGTTAATTTTGCTTATATTTTAAACCAAAAGAAATATATATTTTTTGTTTATAATTCGAGCCAGAAGAAATACACAATTTAGGGACCAACAACAATAGAGTAGATCTAGCATCTTTGAATGGAGTGCTTATTTTTTTTTTATTTTTAAATACTCCCTTCATCCCAAAAATTTAGTGAATTTTTTAAAATTTAACAAAAAATAAGAAAATATGCTTTTAATGTATTGTCTCCAAATCAACCAATTACCAAAGTAAATATTTAATGCATGTTTCCTTAATTAGCCAATCATAAAATATAAAATGCAATTTCAAATTTTTTTTATTCATTATTTTAACTTTAATTTGTGACAAATTTTTTTTATATTTTTTACATAAATAAGAGATAGGGAGTATAATTTTCTGTGTAAATGAAATTTAACATTCACTTACGGAGAACAGAGGTGTTGATTTTTTAAGCAAATATTTCACTAATGGACATTAAAAAAAAATAGTAAATGGTAAATGAGTGTGCTTAAAGGTAAATCAGATATAAATGTTGTGTTCATATATTTGCCCCATAATGGAAATTAAAACTGTTTTTGCTGTGTTCAAATTTTTATGTTGACTGCTTTATTTCTTTTAGTTTTTTTGCAACTAACTCCTTCACCATTCGAAACCTATAGCATAAGGTCACTAACCAGCACCGCTGGTGAGCCTTTGACCAAAGAGAAAAGAAGATTCGGAGAATTGATACAAATTTGCTGTTCTTGATGAAAATTGAAAATATTATTTTATTAGGGGTGGTTTTGAAAAAAAATATATATGCCTCCTAAAAAATAACAAAGTGAACTGACCTGTAATTAGGTGGTTCTGAAAAAAAAAATATGCCTCCTAAAAAATAAAAAAGTAAACTGACCGGTAATTAGGCCCGAATTTTTTTTTTTTTAGAATGTGCCCTGTATATAATATCAGAGGAAGTGAAATTAGCGATTACCAGAGGCTTCACCAACATCATAATTGAAGCAGACTCCTTGAGTGCGGTCCAGTTTTTTTCAGCAGGGTGTCATCCCCTACACCCTTGCGACCCCTGGTTCGATAAATTAAAGCGTATCTCAATAGGAAAAATGCTATATTCTATCATGTTCTTCGTGAAGCTAATAAAGTTGTTGATGCCCTTGCTAACTATGCTCATATATACTCTAGAGTTTAGATTCAAGATATTTGATATTGTTCCTAGTTTCATTTTTATTCCCCTCTTGACTGATTGTTCAACCAACGTTGTTTTACATAGGGTTGTAGTTTAGTGTGTTTTGTTCTTGGGCTGTAGCCCTTTTGTTCATTTAAAAAAATATATCAGAGGAAGTCCTTAAGTTACAAAGTTAAAAAAATAAAAAATTGTTATAAAACTAGTTCAATCAAGGAGCCATCAATTTTTGCACTTATTCCATGTTTTCTCTTACTCAATTGGAACACGTCATGCATCTATCTTACAATCCTTTTGGCTCGAATTATAAGCAAATCTGACTACTTTTACGTTTATTAAGGAGGCTAGTTGATTGTATTTAATTTTCTCAAATTTATAAAAAACAAATTAGATATATTTTTGGAAAGTAATATTGGGAATGAAACAAAAATTAAATAAGATAACAATAATTTTCTAGAGAGGATTTAGGAAAGTGACATTGTAAATGAAACAAAATTTAATAAAGTTAGTTAACTTTGCTTATATTTTAAATCAAGAGAAATATGTTTTTTTATTACTTATAATTAGAGTCGAAGGGAGTATATTGACATAAAGGCCCCGAACAACCCAACGGATTTTACTTCGGTACCACTGAAAATAAAGGGTTGTTGTACCCTTTTTTAGTGGACCACTAGAAAAAGGCCACGTATTTTTTTTTTCACGTCGGCTAGGCATATTTTTAATTTATAAGTTTTGCAATTAAGTTCCTAAGATATTTATATAAAAAAAATATTTTTATCCTTGATGTAATTTACCAAAGATACCCTCATTTTAATATTATTTTTCATCTACCCAAAATACCTTCATCTTCATATTATTACCCTCATCTTAAATATTTTTTTCATCTACTCAAAATACCCTCATTATAATATTGTTTTTCATCTACCCAAAATACAATCCTTTTAATATTATTTTTCGTCTACTCAAAATACCACCATTTCAATATTACTTTTACATATCATTTTTCATATACCCAAAATACCTTCATTTTAATGTTAATTTTCATCTACCCAAAATACCCTCATTTTGATATAATTTTTCATATAACCAAAATACCCTCATACCCAAAATACCTTCATTTTAATATTAATTTCATATATCCAAAAAACCCTCATTTCAATATTATTTTTCATACACTCAAAATATCCCCATTTCAATATTACTAGTAATTTTACCCGTGCATTGCACGGGTTTAAATTTTTTTTTTTAAAAAAAATTGATTATAGATTTTGGAAATACGTCTTTTTATAAAAATGATTTACATGTATTTAGAAATGAATAGTCATAAACATTAACCTTTGAATCTAGTTTCAGCTACCAACTTTTTCATTAATAAAAATGAACTAATAATGTATCAACTATGTGATTTCTAATTTTAATTAACAACATAATTTCTTATATTAAAAAAAATCCAACTATTTTGATTTTTGTTTTATATAATCCATCATTCCAAATGCATTTTGTTAGTAATTCGTTTTGCAAGTCCAAATGCAGCTATTTTTTTTACCATATATCATCATCATCATCATTATTATTATTATTACATATGTCCCAAAATATAAGACCTGTTTTCACACTTTTAATTAATTCGTGTTTATAAGATTCGAACTTTCAAATTACTTGCTTGTATTAGAACTTCATAATTGTAAATAAGTATATTGTCTAAAGTATAAAATAACGCATCATTATTTTTCACAATTTAAATTGTAACATATTGTATAAATTTTTGGATTTTTTCAAATTCATGACTGAGTAAATATTTGATTGTATTAAGTTAAATCATTATACCAAATTATAGCTCATCTTTAATATTTATATATCCGTTTTTTCCATTGTACCCAAAATTTATTATTCATAATGATGCTCTGTTTAAATGTTTAATACCAATTTGCCTATATTATGACTTGTTTGTATTAGAATTTCTGAAATTACAACATTATATTCATTTTTTTTGCTGGTTAATTATCATATGACGGGTCGTTTAGGCATTATATATTTTTTATGTCAATATTTGATTCAAATTATTTCCTTTTGAAAAGATCATTAATAACCCGTGAAAATTGTAATAATATCGAAATGCAAATTGTATGTTTGCGGGTAATTTTTATATTTATGTATAATCCAAATTGTACTAATAAAAATTTACTAAAAATAACTTAAGATAAATATTTATTCCCGTGCGATGCACGGACAAACAAATTTGGAGGAAAAAGCAAGGATGAAGGAGGGAAAATGAAAATGACAAAAATGCCCTCAACTTCTCCTATTTTATAATATATAATATATAATATATAATATGGTGACTAGTTGCCGTTAACACATACTATGAAATCATGAGTGCACCCTGTGGTGGTAGTTTCGCATTTGCTTCTTTGAGTTAGACGTTAGAACTCTCAATTGGTTGTTTATGGTTTTGTCACTTTTCTCCTTTTGTTTTTTATTTTAATATTATTTTTCATTTATCCAAAATACTTTCATTTTAATATTGTTTTTCATTTATCCAAATTAAATATTATTTTTCATCTATTCAAAATACATTCAATTTAATATTATTTTTTATCTACCCAAAATACTCTCATTTCAATATTATTTTTCATCAACTCAAATTAAATATTATTTTTCTTATACCCAAAATAAGGAACATGTTGCATTAATGCATGTGGTTCCATGGTTGTTACTGCTTAATGACAAAATAGTAAGAAAGAAGGGTCAACCAAAATCCACACGCATCAAGAATGAAATGGATTGGAAAGAATCTCAACCCCACGAAGCTTTGACCTTTGCAATCAGGTAAGCCATCATAAGCAGTAATAACATAAGCAAAATATTGTACCCCTCTCTTTGGCTGTTTTTATCTCTTGTATCCTCTATGCCACTATTTTTTTTTAAGATAAATAACGGGGCAAAAGCCCAAACAATGCCACTATTTTTAAATAAACTAAATTGGTGATCCAATGTTTTTTTAGAGGTGGCTCTATGAACAGAATATCTATGAAAATCTATACATGGTTTATGAAAATGTATGAACAAATATTTATGAAAATCTATACAAGGTCTATGAAAATCAATACCGTGACGTAATGATGTGATATCGGTCAAAATTTTTTTAAAGAAATAAGGTTGATTTTAACTGCTCCATTTCTGTAAATAATTTCATTGATTGACCTATAGTCAATAATGGTTTCAAAATGACCCAATTTTCGTAACTTATTAGTAAGCTATGTTGGTGCTTTAAAGACCGGTGCTCCATTTTGGCACTAGGTCATGACTTTTAATTTTTTAACCCCCCAATTTAATCACTCGACCTCCTTTTTTTGCCAAAATCCGAAATTGTCCTTTTTTTTCTGGGTTTATAACACACTCGCTGGGACCTGAGTGAGAATTACAAAAAAGAAAAAAAAAATATAGCTCGCTGAGGGGTCAGCGAGTTTTGTATTTTACATAGTTCGCTGACCCATCAACGAGTTTTTTTTTTTTCTTTTTTGCCTTCTCGCTGCAGGGTCAGCGAGTATGTTATTTTACACAGCTCGCTGACCCATCAGCGAGCTTTATTTTTATTTTATTTTTTTTATCCTTCTCGCTGCAGGGGCAGCGAGATTGCTAAAAAAATCTTTAGCTTTTATAAAGTTAGCTCAGCTGCTTGCATTGCAATATATAAATGCTACTCGTAAATACATGAGGTATCAAATTAAAACATTGTTCAATGATTTATTTTCACTTGTTGTAGATTGCTGCATCCAAAAAATATAATGAAATCAATAATAAGGTGGTAACGCGGTCTGAGGAAAAAGCAGTTGGGGTTCCGTATAATCTGTTCCCTGGATCCTGAGGCAAGCCACATAGCAGCGAGCAAACTTGCGCTTACCTTATTATCACGTACCTTTCAATTGTGTGTGTACTTAAACTCTTAAAGTATGTCACAGGGAACCATGCCTTGGTGGTTTCCTTGCCTTGTGATATTGGTGTTGCTGATTGCTGAAGCGTAAAGCTTTGGTGATTGGTAGATTTTGTTTATTTATTAAGTACTGTAAAAGATTTTGTCCACTAGCTACAACAAGAATTATCGAACAGTACCTAGGAAATGGAGAGCTTCCACTTTACACCGACCAACAGGATTTTTTTTAGCAATCTCGCTGCCCCTGCAGCGAGAAGGATAAAAAATAAAAAAAAAAATAAAGCTCGCTGATGGGTCCATCAGCCAGCGAGCTGTGTAAAATAACATACTCGCTGATCCTGCAGCGAGAAGACAAAAAAAGAAAAAGAAAAAAACTCGTTGATGGGTCAGCGAACTATGTAAAATACAAAGCTCGTTGACCCCTCAGCGAGCTGTATTTTTTTTTCGTTTTTGTAATTCTCGCTCAGATTTCAGCGAGTGTGTTATAAACCCAGAAAAAAAAAGGGCAATTTTGGATTTTGGAGGGGGTCAAGTGATTAAATTGGGGGGTTAAAAAATTAAAACCCCTAGGTCATTGTATCTAACCCAAGTCATCATTTGGGCTACACGAAACTTGTGCGCTAGGTCATCTATGTTGGTAGAGTGTTTGTGCCCATCTCATCCAAGTTGGTAGGTCTGCCTAGTTGTCCATACTACAAGTTTTTACTTTGAACTAGGTTAGTTGTCCATACATTAATCATTTTTCTAGTCAGAAGTTAACAAAACTTCAGCTCGAAGCTTAACCAAGGTGGACAACTCCAGACCAACTTGGAGGTTTAAAGGTCATCCCTTTTAGTTTTTCATCTATGCAAAAATTAACAAATTTTCAACTTGAATCTTAATCAACGCAACTAAGACCTACTCAAAGGTTTGAGGGTCATCCCTATTAGTTAACATATCTTAAGGTCGAAACTTAACCGAGGAAAACAACTCAAGAATCCGACTTAGAGGTTTGTTGGTTGTCCCTATTAGTGACATTTGATCCTATTATTACATCAAAATATCATATTTTCTACCAAGTAATTTAATAAATTTCTCAACTAATATTGACAAACAACTTTTATTCAATCACTGCCTACAAATTATATGATTTCAACTCCAATCATAACTTCCTACTAATTATACAATTTCAACTACAATCTCAATTTTCAAATAGTACAACTAATATCGTTAAACAACTCCAATTTAATTTGCTAGCTACACTATATGCTTTCAAATACAATCTCTACTTTCAACTAACAATATGCTTTTAACTACAATCTCACAATTTTCATCTAGTACAATTAATTTTGTCAAACAACTCTTAATTCAATCGTCTAGCTACACCATATACTTTCAGCTAACTCACAACTATGAGCTTCAGTATTATAACTTACACTAGTTTTCCCAAAGAACGAATTTATCAAAACTAAAGGGAAACAACAAATACTCCCCCTCAACAAAGTAACAAACTGGCCCCTTGAATAGAAAAACAAAAAATATAGTCACGAGTGCCACTTGTATATTCAAATAAAATTCATATAGTCGCCCAAAATGAAAGGATGTTACTTAAATAAGCCCCAAAAAGACCCTTCACAAGGTCCTGCTAGTAATAACAAAACCCATACATCTGTTGAACCCTTTCCCCCAAGCAAATTCCTGCAATGTCACCGAGAGAAAATCCATCACAATAAACCAATATATCTCATTATCTCAATCTCAATAATGATAAGACAACCTCATCAAACCCAACCAATTTTTGCACATAACTTTGAAATCCACCAGACAAAAATTAAATGCCTAAAGTCTCACTGATGGCTAAAATAATGTACTGTAGTATAGTGTATAGCACCATCAATCCATACTTCGATTTATATGCTTTTAAAATTAGAGCTTATTGGAGAAAGTATCCTCGTACAAAAGCATATATGTCCATATGTCCATCTGATAAAGCACTTTATTACATACAACCATGGAATGCATCAGTGTTGTTTCCACTCCAATACTTCTCTGAAATAGATTAAAAGAATAGGAAAGAAACATTTGTAAGCAACCAGTGTATACTTTATAGTATATTACAACCTTAACAAGCCAATTCATCTAAAAGGAGGAAAAAATGAAGGTTTTTTACCACACAAGTTGATGTTAAAGAAAACAATAACAGCAAATAGCTTGCTTTGAAAGAGCATTATGTTTTATTATAATATTATACTTCTATTTGGATTTGGTAACTTTGGAAATGCCTTCAGCACTACGTTTTATTATAATTCCAATTCAAGATTTAATAAAAATTATTTGAGAAAGCACCGCCATGACCAAAGTAAAGCAAAAGAGTGCAACCAAGAGATCAAACCTGAAACTTTTTGAATCCATAAAATAACTGTAGCAGCAAAACATTGACCTGGTCTATATAATTTAACGAATGACAATAAAACCACATAACATGAAAGAACGAAGTACAGTTTTCAAGAATAAAATTGGGTGTGGTGGGACCAAGAGATCAAATATTGCAATAAACAAGCAATCTCAATGAAAGTGAAAACATGATGTGTGTATGTGCATAAATGATAGTAATGAATGAATGAAAGCAATAACTAATACTTTGTATGTATCAACTTTGTGTTTGATTTGAAATCAGGAAAGGAAGTCAAAATAATTAATTATTGGGGAAAACACATCAACTGAACAATAACAAACAAATTACCACCTTAATGACAAATCTAAAATTAAATATAACAAGACTTAGAAGTGCACAGGCTTTAGGGCAATCAAGTGCATATGGTTTCAAGTAAAAGCACCTACCATGGAAACAAGAATAGCCTGTCTTCCACTACAAAAATAACTGACACTGAAGCATTCCACTTTTACGCAAGTATTCTGCAGAGATAACAAAACGGAGGCCATTACAACAACTGGGAATAATACAGCAAGTCAACAACAACAAAGACTTTTCCAACTAGAGATAAGAAAACATGGGAAAGCCAGTACAAAAGAATCATAACCAAAGCTGCAAGAATTTAAAGAAAATAAAGCAGGGAGGTAGATGTTTCGGGGGTCAAAAAGGGGGATGAAAAATTAAAGAAATACAATCATAGGAAGAAGAGAGCACAGAGGAAGTGTTTCTTTTCTTCTCACAGCTCTATAAAAGTATTCATTGGATGAAAGTATTCTATGTTTGGAAATTGTAATAATTACGAAAAAAACTTATCCCTACTATTACACTATGTTTGATATTTCTCATTCTGTGACCATCTAAGGCCAAAGTCCATAAACCTCGTCATTCAACATTTCCCATTTTATGGAAGGCCCTGAGAGATTGCGCAAAATGGTCATAAAAGGCAACAAAAGACTAGCCAATTCCTTCTAATGTTCCTTCTATTCCATATTATACATTCAGATGTAAAAGAAGTGGCGTCTATAATTTAACAGGCACATACATACTGCTGCATTCAAAAGGCCCCATTCATTTCGTGGCCCCTGCCCAAAATAACTTCAAACACAACTTATTTATGTGAGAAGTATTACGACCAGGCCACCAAATTTGATGGGGCGTCAACCCATAAAACCAATCACCAATTACCATTCACAGTATCATCATTAGTACATGAGCACCTCAAAGTTTGGAATTTGGATTAGCTAATCAACAAGAGAAGAGATGTTAAAGCTTCTCAAAAATCTATCACATTTGGGACTTCAAAGATAGAAGTTAACAATAAAAAAAACTAAGCACCATGCTCAAAAGTCAAAAACATGTTTCAACACATCCTCAACCACATTAAGTATTTTTGTTGATTTAATAATGGGTTAGTTGGACAAAGAACTAAGTCATTAGTATTAACATATTAGTTACCTCTTTCTGCTATGAACTATTAACTAATCTGATTGAAGGTGGAACATTGTTTGGCATAAAAAGAAACTCTATTTTATGGGAGTAAACGAAGAAAACAACTTGAAAGACGAAAAGTCCCTAAAAGAAATAAAGGGAAAAAAGCAAGAGCATCATGACAAAGGTGCCTGCCAAACTTCCTTCAGGTACCTGTCTACCTGATAAAGGAACATAAGAAGCCTGACACTCAAGCACCATAATGAGGCAAGAGATACAAAATAATTATTATATGCATGAATCCACATAAAAAAGACATCCACAATTTAAGTAAAAGGAAACAAAAGTTTCAAACTTACATTGGAATATATGAACATCACCCTTCATCTTAAATGCATATTAGCAAGGAAATCCGACAGCCTGACAACACCATGTATTAAGTTAGTGAAATGAATAAAAAAGAAGAGGAAGAGAGGAAAAGATCATACGGCACCAGGCCAAAGATAAGAAGCAATAAAATGGCACAGGGCAACCTGATGTCTTTAGCAATTACAGTATCGCCATCTGCAGCCCCAAGATGTCGCAGAACAACCTCCTCAAGACGGCCATCTCGATATGCATGCTAAAATCATTAAGTTCAGTCAATTTTGTATAAGACAACTCAAAGCACTAATCAAGCTTCATTAACAGGGTTAAAAGCCTCAAACCACAATCTATACATCATAATTAAACACGAGGCAGGGGAATAGAAATTATATGCTAGAAAATCAAAATATATATAACAGGTACTAGAAATATGTCGCACTCATTATTTTCGGTGCCCTCCAAACAACTTATAGCAAAGTGCAAGTGATGAGGACACTTAATACAAATTGGCTGATGTCTCATAAGAAACTGAATCTATTAAATAATGTTGGAATATAAAATTGGCTTGTAGGAAACTGAAAATATTATACAATGTCAAAATATTAAATATTTACATTAATCTTAAAATATATACATTCAACTATAATTATGTTGATTAGCTAGTTATTACGCTACAACTTGTAATTTATTCCTAACTAACCCCTTGATTCTCAAGCATGAGATCAAGTGAGCAGACAACATACACAATTTCTCTCAAGCATTCTCCCTATCAACACATCTTTTGTCTCTGGTAGGAATAATTATTTACTAATCTGATAAAGTCTCAGACTTAAGAAAGAAAACATCTTCAACATGCTTAAAAAAATGATAATTACAGTGTTAGCTGGCCACAGTTGGGAAGGAGAGGGGGAGATGAAAAATAGAACTAGTTATATTCATATATTACCTTGTAGAAACAGCTAGTTCCAAAAGGGCAGTTCCCATCCCCAAAGTCAAAATGCTTGCAATCAATTGACCTATAAATGTCAATAAACAACATCTAAAAATATTAGAAAATATATAAATAGAAAATATTTTTTTACAGCGAACTTTTTTCTATAAAAGTGGTACTTATACACACAAAACTGATTTTACTATATATTGGAGTGAGAGCTGAGAGGGATCAGCACCCCAGCCAAAAAGTCAATACCCCTGAATCCATCCCTAAATAGATCATCAATTAATTCGGTAGAAAAAGCAACAGAAGAAATAATAATAATTTAGAAGTGATCATTAAATTACTTGAGCTTTGCCTTGTAGCTGTCAATGATTTCCTGTTTTTCGTCACTTGTAGAGTACCAAATGACACTTGGAACGACAAAGTACGATAGCTTGCGACAGATAGGGCAAGCCCTCAATGTGCTATTGACATCCATCCCAAGTGTGGGGTTACTACTACGCCAATTCCTAATACAGGATACACAGAACGGATGATCACATTCAGATAGCACCCCAAACTTACGCTCAGCTGCTGTAGGCTTTGAAAGAACACGCTCCAGGCAAACACTGCATTCAATTTCTTGACTTCGTTTCAAGGCCTCAAGATGCTTCTGCCTCTGCTCACAACTCTTCATATGTTCTTCTCTTTCCTCAGGCCGGAAAGGATGTAAACAGTGTTTTCCACAAGTGGGACAGAGATCTCCATGCATATGAGGACATTTTTCCCCTCGTGGACAGTTGCCAGCTGCAGCAAATGAGCAGATTGAAAGCTCAGCAGGTGAAGTAATTCTGGTTTGCCCAACATCATCTTCCACTAAAAAATCATGATACTCAGATTCTTGATTCCACACCGGTTGGCTGGGAAGAAGGTAAGGACCACTAGAAGGAGAAAACTCAGCAGTTGTAGCCACACCATTTGATGAAATTGTAGCATTAGCAAATACAACAGAATCCAAAACCACGGGTTGGTGTTCGGTTACTGAAGAAGATGGAGTTGAGGACTGGGGTTGAGAAGCTTTGACATGATCATATCTGCAGCGACTACCATAAGCACATACTCCTTTCTGATAAAATGTGCATATCTGTCACAATACGAAAACAAGCACAAATGATCAGAGACAGGTAAATCAATAACTATCAAAAGGTGGGACCTGAAGCAAAGAATTGATTGTATCACCAACATTATTTGCAGGAGCTTTCCAGTCATGAGAAAATTCGCAATGCTCCCCTTTTAAACATGCTCCATGAGCAAAGAACTTACAAAGAACCCTAAAGCATCCAAAAGATAAGAAATTACACAATTTAGAACAGTATGAGAGTTACATACGGAAGACAGCAAATAAACCGGGAAAGAAAAAGGGCCCACACAAAAACAATTGTCCTAAGTATAAAAACCAGGGTCACCGGTAAAAAACCTTCTACCTGTAGTTAAATATGAAAATACCAGGCCCAATTCAAATAGTTAAAGCACTTAAAGTTTACAATCATTTCGAACAAGATCAGCCAACATCAAAGGCAATGACAAAAAATGATGAAAGTGCAAGGGTGACAAGGTGAATTGGAATGACAAAAATCATTGACACTGATATAACACCCTGGAATGGCTTTTGCGTTTATCGGCTGTCATGAGTTGCGAGGATGACGAGGGAATGACAAAATTTAACAAAAGAGCATATGAGTTTTTTTTTTTTTTCCCCCTTAAAGGAGGGAGTGGAATGACAAGGAAGGGTCAAGGAATCCTCCCACAGCCCCCCTCCCCCACAAATTATGGGGTCAAGGAATGGATTGAAGACTCCTTCCCTCCATCATCAAACATCCAAATAGTGCAGAACCATGATCTATTCTATTGTATTCCATTAAATTATATTATGAGCCAAACTATCTGAATCTACAAACCATTTTCCAGAGTCAACAAAAATAAAACAGGGCCACGATTCTATTTCGCAGCTTCTCCAAGTTCAAACATCAAGCAAGCAAGATCATAAACCCAATCAATATTCAATAACACATGCATTAAATAAATAAATAACAACAATCAAGGCACCCCAAATAAATCAATAATCTCCTGAAATGGTACAAACTACAGGTACAAAACAGAAACCCCAATCCAATAAAAAAAACAAATTATTATAGAAAAACTAACTTACCTCTTAGACATGGCGGATATTGAAAATAAAAATTCGTTAAATTAAAACAAAACCCTAAGGCCTAAACCTCAAAGTGATTATTGGTTGAAAAAAGAGCTAAACAAAAAAAAATGAAGGAGGTTATAGCAAAAGGGGTTTTGCAGCCGCTGAAATTATTAAGTAAACACCTGAGAGAGGGTGGTGGTGTTTTTTTCTTATTTTTTTTTTTTTTTATATGGAATAGGAGATATAGAAAAATAAGGAGGAAAGATTATTAGAAGTTTGATGTTGGTAAATAAAATTGAAACGCTACTGAGAGAAAATGAAGAAGACAAGTTGCGCAACGTTTCAGGTTTTTGGTACTGGGAGTAACCTAAGGAAGGAAGGGGTCATGTTTCTTTCGGTTGGGTTGATTCATCATCAGCTATGGCTGTCTAATTCTAATCTTACGTATGGCAGTTTTGATTTGTCATAAGATTACGTGTCCTTGCCTGGTTGGTGGGTTGCATCTATACCAAATCTATATATTTGTAGTCACCAAAAAAATAATTTAATTTGTAAAACTCTTTTCCTTTAGATAAAATAGGGGTTCTGCATTGACACTTACAAATATTTTTACGGTTTGATTTTATCATCTACCATTAATGGATTTATGGATTTATAATCATTTATTTTTAAATAAAAATAATATAAATGAATAATAAATTATGTAACTTTTACATTGTCGACCCATACAAACTAAACTCGAACCTTTAATCTAATATTTTCATTTAAAAAAGACACTTATTCGAGAGATACCACGTTTATCGGAGGAATTTTTCTCGCACCAGATCGCTAGTTGTAGGTAGATAATTATTATCTCCAACCAAAATTACAATTTTAAAATTTAATAAATTATTCATGTTTTTAAAATCATTATCCTAATCAAGGTATCATTTTCGTGTGAAATCATTATCATACCAAAAAATTTAAAATTTGAAATAATCATTATCTTCAAGATATCATCTTCATTTGAAATCATTATCCCAACAAAAATTTTAAAATTTAAAATAATCATTTCTAACCTTTCACTTTTACAATTTTACCTTATAAATAATGATTATCTGAAAAAGGGTTTGGTGAGTTAAATGTAAATTCGGGGTGAAGATCAAATCAAAATTTTATTGAACAAAAGCCTTTTTCTCTTTTCTATATGTTACTCTGAATTATATTAAATTAGTTCTTACCCCATGCAATGCACAGGTTGTTAATATTTTAAAATTTTTATATTATATTATTTTTAAGTAATTATTATTATTATTTATTATTATAAAGTAAAGATTATTATTAAACAACAACGAAAAATAATTATACAAAAAGTCAAGGTTTCAGATCAACCCTACACTTAAAAAAATTAATCTAAATTATTTTGTTGATAGATTTTGAACTTCCTCATATGAATAAAAAATAACACTTTTTATTTTTTTTATTTTGGATATTTCTTATTTATTTAATGGATAAATTAACATTTATTATATGATAATCAACTTTATCATGTTGAATTAAAATTAAATCAGAATTAAACATTTCGATCTTTTGTGTTTGATGGTATTATGATGAGCATAATTGATGATAAACCAGAACGTTATTTCATCGAACATAAATTCATTGGAAGATAATGACTATTCATTTTTTAAATATTACATTTGTTTATGTATAAATCATTATTAAATTAATGTATTCCTTATTTAGTTGATCGAAAAATTAATATGTTTTTATATATCATTATTACCTTTATCATGATATTATGATTAATTAGAGTGAAATCAAAATTAAACTTTTTGATATTTTTTGTTTGTAGATTCAAGGATAAATCAAAATATTTCATATTTCACGGGACATGATAATTTAGCATTTGTTGAATATAATTATCGCCTTTAATATGAAAATCTGAATTAAATCAAAATTATACATGCTTATTTTTTTATTTGATGGATAAATTTGTATATTTTTTTGTACAATTAGCATTTTTTATATGATTATCCCAAGTTAATCATAAGATTAAATCCTAAAAATTCTTTATCCTAATTGTTTTAATAATTTGGGTAAAGAGTATAAACACCTCTTAAACTATTTGTCTTTTGCAAATAGTCACCACAAACTATTTTTCTTACATAATTACTCCTTAAACTTTAACATTTCGTAAAATTAATACTTCCGTTAATTCAAAATTAAAATTTAATGGTAAAAACACCTGACCACTCAATTTGTTATAATCTCAACCATGAGATTGTTTATAATTTATTTTTTAATTTTAATAATATTCATTTATTCTCATTCTAAAATACCTTATCTATAATTAAAAAAAACAACGTTCTCTTCTTCTCAATTTGTGCCACATCAGTTTCTACACACCGTGACAGTTTCTCACTTTTTGAAAAGACGGTTAAATGAATACTATTAAAATTAAAAAGTAAATTATAAAGATTCAATAGTTGAAATTATAACAAATTAAGCGGTAAGATATTTTTATCGTTAAGTTTTAACTTTAAGTTAACGAAAGTATTAATTTTGTCAAATATTAAAGTTTAGGGAATAATTGTGTAGAAAAAATAGTTTATGATAGCTATTTACAAAAGGCAAATAGTTTAAGGGGTGTCTATACTCTTTTCCCTAATAATTTTGATTTAAATTCTAATTTAAAAAGTCTTTCAATATTTCATTAAATTCTAACCACACAACCAAACTGGGGGAAGACTTGAAGTGTTGAAGTGATAAGATGAAGAGATTGATATTGGGACTGAGATAGAGAAATAAACACGTGCTACCCAATCTCAAGATTAGATGTAGCAATTTGTGATATCCGACTGTGTTTGTGTTTGGGGTCGGACTTTGACCGTCTCGTGTCTAAAAAGCACGACTTAAAATGGTGCTTCAAAAATGGTCTTTAGGCCCGCATCGTGCGTGTTTCGTGCTTTTGCGTACCTACCCGGTTATCATTTAAATATATATATATGCACACACACGTATGATAATGTATTATAATTTGTCGTAGCACTAGTTATATGTATTAAATGACGTATATGTATTAATAAATAAGTATATAAGCATTGTATAGTGTAGTGGATCAGTAGATCCTTTCCTTTTCTTCCCAGTTGCAGCAAAAAACTTCAACAAATTAAAAATAAAAATAAAAAATAAAATAAACCAGGTTGGCATGTCGTGCGTGTTAGCCCGACAAAAGCCCGGTCTTGTTTCGTGTCTTTGTAGGCCGTGCTAAAAAAACATTGGTATAATTTGTGCTTCAAAAATGTCGCCTAAGCCCGATATTTTGCTGTGCTTATTCGGGTCGAGCTGGTCGTGTCGTGGTTTTTTGCTGGCTCTACTCAAGATCTTGGTCGTGAAACTTAAATGATGATCAAATATAAATAAGGCAAAATTGTTTCTTTGGTCCCTTAAGTTATTTATTTGTTCCAAAGTGGTTTCTTAAGTTTTTTTTCGAAAGTGGTCCCTTAAGTTTACTTTTATTAGCACGGTTGGTCTTTCTGTCAAATTTTCTGTCTCCGGTCATCTTCTTCAGCAAAACTCCATTTTTTCCGGCCAATATCTTTTATCTCCAACCCCACTAATTCCATCACACCACCTTCTAGACATGGCGGAGAGATTGGTAGTTCAATCTGAATATTTGTTGGCGGAGAATGAGCAAAGGAAAAGAAAAAAAAGTAGAGCTTAATCGCTATAAAAAATGGTGTTGGACGGAAATCCCATTGGAGAAGATGACCGAAGATGAAAAATATGACCAGAGACAGAAGAATTAACGGAAGGACCAACCATGTTAAATGAAATAAACTTGAGGGACCACTTTAAAAAAAAAAACTTAAGGGACCACTTTGAGACAAGTAAATAACTTAAGAGACCAATGAAGCAGTTTTGCCTATAATTAATTATTCAACAAACAACAATCACCATTCAAAAGAAAGAAGGTTTTGCGATGACAGCTCATGCTAGTGCCTGTTAGGTTTTATTTGGATTGGGTATTGAATGGAGTGGGATGGAGTAGAATGGAATTCAAGATGGTTCTATTGTTTGGATTACATTAGAAAGAGTGAAAAAAAATTTGTCATGATTGCATGGGTTCCATCCAATTTCACGGAAAATCTCTTTTTTTTTTTTTTTCCATTTTCCCAAATTAGGGTATATCTGATGGAATCTTATTTTTGATTTCTTTTAAATTATTGAATGCCTATTTTAGCCTCAATCACTTACACACAGCATTATGAAGCTATTTTGTTTACTCTTGCTCATCATCGTTCCCTTCTTCTGCTTGCTTCTCAATAGCATCGTCTTTTACTCATTGTCGCCATCTTCTGCTACTCATCAACGTTATGCTTTAAGCTTTTAATATGTAACAATCTTGTAATTCTTAGTAATGGTCTTGTAGCTACATTAACTGTGCTACTACTATGTGGCTGATTTTTTTTATGTGATTGCTTGGTGTTTTTATTATGCTACTAATGAATGTCAAGATGACATCAGAGTAATTTTATATCAACTTTGCTTTTATTGTTTCTCCATAAGAATTTAAGTAATTGCTTTTTTCTTTCAATAAGTAATCACTTTATTATGTCTTGAATTATATAATTCACATTTGTATACCAGTTTGTGACTTAACAATAGTTGCATGTGTTCAAAGATGATGTTTAGATGTAATTGAATAAGGTTGAAACGAAGCACAAATTAAGGTTTATATCGGAATATTAATATTCTAAGTGTTACCATTTCATCCATTTGCCAAACAATGGGATAAGAATTTGTTTCATTCCATTATAAAATAACCAAACAATGGAATGGTAATTTTATATTATTTTTCTCCACTCCATTCTATTCTACTCCATCTCATTCCATTCCGATCTATTTATCATTAGATATCCAAATATAGCCTTTAAGGGTTGAGAGTCGTGGAAACTTTGAACGTGTGTGGTGGTGATTGGTGTTGGGCAGCTTAGGTTGAGTAAAGAGACAATGAGAAAAAGAGAGAAATCGAGAGGAGGAAGGAGTTTGGTGATGTGATAGAACGGTGCGGTGTAATTAAAGCTTTTGGGAAAGAGGTGGTGGCTGCTTCTTGCAGTGGTGGTGTGTCAAGAAAGAAAGTATTTAGAATTTGGGATATGGTGTTTGAAGAAAATAAGGATAATTTTAAGAAAAAAAATTAAATGGGGTTTAGGAATAAAAACAATGGGATTTATATTCATAGACTCCAACTCAAAATGCATTTACAAATTATTCATTAATAATCTCCTCACATTAATAATCAAAAACATTATTATTAATTAGAGCAATTTTCATTCATATTTAAGGAAGAGGGAAGTGTGTTTCCCCTTTTGAATAATTACTCTTTTGTTCCTTAATACTCCTGTAAGACTATTTTGTAAATTTTTTTTTTCCTATTCATTAGACATATTCAATTTTCTAATAGTATTTAATTACTTCTTCCAACAAACATTCATATTTACTCAACACTTTTTAAAGTTTCAATAATAAAAGGTAGTTTTAAAAAACGGAATTGCTAACTTCCACCAACCCTAATTTTAGTTGGAGGATTTTAACAAAGTCCACCCAAAATATTTAGACAAAATTGTCACTGATCTCTTAACTTAGATGACTAATTTTTTAAAGGGTATTTCTGTAATTTGATTATTCACAATAAAATAAAAATTCTCTCCCCCCTCATGTATCCATCGATCCTTTTCTCATTCTCTCTTCTCTAATCTCTTCTCTTCCCTCATCTCTCCTCTCTTCTCCCTCCTCCCTCCTGTGTCACCGCCGTCAACCATCGCCGTCGTCGTCGCGCCTCTCGTCACCGCCGCCATCGTCCCCTCTTCTTTTCCCTCTTCTCTCCCCTCCCTCCTCTGTCACCGTCAACCCTCGCCACCGCCGTCGCGCCTCCCCTCACCGCCACCATCGACCCCCGCCCCTGCCATAACACCGCCCTCTTCCCCATAGCACCACTGGTAAGTAGTTTTCTTTTAATTTCTTTTTTGATGTTTTTTTTAACTGAATATTATCAATTTGATATTCCTTGTTTGTTTTGCCAATGTAGTGTTTGATAAAATGCTTACTTGGTTACCCATGGCATCAACCAAGCAAACACACCACAATGATGCAAGGCACAATACTAAGTGATTACTAATTAACATTTTCATTTGTATAGAACTCAATTGCAAATAAAAAAGGTGAATTTGAATTATCAACCTGAGCAGTATGTCCAATCTTCTCGCTAAGTCTAAAGAGATTAACTTCGCTGAATGTCATGTTATTCACAAATAGTTGGCCTTGCTCATCATCCCCATAGGCTCCAATGATTCCACCAGATATTCCAAGTACAAGACTTTGATCTACCTTGCTGGTTCAGCATCTGCAGAGGTTATTTTTGATATTGCACTCTGCCCCTTTGAGGCAGTGAAGGTCCATGTTCAAGGAACACTGGGATATGCTTATATATGCTTTTGACTCTTACACTGTTTTGGTTGAGGGTGTTTTATGATTGCAATTATGTTTTCGGTGCTTGGAATTTGGATGTTGTTTAATGTATTGTATATTATTCCAGGCTGTACAAGGGATTAGTGCCTTTGTAGGGACGACAGATTCCATGTAAGTTGTGAAAGTTGTGACTATCTTATGCTTTAAACTGGCTTCTGACTGAATTGGTTGTATGTGTGTTGGTCACTTTTTTTAATTTATGATTCTCACTTCACTTATTTTTCCTTCCTATTGAGCTAGTGCAACAGTAACACTACCTTGTTATACTTAAATATTGTCACTTCAGTTTTTTAAAATTTATGATTCTCACTTCACTTATATTTCCTTCTTGTTGATCTGGTGTAAACAGTAACATCAGTAACAATATTGGTATTCTGTAATTTAAGATTGAATCATGTTTCATATATCTCATAAATGTTATTTTGTGCAGACACAATGATGAAGTTTGCTTCTTTTGAGACCATTGTTGAGCTGATCTATAAGCATGCCATCCCCCAACCTAATAAGAGCGAGTGCAGTAAAGGTCTGCAACTTGGTGTGAGTTTTGCTGGTGGATATATAGCTGGTGTTTTGTGTGCTATTGTGTCTCATCCTGTGGATAACCTTGTCTCTTTTCTGAACAATGCCAAAGGAGCTACATGATGAGAGCACGTTTATGTTAGATTAGAAAAACTTTTTGTAATGTTTGTAATAAAAAAGTTGTACCAAAAAGGCTGTAAACATAGAAATAATGTTTGTAATTGTTGACTTATTATTATTAATAAAAGTCATTATTATTATTCTCTAAATATATATGTTTATAATGTGAGAATGTGTATCACCTTGTATTCGATGAGAATGTGATGTTATATGACAAACATATTCCTTAGAACCTTAAACACAAAATTGAGATCATATACACTTCAAAATGAACCATCAAAATATATCCAAAAAAATTCAAAGCTTGAATCAAACTTAAAGATCATTAACCATGTTCTTGTCACACAAATAACTATAAATTGAGATCATTAACCATGTTCTTGTCTCTGTCGTTGTTAGCTCACAACTGATAAAGATGACACAAAAGCAAACAAGCTTACAACACCACTGTACTAACATAAAGAAGAAAAAGCTAACAACACAAAGAGAATACAAGTTTAGTTATATAGGAGTTGTCCAAATGTAATAATGGGGAATGAATCTACTATAGATGTTGATGAACTTGGCATCACAAACTCCTCATACACTTGTTCCATGGTTGGACGAGAAAGTGGACAATATCACCTCCTTAACAATTGTTATTACCATGGACAAGGAACATCAAATTGAGAATATTCAGTTTAACAACTTGTTATTTCCACCACTTTCATGACGATTCCGATTGCACTTGTTAGTTGGCTTGCACTCCCATCTTCATTTACTATGGGAGTGGGTATAATATAGCAGTATACTCCTGCTTCACCCCAAAAGAAGAGATGGAAGCAACAACAAGAGCAGCACAAGATGACTCGACATATAAACCAAAAAGATCAGAACCCATGGCCCATGTCAGCATTGTCACCAACATTATCAGCAATCACCTGAATTCACAATAATTTGGTTCAAGATAGAGAAACACACATTTAATTAATTTGGTTCAAGATAGAGAAATACACATTTAATCACTTTTTGTTTGACTAATTTTTGTGAATCTTGCTAGTTGATGTATCCATATTATTACATATGGACCACCTTGCATGTGCAGAAAATCATAATTGAAATATCAGTGTCAGAATCACTTGATTCCCAATACAAATAACAACAATTATCCTACATTCCCTCAAGAACTATAGTAAGGCAATCAATCACACAACAACGGCACCAAAACACAAAGCAACATCAATGTAGAATTATGAATATATGGATTATAAATTATTAAACTCCACCTCCAAAAGCAAACTAGGAGTAAGCATGTTAGATAACAAATACCATTCACAACCAAAACAAGAGAAGAAATATATAACAACTAAACTAACAGTAAAACCAGTACAATAAACATGGTAAACATATCAAAGATCAGAAATTTACTAAAGGGAAAAATTGAAATTACCTCTGATCTTGTGGATTAAGCACAAAGTTGTGCTAATGACCGGACCAATGTCTGCAAAAGGCCCAGTTCCTGCATAATAATGATAATAACACTATAGTAATCAAGAAAAAGATTAACATTGATCATTTCAAACTACTAAGGCACCATTTGATTATGATTATTTAAAAACAATATTTTAGCTTTTTTCTACAAATATAAGTTTTCACTAAAATCCAACCAAACATTAAAAGACACCATTGTTATTGACAATATACATGAAAGCATAGAGATGGGTGATGGTATCAAGTTCAAACACATAACATAGCATCCTATTTGTTAGGCATTTCATAGAACACATAACATCCTATTGAATGTAATCAATATCAAATTAAAATAAGTGACAAAGGTTGCAATTCAGGGACAAGGAACATCAGATTGAGAATATTCAACTGAACAAAAAAAAAAAAAAGAAAGAAGACAGAAAAAAAAAAGGAAAAAAGCAAAAAAAAAATTTGACTTACCTAGAGCGGTGCTATGAGGATGAGGGTGACGGTGGCGGTGTGAAGGCAGGAGCATGGGGCGCTGGCGGGGGACGATGGTGGCGGTGAGGGGAGGCGCGATGGCGGTGGCGAGGGTTGACGATGGCAGAGGAGGGAGGAGGGAAAAGAGAGGAGAGAGGATGGAAAAGAAGAGGGGACGATGGCGGCGGTGACGGGAGGCGCGACGACGGTGGCGGCGGTGACGGGAGGCGCGACGACGGTGGCGACGGTTGACGGCGGTGACACAGGAGGGAGGAGGGAGAAGAGAGGAGAGATGAGGGAAGAGAAGAGATTAGAGAAGGGAGAATGAGAAAAGGATCGATGGATCCATGAGGGGGGAGAGAATTTTTATTTTATTTATTTTTTATTTTATTGAGAATAATCAAATTACATAAATACCTTTTAGAAAATTAGTCATCCAAGTTAACAGATAAGGGATAATTTTGTCTAAATATTTTGGATGGACATTGCTAAAATTTTCCAACTAAAATTAGGGTTGGTGGAAGTTAGCAATTCCCTTTAAAAAAATATATCAAATATTTATATTTTCTATATCACTAACAATACTAACTCATTAAAAAAAATAATACTAATTACTTTTCTTAACAGACTAAGATCTTCCAAAATGAAGTTATACCAAGGGATGGAGGGAGTATATTTAAATCTTTGATGCTGCACCTAAAGAAATTAAATAACTAGCTAATGTTTAATGTGCATCCTTAAAAGCGCATCTATAGAATTTAAAAAAAAAAAAATCTTAAAGTTCATTTTTTTTTTTAAAGAAAGCATAAAGTTCCCAATTCATTATTGAGTTAAATTTTATGTTGAAACGATAGATTCGTCAGCTTCATTTCAACAAAGAAGAATTTAACTTTTTTCAAGTGACTTCAACATTCAACTTCAAGTAGATTGAGGCAACACCTAAAATGTGCTTCTAATTGCGAATAATTAAATAAAGACACAATATTCAATTCAATAATTTTTATGCCTAAAAAAAAGTAATTTTTTTTTTGGTAAAAAAAAAAAGTAATCTTTGACTATCAGTTAAAACGTTGATTTCAGTTCAAATAAAAAGACTGACCGTAGACACCCTCGTACTAAAAAAAAAAAAAATAAAAAAAAAACAAATCAATTTATTAAAAATGTTAAAATCATAATAAACTTCGGCCAAGACAAACAAGTATCAACAGAAATAAAATTTATGGTATGAGTATGAGACACCTAAAATGTGCTTCTAATTGCGAATAATTAAATAAAGACAATATTCAATTCAATAATTTTATGCCTCATAAAAAAATAATCTTTGACTATCAGTTAAAAATGCCTTAGTGCGCACTAAAAAAATATCTAAACCTTGAAGCAACACCTACAGAAATGAAATAACTATGTGGTGTTACATGCTCACCCTTGAAATCGCTTTAGAGTAAAACGTTGATTTCAGTTCAAATAAAAAGACTGACCGGAGACACCCTCGTACTATTAAAAAAAAAAAAAAAACAAATCAATTTATTAAAAATGTTAAAATTATAATAAACTTCGGCCATGACAAAGTATCAACAGAAATAAAATTTAGGGTATGAGTATGAGACATGCTGGTGCGGAAATGTTACTAAAAGTCTAAAACCATCAACCTTTCTAGGCCACAAATAACAACCAGTTCAATAGAGCAATCAAAATTCGACCGGCAATACAAAACAAAACCCACAAGCCAAAACCTCCTTCAATAGACAATAGGCATATGATTTGAGAAAATATACAAAATGGCAAATATTCTGAACATCAGCTAAAGACATGAGCATTAACATACCGCAAACTATAATACGAGTCTCAAGTATTGCACAATATTTTCCGAACTAGAAGAAGATAGGTAGCATACTGCCAAAGGAACCTACTTCAGAAACTGGTTAAAGACAGGTTTCTTATGAACCAAGAAAATCTAGTAGTCTTCTTCATCACTGTCTTCTTCGATATGAGAATGCATCATCATTGATAACAATGCTGCCTCCATAGAACTAATTCCTTCATTGTCAAAATCTTCAGGGCCAAAGTCGTCCATGCCAGAAGCCAAAGCCTCTGAAAAAGCACCCATCCGAAAGAAATCCATGTCTTCATCATCATCATCATCATCATCATCATCATCATCAATATCAAAAGGACCAAAACAAGGACCGGATCCATTGCCCATTGCATCTGACAGAGCCATCATGTCGAATGGATCCATATCATTAAAAATCTCTGAGCCACTCATGATGGAATAAAGTTCCCCACTTGATAAATCAACATCGCTGAGCATATCCAACACATCATACATATCATAATTGTTAGGTCTACGATGAGGTGGTGGCCTCTTATGAATCCATGCATATGAACCAGGCTTCACAGTATGCTGCAAATAACCAATATCAATTTTCAAAATAACAAAAGGAGTTATAAAAGTAAAATATCTTAAAACATAATTTTTTTTTTTAAAAAAAAAAAAACAAATGCTGCATATATCCAAAGAAAATGTACATGTAGCTAAAGTGCAATCAATCTTTTCTCTTCATTTTGGAAATTTCATAATGGCATAGTGCGATAAGATTTTAATTCAAGCTCATGAACAATACCAATACCCATCAAGCCTTCATTGCTTTTCAATTTTCTTTTCAGAATTTCTAGATCAGTACAAGTTAAAAAAGGAAAAAACAAACTGTTGTCTGCTCCCTTGCATTTTATCTTTATTACACGTCTCTCTTCCAATTCAAAACAAGGGTGCCTGAATTAACCTCCACCAATTATAAATTCTGAATACCAAAATGAAATAGGAGAACTTTTGAAACCAACCAAACCATTATCTTTTTTGAGTAGGCAAAGAGTTTATGACAAGAACAGGGGAGGGGAAATTAAACTACCAATAATTCACCAAATAACATCCTTAGGGATTAAACCCGGAACCTCCAACTCCTAAGCCTTAAAAGACTTGGTACTATACCCATTTGTCCCCAACCAAACCATTATTGGTAGCTCCCTCGTATTTTATCTTTATCACATATCTCTCTTCTAGTTTAAAACAAATGTGCTCATTATCCAATTCAACCTTCACAAATCCTTAAGTTCGAAAAACCAAAATGAACCATTAGAACTTCTGGAACCAACCAAACCAAACTACAAATCCTGACCCGGCTTGGTTTCAAATCACAGTTCATTACTTTTTCAACTACTATCAATACTCTAACAATAACACAAAATATAACATCAAACGTAGTACACAGAAATAACTATGCAGTTCAGAAGTTTGTACACCATACATGATTACAAATGGACTGCAATTTTGAAAGAAAAAGCAACACTAGCATTGGCAGGTTCAAAAACCATTATTTTTCTGGATGGCAACAACATTTAAAGGTACTTAACCAAACCAAAGTTCTCAATAACCCAAATTTTTTAAACCAAATTGAAACATCAGAACATCTGGAACCGAGCAAACTAAAAATCCAGACCTGATGATCTGCATCAATTCAAAACCATGGTTCATAACCTTTTCAATTCTACCCAATGTGCCTCTAACTATATAATCTAATTATAATGCCACATTATAGTCTATTAATAATGATGAAATATATCTTACATTAAATTCACTCATGCAATATCAGGAATTAGCTAAGTTTGTATGTTAATGCTTAATATTTAGATAAAAATGCTAAATCTAGTTAAAATAAAACAATATCATCACAAACCAACAAAGCCCAGCACAATTGGTAGATAGCTGGGTTCCTTAAGCATGATGTTAGGGGTTCGATCCCTGCCGTGGGCATGGAAAAGGCTTTGTTGGTAGAGGCAAAACCCACTTCGGTGATCTCTACGCCTCGGAGGGGATTTGTCTTCAGCTGTCGGCTGGGGGATACCCTTGGTGTACACAAAAAAAAACAATATCATCACAGCTAGGGCCTGTTATGAATCCATGCTATGGCCCAAAATATCGGCCCAAATTCTCTAACCTATTAGTTCTACCCCTGCCACTTCTAAACCCTAAAACAATATTGCAATAGCCACAAGCCCACAACAGCTGCAGCATTCGACTAGTTCATCTCCTCTAATCGTTTTCCTCTTAATACTTCGAAAGAAAGCCGACGACAATCGTTTTCCCCTTTCTACTTCTGAAGAATGGCGGCAACACCAGGTGGAAGGCCACTTAATATACAAAAACGCAAATCGTTTTCTGCCACTGAGTCACCATACGGCACCGAATCAGGCGATTTTGGTCACCTCCGATTCTAACTCCTGATGCATATCGTTTCTCTACAGACTCGTGTCGTTCCTTACGAGTCGAATCCCGAATCATGCGATTTCGATTACAGTGCACACTGTATGCTGAATAAAATGCTGGGGGCGATTATAGTACTTTAACATTCTATAATGGCATTTACAGTAAAGCTAGGAAGCACTAGAGAGAAAGTAAATTTATTACCTTGTAGAAACAACTATTCCCGAATGGACAGTTCCCATTTCCAGAGTTGAAATGCTTGCAATCAATCATCCTGAATAAAGGACACGAACAGACAAATTCAAATATCAAAACGTTCAAGCTCTTACAAATACAAATTAAGTCAGATCTCTTTAATCGCCGCAGTTAACCGAACTCAATATAAAGTGGGCACATCAATAGGAAGGTGCGACCAGTGAATGCATCAAAGATATCACATAAATGCATATTGGGCTAGCTGTGTTCATACATTATTGTGTATTATTTGTGTGCATGACTGGGGGGAGGTGAGAAAAGGAGGTGGGAGTGTAGTTATATGGTGTAAGTAAGGATGAGATTGAGAGAATATTTTACCAAACAATCACGTCTACAACACTCTTCATCAATCAGTCATAAGTGAAAAAAAATCAAAGTGACTGGTTACAAAGCTCTGTTGCATGGATACGCAGATTTGGGCTGTGAATTCGAGTCCAATGAGTGTCCCACTCAGGTACGTACCCAATGAGTACTGATCCACTAAATAAAATAAAATAAAATAAAATAAAATCTGGGTACATAGTGGGTACGCCCGGATTCACGAACGGGTACAGAATCATCAAAACACTGCCTTTTTGGATTCAAAAGGAGGAAAGAAAAAACATAAGCCTAATCTGCTTCTCTGCTCTGTCTCCCTCGCAATCTAGCCATGCCGCCTAACCACGCCACCACCAAGTCCGTCTCTCATCACTGTTCTCCCTGTCTCTCCCGTTCTTTCTCCGTACTAGTGTGTGTGTGTGTGTGTGTTTGTCTTTTGCTTATTGAGTGCGTTTTGGCATGTGTAATAGAAAATATAAAAAAGTTTTAGTCACATGTTTAACCAGACATAGTTATCAGGCCTAAGTTTTCCTGCCACTTAGTTTGTCTTGAGTGTGTGTTTGAGAGAGAGACTGTGTTTATCGTTTATTGAGTGTGTGTGTGTGTGTGTGTTTTTATTGTTTGACTGCATTTTTGGGTTTGATGTATTGTGAGATGATTTATTAACGTACCCGTATCCTAGTTTTTAAGGAAATGTCATACCACCGTATCGGGTACGTATCGCATATCCCATTCGTATCAGAATAGGTGCAACATAGTTATAAAGTAAAAACAATGTAAGGTCAAGTGTAGGGAAATGTAAGTAGTACATAAGAAATCACCTGCAGTTTGCCTTGTAATTGTCAATAATTTCCTGTTTTTCTTCATTTGTAGAATACCAAATACTACTAGGAATGACAAAATACGATAGTTTGCGGCAGACAGGGCAGGTTCTCACTGCGTTAGCATTATTACTCATGTCGAATCCAGAGGTTGGGGCACTATTACGCCAATGGCGGATACAGGATAAACAGAAAGCATGGTTGCATTCAGGAAGCACCCCAAACTTGCATTCAGTTGGTTTAGGTTTGGAAAGAACACGCTCAAGACAGACATTGCATTCTATTTCTTGACTATCTTTCAAAGCCTGGAGGTATTTTTCCTTCTTCTCACAAGTCATCAAATGATTTTCTTTCTCCTTTCGATCAGTAGGATGCAAGCAATGTTTTTTACAGTACAAACATTGATTTCCATGCATACGAGAACATTTATCTCCTAGGGGGCAGGCAGCAGCGGCAAATTGACAAAAGAAATGCTCAGATGGTATAGAACCTCTAGTACTGGATTCACAAACATCACCATTCCCCACAGAGTTCTGATGCTTACGTTGTGAATTCCTTGCACGCTTGTCAGATGAAGACAATTTTGTACTTTTTGGAATCCAACTTGATGTTCCTTTACTAGTGTGGGACACAACAGAATCTGAAGCCAGAGGTTGGTGGCCATTTGCTGAAGATGATGCTGAAGATGTTGCTTGGGAAGCTTTGACATGCTTATACCTGCATCGACTACCATAAGCACAGGATCCTTTCTGAAAGTATGAGCAAATCTGTTTTCCAAATAAGAAACTAAAGTAAGATAAAAAAAAACATAGATCCATTGGTTGGTAAATAGATAGTATACCAAAATCAAAGTTAGCGTCAAGTACATCAGCTGGTTGATCCTTTCTCTCATGCAAAAAATCACATTGCTCCCCTTTCAAACATGCTCCACGGGAATAAAATTTACAAACCCTGCAACAATGCATTGATTCAATAAAATAAATAAATAAATAGGAAAAACAAAATATCAATGACGAATCTGAAACATTCAATAGAAAAAGTAACAAAAGACAAGGAGAAGGCATCATACAAATTAAAACCCCTCACATTAAGAAAATTTCTAATCACTTCAAATAAATCAGTCATTAGCATTAGGAAAAATAAAACCCATAAACCTAAGCAAAAATTCAGCTTCATATATCAAACATCAACTATAATCCCACCCTTACATTAATAGAAAAGGAACTTGGATACATATTATCTTATTTTTTCAATTTCTAATTACCACAATGATGAACGAAATCATCAAATTGGTATTTGAACCGTTTGTAAATTTTGGTCGGCAACTGCTACAAACTCGGGGCTTCGGAAGTCGCAAAAACCGCAACCGCAATTTAAAACCTTGATTTGAACCCAACAACAATATCAGCAGTAGCAAATCCCTAATTTACAAATTTATCACTAACCAAAACAATGCTAACAAAAACAAGCCTTTCCTCCTTTTGAGCACCTAAATCAAAAATAAATTAACAAGGGGGCAAGATTGAAAGATCAATTGGAAGAATAAAATGAATATCGAACGAGATCGAAGATTTGATGGAAATGAAAAATGAAAAAGAAAGAAAGAAAGAAAGAAAGAGAGAAAGAGGGGTTTGGAATTTACCTGTTGGACATGGCGTTGAAGTGAAAAAGTATCGTGCGAGAGGGGAGAGATAATTTTTGTTTTTGAAATGGAGAAGAGATAATTGGAAATGGTGGAATCTAGCTATACAACGTTAAATATTTTAAGACCTAAGGGAGACTCGTTTGAAACCGGATACAAGGTTTTTTTTTCGCGGTCCACAAATTACATATGAGATTATTACGCCACCTCCTTACTCTCTCGCGCACTTGCGAATTACGCAATCTAGAAACGAGCCATTATGCTAAGCCAATAATTTACGTAGGAGATTATTATGGGTTTCATAATATGTTGAAATGTACATTAATAAAGACACTTTTGTTTAGCTATCCTTTTCTTGTTCACCCGTAACTATTTGTTTAGGATTTAACTTTGCAAAAGTCAAGCATTATTGCAATTATGAAGATGTTTATGATATTATAAAGGCACTAGTTTTAGGCCCGTGCAATGCAAGGGTTGTTTATTATTAGTCACTATTGTATTTGGAGATTTCACAAAAAAATAATTACATTTAAATTATTTGATAGAGATTCATACTATTTGGTAACATCACTTCAAAAAAAAAACTATTTGATAACATGTATATAACTTGATAATAAAAAGATGTGTGTGATAAAAAATATACTATTGCAAATGAAAAAAAAGTTTTTAGATTATCAAGTATGGTAAATAATTGGTTAAAAACAAAATAATGTGAGCAGGTCAATCATGTGATAATAGGAAAAGCAAAAAAAAATTTAATAAATTGACATACATGTTACTATGAGTTGATCTCTACTGATATACATGACAAATGAGAACCCTAAATAAAAAAAGATGAACTAACAAAACAAATATTTTATGACAAAAAAAACGATAATATGTCTGTCAACACGCTAGTACTGATGAGTAGATAAAATAGTATATTGTCATGTTTTTCGTAAATGGTCATGCCAACGCTACTCCCGTCCTTGTCGACGTGCATTGTCATTGTCATGTTTTTTCGTAAAGAGTTGCATGTCATAAAATAGTATATTTGAAAATAAACATTCTTAAAGTTATATTTTATGATAAAGTTGAAAATATTTGTTGGTGATCTTCAATACCTATATGAAACTACTTTATGTCTTGGTTATTATGTGAAAAACCGAATTTTGTATTAATGAAACTTTCAACACATTTTAAATTATTATTGAAAAATAACACTGCAATGCAAATACTTACAAAACAACTAAGTTTTGTCCTGCATTTAATTGATTTGTCATAAATCAGAAAAAGTATTTATGAGAAAGTTAACTAATATTTTAGATATCAACAACAACACATATTTAAAAACTAAAATGAATGCCACAACAAAATATATTTATAAATATATTAAAAAAATAAATGTGTTGATTAACATGTTAGACCAATTGATTTTGTTAACCCATATATAATAATATATTAACATGCTAGGCCAATTGATTTTTGTATATACTCTGTCAACCTATAAGAATAATAATAATAAAATTCAATGAAAATTTAAGAATTTGAAAAACTAAAAGATGATAAAAAAAATAAAGAAGTGGAATGAAATAAAGAAAAGAAATATATGAAATTACATACTTGGTTGTCACTTTGTTCAAATTTTTCGATAAAATTGCATGTATGGCACAACTCCATGTGACAGAATCCCATATATCAAAATAAGAAAATTGAGAGAATGCATAACAGAGCATAATATTAAATCAAATTTATTAGAACACTCAAAATTATGGGAGTATAGTGTTTAAAAAAATATCATTATTAATTGCATGTTATAAATTAAAAACTTTGAGTGTCAAAGAAAAAGAAAGATGTAAAAGATTATATATAGTTTTATTGATCCCAACATGCATAGCCATATTTGAAGGAAAAGAAAAAAAAAGGAATGATGATGTAATGGCTTACGTTACTGAGTTATACAAAGCCCAAGTACAGAAAGGTGCATCATCCTGCAAATACAAACACATAAATTCTCAAAATTCAACATCAATATGGAACTATTTATTGGGTGGAAAAGAAGAGAGAAAAACAAATATGTAATGGTTATTCATTCCAAAAACTGATATAGATATTAATTGAAGTTGTTAAAAATCAAATCAAAATAAAAAAATATTCATCCATTGTATTACCCCCTCCATAGTCAAAAAGAACGGGAAAACATTATAGATATGTAGCAATTGTCACTACCATAACAATGACTGTCACATTACTAACATGGTCATATATACAAAAGGAATAGTGCTGCTAAATCTAAAAGAACCAAAAAATAATAGACAATGCAATTATCACTACAAATGTAGCGAATAAAGATAAAGATAACCTCCTAATTTCTGTGCCCCTGGGTTCACATGTAAAGCAAGTGTTGTTTTCTCAAAAGCCTCTGGTCCAAATATTTCCACAACACGATTGATTCTACAAAACATTCGATGTAATAATCAACATATACCTGTTGTATTATAAAACATTCGATTGATTCTCTTCTTGTGTTTTCTAATTATACACATTCTAAATTATGCTTGGAACAAAGGCTGAACCACAATTTTAATCCTAAGATGGTCGTGAGTCCATGACCAAAAATTATTGCAATGTCTTCGGATATTCAAGTCAAAGAGAAATTAAAACTAACAAATAATATAAGAATAAAAATGACATAAATTCAATGCAATGTCAACATGATATAACTTAAAAGGATTCATTGTCAATACAATTGAATACAAAACAAATAGAAATACATATATTCACATTTGAAACGGTGCTTGACACTCTGTTTCATGCAATAAAAGTTATCTATTATCATATATGAGATAAACATTCGCCAATCTCGTTTTCAATGTATAAAATAATGTAATATAGGGACTACTATTACTTTTTTTTGTTATTATTTACGTGTAATTTTTTATTTTACGAGGTTTTTCTTTTGGCGGTCCAGGTACGTACGGTACGTACGCTACAAATTACGCCACCTCCGTTACTCTCTCAGTCGCTTGCGAAATTACGCAATCTAAAAACGAGCCATTACGCTAAGCCAATAATTTACATATGAGATTATTATGGGTTTCATAATATGTTGAAATGTACATTAATAATGACACTTTTGTTTAGCTATCCTTTTCTTGTTCACCCGTAACTATTTGTTTAGGACTTAACTTTGCAAGAGTCAAGTATTATTGCAATTATGAAGATGTTTATGATATTATAAAGGCACTAGTTTTAGGCCCATGCAATGCACGGGTTGTTTATTATTAGTTACTATTATATTTGGAGATTTCACAAAAAAAATAATTACATTTAAATTATTTTAGTAGTTCAAATAAGTGATAATCATTTTGGGTTTTAGAATTGAATTAGCACCAATTTATTAATAAACATATTATTAATAAATGTAACACCCCTAATTTTCGTCTCCCAAATAACAAAGAAATTAATTATAACAATTATTTTATAATTGATTTATATTAGTTTTGAAGGTTTTAGTTTTTGTACATTATGTGTTTTTATATATAAAAATATGAGATATATTTTTATATGGTTATTTTGTACAAAAATACGAATATTGTAATTTAGTCCTTGGGTTGGGACCTAATTGCAATATTAGAAAGGTTTTTGAAGAAAGAGTAATTAAATTATTAATTTTTGAAGTTTTATCAGTATGTAACCGGTTAGAAGGGCTCTGTAACCGGTTACACGATGAACCCAGAAACTGAGATAGTGGAATTTGATGAGTAATCCAGCTGTGGATCATGTTCTTGCCACGATTTCTTCCTTCTTTGAGTGGAATTAGACGTGTCGCTCTGCATGAGAAGCTAATTGCACTATAAATAGCTTGGATTGAGATCAAAATCAGAGTTTGGTGAGTGTTGGTTTGGGAAATCTTTGTTCTAAGGTTTTTGCTTCATTCTGTTTGATTCTTCTTCTGTGTGGGGAGTGAGACTTTGAGTGATACACGAACACGAAGCTTACATCCAGAGCTTCGTGTTGATATAAAATTTGTAAGCTAAAAGTGTGTGTGGAAGAAGAAATCAATCTCTGAAGTTGAAGCTTGAAAACTGGTTTAGTGTTATTCTTGTTTCTGGAAGCTAGGTTTAAGCTCTGATTTTGGTAAGTACAGGTAACCTTTAAGCCTCAAATCACTTCGATCCTTTAGTGCATGTTGTCTAGAGTGAGTATTGATGGTTTTTCCCATTTTGTTTGTCCATTTCATGTGCCAAATCTTATAGTTTTTGGACCCTGTCAAACCTGTTGTTGGCTGAAAATGGAGATTGTGGATTCTGGGGAGATCTTGCAAATTTCAGTGATTAAATTCATCAAGCACAACCTAGAGGTAAGGGGAAGCTTACTATTTGCTAGAGTGAGGATAAACATGTTTGGTAAATAGGATGAGTCACCAAGAGATTCTAAGGGCATAGTTTGAATTAGTTTAATGGCTTGGAGGCCAACTTTAGCTCATTTCTGATTTTGAGCAATTATAACATGATGCATGCAAGCTATTGTGATTACAATTTCATGACTTATTTGGATATTATGTGAATTGATGCATAAAGTTGTGAAATATGTGATTTTTGCACTTTTGGTGAAGGATGATTTTGCATGCATGAATTTGTGATATGTTTAAGTGTTTAAACATGTATACTTTAAGGTATTAAACTTTGGGTAATGATGAAACTAGGTTAGATTTGAGTACAATTGAAAATGGTGCTGAAAAATCAGTTTTAGTATGCTGTGTTGCATAATCTAACCGGTTAGAGCCTGTCTGTAACCGGTTAGAACCTGACAAAAATGAAAATATACAATTCTGGTTTTGTTAAGAAATTCTCACCATTTTTAATTGATACTTAAGGTCTGTTACCACTATTATTACCCTGTGATAGTTGGATATGGATTCCAAACTTGATAATTGGTTTATACCTTAAAGTAAATGACAAATTCAATTGAAAATTGTGAAGTTATATGCAATTTGATGTCCATAATGTTAATGGATGCAAGATGAATGTGATTCATTGGGTAAACATATTAATATTAAGGTATTGTAACTCTGTGTATGGTTGAAATTGGTTAGATTTGAGCATTGAAAAGAATGGTATGCAAAACATCACTTTTCAGTGTGTTTTCTGCATAATTTAACCGGTTAGTTTGAGGCTGTAACCGGTTAGTTTGAGGCTGTAACCGGTTAGATACTGTCAGTTTTCAAAAGAAAAAGGTTTCTGAAATTGGCTAAGTGTTCATACCATTTATACTCAAGTTTAAGCTAGAATTTCATATAAAAACCAATCTGAAACTATGTGATTGAGCACTGTTTGGTTTAGATTGGAGGTGATGAGTTAATACCTTAATATTAAATGATAATTTCAAGAGGAAATTATGCATAAATGGAATTGGAATATGACTTAGATCTTTTGAATGATAATATGTGTTGAACATAAGGTATTCTGTTATGCTAAGACCCTGTTATTGGATTGAGTAGAGGATTCAAGAAAAGATTCTTTGAAAATCAGTGGTTTCAAGTTCAGGTCTGTAATTCTAACCGGTTTGGTTGTGATGTAACCGGTTAGCACCTGAAACTTAAAAATAAAAGTTAAGTTTTTAGGTAAGGATTGTTAATACCAATGATTATATTCTCTCAATCCAGGTCTATGAGCATATGTTTAACTTAAATTCAAAGGTGAATTTTATGGGTAAAGTTATACCTCAAGATATCATTCAGAAGTTGTGTTTTTCTAAGTCATAATAATGGAATTAATGGAGAGACCAACCTTAATAATTATGTGTGCAATCATGCATAGGGAAAGGTGATGAAATAGGTTGGCGAGGATTGTTTGTCATGTTTTGGGAACATGAGGAGGGTACTCTGGGAGTACCAAATTAATGCAACCTACTTGATGACACATTCTGGGAATGTGGCCAGTGTCTGGGACATGGTTTCTTTGATACGTTCTGGGAACGTATGTTAGTGTTCTGGGAACACGTTGATATGCAACCTACTTGATGACACATTCTGGGAATGTGGCCAGTGTTTGGGACATGGTTTCTTTGATACGTTCTGGGAACGTGATGCACACTCTGGGAGTGGTGCTTGTATATATTCCAAGTATGATTTGCTACACGCTCTGGGAACGTGATGCACACTCTGGGAGTAGTGCTTGTTTATATTCCAAGTATGGTTTGCTACACGTTCTGGGAACGTGATGCACACTCTGGGAGTGGTGCTTGCTTATATTCCAAGTATGGTTTGTTATACGTTCTGGGAACGTATGTTAGTGTTCTGGGAACACACTGGTGTAATGGATGGACGTCCGAGATTGATTAGTATCGGAGGCCTCAGTTGTGGATGGAAATCATGCATCATGCCACCTGCATTGAAAGATTTATTGTGATTAACCGGGTGTGCTCATATGGTTATGCATTCTGATTTGCTACATGATTACTTGCGTATGTTAATTTTATTCTCATTTGATTATGCGAATATGTATAGCTAACCCCCATGCCCTTATTAGGTATTGATCGTATATCTAGCCTGCACAAAAGTCAGTAAGGGAGATGTCCCTTAGGTGCATGCAGAGTATAGAAAGTGTGGGTTGGAAACCCTTTGAGCAGATATCGAGGATCCGGTCAGATGAATGTTTGGACAGAGGACCAGTGACCAGCTCTATAACCTCTCTATTTTTAGTAGTATTTATATTATACATATTTTGAGAGAGGTATTTTGAAATGAATTTAGTTTCATAATAATAATTAGTTGGAATCCATGGACTTGTTACACTTGATATATTTTGAGAGTATAATATGATTAATTTACTATGTTTCCGCAAACTCTGATTTTATTAGTCAAATTCGTTATTAATCAAATTTTTGTAAAAGGAATGTTCAAATGAAGGAAAATTTTTATTGTCAGATCTTTTTCCAACAATGACAAGTCCAAGTATTCATAAGCTTATTACTTTTCTTATAAAGTAAGATGATCACTACAAAAAAAAAACCCTTTATTGCAACAACATTTTGCAACGACTTTTATGTCGTTGCTAAAAACAGGTGTTTTGCAACGACTTAAAAATGTCGTTGCAGAAAACAGGTGTTTTGCAACAACTTAAAAAAGTCGTTGCAGAAAACAGGTGTTTTGCAACGACTTTTTAAATCGTTGCAAAACATCTATTTTTTCAACAACAAAACACATGTTTTTTGCAACGACAAAACACATGTTTTTTGCAACGACATTATCGTTGCTAATAAGATTAAATAATTTTTTTATTTTTTATTTTCGTCTCTACTCTTTGATTAGTACCACAGATTTCCCCAAAAGCATCTTTAATACCAAGGAACCCTTGAGACTAATCTTGCACGAGGTCGCATTCCTAGCCTCTCACAATGGGACACTACAAGAATTCAGCATATTACCGACTCCCGTTACCAACGGCCCTCGCTTCCGTCGGTAATAAATGAATTACCAATGGCTGGTGCCATCGATAACATAAAATGTAATTGGTGGCAAATGAAAAAGTTACCAAGGGCTATTGCTGTCGGAAATGCCTTCTGAACAATCTTAAAAAATAATTAAAAATTAAATTTAAATTAAAAAAGGTTACCGAGGGCCTTTGCCATCGGTAATACCATGGGATATTCGGTAAATAAAAACTCATATACCCTCTGCAACGTATAATATTTGTCGGTATAGGCCTCGGTAAGCAAAAAAATTTTGCCCTCGGTAAAGCCCTCGCAGGGCCGGCCTTGAGGGAGGGCGACCGACGAGGGCGGTCGCCCTGGGCCCAAAAGATTTAGGGGCCCATAATTTTTTTAATAGTATATTTATTTTTGAAAAAAAAATTAATAGTTGCAAGGTTTTTTTTATCCCTTAATCATCAATGATTTTTTGCATAAAATTTCAATTTGTTTTTATTATTTGCTCATTTAATTTATAAATAAATGAAGTAATGAACTTTAACTTTGCAACCCAACATAAAAAAAGTTTTTAATTACTTCTTTACTTGATAACTTTTTATTTTATTTCAAATCTTATTTTTAATAATTAGTTTTATTATTGATTGATGTCATTGTTTTAATTGATATATATGTATATATACTACATTTTTAATTGATTTTTTTATTATTTTTTTATGAATTAGGAGCCCCAAATTCTTTTTTCTGCCCTAGGCCCGAAATAGGTTAGGACCGGGCCTGAGCCCTCGGTCGGTTTTATTATTTTTTTTAGGGTCCTACTTTTTTAACCCCCCAAATTAATTTGTTAACCCCCTTTTTTAAATGAAAATCCCATAATAACCTTACAACTTTCCTATAATCCTAAAATACCCCTTTTTATTCCTTCCTTATCCCTCTCCTTCTTCCCACTCATTTTCAAAATTCAAATTTCAAATTCAAATTCATTTCATCTCCTTCAAATTAATTTCATCTCCTTCCTCTGTCTACCATTCATACACTCCCTCCTTCATTCACCCTCGCTCCTTCAGTGTCTTCCTCATCACTCTCATCTTCTTCAATCCCATCATACCCACCAAATATCCCTTCATCCATCTCAGCAGCCTCCACCACAGCAGCAGCCTCCTTGGACAACCTCCTTGGACAACCTCCTTGGACAACCGCAGCAGCAGCAGCCTCCCCCTCATTCTTCCTTCTTCCCCCTCATTCTTCCTTCTTCGTTAGTAGCAGCATATGAACCACGCAGAACCAGCCTCCATCGCAGCACCCACAGAAGAACCTCCACCGCAACACACCACTCTTCGTCAGTTGTGCAGAACCTCCACCGCAGGCCACCAAGGTAAGTTCATTCATTCCTTCTCTGCGTATGACATTGATATGTATAGCTCGCTTAGGGGTCAGCGAGAGAACACCTCGCTGAGGGTGCAGCGAGAGCATGAATTTGTTCTCAGCGAGGGTGTTATTTTTTTTATTTAATAATAATATTAATAATAATATTAATAATTATAAAAATAATTATTTAAAGTTACATAAAATTTTTGTTATTATATGTTTTACCAAAATATATATTTATAAAAATAGACGTATTATGATAACCTTTATATAGGCTAATTCAATGTCCTCTTTGGCTTCATAGAGATTAAGATTGTAAGGCTCATATATATATATATATATATATATATGAGATTTGAATTTGTTTATGTTATTATGTTGAGATCAGATAAGATATAGAGGATTATTTTTCTTGGAAAAATAACACACTCGCTGATCCCAAAGCGTACTTTACATATTAATGGCGTTTCATGGCAGAACCACGATTTTCCTATAAAAACTAATTTCCTATAAAAACTAACGGCATGTATATTGTTTGCTTAATATTAACCACTTCAAACCCGTAATGATACAAAAATAAGCATAATGAATCAAGTTTATGATCATAGAATTACCTCTTAATGAATGTTTATTAATTACTTGCAACTGAAGAAAGGTGGAAGAGAAAAAAGGGGTTTTGGGTTGATGAATATTGGAAAAGGTTGCTGTAGAGAAGAGAAAAAAATATAGGTTTCTATATATAAGAGAAGGAGGGGTATTTTGGGTAGTTTATATTATTGTAAGGTTAATAGAGTCTTAAACAAAAAAAGTGGGTTAACTAATTAATGGGTGGGTCAAAAAATTAATTCCCTTTTTAAATCATCATCACTGCCAGTGTGCCATTCATCACTCTCTCACCACTCCTTATCACTCACAATCGAGAGCCACTCTCTCTTGCCCTCCACGAGCCCTGCTCACGCCGTCACTCACGGTTGCCGCTCACAACCGCCACCCATGATCGCTCTTTGCTCCATTGCTCACGTCTCTCAGGTTAGTTTCGCTACTCCCTCAGTTTTCGTGTGTGTCTTTTGCACTCCCTCCCATCGCTTCTCACCGTTACTGCGATTGTTGATTTTGTTTTGCTATTCACCCTCTGCAAATACCCGATTATGATTTGTTTTTGACTATGTGAAATGAGTTTTGCATTTTGTGGCTTTATGCGTGAAATTATGGGTTGAAGTTAGGGTTTATATCTAATTGAAATTGGGGCTTTATTTTTTATTTTTGCAGAAACGAGATATGGAGGAAATGAAGTGTATAGCCTTAATTTGATTTGCTTTTATTTTTTTTTACGGAAATGAGATAGGGAGGAAATGAAGTGTATTTTCAATTTTATTTTACACATAACAGTGCTTTTATTTGATTTGGACGAGTTAATTTGGAGAGGAGAGGGTTAACCCATCATGAGTGGTATTGCTTTTAAGAGTATGATTATGAAGTGAGTCTGATGAACCCCTTGGAGTAGCTCTTGTACATTTCTTGATGATGGAGTTGGTTCTGGTTCTGGTACTTTTAAATGTGGCACGTCAATTCTATTTAGGCTTGCTTGTTTGGAATTTTGAGTTAGGATTTTGTAGAGTGATATCAAATTTGTACCTAAAAACACTGAGCTAAGACAATAGACAATATATGATTTCTTTTTCAATTCTTGAGCTTTGACTACTTTTGCTAAATTTTTTGTTTTGCCCATTTCTGTTAGAGGTTGTGGCTATTTTTTGAATTTCTAGTTTTCAAATTCTTGTCTTGGACACTGAAGTTTAAACTGTTGTTGTTGCTGCTATTTTCTTGTCTTTTTATTAGTCTGTGCATTGAACCAATTATTGATTATCAAAACAATGAATGGTGTACATGTAAATATGTAACTAAAATTTGGTGTCTGCTTTGCATCCTTCCTCTGTGTGTTTTCACTTTTGTATTTGATATGCTCCATTTTTGAGAAAGTTCAGTTTTTCTTGAATCTTGATATTCTATAACAAAGAATAATATGACTGATATACAAACTTGAATGCTGATGATTCTCTAGGATTTGCTCATTGGCTTGGCTTCAAAATATTTGCTTACTATAGTGAATATCTGCAACTCGGTAATTTTTTTTGGATTGAAGTGCCTTAGTAGATTCTATACTATTTTAGTGCAGGGTATCATAATGCTCTTTTTGTAACAGCCCGATTTTCGTAACTCAAAATAATTAACTTTCATTTATTAACGTTGCCAAAAATGAGGCCAATTTTTTTATTTTTTTTTATAAACATTGTTGAAATGTTATTGGAATACTTGAACTTCTTTTACGGAAAACCGAGTTGTTACTAAAAACATTTATTTTTATAAAACGTTCGACTTCACGAAATAACTCGCTTCAAATCATCCAAACATTTTTCTGAAAGGTTACATTGTTCAACTTTCCAAATGAAGTATTGCAGAATTGAAAGTTTAGCTTAATTACAGAAGTGGCATATTGCTTGGTAATCCTTGACTCAACATTACTGTCACTAGACTTGACTAAAAACTCTATCCCTAACTCTTCATGTTGCACACGACCGGATGAAACTTCCTATTTCTTCTTGCGCTCTTTCTTCACTCCCGAAGATGAAGCCACCTCTGTCGTTGCCTTCCCGTTGTCGTTAGACTCCAACTCCAACTCCTCTAAAGTGATGATCTCCATGCGATGTTCCGTCTGCCCGTTGGAATATCAGCAGCCCCAATATGACAACGAACAGGAGAGAGTAAGCGATCCGAACGACGCATCGTCGACGGTGTGGGATTACGATAGGCAAGATACCAGGACCAAACAAACACACAATACAATATACAAGCACACAACAACCAAACATATTATTGACATCATCATCATTATTATCTCACATTATTAGCATTATTATTATTCTTTTTCATTTCTTCTTTACTTTTGCATCTTATGAACATTCTTTCCTTTTCTCATTCCTTTCCATTTCACCATTGTATTCTCATAACCTCTGGTGATTGGGGAGTGTTAAAATACCATCAAAGTATTCATTTCAATCTCGGCGATCACTCACGTCTACATCTCCTCGGTCATCCACCCAACCTAGTCGGAAGCAAACAGGAGTACAGGACCTTTACCGTGCGGGCACGACAGCTGTCTCAAACTCAAATGGTCCCAGACCAGGAGGTCTCAGCCTCAAATCATAATCATATCAATTCATATACATGGCACACTGTCTCACAGTGGCAAACAAGATGCCCCACTCCAGTCTCTCTCACTGTTCTAGATTTGCAATCTAGGGGGCGACAGTATGTTTCTAGTGGGCCCGCAAAACTTACCACGGCATTAGACCCAGTCCCTACCACGTTAGTACGCCACATGTGGAGTTTGTTCTTCCTAGAAACATACTCTAGACTTCTTTACGTTTCACCGTCATCGTCCTCCCCTAATGCAATCTTCTCCTAAGTATCCGCAGATACTTATGGTTTCTTCCTCTCCACTACTTCGCACTCTCATACCTCACCGCGTATGTCTTTTAAAATCTTTTATCTTGTTTTTAATTATCCTACGGTCGGCCCATCCTTCGTGCAACCCTTCAATGAGTCCCGACCACTAACTTTACACAAACTTTCTCTCATCAATTCTCACATAGCACAGAGCTGGGATCACATCAACGAATTCTCAACTGATATCTCATTCCACAAAATACATTCCACCATCTCTCTTGACAATCCACAATCTTTTCTCAACCTTTCTCCAAATGCCATTTTACAGGCTTTCTCAAAACTTCATTTCATAAAATTCCCTCTTGTGAATTTCTCAAAACTCTAGTTTCACAATTGCTCAAAATCTCTTTTCACATCCTTTCGCAAAATTTCCCTTCAAAAACCTTCCTGAAAATTCTTTTATAATATTCCTCAAAAACCTCATTTCAAAAACATTTTCAAAAGACTTTCTTTTCACAAACTCTTTTCTAAAAATTTCTTTTCACCATTTTCCACAAAATCTCTTTTAAAAAATCTTTTCAAAAAGCTCTTCTCAAAAACCTTTTCAAAAACTGCTTTTCAAAAACCTTTTTCCAAAAATTACAACTTTGCTGAGCGCTAATGGAGGAGCAAGCTCAACTCAACACTAGTCCCAAACTAAAACCAAAAACAAAAGGAGCCCAGCTCCGCTCGAATCACATCTCATTCTCATAATCAACATCACTTTCCCCCAAGCTCTGGCTCGTTCTCAACATCATCATTCGTCCTCTCCCCAATCTCAATTCTTTATCTCTTTCTATTCCTTCTCATATATTTTATCATTATCCCTTTCTCATTGTGTCTTTATTTTCAATTTCCTTACTTTCTCAACTTATTCCTTTCATTTTCATTTCTCAACCAGGACGTATCCATCAGCGTATTACTCATTTAATTTAACAGCGATAAATATCATCAAGCATAATGAAATAAAGACATAAAAGCATGCTATCAATCACATACTCATCACACAACAACAATGTGGCCTTTGTCATCTTCGTATAAGTGGCCACACAACACAAAAAATTGCCACTTATATTACTGACTCCGAACACTTAGTTCCGATCTTTGAGATGATACCGAACGTCCTACTAAATCACCTAACTACCACGGTGTCTTAGGAAAGCTTCTCTCTCACCTGAGGTCCAGCTATTAAGTGTGTATCGTCACCTCGGATCCTTTCTGCTGCCGGCTGTCCCAATCCCTTGTCTTTCAAATTCCTCGTACTAAATAAAATACGCTTAGGTTATTAACTCGTATTAAGAAAATATTTTTCATAATTTAGACACCTCTCATTCCTCTTCGAAAGGCTTTAAAACATAATCGTTTTTCTTTCAAACAACTTTAATATTTTCTAATACCTTAAGTGTTTTCAAAAATTGTTTGGAAAACATTTAGCAAAGTGATTTAAATAATTTATTTTAGTTGCTGGTCCGTTTTGGACCGCACCTTAAGTATATTCGAAAACACCGAAAATTATTTCGTTTTTAGTCTGGGCTTTTCTTAAATCAATCATCACTTAAAAACCACACTTTAACTTACATGAAAACGTTTTTAAACATAAGAAGCAGGTCCAAATAATCTTGGACAGCAAAGGTCATTTCAAAAATCACTTTGATAAAAACCCCGAAAACATCGTAAAAACACTTTTCGTTTTAGACAACTTCTTTATTCAAAATCAACACTTTAAAAACTCAAATCTTTATCACAAAACAACTTTGGACAACCACGAACATAATTTTAAAACCTCAAATAGTCAAAGGAAATTTTCTTAAAATCAATTAATTTCGAAATCAACTATTCGTTCACATATTTCTCAAACCTCAACTAACACATAAACAACAAGCAACACTTCACCAAGCATATAACCAATTAAATCAACATCAAGGCAAGTATATGTAGAATCAAGTCTCCAATGAGGTGGATTTATTTTGATGATGACAATATAATTAGATCATGGATTTAAAGGAAGAATTCAAGCTCACCAAGTCAAGAAGATCAAGTGCATCAAATTAGCTAGTCATTCTCTATTTTATTTTAATTGTAATTTTATTTCTATAATTGAGGGTGGGTAGCTTAGGAAATAATCTCATCCTAGGATAAATAATTTTAATGCATGAAAAAGGTTGGGATTACATAAAATTATTCCTTGAGAAGAGAATTGAAATTAATCTTTGAAAAACTTAATTTTTATCATCTCTGGGCAAAAGACTCGAGTAGTCTGAAAATTACTCGAGTATCAAAAGACTCGAGTAATCTGAAAGTTACTCGAGTATCAAAAGACTCGAGTAGTTTCCAAAAGACTCGAGTATTTCAGCCTCAATCAGAGATTTGACCGTTAGTTCAGTACATGGGCATTTCTATTGAAAGATGGGCAAAAGACTCGAGTAGTGTCAAAAACACTCGAGTATTTTGGTTCTGACAGCAAATTTTTAACCGTTGGAAGAGGGCAAAAATGGCATGAAAAAGTTTGTCTTACTCTCTCATTCCCTCTTCCATATATCAGAATTGATTGCCCTTGTACTAGAAGATAAGGACATTAACAAGACTTAAGCAAAATATTCTCTTTGCTCATTCTCTCTCTCAAGTGAAAATTCTCTAACTCAACCAATTCATTCATTGTCATTATTTGTTCAAAGAGTTAGAGATTGTGCTTAATTGGTGTAGAAATCATTTGTTGTATTTCTCCACACACACTTTCATACCTTGTTCCAAAATCTTGGTTGGGAACCAAGTGTACCTAAGTGGGTCTTAGGTTCATCCAAGTCTTGAGAGGTTCTCAAGCAAAGTCTAAGAGGTTCTTAGCTTGGTGGAGCACTTGAAGGTTTCAAGGAGCTTGAGAAGAAGAGTCTTCATCACCAAACTTCAAATTGGGGTAGAAATTCAAGAGTTTGGTACACTCTTGGAAGGGTTAGGTTGAGTGAGGCATCTCAATATCCCTTGTAATATTTCTAACAATTTGATTTTAGTAGACACTCCTAAGGTTCTTAGGGGGACTGGATTAGCTCTCTTAAAAGAGAGTGAACCAGTATAAAATTGGTGGAGTCCTCTTTTTATTGCTTTCTTTTCATTCAAGTAAAAACCAAACCTAAGTTTCTCAAAAGGGGGCTTTTTAATTAGAGTAGTAATTCCGCAGCAATTAGGGTGTTTTTAAGTTGTTTTAGCTTTATTTAATTGCTTACTACTCTTCTATTAATCTGCTCTGGACTGGTTTTACTCGTATTGATTTAAAGTGCAAATTTCACAAAAATTGTTTTCTGCACTCTGCACGATTTACTCGAGTATTCTTCAGAAGACTCGAGTGTTCTTGCTATTTTACTCGAGTAGTCTGTAAAACACTCGAGTGTTCTTGCTCTGTTTCTGTAAAATCTGCACAAAATCAATTACATCTTAATTGCATTCGAAAATTAGTCACTGTTGCATTCAGATTACTATTCACCCCCCTCTAGTAATTGCTAAGCCCGCTTGTTGGTTTCCAACAAGTGGTATCAGAGCTCGGTCGAAAGATCGAGCGTAAAAGCTTTTTCGAAAAAGATCCTTTTGGAAACAATGGGCTCTAGCAATCAACAAGAAGGGTCTATGTCACTTAACCGACCTCCATTCTTCAATGGTGAAGATTATTCTTATTGGAAGGTTAGGATGAGAGTCTTTGTAGAAGCAATAGACACTGATATTTGGGATGCAATTGAAAAAGGTCCTCATATTCCTAGAAGAGTGGTTAATGGTGAAGCCGTTGTTATTCCTAGAACAAGTTGGAATGAAGATGATAAAAAGAAAGCTTCATATGATTTAAAAGCTAAAAATATCATCTTCTCCGCTTTGTCCAAAAATGAATTTCATAGGATTTCACAATGTAAATCGGCTAAAGAAATGTGGGATACCTTGCAAATTACTCATGAGGGAACTAGTGAAGTTAGAGACTCAAGATTAAATGCTTTAACTCATGAATATGAGCTCTTTCATATGTTCCCTAATGAGTCCATCAATAATATGCAAACAAGGTTCACACATATCGTTAACCAATTGATTGGCCTAGGAAAAGAATTTAGAGATGGTGAAACTACTAACAAAGTCTTGAGATGTCTTGATAGGAGATGACAACCAAAGGTAACCGCCATCAAGGAAGCTAAGGATATAAAATCTATGGACTTGACCACCTTGTTTGGGAAGCTCCAAGAACATGATATGGAACTATCAAGACTTCACTTAAATGAAGATTCGGACAAGAAAAAGAAAAGCATCTCTCTAAAAGCCTCAACCAAAATGCCAAAAGAGGATGAAGATGAATCTTCAAGTGAAAGCTCCGATCGTACTCTAAATGAGGAAGACATTAGTTTATTTGCCAAGAGGTTCAACAAATTCCTCAAAGGCAAAAAGGGTAGTTCATCATTCTCTAAGGACAAGAGACTTCAAGACAAAAGATTCAAGGATAACAAGCCAAGAAACAAGAGCTCAAGTGAAAGTGTGAAATGTCATGAGTGTGGTGGGATAGGACACATAAAAATGGAATGTCCCACCTACTTGAGAAAGAATGAGAAGAAGACCCAAGATGGCAAGGGTAAGAGAGCTTACATTGTTTGGGATGAACCGGAAAAGGATTCCAAGTCAACCGCAAGTAGTTTGGATGATGAGGAAGCCAAGCTATGTCTCATGGCCAAGAATGACAATGAAGCCTCCTCAAGTAGTGAAAGAAAAGACAATGAGAGTGAGGATGATGTATCATCTAATTATTCTTACACCTCTTCTCATACTATTTCTTATGATGATTTGCTAAATGAATATAATGAAATGCTAACTCAATTTGAAAGACTTGCTAAAGTTAACAAGGAAAAAGGAAAGAAGCTTTTGGAGTATCAAAAGGAAATCAATGAATTGGAAAAATCTATTAATGATTTGAAACTCCAAAATGCATCCTTAGAACTTGCTAACTCTAGTCATGTTTGTGAGAATGCAAATCAATTATATACCATCACTCATTGTGAAAAGTGTTGTGAGCTTGAAATGGAAGTAAATGATTTGAAGATCAAACTCAACACTTTTAACAAAAGTGATAGAAACCTAGATCGGTTAATTGGTTCTCTTAGACACAATTCAAACAAAACCGGTTTAGGATATGTCCACAAGAAAAAGAAAAATAAAGTGGTTGGTTCATTCTCAAAAATTGATTTTACAAAGAAACCAACTTGCTTTTATTGTGGAAAATTTGGACATACAAACAATAAGTGCCATATCAAAACTTTTGGAATTCAAAATGGTACTTATGTTTGGATTAAGAAGGGAGAATCATCCAAGACTAACAAAAAGGGACCCAACATAATTTGGGTACCCAAAATGAGCAAGTGATTGTGTCTGGTAGGCGTGCCTAAGAACCGGAAAGCAACTTTGGATACTTGATAGTGGATGTTCTAGGCACATGACGGGAGATAAGCGACACTTCATTGAGCTTACTCCTAAAGAAAAAGGATATGTCACATATGGAGACAACAACAAAGGCAAAATACTTGGTATAGGTAAAATTAGTAATTCTTCCAACTTGGTTATTGATAATGTACTTTATGTTCAAGGATTAGAACATAATCTTTTGAGCATTAGTCAATTATGTGATATTGGTAACCATGTATTATTTACCTCTACTCATTGTCTCATAAAAAGTGACAAAGATGAATCTATCAAATTTGTTGGAAAAAGGTCTAATAACACTTACATGGTTGAATTAAATAATATCACTTCTTTAGTTTCAAAATGTTTAATTAGCAAAGAAAGTGATACTTGGTTATGGCATCATAGGACCGCTCACATTAATGTAAATCAACTTAAGAAACTTCAATCCAAAGACTTAGTAGTTGGTTTACCAAAGCTCAATTTTCAAATTAAAGGTGATTGCACTCCTTGCAAGAAGTGCAAACAAACTAAAAATCATTTTGGTTCCAAAAATGATGTGTCCACAACAAGACCATTGGAAATGCTTCACATGGACTTGTTTGGACCTTCTCAAGTAAAAAGCTTTGGTGGCAACTACTATGCCTTGGTGATTGTTGATGATTTTTCAAGATTTACATGGACATTATTTTTAAGTGCTAAGAGTGAGACCTACAAGTCTTTTAAACGCCATATTAAGCTTGCACAAAACCAAGTAAACCAAAAAGTGATTATAATTCGAACCGACCATGGAGGTGAATTTGAAAACTATAAATTTGATAGATTTTGTGATAAACATGGTATTGAGCACCAATACTCCGCACCAAGAACTCCGGAACAAAATGGAGTGGTAGAGCGGAAAAATAGGGTGCTAGAGGAACTTGCAATAACCATGCTAAATGATTCTCAAGTACCTCATTATTTTTGGGCCGATGCCGTTAATACGGCTTGTTATGTCATGAATAGAATTTTAATTAGGCCCATGCCCAAGAAAACCCCCTATGAGCTTTACAAAGGAAGAAAACCAAATATATCCCACTTTCATGTTTTTGGATGCAAAGTTTATGTTTTAAACAATGGAAAAGATCATCTTGGAAAATTTGACTCCAAATCCGATGAGGGAATATTTTTGGGTTATTCTTCACATAGTAAAGCATATAGAATTTTTAATAAAAGAACTATGACTATTGAATAATCTATTCATGTGGTTTTTAATGAGTCTTCGAAAGAAGATGGTGTTTTAAGTGATGGTTGTGACGAAGGTTTTGAGTTTTCAAAAGAAGAGAAAGAGAAGGATATTTTAAAAGATGAAGGAGAAAGTAAAGAAGAACTTACTCCGGCTTGGAAAATGGTAAAAGCTCATCCTATTGACAAAGTCATAGGAGATATTTCAAAGGGAGTATTAACCCGTAGGTCCATTCTTAATATTTGTCATTTTGTCTCATTTGTTTCTCAAATTGAACCGGATTCCATTAAAACGGCGATTAAGGATGAACATTGGGTTATGGCTATGCAAGAAGAGCTAAATCAATTTACTAGAAATGATGTGTGGGACTTAGTCCCTCAACCCGATGATCATACCATAATCGGTACAAAATGGATTTATAGAAATAAACTTGATGAATCCGGATTGATTATAAGAAACAAAGCGAGATTAGTAGCTCAAGGGTACAATCAAGAGGAAGGTATCGATTATGATGAAACCTTTGCTCCGGTTGCACGACTTGAGGCAATCCGAATTTTGGTTGCTTTTGCATCAATTATGAAATTTACTCTTTACCAAATGGATGTTAAGAGTGCTTTCTTGAATGGTGTAACACCCCTAATTTTCGTCTCCCGAATAATAGGAAATTAATAATAAAAAGTTTTATTATTAATTTATAGTATTTTTCAAGTTTATGTTTTGTATTTAATTAGCCTTAAATATAAAAATAAGCGGAAATATTTTTATATATGGCAAATAAATGCAAAATATAAAAAAATTGCATTTTGGTCCCTGAATGAGGACTAAAAGGCAATATTAGAATGGTTCTTGGAGGGAAAGATTTAAAAATAATAATTTTTAAATTTTGAACTGATCTAACCGGTTAGTAATGCCCTGTAACCGGTTAGACGATGAACTCAGAAACTGGTTTAGTGGATTTTGATGAGTAATCACTCGAATTACTCCGTAATCGCCACGATTACAGCCTTGGATTAGTGGCAACACACGCGTCGCCCTGCATGCAAGTGTGATTTGTCTATAAATAGAGGAAATTCTAAGGGTTTGGGGGTTGTTCATCTGATTTCTTGTTGAAGAAGCGGATTTAGGGTTCCAATTTCGTGAGGACGAATTCTCTTTCGTTCCTGAGTTTTGTTGAGCGAGTGATACACAAACACGAAGCTTACATCCAGAGCTTCGTGTTGATACCAAATTTGTGAGTTAAGAGTGAGTGTGGAAGGAGGAATCAAGCTTGGAAGCCAGGAGATTGAGTCTGAGCTCTTTGCTGTTCTGATTCTGGAAGCTGATTTCCAGACTCGATTTTGGTAAGCTCAGTTGACCTTTAAGTCTCAAACTTCTTTGATTCTCTAGTGCATGTACCCTACTTTGAATTTAACTATTTTCCCCAATTTCTTTGGTCAAATTCCATGTCAATTTTGGTGGTTTCTGGACCCTGTTGCTGGAAACCGAATCTGAAAGCAGACTTGGGGAAATTGTGAGAGTTTGTGGTTTTTCTTCAAATCCAGGGATAACCTTCATCAAGATCGTCTTAGAGGTATGGGAGAAGTCTATACTATACTAGATTTAGACTAAAAATCGAATGATTTAGGATTTGAGTTCACAAAACTCAAAAGGGCATTATGTGTTTTTAAGCACAAAGGCTTGGAGGCCAAAAACTTGCTCACTGTGGTTTTGAGCAACTTTAATTTGATGCATGCAAGCTATATAAATGCTGAATTCTGTGTTTGAGTGCTTAATCTAAGTTTTGTTGTGTTAAATTGTGTTTATGTGAATTTTCATGCAATTTGATACAATAAACTTGATGCATGCAATATGAATGTGTTTCTGGGTGTAAACATGTTTATTTTAAGGCATATGAACTTTGTGTATACTGAAATTTGGTTAGATTTGAGAAAGGAAGAAATTGAGTTGTTAAAACTCTTGTTTTAATGGTCTGACTGCATAATCTAACCGGTTACACGATTTTCGTAACCGGTTAGACACTGCAGATTTTCAAAGAAAATGAGTTTATTAAACAGTCCTGAAATATTAATGGCTTCTGCTCAAATTTAAGCTTTAATTTCATTATACATGATCTGAACTTGAGTTGTCAAAGTTCTGATTTGAAAGATCAAATTTAATGCCTTAAGTTAATGAAATAATTTCAAGAGGAAATTATGTTCATTGGAAAAGGAAATGTGATTTTGACTTTTGAATGTTGAAACAATGGTTTTTGAGGTATAAAACAATGTTAAATGTGTTTTGGATTGGGTATAGAATTCAAGAAAAAGGGTTTTTCTGAATTGCAATGGTAAACAGTTCAGGTCTGTAATTCTAACCGGTTAGCCTGAAACTGTAACCGGTTAGTACCTGAATCTGAAAAATAAAAAGTTAAGTTTTTGAATACCATTGACTTTGTTTACCCAATCTAAGTTAAAAAGGCATGTTTGAGAAAAATTCAAAGGGGAATTTTTATGTCAAATGTTATACCTCAAATAAATCATTCAAAAATAGAAATTAGAATATTTCTAAATCACATTAATTAATGTAAAGATAAAAACCAACCCTGATGTTTGTGCATACATATAGACTGGAAGTCTGGTTGGTATGAACGTTTATCATATTCTGGGAATATGAGGAGGGTACTCCGGGAGTACCAAAGTATAACCTACTTGATGACACATTATAGATATGTGGCCAGTGTCCGGGACCTGGTTTTTATGCGTTCTGGGAAAGTGGCGTTCTGGGAACGTGGTGCACACTTCGGGAGTGATGCTTTTTATCCAAGTATGGTTCGGCATTATGTTCTGGGAACTAATGTCGGTGTTCTGGGAACACAAGGGTGTACTGGATGGACGTCCAAGATGGACATTTAGAGGCCTCAGCTGTGGATAGAAAATCATACATCATGCCACTTGCATTATAAGAGTTATAATGTTGAAAAATTGGTGTGCTCATATGTATTTGCATTATGATCTGTCCATGATATATTTGTGATTGTAATTTTAGTCTTTATCAATTATGTATATGTGTATACTTACTCCCTGTGCCCTGTTTAGGTGATGGCCAGATACCTAGCCTGCATCGAGATACGCCCTATCCCTAGCGGTATATGGACGTATGAGGAGCACCGTGCCACTTTTGAGGGGGAGGTTGAGATCACTCTCTACCACCCTAACCCTCTGGTGCGTGTGCGACCTCGTCGATTTAGGATCCCATTAGTCTATACTATGCATGTTCCACCTTTTTATACTTATAGAGGACCACCCCGGCTCGACCTATGCGTCATTTTCATAGTTTTAGATTTAGAGCTGCCACTCGTTCCCATCCTTCATCCCATAGAGTTGTCACTGAGGAGACTCCTTCTCCTGGTCCGACTGAGTATGATAGGACTGCTTCTGCGGATCCTAGACCCATTGGTAGGGTCTCTACACCGTCGGGCGAGGTCGAGGAGGACCCTGTGGAGGATGAGAGCGAGGAGGAGGTGCATGTTGAGCCGACTGTTTCTGCTAGAGGTGGACCCGTTGGTTCATAGGAGCCTGCATAACATAGTGTATACAAATTCACATTCATCAAAACATTCAAATAGAATCTTAGTGCGATTACAAGTAAAACACAAAAGATAAAATTCAAAACTATATTAAATTAATTTGTTAAATTCTCAAAATTTCCAAAACATACACGTACATGATAAAGTTCATCAAGTACTGTTGCTGGTCTGAGGCAAAAACGTCATTATTATAAATAGTTGTTCAACTCCGAATTGCATAAAAATTGGTACAAATATTCCTTATACAGTCAAGACTATCTCATAAAATTTTCAGATTATTTGGAGTTGTGCTAGTCATATTTTTCTAATTAAAATTGTCACTAAGTCCAGAAAATCTGAACCAAGTGTTTCACTGTTTTGTCTTTTGAAAAATTATCAAATCAACTCCAAATCTCTTCAAATTTTACAGAGAACATCTAGAGACGTTTAGGAAGCTACCATAAAAATTTCAAGCAATTTAGAGTAGCACAACTTCTAAAATTCTGTTTCTCTTTAAACTGAAAAACTTGTTTTCTCAAAATTGTTTTCACATAGTTTACTCTTATAAAAATAGGAAATCAATTCCAAAAATCATACAAAAATTCAGAGAGGTTCATTTTAATATACTTAGGTCAGTGACAAAATTTCAGAATTATTAAACATGCACAAACATCATTTATCAAAGTCAAAAACACATACATCACAATTTTCAGCATGACATTTTATCCAACAAATTGGTTTATTCATTTTCATGAAAATAAAAAATACACTCATACATACAAATTAACACAAGAATCAATCCATAAATTATTTTTCCTTTGAAAACCGAATTAATTTATTATGAAAACAATTTTCAAACACAACATGCATCACATCTAGAAATAAAAATCAAGCTTCTTAAACTAAAAACCAAGAATCAAATTAAACTAACCTAGGTCTTGACATGCACATACTCAAAATTGGTAGATCTTAAGAAAAATTACACATGCATTAATATTCAGGAACCAAAATCAAAGTTTCAAGAGAAAAATCAAAACTAACATTAAACACATGCATGCATCAAACACTTCAAACAAAATTCATCTCTTAAAGATTTAAGCTACAACCGAAACATACATCAAGAAAAATAAATTCTTTTTATCAAAAATCTCATGCTTCAAGTTAAACTTTCTTAAAAATGATTTCCTTTTTATGCACACAAAAATCAAATCAAGCAAGAAAACAAGATCATTAGCACAAAAATCTTTTTAAAACCGAAATGAACATCAAGCTCTTAAAAATAGTAGATTTCTTATTTTCAAATCAAGATCTTTCACATGCATGTAAGAAAAATCAAGATCAACTTGAGAAAATCATGTGGATGCAAAGAGAAATTCTAGATCTAGTTTGAAAATCAACATGCATCAAAGAACAATTTCAAGAATCAATTTCATTTTTCAAATACATACATAAAACCAAAGTTCATCAAAGAAAACAAAATTTATTTACACAAAATAGTTATAAAGCCGAATCACCTTTCAAATCTTTTTGCATGTTCATTTTTCATTTTAAAACTCCAATCTTTAATTATTAGTTTTTGAAAAATGTAGATCAACATCAAAAATCAACATGCATGAATAAACTTTGAACAAATCAACACTTTTAAAATAAAAACATGTAGATCCAAAAATAAAATGACAAAGAAGGAATAACCAACAAGGGTCAAGGTTATACCTAAGGAAATGATTGAAATTGGGCTAAGAATCATGGTTCTCTCTCTCTATGTGTCTTTCGTCTCTTTTTTTTTCTATGTCTCAAGGGATAAGGTTGCTCTTTGGAGACTAAGGGTGTGTGTTGGTGTGAAAGGAAGAAGTGGAATGAAAGAATGGGATGAAAGGAACGAAGGAAAGGAGGAAGTGCATGAAGGAATGGAAAGAAATAGGTTAAGAGTGAAATATCATTTCCCTTCCTTGGCCTTTAATTTGGTTCGGCCAACATGCATCAAGGAGGGGGGTATTTTTGGCATTCTAAAACACCTACTTGGTCCCCAAGTTTTCATTTTCTTTTCTTTTTTTTTATTTTATTTCCCTTCTAGCTTAGTCACCAAGTAAATGCTTCACAAACACTCACATACACACCATGCATACACTTGTCATCTACACACATATCACACATATCTCCTACATGCACACACACAAAACCGTGACACTCATGCACACTTACACATATCTCACAATTTTTTTTCTTAATCATATTTGTTTATAATTATCAACTCACATAACCAAGCAATTAACTCTAAAATTCCCATTCACACAATCATACATACACATATAAGCACATATTCACATATCATACACACATTCATAAATTAATCACACACTTGATCACAAAGCAAATAACCAAACATGCATATTAACAATTAAACACATTTTCTTCTTAAATAATAAACTGTACTTATTGGTTGCAATTATAGCCCTTATTTCATTTTCTAAAATCATACTTTAATATATTGAAGATAATCCCAAAAGGAAAAATTTATTAAAAATCAAAAACTATTTTTCATGGTTAATTCCTTGAAAATTCGTCCTTTACAACTCTGAGGAAAATTTTCGCAAACCAATCCAGAAAATTATGAAAGATACATTTTTGAAATCTACATTTCAATACGATCGTTTTGATATAAAGATCATAAAAATCGGAGTTACGGTTAAAAAATTATGGATTTTCAAAGTTGATAAATCTTTCAAAGTCCATCAAGAAATTCATTTTTTTTTACAATAAATCACCAATCAATAAAATCATTTCTCATAAAAATCATTTTTATTATCTTCTTAAAAATATTTGTTTGCCAAAACTCCATAAAATCAACACTTTTCTTTGTAATCGAACAAAATACTCATTGAAAACTCTTTGTAAAACCTTATCTCAAAATTCTTCTTTAATAAAATTTTATTTATCCTAGTCGGAAAAACGCGGGATGTTACATTCTACCCAACTTGCAGATTTCTCGTCCTCGAGAAATGCTACGCAGAATTTCCACGATCAACGGATGTCGGATTCCTGGGAGTGTTTTTTTTCCCAATCTATAACAGCAGTCGTCGTCCTCGAGTCGTCGCATATGCATCGTTCTTTCAAAAGTGATCTTCGTAGGTCATTTCATCATCGGACACAATGAAATACTAAGGGTATAGCTTTGTCAACAAGAGTTCAAAGGGTTCAATAGTTTCGAAACAAAAATTCAAAAAGAATAGCACACTTATGCCAATCCTGACAAGGATACTACTATTCTAAGGGTCTTTCTTCCTTAATTTGACTCTTCTCATCCTTTTTAGTCTAGGTGGGTTATTACAAACCTCAAAATCTCCGTTTACTCCCCAACTTTGACGGATCATATCCTTATACATCACATCTATCCAATAACATTTGACAGGGACTAAGGTCATAAAATTTCCCAACATCCACTAATTCTAGTTTGTCTTACAAAACTTCCCATCACTTTGTTCAAGCCTATTTGAGTATCGTCCTAGATTCTGCTGACTAAACCAAATTTTTCGTACTCTAAACCATTAAAAACTCTCCGACTCAGGGATTTATCCTTCAGATTAACAATCTTAGCACCTAATGAAACCTTTAATTCCACAGCTTATAGTCACCTATGTCCATTAAAACGTCAAACCTTGGTCATTTACCTAATTTTGGTCGTCACTTAAAGGTTCTAGCCGTTAATTTCACCACTCCATCCAGTTGATCTTATGGTTCTATCATAGGTTCACACTTACCCCAATCATTCACCTACTCCAACTAAAGCTTTTCTAACTCCAACTCTTTCAGACTCGTCCCAATTATTCACCATCTTAACACCATCTATACCATTACTTGGGTTAGACTACTATCAAACTCTTCAGTTTTAATCCTTTTATACATTCCACTATCTTACTTCAAGGTCCTAGGGGTACTCGTATTCTAACGTATCACATCCGTTCATACTTATTCCTTCCTCAACCATTTTGACTCTTTCCTTAACAACACCTCACCATCTACCTTATAACTTAGGTATATCTAGTCGATTGGCATAAGGTGTCAGGGTCTAAGGTTTTCATGGAAGGCTTTTAGAGAGAACAAAAGTATTGTCAAGACAACTCAACAATGCATAGGGTTTACATAAAAAGGAGTATCAACAAGGAAAAGAGGGTTTTAGTCACAAAACAAAGTCGCAGGTCAATAGCTCAGAGGTTGTCACAAACAAAAAGGGAATTCTCAACAAAAAGGGGTTTCAATAGTCAAGAGAGGTTCAGGTCACAAAGAATAAAGTCTCCTTATGATTCTGATCACGATTCCTTGTACCATCGTAAACAAATTCTTGACACGCTCCGAAGATAGAGAGATAGAACGATAGACATGGTGTGAACGCTCGGGTAACTTCGTACTCTTACTCAACGTAATTCTAACACTAACGCACAGACAGACACACAAACAAGCATGTAAGCCCATGCATCAGGCTACTTAGGATAACCATTGCTCTGATACCACTCTGTAACACCCCGATTTCGGCAACTTGAAAACATTATCTCTTTAACAAATTATAGTAAAAATTTGGGAAATTTTTTTTTACATGGTGACATGGACATGAGAACCTTTAAGTTCAAAAACGTTTCAGTAACTTAATTGAAATAAAATAACATTTTCATGTCACACATCACGAGTCAAGTTCCAAATCGAGATGTTACTTAACATCGCACTTTGCAACTTGCCTTCATAGATCTCTTTTGAGAAAACAATTTCAAATCTTGTTTCATAAAACCGTTCAAGTTCCTTAAAACCATACTCAATAAAATACCAAGCGGGATACAAAATGATATACAATGTCAACCAAGTAGTTGCAAGGGATACAGTACTTAAGGGAATTACCTACTACTAATCTTGATGTCTAATCCCCCTAGCTGAAGTCCACAGCAGAAGCCTCATCGGAATAGCGCAGATTTACTGCAGGATCAACCATCTACCCGTTGCAATATCGGAATAAACCGATATGACAACATGATAGGAGAGATGGTCAGCATTCCAGAAGTACATTCATGACAAGACAGTAGAAATATAACTTCATATAAAAAGAATACGCAGAGTAAACTAAATCTAAATGCAGGACTTTACCGATACTTCTCACTAACTAGAACATGACAATTAATCATATGATGCATATAACAATTATATTCACATAAGCATATAGAAAGCACATATAAACAAAGCATTTCATATCATAACTCATCACAACACACATCACTGCACTTGGCATCACATGCCTTCAAATATTCAAGTCTTATCATCATCTTTCTCAATCTTTCCAACAATTACTTATACTTTTCTTTCTTTGAATCTTTCTCAATCTTTCTTAAATTCTTTAAACTTTGATTCTTGGAATCTTTTATTATTCTTAAGTTTTATCAAACGGTTCGCTCAATGATGAGGGGGAAACATCATTGAACTCGCACACACACGTCTACATCTCCTCGGTCATCCACCCAACCTAGTCGAAAGCAAACAGGAGTACAGGACCTTTACCACGCGGGCACGACAGCTGTCACACAATCAAATGGTCCCAGACCAAGAGGACTCAGCCTCAAATCATATCAATTCAATTCATATAATATCATATCAACGCACGCTCTCAGCGGCAATCTCAAATGGCCCGTTCCAGTCCCTCTCACTGTTCTAGACTTGCATCGAGGGGGTGACAGTATAATTTCTAGTTCGCGGTGCAGAACTTACCACGGCATTGGACCCAGTCGCTAGCACGTTAGTACGCCACATGTGGGATTCGTTCCGCCTAGAAATATACTCCAGGCTTCTTGACGTTTCACCGTCCTTGCCCTCCCCTCCTGCAATCTCCACCTGAGTAATCGCAGATACCCATAGTATCTTCCTCTCCACTACTTCGATACAACACTCATACCTCACCGCGTATATTAAAGTCTTTTAAAGTCTTTTAATTCTTTTAGAGTTTTCGTTAGCGGCTTATTCCTAACAGTCGGCTCGTCCTTAGTGCATCCCTTCAACGAAGCCCGACCACTAATCGCAATCTGTTCCCCCTAAATTCTTAATGGCATCTTGCCTCATATCACTTTCATTCTCATTATTCATCAGCATCAACATCTTGCTCCTCAGCTGTTATATCGTTCTACTCGATTGTGGCTCCGCGACATCATCAGCATCACTCTCCGTAGTTGTTCCTCAGTAGTACCGCCAGCAGCATCATTGCCACCACGCTTCCGCTCGCCTCATCGGGTATCTCTTGTTGCCATCGCAACGTCATCTTTTCATTCTCTTTTATTCATTACTTATCTCTTCCACAGTTTTATCCGCGTCACGCTTTATCTCTTTCTCAATCATTTCTTTCGTTTCATGACTTATTTCTTTCTCATGATTCTCAATATCACTTATTACCACATTCAGATTTTCCATACAGAACAAGACATACTCACAGGATAATTCATAGAGAAATTCAATACATAATAAAATCAATTATGCATCATATTCAGCAAAATAGATAAACATATAACACATATATAGCACATATAATTATGCAGCACAATAGCTATGACAATTACTCAATTACACTCGATGTACTCAGTCTAGAACCGAGACTACGCGTCACGATGACTTAGGCCTACTGCATCTCTCACCTCTCGTTCCAGCATCTGAAATCGTTGCGGGTCCTTCCCAACATGTCAGCTGTTCCACTTCTCGACTTATAAGCACCTTGTACTAAGGGAGACGATACTAACGTTACAAGTCTATTTTAAATAATCTTCCTACTTAGTATCAAAACGCGTTTTCGAAAACTCTTTTTACTTCACGTCGGAAAATCGTAAATCGTTAAAACTTTTTCAAATCGAATTCGACTTTTGAAAATAATTTAAACATCTCAAAATCTTTTTAAAACAATTGAAAAAACACTTTAAAATTATTTGTTTTTGTTGCTGGTCCATTCCGGACAGCCATTAACCAAAACTCAAAAACACCGAAAAACTTAACTTTTTCAATCCAAATCTTTCTCAAATTAAATATTACTTAAAAATTAAACTTTAAATCAACCAAATAAATTCTTAGGTTTGAAAAACAATTTAATTAAAAGCTGGACAACAATTACACAAGTCCATAAATCATTTTTCAGAAAACCCGAAAACACCGAAAAACCATTCTTTAGTTCATATAATACTTTGCTATAAAATAAACACTTAAATGATTTATTTTTTTCAAAACATTGTGAAATGAATTAAGGGCAGAAACCACTAAGTCCAAGGTTTTTCATTTTATTAAATCAAGATTAAACTATTTCAAAAACAATTAATTTTTCAAAACCGATTACAAGATCAAACACAACACTTTGATTAGCTAAATAATTTATTCATGCATAACCTAAACATATCATCAAACAATCACTCATTCAATCATTTCAAATCATCATGATTATCATACAAGGCAATCAAGTCATAACATCAAGTATACAAATTCACATTCATCAAAACATTCAAATAGAATCTTAGTGCGATTACAAGTAAAACACAAAAGATAAAATTCAAAACTATATTAAATTAATTTTTTAAATTCTCAAAATTTCGAGAACATACAAATACATGATAAAGTTCATCAAGTAAAATTTTCAAGTCATTTAAACCATCCTAAGCTAGGTTTCAAATCAGATTTTGCATGAAAAACAAAACGGTACTGTTGCTGGTCTGAGGCAAAAACGTCATTATTAAAAATAGTTGTTCAACTCCGAATTGCATAAAAATTGGTAAAAATATTCCTTATACAGTCAAGACTATCTCATAAAATTTTAAGATTATTTGGAGTTGTGATAGTCATATTTTTCTAATTAAAATTGTCACTAAGTCCATAAAATCTGAACCAAGTGGTTCACTGTTTTGTCTTAAGAAAAATTATTAAATAAACTCCAAATCTCTTCAAATTTTACAGAGAACATATAGAGAGGTTCAGGAAGCTACCACAAAGATTTCAAGCAATTTAGAGTAGCACAAGTTTGAAAATTCTGTTTCTCTTTAAACTGAAAAACTTGTTTTCTCAAAATTGTTTTCACATAGTTTACTCTTATAAAAATAGGAAATCAATTCCAAAAATCATACAAAAATTCAGAGAGGTTCATTTTAATATACTTAGGTCAGTGACAAAATTTTAGAATTATTAAACATGCAAAAACATCATTTATCAAAGTCAAAAATACATACATCACAATTTTCAGCATGACATTTTATCCAACAAATTGGTTTATTCATTTTCATGAAAATCAAAAATACACTCATGCATACAAAATAACACAAGAATCAATCCATAAATTATTTTTCCTTTGAAAAACGAATTAATTTATTATGAAAACAATTTTCAAACACAACATGCATCACATCTAGAAATAAAAATCAAGCTTCTTAAACTAAAAACCAAGAATCAAATTAAACTAACCTAGGTCTTGACATGCACATACTCAAAATTGGTAGATCTTAAGAAAAATTACATATGCATTAATATTCAAGAACCAAAATCAAAGTTTCAAGAGAAAAATCTAAACTAACATTAAAACATGCTCCTTTTTACTAGATCCTCACATGCATGCATCAAACACTTCAAACAAAATTCATCTCTTAAAGATTTAAGCTACATCCAAAACATACATCAAGAAAAATAAATTCTTTTTATCAAAAATCTCATGCTTCAAGTTAAACTTTCTTAAAAATGATTTCCTTTTTATGCACACAAAAATCAAATCAAACAAGAAAACAAGATCATTAGCACAAAAATCTTTTTAAAACCGAAATGAACATCAAGCTCTTAAAAATAGTAGATTTCTTATTTTTAAATCAAGATCTTTCACATGCATGTAAGAAAAATCAAGATCAACTTGAGAAAATCATGTGGATGCAAAGAGAAATTCTAGATCTAGTTTGAAAATCAACATGCATCAAAGAACAATTTCAAGAATCAATTTCATTTTTCAAATACATACATAAAACCAAAGTTCATCAAAGAAAACAAAAATTATTTACACAAAATAGTTATAAAGTCGAATCACCTTTCAAATCTTTTTGCATGTTCATTTTTCATTTTAAAACTTCAATCTTTAATTATTAGTTTTTGAAAAATGTAGGTCAACATCAAAAATCAACATCCATGAATAAACTTTGAAAAAATCAACACTTTTAAAATAAAAACATGTAGATCCAAAAATAAAATGACAAAGAAGGAAGAACCAACAAGGGTCAAGGTTATACCTTAGGAAATGATTGAAATTGGGCTAAGAATCATGGTTCTCTCTCTCTCTCTCTATGTGTCTTTCCTCTCTTTTTTTTTATATGTCTCAAGAGCTAAGGTTGCTATTTGGAGACTAAGTGTGTGTGTTGGTGTGAAAGGAAGAAGTGGAATGAAAGAATGGGATGAAAGGAACGAAGGAAAGGAGGAAGTGCATGGAGGAATGGAAAGAAATAGGCTAAGAGTGAAATATCATTTCCCTTCCTTGGCCTTTAATTTGGTTCGGCCAACATGCATCAAGGAGGGGGGTATTTTTGGCATTCTAAAACACCTACTTGGTCCCCAAGTTTTCATTTTCTTTTCTTTTTTTTTTATTTTATTTCCCTTATAGCTTAGTCACCAAGTAAATGCTTCACAAACACACACATACACACCATGCATACACTTGTCATCTACACACATATCACACATATCTCCTACATGCACACACACAAAACCGTGACACTCATGCACACTTACACATGTCTCACAATTTTTATTTCTTAATCATATTTATTTATAATTATCAACTCACATAACCAAGCAATTAACTCTAAAATTCCCATTCACACAATCATACATACACATATAAGCACATATTCACATATCATACACACATTCATAAATTAATCACACACTTGATCACAAAACAAATAACCAAACATGCATATTAACAATTAAACACATTTTCTTCTTAAATAATAAACTGTACTTATTGGTTGCAATTATAGCCCTTATTTTATTTTATAAAATCATACTTTAATATATTGAAGATAATCCCAAAAGGAAAAATTTATTAAAAATCAAAAACTATTTTTCATGGTTAATTCCTTGAAAATTCGTCCTTTACAACTCTGAGGAAAATTTTCGCAAACCAATCCAGAAAATTATGAAAGATACATTTTTGAAATCTACGTTTCAATACGATCGTTTTTATATAAAGATCATAAAAATTGGAGTTACGGTTAAAAAGTTATGGATTTTCAAAGTTGATAAATCTTTCAAAGTCCATCAAGAAATTCCTTTTTTTTACAATAAATCACCAATCAATAAAATCATTTCTCATAAAAATCATTTTTATTATCTTCTTAAAAATATTTGTTTGCCAAAACTCCATAAATCAACACTTTTCTTTGTAATCGAACAAAATACTCATTGAAAACTTGTAAAACCTTATCTCAAAATTCTTCTTTAATAAAATTTTATTTATCCTAGTCGGAAAAACGCGGGATGTTACATCTTTGATACGTTCTGGGAACGTATGTTAGTGTTCTGGAAACACATTGATATGCAACCTACTTGATGACACATTCTGGGAATGTGGCCAGTGTCTGGGACATGGTTTCTTTGATACGTTCTGGGAACGTGATGCACACTCTGGGAGTGATGCTTGTTTATATTCCAAGTATGGTTTGCTACACGTTCTGGGAACGTGATGCACACTCTGGGAGTGGTGCTTGCTTATATTCCAAGTATGGTTTGCTATACGTTCTGGGAACGTATGTTAGTGTTCTGGGAACACACTGGTGTAATGGATGGACGTCCGAGATTGATTAGTATCGGAGGCCTCAGTTGTGGATGGAAATCATGCATCATGCCACCTGCATTGAAAGATTTATTGTGATTAACCGGGTGTGCTATTATGGTTATGCATTCTGATTTGCTACATGATTACTTGTGTATGTTAATTTTATTCTCATTTGATTATGCGAATATGTATAGCTAACCCCCATGCCCTTATTAGGTGTTGATCGTATATCTAGCCTGCACAAAAGTCAGTAAGGGAGATGTCCCTTAGGTGCATGCAGAGTATAGAAAGTGTGGGTTGGAAACCCTTTGAGCAGATATCGAGGATCCGATCAGATGAATGTTTGGACAGAGGACCAGTGACCAGCTCTATAACCTCTCTATTTTTAGTAGTATTTATATTATACATATTTTGAGAGAGGTATTTTGAAATGAATTTAGTTTCATAATAATAATTAGTTGGAATCCATGGACTTGTTACACTTGATATATTTTGAGAGTATAATATGATTAATTTACTATGTTTCCGCAAACTCTGATTTTATTAGTCAAATTCGTTATTAATCAAATTTCTGTAAAAGGAATGTTCAAATGAAGGAAAATTTTTATTGTCAGATCTTTTTCCAACAATGACAAGTCCAAGTATTCATAAACTTATTACTTTTCTTATAAAGTAAGATGATATACAAGGAGTGTTACACTTTTTATGGTATCAGAGCAATGGTCCTGACTCTTGGTCCTTGGGTGTTTGGTCCAATACGCTGGTAATCGATATCTGCAATGTTTCTTGGGAAGTATGCTTTCATATACTTCTAAACTAGATCCAAGGTTATGTGTCATGGCTCTAGATGAGTAGCTTAGTCTGCTAATAAGAAGCGTTCTATGTAGTCTAAGTAGAAGTATGATAGTTGTATGCTTCTCTTAAGACATGTTGTAAACCCAAAACCATAGTGTTGGTTTATTCCGTTCTCATAGAACCAGTGATAAGGAAATCTTAAAGGAGTTGTAGTTAAGTCCTTGACTCTGGAGAAGAGTATTTACTCTCACTAGTGTTAAATTTAATCAATTTCTCAGACCGAGTGCAGGGCAGTCATCTTCTTAAAGATTAACCTTGTTGAGTTTGTTAAACTCTAAAGCCATCCTTTCTTTTGTTCCTTATGGATACGGATATTGATCAAAGTTTCTCTATGTCTTATCCGATCTGCTATCTCAAAGTAGAGACTGTAACAGCCCGATTTCCATAAACTAAAAATAATTAACTTTTACTTATTAAAGTTGCAAAAATGAGGCCAGATTTAAAAAAAAAAAAAACAGTTTGAAGTTTCCATGTACGTGTACCACTCTTTACTGAAAATCGAGTTGTTACTAAAATCGTTCATCTTCATAAAGTGGCTTGATTCAAAAGCATAATAACATTTTCCCAAAAGATTACATTGTTTGTTCTTCCAAAATAGAGTATTCCACAATACAGAATTAAAACTTGGCTTAGTTACATAATTGGCACATTGCTTGGTAATCCTTGACTCAAAACACAAATCATAACTTAAAACTAAATTTACTACTATCGCTTCCGCTGCGCTACTCTGATGAAGACCACCGGATGAAGATTCCCTTTCCTCTTGCACCTTTTCTTCATCCCCGAAAGTGAAGTCACTTCTGTCATTACTTTCTTGTTGACGCTAAGCTCCAGCTCTAACTCATTCAGAGTGATGATCTCCACGTGATATTCCGTCTGCCCGTTGAGATATCAGCAGCACCAATATGCCAACGAACAGGAGAGAGTAAGCGATACGAACGACGCATCGTCGACGGTGTGGAATTACTAAAGGCAAGATAGAAGGACCATACAAACACACAATAAAATACACAAGCATACAACAACCAAATAGATTATTGACATCATCATTATTATCATCTTACATTAATAGCATTATTATTATACTTTCTCATTCTTCTTTACTTTCACATCTTATAAACATTCTTTCCTTTTCTCGTTCATTTCCATTTCATCACTGTACTCTCTTTTCCTCCCTTCTTATCATTTCATAACCTCTGGTGATTGGGGAGTGTTAAAATACCACCAAAGTATTTATTTCAATCTCGGCGATCACTCACGTCTACATCTCCTCGGTCATCCACCCAACCTAGTCGGAAGCAAACAGGAGTACAGGACCTTTACCGTGCGGGCACGACAACTGTCTCAAACTCAAATGGTCCCAGACCAGGAGGTCTCAGCCTCAAATCATAATCATATCAATTCGTATACATGGCACACTGTCTCACTACAGTGGCAAACAAAATGCCCCACTCCAGTCCCTCTCACTGTTCTCGATTTTCAATCTAGGGGGCGACAGTATATTTCTAGTGGGCCCGCAGAACTTACCACGACATTAGACCCAGTCCCACCACGTTAGTGCGCCACATGTGGAGTTCGTTCTGCCTAGAAATATACTCTAGACTTCTTGACGTTTCACCGTCATTGTCCTCCCCTAATGCAATCTCCTCCTAAGTATCCGCAGATACTTATGGTTTCTTCCTCTCCACTACTTCGCACTCTTATATCTCACCGCGTATGTCTTTTAAGTCTTTTATCTATTTAATTATCCTAAAGTCGGCCCGTCCTTCGTGCAACCCTTCAACGAGTCCCGACCACTAACTTTGCACAAACTTTCTCTCATCATTTCTCACATAGCACAGAGCTGGGACCACATCAACAACTCGAATCTCATTTCTCAAAACTTCCTCAGCATTCCCCATTTCTCATACTCATCTCATTTCGAAATCCTTTCTCAAACCATCTTTTCAAAAACTATCTCAAAACACCATTTCATATCTTTCATAGAAACATAGTTTTCACCAACTTTTTTCTCAAAAAGGTTATTTCAAAAGACTCCCTTTAATTATCCTTTCAAATACTTTATCAAAAAGATTGTTTTCCAAACACTTCCTTCAAAATACATCTTTTCACAAAACTCTTTCAGAAAGATTGTTTCGCAAAGCTTTTCTCACAGACATAACGTTTCACGAAACTTTTAAAAGAAAATCTCTCTTGATAAACCTGTTCCAAAAATCCCTCTTTTCAAACCTCTTTCCAAAAATTTCATTTCACAAACTTTTCTCAAAATTTTCTTTACATACTTCTTTCACAAAAATTGATTTTCACAATTCTTTTCAAAAAGTTCCTTTTCAAAAATCTTTTCAAAAACTGCTATTCGAAAACCTTTTTCAAAAATCTCTTTTTAAAATCTTTTCGAAGATCTCTTTTCAAAAACCTTTTCAAAAACCGCTTTTTCAAAAACCTTTTCAAAGTTACAACTTTGCTGAGCGCTAATGGAGGAGCAAGCTCAACTCAACATTAGTCCCAGACTAAAACCAAAAACAAAGGAGCCCAGCTCCACTTAAATCTCATCTCATATCCAGCAAACAACATCGTTCTCCCCAGCTCTGGCTCGTTCTCAACATTATCATTTCCTTCTTTCCCCAATCTCAATTCTTTATCTCTTTCTGATCCATCTCATCTCTTTACTTCTTATTCAATTTTCTTTATTTTCATTTTCTTACTTAGGACTTAACAGACGTCCATCAACAGATTATCAATATCAACCAACAACACTTAATTTCAACTTGCATGATTAAATAAATAAATAGATAAATAAACGAAAGCATGCTATCAAACACACAAACATCACACAACAACAATGTGGTCTTCGTCACCTTCGTATAAGTGGCTACACAATACAAACAATTGCCACTATACTACTGACTCCGAACCACTTGGTTCCGATCTTTGAGATGATACGAAACGTCCTAATATATCTCCTAACTACCACGGTGTCTTAGGAAAGCTTCTCTCTCACCTGAGGTCCAGCTATTAAGTGCGTACCATCGCTTCGGATCCTTTCTGCTGCCGGCTGCCCCAATCCCTCGTACTAAATAAAATACGCTTACGTTATTAACTTATATTATGAAAATCTTTTCATAACCTAGACACCTCTCATTTCCTCGTATTAAATAAAACACACTAATGCTGCTAACGTGTATTAAGAAAATCTTTTCTTAAATCAATTATCTCTTGAAAACTTCACTTTAAATCGCATGAGAACGTTTTTAAATGTAAGAAGCAAGTCCAAATAATTCTGGACAGCAAAGAATCGTTTTATAAAAATCACTTTGATAAGACTCCGAAACCATCGTAAAAGTACTTTTTGTTTTAAACAATTCTTTAGTTTAAACTAATACTTTAAAACTCAAGTTTTTATCATAAAACAAATCTTGGACAGCCACTAAATACAATCCCACAATCCAAATAAATCAAATTATTTTAAAATCAATTAATTTCAAACTCAATTATTTTCCAAACATCAACTTAACACACAATCACAACAAACAATATAAACTAAATCATATAAGTTATTCGCTTTTCAGACATCAATTAGCATGAAGAATAGTTACGTTGGATTTCCAGAGTATTTATTTTCATAAAACAAAACACTCAAACATGCACACACTCACAAACCGAATTGAGTCTAAAATATAACTTAAGCACATTTGTTTTCTTACTTTAAATCACTTAATTTCTTTTCAAAAATTGCTATATAAGTTCATTTTCATGCAACTAAATCTCCTAGGTTTAATTATACTATATGGCCGAATGGAATTAAAGAAAACAAGTCAAGATCTACAAATAAAACACATAAATCAATCAAGTTTATTTCAAGCATTTTAAACCTTGTTTTTTTTTTCATGAAACAAAATCATTTGTCCTTTTTGTCCTTGACTGAACACTTATTTATTCACACACTTAAACACAAACTTTTCCAAATCATTTAGTTTATTTATTTCCTTTATCTCTTCAATGAAAACCGAATTGGAAGAAAAATAATCACAATGCAATTTCAATTAATTAATTTAACCTAAGTTCACAAGACATACTCATTAATTTTAAGTCAATTCATATGAAAAAGAACCTAGCCTACTAATCCTAACTAGGCCGAATCATCATCATGGCAAAACAAAGTTTTTGATGCACTTTTCAACATGCAAAACCTAAAATCAACAAATCAAAGCTTCACCAAAATCAAATAAAAAATTAACCATTTCAACACTCAAATCAAGGTTTTTAAACATAAAGTTAACATATAATTATTTAAATCAAATTAAAATGCATCAAGACCTAAACTCTTGTCTTGGCCGAAACATATAGCTCATGGTCTAGTGTTTTATAAGTTCTTTTACTCTTAAAAATTTAAGATCAAGGTATAAAGGAGACATGCAAGGAAAATAAGAATAACAAGGCCATAAAATCAAACATGCAAGACTCAAGTTCTTTGCCTTATCAAAGATCAACCATGGATCAATCATATACAAATGAAAATTAAGACAAATAAACAACTTTAACACAACTTTTATAGAAACCGTGACAAGGAAAAGCCATAAGTTAAAGATCTAAACTTTTTAGCATAGATTTTCAAGATCAACACTTAGAGATGGTTTGCATGTAGTTCAAACTTCAAGATCACTTCAAAATTAATAACATGCATCACAATCTTTTAGATTTAAACAAAGTTTATCTTAAGGTCCTTTACAATACAAAGGTAAATACACTTAAAACTCTCAAAAGCTCAAACAACTACCTTAAACCAAAACCTAAACTTCAAACTTCAAGATCTCTCTCCTTCTTCTAGGTTTTTGTCTCGGCCCTCTCTCTCTTTGGGATTGATGAATAATTTTTTTTCTTCTTGAGTTTGAAGAAGGAAGTGGGTGAAGAAGAAGGATCAAGGGAATTTGGTCAAGGAACTTGGATTTTTCATTTCCCTTCTCTTCTCTACCCTCACGGTTTCTCTCTCTCTCTATGGATTCCAAGAGCTTTGTGTTGCTCTTGGACCAAGTGTGTTTAGGAGTTGTGAAAATGAATCAAAGTAACCCACTCCTCCTACACACACACGGCTTATATGGTCAAAGCAAGGGTTGGAATTTCCCTCTTGTGTCCTCGGTTCCATGTGCAATCCTAAGGGTAATTTGGTCTAGTCCATTTGTTGCATGGAATGAGTCTTATCAAGGGGAGACAATGTTGAAGAAAGTCTTTCCTAGGCCTCATGACTCATACAACCTAGTTTTTCCTACTCATTTTCTATTTAGTTTTCACTTGCTTACTACTTAAGAAAATGTACTCTACTTGGTCTTTCTAATCTCATGCTTGGCCGAAACACACACATGTACACATACACAAGCAATTTCTTTTCATGTTTATCATAACAACACATAGCATGAAATCATGGAATAATACATACACTTAATACATATATAAGCATACATACAATTAATATTTTTAGGGCCTCACGTTCACACGACACCTGCACACAAACATCATACACATACACACACACACATATATATATATACTCATGCATTATCATTTTCTTTTACTAATTTAATTCCATATAATCCTAATCATACACATACACACCAAACCGTGCATACATACACACACATACATAGAAAATAATCCTTTTCATCCTAAAGTGACCCATGTGAAAAGAATCATAATTTCTTTAAAGTGTAAAAATATTAACACACAATTGCTTCAAAACCCTACTTTAAAACTCTTTACCATCATTTCATGAAAAATCATTTCTTTTCAAAAATTCTTCATTACTTTAAAAAAAACGGGAATTAAGGAAATTATTTAAGAAAATACTTCTTTCAAAAACACTTTTCTTACAATAAATCTTTTTAGTATTTTAAATTAATACGAGGAATTTGCGGGGTGTTACATTCTCCCCAACTTAAAGATTTCTCGTCCCCGAGAAATACGTTGTGGATTGGGCAGCAGGGCACAAATTCTTACGTCACTTCGATTCTCATAAGAACACCTCCGTTTCGCTGCGTGGTCGTGTTCCCTTTTGCTGATCTAATTCGCCTTGTCGTGCTCATTGTTTGTCGCTTTCAGACGAAAAAGTCACACTCGTACCACCGCTTACGTGCCGAATCGGGTTAAGTCCATCGGACTAACCGAAGAAGATGCAGCTCCTTTAATTGATCGTCGTCGCAGAAAGTCCAACCATAGGTACGGACTTAGGGAAAATAAAGCAAACACAGATTCACACATCTTCAAAAGCATAGGGTTTAGCCCAAAACCCTTAGATATTCACTATTTTCTACTACTTAGGTTCTTACGAACTCACAACAATCGCTCCTTCATCCAGTTCTCCTTTTAACTCCAAGGTTTTCGTCTATCATTTTTCTAACTTAAGGGGATTCTATTACAACCTGAGCTTACTCATTTCATCGGACAACCTTACTCTCCCCTTTAGGTTCACCCTAAGTATAAACCAAACCTATCACTTTGATCATCTAAATCTCTAGTTAGGGTACAAGGCAATTCTAATCCTCAAATTTTCATCCTTGTGACTCCCCAACTTCGATCAAACTTATAACTAAATCCACGGTGATCTTGTATCCTTACTTGGTTTCAACTATTTATCCTTCCTCAATCGCTCAAGCCTAAACTACCTGGGTAACTATGGCACTTCTAGTTCCACAATTCAAGCTAATACATCTCGGAAAGGATCGGTAAAGCTACGAGTTGGTAGGGGCTCATGAAGAAAGATTCAAATTTTAGCAACAAGAACTGTTTTGTTGAAGCAATTCAACAATCACGGGAGTCCAGGTAGGATATTCCATATTCTTAAAGGTACTAACTATCCTTGTATAAAAGGTACGCTAATGTTAACAAACCTAAGTCTAACAGTTACTGATAAAACATCAAGGGGTATGGGGTCTCAGTTTTAGAATCTATTCACTTCCTACTTAGTCTACATTCCTCAGGCTACAATATGGACAGGTTTCCTAAACTAACTCGGCCGACATTAAGCTACACACTAGGTCTTACATCTTAGAAAGATGAAAACTTAAACTTGTATTCCTATCCTTACACTAGCAAGCACACAGAGTCACACAAGCAAAGCATGTAAGCCCATGCTTAAGGCCACTAAGGATTACCATAAGCTCTGATACCATTCTGTAACAGCCCGATTTCCATAAACTAAAAATAATTAACTTTTACTTATTAAAGTTACAAAAATGAGGCCAGATTTTTTTTAAAAACAGTTTGAAGTGTCCATGTACGTGTACCACTCTTTACTGAAAATCGAGTTGTTACTAAAATCGTTCATCTTCATAAAGTGGCTTGATTCAAAAGCATAATAACATTTTCCCAAAAGATTACATTGTTTGTTCTTCCAAAATAGAGTATTCCACAATACAAAATTAAAACTTGGCTTAGTTACATAATTGGCACATTGCTTGGTAATCCTTGACTCAAAACACAAATCATAACTTAAAACTAAATTTACTACTATCGCTTCCGCTGCGCTACTTTGATGAAGACCACCGGATGAAGCTTCCCTTTCCTCTTGCACCTTTTCTTCATCCCCGAAAGTGAAGTCACTTCTGTCATTACTTTCTTGTTGACGCTAAGCTCCAGCTCTAACTCATTCAGAGTGATGATCTCCACGTGATATTCCGTCTGCTCGTTGAGATATCAGCAGCACCAATATGCCAACGAACAAGAGAGAGTAAGCGATCCGAACGACGCATCGTCGACGGTGTGGAATTACGATAGGCAAGATAGAAGGACCATACAAACACACAATAAAATACACAAGCATACAACAACCAAATAGATTATTGACATCATCATCATTATCATCTTACATTATTAGCATTATTATTATACTTTCTTCTTTACTTTCACACCTTATAAACATTCTTTCCTTTTCTCGTTCATTTCCATTTCATCACTGTACTCTCTTTTCCTCCCTTCTTATCATTTCATAACCTCTGTGATTGGGGAGTGTTAAAATACCATCAAAGTATTTATTTCAATCTCGGCGATCACTCACGTCTACATCTCCTCGGTCATCCACCCAACATAGTCGGAAGCAAACAGGAGTACAGGACCTTTACCGTGCGGGCACGACAGCTGTCTCAAACTCAAATGGTCCCAGACCAGGAGGTCTCAGCCTCAAATCATAATCATATCAATTCGTATACATGGCACACTGTCTCACTACAGTGGCAAACAAAATGCCCCACTCCAGTCCCTCTCACTGTTCTCGATTTGCAATCTAGGGGCGACAATATATTTCTAGTGGGCCCGCAAAACTTACCACGGCATTAGACCCAGTCCCCACCACGTTAGTGCGCCACGTGTGGAGTTCGTTATGCCTAGAAATATACTCTAGACTTCTTGACGTTTCACCGTCATTGTCCTCCCCTAATGCAATCTCCTCCTAAGTATCCGCAGGTACTTATGGTTTCTTCCTCTCCACTACTTCGCACTCTTATACCTCACCGCGTATGTCTTTTAAGTCTTTTATCTATTTAATTATCCTAAGGTCGACCCGTCCTTCGTGCAACCCTTCAACGAGTCCCGACCACTAACTTTGCACAAACTTTCTCTCATCATTTCTCACATAGCACAGAGCTGGGACCACATCAACAACTCGAATCTCATTTCTCAAAACTTCCTCAGCATTCCCCATTTCTCATACTCATCTCATTTCGAAATCCTTTCTCAAACCATCTTTTCAAAAACTATCTCAAAACACCATTTCATAACTTTCACAGAAACATAGTTTTCACCAACTTTTTTCTCAAAAAGGTTATTTCAATAGACTCCCTTTAATTATCCTTTCAAATACTTTATCAAAAAGATTGTTTTCCAAACACTTCCTTCAAAATACATCTTTTCACAAAACTCTTTCAGAAAGATTGTTTCGCAAAGCTTTTCTCAAAGACATAACGTTTCACGAAACTTTTAAAAGAAAATCTCTCTTGATAAACCTTTTCCACAAATCCCTCTTTTCAAACCTCTTTCCAAAAATTTCCTTTCACAAACTTTTCTCAAAATTTTCTTTACATACTTCTTTCACAAAAATTGATTTTCACAATTCTTTTCAAAAAGTTCCTTTTCAAAAATCTTTTCAAAAACTGCTATTCGAAAACCTTTTTCAAAAATCTCTTTTTAAAATCTTTTCGAAGATCTCTTTTCAAAAACCTTTTCAAAAACCGCTTTTTCAAAAACCTTTTCAAAGTTACAACTTTGCTGAGCGCTAATGGAGGAGCAAGCTCAACTCAACATTAGTCCCAGACTAAAACCAAAAACAAAGGAGCCCAGCTCCACTTAAATCTCGTCTCATATCCAGCAAACAACGTCGTTCTCCCCAGCTCTGGCTCGTTCTCAACATTATCATTTCCTTCTTTCCCCAATCTCAATTCTTTATCTCTTTCTGATCCATCTCATCTCTTTACTTCTTATTCAATTTCTTTATTTTCATTTTCTTACTCAGGACGTAACAGACGTCCATCAACAGATTATCAATATCAACCAACAACACTTAATTTCAACTTGCATGATTAAATAAATAAATAGATAAATAAACGAAAGCATGCTATCAAACACACAAACATCACACAACAACAATGTGGTCTTCGTCACCTTCGTATAAGTGGCCACACAATACAAACAATTGCCACTATACTACTGACTCCGAACCACTTGGTTCCGATCTTTGAGATGATACGGAACGTCCTAATATATCTCCTAACTACCACGGTGTCTTAGAAAAGCTTCTCTCTCACATGAGGTCCAGCTATTAAGTGCGTACCGTCGCTTCGGATCCTTTCTGCTGCCGGCTGCCCCAATCCCTCGTCTTTCAAATTCCTCGTACTAAATAAAATAAGCTTACGTTATTAACTTATATTATGAAAATCTTTTCATAACCTAGACACCTCTCATTTCCTCGTATTAAATAAAACACACTAATGCTGCTAACGTGTATTAAGAAAATCTTTTCTTAAATCAATTATCTCTTGAAAACTTCACTTTAAATCGCATGAGAACGTTTTTAAATGTAAGAAGCAAGTCCAAATAATTCTGGAAAGCAAAGAATCGTTTTATAAAAATCCCTTTGATAAGACTCCGAAACCATCGTAAAAGTACTTTTTGTTTTAAACAATTCTTTAGTTTAAACTAATACTTTAAAACTCAAGTTTTTATCATAAAACAAATCTTGGACATCCACTAAATACAATCCCACAATCCAAATAAATCAAATTATTTTAAAATCAATTAATTTCAAACTCAATTATTTTCCAAACATCAACTTAAAACACAATCACAACAAACAATATAAACTAAATCATATAAGTTATTCGCTTTTCAGACATCAATTAGCATGAAGAATAGTTACGTTGGATTTCCAGAGTATTTATTTTCATAAAACAAAACACTCAAACATGCACACACTCACAAACCGAATTGAGTCTAAAATATAACTTAAGCACATTTGTTTTCTTACTTTAAATCACTTAATTTCTTTTCAAAAATTGCTATATAAGTTCATTTTCATGCAACTAAATCTCCTAGGTTTAATTATACTATATGGCCGAATGGAATTAAAGAAAACAAGTCAAGATCTACAAATAAAACACATAAATCAATCTAGTTTATTTCAAGCATTTTAAACCTTGTTTTTTTTTCATGAAACAAAATCATTTGTCCTTTTTGTCCTTGACTGAACACTTATTTATTCACACACTTAAACACAAACTTTTCCAAATCATTTAGTTTATTTATTTCCTTTATCTCTTCAATGAAAACCGAATTGGAAGAAAAATAATCACAATGCAATTTCAATTAATTAATTTAACCTAAGTTCACAAGACATACTCATTAATTTTAAGTCAATTCATATGAAAAAGAACCTAGCCTACTAATCCTAACTAGGCCGAATCATCATCATGGCAAAACAAAGTTTTTGATGCACTTTTCAACATGCAAAACCTAAAATCAACAAATCAAAGCTTCACCAAAATCAAATAAAAAATTAACCATTTCAACACTCAAATCAAGGTTTTTAAACATAAAGTTAACATATAATTATTTAAATCAAATTAAAATGCATCAAGACCTAAACTCTTGTCTTGGCCGAAACATATAGCTCATGGTCTAGTGTTTTATAAGTTCTTTTACTCTTAAAAATTTAAGATCAAGGTATAAAGGAGACATGCAAGGAAAATAAGAATAACAAGGCCATAAAATCAAACATGCAAGACTCAAGTTCTTTGCCTTATCAAAGATCAACCATGGATCAATCATATACAAATGAAAATTAAGACAAATAAACAACTTTAACACAACTTTTATAGAAACCGTGACAAGGAAAAGCCATAAGTTAAAGATCTAAACTTTTTAGCATAGATTTTCAAGATCAACACTTAGAGATGGTTTGCATGTAGTTCAAACTTCAAGATCACTTCAAAATTAATAACATGCATCACAATCTTTTAGATTTAAACAAAGTTTATCTTAAGGTCCTTTACAATACAAAGGTAAATACACTTAAAACTCTCAAAAGCTCAAACAACTACCTTAAACCAAAACCTAAACTTCAAACTTCAAGATCTCTCTCCTTCTTCTAGGTTTTTGTCTCGGCCCTCTCTCTCTTTGGGATTGATGAATAATTTTTTTTCTTCTTGAGTTTGAAGAAGGAAGTGGGTGAAGAAGAAGGATCAAGGGAATTTGGTCAAGGAACTTGGATTTTTCATTTCCCTTCTCTTCTCTACCCTCACGGTTTCTCTCTCTCTCTATGGATTCCAAGAGCTTTGTGTTGCTCTTGGACCAAGTGTGTTTAGGAGTTGTGAAAATGAATCAAAGTAACCCACTCCTCCTACACACACACGGTTATATGGTCAAAGCAAGGGTTGGAATTTCCCTCTTGTGTCCTCGGTTCCATGTGCAATCCTAAGGGTAATTTGGTCTAGTCCATTTGTTGCATGGAATGAGTCTTATCAAGGGGAGACAATGTTGAAGAAAGTCTTTCCTAGGCCTCATGACTCATACAACCTAGTTTTTCCTACTCATTTTCTATTTAGTTTTCACTTGCTTACTACTTAAGAAAATGTACTCTACTTGGTCTTTCTAATCTCATGCTTGGCCGAAACACACACATGTACACATACACAAGCAATTTCTTTTCATGTTTATCATAACAACACATAGCATGAAATCATGGAATAATACATACACTTAATACATATATAAGCATACATACAATTAATATTTTTAGGGCCTCACGTTCACACGACACCTGCACACAAACATCATACACATACACACACACACACATATATATATATATACTCATGCATTATCATTTTCTTTTACTAATTTAATTCCATATAATCCTAATCATACACATACACACCAAACCGTGCATACATACACACACATACATAGAAAATAATCCTTTTCATCCTAAAGTGACCCATGTGAAAAGAATCATAATTTCTTTAAAGTGTAAAAATATTAACACACAATTGCTTCAAAACCCTACTTTAAAACTCTTTACCATCATTTCATGAAAAATCATTTCTTTTCAAAAATTCTTCATTACTTTAAAAAAAACGGGAATTAAGGAAATTATTTAAGAAAATACTTCTTTCAAAAACACTTTTCTTACAATAAATCTTTTTAGTATTTTAAATTAATACGAGGAATTTGCGGGGTGTTACATTCTCCCCAACTTAAAGATTTCTCGTCCCCGAGAAATACGTTGTGGATTGGGCAGCAGGGCACAAATTCTTACGTCACTTCGATTCTCATAAGAACACCTCCGTTTCGCTGCGTGGGCGTGTTCCCTTTTGCTGATCTAATTCGCCTTGTCGTGCTCATTGTTTGTCGCTTTCAGACGGAAAAGTCACACTCGTACCACCGCTTACGTGCCGAATCGGGTTAAGTCCATCGGACTAACCGAAGAAGATGCAGCTCCTTTAATTGATCGTCGTCGCAGAAAGTCCAACCATAGGTACGGACTTAGGGAAAATAAAGCAAACACAGATTCACACATCTCCAAAAGCATAGGGTTTAGCCCAAAACCCTTAGATATTCACTATTTTCTACTACTTAGGTTCTTACGAACTCACAACAATCGCTCCTTCATCCAGTTCTCCTTTTAACTCCAAGGTTTTCGTCTATCATTTTTCTAACTTAAGGGGATTCTATTACAACCTGAGCTTACTCATTTCATCGGACAACCTTACTCTCCCCTTTAGGTTCACCCTAAGTATAAACCAAACCTATCATTTTGATCATCTAAATCTCTAGTTAGGGTACAAGGCAATTCTAATCCTCAAATTTTCCTCCTTGTGACTCCCCAACTTCGATCAAACTTATAACTAAATCCACGGTGATCTTGTATCCTTACTTGGTTTCAACTATTTATCCTTCCTCAATCGCTCAAGCCTAAACTACCTGGGTAACTATGGCACTTCTAGTTCCACAATTCAAGCTAATACATCTCGGAAAGGATCGGTAAAGCTACGAGTTGGTAGGGGCTCATGAAGAAAGATTCAAATTTTAGCAACAAGAACTGTTTTGTTGAAGCAATTCAACAATCACGGGAATCCAGGTAGGATATTCCATATTCTTAAAGGTACTAACTATCCTTGTATAAAAGGTACGCTAAGGTTAACAAACCTAAGTCTAACAGTTACTGATAAAACATCAAGGGGTATGGGGTCTCAGTTTTAGAATCTATTCACTTCCTACTTAGTCTACATTCCTCAGGCTACAATATGGACAGGTTTCCTAAACTAACTCGGCCGACATTAAGCTACACACTAGGTCTTACATCTTAGAAAGATGAAAACTTAAACTTGTATTCCTATCCTTACACTAGCAAGCACACAGAGTCACACAAGCAAAGCATGTAAGCCCATGCTTAAGGCCACTAAGGATTACCATAAGCTCTGATACCATTCTGTAACAGCCCGATTTCCATAAACTAAAAATAATTAACTTTTACTTATTAAAGTTGCAAAAATGAGGCCAGATTTTTTTTAAAAACAGTTTGAAGTGTCCATGTACGTGTACCACTCTTTACTGAAAATCGAGTTGTTACTAAAATCGTTCATCTTCATAAAGTGGCTTGATTCAAAAGCATAATAACATTTTCCCAAAAGATTACATTGTTTGTTCTTCCAAAATAGAGTATTCCACAATACAGAATTAAAACTTGGCTTAGTTACATAATTGGCACATTGCTTGGTAATCCTTGACTCAAAACACAAATCATAACTTAAAACTAAATTTACTACTATCGCTTCCGCTGCGCTACTTTGATGAAGACCACCGGATGAAGCTTCCCTTTCCTCTTGCACCTTTTCTTCATCCCCGAAAGTGAAGTCACTTCTGTCATTACTTTCTTGTTGACGCTAAGCTCCAGCTCTAACTCATTCAGAGTGATGATCTCCACGTGATATTCCGTCTGCTCGTTGAGATATCAGCAGCACCAATATGCCAACGAACAAGAGAGAGTAAGCGATCCGAACGACGCATCGTCGACGGTGTGGAATTACGATAGGCAAGATAGAAGGACCATACAAACACACAATAAAATACACAAGCATACAACAACCAAATAGATTATTGACATCATCATCATTATCATCTTACATTATTAGCATTATTATTATACTTTCTCATTCTTCTTTACTTTCACACCTTATAAACATTCTTTCCTTTTCTCGTTCATTTCCATTTCATCATTGTACTCTCTTTTCCTCCCTTCTTATCATTTCATAACCTCTGTGATTGGGGAGTGTTAAAATACCATCAAAGTATTTATTTCAATCTCGGCGATCACTCACGTCTACATCTCCTCGGTCATCCACCCAACATAGTCGGAAGCAAACAGGAGTACAGGACCTTTACCGTGCGGGCACGACAGCTGTCTCAAACTCAAATGGTCCCAGACCAGGAGGTCTCAGCCTCAAATCATAATCATATCAATTCGTATACATGGCACACTGTCTCACTACAGTGGCAAACAAAATGCCCCACTCCAGTCCCTCTCACTGTTCTCGATTTGCAATCTAGGGGCGACAATATATTTCTAGTGGGCCCGCAAAACTTACCACGGCATTAGACCCAGTCCCCACCACGTTAGTGCGCCACGTGTGGAGTTCGTTCTTCCTAGAAATATACTCTAGACTTCTTGACGTTTCACCGTCATTGTCCTCCCCTAATGCAATCTCCTCCTAAGTATCCGCAGGTACTTATGGTTTCTTCCTCTCCACTACTTCGCACTCTTATACCTCACCGCGTATGTCTTTTAAGTCTTTTATCTATTTAATTATCCTAAGGTCGACCCGTCCTTCGTGCAACCCTTCAACGAGTCCCGACCACTAACTTTGCACAAACTTTCTCTCATCATTTCTCACATAGCACAGAGCTGGGACCACATCAACAACTCGAATCTCATTTCTCAAAACTTCCTCAGCATTCCCCATTTCTCATACTCATCTCATTTCGAAATCCTTTCTCAAACCATCTTTTCAAAAACTATCTCAAAACACCATTTCATAACTTTCACAGAAACATAGTTTTCACCAACTTTTTTCTCAAAAAGGTTATTTCAATAGACTCCCTTTAATTATCCTTTCAAATACTTTATCAAAAAGATTGTTTTCCAAACACTTCCTTCAAAATACATCTTTTCACAAAACTCTTTCAGAAAGATTGTTTCGCAAAGCTTTTCTCAAAGACATAACGTTTCACGAAACTTTTAAAAGAAAATCTCTCTTGATAAACCTTTTCCACAAATCCCTCTTTTCAAACCTCTTTCCAAAAATTTCCTTTCACAAACTTTTCTCAAAATTTTCTTTACATACTTCTTTCACAAAAATTGATTTTCACAATTCTTTTCAAAAAGTTCCTTTTCAAAAATCTTTTCAAAAACTGCTATTCGAAAACCTTTTTCAAAAATCTCTTTTTAAAATCTTTTCGAAGATCTCTTTTCAAAAACCTTTTCAAAAACCGCTTTTTCAAAAACCTTTTCAAAGTTACAACTTTGCTGAGCGCTAATGGAGGAGCAAGCTCAACTCAACATTAGTCCCAGACTAAAACCAAAAACAAAGGAGCCCAGCTCCACTTAAATCTCGTCTCATATCCAGCAAACAACGTCGTTCTCCCCAGCTCTGGCTCGTTCTCAACATTATCATTTCCTTCTTTCCCCAATCTCAATTCTTTATCTCTTTCTGATCCATCTCATCTCTTTACTTCTTATTCAATTTTCTTTATTTTCATTTTCTTACTCAGGACGTAACAGACGTCCATCAACAGATTATCAATATCAACCAACAACACTTAATTTCAACTTGCATGATTAAATAAATAAATAGATAAATAAACGAAAGCATGCTATCAAACACACAAACATCACACAACAACAATGTGGTCTTCGTCACCTTCGTATAAGTGGCCACACAATACAAACAATTGCCACTATACTACTGACTCCGAACCACTTGGTTCCGATCTTTGAGATGATACGGAACGTCCTAATATATCTCCTAACTACCACGGTGTCTTAGAAAAGCTTCTCTCTCACATGAGGTCCAGCTATTAAGTGCGTACCGTCGCTTCGGATCCTTTCTGCTGCCGGCTGCCCCAATCCCTCGTCTTTCAAATTCCTCGTACTAAATAAAATAAGCTTACGTTATTAACTTATATTATGAAAATCTTTTCATAACCTAGACACCTCTCATTTCCTCGTATTAAATAAAACACACTAATGCTGCTAACGTGTATTAAGAAAATCTTTTCTTAAATCAATTATCTCTTGAAAACTTCACTTTAAATCGCATGAGAACGTTTTTAAATGTAAGAAGCAAGTCCAAATAATTCTGGAAAGCAAAGAATCGTTTTATAAAAATCCCTTTGATAAGACTCCGAAACCATCGTAAAAGTACTTTTTGTTTTAAACAATTCTTTAGTTTAAACTAATACTTTAAAACTCAAGTTTTTATCATAAAACAAATCTTGGACATCCACTAAATACAATCCCACAATCCAAATAAATCAAATTATTTTAAAATCAATTAATTTCAAACTCAATTATTTTCCAAACATCAACTTAAAACACAATCACAACAAACAATATAAACTAAATCATATAAGTTATTCGCTTTTCAGACATCAATTAGCATGAAGAATAGTTACGTTGGATTTCCAGAGTATTTATTTTCATAAAACAAAACACTCAAACATGCACACACTCACAAACCGAATTGAGTCTAAAATATAACTTAAGCACATTTGTTTTCTTACTTTAAATCACTTAATTTCTTTTCAAAAATTGCTATATAAGTTCATTTTCATGCAACTAAATCTCCTAGGTTTAATTATACTATATGGCCGAATGGAATTAAAGAAAACAAGTCAAGATCTACAAATAAAACACATAAATCAATCTAGTTTATTTCAAGCATTTTAAACCTTGTTTTTTTTTCATGAAACAAAATCATTTGTCCTTTTTGTCCTTGACTGAACACTTATTTATTCACACACTTAAACACAAACTTTTCCAAATCATTTAGTTTATTTATTTCCTTTATCTCTTCAATGAAAACCGAATTGGAAGAAAAATAATCACAATGCAATTTCAATTAATTAATTTAACCTAAGTTCACAAGACATACTCATTAATTTTAAGTCAATTCATATGAAAAAGAACCTAGCCTACTAATCCTAACTAGGCCGAATCATCATCATGGCAAAACAAAGTTTTTGATGCACTTTTCAACATGCAAAACCTAAAATCAACAAATCAAAGCTTCACCAAAATCAAATAAAAAATTAACCATTTCAACACTCAAATCAAGGTTTTTAAACATAAAGTTAACATATAATTATTTAAATCAAATTAAAATGCATCAAGACCTAAACTCTTGTCTTGGCCGAAACATATAGCTCATGGTCTAGTGTTTTATAAGTTCTTTTACTCTTAAAAATTTAAGATCAAGGTATAAAGGAGACATGCAAGGAAAATAAGAATAACAAGGCCATAAAATCAAACATGCAAGACTCAATTTCTTTGCCTTATCAAAGATCAACCATGGATCAATCATATACAAATGAAAATTAAGACAAATAAACAACTTTAACACAACTTTTATAGAAACCGTGACAAGGAAAAGCCATAAGTTAAAGATCTAAACTTTTTAGCATAGATTTTCAAGATCAACACTTAGAGATGGTTTGCATGTAGTTCAAACTTCAAGATCACTTCAAAATTAATAACATGCATCACAATCTTTTAGATTTAAACAAAGTTTATCTTAAGGTCCTTTACAATACAAAGGTAAATACACTTAAAACTCTCAAAAGCTCAAACAACTACCTTAAACCAAAACCTAAACTTCAAACTTCAAGATCTCTCTCCTTCTTCTAGGTTTTTGTCTCGGCCCTCTCTCTCTTTGGGATTGATGAATAATTTTTTTTCTTCTTGAGTTTGAAGAAGGAAGTGGGTGAAGAAGAAGGATCAAGGGAATTTGGTCAAGGAACTTGGATTTTTCATTTCCCTTCTCTTCTCTACCCTCACGGTTTCTCTCTCTCTCTCTATGGATTCCAAGAGCTTTGTGTTGCTCTTGGACCAAGTGTGTTTAGGAGTTGTGAAAATGAATCAAAGTAACCCACTCCTCCTACACACACACGGCTTATATGGTCAAAGCAAGGGTTGGAATTTCCCTCTTGTGTCCTCGGTTCCATGTGCAATCCTAAGGGTAATTTGGTCTAGTCCATTTGTTGCATGGAATGAGTCTTATCAAGGGGAGACAATGTTGAAGAAAGTCTTTCCTAGGCCTCATGACTCATACAACCTAGTTTTTCCTACTCATTTTCTATTTAGTTTTCACTTGCTTACTACTTAAGAAAATGTACTCTACTTGGTCTTTCTAATCTCATGATTGGCCGAAACACACACATGTACACATACACAAGCAATTTCTTTTCATGTTTATCATAACAACACATAGCATGAAATCATGGAATAATACATACACTTAATACATATATAAGCATACATACAATTAATATTTTTAGGGCCTCACGTTCACACGACACCTGCACACAAACATCATACACATACACACACACATATATATATATATATATACTCATGCATTATCATTTTCTTTTACTAATTTAATTCCATATAATCCTAATCATACACATACACACCAAACCGTGCATACATACACACACATACATAGAAAATAATCCTTTTCATCCTAAAGTGACCCATGTGAAAAGAATCATAATTTCTTTAAAGTGTAAAAATATTAACACACAATTGCTTCAAAACCCTACTTTAAAACTCTTTACCATCATTTCATGAAAAATCATTTCTTTTCAAAAATTCTTCATTACTTTAAAAAAAACGGGAATTAAGGAAATTATTTAAGAAAATACTTCTTTCAAAAACACTTTTCTTACAATAAATCTTTTTAGTATTTTAAATTAATACGAGGAATTTGCGGGGTGTTACATTCTCCCCAACTTAAAGATTTCTCGTCCCCGAGAAATACGTTGTGGATTGGGCAGCAGGGCACAAATTCTTACGTCACTTCGATTCTCATAAGAACACCTCCGTTTCGCTGCGTGGGCGTGTTCCCTTTTGCTGATCTAATTCGCCTTGTCGTGCTCATTGTTTGTCGCTTTCAGACGGAAAAGTCACACTCGTACCACCGCTTACGTGCCGAATCGGGTTAAGTCCATCGGACTAACCAAAGAAGATGCAGCTCCTTTAATTGATCGTCGTCGCAGAAAGTCCAACCATAGGTACGGACTTAGGGAAAATAAAGCAAACACAGATTCACACATCTCCAAAAGCATAGGGTTTAGCCCAAAACCCTTAGATATTCACTATTTTCTACTACTTAGGTTCTTACGAACTCACAACAATCGCTCCTTCATCCAGTTCTCCTTTTAACTCCAAGGTTTTCGTCTATCATTTTTCTAACTTAAGGGGATTCTATTACAACCTGAGCTTACTCATTTCATCGGACAACCTTACTCTCCCCTTTAGGTTCACCCTAAGTATAAACCAAACCTATCACTTTGATCATCTAAATCTCTAGTTAGGGTACAAGGCAATTCTAATCCTCAAATTTTCCTCCTTGTGACTCCCCAACTTCGATCAAACTTATAACTAAATCCACGGTGATCTTGTATCCTTACTTGGTTTCAACTATTTATCCTTCCTCAATCGCTCAAGCCTAAACTACCTGGGTAACTATGGCACTTCTAGTTCCACAATTCAAGCTAATACATCTCGGAAAGGATCGGTAAAGCTACGAGTTGGTAGGGGCTCATGAAGAAAGATTCAAATTTTAGCAACAAGAACTGTTTTGTTGAAGCAATTCAACAATCACGGGAATCCAGGTAGGATATTCCATATTCTTAAAGGTACTAACTATCCTTGTATAAAAGGTACGCTAAGGTTAACAAACCTAAGTCTAACAGTTACTGATAAAACATCAAGGGGTATGGGGTCTCAGTTTTAGAATCTATTCACTTCCTACTTAGTCTACATTCCTCAGGCTACAATATGGACAGGTTTCCTAAACTAACTCGGCCGACATTAAGCTACACACTAGGTCTTACATCTTAGAAAGATGAAAACTTAAACTTGTATTCCTATCCTTACACTAGCAAGCACACAGAGTCACACAAGCAAAGCATGTAAGCCCATGCTTAAGGCCACTAAGGATTACCATAAGCTCTGATACCATTCTGTAACAGCCCGATTTCCATAAACTAAAAATAATTAACTTTTACTTATTAAAGTTGCAAAAATGAGGCCAGATTTTTTTTAAAAACAGTTTGAAGTGTCCATGTACGTGTACCACTCTTTACTGAAAATCGAGTTGTTACTAAAATCGTTCATCTTCATAAAGTGGCTTGATTCAAAAGCATAATAACATTTTCCCAAAAGATTACATTGTTTGTTCTTCCAAAATAGAGTATTCCACAATACAGAATTAAAACTTGGCTTAGTTACATAATTGGCACATTGCTTGGTAATCCTTGACTCAAAACACAAATCATAACTTAAAACTAAATTTACTACTATCGCTTCCGCTGCGCTACTTTGATGAAGACCACCGGATGAAGCTTCCCTTTCCTCTTGCACCTTTTCTTCATCCCCGAAAGTGAAGTCACTTCTGTCATTACTTTCTTGTTGACGCTAAGCTCCAGCTCTAACTCATTCAGAGTGATGATCTCCACGTGATATTCCGTCTGCTCGTTGAGATATCAGCAGCACCAATATGCCAACGAACAAGAGAGAGTAAGCGATCCGAACGACGCATCGTCGACGGTGTGGAATTACGATAGGCAAGATAGAAGGACCATACAAACACACAATAAAATACACAAGCATACAACAACCAAATAGATTATTGACATCATCATCATTATCATCTTACATTATTAGCATTATTATTATACTTTCTCATTCTTCTTTACTTTCACACCTTATAAACATTCTTTCCTTTTCTCGTTCATTTCCATTTCATCACTGTACTCTCTTTTCCTCCCTTCTTATCATTTCATAACCTCTGTGATTGGGGAGTGTTAAAATACCATCAAAGTATTTATTTCAATCTCGGCGATCACTCACGTCTACATCTCCTCGGTCATCCACCCAACATAGTCGGAAGCAAACAGGAGTACAGGACCTTTACCGTGCGGGCACGACAGCTGTCTCAAACTCAAATGGTCCCAGACCAGGAGGTCTCAGCCTCAAATCATAATCATATCAATTCGTATACATGGCACACTGTCTCACTACAGTGGCAAACAAAATGCCCCACTCCAGTCCCTCTCACTGTTCTCGATTTGCAATCTAGGGGCGACAATATATTTCTAGTGGGCCCGCAAAACTTACCACGGCATTAGACCCAGTCCCCACCACGTTAGTGCGCCACGTGTGGAGTTCGTTCTTCCTAGAAATATACTCTAGACTTCTTGACGTTTCACCGTCATTGTCCTCCCCTAATGCAATCTCCTCCTAAGTATCCGCAGGTACTTATGGTTTCTTCCTCTCCACTACTTCGCACTCTTATACCTCACCGCGTATGTCTTTTAAGTCTTTTATCTATTTAATTATCCTAAGGTCGACCCGTCCTTCGTGCAACCCTTCAACGAGTCCCGACCACTAACTTTGCACAAACTTTCTCTCATCATTTCTCACATAGCACAGAGCTGGGACCACATCAACAACTCGAATCTCATTTCTCAAAACTTCCTCAGCATTCCCCATTTCTCATACTCATCTCATTTCGAAATCCTTTCTCAAACCATCTTTTCAAAAACTATCTCAAAACACCATTTCATAACTTTCACAGAAACATAGTTTTCACCAACTTTTTTCTCAAAAAGGTTATTTCAATAGACTCCCTTTAATTATCCTTTCAAATACTTTATCAAAAAGATTGTTTTCCAAACACTTCCTTCAAAATACATCTTTTCACAAAACTCTTTCAGAAAGATTGTTTCGCAAAGCTTTTCTCAAAGACATAACGTTTCACGAAACTTTTAAAAGAAAATCTCTCTTGATAAACCTTTTCCACAAATCCCTCTTTTCAAACCTCTTTCCAAAAATTTCCTTTCACAAACTTTTATCAAAATTTTCTTTACATACTTCTTTCACAAAAATTGATTTTCACAATTCTTTTCAAAAAGTTCCTTTTCAAAAATCTTTTCAAAAACTGCTATTCGAAAACCTTTTTCAAAAATCTCTTTTTAAAATCTTTTCGAAGATCTCTTTTCAAAAACCTTTTCAAAAACCGCTTTTTCAAAAACCTTTTCAAAGTTACAACTTTGCTGAGCGCTAATGGAGGAGCAAGCTCAACTCAACATTAGTCCCAGACTAAAACCAAAAACAAAGGAGCCCAGCTCCACTTAAATCTCGTCTCATATCCAGCAAACAACGTCGTTCTCCCCAGCTCTGGCTCGTTCTCAACATTATCATTTCCTTCTTTCCCCAATCTCAATTCTTTATCTCTTTCTGATCCATCTCATCTCTTTACTTCTTATTCAATTTTCTTTATTTTCATTTTCTTACTCAGGACGTAACAGACGTCCATCAACAGATTATCAATATCAACCAACAACACTTAATTTCAACTTGCATGATTAAATAAATAAATAGATAAATAAACGAAAGCATGCTATCAAACACACAAACATCACACAACAACAATGTGGTCTTCGTCACCTTCGTATAAGTGGCCACACAATACAAACAATTGCCACTATACTACTGACTCCGAACCACTTGGTTCCGATCTTTGAGATGATACGGAACGTCCTAATATATCTCCTAACTACCACGGTGTCTTAGAAAAGCTTCTCTCTCACATGAGGTCCAGCTATTAAGTGCGTACCGTCGCTTCGGATCCTTTCTGCTGCCGGCTGCCCCAATCCCTCGTCTTTCAAATTCCTCGTACTAAATAAAATAAGCTTACGTTATTAACTTATATTATGAAAATCTTTTCATAACCTAGACACCTCTCATTTCCTCGTATTAAATAAAACACACTAATGCTGCTAACGTGTATTAAGAAAATCTTTTCTTAAATCAATTATCTCTTGAAAACTTCACTTTAAATCGCATGAGAACGTTTTTAAATGTAAGAAGCAAGTCCAAATAATTCTGGAAAGCAAAGAATCGTTTTATAAAAATCCCTTTGATAAGACTCCGAAACCATCGTAAAAGTACTTTTTGTTTTAAACAATTCTTTAGTTTAAACTAATACTTTAAAACTCAAGTTTTTATCATAAAACAAATCTTGGACATCCACTAAATACAATCCCACAATCCAAATAAATCAAATTATTTTAAAATCAATTAATTTCAAACTCAATTATTTTCCAAACATCAACTTAAAACACAATCACAACAAACAATATAAACTAAATCATATAAGTTATTCGCTTTTCAGACATCAATTAGCATGAAGAATAGTTACGTTGGATTTCCAGAGTATTTATTTTCATAAAACAAAACACTCAAACATGCACACACTCACAAACCGAATTGAGTCTAAAATATAACTTAAGCACATTTGTTTTCTTACTTTAAATCACTTAATTTCTTTTCAAAAATTGCTATATAAGTTCATTTTCATGCAACTAAATCTCCTAGGTTTAATTATACTATATGGCCGAATGGAATTAAAGAAAACAAGTCAAGATCTACAAATAAAACACATAAATCAATCAAGTTTATTTCAAGCATTTTAAACCTTGTTTTTTTTTTCATGAAACAAAATCATTTGTCCTTTTTGTCCTTGACTGAACACTTATTTATTCACACACTTAAACACAAACTTTTCCAAATCATTTAGTTTATTTATTTCCTTTATCTCTTCAATGAAAACCGAATTGGAAGAAAAATAATCACAATGCAATTTCAATTAATTAATTTAACCTAAGTTCACAAGACATACTCATTAATTTTAAGTCAATTCATATGAAAAAGAACCTAGCCTACTAATCCTAACTAGGCCGAATCATCATCATGGCAAAACAAAGTTTTTGATGCACTTTTCAACATGCAAAACCTAAAATCAACAAATCAAAGCTTCACCAAAATCAAATAAAAAATTAACCATTTCAACACTCAAATCAAGGTTTTTAAACATAAAGTTAACATATAATTATTTAAATCAAATTAAAATGCATCAAGACCTAAACTCTTGTCTTGGCCGAAACATATAGCTCATGGTCTAGTGTTTTATAAGTTCTTTTACTCTTAAAAATTTAAGATCAAGGTATAAAGGAGACATGCAAGGAAAATAAGAATAACAAGGCCATAAAATCAAACATGCAAGACTCAAGTTCTTTGCCTTATCAAAGATCAACCATGGATCAATCATATACAAATGAAAATTAAGACAAATAAACAACTTTAACACAACTTTTATAGAAACCGTGACAAGGAAAAGCCATAAGTTAAAGATCTAAACTTTTTAGCATAGATTTTCAAGATCAACACTTAGAGATGGTTTGCATGTAGTTCAAACTTCAAGATCACTTCAAAATTAATAACATGCATCACAATCTTTTAGATTTAAACAAAGTTTATCTTAAGGTCCTTTACAATACAAAGGTAAATACACTTAAAACTCTCAAAAGCTCAAACAACTACCTTAAACCAAAACCTAAACTTCAAACTTCAAGATCTCTCTCCTTCTTCTAGGTTTTTGTCTCGGCCCTCTCTCTCTTTGGGATTGATGAATAATTTTTTTTCTTCTTGAGTTTGAAGAAGGAAGTGGGTGAAGAAGAAGGATCAAGGGAATTTGGTCAAGGAACTTGGATTTTTCATTTCCCTTCTCTTCTCTACCCTCACAGTTTCTCTCTCTCTCTATGGATTCCAAGAGCTTTGTGTTGCTCTTGGACCAAGTGTGTTTAGGAGTTGTGAAAATGAATCAAAGTAACCCACTCCTCCTACACACACACGGCTTATATGGTCAAAGCAAGGGTTGGAATTTCCCTCTTGTGTCCTCGGTTCCATGTGCAATCCTAAGGGTAATTTGGTCTAGTCCATTTGTTGCATGGAATGAGTCTTATCAAGGGGAGACAATGTTGAAGAAAGTCTTTCCTAGGCCTCATGACTCATACAACCTAGTTTTTCCTACTCATTTTCTATTTAGTTTTCACTTGCTTACTACTTAAGAAAATGTACTCTACTTGGTCTTTCTAATCTCATGCTTGGCCGAAACACACACATGTACACATACACAAGCAATTTCTTTTCATGTTTATCATAACAACACATAGCATGAAATCATGGAATAATACATACACTTAATACATATATAAGCATACATACAATTAATATTTTTAGGGCATCACGTTCACACGACACCTGCACACAAACATCATACACATAGACATATATATATATATATATATACACTCATGCATTATCATTTTCTTTTACTAATTTAATTCCATATAATCCTAATCATACACATACACACCAAACCGTGCATACATACACACACATACATAGAAAATAATCCTTTTCATCCTAAAGTGACCCATGTGAAAAAGAATCATAATTTCTTTAAAGTGTAAAAATATTAACACACAATTGCTTCAAAACCCTACTTTAAAACTCTTTACCATCATTTCATGAAAAATCATTTCTTTTCAAAAATTCTTCATTACTTTAAAAAAATGGGAATTAAGAAAATTATTTAAGAAAATACTTCTTTCAAAAACACTTTTCTTATAATAAATCTTTTTAGTATTTTAAATTAATACGAGGAATTTGCGGGGTGTTTCAAAGACTCCTACAAATCTTCTTGTAGTTGTTTCCAAGGTATGTCTGAATTGTTGTATTAAGGTATTAGACTTTGTCTATCTACCTGTGTCATGATTGCATTTGATCTTAAGCACGGTTTGGAAGCCGAGAGATCAAGTGATCATGATTAATGATGATAGAACAACCCTGTATTGGGATTTCCAAGCTTCGAATCTGGAATCCAATGGATCCATGTGTTTGCTTCTGGGCAGCAGTTAAGGAAAAAGGGGGTTAAAGAAATCTTGGTTACAAGGAATGATGTTAGGGTACCCTTGAGTAAGGAGATAGAGTTTGGAATCAAGTTAATTCTTGAAGCTGATTCTATCTCTACTACCCTTATAATATGGTACCATCGGGAATGGTCAAATGGAAGAAACACGTGGAGAAGCTGCTAAAAAGGTTATGGTTGGATCAGGTTAAAGGAGTCTAAGTGTTTTCTAAGATTGATTGGAGGTCGGATTAACCCCAAATCAGGATTCGGGACAGGGATACACCTAAGACTGCATTTTGATCTCGATACGGACATTATGAGTAGGAAATAATGCCGTTCGGATTGACTAATGCACCTGTTGTTTTATGGATTATAAGCACGGGACCTTTAGATTATATTTGGATTCGTTTGTGGTTTATTCTGAGAATCTGGAGGAGCATGAGGAACATCTCAGGATTGTGTTGAGAATCCTACAAGAGGGGTAGTTGTGTGCTAAGCTCACCAAAGATGAGTTTTGGTTGAGCGAAGTTACGTTCGGAGGGCATGTGATCTTTAAAGAAGAAATTGTGGTGGATCCAGCGAAGGTGAATTCAGTGAGGTAATGTGAACAAGTCCATACTGTGGTTAAAGTAAGAAGTTCTTAGGGCTGGCTGGATACCACCGCTGGATTATTCAAGGATTTTCTAAGATCGCATGGCCTCTGACCAAGTTGACTTAGAAAGATCAGTTATGGCTAGAGAGATTAACAACCACCGGGACAGGACAAATCTTTGTCTCCCCAACGGAAATGTCTCTAGAACTTGACTATCTAACTAAGTCTGATAGTGATAATTACCCTATCTTTAAGTTCATCTAACTTAAAGACATGTCGTATGGTCTTTCTTGCGAAAGATTATATCTGAAAGGGATGATTTTGTTATTAATGGTTTGAATATTAGGACTGATCACCCTAATGTCTCAAGCTGTTAAGGAACGAAGTCATACAAATGTTTCTTTAATCGTGCTCAAGTGATTAGAGCGCGCAGCACAAAAAGTTTTTCCCAAAAAGTTTATTGAAAAGTGTTTTATTTGAAGAATGTTTATGTGAAGTGTATTACTCAAAAGAGTATTTCTTTTAAAAGAAATTCTTCCACATAAGAGTTTTTATGCAAAGAATCTTTATTGTTTAAATTGAAAGATTCTATTAGAAATGTTTCGAAATAAAAGAACGATATCGAAAACTCTTTTAAGTGGGGGAGGACCCTAAGAACAATTTTTTAAGGGAGTTAGATGAAGTTTACTAGTATAAAAAAATTTTGGAAAAGTGGAAAATTTCAGAAGATAAATTTCGGGAACAAAATTCCTTTTAAGTGGGGGAGTAGTGTAACACCCCTAATTTTCGTCTCCCAAATAACCAAGAAATTAATTATAACAATTATTTTATAATTGATTTATATTATTTTTGAAGGTTTTAGTTGTTTTACATTATGTGTTTTTATATATAAAAATATATCTCATATTTTTATATGGTTATTTTGTACAAAAATATGAATATTGTAATTTAGTCCTTGGGTTGGGACCTAATTGCAATATTAGAAAGGTTTTTGAAGAAAGAGTAATTAAATTATTAATTTTTGAAGTTTTATCAGTATGTAACCGGTTCGAAGGGCTCTGTAACCGGTTACACGATGAACCCATAAACTGAGATAGTGGAATTTGATGAGTAATCCAGTTGTGGATCATGTTCTTGCCCCGATTTCTTCCTTCTTTGAGTGGAATTAGACGTGTCGCTCTGCATGAGAAGCTAATTGCACTATAAATAGCTTGGATTGAGATCAAAATCAGAGTTTGGTGAGTGTTGGTTTGGGAAATCTCTGTTCTAGGGTTTTTGCTTCATTCTATTCGATTCTTCTTCTGTGTGGGGAGTGAGACTTTGAGTGATACACGAACACGAAGCTTACATCCATAGCTTCGTGTTGATATAAAATTTGTAAGCTAAAAGTGTGTGTGGAAGAAGAAATCAATCTCTGAAGTTGAAGCTTGAAAACTGGTTCAGTGTTATTCTTGTTTCTGGAAGCTAGGTTTAAGCTCTGATTTTGGTAAGTACAGGTAACCTTTAAGCCTCGAATCACTTCGATCCTTTAATGCATGTTGCCTAGAGTGAGTATTGATGGTTTTCCCCATTTTGTTTGTCCATTTCATGTGCCAAATCTTATAGTTTTTGGACCCTGTCAAACCTGTTGTTGGCTGAAAATGGAGATTGTGGATTCTGGGGAGATCTTGCAAATTTCAGTGATTAAATTCATCAAGCACAACCTAGAGGTAAGGGGGAAGCTTACTATTTGCTAGAGTGAGGATAAACATGTTTGGTAAATAGGATGAGTCACCAAGAGACTCTAAGGGCATAATTTGAATTAGTTTAATGGCTTGGAGGCCAACTTTAGCTCATTTATGATTTTGAGCAATTATAACATGATGCATGCAAGCTATTGTGATGAAAATTTCATGACTTATTTGGATATTATGTGAATTGATGCATAAAGTTGTGAAATATGTGATTTTTTCACTTTTGGTGAAGGATGATTTTGCATGCATGAATTTGTGACATGTTTAAGTGTTTAAACATGTATACTTTAAGGTATTAAACTTTGGGTAATGATGAAACTAGGTTAGATTTGAGTACAATTGAAAATGGTGCTGAAAAATCAGTTTTAGTATGTTGTGCTGCATAATCTAACCCATTAGAGCCTGTCTGTAACCGGTTAGAACCTGACAAAAATGAAAATATACAATTCTGGTTTTGTTAAGAAATTCTCACCATTTTTAATTGATACTTAAGGTCTGTTACCACTATTATTACCCTGTGATTGTTGGATATGGATTCCAAACTTGATAATTGGTTTATACCTTAAAGTAAATGACAAATTCAATTGAAAATTGTGAAGTTATATGCAATTTGATGTCCATAATGTTAATGGATGCAAGATGAATGTGATTCATTGGGTAAACATATTAATATTAAGGTATTGTAACTCTGTGTATGGTTGAAATTGGTTAGATTTGAGCATTGAAAAGAATGGTATGCAATGTTGGTTTTGGCCTCAAAATCTCGAGAAGGGGGGTGAATCGAGTTTTATTATGTATTGAAAAAATCGTAACAAATAAAAAATTGATTTGAGATGGAGAGATTAAACGTTTGACACGGATCGCGAAAACGATAGAAAAATAATAAATGAGTAGCGCGGAAACTTAAAAATTGAAATATGCGGAAAGTAAAAGAAATAGGGATAGAAAAGCTTGCACCGGTGAATTTTATACTTGTTCAACCTTCCCGTCGAAAGGCCTAGTCCAGTCCCCAAGCGACCCGCCTGAGAGTTCTTATACCAAGCAATAGAGCCGCACCCTATTACAACCAAGAGCACCCCGCACACTACTAGGAACCTCCGTTCGCTAGGGGCCTCAATCACACAGCAGGGTTCCTCGCCCTACGACGTATCACACGTCCACTAAGGGATTCTCTCCCTAACCACTAAGGTTTAGAACGATTACAATGATAGTGATTACAATAGCTTTTTGTGTTCTCACAACACGGATACAACAATATGCTCTTTGATAGTGAAGTAGAAGTTTCTCTTAGAAGTTTACTCAGCCAATAAAAGATTTGTTCTTCAAAAGATTATGAACAATGAAGATCAGAAAACTTGAGAAGATGAAGAAGAGAGAAACGTGAATGAGAATGAATGAAACGAAAAATTACGTTCTGAAATGTTGGAGTGAACTTTATTTTAAAAGGAAAACGATTTTGAATCAAAACAGATTTTTAATAAGTAAAACAAAATCAAAATAGAATAAAATAAGATTTGAAATAAGTTTTAAAATCAAAACTAAATCAAAACGATTTATGAAATAAAACAAAGATTTGATTCTTAAAACCAAAAAGGAAATAATTCAAATTTAAAATCATTTTCGAATTTTGTAAAATATATCAGAATCTTTTATATAAAAACAAATCAGGAAATAATAAAAATGATTCTGACACGTTTTTCAATAAAACCTGAAGTAATCGATTACTTTATGAAGATAATCGATTATTCCTTCAAAAATAGAAATTCTTAAATTCATTTGAAAACCATGTAATCGATTAGGCTAATAATAGTTAATCGATTACACCACTCCTGTTCATTGTATGATGCAACTCATAATAATCGATTACACTAAGGAGTTAATCGATTACTGAGCCTCTGGTTTGCATATGATGCAACATCATGTAATCGATTACTACAAGGCTTGTAATCGATTACTAAGCCTCTGTAAAATATATGATGCAACAATGATAATCGATTACTTGACTAATGTAATCGATTACTTTCATACTGATTAACAGAATTCAGTTAATCGATTACAACTTCTCTGATTTTTCTATGATGCAACAAAGTTAATCGATTACTTTATGAAATAATCGATTACTCCCTCTTGCAAACATACAAATATACAGAGTTTTGTAACATCAATTATTTTACTAAGGTTAAATGCAGGAAAACATTTTTATATGCAAAAACACGTTTTTCTTCTTCTCTCCTAAAATGAAAAACTTTATTGGCTTTGTAACTCTTAAGGAAACAAAAACTTCATTACCTTACATTTGAACTAAGGAGAAGGTTTATATTCTTAAGCTTGCTTGAATCTTCAATCTTGACACTTGCACTTGTGAGCTTGAACTTGAGTTGACTTGTTATCATCAAAACACATACTTGAATAAAACTTGAAGTCCATAGAGAGTTTGAAGAATGCCTTCCAACCAGCTTGACTTCCAACACTCCCCCTTTTTGATGATGACAAACAACCATTCTGATATGCTCTTTATTATCTGCATCACAAGTGTTATACAAGCAGTATATATATATAAAATACTAAAACCTTCCTTAGAACACAAAATACAGAAATGTAATAGATCAATTCTTCTCCCCCTGTATAGATTCTTATCAATTCGTCTCCCCCTGTGCATCATTCAGAGTATCTCCCTCTGAATGCAATAGACATATATAGGAAATATCAGAATATCTCTCCCCCTTTTGTAATCATCAAAAAGATGTGCAATCTTCCCCTGAAACACTAAGAAGATGCATCAATAATAACATGAGAGATAAACAGACTCACATACTCAAAATAGGTGAGAGGCAGAAGTTAAACCAATTTCTCTACGAATGAAAAAGAAATTTTCTTTTGGAAGCAGTTTCGTAAAGATATCAGCCAATTGCCGTGAAGTATCAACATACTCAATAATGCAATCACCCTTTTGAATATGATCACGAATAAAATAGTGCCGAATCTCTATATGCTTCGTGCGAGAATGTTGCACTGGGTTTTTGGAAATACTAATAGCACTGGTATTATCACATTTAATGGGAATGTGATCTAGACTTACACCAAAGTCTAGGAGTTGCTGTTTCAACCATAAAATCTGCGCACAACAACTACCCGCGGCGACATATTCAGCCTCAGCTGTAGATAGGGCCACACTAGACTGTTTCTTGCTAGCCCATGATACCAAAGAATTGCCAAGAAGATGACAAGTGCCGCTAGTGCTTTTTCTATCTACTTTGCAGCCAACAAAGTCAGAATCAGAATACCCAACAAGATTACAAGAAGAACCTTTGGGGTACCATAAACCCATATCAGTTGTGCCAGGCAAATATTTCATTATACGCTTGGCAGCAACCATGTGCGTTTCTTTTGGATTCGACTGGAACCGAGCACATAAACAGACACTAAACATGATATCCGGCCTACTTGCTGTTAAATAGAGAAGGGATCCGATTATACCTCGATACTTTGTAATTTCTACGGATTTACCTCCTTCATCTTTGTCCAGATAACATGATGTGCTTATTGGTGTTGCTACTGCCTTGGCCTTATCCATGCCAAATCTTTTCAGTAATTCTTTGCAGTATTTAGTTTGACTAATGAAAATTCCGTCCTTCGCTTGCTTTATTTGTAATCCCAGGAAAAAGTTCAGCTTGCCCATCATAGACATTTCGAACTCTTCCTGCATCATATTAGAAAATTCCTTGCAAAGGATTTCATTAGTAGCACCGAAAATAATGTCATCAACATAAATTTGAACTAAAAGAATGTCCTTTCCTTTCTTTTTGATAAAAAGTGTGTTATCAACCTTCCCTCTTTCAAAATTATTTTCCAATAAAAATTTGCTAAGACGGTCGTACCACGCTCTAGGAGCTTGTTTCAAACCGTACAAAGCCTTTTTCAATTTAAAAACATAATCAGGGTGTTCATAATTTTCAAAGCCAGGAGGTTGAGAAAGGCACTCTTTACGTCCATTTGATATAATTTAAAATCTAAAATGCATGCAAAAGCTAAAAGCAGTCTGATGGCTTCCAACCTAGCAACAGGGGCAAATGTTTCCTCATAATCTATCCCCTCTTCCTGGTTGTAACCTTGTGCAACTAGCCTAGATTTGTTTCGAACAATTAAACCAGCCTCATCAAGTTTATTTTTATAAATCCATTTAGTTCCAATAATCGGATGAGACTCAGGCCTAGGAACAAGTTCCCACACCTGATTTCTTTCGAACTGGTTTAATTCCTCTTGCATTGCCAAAAGCCAATGCTCATCAAGCATAGCCTCAGAATAATTCTTTGGCTCTACTTGAGAAACAAATGCAAAGAAGTTACACAGATTGCTAATAGAATTGTGAGTACTTACACCTTTTGAAATGTCTCCGATGATCTGATCAATAGGATGGTGCCTCGATGTTCTCCATTCCTTAGGCAAATCAGTGTTGAGCTCCAAGGATTGTTCTTGATTTTTATCCTTAACAGGTTCGACTGATTTTTCTTTGTTTTCGGAATGCTCCTTTCCTTTAGTATTTGGCTCCTCATCCTCATCAATGAACAAATCTCCAAGAATACCTGAAATTTCATTAACAGATACCTTTCCCAACCTTCTGGGATTAGATTCGTCAAATGATACATGAATAGATTCTTCAATAGTATTACGAGATTTATTGTAAATCCTATATGCTTTGCTCGAAGCAGAATATCCAAGGAAAATGCCCTCATCAGCTCTAGCCTCAAAACTTCCTAGATTTTCTCTACCATTATTATGCACATAACATTTACATCCAAAAACACGAAAATGGGAAATATTTGGTTTTCTCCCCTTGTACAGCTCATAGGGGGTTTTCTTTAAAATAGGCCTAATTAAAACACGGTTCATAACATAACAAGCTGTACTAACTGCATCGGCCCAAAAGTATGCAGGCATATTCATGTCATTAAGCATTGTTCTTGAAAGCTCTTTTAATGAACGATTTTTCCTCTCCACAACCCCATTCTGCTCAGGAGTTCTTGGAGCAGAAAAATAATGCTTAATTCCATGTTTTTCGCAAAACTTTTCAAAAAGAAGATTTTCAAATTCTCCACCATGATCAGTTTTAATGGATGCAATGCTTGAATGCAATTGGTTTTGAATAATCTTGGCTAGCTTTTTAAATTCATGAAATGCATCATTTTTATGAGCAATAAACAGTGTCCATGTATACCTAGAATAGTCATCCACCACAACTAAACAATAATAGTTGCCACCAAAGCTTTTCGTTTGACAGGGTCCAAAAAGATCCATATGTAAAAGTTCCAAGGGCCTTTGAGTTGAAACAAGGTTTTTAGAAAGAAAATTTGCCCTTGTGAGTTTTGATTTAGAACAAGGATCACATTTTTCAGAAAAAGAAAAATTTTGCTTTGGCAGTCCAACTACTAAGTTTTTAGAAGAATTTTATTTAAATGAGCCATGTGGATGTGACCTATTCTACGATGCCATAGCCGCGATTCATCCTCTTTAGATAATAAACATTTCGCATCATTTGAGGGAATTGAATCAAAATCAACAACATAAACATTGTTTATCCTGCGAGCAATTAGCTTAATAAGATTATCAATTTTTCCCTCGATAATACATTTATCAGAATCAAATATAACCCTATTGCCCTTATCACACAATTGACTAATACTTAGCAAATTGTGTTTCAGGCCCTCAATATGTAAAACATTTTCAATGCAAGGGTTAGGAGGTGTACCAATTTTACCGATTCCGAGTATCTTTCCTTGATTGTTATCTCCGAAGGTCACATGTCCTTGGTCCTTAGGCACGAGATGCGAAAATTTAGATTTATCTCCAGTCATATATTTTGAGTATCCGCTGTCCAAGTACCACCACGACTTCTTTCCTTCCAGAGTAACCTACAAGCAAAGATTTCAAGGTTTCTTTTTAGGTACCCATATCTTTTTGGGTCCTTGAGTGTTAGTATAGCCATAGTTTAAATCATGCCACCTTCTAGTTTCATTGTTCGGTTTAACGAACTTCACTTTTTGGTGTATGCATTCATGTGCACCATGGCCCTTCTTACCATAAATATGACAAATAATAAGAGGTTTCTTATGATTACTAGCAGGGACAAAAATGGTACTTAATTTCTTTTGATGTCTACCGGGTTGATATCCTAAACCGGCTCTATTAAAGAAACATTTTTGTCTCCCTAGCATTAAATTTAGAGTATTTCTACCTTTTGTAAATTTAGCAAGGGTTTCTTTTAAATCTTCAACTTCTTTAACCAAGTCCTTGCAAAATTTACAAGAAGAAGAACTAGCTTTAAATTTAATGTCATTACTCGAAGTGTTTGAAGAATTTTTCAAAGTCAAATTCAGCTCCTTATTTTGATTTTTCAAAAATTCATTTTCTTTACTAAGTTCTTTATTCTTTTCCAAAAGAGAAGCTGAATTTTTTTTTCTAGAGAAACCAATAAGGATAACCTCATCGATTCCTCATGTAATTCTTCAAATGCTTCTTGTAATTCATCATAAGAAAAGTTAAGTTCAGTGGTTACCTCATTTTCATGAGCCATCAGGCATATGTTGGCGGTCTCCTCTTGTTCGTCTGAATCTTCATCCGAACTTCCTTCATTGTCTAGCCATGCAAGATATGCTTGCTTCCCTTTCTTTGAACTTGAGGTACCTTTTTCTGAATTCTCTTTCTTTTTCAACTGATAGCAATCTGCTCTGATGTGACCGGATTGCCACATTCATGACATGTGATGGTTGAGCCTCCACTCTTGTTGTTGTCTCTCCTGTTGAAATTCTTCTTTCTCAGAAATTTCCCGAACTTTTTCACCAATAGACCCATGTGTTCATCATTCAATAATTCTTTGTCTGAGTCACTTTCTGCAGCAGGTGCTTCAGCCTTGAATGCCAAACTTTTAACTTTCTTGTTTTCTTCTTCATGCTGAGCCAACCTTTTTAGTTCGCTTTCATGCTCTTGTAACTTCCCAAAGAGAGTTGCCAGCGTCATAGTTGATAGATTTCTCGATTCAGCAATCGCCATCACTTTGGGTTGCCATTCTCTTCCCAAACACCTTAGGACTTTGTTAATGAGATCCTCATTGGTGAATTTCTTCCCCAATGTCGTTAGTTGATTTACAATCATTGTGAAGCGTTTTTGGATTTCTTGAATCGATTCTCCATCTTTCATTCTGAATAGTTCATATTCACCAGTCAACGTGTTGATTCTTGATCTCTTTACTTCAGTCGTACCTTCATGCGTGACTTCAAGAGTATCCCACATATGTTGTGCTGTCTCACATGTTGATATCCTGAAAAACTCATCATAGCTCAAAGCAGATGTTATAATATTTTTCGCTTTCAAGTCGTGCTGGACTCTACGTTCCTCCTCCTCCGTCCATTCAGCCATAGGCTTATCGACGGTGTTACCATTAACCACATAGGTAGGAACATAGGGACCATTTACAACAGCATCCCAAACTTTTAATCCAACTCCTTGAATAAAAAATTTCATACGGGCTTTCCAATACGCGTACCCTACCCCATCAAACATGGGTGGACGGTTAATAGAACTCCCTTCACCTCCAAACAGAGAGTTTGAAGCCATACTCTTGAGAGGGTTAAGTCTTAACACAAGAGACTAGCTCTGATGCCAATTGTTGGTTTTGGCCTCAAAATCTCGAGAGGGGGGGGGGGGGTGAATCGAGTTTTATTATGTATTGAAAAAATCGTAACAAATAAAAAATTGATTTGAGATGGAGAGATTAAACGTTCGACACGGATCGCGAAAACGATAGAAAAATAATAAATGAGTAGCATTGAAACGTAAAAATTGAAATATGCGGAAAGTAAAAGAGATAGGGATAGAAAAGCTTGCACCAGTGAATTTTATACTGGTTCAGCCTTCCCGTCGAAAGGCCTAGTCCAGTCCCCAAGCGACCCGCCTGAGAGTTCTTATACCAAGCAATAGAGCCGCACTCTATTACAACCAAGAGCACCCCGCACACTACTAGGAACCTCCGTTCGCTAGGGGCCTCAATCACACAGCAGGGTTCCTCGCCCTACGACGTATCACACGTCCACTAAGGGATTCTCTCCCTAACCACTAAGGTTTAGAACGATTACAATGATAGTGATTACAATAGCTTTTTGTGTTCTCACAACACGGATACAACAATATGCTCTATGATAGTGAAGTAGAAGTTTCTCTTAGAAGTTTACTCAGCCAATAAAAGATTTGTTCTTCAAAAGATTATGAACAATGAAGATCAGAAAACTTGAGAAGATGAAGAAGAAAGAAACGTGAATGAGAATGAATGAAATGAAAAATTACGTTCTGAAATGTTGGAGTGAACTTTATTTTAAAAGGAAAACGATTTTGAATCAAAACAGATTTTTAATAAGTAAAACAAAATCAAAATAGAATAAAATAAGATTTGAAATAAGTTTTAAAATCAAAACTAAATCAAAACGATTTATGAAATAAAATAAAGATTTGATTCTTAAAACCAAAAAGTAAATAATTCAAATTTAAAATCATTTTCGAATTTTGTAAAATATATCAGAATCTTTTATATAAAAACAAATCAGGAAATAATAAAAATGATTCTGACACGTTTTTCAATAAAACCTGAAGTAATCGATTACTTTATGAAGATAATCGATTATTCCTTCAAAAATAGAAATTCTTAAATTCATTTGAAAACCATGTAATCGATTAGGCTAATAATAGTTAATCGATTACACCACTCCTGTTCATTGTATGATGCAACTCATAATAATCGATTACACTAAGGAGTTAATCGATTACTGAGCCTCTGGTTTGCATATGATGCAACATCATGTAATCGATTACTACAAGGCTTGTAATCGATTACTAAGCCTCTGTAAAATATATGATGCAACAATGATAATCGATTACTTGACTAATGTAATCGATTACTTTCATACTGATTAACAGAATTCAGTTAATCGATTACAACTTCTCTGATTTTTCTATGATGCAACAAAGTTAATCGATTACTTTATGAAATAATCGATTACTCCCTCTTGCAAACATACAAATATACAGAGTTTTGTAACATCAATTATTTTACTAAGGTTAAATGCAGAAAAACATTTTTATATGCAAAAACACGTTTTTCTTCTTCTCTCCTAAAATGAAAAACTTTATTGGCTTTGTAACTCTTAAGAAAACAAAAACTTCATTACCTTACATTTGAACTAAGGAGAAGGTTTCTATTCTTAAGCTTGCTTGAATCTTCAATCTTGACACTTGCACTTGTGAGCTTGAACTTGAGTTGACTTGTTATCATCAAAACACATACTTGAATAAAACTTGAAGTCCATAGAGAGTTTGAAGAATGCCTTCCAACCAGCTTGACTTCCAACATGCAAAACTTCACTTTTCAATGTGTTTTATGCATAATCTAACCGGTTAGTTTGAGGCTGTAACCGGTTAGATACTGTGAGTTTTCAAAAGAAAAAGGTTTCTGAAATTGGCTAAGTGTTCATACCATTTATACTCAAGTTTAAGCTAGAATTTCATATAAAAACCAATCTGAAACTATGTGATTGAGCACTGTTTGGTTTAGATTGGAGGTGATGAGTTAATACCATAATATTAAATGATAATTTCAAGAGGAAATTATGCATAAATGGAATTGGAATATGACTTAGATCTTTTGAATGATAATATGTTTTGAACTTGAGGTATTCTGTTATGCTAAGACCCTGTTCTTGGATTGAGTAGATGATTCAAGAAAAGATTCTTTGAAAATCAGTGGTTTCAAGTTCAGGTCTGTAATTCTAACCGGTTAGGTTGTGATGTAACCGGTTAGTACCTGAAACTTAAAAATAAAAGTTAAGTTTTTAGGTAAGGATTGTTAATACCAATGATTATATTCTCTCAATCCAGGTCTATGAGCATATTGTTTAACTTAAATTCAAAGGTGAATTTTATGAGTAAAGTTTCACCTCAAGATATCATTCAGAAGTTGTGTTTTTCTAAGTCATAATAATGGAATTAATGGAGAGACCAACCTTAATAATTATGTGTGCAATCATGCATAGGGAAAGGTGATGAAATAGGTTGGCAAGGATTGTTTTTCATGTTCTGGGAACATGAGGAGGGTACTCTGGGAGTACCAAATTAATGCAACCTACTTGATGACACATTCTGGGAATGTGGCCAGTGTCTGGGACATGGTTTCTGTAACATCCCTGAATTTTAGTTCCCGAATAATGTTATGCTTTGTTATATGAATGTTTTGCCTTGCTTGATGTGTTAGAGCTTAGTCTTGTTTAGTTAACTTATAGTGATTAGGGTTAGCTTAAACCTAATTCATTAAGTTTAGCCTTGTGTAGTGTTAAGTTGATTGGGGTTAGATGTCTAATAGTTTAGTTAAAAGTTAGATTAGCTTGGTTAATGAGTGGCTTAAGGGTTAAGTGGATTAGATTAAGCTTAAGTTAACCAAATGGGCCTTGTGAGTGATGTTGGGCCATGAATGAGTGATGGGCCATGAGTGTGTGTGTGTAGGCCGTGAGGAGTGTGTGTGTGTGTAGCCATGAGTGAAATTGTGAGTTTGCATGAAGAAGTGAGGTGTCATGCTCACATTTCATGCATGTTGGCCAAGAATGAGGTGGCAACACCATGTTTCCTCTCCTTGCATGAAGTGTGATGTGTCCACACCAAAACTCACCATTATGCCACCTTATCACTTACACATTTGACCATAAACCATTATATGAATAACCTTGTGTTGATATCACCACTTTGGCTCCCTTTTCTTCTTAGCACCATCACCATCACCATCATCTTCTCCTTTTTCCTTGAAGAAGCCCACGGCCAACACCACCACCACCCTCATCCTAGCTCTTTCTTCCATTAAAACCAAGAAATCTTCACATATCCAAAGCCTAGATCATGAATATGCAACATGCATGTGTGATTAAGGCTTAGAAAGTTCAAATCCAACTCCTTCCCCTTCTTTAGAAGCTCACGGCCAACACCCATCCCAACCCTTAATCAAGCTTAAACTCTTACCAAACACAAGAAACCTTAGCATATTTATACTCTAGATCATGAATATGCCACTTGCTTGAAGTTTTGTGTTGAAGAAATTTCAACCATTGAACTCAAGACCTAAACAACCTCACGGCCAAACCCAAATCCAAGCCTTAAGATCTTTAGCTTGGGAGATCAAGTGGAGCCGTAGAGTTTTAGAAGCTTGGGATCAAGTCTCAAGTGTCTAATGAGGGAGAGTGCTCACGGTTTTGGAGAGGAAAAGGGCCAAAAGTTCTAAGTCTCAATAGTCTTCTTCAAGAGGTAAGTGAGAGAAGCTTGCACTTTTGCTAGAATAAGTCTTGAAGCTTAGAATTTAGGTTGAGTCACCATGAGACTCAAGGGCACTAGTTAGAGTTTGTTTTGGCTTGGAGGCCGATTAGTGATGAGTCTTGACTTGTGGTTGTTAAATGTTTAATGCTGAATTTTATGATTATGTTTGTGTTGATGAGTAATTACATATGTTATGTGATTAATGGAATGTTTAGACCCTTGGATGAACAAAGCTTAAGGGTGGGTCGTGTGGATTTTAGTTAACTAGGCAATTAAAATGTTAATAAAAATGGCTTTAGAATTGCTAAGCCTCGGTTAAGGGGTTAACCTAGAAGCTAAAAGGATTTAGTCAACTAAGTGTTAATTAAACCTAGTCTTAGATAACTAAATAGCACTTAGACCTAATTAAGTTTAACTTAATCCTTGATTAGTCAACTAATCCAAGATTAGTTGGACTTAATCCTAGATTAGTTGGACTTAATCCTCGATTAGTGACCTTAATCCTTAATTAGTCAACTAATCCATGATTAGTTGGACTTAATCCTAAATTAGTGAACTTAATCCCCTGATTAGTCAACTAATCCATAATTAGTTGGACTTAACCCATGAATAGTCGGATTTAATCCGAGATTAGTCAACTAAGCTAGACCTAATTCATGATTAGTGAGACCTAATCCATGATTAGTGGACTTAGTCCATGATTAGTCAGCTAAAGTTCAGTTTAGCCTAGTCTTGAGTAATTAGGACTCACTTAACCAAGGTCTTAAGTAATTAAGACTTACTTAACCAAGTTCTAGTCACTCAAGTTGTACTTAGGTCAGGTAAATGATGGGACTTTGTCCGATTACTCGGACATAAGCTTGACCTAGAACTCGTATGACTCTACTATGTACTTAGATACTTATGGGTACATGTTGAATGCTTATAATGAGCTAACATGAATGTGTATGTATCCATGCTGAACTAATGTCGAATGATCATGATATAGTTGAACTAATGATAAACTTGGAACTTGAACATGTGCATGATAACCTAGGATTGCAAGAGTTGCATTGATATCATACATGACATGAACTAGGTTATCGGACCAGTCCCAATCTGAGGAACACCTACGCAGGTGGAAACACCGTAAGGCATGCCTTTTCTACGCAGGTGAACCTGTGAACTGTTTACGTAACTGAACTTGATATTTTATGAAAGCATGCACAAGGTTCACCGTAAGCCGTGCCTTTCTACGCTGGTGGACGCACTGTAAGTCGTGCCGTTTACGCTGGTGGAAACACTGTAAGTCATGCCTTTTACGCTGGTGGAAACACTGTAAGTCGTGCCTTTTACGCTGGTGGAAACACTGTAAGTCGTGCCGTTTACGCTGGTGGAAACACTGTAAGTCGTGCCTTTTACGCTGGCAGACGTGCCGTAAGTCGTGCCGCGTTCTTGAACGCACCGTTCCTCAGATCTGGACCCGGTGGACATTGAGGCCTCGAAGTTGGAGAAACATGTACATGCACCATGCCACTTATCTTGAAGATAATAATTAATCTGGTGTTTGCTCATATGTATATGCATTATTGCACTGGTGATTGCTGCTGTGATCTGGTTGTGAATGTTAGGGCTTAGGCTTATTCGATAATGCGACTGTGTTAGGCTTACTCTCCTGCCCTTTTAGGTGATGGCCAGATGCCTGCTTTGCATCGAGATTCGTGTTTGGGAGTATCAAGATCACCGGGTTGTTTTTGAGGGTGAAGTAGAGACCACTCTCTACCATCCCAATCCCGTAGTTCGCTTTCGTCCTCGTAGGTTTCCTATTCCAATTATTTACGTTATGCACATACCCCCGTTTTAAACTCTTTTTGTCCTCGGATGGACGACCTTTAAGGGTGTGCATGGTGGAAATAATTTGGAATTCGAAGTAGTATTTAGCTTTTGGTTGGACGAAACCGGTGATCTCTGACTATGGAGTAGCTGCAATGGACTAGTAACCAGCTCTGATGATACCCTTTTCTTTTGAGTTTTATATATATTGTAAATATTGCTTTTGGTGAGGTATTGTCAGAGTGTTTTATTTTCAATGGACTTGTACCTACTATGTAACAGACTTTTATCACTTATTATCTACAGCTAAGGTTCACTTTATGCATTTTAATATTCCGCTGGCTTCTAAGAATTTTGGAATCCGGTATAGATCAGTTTTTTAAAGAACTTGCAATTGAGGGACGAAAGGTTTCATTAACGAAAATAATATTTATTGCAAAACCCTCGACTGCTTTTCAATGATTTATAACATTCCGGATTTCGACTCTTTGATTTTTACTTACAAAATTCCACCCTAATTTTTGGCAAAAGAGCGTCACAGTTTCTTTGATACGTTCTGGGAACGTATGTTAGTGTTCTGGGAACACATTGATATGCAACCTACTTGATGACACATTCTGGGAATGTGGCCAGTGTCTGGGACATGGTTTCTTTGATACGTTTTGGGAACGTATGTTAGTGTTCTGGGAACACATTGATATGCAACCTACTTGATGACACATTCTGGGAATGTGGCCAGTGTCTGGGACATGGTTTCTTTGATACGTTCTGGGAACGTGATGCACACTCTGGGAGTGGTGCTTGTTTATATTCCAAGTATGGTTTGCTACACGTTCTGGGAACGCGATGCACACTCTGGGAGTGGTGCTTCCTTATATTCCAAGTATGGTTTGCTATACGTTCTGGGAACGTATGTTAGTGTTCTGGATGGACGTCCGAGATTGATTAGTATCGGAGGCCTCAGTTTTGGATGGAAATCATGCATCATGCCACCTGCATTGAAAGATTTATTGTGATTAACCGGGTGTGCTCATATGGTTATGCATTCTGATTTGCTACATGATTACTTGCGTATGTTAATATTATTCTCATTTGATTATGCGAATATGTATAGCTAACCACCATGCCCTTATTAGGTGTTGATCGTATATCTAGCCTGCACAAAAGTCAGTAAGGGAGATGTCCCTTAGGTGCATGCAGAGTATAGAAAGTGTGGGTTGGAAACCCTTTGAGCAGATATCGAGGATCCGGTCAGATGAATGTTTGGACTGAGGACCAGTGACCAGCTCTATCTCTCTATTTTTAGTATTATTTATATTATACATATTTTGAGAGAGGTATTTTGAAATGAATTTAGTTTCATAATAATAATTAGTTGGAATCTATGGACTTGTTACACTTGATATATTTTGAGAGTATAATATGATTAATTTACTATGTTTTCGCAAACTCTGATTTTATTAGTCAAATTCGTTATTAATAAAATTTCTGTAAAAGGAATGTTCAAATGAAGGAAAATTTTTATTGTCAGATCTTTTTCCAACAATGAAAAGTCCAAGTATTTATAAACTTATTACTTTTGTTATAAAGTAAGATGATATACAAGGAATGTTACAATAAACATAGAATATGTTATTAAAAACCTAATGATAAAATTTGGTAAAACCTAGTAACGATATAATGTAAGGTTCTTTTTATTGTCTTACAGTGCGAGGGTCTTCTTTTAATTTAAGAAGTACAATCCAAATATTAAAAAAAAAATATAAGAATGAATAACAATATATATTAATTCTTTTGCCTTTTTTTTTTTTTGCTTTTGCGATTGAATTTTGGACGGCACCATCGTTTTTAGATATATGTTCTAAAGTTCTTTTTTTAGTTTTGTGAATATTTTTCATTATGCAGATGACGTTATCACATGTAAATGATAAAGTTTGCTATAAATTTTTTTTTTTTGGAACTTAAAAATTTAAATTTCCAATATTTTTGAATTATATTTATCTTTTTAATAAGTGCTATTAGGACATACACTTGTTAGCATTTTTCCATTACATACAATGTCTTGCAAGTACACAGCGTGTTTCTAATATTATATATAATATATATTTATATATATATATATTATAAATTGATTAAACACAAATTTATTAAAAAAACATATATTTGACGATAGAGATTCATACTATTTGGTCACATCAGTTTTAAAAAAAACTATTTGATAACATGTAAAAAACATGATAATAAAAAGATGTTTGTGATAAAAAATATACTATTGCAAATGAAAAAAAATGTTTTTAGATTGTCAAGTATGGTAAATAATTGGTTAAAAACAAAATAATGGGAGCAGGTCAATCATGTGATAATAAGAAAAGCAAAAAAAGAATGTAATAAATTGACATACATGCTACTATGAGTTGATCTCTACTGATATACATGACAAATGAGAGCCCTAAATAAAAAAAGATGAACTAACAAAACAAATATTTTATGACAAAAAAAACGATAATATGTCTGTCGACATGCTAGTACTGATGAGTAGATAAAATAGTATATTGTCATGTTTTTCGTAAATGGTCATGCCAACGCTACTCCCGTCCTTGTCGACGTGCATTGTCATTGTCATGTGTTTTCGTAAAGAGTTGCATGTCATAAAATAGTATATTTGAAAATCGACATTCTTAAAGTTATATTTTATGATAAAGTTGAAAATATTCGTTGGTGATCTTCAATACCTATATGAAACTACTTTATGTCTTGGTTATTATGTGAAAAACCGAATTTTGTATTAATGAAACTACTAACACATTTTAAATTATTATTGAAAAATAATACTGCAACTCAAATACTTACAAAACAACTAAGTTTTGTCCTGCATTTAATTGACTTGTCATAAATCAGAAAAAGTATTTATGAGAAAGTTAGCTAATATTTTAGATATCAACAACAACACATATTTAAAAACAAAAATGAATGCCACAACAAAATATATTTATAAATATATAAAAAAATAAATGTGTTGATTAACATGTTAGGCCAATTGATTTTGTCAACCCATATATAATAATATATTAACATGCTAGGCCAATTGATTTTTGTATATACTTCTGTCAACCTATAAGAATAATAATAATAAAATTCAAATGAAAATTTAAGAATTTGAAAAACTAAAACATGATAAAAAAATAAAGAAGTGGAATGAAATAAAGAAAAGAAATATATGAAATTACATACCTGGTTGTCACTTTGTTCAAATTTTTCGATAAAATTGCATGTATGGCACAACTCCATGTGACGGAATCCCATAAATCAAAATAAGAAAATTGAGAGAATGCATAACAGAGCATAATATTAAATCAAATTTATTAGAACACTCAAAACTATGGGAGTATTGTGTTTAAAAAATATCATTATTAATTGCATGTTATAAATTAAAAACTTTGAGTGTCAAAGAAAAAGAAAGATTTAAAAGATTATATATAGTTTTATTGATCCAACATGCATAGCCATATTTGAAGGAAAAGAACAAAAAAAAAAAAGGAATGATGATGTAATGGCTTACGTTACTGAGTTATACAAAGCCCAAATACAGAAAGGTGCATCACCCTGCAAATACAAACACATAAATTCTCAAAATTCAACATCAATATGAAACTATATATTGGGTGGAAAAGAAGAGAGAAAAACAAATATGTAATGGTTATTCATTCCAAAAACTGATATAGATATTAATTGAAGTTGTTAAAAATCAAATCAAAATAAAAAAATATTCATCCATTGTATTACCCCCTCCATAGTCAAAAAGAACGGGAAAACATTATAAATATGTAGCAATTGTCACTGCCATAACAATGATTGTCACTTTACTAACATGGTCATATATACAAAAGGAATAGTGCTGCTAAATCTAAAAGAACCAAAAAATAATAGACACTGCAATTATCACTACAAATGTAGCGAATAAAGATAAAGATAACCTCCTAATTTCTGTGCCTCTGGGTTCACATGTAAAGCAAGTGTTGTTTTCTCAGAGGGAATTACTTTTTTGACCCACCCCATTACTTAGTTAACCCACTTTTTTTGTTTAAGACTCTCTTAACCTTACAATAATATAAACTACCTAAAATACCCTTCCTTCTATTATATATAGAAACCTATATTTTTTTCTATTCTCTACAACAACCTCTTCCAATATTCATCAACCTAAAACCTGTTTTCTCTTCCACTTTCTTCACTTGCAAGTAATTAATAAACATTCATTAAGAGGTAATTCTATGATCATAAACTTGATTCATTATGCTTATTTTTCAGAAATATGTCCAAACTCAATTTTCTGTTTCTATTAAAGCTGTCCAGTCAGATTGGGGGGGGGGTGAATTCAGACCCTTTTCCAAATTATTAGAGTCTTTAGGCATCATACACAGAGTCATTTGCCCACATACACATCATCAAAATGGTGTCATAGAGAGAAAACGCAGAAATATTGTTGAAATGGGTCTTACTATGCTTGCACATGCTTCTCTTCCTACCTATTATTGGGATCATGCCTTTACAAGTGCAGTTTATCTCATAAATAGATTACCTAGTTCTTCTATTGATGGGCAGGTTCCTTACTCTGTATTGTTTAAGTCTGCACCTGACTATAAGTTTCTCAAGGTGTTTGGCTGCATTTGTTATCCCTGTCTTAGACCCTATGCTAAGAACAAGTTGCAACCTAGATCTACAAAATGTATATTCTTAGGTTATTCACAAAATCACAAGGGTTATAAATGCTTATGTGTCTCTGCTGGTAGAATTTACATCTCTAAGGATGTTATTTTTAATGAAAATTCCTTTCTCTCCACCTCACATGTTGACTCTAACTCTCAGCCATCTAATTTTGATGGTGTTTCCACCACTCTCACAGTACTGCAACCTACTGACACAGTACTGCAACCTACTGACACTTCCTCTGCAGATATTGTACAACCTTCAGTGTCCATTTCTTCCTCTTCTCCTAGTAATTCTACTTCTTCTACTACCTTACCTGCTACAGCCTCTCCTACTATTTCTATAACAAATCCTTCTTCTTCCTCTACTTCTTCCTCTACTTCTATTTCTATTCCTCAAAACACCCATTCCATGATCACTACGTCTAAGGCTGCTACCAATCCAGGACTTCCTATGGCTTGTGTTGCTTATACTGAACCACCTTCAGCCAAGGTGGCCATCACTCTTCCTCATTGGAAAGCAGCTATGGATGATGAGTATCAGGCTTTGCTTAAAAATGGTACTTGGACTCTTGTTCCCTTACCCAAAGGAAAGAAACCTATAGGTCACAAGTGGGTGTTCAGAATTAAAGAGAATCCTGATGGGATATCAACAAACTTAAAGCTAGGTTGTGTGGAAAGGGTTATCATCAGAAGAAAGGTTTTGATTACAATGAGACCTTCTCTCCTGTTGTTAAACCCGTTACTATTAGAGTTGTTTTAACTCTTGCTTTATCACACGGCTGGGATATTAAACAGATAGATGTCAACAATGCTTTTATGAATGGTGTTCTTGAGGAGGAGGTTTACATGACACAACCAGAAGGGTTTGAGCATTCAGACAAATCTCTTGTTTGCAAGCTGAATAAGGCACTTTATGGCCTTAAACAGGCTCCTAGGGCTTGGTTTGACAAGTTGGCTAGTACATTGTTTTCCCTTGGATTCAGGAAATGTCGGTGTGATCACTCTCTCTTCATCCATTCTACATCTACTCATAAGTTGTTTGTTCTATGCTATGTTGATGACATTATCATCACTGGTTCATCTACTATTCTCATTAAAGAGCTGATCAGTAAACTTAATCTTGCCTTTTCTCTCAAAGACCTTGGAAATCTTGACTATTTTCTTGGAATTGAAATTCAGAAACTACCCACTGGTGAATTGTTACTCACTTAATCCAAATACATCAAGGATCTCCTAGAAAGGTCTAATTTAGCAGACATGAAAAGTCAGCCTACACCTATGGTCAGTAACCTGAAGTTGACAAAGCAGGGTAGTAATTACATGTCAGATCCTTCCTTCTACAGGTCCTTGGCAGGTGCTCTACAATATGTCACTACAACTAGGCCTGAAATTAGCTATAGTGTGAATAAACTCTGTCAATTTCTCTCTCAGCCCCTAGAAGAACACTGGAAAGCACTAAAAAGAGTTCTAAGGTATCTCAGTGGTACACTAAATCAAGGTCTTCTTCTAAAACCTACTTCTCTACATGCTCCCTTGAACCTTTTTGCCTATAGTGATGCTGATTGGGCAACAGACCCTGATGATAGGCGTTCTACTTCAGGCTCTTGTGTTTATCTGGGTTCTAATCTCATTTCCTGGTGGTCAAAGAAGCAGGAATGGGTTGCACACTCCACTACTGAAGCTGAATATAGGAGTTTGGCTAATACTGCAGGAGAGCTCATGTGGGTTCAAAGCTTGTTGAGTGAACTTGGCTACAACACCAATGTTCCAGTCATCTATTGTGACAACCTGAGCACTGTTATGCTAACCAGGAATCCTGTTCTTCACTCAAGAACAAAGCACATTGAACTTGATTTGTTCTGGGTAAGGGAAAAGGTTATCAGTAAAAGGCTTATTGTTGAACATGTTCCTGGAGAACATCAAGTGGCTGATATTCTTACAAAACCCCTCTCAACAACTCGGTTTTCAGTCCTCAGAGAGAAACTGAATATCACAGATAAATTCCAAGTTGCTGCTAAGCATACTTCCGTTTTGGGCTATTTTCCTCTACCCAAGCTAAAAGAAGAAATGTATTGTGGTGACTCCTTCAGCTAGATGCTTAGGTTCAGGGGGGAATATTAGGAATGTTAGAAATATATTGTAAAGTCTTTGATAAAGACTAGTTTAGTTTCAGGGGGGGAATGTTAGATATATTAGCATTATGTATTAGTTAGTTTCAGTTGTATTAGCTGTCAGCTTATAAGCTGACAACTTAGCTCATAACTAATTGTAACTTAAGTTGAGCTGTCAGCCTCTTCTATAAATAGAAGTAAGTTGCTCAGCTTCAACTAACTTTCTCATAATGAAACAATTCAGTTTCAGATCTCTCTCTCTTCTCTCTCTCATTCTCAGTTTCTAATATGGTATCATGAGCTTTTCTGCGTGCCACAGCTTCTCTTCTCTGAATCTCGATTCTCTTCTCATTCATTGAGAAATCGCGATCTCACTCATCTTCTCAGTGATTGCGATTTCTTCTCAACAACTTGCGATTTCACCTTCTCACTTCAGCAACTCGCGATCTCTTCTTCTCTATTCAGCAATTCGTGATTTCTTCTTCTCACTCCAGCAACTCGCGATTTCATCTTCTCTCTTCAGCAATTCGCGATTTCTTCTTCTCACTTCGGAAAATCGCGATTTCATCTTCTCCTTCTGCAATTCATGAATTTTGTTTCTATTGCTTGCGATTTCCTCATGTTTCAACAGGTTTGAGATTTGGTGAAAATCGACAATTTCCTTCTCTAATTTCAAGCTCTTGCGCGTGTAGAAATTCCTCTTTTCTCTATTCTTTTGATCTTGTCTTTCATGGCTTCCGCTCAACCTCTTCGCACTGTTTTTACACCTGTTACCTTCTCCCATTCAATTTCTGCAAAGCTCACTGATAAAAATTACTTAGTGTGGAAGCAACAAGTTGAAGCTGTAATCGCTTCACATCGCCTCCAACGCTTTGTTGTGAGCCCTATTATTCCTGCAAAATATGTTGAGGATGAATTTATTCTCTCGCTGCACCCCCAGCGAGGGATTTTTTTTAATATATATAATATCGCTGCATAAATCATTAAAATTAAAATTTAGATTAAAAAAATATTATAACGATAAATATTTCATTCATTAATTAAAATTAAGATAAGAAAACAACTTTACATATTGTATATTGATGAGCATTATTTTTTTTAAGGGATAATGATGAAAGGAATTAGATATAATAAAACGTGATTAAAAAAATATTTTTTTCCAGTTATATTTAATTTTTTTTCTAATTATTTATTCATTGCATAATTTTAATTATTTATTTAATGTTTTAAAAATTATAATAATATTTATAAATTAATTATTTAAATTTATATAAATTTTTTGTTATTATTTAAATTTATATAAAATTTTTGTTATTATATATTTTATAAAAATATCAAGACGTTATTTTTGGGATTCAAAAACTTTAAATTATTTTGAAGTCATCCGTCCGTGTTATGATATATTTGACTCCATCAATTCTCATATATAGAAGATTTGAATTTGTTTATGTTATGATGTTGAGATTAGATAAGATATATAGCATTATAGTGTTCGCAGCTATAATTTAAATTATTTTATTTTATTTTATTTTGAATTTTTGAATTTATTATTTATTTTTTAAATTTTAACTGTTATTTGTGTTCGCAGCTTAATCATGCAAGACAACAACGATGACGAGATGAATCATAGTGCACCGGTGGATCATGAAGAGGTCGAATATCCAGATTTTACTAGTGCGTTTGAGACTGACATGGTTTTCCCTGATTGTGAAGCCCTGGTGAAATGGGTTCGTGAAGTTGCATATTCACAGGGACATGTTCTAAGGATCCTTAGGTCTGATAAAGGAGGAATGGGCCAGAAGCAAAGGATTACACTCTGTTGTGAAAGGTTTGGCATATACAAACCAAAAAATGAGAAGTTCGAGTATGTCACCGACTCAAAGAAGAGAAATTGTCCGTTCAAGGTTCATGGTAGAGCATATTCGTCACTCGGAGCGTGGAAGGTAAGAGTATCTTGTGGCTCCCATAACCACGATAAGTGTGAATCATTCATCGGGCACTCCTTCCCCGGAAAACCTATGCCTAAAGAGTATGAAAAGATCATCACTATGACGAAGAATGGAGTGACGCCGAGACAGATACTGGCCACATTGAAGGAGGAAAACCCAAATAATTGCACTACATTGAAGCAAATTTACAATATCCGCGATAAATGGAGAAGAGAGGTCAGGCGTCCGAGAACACAGATGCAACATCTTCTGAAGACTTTGAGGGATGATGGTTATGACACTTGGTACAGAAAGGACGATACCACAGATATTGTGAAGCAAATTTTTTGGGCTCATACAAAATCTGTTTGTCTTTTGAGTTCGTTTAATACTGTGCTCATCGTGGACAACACCTACAAGACTAACAGATACAAATGGCCGTTGCTTGAGGTGGTCGGGCAAACATCTACAGAGAAGTCATTTACTGTTGGATTTTCTTACATGGAGGCGGAGAAGTATCCAAGCTTCGTATGGGCATTAGAACAAGTGAAGAGATTGTTTAAAGATGATGATGACATGCCCAAGGTGATTGTCTCTGATTTTGAAGCTGCGTTGGTGAAAGCAATCCATACCGTTTTTCCAACTTCGGCGCATTTGTTGTGTCAATATCATATTAAGAAGAACGTGACAAAACATATGAGGAAGTATGTTCGTAATCTGGATGATGTCCCGTTACTTGAGATTCTTTGGGCCAAGGTAGTCCATTCCAAGGATGAGGAAGACTATAAAGCTTCATTAATCCGATTTCGGAATGTGAGTTGGAAGGCGATTGGTCTTTATGAATATGTGAATGAGACTTACTTGGCCGAACAGAAAGAAAAATTCATTGATGCATGGACAAGTAATCATATGCATCTTGGTAATACTACAACAAACCGGTAAGTTTTTTTTACTTAATTTGGCATGTTGTATTAATTTGTCATGATTCTTTGCATATTATAATACATTTAAATTTCATCATTTTTAGGGTGGAAGGTGCTCACGCGACATTGAAGGGATTGTTGGCAAGCAGCAACGGGGATCTCTACACATGTTTAACAGCTATGCATAAGATGTTGACATGTCAACACACTCTCATTATTGAGTCTTTCCAGAAGAGTCTCACAAGATTGGATCACAGGGTGAATATTCCGCTTTTCCGTAATTTACATTATTATGTGTCAAGGGAAGCAATGAGTATTATTTTTACCCGACTGGGGAAGTTTGATGAGTGTGAACATTGTGATTGCAAGTTGAGAATCACACATGGCTTACCATGTGCATGCGAGGTTGATAGATACAGGAAAAGTGGTAAACCTATTCCTTTGACGGCAATTCATGGTCATTGGAAGATTCTATCATTCAACAATACAGGCAAGAAAGAGGAGCTATACATCGACCGAACTCCTTTGATCGAGGAGTTTTGGCGAGTATTTAATGGTACCAATGATGTAGGAAAGAAGATTTTGACGGACAAGTTTCGAGAGGTTAACAATTTATACTATTACCAAATAATGATTTTAACAATTTTTTTTAAATATTATCAATTTTTTAATGTTGACAATTAAATTTGTCTTTTTTTAGGTTGTGGATCCAGCAACTACATCATTGTTGCCACCAAAAGAAAAAGCAAAGACAAAAGGGCGTACAAGCGATCATGAGAGATCAACAAAGCGTGATCCATCGGGATGGGAATATGCTGAGAAAGAATCAAAAAAGGCTTCAAAAAAAGCTTCTCAACAAAGCTCTCAACAATCCCCCAAAAATCATCCTAAAGCTTCCCAAAATTCCTCCAATAATCCTCCAAAAGCACCTCCAATGCAAAGCTCTCAAAAATCCTCCAAAAGTAGCTCTCAACAAGCAAATGTGAGATCTCGGTACTTAGAACAATTTCCCTCCTTCATGCAACAATATATCGATCAAATTGTTGATGTGAGATCAGATGAGAATTGTGGTTTTCGATCGATTAGCTTGTATGCGTACCAGTGTGAGGAATCCTATATGCTTGTCCGGAATGATCTTATACATGAGATGAAGCAACACAAGGAAATGTACCTTCAACTGATTGGGACCAAAGATTATGACGTTGTGTTCAAATCACTACATGTGGGCAACATTGGCAGTGTTCCTGAAGATAAATGGTTGACTCTTCCAGAATTGGGGCATGTCATTGCTAACAGGTATAACGTGTCTCATCTTTTAAGTTGTATCATCATACGAGATATTGTTTTACAATTTTACCGTATACTAACTTGATGCATGGAATTGCTAACAGGTACAATGTGGTCCTTGTTTCGGTGGCTCGTGATCTGAGAGCTTGTGTTACGTTTTTACCGTACACTAAAGCACCTCCCATGCATGCAAAACTTTGGGTTATCGGAAATGTCGATAAGTGCTGTTTGTTGGACCCTAATAGTAAGCCAAATCATTGGTTTCAAGTTTTTTTGAAGGAAGGATCACCATTACCATCTATTGATCCTTCTTAGAAATATCATTTCGATGAATCTGGGGCTCCGTGGGGTACCATATTTAACGATTTCTTTGCATTATTTAAAGATTTAATACCTCCTTCAACGTGGGACGGTGTTGTACATGATCTTTCTGATGATTAATATAAATTCCTATTTAATTTTTATTAAATTTGTCGACTTTTAGGTATTATAATTTAATTTTTATTATTGTTTGTATGGTTTTAGTTTAATTATATAATATTAATCATAAAATATTAAATGGTTTTTTGTTCCAAACATTAACATTTAAAAATGGATAATCAAATAGTTGAAGCTACATAATAAAATAAAATCACCACAAATTTATAATACATAAATGTAAATAAATCAAAAGTCAGAAAACGGCGAGAGATAACTCCTACTCTCGCCGTTGTCTACCCCTAACCCTACCCCTTCCGCTACCCCTAACCCTACCCCTTCCGCTACCCCTAGTCGTTTGCACTACATGTGTCATCTCTTCTGTGAGAGGTGTCACAGCCAACTGATGGACCCTCCTCACCACCTCCAGATAAGATTCCGGAAGCTGTGACGACAACAACGGCTCCAAGCTCCGCGATTGTTCAGCAAATCTCCGTTGAGCTCGAGCCTACAAATGTAAGAAAACATAAATAAGTAAATAAAATGAAAATTTAATATAATATTAATATAGCTTACAAGTAATGAATGAACTAACCAGCAAGGTAACTTCAGGACGATCCACCTTGATCGAGGTGCGTAGGAGAAAAGGGTGGGAAAATCTATGTACCCAATCATAATAGCGAGGATCACATTCACCATCGTAGGTGACGTGACCTCCTCTCGTATCATTGTCCAGAATATAGAGGTGCCACTCCGCAAAACTCTGATCAATGGCTGAGGCAGGGGGTCTTCCCACAGGTGGATTCATCGGAATCCTCTGAACGTACCCAAACTGACGCAACACCCTGTCAGGCAGATAAGCCCTACGCATCATGCCACAGCGGATAAATCCGGAGTAGAAAGCTACCTCCTGGAATGGTCGGACATCTCGGTGCTCGGGGTCATACGGCTGCCACACAACCTGATCAGCAGTGAGCCTCTCTAGAAACATGCGATACGTGAGCTCCGAGTGTCGCACGGACTGCTGAGCACTCCACCTGAAGACCCGAGGCATGGTCTCATCATAATCACTTGACAGTATAGCACATGGACCATGTAACACCTACAATTAATTACCCTTTTATACCCTTATATAAAATAGTGAATTTAAAATTTCCTTTTTAAGCTTATAAAATCTTCCGTCAAACGGACGGAGTTTTGTTTGTTTTTCGGACTAATCCAAAATTTAACCTGTGATAAACAATTTTCAAATAGACAACTAATAGCCAGCAGGGCTTCAGATTATATTTCTAAATTATATCAAGGCCCCATGGGCTCCAAATATATCAGAGTAATAGCGGAAAATACTAAGTTTGAGTGTCATAACCAAGACATATAACTTTGTCAAAATAAAACATCCTAAGCCTCACTTAAAATATGAATAACAAATTTTACATCAAAATAGTGTAAGAGGCTTAAGTTCATAATATCCTCCAAATCCCATAATAACCCTACTCTCCCTGTAAGGGAAAGTACTCCTGCTCGACCGGGGGCTGTGCCAACTCAATCTCCGTACCTGAAAATGTAAGGGAGTGAGCATTGCACATGAAATAGAAGGCAGTTTCTAACTAGACATAACGACCCTCTAGGTCAAGCACAAATAGCAATTAAACATATTTCACATATTGCACACCATGCACATTTCATAATTTCCATATTCATTGTTCATTCCAAATTTCCATTTTCATTATTCATTTCAACATCCATTCCTTTACTTTTTATTCATTTCACATACACATTTTATTTCAGTACATCACCTCAAATCAGAGGCCAATGCACAATTTCATTCAACACATTTATCACCTCAAGCAGAGGCCCACATTCTTTTCCTTATTTAAATTATGTGTCCCCCAGGTCAGAGGTCAACACCACATTCATTATAATTCATATTGTGTCCCTCAGGTCAGAGGTCAACACTTCAATCTCTTAATTCACGGTGTGTCTCTCAGGTCAGAGGTCAACACACCAATACACATTTCGTCCGGTGTCCCTCAAGTCAGAGGTCAACACCCAATCACTTTAATTCATCTTGTGTCCCTCATGTAACATCCCGAATTTTAATTCAAATAATAATTAGAATAACGATAAGATTTGGAAGTAAGGATTATTCTAAAAAGGATTTAAAATGATGGATTAAGAGTTCTTTGAATGCCATAAAGGAATCAAGAAGCATTGGCATCAAAAAGGAGGTTGAAAGATGAACAAAAGAGCGTTAAAAGCGATGTTTTTGGTATTATAAACACCCTATATTAGGAAATTCAAAATAAAAGATTTACAACTCTAAACACAAATTCCACCGTTGGATGTGAAGTAGGATAGGTGAGGAAGCTTGCTTTAAAATTTGAGGAAGATCCAACGGGTAACGAAGAAGTTATGGCCTTCCAAAGTCTGGATACTGCAAAATTGTGCAGCTTAATCGCCTCTTAATCGATTAAGTTGCAATTTAATCGATTAGTAATCGATTAAAGGCTGTTGTTGTAAAAAAAAATAAAAGCGAATTCACACGTTGTTCTTGCCAAAATGCACGAATTTTCTCTCTCTAGGGCACAAAACCTCTCATCCCAAATCCATCAAGCTTCAAGGGAATCACTCCAAAACCCATCATCAAGTCCCTTTTTGTCTCTCCAAGTAAGTATTCATGTGTCTGGTTTCATTTCTCTCTCTAATTTGAATTTTCCCTCTCTCTCTTCCCACCTCTTGGTGAAACTCGAATTTCCTCTTGAATTGGGGCAATAATCTCATCATCATTCCATTCCTTTGGCTTAGGGAAGATTATCATCACTCTCTCTATCTTCTTGCCTTGGGAGCTCTTGGTTTTGGGAGCGCTTGAAGCTAAGGCTTGGGTTTTTCCACTCTCCCTCTCCTTGGTTAAGGTAAGGGGGTGGATATAGTGAGCATTGGCTTGTTCTAGGAAAGGTTTTGTGTTTAGATATAATGGTTGGCTAGGAGTTTATGTGTTAGGGTAGGAAATTAGAAATCCCAATTTAGAAACTAAGGAAAATGTTGAAAATAGGTTTAATTATTAATTATGGAATTCTAAGAAGTAGAGAATGAGGTTAGGTTTTAATTGAGGAAAATAAATGGCATGAACCCCTAAGATAGGACTTTGAATCAATAATCCGGATAAGTGGAAAATGTGATTATGCATGATTATATGAGAAGGTGAATTTTGTTGTTATTTGCACTAATTGTTTATGTGAAAAGTGATGTGCATGAATAGTGGTGGATGTAATTATGTGCTCTATTTGGTATTTCTTAAATATTGGAATGGTGTTAATTAGGAAAGTGAATTGTGGCTATTTGGTTATAAATATGACGGTGTTTGTGCGTGGAATGATTTGATAAATATTAAACGGAATTGGTAGGCAAAATAATGACATATAATATGGACAACTAATATTGGATAAATATGGTGGTGTATCGTAGGCCTTCGATTTGGGGGAGGCGATACATCGTAAAACTTGGGTTGTATTGTAGGCCTTCGATTTGGGGGAGACAATACAACGTAAAAGGGGCGATGTATGTAGGCCTTCGATTTGGTGGAGACATACATCGTCGATGGTGTATGTATGTAGGCCTTCGATTTGGTGGAGACATACATACACCCTAAATAAAAAGGAAAAAGGAAAGGACAATGGATAAAATAAGGTAAACGGTAAAGGAAAAGCGATGTATGTAGGCCTTCGATTTGGTGGAGACATACATCGTGATTGGTGTATGTATGTAGGCCTTCGATTTGGTGGAGACATACATACACCCTAAATAAAAAGGAAAAAGGAAAGGACAATGGATAAAATAAGGTAAACGGTAATGGAAAAGCGATGTATGTAGGCCTTCGATTTGGTGGAGACATACATCGTGATTGGTGTATGTATGTAGGCCTTCGATTTGGTGGAGACATACATACACCATAAATAAAAAGGAAATGAATAAGGGAAACAGGGAATAAAATTGGATAAGATAATGGTAATGGAAAAGCGATGTATGTAGGCCTTCGATTTGGTGGAGACATACATCGTGATTGGTGTATGTATGTAGGCCTTCGATTTGGTGGAGACATACATACACCGTAAATAAAAAGGAAATGAATAAGGGAAACAGGGAATAAAATTGGATAAGATAATGGTAATGGTAAAGCGATGTATGTAGGCCTTCGATTTGGTGGAGACATACATCGTGATTGGTGTATGTATGTAGGCCTTCGATTTGGTGGAGACATACATACACCGTAAACAAAAGGAAAAGAATAAGGAAAAAGGTAAGGGGATATAACGGGATTTATTTGGAAACGGGGAAAATAATTAAAAGGGATTCATAAGGTGGAAATGAATTAACTAAGAGGGAACCAACACTTGTAAAATGATGGAATTGGAAAATGTGGTATGCTTGCAATGGTAATGTGATTATATGAATAAATGCTAAGTGTGTTTGGCCTGGTGAGTTGTTATGTCTATCTAGAAACTGCTTTTCTATTTCATGTGCAATGCTCACTCCCTTACCATCTTTCAGGTACAGAGATTGAGTTAGCACAGCCCCCGGCCGAGCAGGAGTGCTCTCCCTCACAGGGAGAGTAGGGTTGTTATTGGGTTTAGGATTACATTGGGCCTAAGCCTCTCTATTCTTTTGTTGTATATGTGATGCTTATATATTTTGATGAGGCTTAGGATATTATTTTTGGCATAACTATGGGTTGAGCATTATGTAACATCCCTGATTTTTAACCCCTGATTAATAAAATGTTAATTATAAAGTTTATTTATAATTAATTATTTTTAGTCTTGATTTCATGTAATTTATTATGAAAGATGATATTAAAAATTTTAATATGAGAAAATAAATATTTTCACATTAGTCCCTGTTTGGGGACCTTGAAGTGATTTTAGAAAGATTTTGGAGGGAAAGAAAATAAAATTAATATTTTTCAAAAACTGGGCAAAATACTCGAGTATTCTTGGGAGTACTCGAGTATTTTGGTCAGAGTTGACGAGTGAGAGCGTTTGGTGAGTCACCACCAACGAGTCACCGCCGTTTGACACGAAATCAAGTCTTCAACACGTCCATGGCTTTCGTGTCGAGCTGCATGAGCTCCATGAATGGCTATTTAAGCCATGGTTGATGAATCAATCAACCCCTTTGCTCAATTCGTGAGTTTTGCTTGAGTTAGGGTTTCTGAATTGATTCAATCGATTCTCCCTCTATGGGTTGATTCGAACCACAAATCATACACCATTGTGAAGCTCACATTCAGGGCTTCACAAATATACCAAGATTGTGAGCTGAGAGTTCGTAGATTGGAAGAATCGAAGCTTAGAAGTTGGAGTTGGTTGGTTGTCTCAGGTTCCTGGAGCTTACTTTGGAGCTTGATTCTGGTAAGCTCAGATAACCTCCCCATGTGAATCTTGTTTCTTTAGCTAGTATGAATTGTAGAGAGTATATAGAGACTAATTTCCCTAATTTTTATGGCTGTTTCATGCATCAACCAATTCAATCTTGGTGCTCAGCTGAAACTGCTCTGTTTCAGTGTGGATTTTGGGGAATTCAGCTTGGAAGCTAAGTTTGGGGTAAAGTCTCTGTTGATTCACATCTAAGAGGTAAGGGGGAAGCTCTCTATTCACTAGATAGAGTTTAAATTGCATGTATTTGATTAGAGGGCCACCAAGAGGCTCTAAGGGCTTAGTTGGAATAGGGAAATTGGTTTGGAGACCAACCTGCACTCTAAAATGGTTATGAGCAAGTTCTATGTGTTGCATGTGAGCTATATGCAAGTTGTTTTCATGCCAAAAGTGGTTGGAACTGAATTTGATATGTTGAGTTGTTAAAAATGTGTTTTATGCATAATTGTTGCTCAGATTTGATTCAATGTAATAATTGGTGGTTTCTGTGTTGGAACATGTTTAACATGTATAATGTAAGCTTTGTTGATCATTGGATTGGATTAGAATTGGCTAGAATTGAAAATGGTATGTTAAAATGCAAATTACAGTGTTCTCTGTCTGAAAACACTGGAGTATTGGGGTTGATACTCGAGTATTCGACCCAAAATTGAAACATGAATTTATGGAAAATGAAGAACACTCGAGTACCATTAAGAATACTCGAGTAATTTGGAAAAAATGAAGAACAGTCGAGTATCATGAAGAACACTCGCGTAATTTGGTAAAATCTGAAGAACACTCGAGTACTATGTAGAACACTCGAGTAGTTTTACTCAAACTATTAGAAATATCATTTTCAATTCTGAACCATTGATCAATACTTAAATGACAATAATCCAAGCGATCTAAAACTTGAAAGAAATTGATTGATGATGTGACTATTCCGTTTGGATGCCGGGACGTTGCTCGGGTGGCACGTCATCATGTTGCTCGGGTGGCACGTTATACAATTGAGATATCCCAATCAATTCTTTAAGTGAAGAGTTTGAAGGCTAGATCGTTTACCATGTTATGATAACATGTGAAGGACCTTTGGGAATACCAATTTGGTTATGACTTGCCTGTAGTCACATTTTGGTAATGTGACCAGCATTGGTTGCTGCGAACGTTGGATGTTCGTCTTGGTGACGAAATGTGCACATCGATGTTGGTATTATGGACCACGTTCCAGGCATAGTCGTGTGGCTAGCTCGATGACACATTTTGGTAATGTGGACAGTATGTGGTATACTGTTGATTTGATGGTTCAACGGTGTGTTGCACACAAGTGGTAAGGTTTACGTCCTTAGGCGACGTGACGTTCATCAGACATGGTGACGTTGTTTATCACCTCTGTCGTGTATCACAAGTGATAAGGTTTACGTCCTTAGGCGACGTGATGTTCATCAGATATGGTGACGTTTTTTATCACACCCGTTGTTTGTTGAGAAGGGTGTGGTGCACACAAGTGATAAGGTTTACTTCCCTAGGCGACGTGACGTTCATCAGACATGGTGATGTTTTTTATCACCTCTATCATGTATCACAAGTGATAAGGTTTACGTCCTTAGGCGACATGACGTTCATCAGATGTGGTGACGTTTTTTATCACACCCATTGTATGTTGAGAAGTGATAGGTTTACGTCCTTGGGCGACGTGACGTTCACCAGGTAGTGTGACGTTTTTATCACTTCCGAGTTAGTACGCCATACGTTTTGGTAACGTATTCGTGATTTTGAAATGCATTGTGGTATTGGATTGGCGTCCGTGAGGACATTAGATGGAGAATCTCAGAAAGAGAAGATTGTCAGGCATCATGCCACTTAACCTTATTTGAGCTAAGGTTTAATATTAAGAATGAGTATGAATATCATATCTGCATTAATTGCGGCTAAGTGTTAACCATGGCTGTTAACTGATTTGGGGTTATATGTGCATAATCATGATCACTTCTACATTTAAGCTCTATTGATTATGTGTATAGTTTTGCTTACCCCTATGCCCTTGTAGGTGATGTCGCGTTACATCGCTTGCATCGAGGTCCGCCCACTTCTTAGTGGCATATGGATCTGCGAGGATTGCCGAGTAGTGTATGAGGGTGAGATAGTGGTTACCTTCGATCACCCTAATCCACTGGTTCGGTCACATCCTCGTAGGTTTAGGATTCCCATCATATACGCTATGCATGTATCTACTTTTTTTATACTTACCATGGATCATCCCCCACTCGACCAGCTCGATTGTCTAACAGTTTTCAATTCGAACCTACCCGCTCATACCCTTTTTCTCTTAGAGTCATTCGAGAGGAGACTTCCCCGTCTATTTCAAGGAGTCCTATTAAGGTCCCGTTTTCATCAGACCTTGTATCCAGTGGTAGGGTAATTACTCCTTCAAATAAGATCAAGGAGGATCCTGTCGAATACGAGAGCGGAAACGAGCTTGTCGTTTAATCTATCGGGAGTCAATGGAGAGGCGATGATCCCTAGGTATGTGCATAAGGTAAATGATGAGGATCAAGGATCCGGTGTGATGGATGCTGTGGAGAAGATTAGCTGCTGATGCTGATGTTGGATGATGGCTGCTGCTACTTCTTGGAGACTTCTACTACTACTGCTGCTACCAGTGCTATGAGACCAACTTTGGGGTTTTGATACTGTGGTTATGGGGATATTCCTTTTGAAAACTCTGGAGTTATGGTCTATTTTGATGTACATATAAATACATAGCCTTATGGACTTGTTCTGGGATTTTGGAGATCCTTACCGCCGGACTATGTATTACGTACCTTTTGATATAAATAAAATCCATGCTTATACTAAAGTCTATTACATAGTCCTGATATTTTCGCTTACTCTGATATTGATTTGAAAGAATTCGGCTATGACATTTTGGAAATGGTATCGCTTGGCTAGATGAAAACTGGATGGCAATACTTGAGTTTCTTTATATGAAATAGAGTACATTTATCCTCAAAGAGAATGCTATCCAAGATTTGCGAAATTACCTTTTGAGCAAAGTAAATGCCGAATTCGATTTTAAAAAGTAATACGTAACCTATCCTCCAAACATCCTATGTTTTGGTTTGTGCACCCGACTATTTGGAAAATATAAAAGAAAATTTTGAATCCAGTATTTTCTAACATTTTACAAGTCCATATATTCTCAAGTAATAGTATTCATTTTGTATTAATTACTTGGGTTATTTTGAGGGTGTTACACATTATGCTAGTTGCACCTAGTATTTATATTCCGCTTAAACTCTGATTACTGATACTGGATGTTATATTTTGCGCCCATGGGGCTTTTATATGTTATGTGCATGAGGTGCAGCCCTGCTGGCTGTTGGTTGTTTATATGGATAATGTTATTCACAGGTTAAAATTTGGAAAAGTCTGAAAAACAGGCAAAACTCCGTCCGTTTGACGGGTGATTTTATTATATTAAAAAGGATTTTTTAAGTACACATTTTTAATACTTGGGAATTAAGGATAGTAATTGTAAGGGTGTTACATTTTGGTATCAGAGCAGTTTTTCCTCGGCCTTTGGAGTTTAAACTCATAACTCCTGTGGTTTACTCAACAAGCGAGTAACCAATAGATAGTGTCAAGTTCTATATTAGTTACTTAGGTTTATAGTTATAAAACCCTATGTAGTTATGTAATAAATTATATACATGTCCGCATCAACAGAATCCTTTGTTGCCACATTGTAGCAACATGGAGAATCAGCTCTCCCATTCTCCTGCTAGCAGTTTGGCTACTGATCGTAAGATCAATTCCCCTGCTGATTCTTTGAAATCCAAGCCGTATGACATCTATTTTCAAGAAGGACAAACTTCTGCAATGGGTAAGCTTAGATCGACTATGGGAAACCAGGAGCAACACGTGGGGATACAAATTGGTGAGAAGAAGAGTATAATTTTGAGACCGGGAATGGTTCTCCTGAAGCAACACTTGACTCATGAAGAACAGGTGGGCGTAGTAAAGAACTGTCGTGAGATGGGCTTAGGCCCTGGAGGTTTTTATCAACCAGGCTTTACAAGTGGAGCCAGACTCCGACTGAAAATGATGTGCCTCGGCTTAGACTGGAATCCTCAAACCCGAGTATATGGACACAAAAGGGTAACTGATGGAAGCGAACCACCCAATATTCCTGATCATTTTATTCAGCTGGTTATGGGAGCGATGCAAGAAGCACAATCTTTGATGGAGAAGGAATGCGGTGTAAGTGAAGTGGAGGACATACTTCCTTCCATGTCCCCTGATGTATGCATTGTCAACTTCTATGAAGAAAATGGAAAGCTTGGTCTCCATCAGGACCGTGACGAAAGTGTTGGAAGCCTGCCAAGAGGGATACCGGTAGTTTCATTCTGCATTGGTGACTCGCCTGAGTTTCTCTATGGAGACCAGAGAGATCCAAGGAGAGCAGAAAGAATTATCTTGGGGTCGGGTGATGTATTAATATTCGGTGGCGAGTCTCGTCACATCTTTCATGGAGTGTCGGCAATCATACCAGACACAGCTCCAGAGGGATTGCTCGATGACACAGGACTTCGTCCTGGACGTCTCAACCTTACATTCCAACAATATCAGTTTCCTGGTCCACACCCTTGAGGTCTGCGGTACAACTACTTAAGGAGATCAGGGCCAAACCAACAAAAGGTACGAGACGATTCAAAAATTTAGATAAACACTTTAGGAACTTTCAAATCTGAATCTTTATTAAGTTTCAGTGTAGAACATCCTAAATCAATTCTCTTGGAATTTTAAATTCCTAATCCTGTATTTCTAGATGTTGTGAAACTTAAGAAAGGCTCATCTTCAATCCAATCATGAGTACCATCTAAAGGAACACGTAGGAAAAACCTTACTTAGTCGTAAGACCGTAACAAGAGATCTAACCAAAAACCTTGTGATAGTGTCGTTCTCTAATAGAGTGTAAGGTCAGGATTGGTCATCCTTTCTCTTGCATCTGTTAAGAGATAATGCTATCATTCAATAACGCAGTGATGTACAGTAATAAATGTGAGATTGGGACTGACCACCTCGGTCTTCGCGTTTATTGACATGTTATATTATTGCAATCATCTAGTTGAGATCCGAACAAACCATTTAGGAATTCTATCCCTGTCGAAAGCTCGATTGAACGTTAATCCTATAGGATCTTTACTAAGACTCGTAAACAGTGATTCGCAAACCAACCACATTCAAGACACTCATATTCTGTATTTCCACCGAGAACATCCAACTAAGTGATCGAACCACCCCTCTAACTTGCATGAGAACTTAGTCGTATGCGTAGGTATGAAGAGCCTAGCTAATCAATTCTTGGAATCAACTCAGTTTCTTCCCTGCCTTCGACTTACTCAGATATGTTGATACTAAGTGAGGGAGACGTGACGACTCAATTCGGATACTATCCGAGCGACAATAACTCGTAATCATACCGTAAGCCATAGGACTACTAAACAGATAATTCCAGACACGTCGCGGAGGATCGAAGGAGAGTTAAACTAGAGGTAAAACAATACCTCCCCAAAATAACACCGAATTGAGAAACAACAACTAGACCTTGATCTTGACCCTTAAATGTAATCAATCTTTAGGAATTCCTATACCGAATTGAAATTATTAAACGAACGGGAAGGAAGTAGCATCGAAGTAGAATGCGAGTATGGTGAAGATTGATTTTAAGAGTGACTTTGCTAGACTCACTTGAAGGAATAAAAGGTGAACGGGATAAAAGTGAAGTCGCGAAATGGAATCTCAATCAAGATGTTACGTCGGAACACCGCAAGTGATAATCTAAGTCTTTTGGGACTCTGTGCATTTGATAGGACCCCGGTTGACCGAGACCAATCAATTAGGCGCAGATCCATAGCAAACGCATCCTTCGACGGCTCTTTGCTGAAAACGCACACTTTGGGGATAACCTCCATTGCCTTCTTGCTTGACATGTATCCAGTACATCCTGGGTCATCTTGCAAAGACCATGAGACTCACTCTTGAGTGCTTCATGTTTTTTCTCTTCAAGCTTCAAGGCTCTCAGATGCATAGGTGAGAATTTTCTAAGTCGTAGAAACACGACATAGTTCTATGCCCACCCATAGATAGTCATCCACGTGCCCTCTTTTCAGCTTTGGATACCGGTTGGGAACCTGTGTACTCTATTCTGAGCAAAGAATGAGCATACCCCCTAGCATGGATATAATCAAGTATGTCAATGCTAAGTGGGGGAGGATTTCAATCCAAGGAATGGGAGATGGAACTTTAATAAAAAAAAACTGACGATCTTCTCCAGATAGAGGAGATACATTGTATTAAAGGACAAGCATTGAAATAGGCATGACCCTAACCACACCTGGAGCGGGAAATAAAAATCGAAGGGAAGTGAAAACCATAGTCAGAAGCTTTACCAATAGGATGGTTCTCCAGTTACGAAATTCAACGGAATTTCGGGGACGAAATTCTAATAAGTGGGAGAGAAATGTAACATCCCGAATTTTAATTCAAATAATAATTAGAATAACGATAAGATTTGGAAGTAAGGATTATTCTAAAAAGGATTTAAAATGATGGATTAAGAGTTCTTTGAATGCCATAAAGGAATCAAGAAGCATTGGCATCAAAAAGGAGGTTGAAAGATGAACAAAAGAGCATTAGAAGCGATGTTTTTGGTGTTATAAACACCCTATATTAGGAAATTCAAAATAAAAGATTTACAACTCTAAACACAAATTCCACCGTTGGATGTGAAGTAGGATAGGTGAGGAAGCTTGCTTTAAAATTTGAGGAAGATTCAACGGGTAACGAAGAAGTTATGGCCTTCCAAAGTCTGGATACTGCAAAATTGTGCAACTTAATCACCTCTTAATCGATTAAGCTGCAATTTAATCGATTAGTAATCGATTAAAGGCTGCTGCTGTAAAAAAAATAAAAGCGAATCCACACGTTGTTCTTGCCAAAATGCACGAATTTTCTCTCTCTAGGGCACAAAACCTCTCATCCCAAATCCATCAAGCTTCAAGGGAATCACTCCAAAACCCATCATCAAATCCCTTTTTGTCTCTCCAAGTAAGTATTCATGTGTTTGGTTTCATTTCTCTCTCTAATTTGGATTTTCCCTCTCTCTCTTCCCACCTCTTGGTGAAACTCGAATTTCCTCTTGAATTGGGGCAATAATCTCATCATCATTCAATTCCTTTGGCTTAGGGAAGATTATCATCACTCTCTCTATCTTCTTGCCTTGGGAGCTCTTGGTTTTGGGAGCGCTTGAAGCTAAGGCTTGGGTTTTTCCACTCTCCCTCTCCTTGGTTAAGGTAAGGGGGTGGATATAGTGAGCATTGGCTTGTTCTAGGAAAGGGTTTGTGTTTAGATATAATGGTTGGCTAGGAGTTTATGTGTTAGGGTAGGAAATTAGAAATCCCAATTTAGAAACTAAGGAAAATGTTGAAAATAGGTTTAATTATTAATTATGGAATTCTAAGAAGTAGAGAATGAGGTTAGGTTTTAATTGAGGAAAATAAATGGCATGAACCCCTAAGATAGGACATTGAATCAATAATCCGGATAAGTGAAAAATGTGATTATGCATGATTATATGAGAAGGTGAATTTTGTTGTTATTTGCACTAATTGTTTATGTGAAAAGTGATGTGCATGAATAGTGGTGGATGTAATTATGTGCTCTATTTGGTATTTCTTAATTATTGGAATGGTGTTAATTAGGAAAGTGAATTGTGGCTATTTGGTTATAAATATGACGGTGTTTGTGCTTGGAATGATTTGATAAATATTAAACGAAATTGGTAGGCAAAATAAGGACATATAATATGGACAACTAATATTGGATAAATATGGTGGTGTATCGTAGGCATTCGATTTGGGGGAGACGATACATCGTAAAACTTGGGTTGTATTGTAGGCCTTCGATTTGGGGGAGACAATACAACGTAAACGGGGCGATGTATGTAGGCCTTCGATTTGGTGAAGACATACATCGTCGATGGTGTATGTATGTAGGCCTTCGATTTGGTGGAGACATACATACACCCTAAATAAAAAGGAAAAAGGAAAGGACAATGGATAAAATAAGGTAAACGGTAAAGGAAAAGCGATGTATGTAGGCCTTCGATTTGGTGGATACATACATCGTGATTGGTGTATGTATGTAGGCCTTCGATTTGGTGGAGACATACATACACCCTAAATAAAAAGGAAAAAGGAAAGGACAATGGATAAAATAAGGTAAACGGTAATGGAAAAGCGATGTATGTAGGCCTTCGATTTGGTGGAGACATACATCGTGATTGGTGTATGTATGTAGGCCTTCGATTTGGTGGAGACATACATACACCGTAAATAAAAAGGAAATGAATAAGGGAAACAGGGAATAAAATTGGATAAGATAATGGTAATGGAAAAGTGATGTATGTAGGCCTTCGATTTGGTGGAGACATACATCGTGATTGGTGTATGTATGTAGGCCTTCGATTTGGTGGAGAGATACATACACCGTAAATAAAAAGGAAATGAATAAGGGAAACAGGGAATAAAATTGGATAAGATAATGGTAATGGAAAAGCGATGTATGTAGGCCTTCGATTTGGTGGAGACATACATCGTGATTGGTGTATGTATGTAGGCCTTCGATTTGGTGGAGACATACATACACCGTAAATAAAAGGAAAAGAATAAGGAAAAAGGTAAGGGGATATAACGGGATTTATTTGGAAACGGGGAAAATAATTAAAAGGGATTCATAAGGTGGAAATGAATTAACTAAGATGGAACCGACACTTGTAAAATGATGGAATTGGAAAATGTGGTATGCTTGCAATGGTAATGTGATTATATGAATAAATGCTAAGTGTGTTTGGCCTGGTGAGTTGTTATATCTATCTAGAAACTACTTTTCTATTTCATGTGCAATGCTCACTTCCTTACCATCTTTTAGGTACAGAGATTGAGTTAGCGCAGCCCCCGACCGAGCAGGAGTGCTCTCCCTCACAGGGAGAGTAGGGTTGTTATTGGGTTTAGGATTACATTGGGCCTAAGCCTCTCTATTCTTTTGTTGTATATGTGATGCTTATATATTTTGATGAGGCTTAGGATATTATTTTTGGCATAACTATGGGTTGAGCATTATGCTAGTTGCACCTAGTATTTATATTCCGCTTAAACTCTGATTACTGATACTGGATGTTATATTTTGCGCCCATGGGGCTTTTATATGTTATGTGCATGAGGTTCAGCCCTGCTGGCTGTTGGTTGTTTATATGGATAATGTTATTCACAGGTTAAAATTTGGAAAAGTCCGAAAAACAGGCAAAACTCCGTCCGTTTGACGGGTGATTTTATTATATTAAAAAGGAATTTTTAAGTACACATTTTTAATACTTGGGAATTAAGGGTAGTAATTGTAAGGGTGTTACACCTCAGGTCAGAGGTCAACACTTTATTTCATTCTGTGTCCCTCAGGTCAGAGGTCAACACTCCAATTTCTTAATTCGCGGTGTGTCTCTCAGGTCAGAGGTCAACACACCAAAACACATTTTATCTGGTGTCCCTCAGGTCAGAGGTCAACACCCAACCACTTTAATTCATATGGCGTCCCTCAGGTCAGAGGTGAACGCACACTTTCATTTTCATTTCACATTACCCCACATCAGAGGCCAAATCATACTTTTACCATCTTACACAAACAACTTAGCACATACAATCACAAATACACTTACACACATTTCCCATTCATTCTTTATCCATACTCATTCCCTATTTCAATTATCAAATCTTTCTTTTAATCGTCACCTCAAAGCAGAGGCCAATGCATAAACCACATTCTCAATATTCGGCGCCTCAATTCAGAGGCCAAGAATTATTCACTTTCCTGTTCAATTAATTGTAACACATTTAAGTACAACAACACACATTCAACAACTAGTCATTCTTGTAGTTTCCTTATTCTTTTCCTTTCTCAATTATCACAATCATACCAAATAGTGTTCTCTTCTATAGTCCAACATTTAGATTCGCCCTTCATTTTAATTTTGCATATATCATCTTTTACTTTTCATTTCCACATAATCGTTTTACTTCCGTTTCCTATATTCACAAGTTCAATTCCTAAGCCATGACCTTTATTCACAATTGATAATACTTAATATTTTTACTCATTTAGCAATTAGATACAAATATGAACATTCATGACATATAATCGTTTCCATTCCCTTTCTTCCTATATCAATTTATTTCACAACACATGCATATAATTGCTACAGTAATTAATTTATCATTTAATTCACAACTTTACAAATAAAATCAATAATCATGGAAATCATTTATGTCAACTTTATTATCACATTACCCAATTCCTCATGTACTTCAATATAATCATTAACCAAATTTCATTTATCAAATTATTCATTTTCATATTATTGAGTTTCCTTTTCCTAATCTTAACATCCAATCATCATGCACATTTAATTAATTAGGATTTCATATTCAATAACCTAGGGATTTATAATCTAATATTCTCCCCTAACACCTAACCCTAACAAGTATTATGTACTAACTAGAACCTACTCCCTAGAACAAGGCAAAGCTCACTATATCCACCCCCTTACCTCAAATACTTAAGAATAAGGAGATTCCAAATGCCCTATGCTTGAGTTTGCCCACCAAGGAGATACCAAACCACAGGATTAGGAGGGAACCTAAAATAAAGAGTCATAAAAGAGAGGGATCAACATTTATGCCATGATTCAAGTCAAGCCTCAAATAAAAAGTGAAGTCTCAAGAGCCTAGTGGTGAAAACCACCATTGATGGTGGAGAGGGAAAGAGAAAACGAATTTGGAAGGGAAGGAGGGGAACCCACACATAACCACTTACTTGGAGGTGATAGAAACAAGTCTTGATGATAGAATGAGTGCCTCTAACTTGGATCTTGATCAACTTGAAGTGAGAAGAGCTTGAGCCCTAGAGGAGATTAAATACAACTTTAATGAGCTAAAGAGAGTTGGAAAGGAATTAATACCATGCCTTAAGACTCTACTTACCCCAAGTGTTGGTGGAACTTGAAAAACCAAGAAGGATAGGAGAGGGAGCAATTCGTGTGAATCAAGGGAGGAGAGGGAAAGAGTCTTCAACCAACCTCCATGGTGCACACTTGATGGGGCTTTGATGATTTTGGGTTTGAGGTGCCCAAAACCAAGTGTTTGTGAAGGAAGGGTGATGGAGATGATCTTGGAGTTGAGAGAAAGTTGATGGAGATGGTGGGTTACAATGGTGTTGAAGGGTGGTGAAATGAAGTGTTTTTGATGCCTAAGTTCGGCCTTGGAAGCAGCACCAAATCGTGTGGCCATGGTTCCATGCTTTGCCACCAAGTTTAAATTTCGACGCACTTGGGCGAGTCCTGGCACCAGCTGGTGCTGTTGGCGCGCGTTGCACGAAACTGGTGCGGTCAGGTGGGGGTTTTGGCGCGCCAACGCGAATCTGGTGCGTGTGGTGCGGATTTGCGCTCGCCTGGGCGAATTGGTGCCTCGCCTGGGCGGTTTTTTCACTGTCTGGTGCACCAATGAACAGTGCACCCGCCTGGGCGAGCTGGAAGCGCGCTTGGGCGAGAATCAGAGTTTTCAATCTTCGATTCGCCGTAACTTTTTCGTTAACCGTCGGATCGCGTCCAAATTTTTAGACAAGCTTCTTCACCCCATAAACTTCATATCCAACGGTGGAATTTATTTTCTTAGCATCCTATAATAAATTTCTAATTTTCTCTTTTCGGTCGATTTCTAACATCTAAAACGCCGATTTAACTCCTGATTTCGCTTAGATAATTTTTGCCCGTTGCTTCAAATGCCTCCTACACAACCCCTAGTACTCAAAATGGCTGCTCACCTTGATCACAAAATTCGTTAAACAATTAATTCAGTTATTTCTTGGGTACTAAACAATAATTTCATTTAAAATAAAACTTAGGATGTTACAGACCAATTGTTGGAAAATGGTCCAGTATCCATGCTTGCAAATAAACCATCAATTAATTAATTTAAATAAAGAATTTAAAAAACATTATGAATTTAAATAAAATGATGAATATTATTATGAATCAAACATTATGAATTCGTATTTATTTACTTGCAGCAAAGACATGTATCCGGCCAAGGAGACCTTATTCGCCTTGCTGGCGAATGACAGGTGATCATATAAATATGCCAGTGCACTAGCCCCCCCATGCATATTCATCAACCACGGTGAGGTCCTCCAAAGCGTACAGAAGGTGACAGCCAACAGAGTTGTTCGTCTTATCTGCGAACAATGTGCTACCCACCGGGTAAAGCAGATAACATCTGGCCGCAATATCAAATTGTCTGATCCCAACCGCTCTGTTGTACATCACCTTCAGCGTGCTAAACCTTATAGCACTAGTCTTAATCTCCATCGCCTCCGTGGTAGCCTCAGCCTGACCCATACCAAGCAGCTGAGTCATCAGCAAAACTGCCTCCGTCTGGTTGGGTTTATCCCAACTGATCAAATGCCCAGCCACCGGGATATGGAGGATACATGACACGTCGTCCAGCGTGATAGTCATCTCCCCACATGGGAGATGAAATGTGTCGGTATCTTCATACCATCTATCGATGAATGCCTCGATCAATCGCCTGTCGACTACACTGTAAGATGAAGCGATCAATGGGGCCAAGCCGGATGCCTAGACGATTTCCCGAACTTGCTGTGGCACAACATCTAACAATGGAAAATCGAATACGTGGTTGTGGCATCGGTTTAAGATACGATCCTGCACAATTTAAATTAAGAGAAATTAGTAAAACAAATAAATATCAATTAATTAAAGAAATAGATAAAATTAAATTTAAATTATTTTTTGGTCTCGTTTTAAATACTTACCCGTCCTTGCCATATAAGCTTCGCCTGATGCTCGTCGTATGACCTCAACAGCGAAGTATCCTGATGATCCTCATAGAGGGTCTCGGTCTCCGTATCATCGGCACCATCATCATCACCATCATCACCATCCGAAGAAGAGGGATCAGGAGCGGCATGGGAAGGTCCTCCGCGCTCCATCCGTCGCCGTCTACTCGACGGTGTCAAATACTCTCTCATCATGGGCATGTCATCGTCATCCCCGTTGCCGGTGACGGTTGCGTTCTTCATCCTCGGCATCTAAAATGGCAAAATACAATGTCAAAATAATAAAATATAAAATGCAATAAAACAAATAAATAAAATAAAATAAATGCAATATCCAAAACTTAAAGAAAGAACAAAAGAAATTAAATAAAAATAAAAAAGTTACAATTAAATAAGAATCAAGAAAAGCAATAAAATAAAAATTAAAAGTTAATATTATATAATGATAAAATAGAATAAATAAATATTAAAAATAAATAATAAAATAAATAAATAAATTAAAAAAATACAATAAAATTGAAATAAAAATTTAAAAATAAATAATAATACAATAACATAAAAAAATATTAGCAATAACTAAAAAATATAACAAATAAATTAAAAAAATAAAAAATAAAAAAAATAAAAAAGTTAAAATTAAATAATAATAAAAAAAATGAAAAATAAATAAAATTACTATATAACTTCAAATTATTATTTTTATAAATATTAATATTATTATAAAATAAAAAAAATTAAGATAAAAAGTAAAGTTAAATAATAATAAAAAAATAAAAAATAAATAAAATTAAAATCAAATATTTATAACAGTCAATGACCCCAAACATAATATTTAATTTTTTAAATTAACTAATATTTATCCTATTCCTTTTTCAATAATATAAACATTATAATCATCTTAATCTATTCTGATCTCAACATCATAACATATTAAAAATAAAATAATAACATAAAATAAAACATATTAAAAATAAATAATAAAATAAAAAAAATTTAAAATTTAAAATTAAAATCAAATATTTATAACACTACTAACTCCCAAGCATAATATTAAATTATTTAAATTAATTAATATTTATCCTATTCTTTTTCAGATCAACATTATAATCCTCTTGATCTTTCCTCATCTCAACATCATAACATAAACAAATTCAAAATCTCCTATATATAAGGATGGATGTATTCAAATTAATTTTAAATTTTTGAATCCTAAAATATAAACGTCTTGATATTTTTATAAATATTATTTTTATAAAATATATAATAACAAAAATTTTATATAACTTTAAATAATTATTTTTATAAATATTATTATAATTTAAAAAATTAAATAATTAGTTTAAAAAAATTTAAATAATTAAAAAAAAACACACTCTCGCTGCACCCTCAGCGAGGGTGTTATTTTTCCAGAAAAATAACACCCTCGCTGAGCCCTAAGCGAGGGATCCCTAAACAAGCAACGAAACAGCAGACGCCATTTTTACCAACTCAAACATATAAATCATTTATAAACACAAACAAAACATGCAATAAACAACCCTAAACAACAAAAACCTAAAGCTATTAACCAATAACTTGCAACATTCTACAATTATAAGCAAAAAAACCGAAAATAAATGCAGAAACTAAAGAAAGCATGAGAATGAAACCTTGATGACTGCTGCGGTTGTGCTTGAGAAGGAAACGCTGATGACCTGCGGTGTGCACAAATGGAGAAGGATACCAGGCTGAGAAGATGAGAGAAGAATGAGGATGAGAAATGAGAAACAATGGGAGTTGAAGAATGAGAAACTCAGTAGAAAGAAGAAACAAGGAAAGAGAATGAATATGAGTAGAGAAGAGAAAAAACATGTCTGCCTTGAAGAATGTGCACAAATGAATATGATTTGAAATTCAAATTTCAAAATGAGTAGAAGAATGAGAAGGATAAGGATGGAATAAAAAGGGGTATTTTGGGATTATGACAAGTTAGTAAGGTTATTATGATAATTTTCTTTAAAAAAGGGGGTTAACTAATTAACTAAGGGGGTTAAAAAAGTAGGGCCCTTCTCAGAAGCCTCTGGTCCAAATATTTCCACAACAGGACCCTACATAAATCATAGTTACATGTAATAATCAGCATATACCTGTTGTATTATACATGTAATAATCAGCATATACCTGTTGTATTATAAAACATTCGATTGATTCTCTTCTTGTGTTTTCTAATTATACACATTCTAAATTATGCTTGGCACAAAGGCTGAACCACAATTTTAATCCTAAGATTGCCGTGAGTCCATGACCAAAAATTATTGCAATGTCTTCTGATATTCAAGTCAAAGAGAAATTAAAACTAACAAATAATATAAGAATAAAAATGACATAAATTCATTGCAATGTCAACATGATATAGCTTAAAAGGATTCATTGTCAATACAATTGAATACAAAACAAATAGAAATACATATATTCACATTTGAAACGGTGCTTGACACTCTGTTTCATGCAATAAAAGTTATCTATTATCATATATGTGATAAACATTCGCCAATCTCGTTTTCAATGTATAAAATAATGAAAATATAGGGACTACTTTTACTTTTTTTTATTATTATTTACGAGTAATTTTTTATTTTACGAGGTTTTTCTTTTGGTGGTCCAGGTATGTACGGTACGTACGCTACAAATTACGCCATCTCTGTTACTCTCTCAGTCGCTTGCGAAATTACGCAATCTAGAAACGAGCCATTACGCTAAGCCAATAATTTACATATGAGATTATTATGGGTTTCATAATATGTTGAAATGTACATTAATAAGGACACTTTTGTTTAACCATCCTTTTCTTGTTCACCCGTAACTAATTGTTTAGGACTTAACTTTGCAAGAGTCAAGTATTATTGCAATTATGAAGATGTTTATGATATTATAAAGGCACTAGTTTTAGGCCCGTGCAATGCACGGGTTGTTTATTATTAGTTACTATTATATTTGGAGATTTCACAAAAAAATAATTACATTTAAATTATTTTAGTAGTTCAAATAAGTGATAATCATTTTGGGTTTTAAAATTGAATTAGCACCAATTTATTAATAAACATATTATTAATAAACATAGAATATGTTATTAAAAAACCTAATGATAAAATTTGGTAAAACCTAGTAACGATATAATGTAAGGTTCTTTTTATTGTCTTATAGTGCGACTGTCTTCTTTTAATTTAAGAAGTACAATCCAAATATTAAAAAAAAAATATAACACTGAATAACAATATATATTAATTTTTTTGCCTTTTTTTTTTTGCTTTTGCGGTTGAATTTTGGACCGCACCGTCGTTATTAGATATATGTTCTAAAGTTCTTTTTTTAGTTTTGTCAATATTTTTCATTATGCAGATGACGTTATCACATGTAAATGATAAAGTTTGCTGTAAATTCTTTTTTTTTTTGGAACTTAAAAATTTAAATTTCCAATATTTTTGAATTATAATTATCTTTTTAATAAGTGCTATTAGGACATACACTTGTTAGCATTTTTCCATTACATACAATGTCTTGCAAGTACATAGCGTGTTTCTAATATTATATAATATATATATATATATATATATATATATATTATAAATTGATTAAACACAAATTTATTAAAAAAAACATATATTTGATAGAGATTCATACTATTTGGTCACATCACTTTAAAAAAAAAAACTATTTGATAACATGTAAAAAACTTGATAATGAAAAGATGTTTGTGATAAAAAATATACCATTGCAAATGAAAAAAAATGTTTTTAGATTTTCAAGTATGGTAAATAATTGGTTAAAAACAAAATAATGTGAGCAGGTCAATCATGTGATAATAAGAAAAGCAAAAAAAGGAATGTAATAAATTGACATACATGCTACTATGAGTTGATCTCTACTGATATACATGATAAATGAGAACCCTAAATAAAAAAAGAACTAACAAAACAAATATTTTATGACAAAAAAACGATAATATGTCTGTCAACACGCTAGTACTGATGAGTAGATAAAATAGTATATTGTCATGTTTTTCGTAAATGGTCATGCCAACGCTACTCCCGTCCTTGTCGACGTGCATTGTCACTGTCATGTTTTTTCATAAAGAGTTGCATGTCATAAAATAGTATATTTGAAAATCGACATTCTTAAAGTTATATTTTATGATAAAGTTGAAAATATTCGTTGGTGATCTTCAATACCTATATGAAACTACTTTATGTCTTGGTTATTATGTGAAAAACCGAATTTTGTATTAATGAAACTACTAACATATTTTAAATTATTATTGAAAAATAACACTGCAACGCAAATACTTACAAAACAACTAAGTTTTGTCCTGCATTTAATTGACTTGTCATAAATCAGAAAAAGTATTTATGAGAAAGTTAGGTAATATTTTAGATATCAACAACACATATTTAAAAACAAAAATGAATGCCACAACAAAATATATTTATAAATATATTTAAAAAATAAATGTGTTGATTAACATGTTAGGCCAATTGATTTTGTCAACCCATATATAATAATATATTAACATGCTAGGCCAATTGATTTTTGTATATACTTCTGTCAACCTATAAGAATAATAATAATAAAATTCAAATGAAAATTTAAGAATTTGAAAAACTAAAACATGATAAAAAAAAATAAAGAAGTGGAATGAAATAAAGAAAAGAAATATATGAAATTACATACCTGGTTGTCACTTTGTTCAAATTTTTCGATAAAATTGCATGTATGGCAAAACTCCATGTGACGGAATCCCATAAATCAAAATAAGGAAATTGAGAGAATGCCTAACAGAGCATAATATTAAATCAAATTTATTAGAACACTCAAAACTATGGGAGTATAGTGTTTAAAAAAATATCATTATTAATTGCATGTTATAAATTAAAAACTTTGAGTGTCAAAGAAAAAGAAAGATGTAAAAGAATATATATAGTTTTATTGATCCCAATATGCATAGCCATATTTGGAGGAAAAGAACAAAAAAAAAAAAGGAATGATGATGTAATGGCTTACGTAACACATAAATTCTCAAAATTCAAGATCAATATGGAGCTATATATTGGGTGGAAAAGAAGAGAGAAAAACAAATATGTAATGGTTATTCATTCCAAAAATTGATATAGATATTAATTGAAGTTGTTAAAAATCAAATCAAAATAAAAAAATATTCATCCATTGTATTACCCCCTCCATAGTAAAAAAGAATAGGAAATCATTATAGATCTGTAGCAATTGTCACTACTATAACAATGACTGTCACATTACTAACATGGTCATATATACAAAAGGAATAGTGCTGGTAAATCTAAAAGAACCAAAAAATAATAGACACTGCAATTATCACTACAAATGTAGCGAATAAAGATAAAGATAACCTCCTAATTTCTGTGCCTCTGGTTTCACATGTAAAGTAAGTGTTGTTTTCTCAGAAACCTCTGGTTCAAATATTTCCACAACACGACCCTACAGAAATCATAGTTACATGTAATAATCAGCATATACCTGTTGTATTATAAAACATTCGATTGATTCTCTTCTTGTGTTTTCTAATTATACACATTCTAAATAATTCTTGGAACAAAGGCTGAACCACAATTTTAATCCTAAGATGGCCATGAGTCCATGACCAAAAATTATTGCAATGTCTTCGGATATTCAAGTCAAAGAGAAACTAAAACTAACAAATAATATAAGAATAAAAATGACATAAATTCAATGCAATGTCAACATGATATAGCTTAAAAGGATTACATATATTCACATTTGAAACGGTGCTTGACACTCTGTTTCATGCAATAAAAGTTATCTATTATCATATATGTGATAAACATTCGCCAATCTCGTTTTCAATGTATAAAATCATGTAATATAGGGACTACTATTACTTTTTTTTTTATTATTTACGAGTAATTTTTTATTTTACTGTAGTGTCGACTAAAATTGTAATATTAATTTATGATGAACACAACATAGATATACCAAGTATACTTATGAAAAATATTGAAAATCCGAGGGAGGTCCATGGCTCCCCCAGTGTCACCCTCCCCCCACCTTTGCATGTGAAACCGAAATGCAATTGTTTAACAATATTACCTTTTTACTGATTAGACTTTCAGGCACTAATATTAAGTCATGAAGATTAATCAATGATAATGGGCATATAATACTGAAATACACAACGAACAAATCATATAAAATCGTACATTTATATACTTGCCAAAAGGAAATATACAAAAAAATGTGGATGGAAAACAAACAAAGTAAGCCGCATAAAAAGCTTTTATCTCCAAAAACTAATATAATTTGGTAATTCTAAAAAGGTTCAACATTCATTAAGGTAAAACAAAAGAAAAAGAAACTTCTCCATGCATGGATCTAAGAATACCTTTGGAAGACCACTGACTCCTAGTGTTATATCAAGAGCAAAAGAACCAGTTGATACCACAAATACATTTTTTAGTGAGACAGTCTGCCCATTCCATTTACAATTTTTGTGCCCTTCTAAAAGAAATAGTTACACATATATGCAGTTATAATCAGTTTTTAAATTTGAATTTAGGACACGTGGATAGCTTCAAAAGCCACCATTCTCCAACTTTTAATGTGGAGGCTCCATTTTGAAATGGGAGATTCTGGAGCCTCCATTGGGACATGTTTTTATACTAAAAGGAAAGATAAGGCTATCCAATAATTAGAATGTTTGTTGCTTTAAACCTACTCAGTAGTCATGTTTAAGGCATGCACACAAATAATATTATATATGCATCATCTATAATCCCTTAATTAACTGACTGGCACATATATCAAATTTTTTGGTTTAATTAGGGAAGTTATCATTCTTCATAGAAAAGAAAATAATCCCACGGATACATGACAACGGTAGCTATCTTTAACTTGTCCAAGAGAAATGGCATATGCTTATGTCCATTCATAGAGTCATTCTAGAAATCAAATTTTGCCTCATAATTATGCAAAGCTCATCCTTCTAGTTAGCATGCTAATGATGTTTGGCAGAAATTGAATTTCTAAATCGAGCATCTTTAAATCCATTCCAAAATTACAATGCAATAAAATACCATGATGGGTATTAAACCTTCTCCCAAACCCTTGTCTCCATAGATTACAAATTAGGCCTATATAAAAAGTAAACTTAATAATGAGTTTAAATCAAAGTTAGCTTAAATCTTGATTTTTAGTTGTATTTTGAAAAAAGAAATCGAAACGAAGTTTATCTTGTACAATGGTGTATGTTGTACCTTTTTTTGTACTATTGATGATTGAAGTGTTCTAAGAAGTATCTAACTACTACTGTTGACAATAATAATATTGTACATCGTTTATGCTCATTTTATCACCTATTAACATAGAAATAAGGAAAAGAATAGAAGATATAAACCATATGTTGCTCATTGACTTTTCTCTCTATTGAGTGAGTTGTTATTAATAAACTAATGAAGTAGTAAAATTTGGCATATGACTGACCAACCGAAAGTAGTAAAATTTTGAATCATAAAAAATTATATTTATCTTAAATCATAAGCATTTCAACCATACTACACATTTCGACCAAGTGCAAATTAAATTGTGTCATTTTCACTTCATAAGGTCATCTTATATCATGGTATTTTTCCATAACAAAAGGCAAGCAGGGAAAAAAATCAAGATATATCCTTAATTTTGTAAATATATAGAATTGATCCATATACATTAGACTAAATTACCATTTTCATCCTTCAAAAATGATAGTTCTAAAAACTTTTATAATACCAAAGGCTTAACACTTTTCTAGTCATAATCTAGTATTATTTCTTTCACTCTATGTATGTCTCATAGGAAATCTCAAGCCACAATTGAATAAATCAAAGTAGCTGTGATACACAATAAGCATTTTGCTGCAAAATCAAAACAACTCAAGCATATGTACATAAACTATTTTTCAGTATGATGATAGGTTTGTTGTTATGGAATCAATATCAATTGAGCAAGACACATGCTTTCTTCGTTTAAACTTCACAACTTCCCAACAATGTTTCCTTGTGATCTAACTTCAAAGACAAGCTTCATCAGTATTTTTTCATTGTCTGTCAACCTAGCAAAGCTTGCACTAGCACTATATAAAGGAACCTTGTTTCCTTGCAGGTTAACAGACATGATCTGGTCACTCTTTCTCTATTGATAGTATTTCTTCAACTATAGCAGCATGCATGTGAACATGGAATTTGAAAGTAAAAGTGGTGATCATTGATTAAAATCAGAAATAAAAAGCTTCTCTTTTGCAAATTTTTCATTGGGAGAAATCCAAAAGGAAAAAAACACTTGAAACATTACATAATATGCAATTAGATTTAAGTCACTTAACTTCAAAAGTGGGGTAAAAAAGAACTTGAACTCTGGTTCAGGTGTGAAACTGTCATTTGTCATCTAAAACAATAAAAATAGTAAAATGCAAGTGGCAGGATTAAAATTATTACCATGTCCCTTCTAAGCTGAGCAACATACTTGGAAATTTTCTTAATGGATTCCACCTAGGAGAGAATCAATTTAAAGAACATTGTTTAGAAGCATGAAATTTCCTTGCTATCTTTTGACAAATTCTTTTAAAAAAAATAAAAAATCCTTAATTGCAGCATCAAATTTATAGATACCTGTTCACCCAAAAATTCACTCTCCACGAAATCTGCCAGCTGCACATCATCGTTCTTAGAAGCAACCGGTCAAACAACATTATATCAAGTCAAAAGAAAGGGATTTCCATTTCCATTTTTAACTATTATTGGTATAATCGATTACATGGTTTTCAAATGAATTTAAGAATTTCTATTTTTGAAGGAATAATCGATTACCTTCAGAAAATAATCGATTACTTCATGTTTTATTGAAAAACGTGTCAGAATCATTTTGATTATTTCCTGATTTGTTTTTACATAAAATATTCTGATTTATTTTATAAAATTCGAAAATGATTTTAAATTTGAATTATTTCCTTTTTGGTTTTAAGAATCAAATCTTTATTTTATTTCGTAAATCATTTTGATTTAGTTTTGATTTTAAAACTTATTTCAAATCTTATTTTATTTTATTTTGATTTTGTTTTACTTATTCTAAATCTTTTTGATTCTAAAATGTTTTCTATTTTAAAAAGGATTTCACTCCAACATTAAAAACTAATCTTTCAAACATTCATTCATATTCTTTTTCTGATACACGTTTCTCTCTTCTTCTTCTCATATATCTTTTGGTTTTCACGTTCATTCTTTTGAAGAACAAAAACCTTGTTGGCTGAGTAACTTCTAGAGAAAGTACTTCATTATCATAAGAGCTTATTGTAGAATCTGTGTTTTGAGAACACGATATACTTGTTGTAATCACTCACATCATTTTGTTCTAAACCTTAGTGGTAGGGAGAGAATCTCGTAGTTGAACGTTGAGGCGTTCGTAGGGTGAGGAACCCTGCTGTGTGATTGAGGCCCCTAGCGAACGAAGGTTCCTAGTAGTGTGCGGGGTGCTCTTGGTTGTAATAGGGTGCGGCTCTATTGCTGGTTATAAGAACTCTCCGGCGGGTCGCTTGGGGACTGGACTAGGCCTTTCGACGGGAAGGCTGAGCCAGTATAAAATTCACCGGTGCAAGCTTTTCTATCCCTTATCTCCTTTTATTTCTGCTTATTTCAATTTTTACGTTTCTGCGCTACTCGAATTATTTTATCTATCGTTTTCGCGATCCGTTTCAAACGCTTAATCTCTCCGTCTCAAAAACAATTTTTAATTTGTAAAGCTTTTTACAATACATTAATAAAACTCGATTCACCCCCCTCTCGAGATTTTGAGGCCAAAACCAACAATTGGCATCAAGAGCTAGTCTCTTGTGTTAAGACTTAATCGTCTCAAGAGTATGGCTTCAAACTCTCTGTTTGGTGGTTAAGGAATTTCTATTAACCATCCTCCCATGTTTGATGGGGTAGGGTATGCGTATTGGAAAGCCCGTATGAAAATTTTTATTCAAGGAGTCGGATTAAAAGTTTGGGATGCTGTCGTAAATGGTCCCTATGTTCCTACCTATGTGGTTAATGGTAACACCGTCGAAAAGCCTATGGCTGAGTGGACGGAGGAGAAGGAACGTAGAGTCCAGTACGATCTGAAAGCGAAAAATATTATAACATCTGCTTTGAGTTATGATGAGTTTTTCAGGATATCAACATGCGAGACAGCACAACAAATGTGGGATACGCTGGAAGTCACGCATGAAGGTACGACTGAAGTGAAGAGATCAGAATCAACACGCTGACTGGTGAATATGAGTTATTCATAATGAAAGATGGAGAATCGATTCAAGAGATCCAAAAACGCTTCACAATGATTGTAAATCAGCTGACGACATTGGGGAAGAAATTCACCAATGAGGTTCTCATCAACAAAGTCTTAAGGTGTTTGGGAAGAGAATGGCAACCCAAAGTGACGGCGATTGCTGAATCAAGAAACCTTTCAACTATGACGCTGGCAACTCTTTTTTGGAAGTTACAGGAGCACGAAAGTGAGTTAAAAAGATTGGCTCAGCACGAAGAAGAGAACAAGAAGGTCAAAAGTTTGGCGTTCAAGGCTGAAGCACCAGCAACAGAAAGTGACTCGGACAAAGAATTGTTAAATGATGAACACATGGGTCTATTGGTCAAAAAGTTCGGGAAATTTCTGAGATAGAAAAATTTCAATAGAAGAGACAAAAACAAGAGTGGAGGCTCAACCATTACATGTCATGAGTGTGGCAAGCTTGGTCACATCAGAGCAGACTGCTACCAACTGAAAAAGAAAGAGAATTCAGAAAAAGGCACCTCAAATTCAAAGAAAGGGAAGCAAGCATATTTGGCATGGCTAGACAATGAAGGAAGTTCGGATGAGGATTCAGACGAACAAGAGGAGACCGCCAACATATGCTTAATGGCTCACGGAGATGAGGTAACTTCTGAACTAAATTTTTCTTATGATGAATTACAAGAGGCCTTTGAAGAATTGCATGAGAAATCGATGTGGTTATCCTTATTGGTTTCAATAGAAAAGAAAAATTCAGCTTCTCTTTTAGAAAAGAATAAGAACCTTATTAAAGAAAATGAATTTTTGAAAAATCAAAATAAGGAGCTGAATTTGACTTTGAAAAACTCTTCAAACACCTCGAGTAATGACGTTAAATTTAAAGCTAGTTCTTCTTCTTGTAAATTCTGCAAGGACCTTGTTAAAGAAGTTGAGGATTTGAAAGAAACTCTTGCAAAATTTACGAAAGGTAGAAATACTTTAAATTTAATGATAGGGAGACAAAAATGTTTCTTTAATAGAGCGGGTTTAGGATATCAACCCGGAAGGCATCAAAAGAAATTAAGTACCATTTTTGTCCCTGCTAGCAATCATAAGAAACCTTTAATTATTTGTCATATTTGTGGTAAAAAGGGTCATGGTGCACATGAATGCATACACCGAAAAGTGAAGTTCGTTAAATCGAACAATGAAACTAGTAGGTGGCATGATTTAAACTATGGCTATACTAACGCTCAAGGACCCAAAAAGATATGGGTACCTAAAAAGAAACCTTGAATTCTTTGCCTGTAGGTTACTCCGGAAGAAAGGAAATCGTGGTGGTACTTGGACAGCGGATGCTCAAAACATATGACTGGAGATAAATCTAAATTCTCGCATCTCGTGCCAAAGGACCAAGGACATGTGACTTTCGGAGATAACAATCAAGGAAAGATTCTCGGAGTCGGTAAAATTGGTACACCTCCTAACCCTTGCATTGAAAATGTCTTACATGTTGAGGGCCTAAAACACAATCTGCTAAGTATTAGTCAGTTGTGTGATAAGGGCAATAGGGTTATTTTTGATTCTGATAGATGTATTATCGAGGGTAAAATTGATAATCTTATTAAGCTAATTGCTCGCAGGACAAACAATGTTTATGTTATTGATTTTAACTCAATACCCTCAAATGATGCAAAATGTTTATTAAGTAAAGCGGATGAATCATGGCTATGGCATCGTAGAATAGGTCACATCCACATGGCTCATTTAAATAAAATTTCTTCTAAAAACTTAGTAGTTGGTTTGCCAAAGCAAAATTTTTCTATTTCTGAAAAATGTGATCCTTGTTCTAAATCAAAACTCACAAGGTCATCTTTTCCTTCTAAAAATCTTGTTTCAACTCAAAGGCCCTTGGATCTTTTACATATGGATCTTTTTGGACCGTGTCAAACTAAAAGCTTTGGTGGCAACTATTATTGTTTAGTTGTGGTGGATGACTATTCTAGGTATACATGGACACTTTTTATTACTCATAAAAATGACGCATTTCATGAATTTAAAAAGCTAGCCAAGATTATTCAAAACCAATTGCATTTGAACATTGCATCCATTAAAACTTATCATGGTGGAGAATTTGAAAATCATCTTTTTGAAAAATTTTGCGAAAAACATGGAATTAAGCATTATTTTTCAGCTCCAAGAACTCCTGAGCAAAACGGGGTTGTGGAGAGGAAAAATCGTTCATTAAAAGAGCTTTCAAGAACAATGCTTAATGACATGAATTTGCCTGCATATTTTTGGGCCGATGCAGTGAGTACAGCTTTCTATGTTATGAACCGTGTTTTAATAAGGCCTATTTTAAAGAAAACCCCCTATGAGCTGTACAAGGGGAGAAAACCAAATATTTCCCATTTTCGTGTTTTTGGATGTAAATGTTATGTGCATAATAATGGTAGAGAAAATCTAGGAAATTTTGAGGCTAGAGTTGATGAGGGCATATTCCTTGGATATTCTGTTTCGAGCAAAGCATATAGGATTTACAATAAATCTCGTAATACTATTGAAGAATCTATTCGTGTATCATTTGACGAATCCGATCCCAGAAAGTTGGGAAAGGTATCTGTTAATGACATTTCAGGTATTCTTGGATATTTATTCATTGATGAGGATGAGGAGCCAAATGCTAAAGGAAAGGATCATTCCGAAAGCATTGAAAAATCAGTTGAATCAGTTGAGGAGAAAAATCAAGAACAATCCATGGAGCTCAACGCTGATTTGCCTAAGGAATGGAGAACTTCAAGGCACCATCCCATTGATCAAATCATAGGTGACATCACAAAAGGTGTAAGTACTCGCAATTCTATTAGCAATCTATGTAACTACTTCGCATTTGTTTCTCAAGTGGAGCCAAAGAATATTTCTGAGGCTATGCTTGATGAGCATTGGCTTTTGGCAATGGAAGAGGAATTAAACCAGTTCGAAAGAAATCAGGTGTGGGAACTTGTTCCTAGGCTTGAGTCTCATCCGATTATTGGAACTAAGTGGATTTATAAAAATAAACTTGATGAGGCTGGTTTAATTGTTCGAAACAAATCTAGGTTAGTTGCACAAGGTTACAACCAGGAAGAGGGGATAGATTATGAGGAAACATTTGCCCATGTTGCTAGGTTGGAAGCCATTAGACTGCTTTTAGCTTTTGCATGCATTCTAGATTTTAAATTATATCAAATAGACGTAAAGAGTGCCTTTCTTAATGGTTTTATAAATGAAGAAGTTTATGTGTGTCAACCTCCTGGCTTTGAAAGTTATGAACACCCGGATTATGTTTTTAAACTGAAAAAGGCTTTGTACGGACTCAAACAAGCTCCTAGAGCGTGGTATGACCGTCTTAGCAAATTTTTATTAGAAAATAATTTTGAAAGAGGGAAGGTTGATAACACACTTTTTATTAAAAAGAAAGGAAAGGACATTCTTTTAGTTCAAATTTATGTCGATGATATTATTTTCGGTGCTACTAATGAAACTCTTTGCAAGGATTTTTCGAGTATGATGCAGGAAGAGTTAGAGATGTCTATGATGGGCGACCTGAACTTTTTCCTGGGATTGCAAATAAAACAAGCAAAGGATGGTATTTTCATTAGCCAAACAAAGTACTGCAAGGAACTTTTGAAAAGATTTGGCATGGATGAGGCCAAGGCAGTAGCAACACCTATAAGCACATCTTGCTATTTGGACAAAGATGAAGGAGGTAAATCCGTAGAAATCACTAAATATCGAGGTATAATCGGATCCCTTCTCTATTTAATGGCAAGTAGGTCGGATATAATATTTAGTGTTTGTCTTTGTGCTCGTTTTCAATCGAATCCAAAAGAAACACACATGGTTGCTGCCAAACGTATAATGAAATATCTGTCTGGCACAACTGACATGGGTTTATGGTACCCCAAAGGTTCTTCATGTAATCTTGTTGGGTATTCTAATTCTGACTTTGCTAGGTGCAAAGTAGATAGAAAAAGCACTAGCGGCACTTGTCATCTTATTGGCAATTCTTTGGTATCATGGGCTAGCAAGAAACAGTCTAGTGTAGCCCTATCTACAGCTGAGGCTGAATATGTCGTCGCGGGTAGCTGTTGTGCGCAAATCTTATGGTTGAAACAACAACTCCTAGACTTCGGTGTAAGTCTAGATCACATTCCTATAAAATGTGATAATACCAATGCTATTAGTATCACCAAAAACCCAGTGCAACATTCTCGTACTAAGCATATAGAGATTCGACACCATTTTATACGTGATCATATTCAAAAGGGTGATTGTATTATTGAGTATGTTGATACTTCGCGGTAGTTAGCTGATATCTTTACGAAACCGCTTCCAAAAGAAAATTTCTTTTTCATTCGTAGAGAAATTGGTTTAACTTCTGCCTCTCACCTCTTTTGAGTATGTGATTATGTTTATCTCTCTTGTTATTATTGATGCATCTTCTCAGTGTTTCAGGGGGAGATAGCACATCTTTTTGATGATTACAAAAGGGGGAGAGATATTCTGATATTCTGATTAATACATATAGGGGGAGAGATACTCTGAAGGATGCATAAATAAAATCCACACAGGGGGAGATGATATGAATTGTTATATTTTCCCTGTAATTATTGTTCTAAGGAAGGTTATTGTTATATATATATATGTGTTTTTTCTTGTATAACACTTGTGATGCAGATAGTAAAGAGCATATCAGAATCGTTGTTTGTCATCATCAAAAAGGGGGAGTGTTGGAAGTCAAGCTAGTGTTGGAAGGCATGCTTCAAACTCTCTTATGGACTTAAGTATAATTCAAGATATTGTTTTGATGATAACAAGCCAACTCAAGTTCAAGCTCACAAGTGTCATCCATATTCAAGATTGAAGACTCAAGCAAGGCATATATTAGAAACCTTCTCCTTAGATCATTTGTAAGGTAATGGAGTTCTATTTCTTTAAGAGTTTACAAAAGCCAATAAGTTTTTCATTTTAAAGAGAGAAGAAGAAAAATGTGTTTTTCATGAAAAAGTGTTTTCTGCATTAATCTTTGTGAAAATACTTGATGTTACAAAACTCTGTATATTTTTATGTATGCAAGAGAGAGTAATCGATTACTTGCTCAAAATAATCGATTAACTTTGTTGCATCATAGAAAAATCAGAGAGGTTGTAATCGATTAAATGAATCTTGTTAATCAGTTACTTTCTTATGGGAGTAATCGATTACCTGGCTCAAGTAATCGATTATAATTGTTGCATCATATATTTTTCAGAGGCTTAGTAATCGATTACAAGCTCTGTAGTAATCGATTACATGATGTTGCATCATATGCACATCAGAGGCTCAGTAATCGATTAATTGTTAAGTGTAATCGATTAAATGAGTTGCATCATACATTGAATAGGAGTGATGTAATCGATTAACTATTATTGGTATAATCGATTACATGGTTTTCAAATGACTTTAAGAATTTCTATTTTTGAGTGAATAATCGATTACCTTCAGAAAGTAATCGATTACTTCATGTTTTATTGAAAAACGTGTCAGAATCATTTTGATTATTTCCTGATTTGTTTTTATATTAAAGATTCTGATTTATTTTATAAAATTCGAAAATGATTTTAAATTTGAATTATTTCCTTTTTGGTTTTAAGAATCAAATCTTTATTTTATTTCGTAAATCATTTTGATTTAGTTTTGATTTTAAAACTTATTTCAAATCTTATTTTATTTTATTTTGATTTTGTTTTACTTATTCTAAATCTTTTTGATTCTAAAATGTTTTCTATTTTAAAAAGGCTTTCACTCCAACATTAAAAACTAATCTTTCAATCATTCATTCATATTCTTTTTCTGATACACGTTTCTCTCTTCTTCTTCTCATATATCTTCTGTTTTCACGTTCATTCTTTCGAAGAACAAAAACCTTGTTGGCTGAGTCTAGAGAAAGTACTTCATTATCATAAGAATTTATTGTAGAATCTGTGTTTTGAGAACACGATATACTTGTTGTAATCACTCATATCATTTTGTTCTAAACCTTAGTGGTAGGGAGAGAATCCTGTAGTTGAACGTTGAGGCGTTCGTAGGGTGATGAACCCTGCTGTGTGATTGAGGCCCCTAGCGAACGGAGGTTCCTAGTAGTGTGCGGGTTGCTCTTGGTTGTAATAGGGTGCGGCTCTATTGCTGGTTATAAGAACTCTCAGGCGGGTTGTAACATCCCAAAATTTAATTCCAAGATTAATTAGGAAAAACCTAAGCTAGAATTAATGATAGGAACCATAGGAAAACCATGGGTAGGAATTAAGTGTAGTGCCTTAGAGTTAGAATTGGCCAAAATAGGAGTTTTCCTTAGAGTAATCGATTACTCTGTAGGGGTTAATCGATTACTGGGCCTCTGGTGAAAACACTTAAATGTTGCAGCATTGATAATCGATGAACTCATGGAAGTAATCGATTATCTAGTAAAGTAATCGATTACTTTAGGTGGATTAATCGATTACTCCCTCTCTGCTGAATGTACTAGAAAGTGTTGCATCAGGTTATAATCGATTACTTTTGGTCAAGTAATCGATTACAAGGCCTCAGGTTGGAACCCATAAAATGTTGCACTGAAGCAGTAATCGATTATCTGGCTAGGATAATCGATTACCAGTGGGTCTGATAAAAAAAAAGAAGAGAGAAGAGTCTTCGTTGGAGGCTTTCTAGCCACATAAAGGGAATCTTTCCCTTTCTTCTTTATTTGGTGACCACACGTTTTCCTCCAACCAAAATAATAAAAACAAAACTCACTCTCCCTCTTCCACCCATTCTTCCATCATCAACTCTCTCTCTTCCCTTCTCTCCTCCTCCCACGTTTTTCTTCCTCCTCCACCAAGAGCAAATTGAGCTCTTCCTCCTCCTCAAGCTCCTAGAGTGTTGTCACCCACCATCATCAAGCTCACTTAGCAAGCTTCATCTCCCTCCTTTCCTCTTCATGTTCGTCCCCTTCTCCCTCTCTTATCTCTTTATTTTTGGGTTTTCTCTCTCCTTCACATAAAACCACCATCAACCACCATAAACCACCCAAAATCCACCATTCCAAACCTTCACCCATGAGGTTCATCATCTTCCTCATGATGTAACCTTCACCTCCTCCCTTGGTGGCCTTCTCTCTCTTCATGAAGCACTTTCTCTCTCCAAGGGTTTTTCTCTCTCCTCCAATCTTGAAGAATGGAGTGGAGATCGGTCTAGAGGCTTGGAGTCAAGGTAGATGCGGAGTGGATTCGAGGTCCCTGGAGCTTAGTGTGGGCTCTCTCTGATGAGCATTTTATTTCCCATTATTCCTTGCATTATTTTACTCCTATTATTGATACTTGTTGCCCATTTGACATTGATTAGCTTGATTTAGTGATTTTGAGTTTATTGGACTAATATTCCGAATATTGTTTAATTTGGGATTATTTAGCCTAATTAATTCTATTTCTATTTTCAGGTAATATTTGGCACAAGGACACTTTGGGAAGTTTGGAATGAAGATTGAAGCATTGAAGTGAAGATTGTAATTTGCATTTAGGTCCCTTTTTAATTGTAATTTTCAGAATAGTGTTTCTTAGGACTTGGGCCCATGTTTTAGGCCCATTTTCATGACTAAAGAGGGGAATTTCGTGTAACCCCCAAGAACATACTCCCATTTCAGATTTCTCACTCTCTCTCTAGGTTAGAACTTTTCTCTTGGCTCTCCCAAGTGGTGGTGGCTGCTAGGGTTTTGTTCTTCCCTATTTCTACTCGTTTTTCTTCATTTATGGCCATGGAAGGCTAGACTTCAAGGGTTAATCCCTTTGGTATTGTATTATCTACTCTTGAGCTCTTGTTATTAATCCAATTTCGTTTTCTCTTCTCTGTTTTCATGTTTATCGATGTGTAGTGGTTTGCTTAATTCTATTTCGTAGAGATAATACATGAATATAAATGCTTAATTTGTATTAACTCGTAAAAACTCCAATTCTGGTTTCTGATGCTTAATTAGAAGTTAGGGTTTGGAGTGATAACTGAATTTTCGCTTAGTATTTGGTTATCACGAGTTGGACAGAGGAGAGGAGAGGAATCGATCTTTAGTGAGCTAGGATTGAGTAGTGTACGTAACCAAAGGGGTTTGCCCGCTTTTGTTTCTGATTTTCTTAGTTTTTATATTCTGTTTGTGTTTTGTTCTTCACGTTTGTCACACACAAAAACCCCCCCATTTTACTGCACACTACGTGTTTGATACTTTGCCTAGACCGATATTCGCTGGGAAACGACCTAGGATCACCTTCCTAGTACTACAGAATAAACACCTTTTTTTTTGATCGGGTACGGCCTCGATCAAAATTTGGCGCCGTTGCCGGGGATTATCGGTTCTTGCCAAAGATCATACAGTAGTTAGTTAGATTAGTTAGTGTAGTTAGTGTGTGAATAAGCATTCTGATAACTAATTGAAAGTTGCCCTGTTTGCTGATTTGCTGTTCTGCACAACTGATGCTATTCTAGTGATTCTGTGAGTGCCATTCAACATAGCTGTGGGTGGAATTTTTGCACGAAAATTGGTATCCACACTTGTTTCATCATATATTAGTGTGTTGATGCATCACAGACACTCAGATAGGCACTAGTTGTGAGTTCCAGAAAAATTTTCCAAGTTTCAGCAGTACTTACTATAAATAGGCGTAACTTTTGATCCGTAACTCGGAATTTGACGAATTTTATATCAAATCGAAGGGAATTTTCTGAATAATCTGATTTTTCTCACTTTGTCAGAAAACCCCTTCGTTTGGATCCCGAAAAAGCCTGTTTAGTATTTCTTTTTTATTTTACAAGTTCTATTTTCTTAGTTTTTGGTCACTGTTTTAATTCTTTGACTTGGTTCCCTTTTGAATTTTGTCCTCAAACTTTCTGTGATATGTTTTTATGATTTTAGGGTGCTTAAAAAAATAAAGAAAAACATTTTAAAAAATAAAAAATTTTGTTGCCGATTTTGGTCATGCATTTCTGTTACAGTATGCTATGGTTGATGTTGTTCTGTTCAGTACATGACTAGGGGCAACCCAAGTTATTTGCATCCTTACAACCCTGAAATTGATAGAACTTATCACAGATAAGTTAGACAAAATAGGAATCAGTCATTAGGTAGTGAGTCAGAGTCATCTTATAGTCCATCTAATTTTGATTCTGTTTCTATTTCTTCTATTCCTTCTACTTTTACTCAATCTGATTCTATACATTGTGATAACATGGCTCAACCCCAACCAAGGGAAAGGACACTTAGGGAGCTGGCTGCACCTGACTTCACTATTGAAGACTCGTGTATCCGGTATCCTGATGAGGATGTTCCTTTTGAGCTTAGAACAGGACTAATCCATTTGTTGCCCAAGTTTCATGGTCTTGCAGGTGAGGATCCTCATAAGCATCTCAAGAAATTCCATATAGTGTGCACCACAATGAAACCACATGATGTGCAAGAGGATCATGTCTGTCTCAGAGCATTTCCACATTCCTTAGAGGGTCTAGCACAAGATTGGTTATCTGACTTGGCCCCTGGTTCCATCACAAGCTGGGATGACTTGAAGAGGGCATTTCTGGAAAAATTCTTCCCTGCAAATAGGACCACTGCAATCAGAAAGGAAATTTCTGGTATCAGGCAACAACATGGAGAGAGTCTCTATGATTATTGGGAGAGATTCAAGAGGTTGTGTGCTTCCTGCCCTCACCATCATATCTCAGATAGCTTCTCATCCAGTACTTTTATGAAGGTCTCAACTTCATGGAAAGAAACATGGTAGATGCTGCAAGTGGTGGTGCATTGGGAGATATGACACCCTTACAGGCCAGGAGCAAAATTGAGAAGATGGCTTCAAACTGTCAACAATTCCATGCAAGAAGCAACAATGATGCAATAGTTGTGAGGGATGTAAATGATGTTGGTGCAGACTCGGGCAAGGTTGAGAAGCTTGAGCAGAAAATTGATTCTCTCACAACATTGGTCACACAATTGGCTGTCAATCAGAAAAAGATGATACTTCCTGCTAGAGTGTGTGGCATATGCACATCCATTGAGCACCCCACAGATGCATGCCCTTCCCTTCAGCAGCAACAGCCGATGACAAGTGGTGACCAACCCGAGGCCTATGCAGCAAACATATACAACAATAGAGGCCCACAACAACACAATCATGACCTCTCTTCCAATAGATACAACCCTGGATGGAGGAACCATCCCAATCTGAAGTGGTCTGATCAACAACAACAACAACCTCCTCCTAATGTTCCATTTCAGAACACCGCTGGACCGAGCAGACCACCATATGTACCTCCTCCAATCCAGCAGCAAAGGCAACAACAACAGCAGCAAGTGGTTCATCCTGCACCATCAGCCCCTCCATCCAACCAACCTACCTTGGAGGAGTTGGTGAGGCAAATGACCATGCAAAACCTCCAATTTCAACAAGAGACTAGAGCATCCATTCAGAGACAAGAGGCATCCATTCAGACTTTGACAAATCAGATGGGTCAAATGGCAACTTCTCTCAACAACTTGCAATCTCAAAATTCTGACAAGTTGCCATCCCAAACTGTGATCAACCCTTAGAATCAGAATGTGAGTGCCATCAACCTGAGGTCGGGAAAGCAGATTGTCACACCCACACCACAACCTCATCTCAACAATGATGCTCTAGCTTCCTCTAAAGGGAAGAGCCAAGTGGTAGATGAAGGTGAGCATGCTAGCACCAAAGAGAATCATCCAACTCAACCCTCCTCAACTTCAACCACAAGCCCTGCTGTTGTCCTACAACCTCCTCCTGTTCCTCTTCCATTCCCACCAAGAGTGCCTCAAAACAAAAGGGAAGAGGTGGACAAGGACATTCTTGACACATTCAGGAAGGTGGAATTCAACATACCCCTTCTTGATGCAATAAAACAGATTCCAAGGTATGCGAAGTTCCTTAAGGAGTTGTGCACTCATAAGAGAAGACTCAAGGGCAACGAGAGGATAAGCATGGGAAGGAATGTCTCCGCTCTCATAGGTATACCTATCCCTCACATTCCTGAAAAATGTAAGGATCCTGGAACTTTCTCTATACCTTGCATCATAGGCAATGTTAAGTTTGAAAATGCTATGCTAGATTTAGGAGCATCCATAAATGTCATGCCTATGTCTGTTTTTAAGTCTCTTTCTCTTGGACCTCTTCAACCTACGGGTGTGGTGATTCAATTGGCAAATAAAAGTACTGCCCACCCCGCAGGTTTGATAGATGATGCAAAAAGTCAAGCATATGCTCATCTATCAAATCATCAAGCAAGTCCACATGGAAAACAGAGTGATCCTCAGGAAAATGTTTCATAGCATGGAAAATGTCAAATCGGATCACACTGCCATCAAACTCCATGGAAAGTGAACCTGAATGCACATCTATCTTGGTTCGGGCTGTTTTCAAAAATGGCCTCCCCAAAATAATAGGAACAACATTACGGGGAGAGTCATCTTCCATATCAAGTATGTAAAAATCAGCAGGGAAGATCAACTCTTCAACCCGAAATAGCTCAGTTTCTAGACTCTGCCACTGCATCTGATGATTCATATGTTATGGATTCAGATTATGCTAACCCTAACCCCATATCTGTTATGCATGAGTCTGATTCACTTGTTCAGGTGCAGGCAGCAGAATCCATTTCTGCTGTCCCTTTAGTTCCATCTATTATGCAGGCACCCTCATTGGACCTGAAGCCCCTCCCTCCTCATCTCAAATATGCTTACTTGGAGGATGAGCAGAAACTCCCAGTGATCATCTCTACCTCACTTTCTGTTGATCAAGAGGAGAAACTGCTGGATGTGATAAGAAAGAACAAGAGGGCAATTGGATGGACTTTAGCGGATATTCCTGGAATTAGCCCCTCCATGTGCATGCACCGCATTTTGTTGGAGGATGGGGCAAAACCAGTGAGACAACCCCAAAGACGATTGAACCCCCAGATTCTTGATGTGGTTAAGAAAGAGGTCACCAAGCTGCTCCAAGCGGGTATCATCTACCCAATTTCAGATAGCACTTGGGTGAGCCCGGTGCAAGTTGTCCCCAAGAAGTCTGGTGTCACAGTTGTCAAAAATGAGAAGGATGAGCTGATTCCCACTAGAGTGCAGAATAGTTGGAGAGTCTGCATTGATTACAGAAAGCTCAACCAGGCGACTCGCAAGGATCATTTCCCTCTCCCCTTCATTGATCAGATGTTGGAGCGCCTGACAGGTAAATCTCATTATTGCTTCTTAGATGGATTCTCTGGTTATTTTCAAATTTGTATTGCACCAGAGGATCAACATAAGACCACATTTACCTGTCCTTTTGGCACATTTGCATATAGAAAGATGCCTTTTGGCCTATGCAATGCTCCTGCCACATTTCAAAGATGTATGATGAGTATTTTCGCTGACTTGCTCGAGCATTGCATAGAGGTCTTCATGGATGATTTTAGTGTTTATGGCTCCTCATTTGATGCATGTCTTGATAATTTGACTAAGGTGCTTAACAGATGCATTGAGACTAACCTTGTCTTGAATTTCGAAAAATGCCACTTCATGGTAGAACAAGGCATAGTCTTAGGGCACATTGTTTCGCACAAGGGCATAGAAGTTGACCCTGCTAAGCTGCATGTAATATCACATTTGCCTTACCCCTCTTGCGTGCGAGAGGTGCGTTCTTTTCTTGGTCATGTAGGTTTCTATCGCAGGTTTATTCAGAACTTTAGCAACATTGCCCTTCCTCTTTCCAAGTTGCTTCAAAAGGATGCCCCATGGGAATTTGGAGACCAATGCAAGAGGGCATTTGATGAATTGAAGAAAGCACTGACCACCACTCCCATCATCCAACCACCTGATTGGACCCTCCCATTTGAGCTCATGACTGATGCTTCAAATTATGCTTTGGGAGCAGTTCTCTCTCAAAGGGTTGGTAAGCTGTCGCATGTGATTTATTATGCTTCTAGGACTTTAGATGCAGCACAGGTTAATTACACAACAACTGAAAAAGAACTTTTGGCTATTGTTTTTGCACTTGACAAGTTTAGATCATATTTGCTTGGTTCTAAGGTTGTAGTGTACACTGATCATGCTGCTCTGAAGTATCTTTTGAAAAAGACATGATTCCAAACCTAGGTTGATTAGGTGGATGTTGCTCCTCCAGGAGTTTGATCTTGAGATTCAGGATCGGAGTGGTGCGCATAACCTTGTCGCAGACCACTTGAGCAGGATAGAGAGAGAGGAGGATGCATTTCCTATCCGGGATAACTTCCCGGATGAGCAGCTTTTATCTTTACATGTTTCCCATCCCCTTCCCCAAACTCCTTGGTTTGCAGACATTGTTAATTATCTGGTTGCTTCTGTTTTTCCTGCCTTGGCATCCAAAGCTCAAAGAGACAAATTAAAGAGCGATGCCAAGCATTATGTATGGGATGACCCCTATTTATGGTGTTTTTGCAGTGATCAGGTCATTCGCAGGTGCATTCCAGACCAGGAGATCCAATCGGTTCTCCAATTTTTCCATGCTTCACCAGTGGGAGGCCACCTTGGTACTCAAAAGACAGCACAAAAGGTGCTGGATTCTGGATTTTATTGGCCTACCATTTTCAGGGATGCGAGCAACATCTGCAGCTCGTGTGAGCAGTGTCAAAGAGCAGGAGGCGCCCTATCTTGGAGGCAACAGATGCCGCAACAACCTATGTTGTTTTGTGAGGTGTTTGACGTCTGGGGTATAGATTTCATGGGCCCCTTTCCTGTTTCTTTTGGTTTTTGTTATATCTTACTTGCTGTGGCTTACGTATCCAAATGGGTGGAAGCTAAGGCCACCAGGACTAATGATGCTCAGGTTGTTGTAGATTTTGTCAGGTCTAATATCCTTTGCAGGTTTGGCATACCTAGAGCCATAGTTAGTGACCAAGGCACACACTTCTGCAATAGATCCATGCAAGCTTTTCTCAAGAAGTATGGGGTTGTGCACAAAGTTTCTACACCCTATCACCCCCAAACCAACGGGCAAGCTGAGATTTCAAATAGAGAGATCAAGCGGATTTTGGAGAAGATGGTGAAGCCTAATAGAAAGGATTGGAGCACACGATTGGAGGATGCTCTGTGGGCCCATCGGACCGCTTACAAGGCACCCATAGGGATGTCACCCTATCGGGTTGTCTTTGGTAAGGCGTGCCACCTGCCTGTGGAGATAGAGCACCGTGCATATTGGGCTGTGAAGCAATGTAACTTAGCTCTTGATCAAGCGGGTGAGGAGAGGAAGCTGCAGTTGAGTGAGCTAGATGAGATCCGCTTGGAGGCCTATGAGAACTCCAAATTCTACAAAGAGAAGACCAAGAAGCTTCATGATAACTCCATTTCCAGAAAGGAGTTCTTGGTTGGTCAAAAAGTTTTGCTCTACAACTCTAGGCTTGGACTCATGAGTGGAAAGCTCCGCTCTAAATGGATTGGACCGTTTGTAGTCACCCAAGTGTTTCCTTATGGCACTGTGGAGATCAAGAGTGAGTCCACGAACAAGAGCTTCAAAGTCAATGGCCACCGACTCAAGCCTTTCCTAACCACCCCTTCTTTGGATGATGCACCTGTGGAGGAGGCCTCATTGGTCGACCCCACTTTTGAACAACCATGACTTAGGGAGTCTCCTTTTCTCCTTCCTTACTCTTTTTATTACACTTGTCTATATCTGCCTGATTTTGCTATTTGTGTTCCATTGAGGACAATGTGTGATTTAAGTGTGGGGGGAGAGTAGTTTAGGTTGCATATTTTGCTTTGATTTTTTTTAGGTTTAGGTTGCATATTTTGCTTTGATTTTTTTTAGGTTTTGCTTAGTTTTGGGCATTTTCTTGCATGTTTTTGCTTCATTTTAGTAGAGTTTTGGTATCTTGTGTCTGAATTCATGCATTTCTGTGTGTAAAGTTGCTTTTGATAATTAAGAGGTGGTAACACTGTGATAGAATTGTCCCTTTTGTGAGGATTTGAGCCTTAATTGTGGGTGGATTGCTATATATGCCACCTAATTTTCTTTCATGTGTGATTACACTCTGAATTACTTGCACTCTAGAACTTGACTTGACTCTTGTTGATACTTGATTGCGCATGCACATTTTGAAATGATTTAGGCACTTTCTTTCTTGAATAAGCTACTAGCCATATGAGCCTACCTTGAATGAATGTATCCTTTGCTAGCCCCTTTGAGCCTTTTTATCCCTTTCCTTGTTCTTTAGCTCATTACAAGCCTATGACTGAAAAACCATGATTGTCCTAACCTTAGGGAATTTTGGAGCTTTGGAATTGTTTTGGGAATGGGTATTAGGTAAGAAGTGTGCTTTATGCTTTAATTGGTTGAGTTCTTGGTTTTGCCTCATTGGTTGTTATAGTTATGGCTTCATCTTCATGCCATTTGTGTTGTTTCTTCTTTTCTTTTTGTATATTTCTCAAAAAAAAATAAAAAAAATGCAAAAATAAAAAGAAAAAAAAGAAGAGAAAAAAAAAAGAAAAAAAAAGTGAATAAAAGGTTGTTGAGGCAAAGAGGATTGGAATTAGTGGTTGTTGATCTTGGGGTGGATTTTGCTTACTTTTTACTTATTCCCCATTGCTCCTCTATTCCCTTGGTTTTAGCTACATTCCCATATTTTTATCCTACCTTGTCCTTGGCCCCATTACAACCCTTAAAAGACCTTTTGATCATTTTGTGCATGTGTGTTGATGGTTGATGTTAGAGGCTTGTCAAGCTTATGGTTGTGTTTGTTTTTCATGATGTGCCTTGAGTGTAAATAATGATTAACCCCAAACACTTGAGTGTAAACACTTTTGAGTGATCCTTGTGAGTTTCTATCATCTTTGTGACTATCCTCTTGATGTCATTGGTTTCTTTGCATACGTGAAGTAATTGGATGATGTTCGCGGATGCTTTGAATCTTTGATCCTTAACCATTTTGTGTGCTTGAGTTTGCCCATTTCTTTGCATTTCCTAGAATTCATTGTGAAGTATGTAATCTCTTAGGTTTGCATTTCTTAGTTGTAGTCATCTTGTTGCATGATTCACTTTGGTGCATATTGATCTTCATAGTCCTATCTTTTGGTTTTGCCCAGGAGTGCAAAAGGATAAGTGTGGGGGTATTTGATGAGCATTTTATTTCCCATTATTCCTTGCATTATTTTACTCCTATTATTGATACTTGTTGCCCATTTGACATTGATTAGCTTGATTTAGTGATTTTGAGTTTATTGGACTAATATTCCGAATATTGTTTAATTTGGGATTATTTAGCCTAATTAATTCTATTTCTATTTTCAGGTAATATTTGGCACAAGGACACTTTGGGAAGTTTGGAAATGAAGATTGAAGCATTGAAGTGAAGATTGTAATTTGCATTTAGGTCCCTTTTTAATTGTAATTTTCAGAATAGTGTTTCTTAGGACTTGGGCCCATAAATGGGGAAGAACAAAACCCTAGCAGCCACCACCACTTGGGAGAGCCAAGAGAAAAGTTCTAACCTAGAGAGAGAGTGAGAAATCTGAAATGGGAGTATGTTCTTGGGGGTTACACGAAATTCCCCTCTTTAGTCATGAAAATGGGCCTAAAACATGCGGTAATATGATGGGTGTGTTGTTCTCTGACCGTGAGAAGACACACGTTTTATGGTTTATAATGGAAAATGAAAATGATTTTGGAAAATGTAAAGTGAAGCATTTTGTTATTCATGGCTTGATTTGATTATGATGCTTAAGTTGCTATTATGTGCTCTTTATTATCTTCTAATTCACTGTGTTGCGAAAAGGTCTCACCCTTATGTGGTTAACATTTTAGGTGAAGGTCAAGGAGCTTGAGGGTCAGAGTGTCGCAGTGGAAGAATTGGAAAGAAGGAAAACTTTATTTATTTGTGCTACTTATATTGTAAATGGGTGCCCAGAATTATTTGTAAACTTGAATTATAAACAGGAATTTTTAAGTACATTATTTAAACTATAGACTTTTACTTACTATTTTTATCAAATTTTAAGTTCTCCATTTTAATTATCAAACCTTAAAAGTGATATTTTATATAAAAACAATGGGTGTTACATTTATGGTATCAGATCAGTTCCTTCCTTCCGACCTGAGGGAAAGTGGTCCCGATCTCGCTGCGAACACTCTCATCTCAAGCTTCTTCTCAAGAGGTGAGACCCTTTTAAGTTAAAATTTTAATGTTTGGTGATTTGTGCAAATGTTTGATAGTTAAGGAGAATAGAATGTGATTCTTTGGGAACCTAAGCCGGATCCCTTAGGGATTCAAAGAATTACATCCTATAAGTGTGGCACGTTTGTAAGCAGAAAACTTCAAAGGTGCAATAGATTCGTGTCTAAGGGATGCAAATTCCAAGTTGAGTTAATTAAAAGTTAAAGTTTCTTACAAAGGAAATCTTGCTAATTAGTAATGAAGTACAAAAACTTAAGCTAGATGACGAGGGCTATGACCACTGATGAAATGTAGTATCGGGACTGGCCAATCCGATGTTGCATTTATCGGGAGGTGATGTCGTCGGAATCTAGGAGTTTGTGCATCATCGGTAATTAGTAATGGATCTCCTGTGTATAAAACTTATGTGTTAATTCTTTTATGCTTGTTTGCTTTGCTATGTGCTTTGTCTGTGATTTTAATGTATGTTTGTTGAGTAATTTGGTGTCAAAGTAATTGAACCGGGATTAGAAATGGAACCTCATGGAACACATAAATTATGAATCTCGAATACTAATCCAACCAAGTGATTAAAGTCATGTTGATTAGATTAGTATTTAAGAGAAACGAAAATTAAGGTTTATACTAAATTATTAAGCGGTTTCGTAACTAAACTTGATTCAAGTGATTGTGGCATCAAATGAATTTAGGCATCGGGAACTAATAGATCGGATTTAAAACACTGAATCATATTAATTTGAATTAAAAATAAAAACAAACTTTTTGTCCAATTTGAGAAGCGGTTTGAATTCAATCCCAAGGGTTCTCGAAATATGCTTATATGTGGAATACTGTAGTGTTAAAGTAAGCGGACAAAAATTAGAAGTGGAACCGTGAGCATCAAAATGATTTACTATCTTGATTCTAATCTATCCGGATGACTCAGTTTGCATCGGGTAGACTAAAATCCATAAAAAAAACAAAAACATCTTTATTGAACTCGTGGTTGATTCCACCACTAATTTGATTTCCGGTGACTTTAATATTAATCGAAAGTTAAGTTGAAGCTTCTAATGATTGAACTTGAACCCCGAGTTACTATAATAAAATTTTGTAACGAATAAAGGTTTATCTAAACGAGGATGGGGTTAAAATTCAACATAGAAGTTCTTACCTCACTTTTGATTATATCATGGGTAGTGTATTTGGTATATATAAGAAGTCTTTGTTTATGTGGAAATGAATTTGAACTTTCGAAAATATTTTCAAAATGATTTGGGATTAATTAATTTTCAATTGCCTCTTTATGTTTGAAATCCCAAAATTACTTCCACTAAGCATTGGCTAAAAGTGTTGTCTTTGAAAATTGTGTTCTTGATTAAATTGAATTTTGTTTGTGTATGCTCGATTGATATGTGTGTTTGATATGTCTTTGTGCAAAGTGAAATTTGTATTTGATGCTTGTGAGTGTTTAAAATGAATTTCAAAAGTTTTCACCGAACCACAATCATTCTAAATGGATCGTGAGGTCGCACAACAAAATTTCAAGATACTAGTAAGAAAAACAAAGATTTCTAAGTGATCGAGTGGTGAACTTTGTAACCAAATCACACATCGATAAAATAGGAACCCTTATTATGCGACTCAAATCAATTCGGAATGAAAACTCAAATTTTCAACTTGAAGTAAAAAGGGAATGTAAATGTCTCAACTTTTGAAGATGAATTAAAATTAAATTTTTCCAAGTCTGAGGCACATTCCTTCTTTCTTTGAGTTTATTTATCTTGAGTGATTTGTCACTCCTTCATCTAGGATCTTATGAAATTAGATGAAGGTAGCTCGTCATGGTAAGGTGCATGATTAAAAATTTTAGTGGATTTTCAAATGAAATTATTTGTTCCTCATTAAGAGAGGAACCTAATTTGCAAAAGAATTTTGTTTTTATAAATGTATCTTTGTTTTCTAAATGTTCCACTAGTATGGGACCCTTTTCCTAAATTTTAAATCCCCATACCTAGTGATTTTTCAAACCAAAGGTTTTAAAAGACGTATGTGTTTGTAGCTAAGTGTTTTGGGTAATCAGGGTCTTTATATATAACGGGAAAACTAAGTTTTTGGGTTTAGTATATTCTTTTGACTTGGAAGATTTGGCCTAAACACCCTAAGGTTGAGTTATTGTTTTATGAAACACTTCAAGCCAATTGGAGCAAGTTATCGTATTTAAACAAAATGAATTTAATGTGCTCTAATCGGTTTGGCAATTTTATACAACCTTGGGCTAAGCATAGATGATGTCCCATCAAATTTTGAAGCCAATTGGAGTTGTTTGCTAATTTTTAAGTGAATTTGACATAGGTTCACCCCGATCCTTACAAATCTTTTAAAAACAGTCGTAGGGTCAAAAGTGAACCTAATGAACTCTGATTGACTTGAAAATTTACCATAATGTTATATTATGTTCATGGACGCTATCTTCCAATTCTTCAAAAACCTTGGGAAATTGGATTTGTAAAACGCATTTTGGTTGAAAACTATGTAAGTCCTATTCCCCGAACCCCTTTTCAAAAGCTTTTTAAAATATGTGATGATGTTTGTGAATATGTTTGTAGAAGTAAGTGTTATCCCTAAGTTAGAGTAGGAATAGTTAGGAAGGAAGCCAAGTCTAGTCGTGTTTAGGTTTAAGGTGTAAGATGTTGTGGATTGCTGTAGTGAATGTTTTTCCCTGGGATGGTGTTTACATAATTTATGTTGTGTGAATGATGGATGTGTTTGATTAGGGTTTAGATTTAGGATATAAGTAGTAGATTTGGAGTTAGAGTATAATTAACCCTTTAGGGTAATAGTACTTAGAGTGTATTAGTACCCTATCCAACCTTCGAAGTAGGATTTCGCAGAAAAGCCAGCTGACCTTAGAAATCTGTTAGAATAGTAGCCTAGAGGTTGACCCAAGTTAAACTATAGTCGGAACTCTTCAATGAGTGCAAGAGTTTTGTGGCACATTCATGCTGAATGGTATGCCAATCCCAAGTGGGGGAGTAGAACCAAGTGAAGTAGGTAGCGTAGTTTAGAAACCCTTTTTCGGGATGGTTCTCCAATTAAGGATTTTAAGCGGAATTTCGGGGACGAAATTCCAATAAGTGGGGGAGAATTGTAACATCCCAAAATTTAATTCCAAGATTAATTACGAAAAACCTAAGCTAGAATTAATGATAGGAACCATAGGAAAACCATGGGTAGGAATTAAGTGTAGTGCCTTAGAGTTAGAATTGGCCAAAATAGGAGTTTTCCTTAGAGTAATCGATTACTCTGTAGGGGTTAATCGATTACTGGGCCTCTGATGAAAACACTTAAATGTTGAAGCATTGATAATCGATTAACTCATGGAAGTAATCGATTATCTAGTAAAGTAATCGATTACTTTAGGTGGATTAATCGATTACTCCCTCTCTGCTGAATGTACTAGAAAGTGTTGCATCAGGTTATAATCGATTACTTTTGGTCAAGTAATCGATTACAAGGCCTCAGGTTGGAACCCATAAAATGTTGCACTGAAGCAGTAATCGATTATCTGGCTAGGATAATCGATTACCAGTGGGTCTGATAAAAAAAAGAGAGAAGAGTGTTCGTTGGAGGCTTTCTAGCCACATAAAGGGAATCTTTCCCTTTCTTCTTTATTTGGTGACCACACGTTTTCCTCCAACCAAAATAATAAAAACAAAACTCACTCTCCCTCTTCCACCCATTCTTCCATCATCAACTCTCTCTCTTCCCTTCTCTCCTCCTCCCACGTTTTTCTTCCTCCTCCACCAAGAGCAAATTGAGCTCTTCCTCCTCCTCAAGCTCCTAGAGTGTTGTCACCCACCATCATCAAGCTCACTTAGCAAGCTTCATCTCCCTCCTTTCCTCTTCATGTTCGTCCCCTTCTCCCTCTCTTATCTCTTTATTTTTGGGTTTTCTCTCTCCTTCACATAAAACCACCATCAACCACCATAAACCACCCAAAATCCACCATTCCAAACCTTCACCCATGAGGTTCATCATCTTCCTCATGATGTAACCTTCACCTCCTCCCTTGGTGGCCTTCTCTCTCTTCATGAAGCACTTTCTCTCTCCAAGGGTTTTTCTCTCTCCTCCAATCTTGAAGAATGGAGTGGAGATCGGTCTAGAGGCTTGGAGTCAAGGTAGATGCGGAGTGGATTCGAGGTCCCTGGAGCTTAGTGTGGGCTCTCTCCCTCTATGAGGTAAGGGGAGTCTCTTTTCCACACCTTGAGTTAGGGATAGTTGGGGTATATAATAGGATTTGGGCTAAGTAGTTGAATTGGGTTGTGGGTAGCAAAATAGCACCTGTAAAAGTGGTTTAGGGAGAATGAAGGTATTTTGATTTAAGTTAATAATTTAATAATTTAATTTAATTGTCATAAATTGCTAAAAACCCCTTTATGTATGCTGTAATTGTAGGAAGTGAAGAACCCTAGGGAGTTGACTTATATTTATGCACTCTGAGACATACCTGAGTATGTCGATTGATCTGTGAATATTTGTTACTTGTTGAGAGTTGCTATGTTCTTAATGTGTATTAAAAGGGTATAATTAAGAATAAGTAATTAATTATGAGAAAATGAATAATGTAAGATAGTAGGCGGTAAGAGGATTAGTGGTCAAATGATTATTTTATGGCATACTGAAAGTGTGTAGTTAGAATGCTAGAAGTGAGTCATGGGTGAAAATTGTATAGGGTGTTAATTAATTGTTGTTATGTAATGTATAAGAATTGGAATGTTGTGAGTGTTTGAATGTAAATCTTTGCTGCTTGATGTAAATGGCTATTTGAAATGTGTGCATTGTGGTGAATGTGTGTGGATTGATATGGACGGTTGAATTGATCATTGGGACATTGGGACACTAGGTGTTCCTGCTAGGTGTACAAACGCCCCATTAGGACCAAACGCCCCATCAGGCTAAAACGCCCCACTAGGTATAAATGCCCCGTTAGGAGTCAATGTCCCAAAATGATCAATTCAACGAAAACTAAAAGAATGGAAAATGTGTAAAAGACTAAAGTTTGTAAATGGAATATTTTAATGAAAGAGATAAGTATGAGTATAAAATTATATGTATTAGTCCTAACGGGTGAGGCCTAGTGGGTGATAGTCCTGATGGGTGAATAAAGTCCCTAATGGGTGTACAAACGCCCTAGCAGGAGCAACCAATTCCTAGTGGTACAAACTAAAAGAAATGAATAAAAGAAAACAATAAATGGTATGTTGTCCTCTGACCGTGAGGAGACATGCGGTAATATGATGGGTGTGTTGTTCTCTGACCGTGAGAGGACACACGTTTTATGGTTTATAATGGAAAATGAAAATGATTTTGGAAAATGTAAAGTGAAGCATGGATTGATTTGATTATGATGCTTAAGTTGCTATTATGTGCTCTTTATTATCTTCTAATTCACTATGTTGCGAAAAGGTCTCACCCTTATGTGGTTAACATTTTAGGTGAAGGTCAAGGAGCTTGAGGGTCAGAGTGTCGTAGTGGAAGAATTGGAAAGAAGGAAAACTTTATTTATTTGTGCTACTTATATTGTAAATGGATGCCCATAATTATTTGTAAACTACATTATGTAACACCCCGCATTTTTCCCACACGTGCGTAAACGATTTTCGACAGAATAAACTTTAAGATTCTAATTTATAAGAGATTTTCAGAAAAGAATTTTACATGAGAAAGAAATCAAGCATTGATTTTCAAGGATTTTTATTAACAAAAAGTTTTTATAAATGTGAGGTGAAGAATTTTGTTGAGTTTGAAATGATTTGAATTATAAAGAATTAGTTGTGATTTTATTAAAAAAAAAAGTGGTTTTTGTTTAAAGTGAAGTTTTTGAACTGTTAACTTGAAAAATTCGTAACTTTTTAACCGTAACTCGGATTTTTACAAACTTTATATCAAAACGATCGTCTTGAAACGTAGATTTTAAGAATATAATTTTAAGATTTTTCTGGGTTGGTTTACAGAAATTTATTTTCAGAACAGTGAAATACGAGTTTAAAGAATTGTGTTTTGAAGAAAGTGATTTTTATTGATTTGGCTTGAAATTTTTATGTGATGAATGTTTGGTTTGATATGTGTGCTGTATGATGCATGAAACTAAGGGTGTGAATGTAATTTGTTAAAATTAGTGCATGATTGTGTGAATAAATAATTTATAAGTAAAAATGATTAAGAATAAATTAATGGTTTAGGAAATAAAAATTTGCAAGACATGTGTTGGTGTGTGAGAGTGCCACGAATTATGTGTATGTGTGTGTATGCATTGTACGTGTGTCTGTGTAGATGAGCCTAAGACTTGAGAGACTTAGTGAGTAAGGAAGTGAGAAACCAAAGGAATTAGGATGCAACCATAAACCAAACCAAGTTAGTAAAATCCTAACTAGTTTTAAGCCTAACGTGACCCCTAAGACCTAACCCACTCCACTTTGTCCCCTTGCTTTGATAAAATCCACCCATCCATATTTCTATGATGCCAAAACCGCCCCTCCTATAGTGTGTGACTAAACTTAAACACAAGGACAAGGAGGGAATTGTGAGTTGGTTTATTTATACTAGAAGTCTTAGTTCATTCACCCTTTCATTCTCATTTCTTCGTTTCTTCCTCCACTCACACAAACACAAAACACATTCTAAGAGCTCATTTTACTCTTAGAAAGAAAAGAAAAGAAAATAGGGAGAAAGGAAAAGAAAGTGGTGGCCGAGAGGTAGAAGAAGAAGAGGAAAACTTAGGAGCTTGATTTAGGAGCCTTCCCTTTTGAAGATCTAAGTGCTAGAGGCCTAAAGAGATCAACCTTCTTGCTAGGAAATCCGAAGATAAAGAGGAAGAAATGTAATAGTCTAGTTTTCTTTTAAGTTGAAGATCCCTTCTATTTTTCTTCTTGCATGTTTGTTTCTATAAATTGTAAAGTGAAACTATTTCTATTCCTTCTTGATCTTGAACTTACATGGACTAAACATTATTTGTAATAATTGTGACTCTTGTTAGTTCCATGATGAACATGATGAATGTTTTGATAATGACAAAGTGTTTTTGAACAAGCTATAAGTGTTGATCAAGTTTCAAGCTCAACAAGCAACATCAAACATCAAATGAAGAAGAGAGAAAGCAAGCTCATGAAGACCTAAGTTTGAGTGTATTTGTATTTCTTTTATCTTTTGCCTCTCAAGCTTCATAGGTTTTTTATTTGGGTAGATTATTATAGAGGGTAGTGAATCTCATTCATAAGTCATGATTTAATCATAATTTGAGTTTTCACTTAACCTAGAATCAATAGGTGGCTTAAAGGTTTTAAAGGAAAGGTTGGATTTTGAGAAAACAAGTTTTGAACATGTACAGTACCAACTTAATCGATTAAATGATAACTTAATCGAGTACTACTCGAGTACACGACTTACTTAATCGATTAAGTACTGCTGAACTGATTTTTAAAATACGTTTTTCACTTCTCAAAATCAGTTTTCAAGTGCTACAACTTTTGGGTATTCTATATAAACCTTTTCCTATTATTTGTGATGAGTTAGAATCATTTTTCATACAAGTTTTACAAAGAATCAAGCCACTCTATTCTCTCTCATTTTCTAAAGATCAAAGTTCTCATATTTTCATATTCTTTGATCAAGAACCTTTGAATCTCTTATGGTGAATTGTCATAACTCTTGATTGAGATTCATAGGATTGTTTTGTGTTTTCTATTGTGTTGTAATCTTTGCAAGAAGGCAAGCCACTACAACAAACAAGAAGTCTTGGTGTGTCGATTTTATCATCAAGCAAGTGCATTCTTATTGAAGAAGAAGAAGAAGTCTTGGTTGTGAATCAAGCAAGGAGAAGCCTTGATGTGTGGATTATCATCAAGCAATTGAAGACTTGTTGTGTCGATTATCAACAAGGGGTAGAGGTTAGATTAGAGAGAAGATCAATAGGATTACAAGGCAAGGGTGTCGGTTATCTCTTGTAAGCTAGCAAGAAGGGAGTCTTGTGAGGCAATCACTTGTAATTTGAGAACTCTAATTCCTCATAGTGAAGAATCTCTCTTGGTTGAAGAGGGGACTGGATGTAGCTTTCAAGTGGATGAAAGTGAACCAGGATAAATCACTGTGTCGTATCTCTAAACCCTTAATCTTTATATTCAAGTCATTTGATTGCTTTCTTGGTTAAAAACCTAGAAAGATTGATTTTCATAATTGATTGAATTGAATCTTTGATTGTTCAAATTGATAAAGGGAAAATCATTTTCATAACTAGGTTAATCAATAAGAATATAGGTGTTAATCATTTCCGCTGAATCTCTGATCTTGCATGTGAATTGATTGATTTTCGTATTCGAATGAAAAATTGATTTTTCTGTTTTCTGTCATATTTAATCGATTAAGTTCAAGTTTAATCGAGTACTACTCGAGTAAATTGCAGGTTAATCGATTAAGTGCTGTAGAATTTGCAAAAATCATTTGTTTTGATTGTTTAGATTTGTTTCGTTCGAAAATCTTTCAAGGTAGCTTCAACACCTATTCAACCCCCCCTTCTAGGTGTATTCCTAGGGTTCCTAAGTCTCTCCAACCACCAATTGCGGTTTCCTCAATTGGTATCAGATATTGATATATTATCTCAATTGGTAATATATTATCTCAATTCCTAAGTCTCTCTAACGTATTTGATATTGATATATTATCTCAATTGGTATCAGAGCTCGGTCGAAAGACACGAGCATAAGAGCTTTTTCGTAAAGATCCTTTAAGAAAATCGCAATGGGTTCCATGAATCCCTTTGGTGGTGAAGGTGCTTCAATAAGTCGTCCTCCATTGTTTACCGGAGAAGGCTATGCATATTGGAAAGTTAGAATGAAAATCTTTATCCAAGCCATAGATAGTGAAATTTGGAAAGTAGTTGAAAAAGGTCCTCATATCCCCTCTAGTTTAGTTGAAGGTGTAGAACAATTGATCCCCGAGGACAAGTGGAAAGATGATGATAGAAAGAAAGTACAATATGATTATAAAGCAAAGAATATCATTACCTCCGCTTTATCCTATGACGAGTTCTTTAGAGTTTCTCAATGTTCTAGTGCTAAAGAAATGTGGGACACTTTACAAGTGACTCATGAAGGAACTAGTGAGGTTAGGAGAGCTAGATTGAATGCTTTAATGCGTGATTATGAATTGTTTCATATGCTTCCAAATGAATCTATAAATGATATGCAAAAGCGTTTTACTCACATTATAAATCATTTACTTGCTCTTGGTAAAACTTTTCTACAAGGTGAACTTTCTAACAAAGTGTTGAGATGTTTAGACAGGAATTGGCAACCAAAAGTAACGGCTATTGTTGAATCTAAAAATTTGGATGCTATGGATCTAGCAACACTTTTCGGAAAGCTTCAAGAACATGAAATGGAGCTTGGACGATTAAGTATCAATGAAGAGTCGGATAAGAACAAATCAAGGAAAGGACTTGCTCTTAGAGTCAAAAGTGCATATAAAAAGAAAGATAGTTCCGATGATGATGATAGTGAAGATTCCGATTCCGATGTTGATGAAAAAGACATGAAACTTTTGTTAAAAGAGTTTGACAAGTTTCTAAGGAGAAAAGGAAGGTTGAACAAGGACAAAAGTAAAGAGAAGGATTCTCCACACTACAAGACCAAGACATCAAAAGAAGGTGTAGTTTGCCATGAATGTGGAAAGCCCGGACATCTCAAGTACTCATGCTCTAAGTATCTCAATAAGAAGGAGAAAGACAAGAAAAATTCTAAATCTAAAAGAGCATACATAGTTTGGGATAGTGATGAAGATAACAAGAAAAGCACATCGAGTAGTTCATCGGATGATGAAGAAGCCGCTTGTCTCAACTTGATAACTCTAGTAGATGATGAAGAACAAAGTTCAAATGATGAATCAAGTTATCAAAGCGAGGATAGCAATGTAAGTGAATCTAAATCCGAAATTTCTTCTAAATATGAATTGTTACATAATGCTTATGAAGAAATGTATGAACAACTTGAAAAACTAGCTTTGAAAAACATTGAAAGAAAGAAGCTCATTTTGAAACATCAAAAAGAGATTTTAGATCTTCAAAAACAAGTTGATGAGCTTAATCTTGAAAATGAAACTCTTGATCTTATATATGCTAGTTCTTCTTGTGATTGTGCTAGTAGATTGAATATTGTGGTTGATTGTGAGAATTGCAAGTTGCTTAAAAATGAAAATGCTATTTTGAAAAATAAGCTTGCAAGTTTCTCAAATGGTGATATTAAATTGCGCACATTGTTAAATTTTCAAAGAGAAAATTCAAACAAGTTTGGTTTGGGTTATACTAATGCTAAGAGTAAATCTCATAGAAATGTTGTTGATTTTTCTAAAGTTGATTTTTCAAATCCTCCAAGATGTTTCTATTGTGGTACTCATGGACATACTTCAAATGTGTGTTATGTTAAAGTGCATGGTATATCTAAAGGAAATTTTTTTTGGATGAAAAAGGGTGAAAGTCCCTACACTAACAAAAATGGATCCAAAACCATTTGGATACCAAAAAGCAAAGCATGATTGTTTTGTAGGTTTGATTGAAGATGCAAATGAATGACACATGTCCTCAATTGGTCTCAACTATGAATGTCTATATTCACATCTTCAATTGGTATCACACTTGCATCTCAAGTGAATGTCCTACAAAGTGGTAATATTTGATATTGATATATTATCTTAATTGGTATCTTCTCAATTGATATTACTTTTCTAAATGTTTAGTTAATTCAATTTGTATCATTGAGAGATTATTAGTTGATTATCATGCTTTTGTGATTATTGATTCTTCTTTACAATTGATATCTTCTTTGTTCAGTGATATTATGATCTTTTTAGTTTTCAATTGGTATTATATTTCATTGTTATATTCTCTTACCAATTGATATCACATTTCAAAGTAAAGCTCTATTGTATTTGTTCAATTGGTATCAACGTTGTGAAGAAATGATCATTGATTTCTTACCTTGGCTTAGATGTTATATTTCAATTGGTATATATTACTTTTTGATAATGCCAAAGGGGGAGAAATATGATGTTTTGAATTGAATGAAATGTTTCTCAAAGAGGGAGAAATGGTATGTTTTTTAAAACATGGGAGAAATATAATATGATTTTTAGATGTTTGTTTGGAGAAAGGTTGTTTTTGTTGTTTTTATGTAGGTTGAGCTAAGTTGTTGAAGATAGGGGGAGAATCAAGCTTCTATCTCAATTGGATTCAAGTGTTAAAGCATTGATTGAGGGGGAGAAAGAGTCTTCTCAAGTGATCAAATGTTTCAAGCATCAACAACTTCAAGTGATTTCAAAACATGGATTGTCATTTTCAAAAAGGGGGAGATTGTTAGTTCCATGATGAACATGATGAATGTTTTGATAATGACAAAGTGTTTTTGAACAAGCTACATGTGTTGATTAAGTTTCAAGCTCAACAAGCAACAACAAACATCAAATGAAGAAGAGAGAAAGCAAGCTCATGAAGACCTAAGTTTGAGTGTATTTGTATTTCTTTTATCTTTTGCCTCTCAAGCTTCATAGGTTTTTTATTTGGGTAGATTATTATAGAGGGTAGTGAATCTCATTCATAAGTCATGATTTAATCATAATTTGAGTTTTCACTTAACCTAGAATTAATAGGTGGCTTAAAGGTTTTAAAGGAAAGGTTGGATTTTGAGAAAACAAGTTTTGAACATGTACAGTACCAACTTAATCGATTAAATGATAACTTAATCGAGTACTACTCGAGTACACGACTTACTTAATCGATTAAGTACTGCTGAACTGATTTTTAAAATACGTTTTTCACTTCTCAAAATCAGTTTTCAAGTGCTACAACTTTTGGGTATTCTATATAAACCTTTTCCTATTATTTGTGATGAGTTAGAATCATTTTTCATACAAGTTTTACAAAGAATCAAGCCACTCTATTCTCTCTCATTTTCTAAAGATCAAAGTTCTCATATTTTCATATTCTTTGATCAAGAACCTTTGAATCTCTTATGGTGAATTGTCATAACTCTTGATTGAGATTCATAGGATTGTTTTGTGTTTTCTATTGTGTTGTAATCTTTGCAAGAAGGCAAGCCACTACAACAAACAAGAAGTCTTGGTGTGTCGATTTTATCATCAAGCAAGTGCATTCTTATTGAAGAAGAAGAAGAAGTCTTGGTTGTGAATCAAGCAAGTGAAGCCTTGGTGTGTGGTTTATCATCAAGCAATTGAAGACTTGTTGTGTCGATTATCAAAAAGGGGTAGAGGTTAGATTAGAGAGAAGATCAATAGGATTACAAGGCAAGGGTGTCGGTTATCTCTTGTAAGCTAGCAAGAAGGGAGTCTTGTGAGGCAATCACTTGTAATTTGAGAACTCTAATTACTCATAGTGAAGAATCTCTCTTGGTTGAAGAGGGGACTGGATGTAGCTTTCAAGTGGATGAAAGTGAACCAGGATAAATCACTGTGTCGTATCTCTAAACCCTTACTCTTTATATTCAAGTCATTTGATTGCGTTCTTGGTTGAAAACCTAGAAAGATTGTTTTTCATAATTGATTGAATTGAATCTTTGATTGTTCAAATTGATAAAGGGAAAATCATTTTCATAACTAGGTTAATCAATAAGAATATAGGTGTTAATCATTTCCGCTGAATCTCTGATCTTGCATGTGAATTGATTGATTTTCGTATTCGAATGAAAAATTGATTTTTTCTGTTTTCTGTCATATTTAATCGATTAAGTTCAAGTTTAATCGAGTACTACTCGAGTAAATTGCAGGTTAATCGATTAAGTGCTGTAGAATTTGCAAAAATCATTTGTTTTGATTGTTTAGATTTGTTTCGTTCGAAAATCTTTCAAGGTAGCTTCAACACCTATTCAACCCCCCCTTCTAGGTGTATTCCTAGGGTTCCTAAGTCTCTCCAACCACCAATTGCGGTTTCCAATTGATTCATTTGTTTTAATGTTCTGATACCAATTGAGGAAACCGCAATTGGTGGTTGGAGAGACTTAGGAACCCTAGGAATACACCTAGAAGGGGGGGTTGAATAGGTGTTGAAGCTACCTTGAAAGATTTTCGAACGAAACAAATCTAAACAATCAAAACAAATGATTTTTGCAAATTCTACAGCACTTAATCGATTAACCTGCAATTTACTCGAGTAGTACTCGATTAAACTTGAACTTAATCGATTAAATATGACAGAAAACTGAAAAATCAATTTTTCATTCGAATACGAAAATCAATCAATTCACATGCAAGATCAGAGATTCAGCGGAAATGATTAACACCTATATTCTTATTGATTAACCTAGTTATGAAAATGATTTTCCCTTTATCAATTTGAACAATCAAAGATTCAATTCAATCAATTATGAAAAACAATCTTTCTAGGTTTTCAACCAAGAACGCAATCAAATGACTTGAATATAAAGAGTAAGGGTTTAGAGATACGACACAGTGATTTATCCTGGTTCACTTTCATCCACTTGAAAGCTACATCCAGTCCCCTCTTCAACCAAGAGAGATTCTTCACTATGAGGAATTAGAGTTCTCAAATTACAAGTGATTGCCTCACAAGACTCCCTTCTTGCTAGCTTACAAGAGATAACCGACACCCTTGCCTTGTAATCCTATTGATCTTCTCTCTAATCTAACCTCTACCCCTTGTTGATAATCGACACAACAAGTCTTCAATTGCTTGATGATAAACCACACACCAAGGCTTCACTTGCTTGATTCACAACCAAGACTTCTTCTTCTTCTTCAATAAGAATGCACTTGCTTGATGATAAAATCGACACACCAAGACTTCTTGTTTGTTGTAGTGGCTTGCCTTCTTGCAAAGATTACAACACAATAGAAAACACAAAACAATCCTATGAATCTCAATCAAGAGTTATGACAATTCACCATAAGAGATTCAAAGGTCCTTGATCAAAGAATATGAAAATATGAGAACTTTGATCTTTAGAAAATGAGAGAGAATAGAGTGGCTTGATTCTTTGTAAAACTTGTATGAAATGATTCTAACTCATCACAAATAATAGGAAAAGGTTTATATAGAATACCCAAAAGTTGTAGCACTTGAAAACTGATTTTGAGAAGTGAAAAACGTATTTTAAAAATCAGTTCAGCAGTACTTAATCGATTAAGTAAGTCGTGTACTCGAGTAGTACTCGATTAAGTTATCATTTAATCGATTAAGTTGGTACTGTACATGTTCAAAACTTGTTTTCTCAAAATCCAACCTTTCCTTTAAAACCTTTAAGCCACCTATTGATTCTAGGTTAAGTGAAAACTCAAATTATGATTAAATCATGACTTATGAATGAGATTCACTACCCTCTATAATAATCTACCCAAATAAAAAACCTATGAAGCTTGAGAGGCAAAAGATAAAAGAAATACAAATACACTCAAACTTAGGTCTTCATGAGCTTGCTTTCTCTCTTCTTCATTTGATGTTTGTTGTTGCTTGTTGAGCTTGAAACTTAATCAACACATGTAGCTTGTTCAAAAACACTTTGTCATTATCAAAACATTCATCATGTTCATCATGGAACTAACAATCTCCCCCTTTTTGAAAATGACAATCCATGTTTTGAAATCACTTGAAGTTGTTGATGCTTGAAACATTTGATCACTTGAGAAGACTAATCACTTGAAGTTGTTGATGCTTGAAACATTTGATCACTTGAGAAGACTCTTTCTCCCCCTCAATCAATGCTTTAACACTTGAATCCAATTGAGATAGAAGCTTGATTCTCCCCCTATCTTCAACAACTTAGCTCAACCTACATAAAAACAACAAAATAACCTTTCTCCAAACAAACATCTAAAAATCATATTATATTTCTCCCATGTTTTAAAAACATACCATTTCTCCCCATTTGAGAAACATTTCATTCAATTCAAAACATAATATTTCTCCCCCTTTGGCATTATCAAAAAGTAATATATACCAATTTAAATATAACATCTAAGCCAAGGTAAGAAATCAATGATCATTTCTTCACAACGTTGATACCAATTGAAGACATGTGTCATTCATTTGCATCTTCAGTCAAACCTACAAAACAATCATGCTTTGCTTTTTGGTATCCAAATGGTTTTGGATCCATTTTTGTTAGTGTAGGGACTTTCACCCTTTTTCATCCAAACAAAATTTCCTTTAGATATACCATGCACTTTAACATAACACACATTTGAAGTATGTCCATGAGTACCACAATAGAAACATCTTGGAGGATTTGAAAAATCAACTTTAGAAAAATCAACAACATTTCTATGAGATTTACTCTTAGCATTAGTATAACCCAAACCAAACTTGTTTGAATTTTCTCTTTGAAAATTTAACAATGTGCGCAATTTAATATCACAAATGGTGAAACTTGCAAGCTTATTTTTCAAAATAGCATTTTCATCTTTGAGCAACTTGCAACTCTCACAATCAACCACAACATTCAATCTACTAGCACAATCACAAGAAGAACTAGCATATATGAGATCAAGAGTTTCATTTTCAAGATTAAGCTCATCAACTTGTTTTTGAAGAAACCGCAATTGAAGAAACCAATTTAAAAGATCTAAACATTTTTCTAACTTAAATTTAAAAGATCTAAAGTTTTGCTTATGCTTTTGTGAAACTTGACATGGATCCTTCTTGCATGTATGTTTTTCTTGTCCTAAACTATGATCTATGTGTGTGTATGTACTTGTTTGATGAATCCATTTATGATCTAAGTTAAATGAATGGTAAAATAAATTATTTGGCTTTGCATGATGAATTTCTTGTTGACACCGTGAGCTATAAAATTTTTAAGAAGTGATTTGATAAATTAATTTGTTATTTGAACTTGATTTGAGATCTTTTGTCTCGCATGTTAAAATTCCTTATTTAAATGATGATCGATGATGTATTTATGAGATTTCTTCATGAATAAATACATGATCTAAATTTACCCGAAAGTAAAATTGAAACCCTTTTACTTTACATGTTGATTTGATAATGTTCTTGTTGAATTATGTGCAAGCATTTCATGATCCAAGTTTTTAAAGCATGCATGTTAATTTTAAGTAGAGAAATCATGTTTTTGTTTTATGCATGCCTCGGTTTAGAAGAGAAGATTTAAGGAACAAGTCTTAAAATAATTCTTAAAGTGTGAACATGATTTAACTTAAGTGATTGATTTTTATATGCCTTATTTTGTGTGTAGGCCATTCGGCAATATTGAATAAGAATGAATCCCATGCTTTTTAGTTGATGCATGTGTATGATAAGACTAGATCTAGTAAATTTGAGTGCATGCATGACATTTTTAGAAGTTTAAAATGTAACCTTGATTTTCAATTGAAACTAAGTCATGAACTTGAGCTAATTATGTATGTGATGTAAATAAACGATGTGATGTGGTGTGCTGCCTTGAAAAGCTTGCTTTGAATTCTTACATGTCTTGATGGTTGATTTTGTGGTTTTGTATATTGGAAATTGAACTAAAAATCTTGTGTGCTTGCATGTTAGCGTTCGGCCATGAGAGAAATAAGTAGGAAATCATATTTGATCATTGTTTAAGTTGCTTTTAGGATGAGGCTAGTTTAATTTAAGAACTTAGGAGTCCATGCATGAAATCATTAAGTTAAAAGAAACTAAAAGTGAAACTTTGAAGTGACTGTGCTGTAACTTGTTGTTTGATGTAGATTAAGAAAATAAATTAAGCTTTCTTTTGGAATGCTCTCGGTTTAGTCCAAAAAAAAGAAGAAAACGATTTCATTATTTTGTGCTTGTATGTGTGCATTAATCTCTGTAAAATTGTACCTGTGTGATTCGGCCTACGTATGCTAATATAGTTAGGAAAATTTGTTATCATGAAAATGACTATGTGTGGTTCGGTTTTGTGAGTTAATTAAATGATTAAGTCTAAATTATTTTCTAAAAAGAGTAATTTAATTAATTTAATTTAGATTATAATTTGATTGATGATTTTAGATGATTTAAAATGTGACTCCTGTCTGTGTGCTTAGGTATGCTTTGAATGTTTTGTAATGTGTATGTGAATGCTTTGAAACTGTTACGTGTGTGTTCTGTATGTTAGTTGAATGTGTTTTAGAAAAATTTAGATTGAATTGGAAATTGTTCTGAGTTGTTCTGAATTCTATTTGTGAATTTCGGATTGTGAAAAGTATATGTTTGAATTTAAAGTAATTGCAAGATGTTTCTATAAAAGGAATGATTAAAATAACTTAGATGGATTTGGAAAATTTTAAAGAGCCTTCTCTGATCAGTGTTTGATGATATAAAAATAAATAAATTAATCTGATTGGTTTGAAACTCTACCTTCTTGAATTCTGTGTTTGATTTAATAAAGATTTTCAAAGAATTGTTTTCCAAAGGTTTCATTCGGTGTTTAAAGAGAATGATTTTCTTTAACCAAAGTGTTTTAAACTAAGAGTAATGGATTCTGTTTTGAAAAAGAAATCATTTTAACAATTGTTTTAAGAAGTTTTCTTGGAAATGTTTTATAAGAGAATGATTTAAATTTAAAGTCTTTTGGATATTGGCAATGTGTTTTTAAAAAGGGAATTATTTTAAAGTGTTCTAAAACGAAATTAAGAATTTACGTAAATCGTTTCTAACGCACGGGGAAAAATGTCTAGTGCGGGTGTCGGACGCGAAGGAAGCCTGGCAAGGATAACGACTGGAAATTTTGGGAAGTTTGTGGATGTGTCGTCATCCAGGTGAGTGAGAGTGCGGTGATCCCGTAACGTGGTTGCTCGTAATTCGAGTAGACGGATTACGGGAGTACTGCGAGCTAGGCGATGTAGATGTTCGTGCTAAATGTTTATGTGTTTTGTTGCATACTAAATGTTTATTGTGCATACTTTATTTTGTTGAGAATTGTTTGATTGTGTTTGGATAGCGAAATGATGGTGATAGAACTGTGGAAGTAATAAGATAAATTGAAAAGAGAAAAGAGAAACGAATGGGAAACATGAGGAATAATTAAGAAACATATAAGTGATGAGATGAGGTTGAGGAGAAAGTATGATGAGAATGGAATGCAAAAGAGGTAAAAGAATGAAAGAAAGAGAATTGATATTTGAGTGGAAAGAGTTGATATGGGAAAGAGGATGTAATTATGAAAGTGAGAAAGTGGTTGAGTAAAGATGTGATTTCCTCGTTCACATTTTTGGGAAGAAGCTTAGTGTTGAGTTGAGCTTGCTCCTCCATTAACACTCACCCAAAAATGTGGTTTTTTGAAAAAGGTTTTTGAAAAGAGCTTTTGTGAAAACGGAATTCTGTGAAAGTTTTGGAAAGATGTTTTGGGAAAGACTAGGAAAATCCGTTGATGATGTGAATGAGAATGATGTTGAGAGTGAGTTTTGAGAAAGTTGAGAACGAGATGAGAAAGTGATTTGTGGCCTGGGGCCAATGAGATTTAGGGGGAATAGTTTGCGATTAGTGATCGGGCTTCGTTGAAGGGATGCACCAAGGACGAGCCGATCATTAGGAATAAGCCGCTAATTAAAACGCTAAAACCTTAAAAGACATTTATAAACACGGTGAGGTATGAGTGTCGTATCGAAGTAGTGGAGAGGAAGATACCCCGGAGTATCTGCGAATATTCGGGTTGTGATTGCAATAGGGGAGGGTAAGGACGGTGATACGTCAAGAAGCCTTGAGTGCTATTCTAGGCGGAACGAATTCCACATGTGGTACGGGCAGATCGGTCCTATGCCGTGGTGAGTTCTGCACTCGAGACTAGAATAGTACTGTCGCCCCCTATGGCAATTCGAGAACAGTGAGAGGGACTGGAACGGGGCATTTGTGATTGCCGCTGAGAGCGTGCATTGTGTTATTATGATTATGATTTGAGGCAGGGCCTCCTGGTCTGGGACCATTCATGTGTTGTGTGACAGCTGTCGTGCCCGCGTGGTAAAGGTCCTGTACTCCTGTTTGCTTCCGACTAGGTTGGGTGGTTGACCGAGGAGATGTTGACGTGTGTGAGCTCAATGATGTGTCCCCCTCATCATTGACGCTAATCGAAATGATAAAACTTAAAAGACAAAGATGTTTCAAAGAAAAGTATAATAAAGCATTAAGCATCAAATAAGATTCACAAAAGGAGTAAATTCTGGAATTAAGTATTAAGTGTGGAAATTATGAGGAAAGAAGGATTGAGGAAAGTGGTGAAAGCTCATGAGAAAGAAGTTGGGAATGAGAACCCGAATAATGTAATGGTGTTGATGATGATGTTTATATTATTGTTGTGATTCATGCTATGTGTATAACCTGCTAGATGCATTTTTGTTGATGATAATTGCATTCTCTAGTATTTTGTTTTAGTTATATAGTCATGTTGTATCCTCTGTCCCTTTCTACTCCGAGACCGCAAGGTCAACCCGTTAGTGTCCGGAACACTGACTCTCTCCTACCATGTTGTCGTATTGGCACTTGCTGATATTGCAACTGGTAGATGGCGCAGCGGAAGCGTGGTGGACTTCATCGACCAAGGCCCGGAATTAGACGGCAAATGCTAGGAAGCATGACTAGAAGCTAGGAATCCCCCTGGCGGAATGTATTCCAATGTAAGTTTCTTAGTTCCCTAGCTCGATCATACTGTACCCCGGCAACAGTTTTATTTGACACTGACTATTGGGACAATTAAATGGGCCAAGTCTAAATGATGTTTTCAAAACGGGTTTCAAAGTGCGGTGTCTTGTGACACCTCGGTTTGGAACTTGGAAGAGTTCATGTAATGTGAGAACACGAGTTTTAATTGTAACTGTGTTTTAAAAGTCTAGTGTTCTCATGTTCACATAACAAAAAAAAAATGGCCCTAATTTTTGCCACTTTTAGTTTAAGTTTTCAAGTTGCCGAATCGGGGTGTTACACATTATTTAAACTATAGACTTTTACTTACTATTTTTATCAAATTTTAAGTTCTCCATTTTAATTATCAAACCTTAAAAGTGATATTTTATATAAAAACAATGGGTGTTACACGGGTCGCTTGGGGACTGGACTAGGCCTTTCGACAGGAAGGCTGAACCAGTATAAAATTCACCGGTGCAAGCTTTTCTATCCCTTATCTCTTTTTATTTCCGCTTATTTCAATTTTTACGTTTCCGCGCTACTCGAATTATTTTATCTATCGTTTTCGCGATCCGTTTCAAACGCTTAATCTCTCCGTCTCAAAAACAATTTTTAATTTGTAAAGGTTTTTACAATACATTAATAAAACTCGATTCACCCCCCCCCCCCCCCCCTCTCGAGATTTTGAGGCCAAAACCAACATTACATGGTACGTGTGAGACACAGAACAGAAACCCTAGCCGTCCATATCAGAGAGTGAGTGATACACTGAATGTCTCTCTTCTCCGCTAGCACTGAGAAGAGATACGTGACTCCAATTGTGAACCTGTTCGTGTGGATACCAATAGAGGCGCGACTACCTTGCTGCGCTCGTGATTGACGTGGATTGTTCGTGGACGATCTGACCAGTGCTATTCTCCTCTTCGCATCAAGAGGTAAACGTTTTTCTATCTCGAATCATGCTCTCTCGCATGGATCATGTTTTGGAAATAGGGTATTACGTTTTTTTTCCGCTGCGTATTCTGATCCCTATTTCCAGCAGTTTTAATCACCCTTGCTGATATGGAGAAATGTATAGAATGCTTAGAAATTAAGGTATGACCTATAAACTACTTTGACTAATTTAAGGTGCTTGTCATACAATACAAATGTGAACTCAAGTGTATAAGATTCAAACATTGCGCAATATAATGTACGATCCTTAAACTAGTCAAAGTAGTTTATAGGTCATACTTGAATTTTTGAGCAATCTTTATATTTCTCCATATCAACAAGGGTGACAGAATCTACGTAAGCATTTTTGTCTACTCTAAGTATATCGTGCTTACAATGGATTTTGAAGCACAATATTTACAAGCTGGCAGAAGGCAGTTTATACAAAACTTGTTTAAGTCATTCTTAAACATCGAATGAGTTCCACATGAATCAAAGAAAATTTGGATAAGAATTGCATCAAGCCACTTTGGCTTTCCAGCATAACCGTCTTCATCAAACATAAAAAGAAAACGTGTTAGATAAATGTATACCGAATATCACAGCAACTACCATTTCCTACCATTTTCCTCTATATTTTGTAATTTTTACTCATCTATGCTTTCTTCAATCTCAATGGTAAACTACGAGACCATTGGATAGAAAAATGAGTTTCACCATACTAAAAGAATAAATATATAGAGAACTACGATTCCAAAATGACTAATAGCCACATTAAAGTAATTCTACAGTTGCCTTTTTTATTTCATGTTTCTATGTTGCTTATGAATCAAAAACTTGATAAAAAAATTCGAAGCTCTTAGCTGACATAGGCATTTAATTTTCCCGCGTTCCAATTGTTGAGAATGGCTGCTCCTGAGAGGGTCTCAATTTTGTTTCCTCCCGAGCTGGTCTTTGAAACGATCCTATAAGGACCTTCCAATTTCGAGCGAGCTTCCACTCTTTAGCAATTTTGGTCCAATGTCGACCCTTTTGAGGACAAGGTCGGCGACCTCGAAATTTCTTGTACGAACAGTTTTGTTGCACTCGTGGGCTTGCCTTTCCTTCACTCTTTTTTCCTAGCAGCTGTGATCTCCCTCGGTTCCTTATATAGTATCAGGTTTTCTTTTATCTGGGTCTCGTTAATTTAAGCAAAGCATTCACGTATCCTGAAAGTAGGTAATTGCTTTTCAATGGGGATGACCATGTTACAACCTTAGGTTAGTTGGAAGTGTAAGAACTATAATCGGTGGGTGAAATAACTAGGAGACACTAGGAGAACACCTAGAAGGGGGGGTTGAATAGGTGTTAGAGAAACCTTGAAAGATTTTCGAAAGAAACAAATCGAAACGATTAAAACAAATGATTTTTACAAAAACCTCAACACTTAATCGATTAACAAAGCTTATTAATCAATTAACCCTTTAAAAACACTTAGTTAATCGATTAATCAAACAGGTTAATCGATTATTTACGAAAGCTTGATTTTGGTTAATCGATTAACACTTTTAGTTAATCGATTAATCACTGTTAAAACTGAAAAATCACTTTTCACTCGAATACGAAAATCAATCAATTAACACATATGATCAGAGATAAAGCGGAATTGATTAACACCAATATTCTTAATGATTACCTAGGTTATGAAAATGATTTTCCCCAAATCAATTTGCACAATTAAGATTCAATTCAATAAATTATGAAAATCAATCTTTTCTAGGTTTTCAACCAAGAACATATGAAATGACTTGAATGTAAAGAGTTAAGGGTTTAGAGATATGACACAGAGATTTATCCTGGTTCACTTTCATCCGCTTGAAAGCTACATCCAGTCCCCTCTTCAACCAAGAGAGATTCTTCACTATGAGGAATTAGAGTTCTCACATTACAAGCAAATGCCTCTCAAGACTCACTTCTTGATAGCCTCCAAGAGATACCACACTCTTGTCTTGCAACCCTATTGAATCTAATCTAACCTCTTCCCTTGCTAGTTGATATCTTCACAACAAGTCTTCCAATTGCTTTGAGATGCTTCAAAGACTTCCACTTGCTTGATGATGCCTCACACCAAGACTTCCAATTGCTTGTTAACCCAACAAGACTTCCAAGATAACTTTGCTTGATGAACAACCACCAAGGCTTCCTTGTGTTGTAGAATGTTTGCCTCCTTTCAATGATTACAACCAAATTGAAAACAATAACAATCCTATGAATCTCTTTCAAGAACTATGAAAATATCAACATAAGAGATTCAAAGATACTTGATCAAAGAATGTAAAAGTGAAAGCTTTGATCTATGAAAGTGAGAGAGAATAGTGTGGCTTTGAGAAATTGATTTGTTCTAAAGTGTTCTAATGATTCACAAAGGTTAGGAAAAGATTTATATAGAATACCCAAAAGTTAGTAACATTAAAAACTGATTTTGAGAAGTGAAAAACGTATTTTAAAAACCAGTACTACAGGTGTTAATCGATTAACACATGGCCTTGATCGATTAACCACTGTAACATGTGTGTTAATCGATTAACCTAATCCATTAATCGATTAACCACTGTTCAAATCAATTAAAAACTTGTTTTCTCAAAACTAAACCTTTCCTATCAAACCTTTAAGCCACTTATTGATTTTAGGTTAAGTGAATACTCAAATTATAATATAATCATGCACTTGATAGAGATTCACTACCCTCCAATGACTCTACCCAAACTCATTAAAATAAAAGACTCAAACTAAAGATATTACAATTTAAAACACAAATTGAATCTTCATGAGCTTGCTCTCTCTTCATCACTTGTTGTTTGTTGTTGTTTGATAAACTTCTTCATACTTGAGCTTGATCACAAACACTTGTAGCTTGTTCAAAACCTTTGTCATTATCAAAACATTCTCACTGGATCTAACAGGAAGGCCAGTAGTGTTATGGATGGTCATTTTGCACGACCAGAGTACCTCGTAGAGCCTATCAGGCCAGTTTCCCTTGGCGCCCATGAGATTTTATTTATTCCACTGATGATGGCCGTATGGGCAGCGGCGACTTGCCTGTTTGTTTGTGAGTGTTCCACGAAAGAGAACCAACATGAAATGTTAAAGTCAGTGGCGAGCTTCTCGAATGTGTTTGCTACGAATTGGGACCTGTTGTTAGTAACCAGGGTATGTGGGATCCCGAACTTGGCTGTGACGTCTCCGGTGAAGAACTTTTGAACTTCGGTGGTTGAGATCGTTGCCAAAGGTGTAGCTTCTACCCATTTCATGAAGTAGTCTACTTAGTGTATACCCTGTTTTCGGTAAACTACTTCACAAAATGGGTAAAAGCTGCACCTCTGGCAATGATCTCAACCGCCCAAGTTCAAAAGTTCTTTAATAGAGACATCACAACCAGTTTTGGGATCCCACATACCTTGATCACTAACAATAGGCCCCAATTCGTAGCAAACACATTCCAGAAGCTCGCAGCAAACACATTTTGGTAGATCGCCTCCGACCTCAACATTTTGCATTGGTTCTCCTCCGTGGAACACCCGCAAACAATCGGGCAAGCCGTAGCTGCCAACAGGGCCATCATTAGTGGAATAAGGAAAAAGCTTATGGGAGCCAAGGGAAACTGGGTCGATAGGATCCACAAGGAACTCTGGTCGCACTGAATGACAATCCATAACACTATTGGTGAAACTCCCTTCCGACTAAGCTACGGCTGTGACGCGGTCATCCCATTGAAAAACAATTACATACTTTTACGATGCGTGAGTGCTTCGCTGAAATCAACGAAACGCTGATAAAAGAAGCCCTAATACTAAATGAGGAAGTGAGGGAGATCGCAGCTGCTTGGGAAAAAAGAGTGAAGGAGAGGCAAGCCCACGAGTGCAACAAAACTATTAGTACGAGAAGTTTCGAGGTCACCGACCTTGTGCTTCAAATTCCTATGACAAGCACGATATACTTTGAATCTACAAATTTGCTGGCGTAGATTTTATCACCATTGTTGATATGGAAAAATATATAGAATGCTCATAAATTAAGGTATGACCTATAAACTACTTTGACTAATTTAAGGTGCTTGTCATACAATAAAAATGTGCACTCAAGTGTATAAGTTTCAGAGATTGAAAAAGCAACATAATGTAAGAACCTTAAACTAGTCAAAGTAGTTTATATGTCAAACCTGAATTTGTGAGCAATCTATATATTTCTCCATATCCACAAGGGTGACAAAATCTACATAAGAAACTTTGTCGACTCTAAGTATATCGTTCTTATCATGGAATTTGAAGCACAATATTTACTAACTGGCAGAAGGCTGTTTATATAAAACTTGTTTAACTCATTCTTAACCATCGAATGAGTTCCACATGAATCGAAAAAAGTTTCTATAAGAAAGGCATCAAGCCACGTTGGCTTTCCAGCATAATCGTCTTCATCAATCATACATAGAAAACATGTTAGATAACTTTATAACGAAAATCACAACAACAACCATTTTCAACCATTTTCGTCTATATTTTCTAATTTATACTCATCTATGCTTTCTTCAATCTCAATGGTAAACTATGAGACCATTGGATAGAAAAATGAGTTTCACCATAATGAAAGAATAAATATATAGAGAACTACGATTCCAAAATGACTAGTAGCCACTTTTAACTAATACTATGGTTGCCTTTTTTATTTCATGTTTCTATGTTGCTTATGAATCAGAAACTTGATAATTAAATTCGAAGCTCTTAGCTGAAATAGGCATTGAATTTGGCCGCATTCCAATTGTTGAGAATGGCTGCTCTTGAGAGGATCTCAATTTTGTTTCCTCCCGAGCCGGTCTATGAAACGATCCTATATTGACCTTCCAATTCCGACTGAGCTTCCATTCTTTAGTATTTTTCAGTCCAATGTCGACCCTTCTAAGGACAAGGTCGCAGACCTCGAAACTTCTCGTACGAACAGTTTTGTTTCACTCGTGGGCTTGCCTCTCCTTCACTCTTTTTTCCTGAGCAGCTGCGATCTCCCTCACTTCCTCATACAGTATAGGGTTTTCTTTTGTCGGTGTCTCGTTACTTTAAGCCAAGCATTCACGCTTCCTAATAGTAGGTAATTGCTTTTCAACGAGGATGACTGCGTCACAACCTTAGGTTAAGCGGAAGGCCAGTAGTGTTATGGATGGTCATTCTACGTAACCAGAGTACCTCGTGGAGCCTATCAGGTCAGTTTCCCTTGGCGCCCAGGGGCTTTTTCTTTATTCCACTAATGATGGCCATGTGGGCAGTTACGGCTTGCCCTTTTGTTTGCGGGTGTTCCACGGAGGAGAACCAACGTGAAATGTTGAGGTTGACGACGAGCTTCCGAAATGTGTTTGCTGCGAATTAGGACCCGTTGTTAGTAACCAGGGTATGTAGGATCCCGAACTTGGATGTTACGTCTCTGGTGAGGAACTTTTGAACTTGAGTGGTTGAGATTGTTGCTAGAGGCGCAACTTCTACCCATTTCTTAAAGTAGTCTACTTAGTGTATACCATCCATAACACTACTGGAGAAACTCCCTTCCCACTAACCTACGCCTGTGACGCGATCATCCACATTGAAAAGCAATTACCTACTTTTAGGATGCATGAGCATTCGGCTGAAATCAAAGAGACGTTGATAAAAGAAGACATGATACTAAATGAGGAAGTGTGGGAGATCGCAGCTGCTGGGGAAAAAAGAGTGAAGGAGAGCCAAGCCCGTGAGAGCAACAAAACTATTCGGATGAGAAGTTTCAAGGTCGGCAAATTTGTCCTTAGAAGGGCCGACATTGGATTGAAAAATTCTAGAGACAATAAGCTCGCTCGATATTAGGAAGGTCCTTACATGTTCGTTTCAAAGAGCAGCTCTCGAGGATACAAAATTGAGACCTTCTTTGGAGCAGCCATTGTCAAAAGTTGGAGTGCAGCCAAACTCAAAGCCTATTTCACTTAAGTTATTCAGATTTTTTAACAAGTTTCTGATTCATAAGAAATATACAAACATGAAATCAAGAAGGCAACAATATTACTTAAATGTGATGTTTATCATTTTGGAATCTTAGTTCGCTATATGTTTATTCTTTCTGTAAAGTTAAACTCATTTTTCTATCCAATGGTCTCATAGTTTACCATATAGATTGAAGAAAGCATAAATGAGTAGAAATTAAAAAATATATAGGAAAATAGTTGGAAATGGTTGTTTTTGTGATTTTCGTTATATAGTTTTCTAACATCTTTTCTTTGCAGGTTGATGAAGAGGGTAATGCTGGCAAGCCAGTGGTTTGATGCCTTTCTTATCCAAACTTTTTCGATTCATGTGGTACTCATTCGATGGTTAAGAATGACTTAAACAGGTTTTGTATAAACTGCCTTGTACCAGCTTCTTAATATTGTGGTTCTAATTCCCATCACAAGCATGATATACTTAGAGTCTACAAAGTTGCTAACGTAGATTCTATCACCATTGTTGATATGGAGAAATATATAGCATGCTCATAAATTAAGGTATGACCTATAAACTACTTTGACTAATTTAAGGTGCTTGTCATACAATACAAATGTGCACTCAAGTGTATAAGTTTCAGACATCGCAAAAGCAACATAATGTAAGAACCTTAAATTAGTCAAAGTAGTTTATAGGTCATACCTGAATTTGTGAGCAATCTATATATTTCTCCATATCAACAAGGGTGACAAAATCTATGTAAGCAACTTTGTAGACTCTAAGTATATCGTGCTTATCATGGGAATTTGAAGTACAATATTGACAAGCTGGCAGAAGGCAGTTTATACAAAACTTGTTTAAGTCATTCTTTACCTTCGAATGAGTTCCACATGAATCAAAGAAATTTTGGATAAGAAAGGCATAAAGCCACGTTGGCTTGCCAGCATAACCGCCTTCATCAAACATACATTGAAAAAATGTTAGATAACTGTATAACAAAAATCACAACAACAACCATTTCCTACCATTTTCCTCTATATTTTATAATTTTTACTCATCTATGATTTCTTCAATATTAATGCTAAACTATGAGACCATTGGATAGAAAAATGAGTTTCATTATATTGAAAGAATAAATATATAGAGAGTTGCTATAACAGCCTACCTTAATTAGTACACTAATTACCCAGTTGGATTTGGTTACATGAAAATTTCTTTTAAAACTCTTAGTTGATTATAAAAAACTCCTTGAAATCGGACGGAGTTTACTTTGTTGTATGGACATTTCCAGGTATTATAATCTTTTAAATCTTTACAAGAATTAGATTTGTTCGACTACCCCAAAAGGTAATACATATAGATATACATTAAGTGTCCAAAAAATAAAAATCTAGACCACTCATGGCCCCCCCTAAATACGGTGGAGTGTGCTCCTTCTCGACCATGACTCGTGAAAGCTCCGCCTCAGTACCTGTAATAAAAACGGCAAGAAGGGTTGCATTACACAGAACTTAGAATAATAGTTTCTACAAAAGCATAGCAATAAACCAAGGTACTACACTATGAATTATTGCCCAAGTGTCAATTCACACACCACTAGGGTGGGTCCTATTCTATGCACACCTTAAAGGTGGTTCCTATCATTCTCAATCTACACACGCCAAAAAGGCGGGTCGTATCGTCACATTACACACTCCATTGTGGAGGGTCCTATCACTATCAATTTACACGTACCATGAAGGTGGGTCCTATTTCATATTACACACTCCGTTGTGGAGGGTCAATCTCATTTAGTCACACTCCATTAAGGAGGGTTATTCTTACACATTCACGCTCCTATCGGAGTCCTATCATCAACAATTATTCATGCTCCTTACGGAGGATCATTATTCACGCTCCATTGTGGAGGGTCATTATGCTTTATTCTCGCTCCTTTTGGAGGGTCATTATCCATACTCCTTTCGGAGGGTCATTATCCATACTCCTTTCGGAGAGTCATTATCCATACTCCTTTCGGAGGGTCATTATTCACGCTCCATTATGGAGGGTCATTATCCATACCCCTTTCGGAGGGTCATTATCCATACTCCTTTGGGAGGGTCATTATTCACGCTCCATTATGGAGGGTCATTATCATTTATTCAAACTCCCTTTTGGGATGGTCATTTATGCTTTATTCAATCACACACACATCATATTCATATATTCATACATTATAATCCTATATTCACACACCATAACAGGTGGGTCCTTCTCACATTAGTAACATAATTCCATTTTCCACTTTTAAACACTTACTTAGTATTCTTCCAATTCCATTATAAGTTCAAGAGTTCTTAACATATTCGTTGCTCAATTACATTACTCATTCCTTGTTTAGCATCAACCTATATTTTCATAAGTCTACTAACTTGGTTCTTTCTTTTCTTTATCTAACTTAGGATCTATTATCATTACTATTTTCTATAGCTTCAATTTCCATGATATCTCTTCTTTCCTATTCTTTTATTTTACTTCATAAGTTTCTATTCCTTTTCATTATTTTCACTCTATTATCTATCTTTCTTTCTTGTAGACTCTCCTTATGAATATTCAACTTGGCATTCTTATTACTTCTTAATTTACTATCTACTTAGTTTATCATTCCTTTCCTCACCATAATCCTATACACATAGTCTCATACACTACGAATGGGTTCTTTCTCTTTTTATTAACTTCTTTTATTATCAATATCATCTACCCTAAGGTTTTATACTCTATTTATCCATCTACCCCTAGTTATCACTATAACCAAAGAGAACCTATTCTCTAAGTCAAGGTAACACCGCCTTCTTACCTTGAATGGGAGAGATAGAACCTCAAATCCCAAGCTTACTCCCTAGCTCTTTGGACCATTAGAACTTGACCCTTCTAGTCTTAGCTTGCCACTCCAAATCATAGCTCCCTATTCTATTTACCCTTGTGGACCCTTAAAGCATTGAACCTCCTAAGCTTGGCTTGAAACCTCTAGAGAGCCACCAAGAGAGGAGTTGAGATGGTGCCTAATGAGGAGTTTTTTGGAGGAAGAGGCTTCTCCTTCACTTGCTCTTGAGAGGAAGTCACGAGAGAGAGTGATTCTCCATGGTTATGGAGCTTGAAAACTCAAGAGGAATGGAGGAGAGGGTGGCGTGTGGTGGTGTAGGTGATGGGGTGATGATCTTGTTCTTAGTTTAAGTGTTTAGGGTTTAATGATGATGGAGCTCCTGGCTCTTGATGAGGATGAGTGTTGGGTGTTGGTGCTCTTAGGGTTTAGGGTTGATGATCTTGATAATGGAGATGATGAGTTACGAGCCCTTGTGTTCTTGGCTCTTAGAGCTTGAGAGAGAAGACTCAAGGAGGGCGTTGATGATGATGATGTGTGAGGAGCACTTTGTGCCTAGCTCATAAAGGAGGAAGAAGAAGAAAGGATGAAGAATGAATGAGTGAATGAATGAAGGGACCTATGTCTTGCATGAAGGTAAATGGATCAAGTGAATGGAATGAATGGTTGTGATGGAATGGCTTCCCAAGGAAGCTTGGATTGTATTTTGTATGGTTGTTAATTAATGGCTTCTTGGAGAAGCCTTACATGAGTGGCCTCCAAGTCACTTATTTTTTTCGCATCAGACCTTAAGGTAATCGATTACCTTCACAAGTGATCAATTACTTCATTAATTTCCTTTATTATTTTTCCTCACAGAAAGAAGGTAATCGATTACCTTCCCAAAGTAATCGATTACTTTGCCTAATTTTCGTACCTTGCATTACAAAAGGTCGTATCTTCTTCGTTAACCGTTGGAACTTGCTCAAATTTGAAAGAAATCTTCCTAAGATACTTATCTTCACATCCAACGGTGGAATTTGGGTTTAAAGTCGTAAATCTTTTATGTCTAATTTCCTAATATAGGGTGTTTATAACACCGAAAACAACTGTTCTTCACGCTCTTTTATTCATCTTTAAATCTCCTATCCGATGCCAATGCTTCTCAACTCTTTTATGGCATTCAAAGGAAATCTAATGCCATCACCTTAAATCTTATTTAGCATAATTATCACTTCCTAATCTTATTATTATTCTAATTATTCTTGGAATTATAATTCGGGATGTTACAATTCTCCCCCACTTAATAGAATTTTGTCCCCGAAATTCCGTTCAATTCCTTGAATGGAGAACCATCCCATTGGCAAGGTCTTTCGACTATGATACTTACTTCTTCTTGGTTCTACTCCCCCACTTAGCATCGGCATACCGCTTTGTATTAATGCCAGGAAGTAGGGAATTGCATGCGTCAGTTTTTGACTGCCTTCGGGATTGAAAGTTGTGTTGAGTTGACTACCTATTGGTGGTCATTGGGTTGGAACAAGTTCCTAAGGGTTGCGAAATCTCGTAACCGCACACATCTAGGTTCGCGTACTCAATAAAGAGCACACATCAATAGTTTAACTCGGTTGATCTCGGCGTGGAGACCTTATGAAGTTGTCAAGGTTTATTTTTCTCGCGGACAGTCGTTCAAGAATCTTGTTAGTAAGACTCCCAACAAATCTTGAGCTATCAGAGTCTGGTGTAACAATCCTGGGGAGTTGGGGATGGTTTATGGAGTCAGGCTGGCTTCCTCCTTCTAAAGGTGCTACTTCTTGGGAAGTTCTATGTCGGGTTGGTTTTCTGTTTTTAGCTAAAAGCTTTCAATGACATCAACCATTAATAAGTGCAAAGATCGAGGTGGTCAGTCCCAATCTTACATTTATCAATAGCAACATCGCTGTCGGGTTTGCTGATGACATCATCACTTAAAAGTTGGAAGAGTAAGGAGGACCAATCTTACCCTTACACTCTATTAAACGACAACACCATCACGAAATTTGATTATATCCTACTTAGAGTCCTACAATTCCTTAACTAGTCCTAAAACATTTTATGATTTCCTCCTAAGAGACTGGGTTGAATCTGAGCGTTTCTTAAGTTATACAGTTCTTTACTTATTTATCAAGCACATTCATCATTCAAATATTCATATATCACATATATTCACGAATATCAAAGTGGGTTCCACTCATTCCTATTTTCACTCTAGTTATTAAATACCTATACGTCCTATTCATCTTATTCTATTATTATCCTACCAAGTTTTCCTCTCAAGCTTTTACCTAGATTTATTATAATTCTAACCTACTTGGGAATTCACTAACAATTAATATCACAAATTCATTCATAATACTAAATAAACATATATAGGCACATAACATCACACATGCATATATTCAATCATCATCTTAGTGGGTTCTCTACCCCAACTCTAAATACTTAGACACTTGACTATATACATCGGTTACTCGCTTGGTGAGTAAACCAAAGGAGTTGTGAGTCCACACTCCAAGGCCGAGGAAAAACTGCTCTGATACCAAATTGTAACACCCTACCTTAATTAATACACTAATTACCCAGTTGGATTTGGTTACTTGAAAATTTCTTTTAAAACTCTTAGTTGATTATAAAAATCTCTGTGAAATCGGACGAAGTTTACTTTGTTTTATGGACATTTCCAAATATTATATTTTTCCTGTGAACCTGTTCGTGAACAATAACAACATCTAAACAGCAGGTATTATAATCTTTTAAATCTTTACAAGACTTAGATTTGTTCGACTACCCCAAAGGATAATACATATAGATATATATTAAGTGCCCAAAAAATAAAACTCTCGACCACTCATGGTCCCCCCCTATATACTCACACTCCACGTGGTGGAGTGTGGAGTGTGCTCCTGCTCGGCCACGACTCGTGCAAGCTCCGCCTCAGTACCTGTAATAAAAACGGCAAGAAGGGTAGCATTACACAGAACTTAGAATAATAGTTTCTACAAAAGCATGAAGGGAAATGGATTAAGTGAATGGAATGAATGGTTGTGATGGAATGGCTTCCCAAGGAAACTTGGATTGTATGGTTGTTAATTAATGGCTTCTTGGAGAAGCCTTACATGAGTGGCCTCCAAGTCACTTATTTTTTTCGCGTCAGACCTTGAGGTAAGCGATTACCTTCACAAGTAATCGATTAATTCATGAATTTCCTTTATTATTTTTCCTCACAGAAAGAAGGTAATCGATTACCTTCCCAAAGTAATCGATTACTTTGCCTAATTTTCGTACCTTGCGTTTCAAAAGGCCGTATCTTCTTTGTTAACCGTTGGATCTTCCTCAAATTTTAAAGCAAGCTTTCTAAGACCCTTATCTTCACATCCAATGATGGAATTTGGGTTTAAAGTAATAAATCTTTTATTTCTAATTTCCTAATATAGGATGTTTATAACACCGAAAACACTGTTCCTCACGCTCTTTTGTTCATCTTTAAATCTCCTATTTGATGCCAATGCTTCTCAACTCCTTTATGGCACTCAAAGGAATCCTAATTCCATTACCTTAAATCTTCTTTAGCATAATTATCACTTCCTAATCTTATTATTCTTGGAATTATAATTCGAGATGTTACAACTACGATTCGAAAATGACTAATAGCAACATTTAAGTAATACTACGGTTGCCTTTTTTATTTCATGTTTCTATATTTCTTTGGAATTAGAAACTCGAGAAAAAATTCGAAGCTCTTAGCTGAAATAGGCATTGAATTTGGCCGCGTTCCATTTGTTGAGAATGGCTGCTCTTGAGAGGGTATCAATTTTGTTTCCTCCCAAGTCGGTCATTGAAACGATCCTAAAAGGACCTTCCAATCCCGACCGAGCTTCCACTCTTTAGAATTTTTCAGTCGAATATCGGACCTTCTAAGGACAAGGTCGCCGACCTTGAAACTTTTTGTACGAACATTTTTGTTGCACTCGTGGGTTTGCCTCTACTTCACTCATTTTTCTCGAGCAGCTGCGATTTCCCTCATTTCATCATATAGTATCAGGTTTTCTTTTAACGACATCTCATTAATTTATGCCAACCATTCATGCATCATAAAAGTAGGTAAATTCTTTTCAATAGGGATTACCGTGTCACAGCCGTAGGTTAGTCGGAAGGCCAGTAGTGTTAAGGATGGTCATTATGCACGACCAGAGTACCTCGTGGAGCCTATTAGGCTAGTTTCACTTGTTGCCCAGGAGCTTTTTCTTTATTCCACTGATGATGGCCCTGTGAGCAGCTACAGCTTGCCCGTTTGTTTGCGGTTGTTCCACGGAGGGGAACCAACGTAAAATGTTGTGGCCGGCGGCGAGCTGCCGAAATGTGTTTGCTGCGAATTGGGACCCGTTGTTAGTGACCAGGGTATGTGGGATCCCGAGTTTCCTGTGACGTCTCTGGTGAAGAACTTTTTCACTTGGGCGGTGGATATCGTTGCCAGAGGTGCAGCTTCTACACATTTTGTGAAGTAGTCTACCGCTAACAGGGTATCCTCTATGGAACACCCGTAAACAAACGGGTAAGCCGTAGCTACCAACAGGGCCATCATTAGTGGAATAAAGAAAAAGCTTATGGGCGCCAAGGGAAATTGGGCTGATAGGCTCCACGTGTCACTCTGATCGCACAAAATGACCATCCATAACACTACTCGAGAAACTCCCTTTCGACTAACCTATGGCTGTGACAGGGTTGTCCACATTGAAAAGCACTTACCTACTTTTAGGATGAGTGAGTGCTCAGCTGAATTCAACAAGACGCTGATAAAAGAAGACCTGATGCTAAATGAGGAAGTGACGGAGATCGAAGCTGTTGGAGAAAAAAGAGTGAAGGAGAGCCAAACCCATGATTGCAACAAAACTATAAGTACGAGAAGTTTTGAGGTCGGCAAATTTGTTCTTAGAAGGGTCGACATTGGTCTGAAAAATTCTAGAAACGGGAAGCTCGCTCGAAATTGGGACGGTCCTTACAGGTTCGTTTCAAAGAGTAGCACCGGAGGATACAAAATTGACACCTTCTTAAGAGAACCATTATCAAAATTTGGAGCACGACCAAACTTAAAGCCTATTTCAGCTAAGTTCTTCAGATTTTTTTTATCAAGTTTGTAATTCATAAGCAATACAGAAACTTGAAATCAAGAAGGCAACAATATTATTTAAATGTGAATGTTCATCATATTGGAATCGTAGTTCGATATTTGTTTATTCTTTCAGTAAGGTGAATCTCATTTTTCTATCCACCGGTTTCATAGTTTACCATTGAGATTGAAGAAAGCATAAATGAGTAGAAATTATTAAATATATAAGAAAATAGTTGGAAATGGTTGTTTTTGTGATTTTCGTAATATAGTTTTCTAACATGTTTTCTTTGTAGGTTGATGAAAAGGGTAATATTGGCTAGCCATCGTTGCTTGATGCCTTTCGTATCCAACCTTTTTTGATTCATGTGGAACTCATTCGATGGTTAAGAATGACTTAAACAGGTTTTGTATAAGCTGCCTTCTGCCAGCTTGTCATTATTGTGCTTCAAATTCCGATGACAAACACGATATATGTAACATCCCCAAATTTACCAAGTGGTTAGGTGCCTTGGTTAGTAGAATTTTCGTAAGTGTTATAGCGTCCTTAAGTGTCGATTTCGGTTAGAAGCGTTAATTAGTGTTGGTATTAGTGTGTGTTTAGGGTTAGCATTTAGCTAAGTGTAAAGAGTTATGGGTTAAGAATGGATTTGTATGTGTTTAGGATGTAGGTTTTAGCTTGGAGTAAGTAAGAATGAGTGGTGAGAGCTTAGAACTCTTAGAAGTATGAAAGAAAGCCAATTTTCTATAAGTTAATCGATTAATGGGAGTGTTAATCAATTAGTTTTTAAGCCACTTTCAGCCACTACTCGATTAAGGTATGGCTTAATCGGTTAAGTTTTGAGGCACCTTCAGGCACTAATCGATTAAGGGCAAGGCTAATCGATTAACCATGTGCAACTGTCAAGTGTTAATCGATTAACCAAAGTGGTTAATCGATTAACCACTGATATATCAGACTCCAAACACGTTTTTGAACTCATTTTCACAAAGTTTCTTCTCTCCTCTCACAAGAGCTCTTCTTCTTCTCCTCCCCTAGGGCTTTTGATTTCTCAAAGCCACCACCAAAGAATCAACAAATTGACACCCCAAATCATCTTCCCATCACTCCCTAAACTATTTCCCTCTCTCAATTCTCAGTTTCCTCTCTTTCTCACAAAACCCCCAAATTAACCCTAAGCTCCATATTGTGCAATTGATCAAGTGGAGTCTCAAATCCATCCAAGGAGCTTGAGGAGCCATAGGAATCAAGAGAGGAAGAACTTAGGAGCTTGGATTGGAGCTTGGTGAGGGAGCTCCATCAAAACCCCAATTTCTCTCTCTCTTTCCTCAAGGTAAGGGGTGTACTTTGGTTTAGTTTTAGAGAATGGGTTTAATTATAGTAATAGAGTTATAATTGGGTGTATTTGTTGATTGGTTAAGTTTAAGCTTGGAAGGGTAGTGTTAAGATAGAAACCCTAAGATTTAATGACTATTCCTTATGTGTGCTTTGTGTTAATTGTTTAGAAATTGTTATTGTACTTGTAATTATTATTGTTGTAAGTGTAAATGATATGTTTATAAAGTATAAAATGACATTCATATAGTTATGCATCAAATAGGGTCAAGTCTCTCTCAATTGGGTTTAAACCAAATTAATGATATTTTCTAACGAACAAAAAGGGCTTTGAATTCAATTGAGAAATACTTAGAATATTGGATCATGCATGGTGCAAAGGTGGACGTTAGGAGTAGGGGAAAAACACATGTCGTTTTACGATTGATGAGGGCAAAAGTAAATTACTGGAATTATTATGGAGAACTTTAATCCTGCAAAGGATACGGGTTTGCTTCCCGTGTTGGGGGTTGGTTCTATGCAAACCATAGTAATTCCATTGCTTTGGCTCGTTTTGGCCAGTCGAAGGTGATTTCTGCTAAAGCCAATTTGGGCGAATCAATACAAATTGTATGACGAACCCTAGATGGGTGAAGTACTGTGCAAGCAAGCATGACGAACCCTGGAGGGGTGAAGTGCGGTATGACGAACCCTAAAGTGGTGAAGTACTTAGGTTGAGAAATGCTTACTCCTGGTCGGTTTTTCCCCAGAGTGGAGGGTGTATCTGAGGATGTTATTGTTATTGGAAAAAGGGAAAAGTGTTAAGGTACATTGTGTGAGGAACCCTCCTTCGGGGAGAATGTGAAGCACAATGTACCCAATTGTTAAAAGTGTTAAAGTGTTCAATGTTATTGTTAAAGTGTGAAAGTGAAAGGGAAAGTGTGAATGCATTGTATAGATGCTCTAATTCATTGAATCCGATCAAAGTGTTAAAGTTTCTAAAATGAAATAAAGTGTTCAATAGCGGATTCGAGAATTAAATTATCTAATGTGTGACGTTAGTAGAGCATAACCATGTGATTGCGCATTGTAGTATTATATTAAATTACTATACTCTCAGTATGCTTAACTTGTAAATTGGATAATGCTATGATGTTTTAATTATGAATTGTATAATTGTTATTGTTTGTGTATGAATATGCCTCTTTATGATTTATTACTATTTTTAAACGTTTTCTTTGATCTAGATTTCAAAGTACTCACCCTTACAGTGGACATATCAGGTACACCAAGGAGACAGACACATATGAAAGTCAAGGCCGAGATTGGTATACTCATCGTAGTGAGTATATTGGTACAAGTGACCTAATGGTCTCTATGTGCGAGCAACCATTCTTAGATTCTTTAATGTATAGAATCTATTGTAATTAGTGATTTCATTTTATTTAAGTATATTTGTATATTTGAAGAATTATATGTATATCCTTTATTTTGATAAGTTTTAAAGTATGGCATAGGATTGTATATATTGAACTGAAAGTTATATTTTTACTTGATTTAGAAAACTATTCTGGACTGACAGGTTTATTTTATTCTGGGCAAAGTTCTATTTTAAAGGGAACTCTGTCAAATTTTTTTATAAACCCCGAACTTTTTCTCAAATAAATGTTATTAAAAAGTAATTTATTTAAGTATAAAAAGTAAGATGTTACATTTGGTATCAGAGCAATGGTTGCAATCCTCGGCCCGGAGTATGGACTTTCCTACTCCCAAAGAGTTACTCCACATGAGAGTAACTGATAGGTAGTTGATTAAATAGTGCACATTAGTATTTCATGCATGCATTATAAATGGGAATGAGTATAGTTTAGTAGGGTGAGTTGTAGTTTAGTATATTGTAAAGTATTTCATGCATGCATTATTATGATACATGAATAATTTATTTTATATGTGTGCATGAATATGTATGTACGGTTTTTGCATGAATGTATGCTTAGGATTATGAGAAATTTAATTAGTAAATGAACATGATGATGTATGCATGAATATATGTGTGTTGGTACGATGTGTATATGTATGTGTGTATGTGTTAGGCGTGTAAGTGGGTGTGTGTATGCATGAATATATGTGAGTGCCGTGTATGTGTGTGAGTGTGGAGAGATGCCTAGAAATTTCCTAAGTGCTAACCAAGTAACCAAAGTAACCAAGTTCCTAATTAAACCCTAACTAAATGGTGGAAACCCTAATGGAGAGCTAACAAGCCATTAAACCTAGATTGATCCCTAAGCACCTAATGTCCCCTACATGTTCCCTTGGAGATGATAAACTCCACCCATGCAATTTTAGGAAGAGCCGAATTTACCCCTCCCTCCAAAGCTCTTGGCCGAATTACCCAAGGACAAAATAGGAAGCCATGAGTTGCTTATTTAAGTCTTGGCCCTTAGGTGCATTCCATTCATTTTCCCTTACCCATTTTCATTCCACTCTTCCACGCCCAAACACAACCAAACACAATTCTAAGAGCTTCTCAAACTCTTAGACTAATAAAAAGAAAATAGAGAAATAGAAAAAGAAGAGGAGGCCGTGAGTTAGGAGAAAGAAGAAGGAGAGGAGATCAAGCCCTAAACCTAGGAATTCTTTGAAGATCAAGTGCTAGAAGACCTATTTTCTTGGTATGAATCGAAGATCCTAGAAGAAGTAGAACTAGTTTTTGATTTGTGGTCTTGTAATCTTTCATTTCTTTCTTTGCATGTTAATTTTATGGTTTGATTTAAGGTTGCATGTGATGTTCTTGCTTTGATCCTGAGTTTTAAGAACTAAATAAATTTGTAATAAACTAAATGATGGACCCTATGATTCGGTTGGTGTTGTTCATGATAGATCTTGATATTTTTCTTCTAGATCTAAAGTTTTGTTTATGATCTTTGTAAACTTGAAGTAGATCTTCTTGCATGTTTGATTTTAGTGTTTAAAACCGTGAACTATGAGATGTTTATGTGTTTATTTGGTAAATCAATGTTTGATCTAAACTTGTTGTAACACCCCGCATTTTTCCCGTACGTGCGTAAACGATTTTCGTTAAAAGAAACCCTGAGAATATATTTTTAGAAAAGTATTTTATGTGAGAAAGAAATGAAATAATGATTTTCAAGGAATTTTATTAAACAAATTGTTTTTATAAAAGAGAAGTGAATGGTTTTGTTGAGTTGTGATTTTATTAAAAGTTGATTTTTATTTGAAATAAAGTTTTTGAACTGTTAACTTGAGAAATTCGTAACTTTTTAACTGTAACTCGGATTTTTACGAATTTTATATCAAAACGATCGTCTTGAAAAGTAGATTTTAAAAATGTAATTTTCAGATTTTTCTGGGTTGTTTTATAAAAATTTATTTTCAGAACTAAGAAATACGAATTTTGGAAATGGTATTTTGAAAAAAAAAATGAATTTATTGATTTGGCTTGAAAATTTTATGCGATGAGTGCTTGGTTTGATGTGTGTATTGTGTGATGCTAATTGTGTGAATGTGATTTTTGAATTGATTGCGTTATTGTATGAATTAATGATTAGGATGTTTAAGTTAATATGCTTAAGAAAATAAAATGTAAAATGTGAAATGTGTGTATATATGTGTGTGCTACGGTATGTATATATGCATGAATGTGTATATGTGTGTGTATGCATGTGTGTTGTACGTGTGTGTATGTGTGTGTATGTTAGGAGTACAAATTTCTAGAAGCTTAGTGAGTAAGAAAAAGCCCTAACCAAATGAGCTAGAATCATGAACCAAACCCAAACTAAGTTAGAAAACCCTAACTAAGTCTTAAGCCTAAGATGACCCCTAAGCTCTAGCCCATCCCACCTTGTCTCCTTGCATTTGATAAAATGCACCCATGCAAAATTTTGAAAGCCCAAATCTACCCCTCCTTAGTGCACATGGCCGAACCAACCTACAAGGACACAAGAAGGAAAATGAATTTTGCTTATAAATTAGAATGGCCTTAGATCATTTCCTCATTTCAGTTCCCTTCACTCAATTCATTCTTCCACCAACACTAAACAACTCTAAGAGACTCATCAACCTCTTAGAGAAAGAAAGAAAAAAAATAGAGAGAGAGAAAGAGAGCGGAGGCCGTGGGGGTTAGAAGGAGATGAAGAAGGAGATCCAAGCCTACCCAAGCCTTTTCTTTGTAGATCAAGGATGTTAGAAGCTAGAGAACCAACCCTTTCATGGTAGGATTTGAAGATCCAAGAGAAGACTTGTAATAGTGTAGCTTTTTCTTTTTAGTTTGAAGATCTACTTCTTTTTCTTCTTTGCATGTGGTTATTATTTGTTGATCTTGCTTGATCATGAACTTTAAGGACTCTAAACTAATTTATAATATGTTGGGATTTTGTTTTATGATCGGTTAAGGTTCTTTTGTTAGATCTAATATTTTTCTAACTAAATCTTTAAAGATCTAAAAGAAACTAAAGTCTTTGTGAAAACTAAAATGAACCTCTTTGCATGTCAAATTTTCTTGCTCTAAACCGTGGATCCTATGTGTTCATGTGATGATTTGATGAATCAATCCATGATCTAAGTTTATTTGTAATTTTTGGTTTTGCATGTTGTATCTCTTTGTTAAATCATGATTTAAGTGTGTGCTTGTGGTTATTTGCCAAGTAAAACCTATGATCTAAATTTAATAGGTAATAAAGTAAAATTATTTGGCTTGCATGTTAAATCCTTCTTGCATGTCTATTTTCTTGTTTAGATCCGTGATCTATATATGTGTTTATGAGGTTATTTGATAAATAAATTCATGATCTAGTCTTGCATGTTAATTTTATGTTGATCGTAGTTGTTTTGAGTATGTGCATGTAATTATTTTGTTAGGAGGATTAAAAATGTTTAGATCCTTGACTTGCATGTTATTTTCAAGTGAAAAGTTTGTGTTTCTTTTTATATATATGACTCGGTTTTAAAAGATTAAAGAAACTACGTCTTAAAAATGATTTTCAAGCATAAACATGATTTTCATTGAGTATTTGATTATGTGCATGAACTATTTTTTTTAGAGGCCATTCGGCCATGATTAGGAAAAAATGGAATTTATGCTTTTTATTTGGTAAAAGTTGATGCATGTTTGTTTTAAGGTTAGATCCATTGATTTCAAGTGCATGCATGTTATTTTTGGACATTTAAAGTGTAACCTTGATTTTTATAGAATAATGAAATTGAAGTTTATTTTGTGGAGGTTGATGTGAATGAATGATGAGTACTTTACATGCCTTGGTTGTAATTATAGGATTTTGTGTGTGTTGAAAATAAATGAAACCATGTCTTTTTATATGTTGACTTTCGGCCATACTAGGTATTAGATAGGTAGCTAGGTTGCCCCTTATCTAGGGTACATGCACGATGAAATTCTTTGAATCCAAGGACTTAAAAAGTACATACATGTGGTAATTGAATTTAAAAGAAAATTACATGTGAATCTTTGGAGTAATCTATGAATTAAGTTGATACTTTGATTCTTGTTTTGAAATTTAAACCAAAGTTGTTAATTTGCCTACTGTATGCTACGGTTTTTAGTACTAAAATAAACAAAATGATTTCATGTTTGTATGTTTTTAATTGTGCATGAAATCCTTGCCAAATTTTCTTAAGTGTAATTAAATTAATTTATTAAGATTATAACATAACTAATGATTTTTAAGTGATTAAAAATATGATTTGTATGATGTGTGCTTTGTATGCTTTAAAACTTGTGTGTGTGCTGTTTTGTGCCAATTGGATGTACTGAATTGAAATTGTTTTGGATTCTGTTGGTGGGCTTTGTTTGTGTATTTTAAAAAATATATATATATTTTATTTAAAGGGTATGATTTAAACTATTTAAATTAAATTGAGATTTTGTATGACCTTCTTTGATCGATGTTTAATAAATGAATCAACTTGATATGGTTTTAAAGCTTTATTTTCTAGAGTTGTGAATTTTGTTTAATGGTTCAAGAAAATGATTTTTATAAATAAAGTGTTTTTGAGTTAAGAAGAAATGACTTTGTTTTCAAAGTTTTCTTGAAAATCTTTTATGTGAAATCTGATTTGGTTTTGGAGTCTTTGGATATTAATAATGAGTTCTTAAGAAAAGACTTGTTTCAAAGAGTTTTCAAAACGAAATTAAGAAATTATCGAAAACGTTCTAACGCACGGGGAAAAATGTTCTAGTTCGGGTGTCGGACGCGAAGGAAACGTGACAAGGTTAGCGACTTGGAACTTTGGAAAGCTTTCGGATGGTTTGTCATCCAGGTGAGTGAGAGTGCTATGATTCCGTAACGCGGTTGCCTGCAATCCGAATGGATGGATTGCGAATGTACTGCGAATTGGGCAATATAGATATGTGTGCTAAATGCTTATTTGTTTTATTTGCATACTTCCTGTTTAATTGTTGAGCATACTTTATTCTATTTGAAATTGTTTGAGTAGAGAAACCATAATAAGGAAACCGTGAAAGTGATGAGATGAGATTGAAAAGAGAAAAGAGAATGCGAATGAGAAACATGAGCGTAATTAAGTGAAAAATAAGCGATAAGTAAGATTAAAGAGAAGGATGTTGGATTTATTGAGAAAAAGAACGTTTGATGCGAGCGGAATGTAAAAGAGATAAAGTAAGAAAGAAAATGAAAGTTGAGTGAGAAGGAATGAAACATCTGATGAGGTGGGCGGAGGCGTGGTTGTGAAAATGTAATGTGGTTGGAAGTGAGATGTGATTCCTCGTTCATGTTTTTGGGAAGAAGCTTAGTGTTGAGTTGAGCTTGCTCCTCCATTAACACTCACCCAAAAATGTGAGTTTTTGAAAATGGTTTTGAAAAGAGATTTTTGAAAAGTTTTTGTGAAAACGATATTTTGTGAAAGTTTGTGGAAGTATTATCTTTTGAGTAAAGTTTTGCGAAAAGGTTTATGAAATGAGGTTTTTTAAAATATTTTGTGAAGTAAAGTTCTGCGAAATCATGTTTTCGAAAAGTTTTGTGAAAAGATGTTTTGAGAAAGACGAGGAAAAGAGACTGATGATGTTGATAAGGAATACTGTTGAGTATGAGTTGTTGAGAATAATGCTGAGATGCATGAGATTTGATTTTGAGGCCAAGGGCCATTGAGATTTAGGGGGAACGGATTTGTGATTAGTGGTCGGGCTTCGTTGAAGGGATGCACCAAGGACGAGCCGACTGTTAGGATTAAGCCGTTAAAAAAAACGTGAAACTTTAAAAGACTTTAAAAGACATTTACAAACGCGGTGAGGTATGAGTGTCGTATCGAAGTAGTGGAGAGGAAGGAACCATAGGTATATGCGGATACTTAGGAGGAGATTGCATGAGGGGAGGACGATGATGGTGAAATGTCAAGAAGTCTAGAGTACTTTCTAGGCAGAACAATCCCACAAGTGGCGCACTAACGTGGTGGGGACTGGGTCTAATGCCGTGGCACGTTCTGCACCGGAACTAGAATTGTACTGTCACCCCCTTGATTGCAAATCGAGAACAGTGAGAGGGACTAGGACGGGGCATTTGTGATTGCCGCTGATAGCGTGCCTTGATTATATGAATTGAATTGATTTGAGGCTGAGTCCTCCTGGTCTGGGACCATTTGTTTGTGTGACAGCTGTCGTGCCCGCGTGGTAAAGGTCCTGTACTCCTGTTTGCTTCTGACTAGGTTGGGTGGTTGACCGAGGAGATGTAGACGTGTGTGAGCTCAATGATGTTTCCCCCTCATCATTGATGCTAATCGAAATAATAAAACTTAAAAGACAAAGATGTTTCAAAGAAAAGTATATCAAAAGATATCAAGCATCAAATAAGATTTATAAGATGAGTATATAAGAAAAGAATTCTTGGAATAAGAGATAAGTGAGGAAAGAAGGATTGAGAACAATTGTGAAAGCTTATGAGAAAGATGTTGGGAATGAGAACTCGAATAATGTAATGGTGTTTATGATGATGATTATATTATTGTTGTGATTCATGCTATGTGTATAACATGCTAGATGCATTTATGTTGGTGATGATTGCATTTTTTTAGTATATTGTTTTAGTTATATAGTTATGTTATATCCTCTGTCTCTTTCTACTCTGAGACCGCAAGGTCAACCCGTTAGTGTTCGGAACACTGACTCTCTCCTACCCTGTTGTCGTATCGGCAACCGCTGATATTGCAACGGGTAGATGGCGCAACGGAAGCGTGGTGGGCTTCATCAACCAAAGTCCGGAGTTAGACGACAAGTAATAGGAAGCATGACTAGAAGTTAGGAATTCCCCTGGCGGAATGTACTCCATTGTAAGTTCGTAGTTACCTTAGCTCTATCATACTATACCCCGGCAAAAGTTTTTATTTAACACTGGTGTTCTGAAATAAGTAAATGGGCTACGTTTTAAATGATGTTTCGAAAACGGGTTTCAAAGTGCGGTGTCTTGTGACATCTCGGTTTGGAACTTGAAAGGGTTGTGCAAAATGAGAACATGAGTTTTAAAATGTAACTATGTTTTGGAAACCGAATGTTCTCATCTTGTGTAATACTTGTATTAAAAAAAAATGGCCCTAACTTTCATTACTTGGAGTTTAAGTTTTCAAGTTGCCAAATCAGGGTGTTACAGTAATGGTATCAGAGCAATGGTTAATCTAAGTAACCTCTGCATGGACTTACGTACTCTGCCGTGTGTCTCCGTGTGAGTTAGTATTAGGATAGCGATAGAACGCTAAGAGTACGCAGATGCTTTTCGGGAGTACGTCAGTTTTCGGAGACGAGGAGCCAAGATCAGTAACGTCATGAGATGTTGATGCATGATTCGAATCTTCCTCATTGAACTCTTCTCTGATGTGAACCCCTTTTGTTGTGATGACCCTTGAGCTCTCGATATGAGATCTTGTTTTGTGACTAGAACCTTTCTTTTCTTTGATTAGAACTTTTCTTGTGAAAACCCTATGTGTGCCAAATTGCTTTGGCACGGCGTTTGAAAAATCTTAGCCCATGATTTTTGAAGAAACCTTGATCATTGATGAACCCAAAGTTTCTCCTTGGTCCTTGACCCAACATTGTTCTTTCCTAAAGCTTCAGTGAGAATGTTAAGCCCTTACCTCCTGTATCAGTCCAGTAGGAAATCCTAGAATAGAGAGTTAGCTGTGAAGTGATGGCTAAGGAGAATAAGGATTAGTTCGCATGGATTAAGGGAAGTATGGGTCTTGGAGGGAGTAGAAATATCTTTTGAGTCTTAGGTAAATGGTGAGCTACGAGGTGAATAGGATTAAGAGTTTTGATGTCGGGTTGGTTAAATTAATGGTTTAGATGGTGATAAGATGAGGAAGGAATTACTGTGATGTTTAGAATTAGAGTTATAAGTGTCTGGGTTTATGTTGGAATATGGTTAGTTGGCAGTGGATAAGTGATGATATGGTAAAGTCGGAGTGATAAAATGGTGGAAATGTGGTTAGAATCTTTAAGTGTTGACCCAAGGTTAGGTAAAAAGCTAGGATTTGAAGTGGTAATGGATAATAGGTCTTGAAGTTGAGGAATTTGATGGTTTAGAATGTAAGAAAAATTGTGGGAAGTGGAAAAAGGGTTAGAGTATCTAAGTTATCTGAATGAGTTTTTGAGATAAGGAGTAAAATAGTGTATGTTTCTTGAGGATTAGTGGTCGATGGAGTAAGAGAAAGATTTAATAGTGACCATAGGAACTTGATAAGGGCAATTGTTTAGTGAGATACAAGGTAATAAGAGGATAGATTGGAGTTAAGTGATGGGAAATTTTGTAAGAATTGATTAAAGAGTGGTGAAAGATAGGAGTATTTAGAGGCTAAGTCTGTAATGATACATGAGGTTTAGAGAGATATGAACCATTCAAGTTGGGGAGTAGATGGGAAATGTGAGTTTTTGAGGAGTAGTTTGTTTAGGCTTGAATTGATGAGAAGAGTGTAATCTTGAAGTGTAGTAGTGTCTTGACCCCAAACGGCCGTAACCATGTTGTTTCTAAATCCTATTTTGGTGCCTTTGAACCCATCAGTCCTTGTTGTCAATGAAACCGTGTTGTTTTTACCCCGCCATCTTTGTTATTGAAAGCCCATCGAGGGATTACTTTTGCAAGTAAACCGTTTGAATTGCTCTTAAGAACGATGAATCGACGGCGTAAATTCGAAGATTGCAACGATTGCGATAGCTAAAGAGGAAAAGAATTTTGTCAAGAGGTTACGCGTCTGCCGATCAGACAGATTCTACACGGCATTTCTCGAGGACGAGAAATCTTCAAGTTGGGGAGAATGTAACACCCCGCATTTTTCTCGTACGTGCGTAAACGATTTTCGTTAAAAGAAACCCTGAGAATATATTTTTAGAAAAGTATTTTATGTGAGAAAGAAATGAAATAATGATTTTCAAGGAACTTTATTAAACAAATTGTTTTTATAAAAGAGAAGTGAATGGTTTTGTTGACTTGTGATTTTATTAAAAGTTGATTTTTATTTGAAATAAAGTTTTTGAACTGTTACCTTGAGAAATTCGTAACTTTTTAACCGTAACTCGGATTTTTACGAATTTTATATCAAAACGATCGTCTTGAAAAGTAGATTTTAAAAATGTAATTTTCAGATTTTTCTGGGTTGTTTTATAATAATTTATTTTCAGAACTAAAAAATACGAATTTTGGAAATGGTATTTTGAAAAAAAATGAATTTATTATTGATTTGGCTTGAAAATTTTATGTGATGAGTGCTTGGTTTGATGTGTGTATTGTGTGATGCTAATTGTGTGAATGTGATTTTTGAATTGATTGCGTTATTGTATGAATTAATGATTAGGATGTTTAAGTTAATATGCTTAAGAAAATAAAATGTAAAATGTGAAATGTGTGTATATATGTGTGTGCTACGGTATGTATATATGCATGAATGTGTATATGTGTGTGTATGCATGTGTGTTGTACGTGTATGTATGTGTGTGTATGTTAGGAGTACAAATTTCTAGAAGCTTAGTGAGTAAGAAAAAGCCCTAACCAAATGAACTAGAATCATGAACCAAACCCAAACTAAGTTAGAAAACCCTAACTAAGTCTTAAGCCTAAGATGACCCCTAAGCTCTAGCCCATCCCACCTTGTCTCCTTGCATTTGATAAAATGCACGCATGCAAAATTTTGAAAGCCAAAATCTACCCCTCCTTAGTGCACATGGCCGAACCAACCTACAAGGACACAAGAAGGAGAATGAATTTTGCTTATAAATTAGAATGGCCTTAGATTATTTCCTCATTTCACTTCCCTTCACTCAATTCATTCTTCCACCAACACTAAACAACTCTAAGAGACTCATCAACCTCTTAGAGAAAGAAAGAAAAAAAAAATAGAGAGAGAGAGAGAAAGAGAGTGGAGGCCGTGGGGGTTAGAATGAGATGAAGAAGGAGATCCAAGCCTACCCAAGCCTTTTCTTTGTAGATCAAGGATGTTAGAAGCTAGAGAACCAACCCTTTCATGGTAGGATTTGAAGATCCAAGAGAAGACTTGTAATAGTGTAGCTTTTTCTTTTTAGTTTGAAGATCTACTTCTTTTTCTTCTTTGCATGTGGTTATTATTTGTTGATCTTGATTGATCATGAACTTTAAGGACTCTAAACTAATTTGTAATATGTTGGGATTTTGTTTTATGATCGGTTAAGGTTCTTTTGTTAGATCTAATATTTTTCTAACTAAATCTTTAAAGATCTAAAAGAAACTAAAGTCTTTGTGAAAACTAAAATGAACCTATGTGTTTTTGTGATGATTTGATGAATCAATCCATGATCTAAGTTTATTTGTAATTTTTGGTTTTGCATGTTGTATGTAACACCCCAAAATTTTAATCCCCGATTAATGGAATGTTAATTATAATTTAATTATAATTAATAGTTTCTATATTAATCCTTGATTAAAATATGTATTCATGTGACTAGCTTATGTGTGTAAATTATTTAATAAATAATTTAAATGCATTAAATGAGTATTTTGCATATTAGTCCCTGGGTTGGGACCTAGAAGCAATTATAGGAAAGGTTGTGGAGGGAAAGTAAATAAAATAATTATTTTTCAAAATCTGACCAAAACACTTGAGTATTATTCATAATACTCGAGTATTCTGGGTCAAACTGCACGAGTTAGTGCGTTTGATGAGTCACCATGAACGATTCCGTGTCGTTGACACGAAATCGTCTCCTTGCCAACGCCCTGGGTGGCGTGTTGTCACGCATGAACATCCTCCATGTCTATTTAAGCTCAAAAACACCAAATGAGTGAATAGTTTTGGCTAAGTTCGAATTGTTGAGTGAGTTAGGGTTCATAACTTCGTCTGATCAATTCTTCTTCTCTGTGTCGAGTTGAAACACAAATCATACACGAATACAAAGCTTACATCTTGAGCTTTGTATAGAGAGTGAAATCGTGAGATTTGAGTTAGTGTGCTGAGAGAATTGGAGCAGGGAGGTGGAACTAGTTGCTGTCCAAACTGTTTCTGGAGCTTACTTTGATCTTGATTTCTGGTAAGCTCATGAACCCCTGAGTCTCAATTTCGGTTTCCTTAGTTAGATTATGTTGCATAGAGTTTAGAAATCTAATTTTCCCCAATTTAATTCTCTGTTTCATGTACAAACCAATTCCATTTTGGTATGGTACTCAAAACTACTCTGCATGTCATGCTATAAAGGATTTCTGGTGTTGGAGAGCTTTCTTTGGAATTTCCCTGTTTGATTCACGTCTGGGAGGTAAGGGGAAGTAATTATATTCACTAGACAGAGTTTAAATTCCATGAATTGTGTTAGAGAGCCACCAAAAGGCTCTAAGGGCATAGATTGAATAGGAACTTTGGTTTGGAGACCAATCCATGTTCTAAAACTGTGTTGACCAAGTTTTATATCATGCATGCAAGCTTAAATGAGCTTTACTTTATGCAAATTGTGCTTAATATTCAATTTGAGGTGTTGAGTTGTTAAAAGTGCCTTTTTATGCATAATTATTGGATTCTCTGTCAAATCTGTGTTTTGATATGAAATGAATGTTGTAACATGTTCAAATTATGTTGTATGAACTCTGTGGATCCCTGGAATGGACTAGAATTAAGTAGAAATGAAAATGTTATGTTAAAACCAAGTTTCAGTGTTATCTGCTACGAAACACTCGAGTAAAAGGCAGGGTACTCGAGTAAAGTGCTTTCAAAACAATGTAAAATGAACAAGAACACTCGAGTATTTTGTCTGGTACTCGAGTATCGAGCATGACCTGAGGACAAGTTTAGGTCAAACACTCGAGTCATTCAAGGTCACTCGTGTATTCTGGAAATGTTCAAGAACACTCGAGTAACCCATGAACTACTCGAGTAAATTGTTGAATTGAAAACCCAAATCCTCAGAAAGTCATGAACACTCGAGTAGTCTTAAGAACACTCGAGTAATCTGGAAAAGTTGAGGAACACTCGAGTGTCCTGAAGTTTACTCGAGTAAATGGTTCAGAACCTGAAAACACCATTTTCAATTCTGACTTAATAAACTAAGGAATTATTAATAATAGTCCAAGGGATCAAGACCTAGGGAAATTGATTAATACAAATAGATCGTTTGGTGACGGTCCTTTTTCATAAAGAAAATAAGCCTAGGTGGCCTGTAAAGTATTAATCAAATTCCCTTAAGTCTAAAAGATAAAATGCATTCATTCTGGAGTTTGGATGGTAGGACGTATTTCATGTTTGTTAAACATGTGGAGGGCCTCTGGGAGTGCCAATACGCTTGCTTGATGACACGTTGTTGACGTGGTCGGCTTAGTGGATGCCGATATGGATATATCGTTTGGATGACGATCCGTTTGGGTGACGGGATATGCTCGGGTGGCATGGATACCAAGCTTGTCGTGTACATTCTAGGTGAATGTACGAATTGTTGTATACCTAGGAATACAACACACTGTTGAGTGCTGGGTTGTCAGGGATGGACGTCAGAGAGTGACATAGTATTATGATGGAGATAGGCTTGAGAGCTAAAGTCATGCATCATGCCATTCATTTAATTTAACTGTGATAAATGAACCAAGTGTGAGCATCTTACTTGCATTCAATATCTGCTAAGTGTTAAATGTGATTGATATTAATTGATGCATATTTACATGCTTATATTGCATAATTTAGTCTCTGTCGATTATGTGTATAGAATTGCTTACCCCTATGCCCTCGTAGGTGATGTCTCACTACATTGCTTGCATCGAGATCCGGCCACTTCCTAGTGGCATATGGATCTATGAGGACCATCGCGCGGTGTTCGAAGGGGAGGTAGAGATTACCTTCTACCACCCGAACCCGCTGATACGATTCCGTCCTCGTAGGTTTAGGATTCCCATCATATACATTATGCATGTACCCCCGTTTTACACTTACCATGGACCACCTCCTACGCGACCAGCTCGCTCTTACCATAGTTTTCATTTTCGACCTACCCGCTCTCACCCTTTTACTTCGAGAGTCGTCCGCGAGGAGACTCCCCTATCTGATCCGAGGAGCCCAGTCAGGGTTTCACCATCACCTGACCCGGTACCCAGTGGTAGGGTACACTCTCCCTCGGATGAGATCGAGGAGGATCCGGTGGAGGACGAGAGTGGGGGCGAGCCTGTCGTGCATTCTACTGGGAGTGACTGGAGGGACGATGATCCCTAGGTACATGCATATGGTGTACGATGTGGGTCGGAGGATCCGATGGGTGGATGCTGTGGAGGAGATTTGCTGCTGCTCCTGTGATGATGATGTTGCTACTATCTTACTACTACTTTTACTTTTGGGAGACTACTTCTGCTACTACTCCATCTGATGCTGCCAGATCTATGTGACTATCCCTAGAGTTGTATATTTTTTTATGTACATATTGTGGATATACTTTTGGAGTACTTTAGGGTTTTGGTCACACTATGTAGATCTGTTGTTATGTGGACTTGTATATTTTGGATCTTGGAGACTACCATGATGGACTATGTACTTATGACTTTCATATATATAAAACCTATGTTTATATTATTATCAGTTGCATAGTCCAATACTTTCCGCTTACTCTGATTTAACTCATTTAAGGGTTCGGATGTACAAACTATTCAATGGTATCAGTTTTATTCAGTAAAGTCAGGGTAACTATAATTACTTTCAATAATATAAGTATGATTTCAAAAGATGAAGGTTACCCAATTTGTGAAAAGGTTTTAGAAATCGCCGAACTCAATTCAACTGATTTGAAAAGGTTTAAAGTTTATTCTCCAAGGATGCCAAGTAAGGATTGTGCACCCGCTTTAAAAGAAAAATTTATTTATCTAATTTCTTTTACTCACAAGTCCATATATTATCCGATATAAAAGCATAATTATTAGTTTATATTTGGGATAATCGGGAGGGTGTCACACTGAGTGGTATCAGAGCAAAAGTCAGATCCTGTAGTAGTGGAAGTAGTTCAGAAAGGTAGCCATCAACATCAAGCAGGTATTTGCAAGGCAATTACATTACTTCGAATGTTATTATTTTGTTTGTTGAGGTTTAAATACCCTTGATTTGTTTGTATCTTGTCTCTTTGAGTACAAGACGCAATTGATTGTAGATTTAATAAGTTTAAGATAGAGCCTTAGTATAGGTAGTGTAATGGAAGTTTCTTTAGTTCAACATATGTGACCATAAGTCCATAGCGCAGGTCTAATATGGCAACTAGAAACCAAAATCACACTAATACGATGTTAGAAAGGATCACCACGGTGTTGGAAGCTATGCAACGACAGTCTCAACAACCATCTCAACCGGCTAACCCGCCTCATCAGTGTAATATGGGTAATACTGAGGCGAAGACTCTGGCTGACTTTAGAAGTTGCAACCCACCAAAGTTTGAAGGAGGATTTAAGCCGACAGAAGACAACAAGTGGATTCACACCATGGACAAGATCCTAATAACGTTGGAGTGTTCGGATGCTCAAAAAGTGGCTTATGCAACCTATATGTTAGAGGATGAAGCTGAGAACTGGTGGAATCACACTATGCAGCTCCTACAATATGAAGGAAGGGAGGTGAGTTGGGGAGTATTTATGGAGAAGTTTCTCCAGAAATATTTCCCTGAAGACTTGAGAAGAAAGAAGGAAGTGGAGTTTTTGCAGCTGAAGCAAGGAAATATGAGTGTGGGAGAGTACGCAGCAAAATTTGAGGAGTTGATGAAGTACTCTCCATACTATCAGAACAATCCAGATGAGAGGAGCAAGTGCATTAAGTTTGAAGGAGGTTTGAGGCCAAAGTTGAAGTCAATTTTTAGCTACCAGCGGATTCAAAGTTTTCCTGCACTCGTGGACATGTGTAGGATGTATGAAGATGATACAAAGGCCGAGGAGGTGCAAGTCTCGGAAAAGAAGGACAATCAAGGCTATGGATCTCAAAGGCGTAAAGGTTTCAACAACCGGGGCAAAGGTCCATATGATCGCCGAGGGAAAGGTAAAGGAAAAGCTGGTGGTTCTGAGAGAAGAGATTATCGGAGCGAGGCTCCATTCTATGACAAGTGCAAGCGCAATCACTATGGTCATGTGTGTTGGGGGGCAAGTGGTTGCTTTAATTGTGGAAAGCCGGGGCATTTTGCAAGAGATTGCAAGGAACCAGCCAAGGACAACTCAAGAGGAACTGCTGGTAGACCCGTGGCTCAAGGAAGAGTTTTTACTCTTAATGGTGTGGAAGCGAATCGATCTTCTGATCTAGTGCAAGGTAAATACTTGCTTAATGGTCAGTTTTGCCATGTTTTGTTTGACTTCAGTGCAACGCATTCATTCGTTTCGTATGAATGTGTAAACCGATTAGGCTTGATGATGTCTGAAATGCCTTATGTTTTGAAAGTAGAAACCCCTACTAATGCTCCCGTAGTCGTCTCTAGAGCATGTCTTAACTGTTGTATAGAAGTGTTAGGACAAACCTCTAAAGTAGATTTGATCTGCTTACCCTTAGCACAATTAGATGTGATCTTGGGAATGGACTGGTTAAGTCGGAACCAAGTGATCATTGATTGTGATAGAAAACTCGTGACCTATAGAAACCCAAAACCCTCTGGTTACATGTGCATATTCAACACTGAGGTGGAGGAGAATGGTCCAAGGATGGAAGAGATCCCTGTTGTTAGAGATTTCCCGTAAGTTTTTGCTGATGAGATCCCTGGTCTGCCACCAAGAAGAGAAATTGAATTTGGTATTGACCTAGTTCCGGGAGCTGGTCCCATCTCTATCGCTCCTTATAGAATGGCAACACCGGAAATGGCGGAGATGAAGAAGCAGATTGAGGAGTTGCTATAGAAACAGATGATTCGACTAAGCGTCTCACCTTGGGGTTCTCCTGTCTTATTCGTTAAGAAGAAAGATGGTAGCATGAGAATGTGCATCGATTATCGTCAGCTGAATAAGGTCACCATCAAGAACAAGTATCCCTTGCCACGGATAGATGACCTGATGGATCAAGTTCATGGGGCTTCAATATTTTCCAAGATTGATTTGAGGTCGGGGTACCATCAGATCAGGATTAGAGAGGAGGATATCTCTAAGACTGCATTTCGATCTCGATACGGACATTATGAGTATGTCGTAATGTCGTTCGGATTGACTAATGCACCAGCTATCTTCATGGACTACATGAATCGAATCTTTAGACCTTATCTAGATTCATTCGTGGTTGTGTTCATTGATGATATTCTGATTTACTCCAAAAGTCCGGAGGAGCATGCTAAACACTTAAGGATAGTGTTGAATATTCTAAAGGAGAAGCAGTTGTACGCCAAACTTACAAAGTGTGAGTTCTGGCTGAAGGAGGTTAAGTTTCTGGGGCATGTGATTTCGGACAAGGGAATTGCAGTTGATCCGACGAAAGTGAGTTCGGTTTTGCAATGGGAGCAACCGAAGTCGGTCACGGAGGTTAGAAGCTTTCTCGGTTTGGCCGGGTACTACAGAAGGTTTATAGAAGGATTCTCTAAGATCGCACTGCCTCTGACGAAGTTGACTCGGAAAGGTCAACCATTTCTGTGGGATGAGAAATGTGAAAGGAGTTTTCAAGAGTTGAAGGAAAGGTTGACATCGTCTCCTGTATTGGTGCTGCCCGATACACAGAAGAGTTTCGATGTGTATTCTGACGTGTCGAAACAAGGTCTTGGGTGTGTTTTAATGCAAGAGGGGCAAGTTGTCGCCTACGCCTCGAGACAGCTAAAAGTTCATGAGATGAACTATCCAACTCACGATCTGGAGTTGGCAGCTGTGGTGTTTGCCTTAAAGATTTGGAGGCACTATCTCTATGGCACTACGTTCTGGGTGTTTAGTGACCATAAGAGTTTAAAGTATCTCTTTGATCAAAAGGAGTTGAATATGAGGCAACGCCGATGGATGGAGTTTTTGAAGGATTATGAGTTTGAGCTCCATTATCATCCTGGGAAGGCAAACGTTGTGGCGGACGCATTGAGTAGAAAGGCAATGCACATCAGTGCGATGATGGTCAGAGAAGATGCACTGATAGAGGAATTTCGAGATTTGAGTTTGACAATGCAAGTGGAGCCGACGAGCATCAAGATGGGGATGCTGCAGATTGCTAATGAGTTTCTGCGAAAGATTCGAGAATTGCAACTCAAGGATGGGAAACTCATGGAAAAGAGGAAGTTGATGCAAGAAGGTAAGGAATTGGAATTCCAAGAAGGGAAGGATGGAATCCTGCATTTTAGAACGAGGATTTGTGTCCCTGATGATTTGGAAGTAAGGAGAATGGTTATGGATGAAGCACATAAGAGCAAGATGAGTGTGCATCCAGGAGCTACTAAAATGTACCAGGACTTAAAGAAGCTATTTTGGTGGCCTGGTTTGAAGAGAGATGTAGCTGAATATGTGGCATGTTGTTTGGTATGTCAAAAGGCCAAGGTGGAACATCAAAGGCCAGGAGGAGAGTTACTTCCTTTAGAGATCCCGTTGTGGAAATGGGATAGCATCTCGATGGATTTTGTGTCGGGATTGCCAAAGACATCTACTGGTCATGATGCAATTTGGGTGATCGTGGATCGTTTGACTAAGTCAGCGCATTTCATTTCCGTGAATATGCGCTACTCATTGGAAAAGCTCACTCAGTTGTACATCAAGGAAGTTGTTCGTCTGCACGGAGTACCATCAAGCATTGTGTCTGATCGCGATCCGAGGTTTACATCAATGTTTTGGGAAGATCTACATAGAGCCTTGGGTTCAAGATTGAAGCTAAGTTCTGCATACCATCCTCAGACTGATGGCCAAACGGAGAGGACTATTCAGTCATTGGAGGATATTCTACGAGCCTGTGCTTTGGAAGGACAAGGGAATTGAGAGCAGATGTTGCCACTCGTGGAGTTCACTTACAACAACAGCTACCACACGAGTATTGGAATGGCACCATTTGAAGCTTTGTATGGGAGAAAGTGTCAGACGCCGTTATGTTGGTTCCAAGTGGGGGAGAGTTCTCTGATTGGACCAGATATTGTGCAAGAGACCACGGAGCAGATCAAGATGATACAAGAGAAGATGAGGGCAGCTCAGAGTAGGCAGAAAAGCTATGCTGATAGAAGGAGAAAACCCTTAGAGTTTTCTGAAGGAGACCATGTGTTCATTAGAATAGTACCAACCAAAGGTGTTAGTAGAGCCTTGAAAACCCAGAAACTATCACCTAAGTTTATTGGTCCCTATCAAATTCTCAAAAGAATCGGCCCAGTAGCCTAACAATTAGCTTTGCCTCCGTCATTAGCAAACCTCCATAATGTATTCCATGTGTCTCAATTGAAGAAATATGTCCATGACCCCACCATTGTTCTTAGCATCCAACCTGATGACTTAGAAATTCATAAGAACCTAACCTTCAAAGCTGTGCCAGTTCGTATTGAAGATCGAAGAATCAAGCAGCTTAGAGGGAAGGACATTAGTTTGGTCAAAGTCATCTGGGTTTGTGGAGATGTGATAGAAGCATCTTGGGAATTAGAGGATAAGATGCGTCAGGATTATCCTGATTTGTTTGTATGAGTTGAATTTCGGGGACGAAATTCCTTGTAAGTGGGGGAGTAGTGTAACACCCCAAAATTTTAATCCCCGATTAATGGAATGTTAATTATAATTTAATTATAATTAATAGTTTCTATATTAATCCTTGATTAAAATATGTATTCATGTGACTAGCTTATGTGTGTAAATTATTTAATAAATAATTTAAATGCATTAAATGAGTATTTTGCATATTAGTCCCTAGGTTGGGACCTAGAAGCAATTATAGGAAAGGTTGTGGAGGGAAAGTAAATAAAATAATTATTTTTCAAAATCTGACCAAAACACTCGAGTATTATTCATAATACTCGAGTATTCTGGGTCAAACTGCACGAGTTAGTGCGTTTGATGAGTCACCATGAACGATTTCGTGTCAACCGAAATCGTCTCCTTGCCAACGCCCTAGGTGGCGTGTCGTCACGCATGAACATCCTCCATGTCTATTTAAGCTCAGAAACACCAAATGAGTGAAGATTTTTGGCTAAGTTCAAATTGTTGAGTGAGTTAGGGTTCATAACTTCGTCTGATCAATTCTCCTTCTCTGTGTCGAGTTGAAACACAAATCATACACGAATACAAAGCTTACATCTTGAGCTTTGTATAGAGAGTGAAATCGTGAGATTTGAGTTAGTGTGCTGAGAGAATTGGAGCAGGGAGGTGGAACTAGTTGCTGTCCAAACTGTTTCTGGAGCTTACTTTGATCTTGATTTCTGGTAAGCTCATGAACCCCTGAGTCTCAATTTCAGTTTCTTTAGTTAGATTATGTTGCATAGAGTTTAGAAATCTAATTTTCCCCAATTTAATTCTCTGTTTCATGTACAAACCAATTCCATTTTGGTATGGTACTCAAAACTACTCTGCATGTCATGCTCTAAAGGATTTCTGGTGTTGGAGAGCTTTCTTTGGAATTTCCCTGTTTGATTCACGTCTGGGAGGTAAGGGGAAGTAATTATATTCACTAGACAGAGTTTAAATTCCATGAATTGTGTTAGAGAGCCACCAAAAGGCTCTAAGGGCATAGATTGAATAGGAACTTTGGTTTGGAGACCAATCCATGTTCTAAAACTGTGTTGACCAAGTTTTATATCATGCATGCAAGCTTAAATGAGCTTTACTTTATGCAAATTGTGCTTAATATTCAATTTGAGGTGTTGAGTTGTTAAAAGTGCCTTTTTATGCATAATTATTGGATTCTCTGTCAAATCTGTGTTTTGATATGAAATGAATGTTGTAACATGTTCAAATTATGTTGTATGAACTCTGTGGATCCCTGGAATGGACTAGAATTAAGTAGAAATGAAAATGTTATGTTAAAACCAAGTTTCAGTGTTATCTGCTACGAAACACTCGAGTAAAAGGCAGGGTACTCGAGTAAAGTGCTTTCAAAACAATGTAAAATGAACAAGAACACTCGAGTATTTTGTCTGGTACTCGAGTATCGAGCATGACCTGAGGACAAGTTTAGGTCAAACACTCGAGTCATTCAAGGTCACTCGTGTATTCTGGAAATGTTCAAGAACACTCGAGTAACCCATGAACTACTCGAGTAAATTGTTGAATTGAAAACCCAAATCCTCAGAAAGTCATGAACACTCGAGTAGTCTTAAGAACACTCGAGTAATCTGGAAAAGTTGAGGAGCACTCGAGTGTCCTGAAGTTTACTCGAGTAAATGGTTCAGAACCTGAAAACACCATTTTCAATTCTGACTTAATAAACTAAGGAATTATTAATAATAGTCCAAGGGATCAAGACCTAGGGAAATTGATTAATACAAATAGATCGTTTGGTGACGGTCCTTTTTCATAAAGAAAATAAGCCTAGGTGGCCTGTAAAGTATTAATCAAATTCCCTTAAGTCTAAAAGATAAAATGCATTCATTCTGGAGTTTGGATGGTAGGACGTATTTCATGTTTGTTAAACATGTGGAGGGCCTCTGGGAGTGCCAATACGCTTGCTTGATGACACGTTGTTGACGTGGTCGGCTTAGTGGATGCCGATATGGATATATCGTTTGGATGACGATCCGTTTGGGTGACGGGATATGCTCGGATGGCATGGATACCAAGCTTGTCGTGTACATTCTAGGTGAATGTACGAATTGTTGTATACCTAGGAATACAACACACTGTTGAGTGCTGGGTTGTCAGGGATGGACGTCAGAGAGTGACATAGTATTATGATGGAGATAGGCTTGAGAGCTAAAGTCATGCATCATGCCATTCATTTAATTTAACTGTGATAAATGAACCAAGTGTGAGCATCTTACTTGCATTCAATATCTGCTAAGTGTTAAATGTGATTGATATTAATTGATGCATATTTACATGCTTATATTGCATAATTTAGTCTCTGTCGATTATGTGTATAGAATTGCTTACCCCTATGCCCTTGTAGGTGATGTCTCACTACATTGCTTGCATCGAGATCCGGCCACTTCCTAGTGGCATATGGATCTATGAGGACCATCGCGTGGTGTTCGAAGGGGAGGTAGAGATTACCTTCTACCACCCGAACCCGCTGATACGATTCCGTCCTCATAGGTTTAGGATTCCCATCATATACACTATGCATGTACCCGCGTTTTACACTTACCATGGACCACCTCCCACGCGACCAGTTCGCTCTTACCATAGTTTTCGTTTTCGACCTAC